>CM062820.1:937097398-938433607 GCA_031772625.1 Pinus tabuliformis
GATAGATAGATAGATATATATATATATATATATATATATATATATATATATATATATGTACACATGTATATATATATATAGATGTGTATATATATATATAGATGTGTACATATATATATATATATATATATATATATATATATATATATATATAGTGCCTACCTAAATCCAATGACCTCCATGCTCCAAATTAGCCTACTACATTTAAACACAATGCCTTATGCCTTTCGAGTGGATCTCACTGGACACACCACTCCATTTACGTCATATATGTACATATATATATAATATATATATATATATATATATATATATACATATATAGATATATATATATATATATATACATATATACATATATATACATACATATATATATATATATATATATATATATATATATATATATATCTATCTATATATATATATATATATATATATATATATATATATATATATATATATATATATATATATAGATATATATATGGAAATGTTAACTCAACAATTTAAAAAAAATGATTACCCCATTCCTTTAAGAGATCTTAATGGGTCAGGTGATGTTACACCCTTAGACCAAGACGAATACCTCCTCCAATCCACCAAGTCAGCCTCCCAAGAGGATTAACCACACTCCATAATTCAAGTAGTGTCAAACTACTTGAATACTAAATTAGTCACAAATTCTAGCCTACTACATCAAGAATTTCATCCCTACTACAAACTTGCATCTTCAACCCCTTCATGCACCTCAAAAATTTGCAAGTGTGAGCTAAATCAAGAGAAAAACTTCCTTCTTTGGTTTGCTAGACTTCTTCCTTCCTTCATTAGGTTTTATTTTCCTTGTTTATGCCTTTGTCATCTCTTTTCTAGCCTTCACACTTCCTCTTCTACTACAAATCAAACTTTCTTAGGATGGATCAACAAATAGGTTAAGTAGCCCAACTATTTATAGTGGTTCAGACCTCCTTTATGAGGTCAACATGAGGAGAAGGGCATGTCGACTTGGTGGAGGAGGTATTAAAGATCAAATTACATAAAAATAAGTTTCTTTTTTACATAGTGAGCCCAAGAAGGGTCTAGCTCAGAATTATAAGGACTGTGACTCACGACATAAACCCTAGAAGCATTCAATGGGTGCTTTGACCTAGAAAAAAGTAAATAGAGCATGAAATCCATGCTTATAAATAAATTTTATTTTATAATAAATTTTATTTTCTCTCTTTTAATAAATAAATTACATCATGACTCAAATACAGTAATGAAGACCGATACTAGTTACATTTCTCAACACATAGTGCATAAAGTGATTTATTTGAGGATCTTTGAAGTTAGGATTTTGTTCAGTAAAGACCAATGTAAATTTTGGATAAGGGGTTAGACTTTGTGAAACACTAGGCTAATGAATTATGGGTATTTTCCTCACATGGGAATTTAACAGACATAGTTTCCATAGCTTATAGAACTCATTTTGATACTTAGTTTAGTTTTTATACGCCTGGACCAAATTCACCATATGTCCCTATATGGCTCTAGGAGGCGACTTGCAACTAGCCATAAAATTTAAAATGTGACTTGAATGGGTGTACCATCGATTTAGTTAGACTTTTAGAACTAGGTTAACATTAGGGGAACCCCCCTCTGAGGACTCCATAGGAAACAAAAATGATTTATTTGGGGATCATCAAAGCTATGGTTTTGTGAAGTAAAGAATAGTGCAAATTTTACACAAGGGGGTTATTTTGCAAAACCCTAGCTTAAGAGAATGTGAGTAGGTGCTCAAATGGACCTCTTTCCAAAAACACATAATGGATCTTATGACACTCATTTTTTCTGCTCAATTTTTATTTATAACTCTAGACCAAATTCATAATGTGTCCCTAAATGTATCCTGGAAGCATGTTGCGAATGGACATAGAATTCAAGCATGGACTTGGGTAAGAAAACTATCAATTCTATTGGACTTTTAGCATCAATATATAGTTAGGGGAACTGTTTAATCTAGGGAATAATATGCATTAGTACTCGATAATTTGTACAATAAGGAATATTATATAATAGACATAATGAGAAAAGGAGAAAGATATAATAGTTAATAGTGGAGATCAAACAAATGCATCCTTATATTATATATAGTAGCAACCAACAAAAAAATAATAGTGTTGAGTACATACATATTTATACTACCACTAGGGAATTACATTAGCTATACCAACTAATTTACTTTGCCAACTAACTAGATAGGGATTGACTAACTTTCAATGTAGACCAACTCAATTGAATATGTTGACTCAACAAGGCTAGTTGACTAGGTTGATGAGGCCCTCCAACATCTCTCCAACCCTCTGTTCAACAAGGGGATATTTTGACTTGTTACACTTAAAGAAGGAATTTTAGAATGAGTGGAGGAAAGAATACAAGAAATATAATATTGGATCAAGTGTTAACGAATTTAGTCCAACTATGTTAGTGCTAGACTGGCTTGGGATAGCAAAGTGACTGGTGGTAGTTGGTAGACTAAATTTGTTTGTTGAGCTTCATCCTATTTCTCTAGTGATGTCTTTGAAAGGCCTAACAAGTGTACATTGTAAATTGAAAATTACCATGAACTCATTCTTTTTTTCATTAGATATGGATAGATCATTCTTTTCGAAGACACAATTGGAGACCATGACAACATAGAGAGCTTTCCACCTGGCAGATTCAAGTGATTATATCATACTATGAGTCTACATGGCATGTATTGAAGACATCATGATAACATCAACTAAATATCCACTCTTATTGTAACAATTGTCATCCTATTTATAAGAGTTTAAAAACTATTTTACTTTATTTAATTTTCAAATTATAGGAAGTTGAAGAGTTTTAACTAACCCATTGAGAACCCCAACAATCATAGATGGTAGTTACTAAACTCTACCTATAAATTAATTTTAAAACTCTGAGTAGAATGGGTTCCCAATTCTATAATTTGGGTTTAGAATTTGTAAATTTGTCGATTATGTTGTAGACCCAAACTAGAAGGATAGTAATTATGGACTCATTTATATACTTTTAAGAATCTCTAAAAGAACATTTCTAGAATTGTATGATTTCATGCATATTTTTCATGTTTATCACTATTCCTGAAATTTTCATGTGTGTGTGATTTGTGGTAAGTATACTTCTAGGTTATGGACTATTCCGTAAATTACATGGCTCCTCTCACATATATGCCATTTTAGTTTTCATACATTCCTATAAGAGCGCTTGTTATATCTAAATGTTGAATATTGTTATTTTTTTCTAGCAAGTTGAGCACCTATGGTTGTCATGGATTACAACTCAGTGTTTCCTTTCTTATGCATCTATGTGTTTACTAGCTCATTCGCTTCCTAATTCTTTCCTACATTTCACTATTGACTAGCTCACCCTTTTTCCTTCTCGGTGCATTAGATAGTCTTAGAATCTCCATAAACCTGTGGCAATGATCATTGACATCTCGTAGCATTGTCAAAACCAAAAATGGTCATCAGACCATAATTTGATCGGAATCTTATCCCAAATGGTGTGAGGTTAGATTGGGACCTCATACTGAAGAGAACCCTTGATTATTACAAGGTCATTTTTCCCTATCATTACAGATACATATCTAGGAGGATGCAAATTAGGCACATATCCCTAAGAGCATGGGAGAATGTGACATAAATATTGGGGGTTGGATACTTAAGGAATACTAAATTGAGGAGAATTATTCATGGATAGAGGTTGTGGACCCAGGTATATATGTGTATAACATATTTTGTCACCCCATATGTCGAAGATACACCTAATGTCCTTCTTCCTTAAACCTCTTGTAGTTGTGATCTAAGTTTCCTCTTAAATATTTTAAAATCAAAATACCTTTATAAAGTTGTATGCTACTCTTTCTCAAGTAAATAACATACATACAATATTTTACCTCTGAAAAACTACATATGCCTTCAAAATGAAAAAAATTATATAAAATGTGCATCAAATATGCATTTTCCAATAGGAATTATGGGTTGAGAAAGTTAATTACCTCCTATAACTTATGTGTAAATACCCCAACCATAAATCATTAGTATAAAGAAGGCCTTAATATGAAGGATATGGGGAAGAAAGCTTATGTTATCAAATTTGTAACTAATTTATGTATTATTCCTATGTTTTAAAGGCCATTTCTCTTTTAGAAACCCCTATTTCCAACATCCTTCATCATGGTGTCTTGTTTTGGGATACACACTCATTCTGTTTCTCACATTTTCCTTGAGATAGGACATCAAGGGAGAAGTTACCTTTAGTGGCCAAGGAGGAGAAACATAGAGGTGGTGTTGATAGTGAGGATTAGGTTAATGTCCTTAAAGATTTTTTATTTAGTTTGATTAAAAAGAGAACTCTCCTATTCCTTTCCTCCAATTATCTGTTCTTAATGCATATTTTCATGTTGAGTTCCAAGTGTGTGGTAGGGAATTGAATTTACTAATCCAAGTTAGTTAGGGTAGTTATATTTGATTTATTGTTTCTACTACTTTACTCATGATGGCCTTGTTTTTTCTTGTGTGTGATATAGTGAGGTTCACCTTGGAGCAAGAGAAAGGATCATAGACTTTTTAGTAGGATCATATTAAATCTTAATAATTACTAGTAAGTTATCCATTACTATAGTAAATAACTTGATTTAATAGTAAAAAAAATAATGATAATGATGATGATGATAATTAACATTGATTGAGACTATAATTGATTTATCAAACCTTAAAAGAGATGAGAAATTACTTAGATTAATTTAGAATTTTATTTCTATGCTCAGAAAGCATTAAGAAAAGCATGCTAAAATCACCATAGTTTTGATGACTTAGACAGTTAGTAAGGTTAGTTTTTTATTGTTATCTAATTTTGGTATATGAAACGCACTCTAAGAGAATTTGATTTTCATCTTCACTCCTCTTAGTATCACAAAGATGATAGATTCCTTTTTCCCATGTGTATTTTGCGAATTTTCCAGCACTTGAATTCACTATGTAGCTCATGGAGTTTGTTATTATTTTAGCCATGTTGATTTGTTTCTCTATGCTTAGTCAAATTAGAGAGATACTTTTTATTTTTTAAACTATGGTTGACCACCTCATAATATCTTAATTTTATTTTACCCTCGAATACATACATACATATACATATACATATACATATATATCAATGGGAATAATTTTAAGAATGAGATGTTTTCTTAATGTTTAGAAACCTTGGAAAATCTTACTAGTCACTAATATGTAAACTATGGACTACTTCGCTATATTTTTATAAAAATATTCAAATTGATAATAATTTTATACAATTCCTACAAAATTTTGGTGAATCTTAAGGTAAAATAATTTTATAAGATAAAATATGGGTGAATGTTTTTAGAAAAGAATGGAACTTGGCAAGTATTTTTTATTTTTGAAAAACCTTGGAAAATTAGCCCATTTTGTGAATATTATCCCTAAAATTTTCCTTCTTATCAAATTCTCTATGAGCAAATCTTTTCATAAAGTTCTTCATGAATTATGGAACAAATAATGTGAAAATTCTTAAAAAATTACAATGTCATCCTCATTATCCTTACATGCGCATGATATATGTTATTTTCAACAAAACCAGAAAAGAAAACCTAAATACAAATGTTTAAGAACATTTATTTACTCCTAAGAGATCATAGGTTCAAATCCAAATGGGGGTGGAGTATATATACCTTTGTATATTTTAATATTCAAATCATTGTGCAAAGGGGGTCCATTGTCCTACAAATAAGGGGGGCTCATACACTAATTTGATGTATGACTTCACCATGACATTAAAATTATATTATTATTATTTGTAGATCCAATATTTTCATTTATGCCAAAGTTTTAGAACATTTTTTTGCTTCTTACAAAAAATCTACTTGCCTCACTCTTACCGGATTTATTGGCAAGTAGATAATTACCAAAAAGTATTACAAACTACCATAGTGACTTGGCAAACCATAGATAGAAAGGAACATACAAACAAAAGACATGTCAAACGAAGATACAACCCACAACCATTAGGGATCATGCACATTTACTAGTGCAGGATTCTCATTCAGCCCCATTGAGGGATATATTATTTCTAATTTTATTTTAGATAATAAATTATAAAAATTCATATTTTTATAGAAAATCAAATAGAAGAAAATTACTCATAGTAAGCATTAACAACTATCCTCATCATAGAGTAATATGGTGATAATTGTACTCCATAATGGCCCCTCTTATTTTCAATATTTTATTTCTTTATTTATTGAAATTATACAATCACTGATGATAAAAATAAAATTATGCTTTTATTAAATTACATAATCAAGATATGATAATTGTTTTGTGATTTTTTAATGGTATAACATTCATTTCATTATTTATCTTAAGTTTTCTAATCATATTTTTCATAGATAGCTTTAGAATTGGATATGCTTCGTTGAGCTCATAATTATATTTAATACAATATATGAATGACTATTGGTTTCATGTTCCAAGAGGTTTTCCTATATTTGAATATGCATTTTTGGGCATATTCCTAATATTTACAGTTATTTATGGTGTGTTGTTAAGTGGAAAACATCTAGCTATAATAGGGGACATATCACCCAATCATGGTCCCAATTAGAACGCTACTTATTTGGTATGGTGATACTCACTGGAGTATAGGCCTAGCTACCTATACTAATATAACCTAAAGCTGATAAAAACTAATTTAAACTAGGGATTCTATGACCTAAAAATATTTACAAGTAAATATTGCCTAATCTATACAATCTGTTGGTGTTTTGGATGGGCTTATGTTATCCAATCAATAGGAGTAAGGGAAATATTAACCAAATGAAATTCTTTAATATTTATATATATGTTTGGGGTAGTAATATTTCTAACTATATGTGGGCTTAGTTAGACACATGAGAAATGTGTGCTCTGGTGAGAGATCTTTGACAAATAATATTTTTTTTAGGGGTTTATTTGCACGTAATCTTCAATCTAGTTTATGTAAGATAATATTATCTCAAAATTTAGAGCAAGTATTAGTACTAGTAGAGTGAATATTATATAGTGAAAATTTTAGATATCCAAAGACTTAGATTTAATCCAAAATATTTTAAATAACTCAATAAAACACTTTCACATTTCTTTTCAAATGAAAAGAAAGACACATTATAATACTTGGTCTTAGGAAGTAATTCAATGAATAAAATCCTATAGAAATGGGAAAAAAGATGTATACAAAATAATTATATCACATATAGTACTCCATGAATAGAAAAAATTGCTAAATAATGCCCAGGTCTTAAAAAATTAACTATAGTCTCTAATAAAAAATATCACTCTCGATTGTAGCACAGATACTTCTAACCCCTTCTCCAACAAAAATGGTTGTATAAATAAATTTTGAAAAAGAATCATACAATGGTTATTGATACACATAAATTTTAGATTACATCACTAACTTGAGATGCACATTAACAATGTCATGTGGATTATACCTATAGAAAGGAAGTGAATGTAACGAAATATTTTAAAGCCCATTTTCATCAAATAGTGCATCACCTATATATTTAAGACTCTTTTGGCCAATCTTGGTAGGAAAATTTAGCCACAGTTTCTTTGAATTTGTATGCAGTAATTTTTTGACACCATGAAGTGTTGTTTTATATGCTATTTACCGGGAAACAAGCCTACTAGGAACGAATGTAGGTAACACATGAGGACAAATCTCACATCCATGAATTCGAAAATAAGAAAAACCCTCTTCTGAAAACCAATATCTAATGCCCTATAATGTTGATTGAATTTCTTTACTTATTTAGCAAGGAGGCTTTGCAAAAAGGGATTGATGGAAAATAAACAACATATTATCAAAAAAATCATAAAAATAGATTTTATATTGACTCTCCCAAAGAATGTAACAAAATTGATGTATAGGTTGAGTTCTGAAAGACCAAATCATTTCAATAATGGAAAAGGAATAGAGGCTACTAAAACACCCATTAAGTAGTCAGGCATTTAAAGCCCTGGGCTAGACCCTGGTGGAGTCAATTGTGAAACATTAATAGCATCTATAAGATTTTGAGACAAAATATCTTCCCAATTAAATATTTTAGATTGATTCATGATTCCATGGAACATGGGAATGGATTATAACTTGAAATGGTTTGGATTTGGCTCCCCATATATTATAGACAACATTTCGACCACATGTACAAGAAGATTCTTGATTTGTGTAATAGAGTAGAGCCTATTTGATTTGGTTTTAAAACCTATATAATCATCTAACCAATCCCTTATACACTTGGCTAAATCAATTTTCTGTTCTTTTAAGATTCTTTGCTCAAAATTGATTATATATTCTCTATTAAGGTAAATCTCTAGAGAGCTCAATTTATACATTTGTTGTAAAGCCTCGAGCCTCAATGAAGTTATAAATTTATTTGATTTATTTACAATTGAGAATTTTTTAACATGAGTGCAAGAGATAGCCCATCTTACCATGTTGCACAATAGATCTGGTTGCAACCTTACGTAGTTTTGTTCTCCTGATGTTACAAAAATTATCCAAATCAGAGTTGGAATATTCTTCTGAGCCACTTCCAATAGGATGTCTACAACCATCATTCTCAAAAAAATCATGCATTTCCTCCCAAGACATTGTTCTTGCTAATTGGATTTTGTACATAAAATATAAAAAGAAAGCCAAATTAGGGTTCTTTTCTTCATATAGCTCACATTTTGGTTATACTACTTTTAGATTTCCCTTGATATTCTGAACAATAGGCTTAGTTTTTCTATACTTTCTTTTTTAACCAATTGCACTTATTGTGGATGGGGTCCCCTGGGTCCAATTTTGACTAAGATACTCTAAAGTATCCCTCCTATTCCGCCTCCACCTCCACCTCCACCTCCTCTATTCAGTATGGAGAATATAGTGAAAATTAATGTATTCATGGGTAAGGGATCAGAGGATCCCGATTAGTTCTGGTTCGTCACAGAAGTTGTGTGGAAAGCGCTGCAGGTTAATGATGATGTCATGAAGAAAGCACAACTAATGATGGCGTTGTAGGACATAATGTTTACCTAGTACATTAGATATAGCACGACTCATCTGACAGCTTTGTTAGATAACATGAAGGATGTGCTGAATGCAGAGTTTAGGAAGCCAAATTCACAAGCTTGCTGTGTGATTGAAATCAAGGAAATCAAGAAGAGTGTTAATGAGTCTATGTGGGATATAGATCAGCGATAGAAGTGCTTACTGGGTTAGGCTAATATTCATATTTCATATGAAAAACATAGGGACTGGTAATAGCGAAGTAAGACTGTCGTTATCTCAGCAGAAGATTGGGTCTCATGATGAAGCTATAATATTTGCCAATCCAAGGCACGAGTATAGGATTTCAGCAGATCCAGTTGGAGTTAGTGAGCCTACATATGGAGTTGCAGGATCTGAAGAATGGAAATGAGGTTAAATCAGAAACCCATTGGGAAGTTTGGTGCACGAAGTGCAAGGCTGAAGGTCATCATAAAGATCAGTGCCCTGTATTATGGGGTTATATAGTTACAAGGGGGTTCCAACCTGCTAAAGTAGGAATCTTCCGCTAGATCAAGCACTTGCAGAAGTGCCTGGTGTAGCATTTTCCAAGTGAGAGGACAAAATTAAACATATAATTTCTCTCTATTATAGAAGTTTATACAGTCTCCAAAGCAACTCTTTTGTGAATTTTGTAAATCGGTTGGTCATGATGAAAGGAATTGTTGAAGCTATGACCTAATGATGAACAAGAATCTACTCTAAGAATCCAGGCTGAAAACCACACATAGAACGATGATGACTCACCTACAACTTGCAGAGGATTCCAAGGATGGAGAAGAGGAGGAGGAGGAGGACCTAGAAGAGGTTGGGGCCAGATTATTCATTACAAATGCAGAGAAGCAAGAAACTTTGCGTGTGATTGTCAGAATCCAACACACCCTTCATGTCAATATTTTCAACAATTTGATCATGTTATAAAAGATTTCCTGGTCTTAATAGCGAAGATGTGGGAGAATAAGAACCAACAGTCAAGGAAGAACATTCAGATGATGAGATCTAGGCCGCATGAAGATGATCCTAGTATCAACATAGTCATGTGAAGTGGTGTAGCCACTAATGAAGACAGGATCAAAGGAAAAGAGAGAAAATCAGATCTATGGCTTTGAAAAGACGGTGAGAAGAATGTTGGATTTAATTTACATAGATAAAAAGAGATGTTCATGGAGGAAAGAAAAGGTTTTATGGATCTAGGTGCTTCTATGTCTGAGAATTAGATACGTTAGTCCCACAAAAAGAGAAACCTGAAGAAGTTACTATAACACAGGATTTAGATCCCACGTTGTTAAAATCATTTCTGCAGACCATCATGAAGTTATTACTATATCAGAAGGAATTAGAAGGATTGCAAGAGATAATAGATAACTGCGCCAACAAGGATAAGTCATTACTAGAATAATGAATAGTCAATAAGGTGAACCGAAGTAAGAAGAGAAATGGTAGGGAGATGTGATTGACAATGCAAATTGTGTTGCACTAAAAATTGTCACCTTGACATTCTGCAATCTGTGTGAGTCCATTATCACTCATACTTTCCTCCTTTGCAAGTCTAAAGCCTCAGTTCTTCATATCAAGCCTTGAAAGTAAGAGAAAAGCCCTAAAAGTATTTAAAACTTTGGTTCTTCACTTTCTCTTAGTCTTACCTGTGGTCTCGCACCTAATGGTCATGTATCCTACGCACCTGACTACTTTGTCTCTGTGTTATGGGTGTGGACCCCTGTAAAAGTTAAAAGGAATGAGTATATTCTAAAAAACTCACTTTCAGTCATTTCTAGAAGCTTTTGGAAGGAATCTTGAGGTGGCAAGTTTGCTCACTTAAGGTTCATGCATCCCATATCTTAAGGAGCTAAACCCTTGATGTGAGGAGCTTATCCCTTTGAACGAGGACTCTATCCCTTCATAGGTGTACCTGTAACCTCCTCCTCTACACTATAAAATGAAGCATTGGGATAGTTATTGAGGAGGTTGAAAGCTGAATATTTTTGAGGTGAAATGCTACTGGAATTTAGTCTTCTTAGTTGAGCTTTTATTAGGAGAGATTACATACCTTTAAGATCTCATTTGGAAGACTGCAAGGCTTTTCAAAGTAAAGGAAATCCCTGTTTCAGACCCCAGGAAGAGCTTGTTCAACATCAAGGCTGAAAAGGTTGTAAGGTTATTCTACTTTAAAGTTAATACAAATAAGTTTGTTTTTCTCAATAAGCTATTCATTAATGGTTATTTTATGGATTCCTTGATCACCATAATAGACATGATTTATGATATTTGCTATGCAGGTGCTATTTGATGTTTGCTTGTCTGTATTTGCAGGTCTTTAAAGGATAACTCTTTCGGATTGTCGAGGGATGACTACAACAAACAAGCGTTGGATCTAAGGTAGGATCATAACACCTCTATAGTCTTTATTTGTAAATTGCATATGTCTAGAGAAAGATAGATTTATTTGTCTATTTGTTGCTAGATTATCTTGTGATACTAGGGAGATTGGTCTTGTCCACAAGAACGATTTATCCGACCAACAAATTGGCGACTCCACTGGGGAATGAAATTGGTTTCTGGTTTTGTTTTGACTTTAGAAAATTGTTTTCGTTTCTGGTTTTTGATTGATGTATGTTGACTTGGGTAGTTTTTAGAATTTGGATTGTTTTTTGTTTTTTTTTTGAAGTTTTCAAGGGACCACACTTTCTCTTTACAGACAGTGTGGGCATCTCCACACTTTTTCTTTAGTACACAGAGTAGTACCACATCTGGTTCTACTGGAAGCCTATTGACCGTGTAAAACTTTTTGAAAAACCTAAAAATGCTCTCTTCCAGTTAAGTTTAGGTTTCATTTAAGGTCTTTAGTGTCTGCCCAGATCTACATTTGTCTTGTCAAAAATCTCTTGTGAGTGAGTTCCGATGGTATTTTTGTTTTAGATGATTCTCTGGAAGTTTTGCATGCCTAGAGTGGTTTTCACATGGTCTCTATAGTGACTCAAAGATCAGAAGCTTGAGAAACCTTAGTTTACCCTGGTGTCTTTTCGTCTTCTTGATGTGTCTGACTTGGTTGTGAAATTTGTCCTTTGTGAGAAATAGATTTAGTTCACTCCTTGCAAATCTTTGAACAAGCTTTGTTATAAGTTTTGAATTTCATTTTTACAAAAGAAAACATATCTAGATGTTTTTTGATTGATTTGTTGTTCTGAACGAATGGATCCTTAGTTTACTAAACAAATAAGTAAAATGTCCTCAAAAATATTTAAAGCTTGTATTCAATTAGGTTTTAAAATTTTTTAGATCTCAAGATTAGTTTTTGTAGTTTTGAGTGTTTCTTTTAGAACTTGTAGATCTCTTTCGAAGAAATTTTTTTTTCTTGTAGTTACGAGTTTTGAAAAGTGAAAGGGATTTATTGTGACCATTTATTATTAGTCTCGTTTTTAGTTCTTATTGAAAAAGACAAAAATATTTTCTTTTCATTCTCATGTTAAAAGAAAGATTTGTTTCTTAAAGAATTGCATTCTCGAACTCTTTCTTTTAGCTAGATTTTCATTGAAAGAAAAACGAATTGCTTATCATTTTAGGATCATTTTTTTAGTGTTTTTGGAGTTGAGTCTTCACACCATCAAAGTTTCATTTCCATACATATTGACTTAAGGAACAACCCATAAAAGCAATGCTTAACTAAAATTGATCTAGCAATCTTTTTTATTTCTAGGGCTCTTATCACCAATATAGCTTAGGCTAGTATCTTGGAGTAGGGAGTAATTAACTCTCCAAGATAGTTAAAACAAACAAGTAGCTATATTTTGTGGTAGGAAATAAATCCAATTGTAATTTATACATTCTAAGAAGATTCTCTTAAAGGAGTCAATCACGAGATCATGTCTAAACCTTTGAGACAATCAAGTCCGTTTCATTGGGAAAGATAGAAGATTTACGCATATTATAAATGGTAAACCTCAGATTAACCATTGTCGAGGAGCTTGGGGTCACTTGTTGGTAAACCTAGGATTGATCATGTTGAGGAGCCTTTAAGGGGATTTAGCTTTGTTACTATGCCCTTGCGCATAGATCAGATCGTAGACTATTCCCCCAGTTGTATTTGTTGCTGTTGGTAACCTTGGTGTCCATAAACTTAAGATTATTTCCTAAGGTGACGGTGAAGGATGGGTCTCACTTTACTTGGAACAGACGTCGACTAGACTCACTTGGACTCTCTGGGGGGTTCTCTTCACTCGAGATGGTTTTGTGAAGAAACTTGTGCCAATCTATTTCGTTAAGCAGGTTGTCAGGGTAATTGTTCCAACTGCCCTTTCTGTATTTAAATTCTACAATGTTGGATTTCATCACCAACTAGTGTTTTTAGTACAAGAAGTTACTATTTGTGTGTGGTTTGAACTCTTAGATTTCTTTTAGGTGTGTGATTTAGTTGTTTGTTTCTTTAGAGACTTTAGGTGGTTTTATTGAAATTTTCTTTGTTTGCATGTGAGTAATTAAATATTTAATCGTGGCTGAATTACCGAGACAATCTCATAGACTTCAGGGGAAACCTCCTGAGTACACACCAAGTCAACTTGAAGGGCTACGAGCTCTTGTATCACCTAGTGACAGTAGAGTTGGATCACCAGAAGTCGGAGAGTCATCTTTAATTGTTCATCCTAATTATCAAATACAAACAATAGAGTACATTCAAGAGCCAATTTCATTTTCCGAAGTTACTGGTAGTATTTCTCCTACCAGTGAATTAGCTGAAGAACCTAAAATTTCTGAGCCTAAACTGAATCTACTACTCCAACTTCAGGATTTTCTTCTCCAACTTCTAGTGGTCTTGGTTCACTTAGGGTAGGAAATATCATTACCCAAAATCTTCCTTCTGGTTTCATTTCTATTGAAGAACTTGTCAGTCCCAATGAAGATGTAATTCTTCCCGAAAACCAACCAAATTTAGAACTTAGGGAGTGTGAATCAATATTATACAGTCCTTTATGAGTGACGCTTGGTATGTATCATTGATTTTTTTTTTAGAAAACCTGGGTCTTAGTTTTTCACCACCTCGAATTCCTTTTCATGCTACACCAAGAGGTTATTATCCTCCATTAAATATGTCAAGATAGTCATCTATGTTTTCCCAAACACTGGAAACATTTTTATATGGTGGTCCTTCTATTCGTTCAGGGTACCAGTCACTCACCGGTACTTTTTCAAGAGCATCTCCTCAACCAATCGAACATGAGTTATCAACTGGTAATAATGGAACTTGAGTGTTGAATGTAGAAGAAATCCTTATGATGCCTGGTAGTATTCCAAATCCTCAACTCCAAGGTAGTTAGTTATTGCCTAGGGGGCAACCTCAAGGACAGTACATACTGTCAGGACAGTACATACCTCAAGGTTAACCCCAGACTTAGTACATACCTCAAGGTCAACCCCAGTTTCAATATATACCTCAAGGTCAACCCCAGTTTCAATATGTTCCTTAGGGTCATAAACCTCAAGGTTAGTACCCAACTCAAGGTTTCCAACCACCTTCTAGTTAACCATTTTTACAAGGAGCTGGAAATGTGCCGCTTAATTATCAACTCTATGTTCAACTAGGTTATGGTCCCCCATATGCACAACCGTTTGTGGGTCCATACTTCGGAACGAACATGGTGTGGGATCTGTCTCAAACTCAACAGACTTTGCAACCTAACGTGTAGTTAATTAATCAACCTAGACAACCTTTGGTTTCTGGTTCAACCCAGAAACCTATCCACCCTACTGTTTAAACCCCCACATCTGGTACAGTTTAGCAGCCTAGGCCTAGTTCACCTCGAACTCCACCTCAAACTACTACAACTACTGTAGTTTCTGTTCAACCTACAACACCTGTTTCTGGAGTATCAGTAGCTCCAGTTTCTACTACCCCTATGTCAGTGCAAATTTCTCAAGTCTCTGTGCTGTAGTCAGGACCTATGGTTTAGACTTCAGTCTAGATGCCTACGAGACAAGCTAGTACGATTGCTACCATTGCTACAAGTCAACCACAATTTACGTATCAGCCATACCGGGGGCAATATCAATTCAGTCCTACTGTGCAAAACCCAGTTTATTAGTATCAACCATACCCTGGCGATACTTATCAACAACCTCAACAACCCAGTTTGGTCTGGTTAATCCTGGTTTCCCAGGAGGTTATAACATTCCTAATGCAAATTCGATTCCAGGTTATCCTAGATATCCTCCTCCTGGAACTGGTCTCGCTACTCAAGGTTTTCGCAACCCTAGCCGTCAGTTACCATTTATTGCAACTTTGGATTTCCCTGATTTGTCACGCCTTATGAACGATCCGATTTACTATCTTCTGTATTGGCCGCCAATGCCTAATAAGTTTCCCAGTGATATCCTGAAATTTGAGGGTAAGTTAGGAGAGGATCCGTCAAATCATGTTATGACTTATCACCTCTGGTGTGCATCTAATTCCATCATTGATGATTCAATTCGATTACGTCTTTTTCAAAGAACTCTGATTGGTCTTGTTGCCAAATGGTACATTGAGTTACTGCGAGGCTATTTTTATAATTTCAGTCAGTTAGCCACTTCTTTCTTAACTCATTTACAGTTGCTTGTCAGATACGACAATGGCACGAAATTGTTAACTTCACTAAAACAATCCACGTCCACATATATTTCTGATCATATTCATGAATGGCGACGTAGAAGACGTTCGGTGAAAGTTTTTATTCCGGATCAAATTTTAGCAGAACGTTTCATTAAATCATTGTTACCTAAAATCACTGAGGATGTAGCTAAGGCAGGAGTTGTTACTGAAGAGCAAGTCATTGCTCAGGCTCAGTACCTTGACCTCGTCTATATGCAGTCAGGTACTTTACATTAAAAATCCCCTGATCTTCCAAAACATGGTCAAATAACTGTAGCTCCTTTAGGGTCTCATGCCGCTGATGGTATGATTGGTTCAGTTAGTACTAAAAGTAAGAATAAATATTCAAAGAATTATTCTCCCATTATAACTTTATCTGATTCGCTGACAGGAGATTCTTCTGTTGAAATTCCTGCCGATATTCATGTCGTAGAATCATCTACAGCCAAATCAAAAACCGGTAATAAAAAGAAAGGGAAGAAGAAGAACAAAAAAACTAAAAAGAGAAAATAGATAAAAATGAATCTACTGACGACAAACATAAACCTCGCTATCCTTGTTTCATTTGTGATGAGGATCATTTTACCAAAGACTACCCACATCGAGCAGAGGTTTGGAAAATCGTTAAAGGTTCACAAATGCCTACTGTCTTGAAGGATCCTTTTCCTAATCAGGATAGTAAGATGATTGGTTCTTCCTCGAATGCCTCAGAAGAACCCATTATGATGATGTCTCATGTTAGTATTGTGACGCGATCACAAGATTATGGTAGTAAAAATCCTATTGATGGTAAAGAAGCAGAATCTTCTAATTCAAACACATCAACTACAGATCCTCCTGGTTTAGGTCCACTACAGATCGAGAAACCAAACCCTGACTTATTAATCAAACCACCAGATAAAGGTATACTTCAGAAATCAACTTTCAATCCACATGCGAGAGCTGCTCAGAATTATAACATTGTTGAAGACTTAGCTATTTCCCCTTCAGCAATGTCGGCTTTGGAAGTGTTGCAATCATGCCCAGCACAACGTAAACTACTATTATCTGCTATAGGAGTTGTTGACATTTAGGATTCGAACCTAATAATATTTGATTTAGAGAATAGTACACCCCGCTTCCCTCATCAAATGTCTTTCCAGATTCCAGTGTTAGTAAAAAATAGACCTTACTCTCAGACTACGATTGATGAAAGAGCTTCTACGTGTATTATGTCGATCCAGTGTTGGAGATCGCTTGGTTCTCCCACACTCAATTAGTCCCCGACGATTCTAAAGGCTTTTGATGGCCGAGGGTTCCATCCTTTTGGCATTTTGTAGGATTTACCTATAGGGGTCGAAGGCAAAATCGTAAATCTAGATGTGGAAGTGGTTGATGTCCCTCTAGATTACAACCTTGTCCTGTGTCACAGTTGGTCTTATGTTATGACTACTATTGTTTCATCGGTCTTTCGGCTAATCAAGTTTCCTCATAATGGAGAGATCATTACAATAGACCAGCTGACTTATTTCTCATCTGACCTAGCCTGTTCAGATAGTATTTAGCACATCGGTAAAATGACTATCCCTTACAAGGATGTTGGCGTAGGTTTGATTAAAGATTCTGGTTTACTAGGAACTTTTTCCTTCCCTCCTCCTAATGTATCGCATTCTATTACAACTATTCATATGATTTCATCGAATACTGTTATTTTTGGTGATCCTTGGATCGTACCTTCCGAGTCTGAGGTGGATTCATTTGGTGGTGCGATGCCTCTGAGTCCCTTTGAAATTGCATATTAGGCCGTACAGTCGTTTTCTGATCCCTATCCAACCAAAAATAATCCAATAAATGTGATCTATGGAGAATCACTTTCGATATCAATCTCAGCTTCAACAACATTTTCTAATCCTATTCATACCGATGAGCATATTCGTGAACTTTTGTCTATTGATGATTTACCATGGGAAGATCTTCATCACCGATCTTCATTTTTACCTAAGCTTGATAATTTTGAAAATGATTTCTCTTCTATTTTTACGACTGACTATGTCAAAGAACCATAAAATCCATTGCACCATCCTAATTCTAAGTTAAATTTGGAAAATATTTCTCAAACGATTCATATTGATATTTCAGTTAAGCCTGGAATTATTGAAAACATTCATATAAGTGCTTCCTATACGGACGATGAAATCCAAATTTATAAAGCCCTATTTCAAGAATTCTGTGAAGTGTTTGCCTGGTCATATGAAGAAATGCCAGGAATTGATCCGTCAATTGTTGTCCATGAAATTAAAACATACCCAGATTCTAAACCTGTCCGACAACGCTTATGTTAGATACATCCATGAAAAGCTGCTATTATCAAAGCCGCAATTGAGAAATTACTTTGCGCAGGTTTCATTTATCCAATTCCTTTAACCAATTGGGTATCGAATATTGTTCCTGTCAACAAAAAACAAGGAACGATAAGAGTATGTATCGACTATGGGGATATTAATCGAGCTTGTCCCAAAGACAATTATCCAACCCCCTATATCGATCAAATTATTGATGATTGTGCTGGCAGTGAAATGTTCTCCTTTATGGATGGTTTTTCTGGTTACAATCAAATAAACATACTCCCTACTGATCAAGATAAAACATCTTTCATTTGTCCATGGGGGACATTTGCTTATTGAAAATTACCTTTTGGAATGAAGAACGTTGGAGCAACTTTTCAATGGGCTATGTCTTATGCATTTCATGACATCAAGCACATTGTGTAGCCTTATCTCGATGATTTACCTTCCCATTCATTACGTAGAGCTGATCATCTCATTCATTTATGAGCTATCTTTATGAGATGTAAGAATTATCGAATTCAGCTGAATCCACACAAATGTGTATTCTATGTAGAAACGGGTCACTTACTGGGATTTATAGTATCAAAAATAGGCATTCGTGTTGATCCCTCAAAGGTGGAAGCTATTGTCAATCTACCTCCTCCTTCGACTCTTCGCCAACTCCAATGTTTGTGAGGGAAAGCAAATATTTTATGTCGTTTCATTCCTAACTATGCCAAGATAATGAAAGGTTTGACTAGGTCGTTAAAATGGAACATTCCATTCTTTTGGGATGAGATTGCTAATTGATCCTTTGATGCACTCAAACACGCGTTAACCCATGCACCGTTACTGCATCCTCCCAATTACAACCAGGATTACTTTTTATATCTTGCTGCTTCTCATTCCACTATTGGGATGGTTTTGGTTCAGGAAGATGAATTCAACAATGAACATGTGATTTACTATCTTAGTAGAACTTTGCATCTGACTGAGATTAAATATTGGCATGTGGAGAAATTTTCCTTGGCAGTTGTTCAAGCTGTCCAAAGATTTCGTCACTACATCTTATTACGCAAAACCACGGTAATTCCCGACTGTAACCCTATGATGTATATCTTGACCAAACAATTGCTAGGGGGCAAGTATTCCAAATGGATAACTATCCTGCAGGAATTTGACTTGGAATTTGAAAAATCCAAGGCAAAGAAATATTTGGTTTTTGCCGAACTGATGTGTGATTTCCCATGTACTGATACTGAAATTGTGGTGGAAGAGCCCATTGCGGATGAATCCTTATTTCTTATCAGTACTCTTGATCCATGGTATGGAGATATAATTGTTTATCTCCAAACCCAATCTTTTTGGCCTAAAATCTCATGATCTCAGTGACGGAAAATACATTTCCAATCCCAACAATACAGTATTATTGGTGATACACTTTATCATCGTGGGGAGGATTATGTTTTCCGACGTTGTCTAACTCATGAATAAGCTGAAAAGGTTTTGAATAACTGTCACTTTGGAGCATGTGACGGTCATATGTCTGGGTATGCCATAGCCCAAAAGATATTGCGCGTTGGTTATTTCTGGCCATCCTTATTCAAAGATTATATCTATGCAGTCCGAAAATGCCACAATTGTCAAATTTTTGATCATAAGATGCGCGCTAGAGCTGCTCCTCTCCACCCTATAATTGTTGTCGATCCTTTCGCAAAGTGGGGTATTGACTTTATTACATGTAACCCTCACTCGGCTAGGGGGCATGCACATATTATCTTAGCAGTAGATTATTTTACTAAGTGGGCCGAGGTGATGCCTACATTTTTGGCAGACGGCAAGACTACTGCAACTTTTGTATTCAATCATATAATTGCTAGATTCGATGTTCCTCAAGCTATTATTACTGATCATGGAAATCATTTTCGAAACATCATGATGATTGAACTGACAGATTAACTTGGCCTGCATCACGATAGTTCTACTCCGTATTACCCACAAGCTAATGGTCTGGTTGAAGCTATCAATAAATTTTTGGTCACTATGATCCAACGAATCATTGGTATTCATAAGTCGAATTGGCATAACATGTTATTTTCAGCACTTTGGGCATATTGGACCTCAGTAAAAACATCAACTGGTTTCACTCCTTTTCAACTGGTCTACGGTTTGGAAGCAGTGTTACCTATTGAATGTTAAATTCTGTCATTGCAATTAGCCATAGAATTACTCCCATCTACTTTTGAAGAAGAGAAGCATTTCTTGTACTTAGCTCATCTCGATGAAAATCGATGTGCTACTACAATAGCAAACGAAACTCATGCGAAACGAGTGAAAGCTCAGTATGATAGAAATGTTACACCTCGCAATTTTTCGGAAGGAGACCTAGTCTTACTATATGATCAAGAAAACGATAAGCTACGGGTTGGAAAATTTGTACCTATGTGGCATGGTCCTTATATTGTTAAGCAAAAGCTGGCAAAAGGGGCCTATGAATTGGTAGATTTTGATGGTGTCTCTTTGGGTAAACCCAGAAATGGGCTTTATTTATAGAGATATTATGCTTAAATTTTGCTGTGGAGATTTTTTGTTAGATTAGTTTCTTTACTGCTGGTGTGTTTTAGATTAGAAAAGTGTGCCTAGTTTAGAGAGTGCTCTTATCATTATTCCTGCTTATCTTGATTTTACTCTTGATATTGTAGATGTCGACGTCTCTTCAAACATACATTGGTTTCACTGACGGTGCTTGTTGTAATACACAGAACATTTCTTCTGTAGCTTGGGTTATCTATTCACCCTCTGATGAGTTAGTATCTATGCATGAGGTAAGCTTCGGTCAAACAACAAATAACATTGAGAGTATAGTGCAGTGATTGAGTTATTATCTGAATCCATCTCATTTGGGATTCAGAGTTTGATTGTTAGGTTGGATTCTGAACTCATTGTATTATAGCTTAACAGGGTTTATGCCATTAGAAATCCAGTGTTATTAAGATTATTTTTGAGAGTTCGTCTCTTGGAACGTGAATTTGATTACATTGAATATCATCATATTCCAAGACATTTAAATACATTAGCAGATGCAGTTGCTTCTCGTATGATAAATAGACATTTGCAATAATCAAAATAGTAAATTTAAAAAACATTCCATAACATGTTACACGAGATAGCCGGTAATAATGATATATCATAACATAGAAGAAGTGTGTCAAAATATACGTCGTCTTTTATCATAGGTTGAAAAACACCTTATGATTGGCAAAAATGATAATAAAAAAAGACAGAAATGTCGTGTGAGTCCACAAAAATGATTATCCTATCCCTGGTGATGATCACGATAAGAAACCACTGCTCGAGCCACGCTACAAAGGAACCTCCTAAAAGGTCCTAGGACCCCAATCACATATTGTTGTAACCTAAGAGGAATATCATCTATGCCAGTCTCTGGAATATCTACTGTCAAGTGCTCTAGATGATTCTCCAAGTCGGTCAGGATCTCTACTGATTGGTCCTGTGGGGCTGGTGCTGCTGCAGCTGGGTGTCTCGTCTCATAAGGCTAGAGAGTGGCTGGTTATTGTGGACCCACATCTGCATTTAAACTTTTAATTGTTAGTTTTCGACAATTTAAAAAACAAAAAAAAATTAATTAAAACTTAGAAAGTGTTGAAAATAATTTTACCTGAATCATCCCACTACTCTCCTGGTGGAAGAATCATGTCTGGGTCACCGCGATAATCCATCCCGGCATATGGAAAGTCCTGAATCATAAAAATTTGGTTGTTCAACCAATGAAAATACTCAGGTGGAAATCGAACTACCTCTGAACCCTCCTCGGGGTGACGGGCCATTAAAGCAACCCAATGCATTATCCTAGGCTCTCAAGGAAGACCAACATCAACAGGAAGATGTTGCGGGGCTAGCATAGGGATCTTCTCTAGAGCAAAGCTGACAGCGACAAAACCGTATCCAAAATTTTTCAGTTGTCCGTTATTTTCTCTGGTAAGTTGGCCTTTCATATTTGCCAACACAGCCTCGCACCAGTTGAATATGGTGCCTCGATAACAGTCTACAGCCATCTGCATCTAAGATCCAGTAGCCAAATGCAATGCTGCACTCGCACATAGCTTGGTGACAATGAATGCAATAACCTTGAGTTCAGGACGTTCGATCATTTTAATATCAATCCATTTGTCCTTTTTTTATCATTGCAAAACTCCAATTGGAGACTAGCAACAGACTGGCCACCTGTCATAGTCCCGAAAAGAGATAATCGTTCACCTCTCTTGGGAAAACCAACTAGAAAATATATGTCCTATAGTTTGATTTCAAGCTGGTGGCCACCAATCACGAAACACTGGTCTTGTATGTTCCCCCTGTCTACCAGCGATTGCAAGAAGTCTACTTGGGACTTCATGCCTAGTATGGCCCAGAACTTAAATGGTCCGCATGCTCTCAATGCATCCAATGTGGGTGGATGATTTATTGTGGCAAGATCCACATCCTCATGCTCATGTTCCCGCCAAATAAGAATTTTGAATGTCCTACAATGCACAAAAGACATATTAGAACCAGCGAGTTCAAAAAATTTTGGGCAAAATTGGAGGAAAATTGATTTTTAAATTCGTTTTCGCGGGGTCTGCACCCACCAGTTACAGATAGTGCATAGGTCTGCATGGGCTATGAACAACAAGTGTGGACCCACGACTTTTTTCTTTGTAGAAAATAGTCGGGGTCCACAGGGGCCGCGTGTTGCACCTACGGACCCCCGCGAGTGAATTTCTAAACAAATTTTTCCCTTAAAATTTAAATCTAAAGCCTAAAATCAAAATGTAAATGGACAGAATGCAAGATAAGGAGGATATGGATTACTTGGAGCTAACGGTTTTTTATTCCAACAGACGGATTTTCCAGAATCTTCATAGGAAGTTCTTTTACCCAAAAGCTCTCACTTCTCACTCTGAAATCAAATGGTAAAAATGAACTTTGAAAAGCCATTTTTATAAGATTTTTTGAATAAATTAATTTTTAATTTATTTATTATTCACTTTTAAAAAAAGGTTATTTTTTAAATACATTTTTATTTTAAACAGGTATGAGTATTGTTTTGAGTTTTTGTGCAGAATATTGGATTTTTCGGGGAAAATTGATCATTTTTCAACAAAGAGTATACTTTTATCACTTTTTCGGACATTTTCAAAAATTTACGAAAAAGCAAAACATTGGAGTCCTCTTTAAGCTCTTTTCAGACTCTCAAAATATGAAAAGATTGCTGAGTTTTTTCCGTTTTTAACTCGTTAAACAGAATTAAAATGGTGGTCCACTTATAGCTCTTTTCTGACCGTATAAACATGAAAAGATCACTGGATTTTTGTCATTTCAAGTTTGATATTGGTTATGAAATGATGTGTCTTCGATCACTTTTTTTACTTTTTCAGATCCGAGTCATTAATTATGAAAAGTAATCCTTGATTGTAATGGTCAAGCGGTTCTCTCAAGTATTATTTTATACTTTTTTCAGGCTTGAGGGACACAAATTTACGAAAAAGGACACCCATGGAGTTTTCTTAAGTTTTTCTTCTGACTCCCTAAAATTGGAAAAAACTGAGTTTCCTATACTAGACTCATTAAAATTTAACAGTAAAGGACCTGTTCAATTTTAAACAGGAACGAACCATTCCTTCTTAGGGTTTGAATTTTAAACTAAGTTGGACTCATCTAAAGGATGAGCTTATAAACAAGCAAATGTTATCCTCCTCAAGCTTGTCAAAAATAAAGAGGTACTTGCCAGAAATGGTGGGGGAAAAGAGAGAAAAATGAACCTGTTTGTTACACTTTGTGTTTTAGAAAAGCCGTTAACCACTCTTGAACATGACACTTTTGTTCACCTGGGTTAGGAAATCCTTTGCCTAACTGTTAATCAAACCATATTGAAAGTCTTTAGCTGGTTTCTGGGTATTAGCTTTGGGTCAATTGTCACCAAACCATCTACAGTGTCGTTATGTGTTCAAGAGATCAGTTCAAACAAACCATTCATCTGTAAAATATCTGTCATCCATTTTTTACCATCCTTGAGTCAGTCCTTGCTACTATATTTCTTCAAAACTTGATCTATGATTTCGTGTTGTGAGTTTGCCTACGACGGATCACTTTGTATCGACTTCAGCTCATTATCTAGGAAGTTGATCTAGAAATCGTCAGTACCTTGAAATTTGCATGCCCTAATGGCGGTTTTCTCACCTTCGACGATAGGTGCATCATTGACCTTCGATCGAATGATTCTATGACATGTTCAACTTCGACTCATTTATTCACATTTCATGGATTGTACTGGGTACTTTGAGGGCCATTGACATTACTAGTGGTTTCTCTCACACCTTTTAATAGTTCACATCATTGACTAGTAATCAAGTGGTTTCCACCATGTTCGACTTTGACACATTCATTCACATGGATAGAATCGTACTAGGTTGGGAAGCAGAAATCAAGACCCCGGATCTAGTTTCTACCATCCAGGCTATGAGGAATTTTGTTATTCATTATGTAGTGGACTATTCATATACAGATGGCTGCATCCATACTATGTCTACACATGTCTATACTCTTGATGTATTACAAAATCATTCCTGCATCAGAATAGTTTAGTCACTTTCTAGTCAGTCTTGATCTGAGTTTGGGAATGCCTACCTCAGTGATGATATGTCTATATATATATTTTGCATTGAATGTTTTTACAGGTTCTGACTGGGGTGTCCATAGGATGATCCTTGAAATGATAAAGTACTTCACTCTTCATACATGAAAGACTTCATCTTCATCTATTACAGACTTCACACTTTAGGGGGAAATCTGTTGCACTAAAAATTGTCACCTTAACATTCTACAATCTGTGTCAGTCCATTATCACTCATACTTTCCTCCTTTGCAAGTCTAAAGCCTTAGTTCTTCATATTAGGCCTTGAAAGCAAGAGAAAAGCCCTAAAAGTCTTTAAAACTCTGGTTCCCCACTTTCTCTTAGTCTTACCTGTGGTCTCGCACCTAATGGTCATGTCTCCTGCGCACCTGATCACTCTGTCTCTGTGTTATGGGTGCAGACCCCTGTAAAAGTTAAAAGGCGCGAGTATATTCTAAAAACTCACTTTCAATCATTTCTAGAAGCTTCTGGAAGGAATCTTGAGGTGGCAAGTTCGCTCTCTTAAGGTTCATGCATTCCATACCTTAAGGAGCTAACCCCTTAATGTGAGGATCTTATCCCTTTGAAGGAGGACTCTATCCCTTCATCGGTGGACCTGTAACCTCCTCCTCTACACTATAAAATGAAGCATTGGGATGTTATTGAGGAGGTTGAAAGATGAATATTTTTGAGGTGAAATGCTGCTGGAACTTAGTCTTCTTAGTTGAGCTTTTATGAGGAGAGATTACATACCTCTAAGATCTCATTTGGAAGAGTGCAAAGCTTGTCAAAGTAAAGGAAATCCCTATTTTGGACCCTAGGAAGAGCTTGTTCAACATCAAGGATGAAAATGTTGTAAGGTTCTTCTACTTCAAAGTTAATACAAATAAGTTTGTTTTTCTCAATAAGCTATTCATTAATGGTTATTTTATGGATTCCTTGATCACCATAATAGACATGATTTATGATATTTGCTATGCAGGTGCTATTCGATGTTTGCTTGTTTATATTTGCAGGTCTTTAAAGGATAAGTCTTTCGGATTGTTGAGGGATGACTACAACAAACAAGTGTTGGATCTAAGGTAGGATCGTAACACCTTTATAGCCTTTATTTGTAAATTGCATATGTCTAGAGAAAGATAGATTTATTTGTTTTTTTGTTGCTAGATTATCTTGTGATACTATGGAGATCGGTCTTGTCCACAAGAATGATTTATCTGGCCAACAGATTGGTGATTTTGAAATGGACTAGGTAATCCTAGACTAGGGCTATGATGCTAACGTACTACCAAAAAAACTTGGGAACCTATGGGGAAGCCTAAGTTACAGTGGTCACCAATTCAACTGTGCATGGCGAACCAGCAAAAGATAACTCCAATGGGTTGCCTGCATGTGGTAACTATAAATGTTGAAGGTGCAAGAGCAGTGGAAAACTTCGAAGTTATAGAGATAGTCGATGAAAGGAATCCATACCTAGTGTTGCTCAGGATTAACTGGGCCTTTTTATATGAAGAAAATCATTAATTTAAAGAAGTGGAGCATGGTATTTGAAAAGATTGAGCTTTGAGTGATTGTCCCGTTAGATCTAGCTGAAGGTGCATGATACACAGAACCAAACTGTGACTACTATGAAGATGAAGACATTAAGCACATATATAAGTTAACTACGTGAAATGAAGATTGGATCAATCCTGGTGTGGATGGAAGAATCATATGGGAGAAGGACAGTTCCTCCCAATCAGATTCTGATGAAGAGTTAGAAAATTGGCAGAATCGGTTGCATGAGGTCTCTATGTTGCGATGTAATCAACTTACAAAGTTGCTACGTAGTATATATATTAAGGTACGTAAGTGACCCTAATATGATGGCTTGGAACATGTCAATATGTTTCTTGACCATTTTGAAAGGGACGTACCAGAGGAACATCTGTTCCAAGCCTTAGATCTAGCATTGAAAGCTACTCCTGCAAGATGGTGGGGTACGCACAAGGATAATTTTTCTGACTGGAAGGAATATTGTAGAATGATGCGACTAATATTTGGCTACATGAACACCTGACTCGCTAAGAAGTACACAGGAAAGGATGATATGCGTGAACATCTGGCTCGATGGACTAAGGCATGGGGTGAGGTCCCTCAACGAGAGTGGGTGCACATATTTATTCATACCATGGATGTTATCCCAAGGAATTGGTATTTAAAGATAGAGCTGTGAGATGGGACTGCTAATTGGGATGAGATGAAGGATAGTTTCTTGCTGACATTAATTTTTGAAGATGGGTTTGAACGCATTGATGAAGTGCTTTAGGAGATTAAAATAGTAATCTTCCAAACACCCGTGGAACCTATCGCTTGGGTATAGCCTAATTGGAGTACGCAGCTACAACATGCTTTAGAATGTTACAATGTTACTATGGAAGAAGGTGATGAGGATCTGTGGGATATTAATATCCCTAAGTCATAGTGACAATGCGAAGTTGGTGGACCTAATGCAGAGATCCTTGATATCTCACAATCAGTGCGAACAAAATAGGAAAATATTGGCTTAGAAGTAGAACCAAAATTCGCGAACATTGGCAACTATTGGGATGAAGACACAGTGGATAAGGTCACTGAATTATTACATGAATACCAAGAATTATTTCCAACTAAGTTCTATGACTTGAAGGGGATATTAGGGGATTTGCATATGATAAAGATGAATCTAAAACCAGATGCGAAGCCAGTAAAGCAATGCCCATATAGGTTGAATCCAAAAATACAAGGAAAAGGTAAGAGAGGAAGCCGATAAGATGCTCGCGGCAGGAATAATTGGGCCCATGGAAGAATATGAATGGGTCAGTCCTATGGTGGTCCAAGAGAAGAAAACGAAGGGTGATATCAGGATTTGTATAGATCTACGGAAGTTAACTGATGCATGCATACATGATCCATTCCCTATGCTCTTTACAGATGAAGTTCTTGAAAATGTTGGTGGACAGGAAGCTTATTCATTTACAGATGGATTTTCAAGATATCACCAAATCAAGATTGAGCCGAAGGATAGAGGGAATACTACCTTTGCTATAGAATGGGGGTCATTCCAATATATGATCATGCCTTTCAGACTAAAGAATTCTCTTGCGATCTTCTCAAGGGTAGTAGTCACAGCATTCAAGGAATTCATTCGTGTATTCAAGGAATTCATTCATAAATTTTTGGAAGTCTACTTCGATGATTGGATAGTGTTTGGGCTAGTCAAGATGCATGTCTGTAGTCTACGCCTCATGTTGGATACATGGAGAAAGTATCAGATCTCCTTGAACTTGAAGAAATGTATTTTTTGTGTACCTTACGGAATATTTTTGGGACGTGTTTCCTGTAAGAAGGGATTGATGGTAGACCCTGCTAAGATTGTTGTAATTATCAATTTAGAAACCTTAGGAACAGAAAGTATCTACGTGCGACTTTTGGTCATATTGGTACTACAGGAATTTTATTAAGGCGTATTGTAGATAACTGTGCCCATGGACAAGTTTTTGAAGAAGGATGCTACATTTTGTAGGGACGATTACTGTCATAAGAGCCTGGATACTCTGAAGGAAAAGATGGTTATGACACCAATCCTAGTATTCCCAGATTGGAAGAAGGAATTTCATGTGCATGTGGATGCGTCTTTTATAGCATTGGGAGCCATCCTAAATCAACCAGGGGAAGGAGATATTGATCACCTGATTTCCTTTTCCAGTAACAAACTATCTAAGGCCGAGAAGAAATATTGAACCACAGAGTATGAAGGATTGGACATGGTTTATGCACTACAGAAATTGAGGCATTATCTGCTAGGTGCACACTTTAAGATGTACATAGACCATTCTGTTTTGAAGTACCTGGTCAATAGGCCTTTGTTATGGTGGAAAATTTGTAGATGGCTGCTCCTTTTATAGGAATATGATTCTTAAGTAACAATGAAGCCCAAGAGAATGAATGCTAGACCAGACCACCCCTCTCAGATCGAGAATGGTGAAGAACCTACAAATATTGATGAAGGATTGCCTGACGTGAAACTATTTGTTGTTAGGGTTGTAGATGAGCATTTTGCAGACATTATTTAGTTCTTATCTACTAGCATAGCTCCTGAAGGTTATATGACACAACAGAAGAAGTAATTAATTGTTAGGGCTACAAATTTTTCTCCGGTTGCAGGGAAATTATATAAGATGGGGTCGGATGAAGCTTTATGTCGATATGTGCCTGAATATGAAAGAAACAATATTCTAATGGAAAAAAATGGTGGTGTCATTAGAGGACACTATACAAGTAAGAAAACTATGCAAAAGATCCTACGAGAAAGATTATGGTGGCCTATAGTACATACAGATTCCAAGGAATACTACAGTGTGTGCGATGTGTTCCAAAGAACTGGAAGTCCATTGCGAAGGGATGAACTTCCATTAAATCCACAAGTCACACTATAAGCATTTGATAAAAGGGAAATTGACTTTTTTGGACCTATTCAATGATCAGGAAATAAGATGGGGGCCCATTATATTATCACTATGACATAGTACTTAACTAGATGGGTTGAGGTATAGCCTATGAAGGATTGCAACGTGGACACTTCCGCAAATTTCATATTCGAGTTTATTTAACAAGGTTTGGATGCTTGAAGATTCTGATGAGTGATCATGGTTCACACTTTTTGAACAAGATAATTTCATCTTTAACAGAGGAATTTTTAGATGTGCCATCGGAAGAGTACGTTATATCATCCCCAGACGAACAAAACTATCGAGGATTTCAACAAGATCTTGCAAAATGCCCTCACAAAGGTCTGTAACATTAATAGGAATGATTGGGATGTGTGCATACCAGTGGTTCTATGGGCATATAGGATCAACTATAAGAAATTGACATGGCAGACACAATTCCGACTAGTTTATGGACAAGAAGCAATGATGACAATGGAATATATAGTGCCCATCCTAAGGATCGCCACAGTAACCGAGATGGTAGATCGCGACGTAATGGAGGAATTCCTAGCATAGTTGTGTTATAGGACGACATTTTTTTGACTGACTTTCATTAGCAGGTGCAAAAATATAGAGAAAAGGTGTCGCATGATTGTCACATTAAGCAGTGCAAGACTGGTGATTTGGTCCTGATGTATGACAACAAGTTTACCAAATTTCCTAGGAAATTTCAGATGCATTGGCTAGGACCATATGTGATTAATAATATTTTAGATGGTGGTACATTTTAGCTCATGAAGTTGAATGACGAAGTGTGTTTCTTGGTAGGATTAATGCGAGCTAATTGAAAGTTTATAGGGAAGATCCTACCCCTGTGTAATGAATATATGACAACAAGAAAGTCTTAGTGCTTTTGGTAGTTGAAAGAGAGTGCAGGACTATAAACTACTCTAACAGGAAAAGTTTTATAAGAAAAGGAAGGTCGTGTGATGTTTTCGAAGATGGTGCAGGTGGAAGCTGCGACAAGGTAGCTACGCCATAAGGAAGTTTCCTACACAGCTTGTCCAGAAAGTGACTGTTGATGTAGCTACAGTTGATTTGACAGGGAATTTTTTGTTTAAAGGAGTGGGGTAAATGCACTTAAGGTGCAAATATGGGAAAATATGTCACCAAATTTGAATTTTTGAGAAATATCTAAGGGGGAACAAACAATATGAATTTGAATTCAGTTATAAATATCACACCCCACTCCACATTTGGACACTTTTCTTCTTGAGAATTTTCTATGTGTTTTTTCACTTAAGGAGTCGAGTGTGTTGCTGCATGTATGGTTACCTGAGTTGGGAGGAAGTTGAGAGAGAGTTATTGAGGAGAGGATTAGGGAATATGATGACTGCAACACTGCTAGTCCCTACTATAGCAACCAGGTCACCGAGGCCAAATCCTACTACCTCCGTGGCAGGAGAGATGAAGCAGAAAAAGTCACAGCAAATACCGGTTCGAGAATCATTGCGAAAGGTTCCAACTGAGCAAAGGCAGAAGGGAGTAATGGATAAAAATAAGTAGTCTATGGAGCCTCAGGACTTGGATGAAGAAGAGCTGAATGAGGGGATTGAGGATATCAGCGCAGAATGTGCGGAGCTAATTTCTTGGTTGTCGCCATATATGCTACCATGGAAGCCTACCTCCAAAATGACTAAGTACCCAGACTTTATCAAATATAAAGTATTCACATCATTGCTGCGAGAGGAATTACCTATTGAGGGTGAATTCTTGGCCTGATTACCATACTTGAGGATGCAAGAATGGGATTCGGGCGACCATGAGAAATTTCCACAACTGTAACCCAACAAGTATTTGAAGGTGGTATACTATGAGGAGGCGGGCCTCACTAGAATTGAACCAATGGAATGGGTGGTTGATATTGAGTGAATAGGATAGCTAAACATGTTTCATGTCCCACATTTTAGTCAAAGCATCATTAACATTATTTGCGTGCGCTAGTTGTTGGTGTTGGTCCATGATGGGTGTCTTTGGATGGGAGAGCCCATCCCAATTAATAACATGTTGATATGAAGAATCACAACACTTCCATATCAAGGTGTGAACCCCGCAGATACTTTTGTGGGGAAGTCACAGGAGAAAAAGCCCGTAGATCAAATGAAAAGTGACATCGGGTTGGTCAAGAAGTTGAGGAGATATGTCATCAATTCCATCTCAGATGAAGGCGTGTGATTTGCTGCACAGATTTTGGCAGGAAAAATCATAAGAAAGTATCGTGCAGATGAAGTGTCAACACCAGTGGTCTCCTTGGCTGCACAGTGCAACAAGGAGGTTCATTTCAATTAGTGAGAATACATGTCGAAAGAATTCTTGGATCATTTCCGTGAAGCACATGAGGATGAAAAAGCATTCCACTATGCATGGCTATTATTGTTGATCACATTGATAGCCTAGAAGACACCAAATGATTCATAGTTCCGCACGATGGATTTGGAGTTGTGCAAGGCTACTAAATTTTCCTCACTATGGGCAACAAAGGACCCTGCCCATGTAATAGAAAATAAGATGTTTTGGGTATTATTTGAAATGGATCTACAAATAGTGATTAAATAGAAGCCAAGGTTGTCACCAAGTCTATTTATGGAATATCAGTGCATTGCTAATTTTTAGGCCAATTTCCACCATGTATACCTCCGTGTGAGGCACAATTTGACCAAGAAATGGATGGCGTTTCTGTTTCTAGTCACCGAAGATAATATCATCTAGTTAGTCCTTCAATGGCCAACTGACTGACTCCTTCCAACATATATGGTAGAGGGTATAGTAGGGACTAGTAAAGAGGGCACAACAAGGACTAGTAAAGAGGTGAAGAAGGAAAAGAAGAAGGTGTCCATCGACCTAGAAGAGAATACCACGCATGAACCTGAGCCTGAGCAGGAAGAAGAGAAGCATATGGAAGAACTTGATCAAGGTAGCTAAGACCCTTATGTAGACCTGAAGGACATTGATTCTCCCTTTATTCTCAAATGATGATAGAAGATAAGTGCGGGAGGTGCACATAAGAAGCACAAATTTCATAAGTCCGCTAGCCTGGAGGCCATCATCCTCACTGAGGGGAACCTTAATGAAATTGTAGATACTATTAGGTCCACAACAGAAGATATTTGGGGCCACATTGAGGAGTAGTACCATTCCATATTGATGAGGGTCCAAGAGGGCCTCAAATAATTATAGGTTTAGGTGAGCCAAGTTCAAGCGAGTGTGATTCAAGCGAGTCAGTCTCAAACAATCGTGCAACCAATGATGTCAGGAAACGTGTAGTTGGTACTCACTTCAGAGCTCCGCGTGGTACCCCTGCTTGATGGATCTTTACACCTAAGTGATGCTGCAGAGAGGGAGAGAACACATCCACCTATGAACGTAAGTATTAACCTCGCGGCACTCCCGCTACACACATTTCTTGAGCTACACTAGGGTGTAGTAGATGAGCTTAAGGTGTGAGAGAAATGGGCTCTCATGGTGATAAAAGTTGCACATATCACCATTAAAAAGATGTGTGATGAAAATCACAAAGATCTCCAAGATGACGATGAGGAAACTACAAGAAGGGCACAGCTGGAGGAGGCCATTTATAGAGTATGCAATGAGCTTCTAGAGCTCCAAATTCAGTCTGAGGTTTCTTTAGAAGACAAAGTGTAATAGCTGGTAGATACATTCAGAGAATCAAAGGTGCAAGTGTATAAAGTTATCTTTGATCTACAGATGAAAATTACTGAGCTTCAATTGAAGATGTAGCCCACCACACCACTAGAGATCCAAGAGCAACTCAAGGATCCCATCAGAAAATATAGGGAAAAGATTGGTGTTGTACTCAAGGATTGTAGCCAACTTTTCGAATAAACACTAGAACTATGGGCCTCAATGCAGGAGGACCTAGAGGTGAAAAATATTGAAGTAGCCATCTGGGATAAGCAATTGCAATATGACGAGATAAAGGCAATGGTGTGCACCTTGGCCCTTGTGCAATAGTTCGCCCGATTGAAAGAGGGGACATCCTTGTAAGGAAAGCTTGAGGAGTTGTGGAATAATATGTAGATTATCACTGCACAGATGCACACATGGGAAGATGAGGCAAGGAAACTTCACAGACTATGGAAGGCACACTCAAGAGTATGCAACATACACAACAAACAATCAGCTTAGTAGCAGAAGGATTGACTACCGAAACATTGGTTGCAGAAGTTTGATAGGAAGAAGTACAATGCACGTAGGTGCTTCACTCAATGAAGCCTTCATTTAGTAACCTAAAAGTAAAGATCGAGAGCATACCAGTGAAGTGAATCAAGGACGAGTCACCTATTTGTGTTGGGGGCCTGTTGGGATGGGCTCCCCTAGGTCCAATTTTGACTAAGATATTGTAAAGTCTCTGCATTTTTAGGAGCAAAGCATGAGTAGCTTAGGTCACTAGGAGCCAAGGGGCTTTACAAAGGTCAAAGCCCCTTAGTTTTTGCATGTTTTTGAGCTCTGCCCATGGTTTGCGGACCATGGTATTGTAATGCCAAAACGTATATAAAAGGGTGTCTTAGTGAGTCTAAGGGAATTAATCAGTAAAATGGGATTTGATATGTCTTGAGTCTATAAATGTTCAAAATTTCTGCATTTTTGGCGAAGGAGAAGGCTCCTGCAGCTGAGTGCGCGGGACGCTGCAGCTTTGTGTGCAGGATTTGGAAAGTTTGTATATTGAAGAGCTAAATTAATAAAGATTATTTGGAGCAATTCTGTGTCCCATTTATATAGTTAAGTGTTTCTTGTACTTACGCACAATTGAATGCCATTTATATGTATTTTGTATTTATTAGTCTGTGAAGATTTGGATCTACTATTATACGTTATTTGATGCATGATTAAATGATTACGTGAAGTTCATAACTCTATTTAGTTGAAAGCAACTTTAAGTTTGGGAATTTCAAGGATAAGGGTTCGCGAAGGTTAGATTAGTCCTAAAACTGAAGAAACACTTTGACCCCACATCACATAGCCTTCTATATGTAGAAACCTAGTTCTAGCATCCCCCAATACTACCTTGGATGAGACTGCAGCTTGCGCTAAATAGGTTGCTGCTGAAAGGGCTGGTAGTGTAGGGATTTGTTGGTTAGCACAGCTAAACTCTGAACCTGGGTCCAAGCCCGTCAAGCCAACACTTATACAGAAAAAAGCAAAGATATTGAGTGAAAGACATAAAGGAATTTCAAAATGAAAAGATAATTTAACTTGAAAATTTACTTTCTAGAACTTATATGCTTTAGCGAACAAAATTCCTTTGTAAATTCAAGTTATTTCTCAAACACAATAATGCAACACAACACAATTTTAAGCAGCCTAGATTTCTTTCGAAAGGGAAATTTTCTATGAATAACAAGAATTTTTTACTAAAACATTTCCCAATTATGGGAGATCTTTGGTGTCTAAACTATCATTAATGTGTGTCATTTCTAAATTTATTAACTACCTAATTGTATTTTTAGTATGCATATCCAAAGATTGATTCATCCAAGTTCACAAAGGGTCTACCATTTCCTATTTATTAAATTGGCCTAGATACTATATATCCTTATCGAATATATATATATATATATATATATATATAATTTTTTGAGTAATCGGTTTAAAATCTATGAAAAAAGTGTATATTAATAAACCAAAAGAGTCATCCAATTATCCTAGTATGTGGATGTGTAAGAGTGGAGACACTCTACATTACAAGAGAATTTTTATTGAATGCTAAAAATTGAAACCAGAACCAATAAAACAATAGTTTGCAAAAGTAAAGAAAAATGCATTATTTTATCTAGTTATCTAGACATACAAGAATCCAAAGGTGGAACAAGTGAACGCCAATATTCTTGTGCTAGATTCCAGATATGTGAGAGGTTTAAATATTTTGGAAAACATAAAAAGAAGAATAATAAAATCATAAAGAAGGGGATATCCAGGTATTTGAGTTTAAAAAGAATTTGTCTTTTGAAATGAATAATGCTCGAATAGTGGATATGAAAATTGAAATGATATTCAAGGGTTCCAAAATATGGTACCAATTGAATAAATTAATTCAAAATGATTTAGGGTTTGGATTTCTTCATGTAAAAGAAAAATAAACCTCAAAATTTCATATCATATTAATTTTATAAAAACAATTTAAATGAGGTTAAGGGTTATTTACAATGAATAATTGAAAAACTCAATGAAAATTTAAAGTCTAAAAGATTCCCTATTTTATTTACAATAGAATGGGGGGTTGTTGTAGAGCTCACAACAAATGGTGACACAATGAGAGAAATAATCACTGTAAGGAAAAAACTTTCTAGAGGAGGTTATAAAAGAGGTTTTTAGCACTATAAAATTGGAAAATTTTGTCAAAAAAACATCTGCTAAAGCATCTGTTTGGGATAGTGAAGGTTTTAGCAGAGGTTTTAATGAAAATTTATTACAACAAAAAAGATATAGGCAACCAAAGGTTCTAGTGGATGTCTTTTTTGGTGTGTTTCATGGAACAAGTAGCACCGGTGCACTAATTACATAAAAGCACTGGGAAACATACATAATTAAAAGCATGGAGGAATTGAATGTAAATAATACCGATGCATAATATATATTGCACCGGTTCTAAGAGACAAAAAAGCCCCGGGTCATTCTTCTAAGGAATGACACCGGAGTATATGCAAAAAATAATTGTTGTTCCCATTCTTTTTCTAAATTTGCAGCGCCGATGTGTATCATTAGTACAAAGACCCTAGTGTGTTAGTTATACAAAAGGACCATTGTTGTTTGTTCTCTTAAAGCAGTAAGCTAGAAATAATATTTTGTAGGGCCGATAAGTTAGTTATATCAAAGCATTTGTGCGTTAAGAATTTCAATGCACCAGGGCATTAAGCTCAAACACGACCAGTACTTGAAGGGATAAATGCATCGGTGCTCTTGTTTTCTTAAAAGAAAATGGGCATGAAAAAATATTACATCACAATGCTTTTATTTAACACAACAAATGAGTGCTTTTAAATTTTATAGATTCACCATTTTTTTGAATGAGATTTTCTTTTCTTTTTTGGAAAGATCGACCTATGACAGTGCAATTTTTGTAATTTTTAAAATCTGTTATTCATTGAAAAATAGACATATATCTTATAACATTATTCATATAAATTAAAATTTTATTAGTGAATTTGTATATTGATGTTTGGGTTAATTTATTATATTGTCAAATTTCACATCTATTCCCTATAATATTTAATCATCCATATACTTCATCAATGGTGTAACATTTCACAGTTACATTGGATAACATAATAGAATAAACTAAAATGTATTTTTATATATATCAATAAGAGACTCTTTATCATACAAAATGGGATTGTTATTGGTAACCCCTTGTCTTTCAATTAGGACACTATGTCCATTACATTAAACAAAATCTCTGATTTTCATAGACAATTATTTCAAAAAATACAATAGGTTGCATCATTATATAAATGGAACATCATTCTTCACTGGAACTATTGTTAGTGCTCGAGCTACTTCCATGACTTGGGCTATTTGGAGGAATGTTTTGTTGATTGCTTCAATTGTTTTCATCTTCTTGATCTCGCAGTTCCATATGTAAACATAAAAATAAAGTGTAATGAGTGTATCTAGATTTAAATTGAGAATAATGAAAATTGAAATAAATAATATACATAATTGTAAATCAAAAAGCAATGTACCATAGCAAGAAGTGACTTGTGAACTATACACACTCTTTCAAAACCAAATCTCATGCCTTCTTTCAACAACTCTTATATTGGTGCAGTTTCATACTTTGTTTCCTGCAAATTTTATACCCCATAATAAATCATACATTTAATATAAATTATTTTTTGTTCTATTAATTATAAATTCAAAGAATTAAAACAACATATATTCTTACAAATTCTACAATTAATTTTTAATATGCCAACATATAATCTCTACCATTATTTAACCCAACGTCAATCAATTCTTCTTATGGCTCTTCTTTTTATGTTAGCACCCATTTGAATACATTCAAGTATGATTGATGTAATACAACTTAAAATATAAAAAAATGAAACTTTGATTTGTTATAAGGAAATATTAATAATTACTCACAAACTTTGAAATCAACCCTTTTCTTCCTTGTCATTATATTTTATGTGCCAAATGACTTCCATCTTGTTCTATTTTTTGCAAGAAAATACTTGAAAATTAATATATAATGCTAAATTATCTTTTTATATGTACAATGTCAATCATGATTACATGCATTTGAAGCACGTTGTTGTTGAGATGGCTCCTCCTGCGATGCAATTATGTCCATTTCTTTGACCATCTCCTTATACACTTTTTCAGACATTCCTACTAGCATGTTTCTCATATCAACACATTGATCATTTGGGATTTTCATAATCTTCCTGAAAAAAGTAATAAACTATTGTTATAATGATATATGAAAACTAAATATAACAAAATAAATATTAGTAAATTAATGGTTTGTAGTCATATATACATATAATTCTAGAAATTCATTTTTATACAATTAGGAATATTACCTTTTGAATGATTTGTTATAATGATATATGAAAACTAAATATAACAAAATAAATATTAGTAAATTAATGGTTTGTAGTCATATATACATATAATTCTAGAAATTCATTTTTATACAATTAGGAATATTACCTTTTGAATGATTTCTTTTGCCGATGTATGTTTTTTCTATTCCAAGTATAACATGCCCCATTGACCATTGCTTTGGAAATGTTGCCTTTACTCTAGATATCATTTGGTTCTTAGAATCACTTGATTTATTTTTTTATTGTAATTGGAAAGTACAGCTATATGTTCTTTCCACTAGATGCCTCATAGTTTTGTAAAAAAAAATTACCCTTTCATTAAACTCCAGCATCACTCCAGATGAGAAAATGACCAATTCATCGTAGTTTACAAGTTTTATAATTTTTATTTTATTAGAAGGAAATTAATATTTTCCTTTGTTGCTTCTCCCTTTGGAACATTAAACATATATGAATTAATAGATTGTTTCGAATGTGGTATATAATATTCCTAAATATATTATTAATGAAAATTAAAAAAAAATGAACATTCAAAAAAAACACTCATATTGAATAGTATTTTTTCATTCATCTGATTTATCATTTTGCAATTTTTCTATCAAGATTTTACGCACTTCTACACTTAGATTAGAAATAATTTTATCAACCTTGTTCACTTTACATTTTTGCATGACACATACTAACCAATACATACTAGTTAAACTTACATATAGATCAAACATATTAATTTTCTAAAGAATTTATAAAGAGCTTGTCTTCTCTGCTTTTTTTTATGTGCTTTCACTGTATCGATCAATATTTTTGTTACTTGAGACCTTATGAGACATTTTTTTCTCAATATACAACCTATAACATTCAATATGGAAGTCATTAAATATATTTTACAAATAAATCAAATAATTTTCAATGAAAAAACTTTTGGTAACTAGTGTGTTTATTTAAATAAATGCACATTTTCATTTAGAACATTAAACACATGAGGCATTTAATTATTCAAGCACATCGTCATGGAAAATTAATTTTAAATTATTACAGTGCATATTGTAACGATAACAACAATGAAATGATTTAATGATTCTATTTGGAAGAGATGCGTTGATGTGTTATATTACACCGGGAGCAATGATTAATAGACTAGACATAATTGAGAGTGTTATAATATGCTAGTGTATTATATTATAGAAGGCACACTTCGGAACATATAGCAATTTAAAAAAAAACGGAGACAACTGATAGGGTTTGGATCTAATTCAATAATTGATTCCCCTACTTTCCATGTCGAACACCCTATACGTAGTAATTACACAAACCAATTAAATATAAAATCCCTAAATTGAAAGACCATAATTGTGAAGTGGTTGAGGAAGTTAAACCCTAAGATGAAATTTTGTAGGAAGAAACAAGGGTTTAAGGTAAATATCGATTTTTTTGTTTTTAGTTTGAATTTTAACTAAATTTAAATAGGAAAGCAGATCGGAAAAAAATTAGTACTAAAAACCATAGTAATTTTTTTATTATATAGGGTTTTTAATTTATTTGTTTATTTTTTTTTAATTGTGAATAAATCTAACAGAAAATATAAAATATTTTAATAGTAAAATTTAATATTTTTCCTATCTAGGGTTTTGAGTGAATCACCATACCTTTCAACTTCTGATCTTTCAACAGGTCCAAAATATCTTTCATCTCCACATTTCTCTCAATATGTCTCTCTTGCAAATGATCTCTCTTTTAATTAAACCTTAACAGAAATTGTAAATTATTTTATTAGTAAAATAAACATTAAAATTTTAAAAAATTATTATGCAGCTTTTTCACTGAATCGCCATACATTTTTGCTTCTAATCTTCTAAATAATTTTTATACTGCATAATGCTCCTGGTTTTCCTCTCTTGCAAATCACTCACTTGAAATTTTGGGTAAAATAATCAAATGGTGAATAAATTTTTACTATTTAAAACACTATATGAAATTTGATTTCGAAAGATCAAATGCCACTCATTTTTTAATTTTGAAGAAGAAAAAGAAAAACATTTTTTTCAATTTCATTGTACGTCGGTGCCTTTGATAGTCAAGTGCATCAGTGTGTTTATAAAAACAGTGCAGTGATATTGCTGGTGTTGAAAAGCTTTTCAATGCACCGATATGATACAATTTCTTATTATTTTTGAAATCTCGAAATTGTGTGATTAGTTGTTTTGATGAAACAGTGTGGTTTGTATTTAAAAGGATCAATGCTCTACTTGTTATAAGAGAATTAAGTTGGTTGAATTCAAATTTTTTTTTTTTTAATTGGAAAACAAATGTGTAGCATTGTTTTTTTTTAAACGCATCAGTGTGTTTTTATAGAAGAGCACCAATATGATAACAATTTTTTTTCAGAATGCCAAAAATTGGTGTGGGTATTATTTAAATGCCTTGATGTTGGTATTGTTTAAACACATCGGTGTGCTTTGTTCTGATAAATGCACTTGTCTAGTTTAGAAACTATTCGAAATTTTATTTTCACATAAAATGGCATATTAATTTCAAATTATCCTTTAGGATGCATCCACATGAATTATAGTAGTTGATAGTATACATTTTCCACTTAAAGTTGCCTATTCTTGAAAAATTATTTGACAACTTTAGATTTTAGTTATATGGTTCTCAAGATTAATTTTACATACACACAACCTTTATTTCTGGGTTTTCTCAAATGTAGGGACAAAATCTCAATTCATAGAGTTCTACCTTTTCATCTCTAGTAAGTTTATATTTGATTTATATTTTGATTATCTAATTGATTTTTTTTCTTAATCATGTCAATTTGAATAAAAATGTATCCAAATTTGCAGGAACCTAATTCAAAATCAAGTTTAGATGCAAAAAAGATTACTCCATTTTATTTTCAAAAATGTAGGAAACTCTTATCAGGTGTAGCATATCAGAAGCAGTTGGTAGATGAAAATTGAAAACCTCTTTACCCTTCCAAATGGAACATGGCATGTTCCAGCCACAATCCTAGGTCAAGGATGGTAATAATTGTTTTGTATAATGTAATTTTAACAAACCAATTGCATTAATGTGCTTACTAATATAATTGATATTGTACTAATGACGCTTAATATTTTTTTAAATTAGGATTCTAGTGATGATGAGCAACCCACCGACCATCTTCTAGAGTACCCCACTACAATGTAAACTCAAGAGAAGGTTTCACTAAGATCCAGAATAAAAGAGGAAGCATACAAAGAATGGTTGAATTAACCATCTATTCAATTCCCACTATGTCTAGATTCACCAATTTGGATTGACTACAACAATAGTAGTTCTTCATCACAAGTCGACAATGTAAGAGGAAATCAAATGGAGGTTGGTATGGATGATTACTTATGAGATATGACTGCCATGGAGACAATGTTGTTAGATGAATTCCATAATGATGAGCTAGGGGATGATTCTCATGTCACTGATACCTTCTTCAAAACCCTAGAATATTCTTCCACCACCCCTCTATTTGGACACGGCTACAAGTCAAAGTCTATTAATATGGGGACAATGATGTTGCTAATAATGTGAAAGAACGTTTGGCATGTCGAATGCATGTTTATCAACAATATTGAGGTAATTAACTTACACGATCGATTAGGTTCCTTATATTTTGTCACACAATCAAATTTAAAAATGGTTGATTTTGTGAATGTTAAATATTGACATTGTATAATTATATTCCCCACCAATTGCAAGATATTCAAAGATAAGTTTCTTATGAGTTATAATGTCTTGTCGGGTAGCTGCGAAGAGGTAAAGAAATTGTTGAAAATGTTGGGTGTAGAGTACATATCATATCATGCATGTCTGAAAGATTGCATTCTATATAGAGGGGAATATGCAAACAAAGAGATGTTTAAAATGTGGGCATGACAAGTAAGGTAATTTAAAAAAAAAGGGTAAATCACATGGTCCTCCAAAAAAGGTATTGAGGCACGTTCCTATAATCCCAAGGATTCAAGTACTTTTTCGATGCAAAGAATTATCTATGTTGCAAGGATGGCATGCCTCACATGGAAGTGAGTTAGAAGTTATGCTAATCCCAAAATATTTAATAGCCATGAATCATATAGGAGATACATGGCTTGGAAAATTCAAGGATGAAGTATGAAGTCTATGTCCCAGCATATCCGTGGATGGCATCAACCCATATTCCCTCCAAAACACCAACTATTATGTTTGGCTTGTAGTAGTGATTAATAACAATACCTCCCCATGGTTTTCCATGAAGAATGAACATCTTATGTTGGCTCTCATAGTCCCTAGTAGGAGACAAGTGAAGAATATGGATGTCTACTTACAACTATTGGTAGATGAATTGAAGGAATTATGGGAAGGGTTACATGTGTACAATGTATCAAGACCCATCACAATAATGAGTATTTTTACGTTGTATGGTGTATGTGCTTATACCATACATGATTATCCAATCTTAGGAGTTTTCTCTATTAAATTAAATTCTCATTTATATGTTTAGTAATGATATTGTTTCGCATATTAATTTAATTTGTTGCAATTGTTCAAATCTTCATGGTCTCTAACATGTCTACCTATATGAAATAACTTCATAGGTCTTGTAACAAAAATGTATCATGGATGTAAATTTTTTGGACCTTCTCTAAAGGCTTGGTGGTCCAACCACCTATGAAAACCAGTGTATGACTGCTCTAGGGTATTCCTCCTAGAAGAACACCCTTACAAAAGAGAAAAATATCCTTCTAATGGTAAACCAGATAGAACCCAAATGCTTGCAATAATGACACCAAATATATGTCTTAGAGAATGTGAGAGAGAGAAGGAGAAAGAGTTTCATAAATGTTCGATTCAAATCAAGACCCTATGTTGGATGATACATAATTCTTTAACACCTAAGTTGAGAAATTTCCCATTGGGATGAAAAGGAAATCTATCTTTTATGATCTCCCATATTGCGAGCATATTAATATTGCCCACTTAATAGATCCCATGCATATATTTAAAAATGTTTCATATTCTTTATGAGGGCACATATCATTGAAGGAAAGTGACACATTTGCTGGTAGTAGAGATCTAACATTAGCCAAGAGAAGAAACTAGAGTAGAGGCTAGTCCCTCTCGGTCTTTCAAAGAAGGTGATGTACCATGGATTTTAAATAAAGATGATATTTATTTGGCAAAGGAAGTTATAATGAGTGTGAGGGTTCCTTCTTTATATGTATCTTCACTATGGCACCGCTTCACCATGGAATATCATCTGTTAGGGTTGAAATTGCATGACCATTTGAACCTGTTAAGAGTACATATGTCAAAAACATGATTTTTTATTTTTATGTAAATATTTTATAATTAATGTCTATATAATGTACTATTTACTGTGCAATGTCATTATCCTTTGCTCATGCGTGGGTGTGTGAACCATGACTTCCCCCAAGACTTATGACATGCAATATCTAAATTATCTATATTTGTACACTAGATAACAATAAAGGAGATTCATATGGCTAACATTCCATGGTGGCATCAAGAGATAGTTGAGATTGATTGTATTTTTGAGGAGTTGCCGACGAGTTTCATGGAATTGCATGTTCATCTTATAATTCACCTAGTAAATGAAGTTGAATTAGTTGGGGTCATTTATTGCCGTTCGATGTTCTTCTTAGAGAGGTACATGAATAAATTGAAAGTTCTTGTTTGACAAAGGGAAAAACCCGAGGGGTTTATGGTAGACGGGTATATATCATATGAGTATTTATATTATGCCAGTGAGTAAATCAAGCATATCGAAAACAAACTAGGTGTAGAAATTTTGGAAGATGAAAGGGACGAAGAGAAAAAGAGAAGGGGAGCTTCCTGAAATAAATGGAAAGAGGCACATGATAAAGAGTAAGTGCAGGCTTATCATTTTTCAAATTACTACACAGTAACTATTCACACTGAACATCATATTAATGCATATTTTGATATCATATATATATATATATATATATATATATATATATATATATATATATATATATATATATATATATATATATATATATATATGCTAGTTTGATTTGATCATCAACGAATTCAAATGGTTGAATGGGAGAACATGCCTTATCCTGATCATTTAAAAGAAAATATGTCAACGACATGCCCTAATAGTTGGGTTGTTGATCAAGTCAGAGAGTGTTTAAGGGAAATGTCCCCCTAGGGCTTTTTGGGTTGAAACCCTAGCAGACTGAAAGTTATATATTCAGAGAAACACACTTTCACACAGCCATTATACTATTATAAGAAAATTCTATGGTAAACGGGTGTACCTTAGGTCCTACGTTTGAGAAGGCCCTTAGGGTCCAAACCCTTCTTCAAGTTCCTCTTGCTTCTTTGTCCTGCAAAACAACCAATTCCGGAGAGCACAACAGTATATGGACAAAAACTTATAAAGAAACCATCTTCATGTTATAAATAAAGGTAGTTAGTTATGAAATTCAAACAACCATTCACATATGAATTCTAAACATGAATATCATAAACATAAAGAGGATTCATATCAGGAACCAAGACATGTGTTTCTTTTATTATAGACAAATAAAGTACAGAAAAGGAAAAATTTCACCTGAGTCACCCTTTCGAATGCTCCAAGCAAAGCTTTCTTCCGGATTCGCCCACCTTCAAGCCTTCAACAAACTCCTTCCATGCATTGCTCCATGATGTCAAAAGTAATGGATGAACATCAACACACAAGGAAACAAGGGTTTCCTGTATAAATGAGGGAAGTGCAGGAGGCACAAGGCTCTTCAGACCTGATCAGGGGAAAAATCTCAGCATAATAACCTTTCTCTTCTTCTCTCCTCCCTTAGGCCTTCCCATTGAGGTCTATTTATACCTCTCCCAAAGTAGTTTTTTAGTTGGGAGTTGGTTGGGAACAGTTGGGCCACGGGTGGTAACAGGTGATCAGCAGGTAAAACCCACGATCTTCGCCCGAAATTAAGGAGTTTTATATTTTTTTAAGTGTTTTAATACATACACGCGGGTTGGGTATAGACGTACTCGCGTATACACGTGTTTAACACAGGGAAAAGTCGCGTATAAGGGATAAAACACTGTTTTTTAAATTTGTGGACCAGGTCTGGAAGGAGGGGTTGCCCTAGGCCATGTGTGCAGCATCACAAACCATAAGAGTGAGATTTGGAGCTATAACAAATGCCCCCTAATGTATGAGGTCAGAAGGGGTAAATGCTGGCCGAAATATATCAAGAAAGTACAGAAAGTACATGAAATGGAAATCTGTCAAAAACCAAAGAGGACGTCACCAGAATCGAGCCTGCCAAGCCACAAAAGGAGATCAGAAAGAAACACTGTCTGAGGCGGGCATACCCATGCTCAGAAAAAATAAAGCATGTCCGCATATCAAGTACAAGTAGATCCACTAAGTATACAAGTATAAATGACTGGAAAATACGTAATGGATCATCTGATCATGATCGAACAAGTACATGTCTGAATATCACATATAAGACTATCAATGATGCTGAAAGATACAACGGATCACTGATATCAAAGACTGATCCCAAAAAGGTACCAACTGAACACGATGGAATAGGATGGTACTACACTGCAAACTTAGGTGCCAGCATATAGAATGTCGCGATGACTGACCACAACATATAAGATGGAGTGGTATCAACTAGCAGCAACAGGAGCAACTGTCAAGTGAACCAATGAATGCTGATACAACCTGAGGTCTTCACCGACCGTCGTGGTACATTTCTACACCATGGGAATAAATGATCTGAAGTCGACCATGTGAGAAATCGTTTGATTATCGGTCATTGATGTATACCATTAACAAACACGAGACTACTCATCGATAATGATAATGAGCGTCAAGGTACCCAGTACAATCTAACAAGTGTGAATAGATGAGTTGGAGTCGAACACCCGGAAGAATCTATCGATCAGGAGACAATGAGGGTTTCCCACTGTCGATAGCGAAGGATCTGCCACTAATGACTGCAAACCCCAAGGTACTGCCAAATGGACTCTAGATCTTTGCCCCAGAGCAATAAGTCGCCAATTCTATTTGAGGGAAATGTTCCCCTAGGGCTTTTTGGGTTGAAACCCTAGCAGACTGAAAGTTATCTATTCAGAGAAACACACATTCACACAGCCATTATACTATTATAAGCAACTTCTATGGTAAAGGGGCGTACCTCAGGTCCTACGTTTGAGAAGGCCCTTAGGGTCCAAACCCTTCTTCAAGTTCCTCTTTCTTCTTTGTCCTGCAAAACAACCAATTCCAGAGAGCACAACAGTATATGGACAAAAACTTATAAAGAAACCATCTTCATGTTATAAAGAAAGGTAGTTAGTTATGAAATTCAAACAACCATTCACATATGAATCCTAAACATGAATATCATAAACATAAAGAGGATTCATATCAGGAACCAAGACATGCTATTCTTTTATTATACACAAATAAAGTACAGAAAAAGAAAAATTTCACTTGAGTCACCCTTTCAAATGCTCCAAGAGTCACCCTTTTGAATGCTCCAAGCAAAGCTTTCTTCCGGATTTGCCCACCTTCAAGCCTTCAACAAACTCCTTCCATGCATTGCTCCATGATGTCAAAAGTAGTGGATGAACATCAACACACAAGGAAACAAGGGTTTCCTATACAAATGAGGGAAGTGCAGGAGGCACAAGGCTCTTCAGACCTAATCAGGGGAAAAATCTCAGCATAATAACCTTTCTCTTCTTCTCTCCTCCCTTAGGCCTTCCCATTGAGGTCTATTTATACCTCTCCCAAAGTAGTTTTTTAGTTGGGAGTTGGTTGGGAACAGTTGGGCCACGGGCACTAACAGGTGATCAGCAGGTAAAACCTGCGATCTCCGCCTGAAATTAAGGAGTTTTATATTTTTTAAGTGTTTTAATACATACATGTGGGTTGGGTATAGACCTACCCGCGTATACACGTGTTTAACACAGGGCAAAGTCGTGTATAAGGGATAAAACACTATTTTTTAAATTTTTGGACCAGGTCTGGAAGGAGGGGTTGCCCTAGGCCATGTGTGCAACATCACAAACCATAAGAGTGAGATTTGGAGCTATAACAGAGAGAAATATGGTGCATCTAGTCATTGCCCATGTGCTGAAAAGGATTTTCTAAACATAAGAATTGGGTGCAACAACTCAGTAATTATATTCATTTTTTGTACAGTTTCAACTTCATACTACACCTTTGAATTGTAACACACACACACACACACACATACAGATACATAGAGATATACATATACATATATATAGATATAGACACACACACACACACATGTTAGATTTATTAGACAAAAGACACTATGATTTTTTCACTTTTTTTATAGGTGAATTTGTTCCCATCTATGTGGGCATATGGACATGATTTTCACATGAATCATTCGGATGATGGACGCATGACACAAGAATGTGGAGTGGAAGTTGAGTTCGATCAATCTAGTCATGCTAGCCACCGTGATCCAAATTTAATCTAACAGACATTATGTTACATTGAAAAGATATAAGTTATCATTCAAGTGGATTTAGTTTCATTCCATGTGTTATTTTTAGGTGCAAGTGGTGGGGCACCTTTGATCAAAATAATTTAAAGGAAGACCATGATAGTTGGATGATGCCTATCAACTCTAGAAATATGTGGCATGAAGCTAGGGAGCCTTATGCTTTCCCAAAACACTGCAATCGTGTGTTTTTCTAACCCATATTTGTTAGATACGGATTGGTGGTTTGTATTAAGAAACGACCCTACATCAAAACATATTTTTTAGAACAATAGTGTTATCACACCAAGTGAGGAAGATAATGAGGGTGATGACAATGGAGAGTGATATGTACTTGTTATTTCATCATTTATACTATTGTTGTATGTTTTTGTTGTCATTATTTCACTAATTATATTATTTTTTTTATTTGTGTTGTTAACATTTTATAATATAAGTAGTAAGATTCACAAACGCTTTTACACTTTTCTTGAAGTGGAAACATTTTTACAATACTTAAAACTAAATATTTCCAATTGTGTACATTATCAATGATAATAAGGATTCAAGGTCAGAGCCCTTCTCAAATAAGAACATATAAAGCACACCGAATTTGCGAGGGTGATTAAGAGGCATTTGTTTGACTCTCAAATAGGCTCAATGGTGACTTTTTGTCTCCTATTTAGATTATGCGAAACAAATATATATATTTTTATGTATTTATAACTAAATTATTTAAAGTAGACACATTGTCTTTATCATTGTGAACATGATGTAATATTAGCTAAGAGAAATGTGAAAAACATGATATTTAGTGACTATCTCATGAAAAGTATGTGGAAAAAATAATATTTTCTTAGTTTCTCATTAAGAAATAATCAAATATATTATTTGTCAAAAGTTTAATTGTAATTTATTATCATTCATGTATTATTTAACTCATATTTATTATTAGAAATAGTCCGTATGGTAGCAAATAAAGAACCAATATATCATCAAATTGTTATATCTTTATTACTAGAAAAAAATTTACTTGCCTCTTTGATCTGCAAACTGTTGTGGATATTTCACTTGCCATTTTGTCACAATAGATCTAATAATAATATATTAAAATACTGAAATTTTACACTATTACAATTGTATTAAACTTGAATATATGTATATTTAACTGTAATTAGTGCAAGCATATGAATGGAAATTATGTAGAAAAGTAGAGAACATCAAAATAAGATCACACACACATAAGGCACAAGATATTCTCTCTTGGAAACCCTTTCAGGAGAAAACCCAACTGGAAGGTGAGGTTACTTCACTCTCTTTCTCTGTCTGGAAATATGGATGAAGGTACAAAGAAGTAATGCATGTGGCCCATGGGCTACTACAATGCATAGATCCACCCTATGTACTCTACCTCCTATCTCTCATGGCTATATTTTCTCATCTATGGAACAAAATGTTCTCGAAAGGATGGAATTCCTCTTCCTCCTAGTAGCCTAGTTATAACACAACCTGATAGCCTACTAGTGGTTAAATTTAACTATAATAGCTCTTAAATAGAGATCCAATATAGACTCTTCTACAGTATTTTACATCATAAACACGTGGCTAGCCCCTTTTCTATGAATAATGGGGGTTGACGTGACATCCTCTAGAACTATAGCTGTGAAAATAGGATGGTCAACGTCTGAGTGGCATATCTTTCACATACAAACTCTGATTGATGTGCTTATTGCACTGTTGGAAATATACCTGTGTGTAGAATAGCATGAAAAGGTGTCGCACTAGATCATCAAATTTTTATCCTGCAAATAGGCCATTAATGCCTCAAAACTCTCCTAAAGGTTTCAAACCCCATTTTGCCAAACTGGGTCCTGCTGGTAAAAATGGTTCCATGAGTTGATTCCTCCACTTTTCCACTCCAAATGCATCAAGATGGATGAAAAACAATATAAGGATCCAATTTGAATCACAAATACTAATTTTAGGAGGCTTTTGGTCGGCAAAAGATTTTTCTGGATGAGGTGAGGAAATTTTTCCTCTACCTTCTCTCTAGTGTATGATTTAGATTTCCCTGGAAGTTTTCCCTTCAACCCAATATACCAAAGCTCATGTTGCCCCTATCTTGTAGTTCTGGAACTCTCTTGCAAAACTGTATCTTCTCTCAACTCTGCCTGAGCCTCTAGTGCCAAATCCTCCACAAAAGGTAGGACCTGTTCCTCTTCCTGATCTAGCATGGAAGGCTCATAGAGTTTCAAATTCTCTACATTCACAACTAAATAAATTCACATATATGGTGGTAAATTGAGGTGATAGGAACTATCACCCACATCTTCTTGTATCTCAAAGGGGCCATATCTGAGAGCCATTATTTTCTCAGCAGGCCCGTGCAACCTCTCCTTGTTCAATTGCATCCATAATATTTCTCCCACCTTGAATGACTTCTCTATTCTGTGCTAATCATGCCTGGTCATATACTTATCCTATGAATTCTATAGTGTTTCTTGTACCTGTAGATGGATCTTCCTGATCTTCTCTATAATTTTTTCAATTCTCAAAGCATCTCCTATAAGATCTTCCCTCACTCCTCTCTGTTTCCCATATGCAATATCCAAAGGTGAATGTGGAAAATATCCCAAACAAGTCTCAAATGGGGACTTTCCTAGAGAAGTGTGCAATACTCTATTATAATAATGTTGTATATATACCATATTTTCATCCTAGGACTTCAAATGCTTCTAGTTGTATCCCCTTAGAAGTTGCACCAAAGTCCCATTGACTACTTATGTCTGCCCATCTATCTATGGATGGAATGTTGTAGATCTCTTCAACATTGTTTCCATATTCTCCCATAATGTAGTCCAAAATACACTAAGAAATGTTGTGTCCCTATCTGAAATCATGCTCCTTGGTATCCCAAAGTGCACCTAGACTTGTACAAAGATCAAGTTTGTTTCTTATTGTCTATTGATGACCTTTTTAGAGGGAATTTGAACGCACATATTTTTGAACCTATCAACTACCACGAACAAGTAGTCATGTCCCTTCCTGCTTGTTGGTAAACCTCCCACAAAGTCCATGGAAATTATTTCCCAAAGATGAGTAGGTATAGGTAAGGGATGATATAGACCCTGTTTCCTATTTCTAGGCTTGTTGGTACAACAAATCATGCATCCTCTTATGAACCTAGCTACATGCTATTTCATCTTGGGTGAATACAAATGCCTTTGCAAGTTAGCCATGATATTCCCTACACCAAAGTTCCCTACAACCGTGGAGGTGTAACCCTTTCTAATCAGCTGCAAACGCTCACCTTTAGAATACATAGCTTATCCAACTGTTGTGGCCACCAACAACCCCCCTCTTTGTTTAGTATTAGCAATGACGCTAAGCAAAGGGGGACCCTTAATAAAAAATTCAAAAAACATTTTTATAAAACTTTTTGTATTATACTCCTTAAAAATACATCGCATCGCATACATTAAGAAGCGCTCTTAAAAGAAGATCTTAAGAAATCTCCGACGGCCGATATGCGACGTCGCATATCGCAATATCGCATAAGCAGCATACAATGATTTAATGACTCGTCGCAATCTGCGATCTGCGATCTGCGATAAATACAAAATCTGCGATCTGCGATGACACACCTGCAATATCTGCGACGCTACGATCTGCGATAAACTCGGTAATGCAATGACGCGATGCTGCGATTGCTCATCGCAAATTTTCCTCGGCTCAGCATTCAAGAAAAGCTGTCTCTAAACCAAAAATTGGGCGCGCGCCTTAAAGGAAATTAATGAACGTACGCCAAAGTAGTAATGAACAACAGCTTTGTGTTTTCCGAAGAGTCAGTTCACAATGGGTGTCATGATTGTATGCATTCATAGAAGTTAGAGCTTTCATATCAAAATTTATTATCATTACTCTTTCCCTTTATGTGATCTGCAGGAATGAAGAATAGGAAACATCCAAGGAAAAGGGGAAAAGCGTCAAAGCTCGGAGGATAGAGAAGAGATGCCTTCATAAACAGACGCCGCGTGCAACGGAAAACCCAGATTCCAGAGTATCACCAAACAGATGCTAATATCAAAAGGCGATTCAACACGCAGGGTCAAAAATCTCACAAAAGCAGCATGTTTACAAAAAAAAATCCTGAAGCTTGTACCCAATGAAGGAAAAGGCGCTAAAGACAGAAAACGCAACAGAAAAGCCCGGATCAAAGAACAGAGGCAGTTTTCGATGCACGATTAGCGCCTAGCGCTAATCGCGCATCGCTAAGAAAAATGTTCAGAAGTGAAGTCCCTAACTTGCTTAGTTGTCTACGAGTCAGGAAACCGAAATAGCAAAAGCAGAAGCAATTTGAAGGAAATCTGGGTTCTTAGCAAATATACACTCAGTAAATCCACCCAGTCAGAGGAAGATTCTCATAAATATCTTCCAGTTTGCTAAAAAATGGTGCCAGCGCTTGCCATTTCTGTTTACATGACTCAAACAAAAGCAGAAGGCAACCAGCTGACTCTTCCCAGACAAATGTTGAATGCTCGCAACATTAAGGAGCAAATGCAGAAATAGTTAGGAATTAGATTCAGTTTTTTAGAAATAGTTTTGCTTTAGAAGAAGGGTGGTCATTTAAACCGTATCCTAAATTTATGTAATTAAGTTAATTAGTTAGCAGTATTTAAACCCTTCTCATGCATTTGGAGAAGGGTCCAGAAATTTGTCAAAAACTTGTCCTCAGAACATGCACTTTTGTACCCTCGGAGGGGGTTTTGATGAATGGATGGATCGAGGTTTATTAATGTTTGCATTTGATATCTGCTACTGATGTTGCACTTCTGTACTCTTGGTAGATGTTAGAGCAAGGAGAGATAAATCATTGTCGCTTGAAGCTTATGAGTAGGACCAGTCATAAATGATACTTTTATCTCTTGGCCATTTCTGCTTATATTCTTAGAGTGATATACAGTTTTAGTTGTTTATATGTTATTACATGAATGTGTGAGTTACCATTTGGCACTTTTGTACGGTGGAACCATTTATTTATGTTTGATATATGAATAACTTATTATGCGATATGCTGTTCACAACTGTTCTGCCTAACTTTTTATGCAAAGTAGTTCATCTTAATTGATTTCTGTTCTTATGATAGCTGAATGATCTTTATTACCAGTTATTGTTTGAAATCTCTTTAGATCGCATAATAGAAGAAATACACCCTGGGTTAGCATAGATTAGATGTGTTGTTTTTCATTAGATTACAATAACATAGAGTTAGTTTAAAAGTTAGATTAAAGTAGCTTAGAACTCTTAGATCAGCATCATCCAACTCTGCACACACATACACCCTTAGATTGGTAAACTGGTCCCATTATCCCCAGTCGGACCCGCTATACCAAATGGATAAGGAGCTGCCAACCAAGGTCCGGACCGGGCGGATATCCCCCTTGTTGTCGACCCGATTTTCGGGGCTTCAACATATCTGGCGCTAGAAGGAGGGCCTGAACTATGATTGGCACCTAAATCAAAATCTAAATACCATTCTGAGAGTAAATCACCCTCATCAACTCCCCCGACTTCCCCAGTACGTTTAAATCCAGAGTCAGAAGTCACTCGAGTATCAATCGCTGCTACACATCCTAATATTTCAGACCAATTTACCATTGAACCTCCTGAAGTTCAAAATCTGATTCACAAACTTCAGGGCTTTTCCATTTCTACTCAGAGGTCTGATAAATCTCAAAGCAGCGTGACTTCGTAGTACAATCCTGCTCATCCCCTGACCAGATTAAAGAGTGAAAAATTTGGCATACAGCCAACTGAATTGCCTCTACCCACCAGGAAAAGAGCGAGGAAATCACCGCAAGAGTCTGACAGTGAGACTCTTTCATCTACATCGTCCATTTCAACTCCCTCACCGCAAAGTCAGCCACCCACACCTTCATTCCAAATCATCCATCCATCTACCACAACCCCTCTTCTTAAATCATCTAAGATCATAGTATCTTCATCTTCCCAGCTACAAGGATCATCTTCTGCACTTTCATTCACTAGCAACTCAACGATGGCCCAGTCTCCATGGAACAACCCTGGAGCAGTTTTAATGCCTCCACCCTTAAGTCCAATATTGGCCCATCCTGAGAAATGGCTACCCAAATTCAATCTAGAAGTAGGCATGCTAGCAGAAGAACACATTAACAATTTCATGCTTTCTATCAATCTCAACGGAGTTACTAACGAAGATGCTGTTGTTCGGCTTTTTCCCTATACAATGCAAGGAACAGCCAGGTCATGGTACTTTTCATTACCCTCTGGGTCTATCACAAGTTGGGATATCTTCCAGAATCAATTCCTTACCAAGTTTGGTGATGACAGATCAACGGAAACGTTAATCAATGACCTATCCAATCTTAAAGCCGAGGCTAGAGAACCCATCAAAGATTTCAATTTACGGTTCAATAAAATTCTCAACAAAATTCCCACTGCTTCCCAACCTAGCGAAGAAGTACGATGTGAATGGTATATTACTGCCTTACCATCAAACTTAGCAATCTTCGTGGATAGGGCTAATAAAACAACCTTAGTTGAAAACTTGACAGAGGCGATAGCAGTGGAGAAACGCGTTATAGCCTTAGAAAAGAGATCTGCGATAGAGGAACGCAAGTCTAAAAAAGTCACTTTCAAAGAAGACTCCAAGAAGAAACAAACGAAGGACCCTTTCGATTTGGAAGGATTGCAGAAAGTATTAAAAACCATGTCTAATGAGATGATTGACATAAAAAAACAAGTAGCAGAAACTTCAACAAAAAAGCCTTTCAGAACTTTTAAAAGAAGCCCTTCAATGGATGTAAAACCACCCAATGCTATTTCAAATGTCGAATCCGAGGAAGAGGAAGAAGAAGAAAGTGCCACTGAAGGGCAGACTGATGACGAAGAAGTTGTGGAATTACAAGGAATGTGGGATTTCATCCTCCCACAAGAAGAAGATCAAGAAGCATTTCCGGTTAGTACACGAAGCAAAAATCAACTTGATCCTCCCCAAACTACCCCTAAGCAGAAGAGCGCAAGCTCTGCAACAAAAGATAAAGTCGCAACAAAGAAAATGACCGCTAAAGCGACTCAATCTAGCCCAGTCCAAGAAGATCAAACAACTCCATCAAAAACACTGATAGTGTCGGATGAAATGGAATACAATATCATCGATGACATGAAAAAGACTAGGGCTAATATCACCCTTTACGAATTGAGCAAATTGAAACATCAACAGAAGATAATGATGAAAGAATTACATGCCGTGCCTATTGCATCTTTGCCTACAGTTGTAGCTTCCCACAACATGGGAAGACCTCCAACTAACGCGATCAATAAGATTGATCCAAATGACATCGCTTTGATTGGAGGAAGATCAAGGTCTCACACTCCCCCGTTTCTTCTCACTTATGAAATTTTCAATAAAAATGTGCACAATTGTTTGATAGATTCTGGTGCTTCAACGAATATTTTACCCAGATCAATATGTGCCAAGTTAAATGTTCAACCACAAAAATCCGCAGTGCGCATAGTTCAACTTGATCGATCTCAAGTCGAAGTGATTGGTGAACTTAATCAAGTAACCATAAGATTGTCATCCAACCCGAAGGTATGTCAGGTAATTAACATTCTAGTGGCTGATATCCCAGAATTCTATGGCTTAATTCTTAGCAGGGATTGGTTTGAGAAACTCCATGGATACTTTTCAACCAACTGGTCGCACATGTGGTTACCATACAATGGTAAACCGAATCAAATAAAGGTTGAACGAGAATTACACCAGAAGTACATAGTAACGGAATTGGAGGGAGAAAATGAAGTAGTAGCGTATAACAGCAGCATCATAGGCAATTACTCGGTAGATTCTTTTCTCGGCAATTTCAATGCTCATACATCACCTTACTTAGAAAATTCAGTTTTGTCCCAAGTCGAAAATTTTTCCCAAACTGATAATTCAAAGTGTGTTAATTTTGTAGATAAACCTGTAAATACATCTTTGTTTTGGAAATTATATTTTGATGGCTCTAAATCTAATGAAGGAGCAGGAGCAGGATGCATTCTGATTAGTCCAGAAGGAGATAAAACCATGCTCACATGCAGACTCGAATTCGATTGCACAAACAATACAGCAGAATACGAGGCCTTGGTGCAAGGCCTATACAAAGCAATCGGGTTGAACGTCAAGTATCTTCAAGTCTTTGGAGACTCTGAGATTGTCGTCAGACAGGTACGTAACACTATACATTGCCTATCAAGTCATTTAAAACACTATCAATATTTAGTACAAGATCTGACTGAGCATTTCATAGCATTCAATATTTCGTCAATCCTGAGACTCCAAAACGCAAGTGCAGACCTTTTGGCTAACGTAGCCTCTAAACTTATTCCTTCCGAAGATTTCAGTCCAGATAGATTCTCAATAGAATTAATCTTTAGACCGTCCATCCCTGATAACATTACAAATTGGAGAGTGTTCAATGACGATCCTGATATTGTAAATTTTCTCACTTCTGAAGGATCCTACTCCAATCAAATAATTGACGAAGACCATCACAATCGACAAATGCAACAAAATAGCACTGATAATGCTATACCCAAATCAGTGGTTAAGTTAGAAGAATTATACAATTTGAAAAACCAGTTTAAAAGGTCTACCAATTCAAAGCTCTACATTTCAACTCTGAACTACGAACTAGTAAACCTAGGAACCGATGATAAACCACAAAACATTAATATAGGCATTGGCCTCGCCCCTGAAGAATGACTAGCGTATATTCGTCTTTTGAGACAGTATAAAAATGTTTTTGCCTGGAATTATGATGAGCTGAAGACATACGACACTTCTATCATTCAGCATACTATTCCTATGATTGACAACGAGAAACCTGTCCAACAGAAACTGAGAAAGATCCACCCCAATTTAGAAAATCAGATAAAAACTGAGCTGAATAAGTTGTTGAAAGCCAGAATAATCTTCCCCGTCAGACATTCCAAATGGGTCTCCAATATGGTACCCGTTAGAAAGAAAAACAGAGATATTAGAATCTGTATCGATTTTCGGAATCTTAACAAAGCCTGTCAAAAAGACAATTTTCCTCTTCCACCTATGGAACAGATATTACAGGTAGTAGCAGGCTCAGAACTTATGTCTTTCTTGGATGGATTTTCAGGATATAATCAAGTGCTGGTAAATCCCGATGACCAGTTGAAAACCACATTCAGAACAAAATGGGGCACGTACGCATATCGGAAGATGCCATTTGGTCTGATTAATGCCGGTGCTACATTTCAGAGAGCCATGGACATTGCATTCAAGGGATTAGTCAATAAATCTGTAGTGATTTATTTGGATGATATAACAGTGTACTCCAAGAAGCGAAGCGACCATCTCAAAGACTTAAAACAAATCTTTCAACGATGTTTAAGGTATGGGATTTCACTCAACCCAAAGAAATTTTTTTTCGCATTAAGTGAAGGGAAACTTCTAGGATTCATAGTGTCAAAATATGGTATTCACATTGATCCTAATAGAATCAAAGAAATTTCTGAAATATCCCTACCTCATAACAAAAAAGCCATGCAATCTTTCCTTGGTCAAATCAATTTTGTGAAAAGATTTGTCCCAGATTTTTCACGAATTGTTTCTCCTTTGCAAATCATGATTAAAAAGAATTCAAATTTTAAATGGGGTCTAGGTGAACAAGAAGCATTCAACCTAATCAAACAAGCTATTATAAATGCTCCATCTTTAGCAACCCCGAATTTTTCAAAATCTTTTATCTTATACACATTTGCCTCAGAGAAATCATATGCTGCAATTCTAACTCAAGCAAATCAAGAGAAAGCGGAAGCTCCAATTGCGTTTTTTAGCTCAAATTTACAAGGTGCTGAACTCAATTATTCAGACGTGGAGAAACAGGCTTATGCTGTTTTCAAAGAGGTCAAATATTTCATAGCTTTCTTACTTAAAACCCATACTAAGATCATAGTACCGTTTCCGGTGGTAAGAAATCTTCTAGTTCGGAAAGATGTGGGTGAGAAAAGAGCAAATTGGATCACTGCCTTACAGGAATACGACCTTGAAATCAAACCAGCAAACATTGTAAGGGGTCAAGGCTTCTGCAAAATGTTGGCTGGAGCATCGCAAATTCCTGAAAATTCATCTGAAGAGGTACAAACGTATGAGGTAAGCCTAAACGATGCAGAATCATTATATGCTGACATCATTTATTATCTTAAGAACGGGTATGCTCCATCACACCTGGATCACACTAAGAAAAGAGCTCTGAGATTGAAAGCTAAACAATACCAGCTCATAAATGATGTTCTTTTTAGAAAGAATTATGATTATGTTCTTCTTAGATGTCTCGAGAAAACTGAAGTTGAAAAAGTTTTGCAGGAACTCCACGATGGACCAGCAGGCGGACACTATGTTGGAGATGCTACTGCACATAAGATCTTACGTGCAGGATATTACTGGCCCACGCTGTTCAAAGACTCACACAGTTACATGAGGAAATGCCAGATCTGCCAAACTACTGCTGGAAGACAAAAGAAACTGTCCTTGTCACTACAGCCGGTAAAACATCGAGCAACCATTCAGTCAGTGGGGCTTGGAAATAATAGGTGAGATCATTCCTCACTCTTCTAAGCAGCATAAATACATCCTTACGGCAATAGATTATTTTACTAAATGGGTAGAAGTAGTTCCTCTCAAGACAGCTAATTCTGAAAATATTATTGAATTCATAGATCAATTTATAATCACTAGGTTTGGATTGCCAACAGCTTTAATGTTTGATAATACATCATATTTTTATGGGAATGCAATGACTGAGTTTGCACTTAAAAGAGGATTCAAACTAAAATATTCGGCCAATTACTATCCGCAAGGTAATGGGTTAGCTGAGTCAACAAATAAAAACCTAATCAGGATTATTAAAAGAACAATTGACCAGAACCAAAAGAATTGGCACAAGGCTTTGGTAAATGCTTTATGGGTAGATAGAATAACGAAGAAAGCTTCAATCGGCACTTCTCCCTTTAATTTAGTTTACGGGAAAGAAGTAGTTCTTCCAACTCACTTAGTCATCCCCTCTTTGTCTTTAGTACAATACATCAATGAAGTATCCACTTCCTCCATACAACTAAGACAAATGGAAATAATCAAATTAGAAGAACAACGAGAACAAGCTAAGAAAACCCATGCTCATCATCAAGCACTAATAAAATCCTCTTTTGATTCAAGCATAATGACCAGAAAAAATTTTCAAATGGGAGATTTAGTTTTGAAATGGGATAAGGCTCATGAAGAAAAGGGCAAACATACAAAATTTCAAAAGATGTGGCTTGGTCCTTTTCAGATTGTTGAAGTCATAGGTCCATCAACGTTTGTGTTGCAGGATTTAGCAGGTAGAAGAGATTCCTTACCTGTTAATGGACAAATTCTCAAAATATACTTTCCATAGAAGATCATTCTTCTATTTTTTGTAAAATAGTTTCATTTCTTTCTTTTCTTTTTCATAATAAAACCAGTTGTAAGTGGTTACTATAGGTATTCACAGAAAAGACACCAATTCTCTTTCAGATTTTGAGCTTTCGCTTGTATAAGTAGCAAAATTTTTGAAAATCTGATTTTTATTATTGACAGATACAGTTAAAAACTTTAGCCTAGATATGATGCTAGTTTCAACTTCAAAAATTTGATGAAAGCAACCTTTAGCAAAGAAATTGTTTTATATCAGCACAATGAAAGGTATCAATAGCGAAATAAGGATTCTCTGTAAAACAGCTGTTTTCAAACTCTATTATTGTCGTCCAGAGCTTTCTTAAGGAAAACAATGACTTCCTCCCTGTTAAAGAAAATCGCAGCATTCAGGGGAACAATCCTAGAAACACTATATCTTAAAAGAATAAGAGGTCTCATCACGAGCCGGCTTATCATGATCACATATATTATAACTTGCTGACTTTGCCAATACTGTCCACCAAAACAGGGCAACGACTCAAGATTGTTGCAATCAAAAGACAAGGGGTCTCATCACGAGCCAGCTTGTTTAGCAAAAGTGTAAATCAAGTGAATGACTGTGTCATAATTTGGCTACCAAACCAAGACATTGTTCTTTAAAGAATAAAAAAGGAAAAAGTGTCAAAATGGGTTTTTCTTTGAAAAGTTGTAGATAGCCTTAAGCAGGATAAAGGATCATTGCTGGGTAACAGGTAACCCTGTCGAGGCTATGGACGCCTGCTGGCAGCAGAGGCTCTACCTACGACAAATGAGCATATTGTAAAATCCAGCACCCAGAGAACACTTTATTTCACCTTTACAAGACCAAGTAGTGGCTGATGTAAATACAGGGACAAGCCTGAGGAAGCAAACAATTAAAATAGAAAGAGGTTGAAACGAAACATCATTGATAGGACAAGGCATAATGTACTTTATCTGTCCATAACAAAATTTAGATTTATGAAAATTTTTCTGTTTTGGAAGTTTGAAAAATTCAATAGAAAAGCAGAGATAACTGGTTCTTCCCAGTGAATCGCCATTGTTGTGGCCACCAACAACCCCCCTCTTTGTTTAGTATTAGCAATGACGCTAAGCAAAGGGGGACCCTTAATAAAAAATTCAAAAAACATTTTTATAAAACATTTTGTATTATACTCCTTAAAAATACATCACATCGCATACATTAAGAAGCGCTCTTAAAAGAAGATCTTAAGAAATCTCCGACGGCCGATGTGCGATGTCGCATAACGCAATATCGCATAAGCAACATACAATGATTTAATGACTCGTCGCAATCTGCGATCTGCGATAAATACAAAATCTGCGATCTGCGATGACACACCTACAATATCTGCGATGCTGCGATCTGCGACGCTGCGATCTGCGATAAACGCGATCTGCGATTTGCGATAAACTCGGTAATGCAATGACGCGATGCTGCGATCGCTCATCACAAATTTTCCTCGGCTCAGCATTCAAGAAAAGCTGTCTCTAAACCAAAAATTGGGCGCGCGCCTTAAAGGAAATTAATGAACGTATGCCAAAGTAGTAATGAACAAACAACTTTTTGTTTTCCGAAGAGTCAGTTCACAATGGGTGTCATGATTGTATGCATTCATAGAAGTTAGAGCTTTCATATCAAAATTTATTATCATTACTCTTTCCCTTTACGTGATCTGCAGGAATGAAGAACAGGAAACATCCAAGGAAAAGGGGAAAAGCGTCAAAGCTCGGAGGACAGAGAAGAGATGCCTTCATAAACAGACGCCGCGTGCAACGGAAAACCCAGATTCCAGAGTATCACCGAACAGATGCTGATATCAAAAGGTGATTCAACATGCAGGGTCAAAAAGCTCACAAAAGCAGCATGTTTACAAAAAAAAAAAATCCTGAAGCTTGTACCCGATGAAGGAAAAGGCGCTAAAGACGGAAAACGCACCAGAAAAGCCCAGATCAAAGAACAGAGGCAGTTTTCGATGCACGATTAGCGCCTAGCGCTAATCGCGCATCGCTAAGAAAAATGTTCAGAAGTGAAGTCCCTAACTTGCTTAGTCGTCTACGAGTCCGGAAACCGAAATAGCAAAAGCAGAAGCAATTTGAAGGAAATCTGGGTTATTAGCAAGTATACACTCAGTAAATCCACCCAGTCAGAGGAAGATTCTCAGAAATATCTTCCAGTTTGCTAAAAAATGGTGCCAGCGCTTGCCATTTCTGTTTACATGACTCAAACAAAAGCAGAAGGCAACCAGCCGACTCTTCCCAGACAAATGTTGAATGCTCGCAACATTAAGGAGCAAATGCAGAAATAGTTAGGAATTAGATTCAGTTTTTAGAAATAGTTTTGCTTTAGAAAAAGGGTGGTCATTTAAACCGTATCCTAAATTTATGTAATTAAGTTAATTAGTTAGCAGTATTTAAACCCTTCTCATGCATTTGGAGAAGGGTCCAGAAATTTGTCAAAAACTTGTCCTCAGAACATGCACTTTTGTACCCTCGGAGGGGGTTTTGATGAATGGATGGATCGAGGTTTATTAATGTTTGCATTTGATATCTGCTACTGATGTTGCACTTCTGTACTCTTGGTAGATGTTAGAGCAAGGAGAGATAAATCATTGTCGCTTGAAGCTTATGAGTAGGACCAATCATAAATGGTACTTTTATCTCTTGGCCATTTCTGCTTATATTCTTAGAGTGATATACAGTTTTAGTTGTTTATATGTTATTACATGAACGTGTGAGTTACCATTTGGCACTTTTGTACAGTGGAACCATTTATTTATGTTTGATATATGAATAACTTATTATACGATATGCTGTTCACAACTGTTTTGCCTAACTTTTTATGCAAAGTAGTTCATCTTAATTGATTTCTGTTCTTATGATAGCTGAATGATCTTTATTACCAGTTATTGTTTGAAATCTCTTTAGATCGCATAATAGAAGAAATACACCCCGGGTTAGCATAGATTAGATGTGTTGTTTTTCATTAGATTACAATAGCATAGAGTTAGTTTAAAAGTTAGATTAAAGTAGCTTAGAACTCTTAGATCAACATCATCCAACTCTACACACACATACACCCTTAGATTGGGAAACTAGTCCCATCATCCCCAGTCGGACCCGCTATACCAAACGGATAAGGAGCTGCCAACCAAGGTCTAGACCGGGCGGATATCCCCCTTTTTGTTGACCTGGTTTTCAGGGCTTCAACACCAACCTATAGAGTAACCCATCCTAGAGATGGTATTCAATGGTTTTGTTACCATCGTGCATATGACTCTAACTCTACAATTGTTGATACATCTCCTTGAAGTCCTTATCTTCTGAATATGGCTCTCTGTATGAATTATGGGTGAATGCCTCCATGTGCATAAGAGTCCCCAAATCTATAATGTTTTATTTGTGTGGCCTTGAAAGCATATCAACCAACTTGTTTGTTCTACCCTTCTTATACTTCATCACCAAATGAAACTACTATAAAAGCCCCATCCACTTGTAATGCCTGGTTTGTTGTAGCTTACTCTGGGCTTGCATGTACTATAACGACTGGTGATCTATGTCGATTACTATCTCCTTTACCAGTAAGTAGTGCTTCCAATTCTTCACAACTTGCACCATGGTATAGAGCTCCTTATCGAAGGTAGGATAGTTAAGAACTTCCACATGAAATAATACAAAATGGTAGTAAACAAACCTTCCTCCCTGCATTAATACAACTATGATAGCATACCCACTCACATTTGTCTCCACTTCAAAGGGTCATTGTAAGTTTGGTAATTTCAGAATAGGTGCTTGGATGATATTCTTCTTTAGCTCTTTGAAAGCCCTTTGCTAACCTTTTCCCCATTGAAAACTCTTGCCACTTGCTGTTATGGTGTGGAGTAGTGCTGCTACTACTGAAAATGAGGCTATGAATTTCCTCAAGTACTGTGCTACTCTAATGAAGCTCTTGATCTCAAAAACATTAGTAGGGACTGACCATTTCATGTTGGCCTCCATCTTGGAAGGATCTATTTTCAGTTCTCCTCCATCGATCAGATACCTTAGATACACCAAATACTTTTGTGCAAACTCACACTTCTTGAGATTTTCTAGCAGCTAATGCTTCTTCAATATTTCTAGCACCTGCGTCAAATGTGACATATGCTCCTCCCATGGAGCACTACATACCATTATATCATCCAAGTAAACAATAACAAATGAATCTATAAAAGGGTGCAGTACATTATTCATTAATCTCATAAATGCAGCTGGTGCATTACATAGGCCAAATGGCATAACTAACCAAAACAAACGTTTCTTAGTTTGAAGGTGGTCTTCTACGTATCTTCTTCTTTGACTCAAACCTAGTGATATCCAAACTTCAAGTCCAGCTTGGTGAAATACTTTTCTTGTTGAAACTGATCTCACATATCGTCTATCATGGGTAGGAAGTATCTGTTTTTGAGTGTGATTTTATTCAACGCCTTGTAATCTATACACATCCAACAAGTACCATCCTTCATTGGCCTAATGATGATGGGTGAGCCACATGGTGATGTACTCAGTCAAATGATACCCTATTCTAGCAGTTTGCTGCAACTATTTGTTCATGTCACTTGCTTCTATAATAGATTGTCTGTACAACCCAATATTTGGTAATGGGGAGTCTGTAAATAGTTGGATATCGTGCTCCACTTCTCTCTTAGGTGGTAACCCTTTAGTTTGTCGGAACACATCCTTGTATTCCTGTAACAACTCGTCTAGTTTTTGTTTCTTATTACACCCTTCCAGGGATGGCTTGCCTCTTATTGAATCCTCTTCAAATTGACTTTCTATTAAAAGCAATAAAACATACTTCTTACTGGAAATGATCAATTTCTTATCTTGGTTGGAACATACTAGTGAAATTTTCCACTTGCCTTTGTGTGCATTGACGATGAACGATTTTACATCCTTCATGCGTCGGTACTAGTTAACTCTCCTCATGAATATTACATCACACATTTACATGTATGGACTCCCAAACATTTCTCCACATACATCAAGCAGAACCACATCTAGATATACTTCATCAATAAAATCAACATTGATAGAAAATCTAATTTTGCACTATTTTGTTACCTTCAGCTCTACATCTTTATTTACCCATCCCATTGGATATGGGTTTGGATGATCATGAACTTCCAACCCTAAATTATTAACCAGATCTACGACAATGAGATTCACTTGCAATCTTGAGTGAAACAAAACATCAATATTTGTCTTCTTGACCTGTATCTTTATATGGAAGATTTTGGTCATTTCCTTCTCTTCCTATGGCTGAAGGATACTCTGGTTCATCTCCTTCTGTACTAGCGTACATATGATATGCTCATCCACATATGAGTTGCTTTCAACTTGGTTTCTCGAATCAATGGCCATGACATTCTTCTTCCTGTAGTGGTTTCTAGGATCTTTGCACTAGTGTGTTGTGGTTGCCATCTTTTTGTATTTTTTCCTTTTTTTCTTCTTCTTCCCCTCCTTAGAAGCTTCCTATTATGCCTTCTACTTTGATCCACTTGATTGCACTCTTTTTAAGCCTATGTTCTCTAGTTACTGTGCCTATACACTAGCCTCATCCACTGATTTAGGCTTGAACAACATCACTTGCTCATGTAGATGGCGGTGCAGTGCCCCCAAATACTTAAGGAGTACGTTTGGGTTATTTGGATAGATACGTAACATTATAGCCATTTGTTGGAATTTGGTGGTGTAATCCTACATGCTTTAGCCTGGCTTTTTCCTGAAGTAATGCCACCAAATCCACTGGTCCTCCACGTACCCAATGGGATAATATTGTGACTTAATGAGGGTTTTTAAATCCTCTCACTTAGTCACTTGAGGTTTTCCCTCCAACTTAAGGGTTTCTATGTTGCTCTCCAACCAAGTCAATGCATGACCCTCTAATTTCAGCCATGCGAATGAGATATTTTCCCCTTCCTTGATCTGATGGACAATAAACTTCCACTTGTTGCAAGTAGTGGTTCAGCTTTAGAGCAGTGATCTTGCCATGGTACGACTTGATATAAAAAATTTCTTCCATTTCTAATAGGGATTGATTCACGACAGTTGAACTGGGTTGATCTTTTTTGGGTTCTTTCTTCAGTTTGTTCTCTATGTCTTCTCGATCTCTCGATCCCTCTTCTAGTTTGTCCTCTGCATTCAAACTCCCATCTTCTCTAAATATCCTCAACTTATTTCTTAGAGCTTCCATGAGGAGGTTTACATTGCGGTTTATATCTATGACTTGTTGTTCGAGCCACAAAAACCTCACCTCTGTAGGATCATGAGGTTCATTTAAAGATTCATCAACCATGATTAGGGTTTTATGATTTTCGACCTCATCAACCTAGATCCCATGAAAATATCCACAAATACCCAAAGAAACTTTCTCTTATACCAAATAATCTATAAATTGTTGTGGATATTCCATTGGATAGTTTGTTACATCATATATGATAATAATATATTAAAATATTGAAATTTTATACTATTACAAGTCTATTAAACTTGAAGCTCTGTATATTTAACTGTAATTAGTGCATGCATGCGAATGGAAATTATGCAGAAAAGTGCAGAATGACAAAAAAATATAACGCACACATAAGACACAAGATATGATCTCTTGGAAACCCTTTCATGACAAAACCCAACTGGAAGGTGAGGTTGCTTCACTCTCTTTCTCTGTTTTGAAATATGGTTGTAGGTACAAGGAACTAATGGCTCTGGTTTGTAGGTTGCTGCAGTGCACATATCCACTTTGTTTGCTCTACCTCCTATATCTCCTAGCTATCTTTTCTCAACTATGGAACAAAATGTTCTCAAAAGAATGGAATGCATCTTCCTCCTAGTGGCCTGGTTATAACACAATCTGATAGCCTCCTAGTCATTAATTTTGACTACATCATGTCTTAACAAGAGTTATAACATAAAATATTCTAGGGTCATTTACATCATAAACACATGGCTAGCCTATTTTCCATGAATAATGGGAGCTGACACAGCATCCTCTAAATCTATAGTTGTGAAAATAGGAAGGTCAACTTCTAAGTCACATAACTTTCGCATCGAAACTCTGATTGATGTGCTTCTTACGTTGTTGGAAGGATATTCATGTGTAGAATAGCATGAAAACATGTGGCACTGAAGAGACAAATATGTAGCCCTAAACAACATCATTTGATGCCTCAAAATGCTCCTGAAGCTGATTCCTCCACTTTGTCCACTCCAAATGCATCAAGATACATGACAAACAATACAATGATCCAATTCAAATCACTCTTTAAGGGCAAAATTCCAATATAATAAATATCCAACTACAACTAAATTCACATGAAGCATTATCATGCTACATTTCTTTACCCTCATATTTAGAGAGATAAATTTCTAAATTAATTTGGTAAGAGTTGCAATAAATATTAAATTTAAATTGCTTGAAAATCTCATAAATTTAGGAATAAACTAAACTTTGTAAAAATATAATTTTTCAAGTAATATTAAATCTAAATCAATTGTGCCAAGAGGTGCCCTACAACTCAACATGGGAGAGATGTTGTCACGCAAAATTACATTTAGAAATAGAAAAATAATAATTTAAACTAACAAATTAAAAATAGTAATAACAAAAGAAATTAATGTCGAACATAATTTCAATACTTTAATTTACAACTTAACCTTATATAACTTTATATTGAGATATCAGGTAACCCAAGTAAAACAAACAAAAAAAAATTATTATGAGGAAGAAATGTAATGAGTAAAAAAATATAATTTACTTTTTACTACAAGGAAGAAATGTAATTTTTTGACATGGCAAGAAATAGTGAAGATTATTCATGTGCAAATTTTGAATACCAAACTTCTTTGAAACTAATTTTTGGACATAAAATCTTTTTGGGATGGATTTTTAAAGTGAGTTTTATGGGATGGTTTTTGAAAGTAAACTTTTTGGGCTAGATTTTGAAAGTGAGTTTTTTGGGATGGATATTGAAAGGGAATTTTTTGGGCTTGATTTAAAAAAAACTTTATGGATTGAATTCATGGGGAATCAAAGAAATTTCAAGAGAAAATATGATCGAATTAGATACATTAAGGCTAGTAGACAATACTCGAGAAACTATTACAAAAGAAAGAAGGAAGAACAGTTAAATATTGAAAGGGAAGATCAATCTCAACAAGAAGTTGAAGCATGTATGTAAATGCATATATTATAAATGATATTTAAAATTTAATAGTGTATTGTGGAATTTAATTTTTATTTGATGAACTAATTTGAAAAATATTTGCAATGTAAACAAAGACATATTTTCCTTATAACATTTATGATGAGATTGAAAATGTTGAAAGAAAAAGTGAAGAAGAAAATGAATCAATGATTGATAATGATGGATAATGTTGTTGAATATTTTGAAAGAGATTCAAGTGAAGAAGAAGTTCAAAAACCCTTAGGTATGTATATATATGTCATCTATTATTGAAATTATACATATTTATTAGTTTCAATTTCATGAACTCTATTTTTTAATTTAATTATTTAATGTATATTTAAACTCATTTACACTAAATTCTCATATGTTCAGATGAAATCAATATCGATGATGAGATGTTAGAAAATTTAAACATTGGCACATATGGAGATAAAAAATTTGACCATTTTATACAATATTATGTTACACTCACTATTGATAAGTTCTTGAAAGATGAAAATGTCATAGTTCAAGCTCAAATTTTGAGATGTTTGTTAACATTGAAGAAATTAAAAGAAGCTGCAATACTATTGGGCATTCAGAAATCAACGAAAGATAAAAAGGTGAAGGAAATTTGATTCAAAATATAAATAGTGCTCTAAAATGAATTGGAAGATATAAAAGAAAAGTGATCTAGATGCACTTAGAAAAATACAAATAGTAATGGTTTCATTAAGTACTAAAGAAAATCGTTTAGTAAAATCTATGGAAAAATCATTAGGACCTCATGAAAAACATTACACAAGCATAGGAAATTTTGATTGCAAATAGATGAAAATGATGAGCTTGCTTGTTTGACAATTATTTGTAGGCAACCATACAAAGATAGATTTGGAGTAGATGTTAAAAAATAATATATGAATATTGGATGAAAAATTCACATGTTTAACCAAAATTAAGGAATGCAATGTGGCAAAGAATAACATGAAATCAATATGAAGAACATGCAAAACATGCATTGGGCACCACCTGGATAAAATTATTCAATAAGTTTAAATAAGACAATCGTAGAATTAATGTCTCAATCAGTAATTTGCGCAAAAAAAACCATGGTATGTTAAACCTATCAACATATGTGACACTTGTTGTTGTCATTATCATGTGGAATTTCAATTATATTATGACACCTTCCTTAATTTTGGTAAAACATTTTGGATAAATTCACCTCCTCCTCCTACTATCCATGATTTCATATCCGAAATTCTATGTGGAAGAGAAAATCATCAATTGTTTTACCAAAAGGAATGTGTTGGTGGTAAAATATGTGATCATTGTGGAAATTTGACTCTTTTCCACAGCAAATATCTTATTGATATGAATGATCAATCATTGTCCAACAAAAGTGTGGAATGGAAGAAATATGCATATATCCATACATTGATTGGCTCAAGTAGTTGTATAAGTGCTAGAAGGATTGATTTACAAGAAGAAGTTTATGTGATAGAGTTTTTAAAGAAGCTTGAGACATAAATTTATAAATACACCAAACATTATCATAGACCTTGATGGCAGGGCCTGCAATTCAAAAAATTCCATGAAATATTTTCACTAGGGACCATTTCGTCTATATTTGATTTTGCAGAAAATTACACATTTGTTGCAAAAAATGAAATACATAGTGAATATTATCATTCTAACCAAGTTTCTATGCTTGTTCATGTTCTATATAGACATGCTGAACTAAATGTTGATCATATAGAAAGCACCAATGAGAATAAACATGTTATTAAAGAATATCATTTTTATATCAATGATGATCTTACACATGATACACATTTTTTACAACATTTCTTTGATAAAATTTATGACTCATTAAAAGGACGTGGAATAAAATTCAATGAAAACTGGATATGATTAGATGGATGTGTAGGTCAATTCAAATCTTCATGATCATTATTTTGGTTGTGTCGTCTTCATATGAAAACCAACATTAAACATTGTTGGATTTTCTTTTAGATTGGTCATGGAAAAGGAGAACATCATAGCACAGAGGCATGTATAAAATGAGAACTTCAAAGATATCAAATAGACCACTCTGCAAACCTACTTGTCTTAAATGAACAAGTTGTTTAATGGTGAATTGTTTCACTAAGCCACGAGACTAACCCATCAAGGAAGGTACGCAGGTATGTACATATATATTAACTTTTATATATTTTTAATATATGATAATTTTTTTAATTTTTTAATTTTAAAAATTAAAAAATTATATCTAGTTTAAATAAATGATTAATGATTATCTTTGATATATAAATCGTATTTTAAATAACATATTTAAATTCTTGTTTGAATTTACTATAGGTTTTTTTGGCATATTGGAAGCCAAGGTGTAGATAAACAGATTACATATGAAGCTAAAATAGTAAAAGGGACTCGAAAACTACATTTAATTAAAACAAAAGAGTATCGAAATGCGTTTGCATTTGATAGAAGAAAAGAATCTTGTTTTTTTCTTATTTGCATAGAGGACACACAATTCAATGATGTTTGTGAAAACAATATGTATGTGAAATCTTGGCAACATACATAACTTAATACAAAGGGGAAATGTCACTTGCAAGCTTCGAAGAGATGGAATTAGAGGAGACTATAGTGTCATCTGAAGGTGATCGAGTTTCTGATCTTGTTAGAGAAGGTAACATTTTAATTTCTTTCAAAGGATATATGTGTGTGTGTTTTATGTTTTTTGTGTATTTAAGTATCTATATCATAGTTAAAATATAGATTTAAATATATAATAAAAGTAACTACATCTTGATAACTAATTTCTTGTTAATTAAGATATGAATTTACACTTTTTATTGTGCATGAGATTTTTTTTATTTTTTATTTTTTTTATTTTTTATTTTTTATTTATTTTTTATATATAGTTGCACCCATTAACAACATAGAAAATGTCAAGTTATTTGATTTGGTGCACTGAATGAAACATGAAGTTATTGGAGGACTATGATGATGACATTTTTATATATGAAAGAGGGCCTATTATACTGAAAGGATATTTTTTCTAAGAAACTCATCAAATTGTGAGTCATGTTTACTTTCAAGGCTATCAACCCAATGCCGTAAATTGTCAATATAGTCATTTGGTGTGTGAAGTGCCCATAAAGTTGATAGAATTTCAAACAAGAAAAAAATCAAAATTTAAAAAATGGAGAAAGCCATAAGTTGACCATGAATAGGTCACTAAGGATGGAATTCCACTAGAAAATTTTTAATTGAACATCCCAACAATATATTCTCCTTGTATTCATCTTTGACAAAGAGTTCAAGTAGATTGTTAGCCTTTCTTTTTGTGTACTCTTAGGTTGTCCATTATAGCTAGTACTAGGTATTACACAACTGTTTTGATTAATATGGTGGTTTTGTTTATAACTTAAAAGGAAATTAAAAGATCTCAAATACTACTGTAATGTACAAGGATGTAGCAGATCACAATCTTCCTGTTTGTTGTTGATTATATACACCTATCATTTTTGCATTGAATTTTTCTTTTTCATGTCATACTTTTATCTTTTAAAATATTTTTAGTGTTATCTTAGTAACATTATTTACTTTATTAAAATCACATTACCATCAATTTCAAATGTTTTGTATCTCTTGTACATCTTGATAGCTCAAAAAAATGCATTTTATTGTGTTTGTCCTATACATGCAGTGCATACAAAACCTATTAAAACTAACAATGCATGCTCCACACATAGTATTTAATATTTGAAAATTTCATTTACTTTAAGACAAAAGTTAGGCCCATAAAGAAATTAATGCAACTTTTGAGATTAATGCAACTTCAATTGATTCAACATTGCAATTTTTAATTCTCAATCTCTAAGCTTTCTCAAATTTCATGAAAAATACAATAGAATCTTAGACTTTAAGACAAATAAGGTAATTTAGATTGTATGTTTTATAATGCAATTTTATAGTATGTTTGCTTTGAATAACTTTATATTTAAAGTTAAGTATCAACCCACATCTGTAGTATCCCCTCTATACAATATGATGATCTATTCATGAATGCAAAATGTATACATGTGGCATGTTTTATAATGCAATTTTTAAAGTTATATTATTGTTTTAGACATCTACACCATTATAAGATTCATGAATGAAAAATGTACCATGTTTTGTAATTTAAAATTTTACTATTCATTAAACAACTTCACAAAACAACTTCACAAAACCTAAGAATCAACCCAAATCCTTATTATCTTCTAATAACATTATAAGAATCATCATGAAAAATGTACCAACTAAATGCAAATTTACTTTCATTGCTTCATATTCATGAACTTAAATTTAAAAGCATTAAGCATCAAACCATGCATCATGGAAAATGTAACATATTTTAAATAATGTTTATTGTTGATTAAACTCACAAACTATAAATTTAAACCTTACATCAAACAAAGAGTTGGAAGTTAACTAGAATAACAAAGCAAAGGTTGAGCCATAAAAAATTTGGTGGGTAATAATGACATCCAAAATGTGGGGTTTATATGTGATTACATTTGTTCACATTTTAACTTGATGCATTCTACTTATCATATAACTTGAAACATAAGTCACTTGAAAAGTTGGTATGGGGAAACTATAACTATTACAAAGGGTATCAAAAGTTGGGTTCTAAGTCTATACATATGTGACCCATACAAAGTACCAACTAAATGAATATTTACTTTCATTGATTCATATTCATGAACTTAAATGTAAAACCTTTAAGCATCAAACCATGCATGATGCAAATGTACCATGTTTTATAATGCCATTTTATAGTATGTTTTCTTTGAAAAACTTTATATTAAAATTTAAGTATCAACACATATCCATAATATCTCTTCTATAGAATATGATGATATATTCATGAATGGAAAACCACCATGTTTTTTAATTTTCAATTTTACTATTCATTAAAAAACTTGACAAAACAACTTCACAAAACTAGGAATCAACCCAAATCCTTATTATTTTCTACTAACATTATAAGAATCATCATGCAAAATGTACCAACTAAATGAAAATTTACTTTCATTACTTCATATTCATGAACTTAAATTTACGACCTTTAAGCATCAAACCATGCATCATGCAAAAATGTAACATGTTTTAAATAATGTTTATTGTTGATTAAACTCACAAACTATAAATTTAAACCTTACATCTAATAAAGAGTTGGAATTTAACTAGAACAATGAGGCAAAAGTTGATCCATCAAAACTTTGGTGTGTAATAACGACATCTAAAATGTGAGGTTTATATGTGATTACATTTGTTCGCAATTTTGATACATTCTACTTATCATTTAACTTGAAACGTAAATCACTTGAAAAGTTTGTATGCAGAAACTGTAACTATTACAAAGGGTATCAAAAGTTGGGTTCTAAAACTCTACATATGTGAGCCATACAAAGTACCAACTAAATGCAAATTTACTTTCATTGCTTCATATTCATGAACTTAAATGTAAAACCTTTAAGCATCAAACCATGCATTATGCAAATGTACCATGTTTTATTATGCGATTTTATAGTATGTTTGTTTTGAAAAACTTTATATTAAAATTTAAGTATGAACACATATCCATAGTAGCTCTTCTATAGAAGATTATGATCTATTCATGAATGCAAAATATACCATGTTTTGTAATTTGCAATTTTACTATTCATTAAACAACTTCAGAAAAGAACTTCACAAAACCCTAAGAATCAACCCAAATCCTTATTATCTTCTAGTAACATTATAAGAATCATCATGCAAAGTGTACTAGAAAAATGCAAATTTACTTTCATTGCTTCATATTCATGAACTGATATGTCAAAAATTTAAGAATCAAACAATGCATCATGCAAATGTATCATGTTTTATAATGAAATTTTATATATGTTTGATTTGAACAACTTTATATTAAAAGTTAAGTACCAAACAACATCCACAATATCTATTCTATACAAGATGATGATCTATTTATGAATGTAATATGTATAAATACATGTTTTATAATGCAATTTCAAGTTATGATTGTTTATATCATGGTAAGATTCATGAATAAAAAATATAACATGTTTTGGAACTTGCAATTTTATTATTCATTAAACAACTTCACAAAATATAATAATTGACCCAAATCCATATTATCTTCTTCTAACATTATAAGAATCATGATGCAAAATGTACCAAGTAAATGAAAATTTGCTTTCATTGCTTCATAATCATGAGTTTAAATGTGAAACCTTTAAGCATAAAACCATGAATCATGCAAAATGTACCATGTTTTATAATGGATTTTTGTAGTATGTTTGCCTTGAAAAACTTTATATTAAAAGTTAAGTATCAACCCACATCTATAGTATCTCTTCTATACAAGATTATGATCTATTCATGAATAAAAAATGTATACCATGTTTTATAATGCAATTTGAAGTTATGATTGTTTTAGACATCTACACAATTATAAGATTCATGAATGCTAAGTATACCATGTTTTGTAATTTGCAATTTTACTATTCATTAAACAACTTGACAAAACCTAAGTAATTGAACCCAATTATGTATTATATACTACTAACATGATAAGAATCATCATAAAAAATGTATAAACTCTAAAATTAGCATATTAAAGGTCAACCCATATTAAAAAGTTCTATTTAAAATGTGTCCAAAATTTATATCATTATAAAATTAAATATAATACAAAGTTGTCAAATAGAAATCTGCATCAAAGAGATCAATTCATAATAAATTGTTTTACTTAAAATATGTCCACAATTTATGTCATGATAAAAGTAAATATAATAAAAAGGTTGTCAAATAAAAATTTGCATAAAAGAGAATCTCGCTGAAATATATGATGTTTCAACATCATCGTGCTATCATCATAATCATGGGTGCCCCATATAACATGTTTAATATGCATACATACATAAGATTTTGGACTTCTAAATTAAATTTTAATGTATTAAAAAAGTAAATGAGAATTTTATCATAATATTTTTTTTATAAAAGGTTTCAAATTTCATGTAATACCCCATGGTGTTCCCCCTCCATTGCACCCTCGTGGAATCCCTATACAATGCATGTGCATGTATATATAAAAAAATAAAAAATTGCACATGAAAATACATGAACTCCTAAAATTTAAAAAAAAAATGTAACAACTTTTTAAAATTGTGTAGATGATCCAATCCCCGCAGTTGACTCAAGGTTTAAATTCCATGCAATACCTCATGGCGTTCACCCTTCATTTCACCCTCATGGATTCCTTATACAACACATGTACATGTATATATTACAAATTTAAAATTTCACATGAAAATTCATAAACTCGCAATATTAAAAAAATTGTAGTTCAACTATTTCAAATTGTCTAAACGATCTAATCCCCATAGCTAACTCAAGCTTGAAATTCCATGAAATACCTCATGGTGTTGTCTCTGCATTGTACCCTCATGTATGCCCTATACAATACATTTATATATTAAAAATGTAAAATTGTACATAAAAATGCATAAACTAGCAATATTAAAAAACTTGTAACAACTTTTTCAAATTGTCTAGACAATTCTATCCCCATAGTTGACTCCATTGCTAATGTCCCTAGTGAAGGGAAACTGTCTCCACAAACCTAAAATTTGAAAATTTTAAAACTGTAAGATAGATATCTCATTTTTTTAATGAAACTTGCTTCAATTTATAACAAAAAAAAAAAGAAGTGAAATATTCAATACTTGGGACAAGAAAATATTTGACACATCTCCCAATAAGGAGGAAGAGAGTGGAATTATGTCAAAAATGCCAAATGGAATTGAAATGTTAACATTTAATTACATTCAATTATTTCCTTTACAAATATTTCTTCACAATAACGATTTAATAAAAGTAAATTAATAGTATCAACATGTTCATAAAAGAAAACTAGCATATCTCAACATACATTCATTTGAACCTGAACTTGGCACCATGATATTATCAAAATTTTCATTTAACAAATGACTTAAATACAAATAGTGAACATATGATACATTTGTGTTAGACTATATCTGATTGTTTTTACAAAATGTATGTGAATCAACATTTTAACACATACATTACATTACATTAAAACCCTAAACATTAACACATACCAATCCCATTCCCTCTTCCTCATGACCAATTAGGCCTTTCACACCATCACAAAAAGCCTTTGCATATGCTTTAACCTCTTCAATATTCATATTATCTATCTCCACATCTGATTTATATACAAAATTAGCATGTGCATCATCTCATGATATTTCTCGATTTATAAAGACATCAATTCAAATCAATGCAATCTGTACCTTGTCTATAATGGCACCCCTTGCTTCTTGACCAATATTAGAAGTGGAATCCATATCCGACCACAAAGTTATTAGAGATGGAGGTTTAGCTACTAAAGGAGGTGGAGAAAGAGGAAATTCAATATCGCTATATTCCCCCTTTCGATCATATATCTTACCTTTTCCAGTACCATAATATTTCGATGGAAGGTCAGTATAATCAGGTTTCATACACAAAACAAAATCTGCATAAAATAATCAAGCAAAATAATGTGGAACCTCATCATTCCATGGCAGCTTGTCATACACTGTAAGGAACCTATTATAAAAAGGGTGGTATATTTGAGGGTGCTTGAAATATTGCACCTTCAACATTACCCTTCTTTGAAATTATACATAGATTTGGCTTTTGCTTTTGTAAGTACCCTATTTACCTCGACCCATTTATCAGGACCCATGATTGTTTCCTTTCTCCACCTCATCATATATATATAAATCCATCAGTTGTTGGCCCAAGGATTTTTTAAATATCAAGGAATGGACTTAGAGAGTGCACAACTATTTCTAAGCTTTTCTGACTCTCGGCGTGGACCTCCAAAGTCCAAAGATCATTATGGAATTTTGAATAATCAGTTGTGCACCTCTATAATGTACATTGTTGGATGTTTGTTTCCAAAGGAAGGTAATCTAGAATATCAGACGGATAGTGGTAATTGGAATATGGTATTCTTCTTGAATCACTCTCCATTCGCTATGTTGACTTTCGTCAACATTTTCACCCCTTGCTTCAATATAATTACATAAATATTAAAACATGTCAATGTATTTATACACATGAAAAATAGACATACATGTATATAACATACAATTTATTTACATACAAATTTGTTTTAACATAAAAAAAATTAAATTATATAATTTACCAAAATGAGGATCATGATGATCCGATTGAGATTCATGACCACCTTCACCCAACAACCTAGTGAGAGATGCTTCTAAAAGAAAAATAGAAATTAGAAATTAATTAAGTTAAATTGGAAAAAATATATTCAATATGTATGCGCATATGATTTTACCAAATTATCATTTACATAAATGCAGATAAACACACATATATATACCATACCATGATGATGTGACCAATGGTCCTCCATTGGTTGATCTGATACTCTCCTAGATCAATGACCAATCTCATGAGCATGAATAGAAAGTCATCCTCTAATTGATGTTAGATACTTAGTTGATGCTCTATCTCATTTACGCCTTGAACAATGAGGTGGTGATTGCTCATGCGATGATCCAGACCCTCAATCCATCTATATATATATATATATATATATATATATATATATATATATATATATATATATATATATATATATATATATATATATATATATATATATATATATATATATATATATATATATATATATATATAGTGATCTGATCTTTAAGAAAACCCAAGTTACCTCGTATTTAAAAATATTTAAAATTACTATTTAAAATTATCAAGAATTCAAAAAATTAATAAGACAAATAAATGTAACTATATAAGGGTTGCATCAAAATTATTTGGTGTGAATTATTCATTTCAAATATACTCAATACTAAAAATACAAACGCTGAAGTGCACATCTTGAGAATTAAATACAACATTTTATAAAACATGTGAGGTCCCGATAATTCACATAATAATTCACCAAGTTGTGATTACACAGTAGAGGCACACTTAGTATAGTATTGAAAGAAGCACATGGTCATTAAAGACACCAAATTTATAACTAAAAAACACACACATATCAAATATATCTTACAATGTCTATCAATACATTTTGATGGAGTGATTCTTGACAATAATTCATATTTCACACACAAACCTTGAATTGGCATTGCCCCATACAATATATCACTAGACATCCTATTAACATTTACACAATGATTTATTCTAAATTATTGAAATTGAATAGAAATATTTTTTTCTTCTCTATGCAGTTTTTTTAACTTCTCCTTTTTGACTTGGTACATGTCTTTCATCTGGTTGCACATAAGTTCAAAATTGGTGTATACTACAATTCCATTGGATCCATACTCTCTAGTTGTTCCTAAGCCTTCTATCAATGCAATATAATGTGCTTCATTATTTTTCATCCTTCCAGGTACATTCCCTTTCCTTTGGAGGACTTTGCTTGACGTAATATTATATAGTGCATAAGTAATCATTGCTTGTCCTAGATTAGGATAACAAGAAACTTTTATGCAAAATGTCCATTTTTCAACCATGCTTAAACGGTTTTATGATCCCTATAAAAAACAAATTCAATAAAATAAATAATATATTTATTTATTGCAAATGCCTTAGATTGTGGGATAATGATGAAAAATAAATATCTATTATGATTGAATGATGGAATATTACAAGATCTATTGTGATGAATTGCCCCAGTGGAATAATAATGGTAGTTTACAAATCAATGCCCTTGGGAAAACGTCTTAACAAATGGTCTCATGTTGGAATGGTTAGGAATATAATCCAAAATGTTCAATTAGGTTGGTTAATTTCATCAATCTAATAAATCTCAACCTCTAATAGTGCACAAATTCCAAACATCATTTTATATTCTAAGTTTCATATTGCAACACATTAATGTAAGTGGATGGTGTTATGGCTTTAGTTAGTGGTGACAATGGTTCTTATCAAAGTGGGACTTAATGACACTTCATAATCCTCTATTTTATTCCTTTGTCTTGTCATACTTCATAGAACATAATATTCAGATATAAGTATCTCATATCAAATTTCAAAGTTCTATTACTAGCCAGCCTTCAGAGGTAGTGCTCCATATCCCCTTCATACATAAAACTCTATAGAATATCTAAAGGGGAAAGGAGGTGAATATATAATATTAAATTGAATGAAGCTTGAGCTCATTCCATCTCATTATGGGGCTCTCCTCTAGTCCTTGGCTTGTCTAAAGAATACCTAAATGAAATGGATGTGTTAGATGAATGACCACTTGAATAAATGAAAATAGGAGGTAATTAAATGATATTGAGGAATGGAATCTCAATGCTCTAATATCCCTCTTAAAATTCTATTGGAATAATCTATCCATGAAAAGTAATAAAGACTTATATGCATCTATGGACCTCAAGGGTCATGCCACGAAGGATCCATTTTCATTTCCTATCCATGAGAATTTACTAATAAAACATATATTTTTCTAGCCCCATGGAAAGCATATCTTGTTTTATGAGTTGACTATGTGTAAAGGCTAGTGATTCTCTTCCATAGTACACCTAGGCAATTTAATAAACTAACCTTTACTATGTTGTGTTAGTGGGGCCATTAGTTTTACACCACCTAAAAAATCATGAAAAGGTTCATACCATAGTTTAATGTGAAGATCCATTTGTTCCATTGTAAAGAGGGATGCCACATCACCTATCTACCTTGGACACCTTAGTTCAATTCAACAAATATTGAGAGAAATTGTTGAAGGCATTTTCCTTAATTCTAGTTGCATATATAGCTATTGAATTTGTGATTTGAGGAAGAATATGCTCCTAATGCACCTAGGATTTCAATGTAAACCCTTTTAAGAGAAATTTTATTATTATATTATAAAAAAATCCCTTTCATGACAATTTTGAGGGAGGTATGATCATTAATGTAATATTATCCATGGTTTTAAGTACTCATGGTTTTAAGCCCACTTATTGTAACTCATTATAAGAAATGAGGACTCCATTTTATATAATATGGGATTCTCCTCATTTATGGTGATCAAATAATAATAAATATCTCCTTTGAGTTATTTTGAGTGTAATCTTTTCTTCTTTAGAATTACTAATATTATTTAAGGGCATTGTGACTACTAGTATTATATGCAAGAGCTAGAATAGGTTCTTTTTAATAGGATTCTTGATCACTACATACAAGAACAAAACCAAACTAAAAATATAAAAAAAAATGCTCTCTTCACTACAAGCCTATCTCTTTTTCTTTGATTCATTGTGATTTAGGTTTGAATAGTTTTTCATCATGAATATTTTTATCATCATGCTACCTCTGGTATCTACGATATTAATGTTTAGTGCTTTTATTTTATTTAGATATTTGTTATGGGGATTCCCACCTTAGGTCCATGACATCTTATTTACCTAGAAGATGATAGTGGGTGGCTTGTCTAGTAGTTGTCCCTTGGCTCTCTCCTATAGGACCAACTTTCCCTTCACCAAGAGTTTGAGAAACAACAAGATATATAAGTATTGAATAAGAGAGATTAGGCCTAGAATTTGATATTCTACAAAATATTTTTAAATTTACGATTTATCAAAAAAATTTCACACTGATATTAGATTTATTAAAATCATCAATTGAGCATTAATGTTGGGTCCCTATAATACTAGTGATTACCCCATTACTGTTGTACTTATACCCCTTATTTATATTTTTGTGCCCCTATTACCCCCATATTGTTATTTATGTGCCCCAAAGAATCCCTCTATTGTTATTTTTGTGGCTTTATATTATTATTGTTAGGTCGGCTGGATTATATTGTGACTCCTTAGACTCCTATATATAGAAATGAGGTTTTGTCATTTGAATCATCCAAGAATTTTTCATTTATGTAATGTAAAGGAGGTTTCCCCCTCGAAGAGGCTGAATTATAAGGCGTTGATCTATCTTTTCTATCTTTTCTTAAGCTGGGTTCATAACATTTGGTATCAGAGCTTTGGATTCTAGGGTTTCGCTGCTCCAAACAAGTCATCGTGGATTTTTCGCTATAATTTTTTTTTTGTGACGTTTCAGAAGTCGTAAAAAAAACCCATTTGAGAAGAAATCACACTGAACCTTGGGTTCAAATTTCAGAGTTGTTTGCGTGATATTTGCGGAGATATGATCTGAGAAAGTTGGTCTTTTTGCAGACTCCTGAATTACATTCAAAATAGGTGACTTGGGGAAAATCGTCATAACTTTCTCTCTAGGGATCGGATTGAAATTTCATAAGAAGTTATAGAAAGAGGACAGACTGCAGTTTCTTGCATGCATTTTTCAGATCCACAGGTTGAAACAGTGACTCGTGGCACGTCGTACAAGTTTGCTCTACTGAACTAGTCTATAATCAAGTCACTGTGGGCGATTTCACATAACTCTTCCTTGGAGAAACCAATTTGGGTCAGACTTCTAGCATTGGAAAGAGGACGCAGAAGGCTACTACAAGTTGCAATTTCAAAATTGGATGATCTGAAATTACAGAGATACATCAGATTCAATATCAGGCTTCTACAAAGTGAAAAAAGGTGTGTAGTTTTTTTTAAATTTTTGCGTAAGCTTGGTTTGAAGGAATTCAAAGGGCATAGTAAAGCATTATTATCGATAACTGATGCCCCGAGCAAAGAAAATGCAAACACCTAGTAAGGAACCTGAAAGCTCTAGCATGACTCATGAAGAAGAGGAAGAAATGCTACATGATATATCAAAATTACAAGAACAAGTGCAACAAATGTCATGCTCACAAAAGCTAAAAGAAGCTAAGATAAATGGCGTGGAATCTAAGATAAATGGTGTGGAATCTAAGATAAAGGGCATGGAAGCTAAGATGGATGATTTGAAAACAGATTTGAAGACAGACATGGTCGATTTGAAGACAGATTTGACAAATTTTCTACAAGAAATACATACTAATGGTGAAAAGGTTGTAAAGGAAACTCATGATGTGAACCAAAGAAATGTTAATCATGATTCCATAGACTCTAATGTTGGATCGAAGACCCACCATATTCCAAAAATTGATATGAGGAAGTTTGATGGCAAGGATCCCGCCACATGGATATTACAGATGGAGCAGTTCTTCGATCTCAATAATGTGCAAAACACACAAAAGGTATGTATGGAAACTGTATATTTGGAAGCAAATCAGTTTGTATGGTATCAATGGCTTTCCTCTCGTAAACAATTTATCACTTGGGAAATTTTTATGGAAGAATTGATAGCACATTATGAGGATACAAAAAGCAACACTTTTTTTAGCCAATTGATAAGTCTCAAACAAAAGGGTTCAATAATGGAGCACATTGAGGAGTTCCAAAAATTGAACATAAGGGTAAAAGATATTCCAGAGGAGCATAGGATTGATGTGTTCTATTATCACTCAAGAAAAATTTTTAAGATTGTTCACATCAGTTCGATTGTTTGTCAAAGGGTTGGTGTCAATTTTAGGTCTAGTCTTTCCATCTTGTTTTAGAGTCTTGTTAAGAGTCTTGCTAGTGTGTCAAATGGGGTCAATTCTCTGTTTTAGTCTATCATTGGTCTCACATCTCACATGGATATCATATGTCCAAACTCATTTCAAAGCCGAAATTGTCTAGGTGATTTCGTAGCACCTGTAATCAGTTTAAAGTGGTTTTGCAGCACATAAATCCTTTTTAGCAGTTTCGCAGCGCAAAATGTTTTAGATGATTTCGTAGCGCATAATTCATATTTTGCACTGGCTGCGCTACGAAATTGGGGATTTGTTCGAATCCATAACACATCTCACCCCAGCTGTCATATTTTCTGCAAGAATTTTATGGGGATAACATGTGCAAGGTCTTACATGTCGGTCTTGACACGTGTTCTGTAGCCTTCAAATTTGATTCTTGCCTGTACTATTCAAATCGAGATTTCCATCCAAAACCAAATTTGAAAATTCTCTATTAAGACCGAAACTTCTGATTCTGGTTTCGATTTGTGATCAATCTGGCAGTATGACTTCTGGGAAGAATGGGCTCTTGTCACCTTCCTTTGTTTCTAATTTGCAAATTGTCTTGAAAAACAGAAAGATAGAAAAAACCCCCAAAGGTGAAGGCGTTTCTAGCGGTAGTAAGTGACATCACAGCTCTTGTCGCTCTCAGATTCGTGGTTCACAACCATGATAATCTCTTCGTTGCTGCCGAAGCAACACATGCTGTGGGCATCTCTGTCTTGATCTACAAGCTCTTCAAGGAACGGAACTGTGCAGGCTTATCACTTAAATCTCAGGAGCTTACTGCTATATTCTTAGCAGTGAGGGTGTACTGCAGTTTTGTTATGGAATATGATATACACACAGTGCTTGATTGTGCAACATTAGTCACCACTTTGTGGGTGATTTACATGATACGTTTCAAGTTGAAGGCAACACATGATGAAGATTTGGATAATTTTCCGATATATTATGTGGTGATTCCATGTGCAGTACTTGCCCTTTTTATCCATCCATCAACATCCCATAATATTGTAAACAGGATACTTTGGGCCTTTTGTGTTTACCTTGAAGCTGTTGCAGTTTTACCCCAGCTTCGCGTGATGCAAAATACAAAGATAGTTGAACCATTCACAGCCCATTATGTGTTTGCATTGGGTATTGCAAGGTTTTTCAGCTGTGCACATTGGGTACTCTAGGTTTTGAATAGCCGTGGCTACTTGTTTTACATTGGGCCATGGTTTGTGGCCGTCCATGGTACTTTTGTCAGAGATTGTTCAGACTTTTATTTTGGCAGACTTTTGCTACTACTATGTTCAAAGTGTTGTAGGAGGGCAACTTGTGCTGCGGTTTCCTTCAGGAGTGGTGTGATTTCAATCTAATGGCTCCGCTGAAGTTTCTATGGAACTGGTGTATGCTTTGGATCTGGTGCCAAAATGTGCTTTTCCGCAAAAGCAATTACTTCTTGCAGCAATTGACATAGCGGATGCAGGCTCAAAATCAGGAGGTTATGTAGTATACTCAACTTGCTCAATTACAGTTGCAGAGAAAACAAAAATGACCAGGGATCATAATGGATTTCGAAAATTGTTTATAGTATTAACAAAGGCAGGAAAACTTTTGGCTCTTCACTCTGGAGATGGTCGCATTGTATGGTCACAGTTGCTCCCTGCTTTCCGGAAAACAGAAGAATGCCAAGCTCCTTCTGTGTTGAAGGTCCTTCCTTGGCGGATCCCTCACCAGCATGCTTTAGATGAGAGTCCAGCTGTTCTGATAATAGGGAAATGTGGTCTAGGACATGATGAGACAGGGATTCTTTCATTTGTAGATTCTCACAGTGGCAAAGAACTTGAATCTTATAGGCTTTCCTATCCCATATCTCAAGTGATTCCTCTACCAATGACAGATTCAACTGAGCAACGGCTACATCTTTTTGTTGATAACAATGCAAGGGCACACTTGTTTCCTAGAACCAATGAAGCACTGACTATGTTTCTTAAACAGATGTCAAATATTTACTTATATTTTGTTGATATAGAAAAAGGATCAATCCAAGGTTATGGTATCAACAATCAGGACATGTCAGATATGGTGTTTAAGGATTATTGCTTCAAAACTAGAGAACTGTGGTCTGTATTGTTTCCTTCTGAATTGGAGAAAATTGTTGCCACTGTCACAAAAATGACAGCTTGGAGGAGGTTTTTATCTTCACACATGGCAAAGGTGGACAGCACATCAAAGACGTGGCAGTTTGTTCCATTTTGGGGTAATTTAAAGATAAAGGATATACTTCATTAGATCCGGACCTATTAAGGCGGACTAAAGACCGATACACAGGGACAGTTTCATATATTTCAGGGTATTGGAAAGGGTGTGTCATTAAAGATCAAACATGGAGCTTGGAACATCCATTACAGCCAAACTAAAGGGAAGCCAATGTCAAAGAACGAAGATCATTGTAATTAAAAGCCATCGTGCATGTGATATGGAGTTAGAGTCATAGTTAATTTAGAACTCTTAAAAAGCTCCAGCCAGCACTTTATTGTATTTATTAGTTAGTTAAATAGTTGATAGGTGTCATTAGAGGTAGTTATCGAATTCCCCTCATGCTGGAGGAGGAATTTCGATCATATAGAATAAGAATTCTATATATAGCTGAAACAACAATGTAATGAGGGTTGGAAATTTTATAACAGAACATTGTTTTGGCTTATGTAAAGACAGAGTTTCAGTAATATAATTTGGCTGCTTTTCTTCTCAGGATTCATGAAGGATTTCTATGTTCAGAATGTGTGATTTTATCCTTTCCTTAATGTCTTTTACAGTTGCATAGATGTATAATCACTCAGAATTCACTGATTGTGCTCTGATTTCCTGTATGCATTTATGAACTGTGGTTCCATATGTGTTATGTTCTGAATACTCAAATGCTGAGTGCCCTGACTTCTATGTAAAGGCAATATCATTGTTTACTGAGGTGTTGTTGACTCCATAGGCCCAATGGAAACTTGTTTGATGTTTTTCCAGCATCCATATTTGTCACAGTTATTTCACACAGAGTTAGCCATCTTATCTTAATCAAAATCATTAACTCATTTAGAGAGAGCCCTCTCAGGTTGAGGAGGCTAAGCCTCAGCCTAAAGTAGGTCTGAAATAGTTACTTGAAGTCTTCCTGGTCAGCAGCCTTCCAGGGACTGATTTTGAGATAACATGTTCATAGGGTCTTTAAAGGATAATATCCAACATGATGTTCGCCTTTGGGAACCTGATTCATTAGAGAAGGCATTCAGGTTAGCAAGAAAAATGGAAAGCAAAATTATGGCAACCAGGAAGCATACCACTCACAACTATAAAGACGGAAGTGTTGTTGCCCCTAGTCTTCCACAACCTATAAGGTTGACACCACAACAATTGGAAGAAAAAAGAGCAAAAGGGCTTTGTTACAGTTGTGATAGCAAATACACTAAAGGTCATAAGTGTGCTGAGAAGAAATTATTCTACATAGATTGTGAAGAGGAAGAAGAAAAGGAGCAAGAAAGGTCAAAAGAAGAGGATATACTCCAGGAACAAAGCCTAGATGAAGAAAAAATAAATCTGACCATATCTTGTAATGCATTGGCGGGAATTACCACTCCTCAAACCATCAAGATAGAAGGACAAATCAAGAAGAAAAAGGTAATAGTGTTGATTGATTCAGGAAGCACCCACAATTTTATTCATTGTAGGGTAGCAAAAGAATTGAATTGCTTCCTATATCCAGCACCAGAGTGTCAAGTGATGATTGCAAATGGAGGAACAATAAATTGCTCTGGAAAGTGCCATAATATCAAGCTATCCATGGGAGAATATGTATTGACTAGCCCAATGCTTTCCATTCCAATGGGAGGTGGTGATGTTGTACTAGGAGTCCAATGGCTACAATCCTTGGGTACAATAGCTTTTAATTTTCAAGAACTTTTCATCAAATTTTCTATGGAAGGAAAGGAAGTTGAATTAAGGGGTATTGCAGGGAAACCAGGAAAGATAATCAGCTCTAATGGTATGACAAAGCTTCTAAAAAAGGAGCAAAGAGGTGTAATTGCACAATTATGTTCGCTAGATGTTTCCACATCGGAATCATCTATTTCTCCAGATCTCCAAAAAGTCCTGGACAATCATTCCAAGGTATTTGAGACTCCCAAAGGTCTCCCACCTATGCGTGATCATGATCATGCTATTCATCTGATTCCAGGAAGTGTTCCTCCAAACATCAGGCCGTACAGATATCCCTATGTCCAAAAAAGTGAAATTGAACGTATGGTTGCAGAAATGCTAGAGGCTGGTATAATTCAACCGAGTCAAAGTTCTTTCTCTGCTCCAGTAGTATTGGTGCACAAGAAGGATGGATCATGGCGCATGTGTCCGGATTATAGGGAGCTCAACAAGCTCACTATTAAAGATAAGTTCCCCATTCCTGTCATTGATGAATTGCATGGATCAATTTACTTCACCAAGTTGGATCTTCGTTCGGGATATCATCAAATCAGAATGAAGATTGAAGACATTCCGAAAATGGCATTTAGAACTCATGAGGGTCATTATGAATTTTTGGTCATGCCTTTTGGCCTTACCAATGCACCTTCAACATTTCAAGGTTTGATGAATTCAATTTTCAAACCATTCCTTAGAAAATTTGTGTTAGTATTTTTTGATGATATACTAATCTACAACAAGTCTTGGAAGGATCATGTTGAACATGTTGACAAGGTGCTACAACTATTGGAGGAGAAACAATTATATGCAAAAAGATCCAAATGTTTCTTTGGAGTCCAGGAGGTGGAATATTTGGGTCATATTGTATCTCATGAAGGAGTTAAGGTAGACCCTAGCAAAATTAAAGCCATTAAGGAATGGAAAATCCCCACATCCATAAAGCATCTGCGAGGATTTCTTGGGTTGACAGGGTATTATCGCAAGTTTGTTAAGAATTATGGGAGAATAGCAGCACCTCTAACAACATTATTGAAGAAAGATTCATTTTCATGGACTCTGGAAGCAACAAAGGCCTTTGAACATCTTAAAGAGGCAATGTGCCAAGCACCGGTCTTAGCTACACCGGACTTCACAAAAACCTTTATTGTGGAATGTGATGCTTCAGGAAATGGAATTGGTGTTGTTCTAATGCAAGATGAAAGACCCATTGCTTTTGAAAGTCGTCCAATCAAGGGAAAGTTTTTAAGCAAAGCTATTTATGAGAAGGAAATGTTGGCAATACTCCATGCACTTAAGAAATGGCGACCCTACCTAATGGGAAGACACTTCAAGGTAAAAACGGATCATGATAGCCTTAAATACTTTTTAGAACAAAGATTATCCTCTGAAGAGCAACAAAAGTGGGTCACAAAGATGTTGGGTTATGACTTTGAAATCATCTACAAAAAAGGGAAGCAAAATGTGGTGGCAGATGCACTCTCAAGAAAGGATGAGGATGTGGAAGCATTGTTGTGCGCCATTTCTATTATCCAACCAGATTGGATAAACGAAGCAAGGGAGGAATGGAAGAATGACGAAGAAGTGTGGGCACTTATTCGAAAGCTACAACAAGATTCCAGTATATCTGATACATTTAGCTGGAAAAATGATTCGTTATGGTACAAAGATCGCTTATACCTCTGTAAGAATTCCCAGCTAAAACAAAAGATTCTTATGGAATTGCACACTTCTCCCTTAGGAGGGCACTCAGGATTTTTAAAAACTTACCACAGGGTTAAGAAGGAATTTTTTTGGGATGGCCTTAAATCAGATATTCAAAAGTTTGTGGCGGAATGTTTGGTTTGCCAACAAAATAAAGTTGAAACAATTAAGACACCAGGTCTATTACAACCTTTATCCATTCCAAGCCAACGTTGGGAGGAGGTTTCAATGGATTTTATCACAGGTTTACCCAAGTCTGAGGGAAAGAGTGTCATCATGGTGGTAGTTGACAGACTTACCAAGTATGCACACTTTTGTGCATTATCACATCCATTTAAAGCCAGTACAGTTTCTACTGCATTTATGGAAACAATTCAAAAGCTACATGGAAACCCAAAGATTATTGTAAGTGACAGAGATCCCATTTTCACTGGAAATTTTTGGACAGAATTATTTTCTTGTCTTGGTACTCAGTTAGCTCATAGCTCATCTTATCATCCTCAATCTGATGGGCAAAATGAGATAGTAAACAAATGTTTGGAAGGATATCTTCGTTGCTTTGTATCTGATAAACAGACACAATGGGTCAAATGGTTGCCTCTGGCTGAATGGTGGTATAACACTTCCTTCCATACAGCAACAAAAATGACCCCATTTATGGCACTTTATGGGTATCAACCACCATCCATCACATCATATTTAAGAGAAAATTCTAAGGTTCAGGCAGTGGAACATCACATCGAACATCAACAACAAGTCCTCCAACTCTTAAAGGATAACCTCGTGTTGGCACAAAATAGAATGAAACAACAGGCAGATCAACATCGCAGTGAAAGAAGTTTTGATGTAGGTGATTGGGTATTCCTACGGCTACAACCATATAAGAAAATGTCCCTAAAGCAAGCTAAGAAGGATAATAAATTATCACCAAAGTATTATGGTCCGTACAAGGTGTTGCAAAAGATTGGTACTATGGCATACAAATTGGAGCTTCCTGCAGCTTCTCGATTGCACCCAGTTTTCCATGTTTCATGTTTAAAGAAGGTTATAGGCGACAAGCTCCCAGTTCAAACAATATTGCCAGAACTTGACGAGGAAGGAAAAATTATATTGGAACCGGAAGCAGTCACAGAAACAAGAACTCGACAGCTACGAAATCGATCAATTTCAGAGTATCTTATCAAGTGGAAGAACTTATCCGCTGAAGATTCCACATGGGAGGATGAGAATTTTATGCAGAAGTATCCAGAACTACTCAAGCGTTGAGGACAACACTTTTTTGAAGGAGAGGGGCATGTTGGGTCCCTATAATACTAGTGATTACCCCATTACTATTGTAGTTATACCCCTTATTTATATTGTTGTGCCCCTATTACCCCCATATTTTTATTTCTGTTCCCCATAGAATCCCTCTATTGTTATTTTTGTGGCTTTATATTATTATTGTTAGGTCGGCTGGATTATATTGTGACTCCTTAGACTCCTATATATAGAAAGGAGGTTTTTTCATTTGAATCATCCAAGAATTGTTCATTTATGTAATGTAAAGGAGGTTGCCCCCTCGAAGAGGCTGAATTCTAAGGCATTGATCTATCTTTTCTATCTTTTCTTGAGCTGGGTTCATAACAATTAATATTTCAAATAAACCTATTGTAAATTTTAATTCATGTAATCATTAATAAGCCATAATGTTTGACTAATACTTTTGCAATTCTTTCCCCTAAGGTTCCTATCATATTAGGGAATGTGCTTTGAGCCAACTATGATAAGAAAATAGAATGCTACTCTTAGATAAGATGACATAAATGAAATAGAAATGAGTGAAACTTCATGAACATTTTCTTCTAGATTAATGGTACCTCATCCTACATGTAATTGGAGAGATTGTGAAAGAGCTACTAAAATATAATATTATCAACAAGGCACAAAAACTATAGTTGTCCTAAGAAATACAATGAAGCTTGTTGAAGAAATTGTATAAGAAAAACTTGATTGTGGATGAGATTAAGAGTGTGAACATGTTTCATAAACTAAATCCCATTGTGAAGATACACATGAAAATAATGAAATTGAAACCACCTTTGCAACAACAAAAACAAGTGAGAAGAACCTAGTAATACATGTTGAATTTGATTATGAAGCTAAATTCGCATTTCATGAAGAGTACTTGAAATGCGCAAGTATGGTGAAGATGAAAGTATGAACAAGTCATTACGACTACAATAATAGGAGGAAAAAAAATAGAAAAGACAACGATCAATATTGTCGAAGGTTATGGAACCACAGAAGAGAATATGAAATAAGATGAACATATTGTTTTTTATCTTACATGGGTCAATAGAAAAGTTCAATTAGCAACAACTAGCATAAAAGTATATGAAGAAAAGAAATAAATAAAGAAGACAAGGATATTATTGAAGAAGAATACCATAGTAAATATGAAGCTAAAGAACAACAGGGTGTTTGTAGAATATAAAATTTGGAGAAAAAAGGGGAAAATGCGTACACAACATATAGTTGAGAACAACCTATAGTGGCATGCAAGAGTATTATAATCCTATCATATTAGGAAGAGTAGCAAGTAGTAGTGGTCGTAATTAGGAAGAGTGTTCGAGATAGTTACTCCCGATTACCTTTGTTTTTTCATTTACAATAGAAATTTTTAGTTTGCACAACACCGAGAATGACAAGTGGATTCTTACCATTGAAGAATAGTTGTGTTTTTTGAATGAATACAAGATAGGCTTCTCTATTTTCGAATACAGGAGGGGCTGAAGCATAAATTCGTGTGCGGGATGACAAATTCTTTGATTTGATTTAGGTGGTGACGCTTGCCCAATGCACTATTGAACCGAAGAAAGGAAGGGGAAGGCGGGCTTATTCAATTCATTCTTTCACTACCAACACACCGAATGCCAAGAAGGAAGCGGCACACTTACTTTCATGACTAATAAGCAAGCCAGAAGGAATGGATAAGCCAGAAGGGATGGATGAGCAAGCGGTAGGCCGGCACTTCTCCTTCAAGTGCTAGTGTGAATGGAACGTGTAAATGAATCGAACCGACTTCTCGTCCATAATGATGAAATGAATCATCAGCGAATCAAACCGCAAGGATATGTTTGCGAGTAGTCACAATGAATTGAGTGTGACTTCTCTCTCTGATTCCGTGTTTATTGGTTAATGCGCTGGCTCGCCCCGAATTGACTTTCTGTGCCCCACCCCGCTGGCTTTCTATTCATCCTAGTGTTCCGTTCCCGGCTTGCTTCCTCGCCTTACTGGTGAGGGGCGAACTGGAAAGGAGAGTAGATGGGAAAGCTTATCAGATAACCTCAGTCGGGTTTCAGTTTGCCTCCTATCCTCCTAGAGAACCTTTCGGGAAGGCTTGTCTCCTACTATAGAATTGACTCCAGGGAGGGGGGCTCTTTTTCTTTTTCATTTTGGCCAAAGCGGTGTTCTTCAACAAAGGTCAGCACATGCAAGCAAGCTTTATTATATATGAGATACAAGTGGTGAAGACTATAATTGGGAGATCAAAAGGGAACATGCTGGCTTGTCTCGTCGGGCCGATTCCCTGTAACAACTGGCATTTAACCCAGTCTATAGTGAGCTACTAGCTGCTTTCTCTCCCATCTGCTTCCAAGCAGAAATGTTGGGAAATTCACCACTCTAATCTTAGGAAGGTCTGGAGGGTCTTGTGCTTCCGAGTGCAAGGACCGGTAGGGTGCGTAGCACGCTCGACTAATAAGGCTGCCATTGACGGAGTCACTCACTCATTCATATAGCTTCAATTTACAATAAATTAATTCTTTGGAAACCTTCCTTCCTATGACAGGGATTAAATTTCCTATTTAATTTTTCTGTGTTGTATGTTTAATGTGATTCCTTATTAGAGATGTCGATTTTGACACTTCTTTTTCCTTCTTCCTGATGAGTGAATGTTGATTTTCGAATTGCAGATTAGTTGGTGCATGCATTTAAAACTGAGTGGGAAAATAACTGTCTTTTATACAGAAAAAGTTGATGGAATGTATCTAGCACTCCCTTATGACCATGGGAAGGTAATCCAAATATCAACAACTAGTCTATTATAATTTTATTATGAAGATCAATTTCGTTGACTCACCATCCTTTTTATCACTATAGGTGGAAACTAAGGTGTCCTATGTTTTGACACATTCTCTAATCTATGCCATATTGGTCTCTTATATTATCTATTTCAAGTGGACAACCACCAGTTTTTTGTGGTTCGTCTTCATCATGTTCTTCACTTTTCTATACTATACATATTATGCAATGTTGACAGTACCCCTAACTCCAAGTTACCATATTGTTGCAATTGTTTCATCACCTTTTTATTCTACATGGAATCTCTTCTGTGGTTTCATTATTCCTTGACCTATAAGCCCATATTTTCAACTCTTTATTTGTTCATCATTTTTTCTTCTAGCAATGATTTGAATTGCAATGTTGACTACAATTGGCAATCCCCCTATTGAGTGATCCTAATACGATCAATTCTCTGGTTGTGTTTTGAAAATATAAAATGCCATGTATGGTGGACATAGTACTACTAGGAAGCTCCTGTTTCTTGGAAACCTAATGGTATGATTGCTTCAAAGTTGGGTAATGTAGAAATAGAGATGGAGACAGTAGATGGGAAAGTGAAGGTGGCCAGATTCATAAAATCATATTTTAGGATGAGACATGACTTTCTAGGAATTGTAGCACTAGTGATGGTGTGTATCCCTATTGTATTTTCATTTTTCTTTTCTCTGGCCATCAAAAGCTTCAACTTCTAGAAAAGATAGAAATCCCCTAACATGTGTGTCATTTGGAAGAAATATTTTATCATCTTCATGAGTGGCATCTAGAAAAATAACTTTATCTATAACTAGAAGAAGTTGACTAAAAACTACAATCCTACAGTTTCAAAATCAAAATTCTTAAGGTGCAAGAAACATATAAATTTCTTGTCCCATTTATAACTGACCAAGTTGGGGGTCTGCTAGAAGCATTTATTTGACTTTTGAGAAATTGGCACCACCCTCTTCTCATTTAAGCAAAATAATATTGACAGGTCAATATTTATCTATTTTATAACTTGATGTCAAATATAATTTTTTGGGTTTTGTATGTATGTTTGGATACTCTACTCTCTCACTCACTGAAAATGTTATGTGTAGGGTAGATTGTATACTCATTTTATGTGATCTTGTGCTTATATGAAGTTATCTTTGGAGTTATCATATTCCAAAATAGGGTCATTTTTTTCTAAGAAAAATGTTAACAAACACATCTTGGAGAATTAGTTTATCTGAACTATTAAAACACTAATCACAAAATATATATAAGACATATTATTATAATGAAATTTGAATACATCGATAAAAAAATATATTCATTCTCTCAGAGGAAATTTGTATTTAAAATAGTTAAATAATGATAGAGTACCACTGAAAATTTTTGTAACACATACTCAGGTTGACAGAGCAGCGCTGAATAGAGTAGTGTCAAACAAAGCAGCAACACACTCCTCCATAGCCAAGTAGCGTAGCGTCAAAATCCTCCATGCAAATAGAATACAAAAACAAAGAAAAACATTAATGTATTTACAAAAATTATAATAAGAAAAACTTGGAAACAAATGCCTTCAACAATAGTCGAATTTAAATAACAAAAACCGACCTGCAAGAAACGATCAACAAAAGAAACATTCAAGAGTAGAAACAAAAACATGTAGCCAGATCTCATAGCTCCTCCAGCCAAACAAACCTACAAAAAAACCAAAAGAATTAGCAAAAATGAAATAAGTTAACAAAAACTTGAAAAGGAATAACAGACCTGCAACAACAAAAACTGACCTACAACAACAAAAACAACAATTGACCTCCAACAACAACCACTGAAACAATGCAACATTCAAAAACTACATCATTAAATAACAGAAATGAAAATACAACCAAAACTTTGATGCTGGCTCACGACCCACATATATATAAAAATAAAAAAAATCGACTGAACTATTTTTTCGATCGAAAACCTAGCGATCGAATTTTCACCCCACTGGCCAGAAATATGTTGCATAGTATTCAAGGTTATAACATTCAACATTTCGGCCGAAAAATATTTTTGACTGTTCGGTCGAAAAAATAAAATATTTCAGCCAAAAATATTAGAATAATGTTAGGATATTCCGACACATAGGAAATAGTTAAGTATAACTTCGTCTAGTATAGATTTAAGTAAAGTGTGTTTCTTTACTATGTACTTTTGTAACTTACAATCTGATGGTCACAATATGTTCTAGACATGAAGTGATCTTACTATTCATTATCTCCTCGGTATTACTGACACTTGATATGTGGCTTAACACCCGATTGGTCCATGATCTCTATTTAAAGAGCATGGAGGGTCATTTGTAAGGTGACCATTCATGAGAGAAGCTTATGTACATTTTCTTTCTTTTAGATTAATAAATTGACCGAAGTGGCCACATTGGCTTAGGTCGTGTACTGTTTCCCTCTTTGATGATTTTAACCATGTCAAGAATACTACTCTACTGATTTTTGATTTGTTTGTGACCGGTTTCCTTTGGTGTTATATTTGAGGAACTCATGTTGTAAATTCCTACATGGTATCAGAGCTATTTGAGGGTTGCATCCATTGCTGATCCAAATCTGAAGTCGATACAATTGCATCTAACTGTCGTTTCCTAGATCTACTGTTTTTTATTGCTTTCGGGTAGAGAGGACTGCTCTATTGTGTTAGTAGCATCTTTTCCAGTGAGGAACCCCTTTCATTTCACGCCAAAAGGTTTCCGATAGCCCTAGCTACGTCATTTTTAAGATCTAGTGGTATACAATCTTTATTTGTGGTTTTAGTTATTTATCTCTCTATTTAATTCGGTTTATTTATCTCTCTATTTTTTATTACCGGACCTATACCTTTCAATTCTACATATGCTCTTTGCCCCGCGACGCTGTACGATCCAGGAAAATTAGAAACAAAAAGGAAGAATTTTTCTTATGCGTATGCTCTTTTCTATCGCGCCTTAGTGTGATATTGGGAAATCAGAAACATTGAGGAAAATATTTAGTTTCTGGAAAAATGTAACTTCAAGCCATAAGGTTTGTTTTTTTTTTTGCATGTCCATTTTGGGTTGTGTGTTTTTTTGTTTTGTAGAAAAAAATAGCTTTCTCAAGTAAGCACGTAGTCCAAAGCTTCAGTGACAAAAAAAACCTTCCTCTTCTCAAAAAATTATTAACGTTTTAAACTAGCTTACTTGGTCCAAAGTTAATTTATGAGAATAGAGGTCTTGGGTTCAAGTCTTTCTTTTTCTTGAGTTAGTTCTTCAAAAAGCACATGTAACTTATTTTTTAAAGTTAATTTATGTAAAAATGTTCTCACCCATTATAAAAATTGAGTCACTTATAATTCCGAAGTCTGGTTATCTTTTATTTAAGTTACAATTTAGTGGGTAGCTCATAAAGTACCATTGTAAAAGTGACTTTCACTTATTTATAAAAGTGGGTCACATAATTTTTTTTTTTAAGTGAGCTAATTAGACTAATTTTGGAATGGGGGGGGGGGACTATTTTAAAAAATAACATTATCATTCACTTCCTCACATTCACGTACTTCGTTGGATCTTCAACAACTTTTCTTCAAAAAGCCATACCTTCTTCATCTAGAAGCTGTTTTCAAAGCCATTTTTTTTAATCGACCTAATTTTTCAAGATACTTCCAATGGAAAACTTAGTTTCAGCATCTACAACTTCAGTTCTTATTAAAATGGAAATTCCATGCCAAGTTATTTTTGACAACACCTACTACTTCTAATGGGTGTACTACATGGAGGATTTACTTAGAAGTAAAGGTCTTTATAGAATAACCTCAGGCCAAAAATATAAACCTAAAGATGAAGATAAGGCAGTCAAATGGGAAAATAATCAAGATCAAGCACGTGGGTTGATAGGGATGTCTATTTCTCCAGAGCTTAGATTCCATATCGCAGAACTTGATACCCCTGATGAAGCAATGAAACAACTCAATAAAGTTTTTGGAATTAAAAATGAAATTAGAGCCCATCAACTTGAAAATGAGTTGCTTACATTGGACCCAAATAATGTTTCTTCCTTTGAATTTTTTTTTTTCCAAGTTCAAGACCCTTAGACTTCTCTGGAAGGTGTTAAGGTTAAGAAAGAAGATGGTAGCCTTATCTATTCCATTTTTACTAAGTTAGGACCAACCTACTCTGTGTTTGTTTCCACCTTCCATTCTACTAGAGAATCCTTTATTTCTCAAGGAAAATCCTACAAGTCCCCCACTTTTGATGCCTTTTGTGATTCTTTAATAAGATAACAAGAAAAACTCTTACATCTTGGTCTTCTTAATCTTGGAAACTCTTCTAAGAAAGCCTTAGCCGCACAAAAGAAACCAAGTTCAAAGAATCCTAAGAGGAAGTATCCTAAAAAGAATGTTCCTAAACCAAAGAAGGGTCCTAAGCACTTTCAGTCTCAACAAAATGATAAGACAAATAAAGACAAAGAGAAGAAGGCTAATAGACATTACAACTTTTTTAATCGAGATGGCCACTTAGAATCCAAATTCTTTAAGAACATGGAAGCCTTGGAAGGAGCAGTGAAAAAGTATAACATCCATTTGGAGCACTGTTTAACTTCAACTTCATCTTCAGGAATAACACTTTCTGAATGTGGTTTTCAAGCATCTCGTTCTAGTTATGCACTAAATTTATCTTCTTCTTCTCATTCTCATGAGTGACTCATTTATTCTAGAGCTTCTTATGACATGGCCAAAAACAAAGCCATGTTTTCTTCTTTAAATGATTGTAACACTAAAAATATATATGTTGGTGATGATAGATCTCTTAGTGTTGTAGGGACTGGAACTATTCATCTAGACAATGGTCAATTTAATGATGTATTATGTCTTCCAAACTTATCCTGTAACCTTCTATCTATATATTAGATAACACATCCAGGTGAAGGTAAAATCATTGAATTTTCACCTTACGATGTTGTAATTAAGGACCTAAGAGATCCTAGATAGATTTTAGCTACAGGAATTGCTGATGATTCTACAAGGTTGTATAAGTTGAACAACTTTGGGTCATCAAATCTTCCCTTGGTATTTGTTGCTTACAATGATGAAGTAAGCAAAGTTTGGCATTAGCGATTTGGTCACTTATGTAAAGAAAATATGGTCACAGATCTTCCTATGGTATCTTACAGAGACGAGATTTGTTCCAGATGTGTAATCGGAAAACATCATCAGGATAGTTTTTACAAACATGCCTCTTTGCATGCCTCAGCCCCTTTACAGTTTGTGCATAGTGATTTATGCGGTCCACTTCTAGTTAATTCATTCTTTGGCTACAATTACTTCTTAACTTTCATTGGTGATTTCTCCAAATGCACTTGGGTATACTTCTTAAAACTCAAGAGTGAAGTATTTAACATGTTCTTGGAATTTAAGGCCTTTGTTAAGAAACAATCTGGACATCAAATTTTTAGGGTAAGATCTGATAATGGTGGAGAATATGTTAACAAAAAATTCATTAACTTTTTCACCGAGCATGGAATTCAAATGCAACATATTGTTCCATATACTCTATAGTAAAATGATGTAGTTGAAAGGAAGAATCACACCTTAAAGAAAATGGCTAATTGTATGCTTCAATCATTAGGACTTACTCTTAATTTTTGGGCAGAAGCAGTTAATTGTGCAAATTACATAGTAAATCACACTCCTTCTGATGTTTAAAGAATATCACTCCAGAAGAAGCATGGAGCTCAATTAAACCAGATGTAAGTAACTTTCGTGTTTTTGGATGTGAGGCATGGGTCCATATTCCAGATCAGAAACATAAATTCTTAGAACCTAAGAGTGAAAAATGTATTTTTTTTGGATATTCTGAAGATTTCAAAGGATATAGACTTCTTCCACTTAAATCCCAAAACGTTATCATTAGAAGAGATGTAAAGTTCGTTGAAAATATATCGGCCTACGGGCCTAGTTCGGCAGATGTTCCACTTCTCTCTATCCCTTCTACTTCTAAAATTATTTATTCTTCAGATGATGACAACGAGGATGATAATCCTCCCCCACCTTCTCAAGATCCTCCTTCAGTTCCTCAGCTTCCAAAATGGGTCTGTGCTACTTGGGATGCAGAAGGTGTTCTTGTAGGTGATCCTACAGTTCAACGACGTACACATTCTCAGTTCAATAGAGCCTCTTCTTTATTATCTCAAGCTTCAACGAATTATGATCCTGACACCTTTGCAGAAGCTTCAGGCGATCCAGATTGGGACACATATATGAATGAATAATGTCATTCATTATTAGCAAATTATACATGGGATCTTGTTCCTCTTCCAAAGGGATGAAAACTTGTTAGATGCAAATGGGTTTATAGAACCAAGTTTGGACTAAATGGAAAAGTTGATAAACATAAAGCTCGCCTTATTGCTAAGGATTTTTACAAGTTGAAGGTAATGACTATACTGAAACCTTCTTCCCTATTTCCAAAATGAACTCTATCTGCCTTGCTCTTTCCCTTACTACCTCTTTCAAATGGGAAGTCCATCAAATGGATGTTAAATTTGCCTTCTTGCATGGGGACTTGCATGAAGAAATGTATACGGAACAACCTCCTGGCTTTATACAAATAGAATCCAACCTTGTATGTCAACTTCAGAAATCGCTTTATGGTTTGAAGCAAGCCCCTTGGGCTTGGTATGCCAAAATGGATAGGTTTCTTTTAGATACTAGCTTTTCTAGGTGTCATTCTGATAATACTGTCTACACCAAGAAAGTGGGTAAGTCTCTTATCATTCTTGTTCTTTATATTGATGATCTTATCCTTACTGGTAGTGATCCCAACCTTATAAACCATGTGAAGTCTAGCCTTAAAAAGAAGTTTGAAATGACAAACTTAGGACACTTGCATTATTTTCTTGGTCTTCAAGTCTTGCAATCTAGGGAAGGTATTTCCCTTTCCCAGTGCAAGTATTCATGTGATATTCTATGCCACTTTCACATGGAAGACTATAAGCCAACCCCTTCTCCCTTTTAGTCTAGATCCAAACTTTCAGTCACTTGTACTTCCTTGAAGTTGATGCTACCTTATACCATCACTTTCTAGGAAAAAATTTGTATCTCACCCATACCCATCCTGACCCTTCCTTTGTTGTTGCCCTTATTACTCAGTTTATGAAAAACCCACATGAAAGTCATTGGAAAGCAGCTAAAAGAACACTTAGTTATGTTTGAGGTACAATTTAGTTTGGGATTCATTACAGTGCAGAAGAATCTCCTTTATTGGTTGGTTTCACTGATTCCGATTGGGCTAGTGACCTTGATGATTGGAAGTCTACTACAGGTCACGTGTTCACCCTTGGTTTTGGGCCTATTACTTGGGCTTGCAATAAGCAAAGTGCCATTTCTCTTTCTTCAGCAGAAGCAAAGTATCATGGCGCCATACAAGCTAGTAAGGAAGCCCTTTGGCTTCGTTAGATCCTATTAGAGTTTAGCTTTCAGCAGCAGCATCCAACTACACTTTGGTGTGATAATCAAAGTGCCATTCAACTATGCAAAGATCCAGTCCAACATCAGCATAACAAACATATTGCACTACACATGCACTTCCTCAGAAAGCTCATTCATGACCATGTTCTTGAAGTGCAATATTGTCCAACTGATGATCAAGTTGTAGACATCTTTGCAAAGGCTCTCATAGAGGCGAAGTTTACTAAACTTTGATTTATGGTTGGAGTTCAGGAAGTTGTCACTAAGGGGGGATAGGCCCTAATGCCTCCTTCCTTCTCCTATTTTGTCATATTTGTACATCCTTCAATCCTATCCCAAGTTTTTTTTTAAGGGGGGATATTAGGATATTTTGACACATAGGAAATATTAAGTATAACTTGGTCTAGTCTAGAGTTAGGTAAATTGTGTTTCTTTACTATGTACTTTTGTAACTTACAATCCGACGGTCACGATATGTTCTAGACATGAAGTGATCTGGTGGTTCATTCTCTCCTTGGTATTACCGACACTTGATCCATGGCTTAACACCCAATTGGTCCATGATCTCTATTTAAATATCATGGAGGTTCATTTATAAGGTGACCGTTCATGAGAGAAGCTTATGTAAATTTTATTTATTTTACATTAATAAATTTCTTGAAGTGGCCACGTTGGCTCAAGCCATGGATTGTTTCCCTCTTTGAGGGTTTTAAACACGTCAAGAACACTGGTGTACTGATATGTGATCTGTTTGTGAGTGGTGTCCTTTGGTGTTCTATCTAAGGAACTCACCCTGTAAATTCCTACAAATAATTCAGCCCAAAAAATTAATAGCTTTGACAAAAAGGCGCAAGCATTAATTTTTTGCAACCCATTCTCACAAAAGCATAACCCAACTTCACATTTTTGCCCATTATTAATATTACATTATGTGTAATTCGTTCTATTTTCTATTTACATGTGATATTTAAAACAAAAACATATTTATAGAAAAATTATTTTAGTGACAACCATAGGTAAAACATTTCAGTGTCCATATTAATTAACATAATTTTATAGATACTTTATATAGAAAAAAATAAATTAATTTAAATTGAAACTTTTGTTATATTTTCACTTTAGTGAGAAAGATTAAGTGAATTCTTATTCCATTAATAGTTGTTTTTTAATTCAATGATGAGGGATATTTGTAGATTTTACAATGTTTAATATGGATTTGATATGTAATATTTTACAAAATATTAATAATAAAAATAGTTAAATGTATACATTACATTGTGGTGAAGTAAAATTATAAGTGCAGACACAAATAAATTCCTGTAGCCCAATAATGGGTCTAGCCACAACTTATACATTCTATGGAAGATTTCCTTAGGCTAGAACCAATTACAAGGGCCTACCTCTTAGTATTCTTATCCCGTTTGATGATGTCCTTGCTTGCTCGCTCCAACTATCTCTCGCTTCCTTCTTCAAACACCTGAAACAAGTAAAAAGCAACAAATAACAACCGTGATAATAAACAAATTGTAATTCAACCTACTTAACAAGTCAAGAAACATTAAGACATGAATATGTAAGATGAAAAATCATGTATGAAATCAATCGATAGTTGCATATATATTGAATCAAGAAGAGATTAATACCATTGTCTTGATGTTGTTGTTCTCCTCTAACAAGACTAGGTTCCCACACAGTTCTGCTAGCATTCCATGATGACCTCAAAAACAATATTTTAAGACTCTTCCATTTAGGATTCACACTAAACCAATTTCACACTTCTCCCTCACACAAATAGAGAGCTACAACTATGAATAGCTTGTTGTTTACTCCAAATTTAATTAGCACTAGCACACCAACATTAACACTTTAACACTAACACTAGCTTGTGCTTGGGAAAAATGGAGGTTTATATAGCATGAATGGATGGGAGATGGATCCTCTTCTCATGGGAGAAGGACTTATCCCTTGAGGTAGTTCCATCATTATAGGGGAAAGGAGCCCAAACTGACATCCTCAACCCCATCTAGCCAAACCATTTACCAGACTTCCATTACGAAGCTTCTAGAGCTGGAGGCTTCGGCTTTTTATTTAAAATACTTTCCATAAGAGGACCGGCATGACTGGAACAAAGCTTAATAGTTCCGGTCGGCACTAGTGACAGTGTTAATTCTTGCATATCAGTGTGAGGAGGATAAGGGCCATTATTGTCGGTCTTGTAAACTGGGCAAAACAGAAGCTTTTGGGGAAATGGTGCAAATGGGAATTGTTCTACTCATAAAGAGGGACACAATGGGAGTTTCTTCATGAAGGGAAAGCATGTAGGGTTCGCTATAGAGGTCCTCTAGGATGAAGGAACGGGAAGTATAGGGACAGTGACAAAATGTTGTGTATTAGATGCCCCCTAAAGTCTAAAGGTTGAACTAGAGTGAGGGATAAAATGCTTTATGAATTGGTGCAAGGAACTGTAGTTTGCCTTCAGAAAACCTGCAAGAAAGTACAGATACATATACATTACTCAGAACTCTGTCAATTGATACATGAATCATGGCGTGGACATAGCCATCTGTCAAAGAGGATCATAATGAGACCAAGGTATGGTCGCAACCATCCAATAATGAGAAGGATCACAGATGATAACTCATGGTATGGTTGCAGCCATCCATCTGAAAGAGACATGTATATCAACATAACCATGTCACATCACTTCGCAACCTGGACTTTTTTTAGCAGAGCCCAGGGTCTTGTTCTCCAACACAAGTTGATCAAAGTACAAATCCTAACATGTGAATAGATGTGTTGACATCGAACATGCTAGAAAGTCATTTGATTACCAGTCATTGATGTAAATCGTTAACTGTTGGAAATAATACTGAGAGGGGGGGGTGAATCAGTATTATCATATTAATAAAACTTTTTCATTTCCATAATCAGATTCATATATGCTACTTCCACAACTTCTTATGATTAAGTTAATCGATCTTCAATGAGTGCATTAGAACATTATCAACCATATTATCAGTTAACAGATGCAGTAACATAAAGTAGATCATCACACATAAGGCACACACATGAACACAATGATGTAAGGTGGAAACCCAATGCGGGAGAAAAACCACCTGCTGCAAGTCATCTCAATCTTCTTCTTAATAAGAAAATTCTTTTACAATATTTGTACTGGTGCAGCCTTATACCAGTACGGGAGCTACAACCCCCTTTGCTCTTGTACTAGCCGATCCATTTACTAGTACGCAGGCTACTACCTGCTACAATGCTCCAAAGATTTCCTTTAGCTCTTGTACTATCTTAGATACTAGTACATAGGCGCCGGCCTACAATCTTCTCTCCTTCAAGTACCACGTTTCATCAATTTTCATACTGGATACACTGAAGCACAACCCATAAACTGAAAGGCCACATTTCATCCAATTTTCATACTGGACCCAACAACAACATTGAAGCTCAAACAACCTTCTGAAACACCCAATCAATTGAAGTAACCAGATCAACAATAATAGGACCAAACCCAGAATACAACAATGATAAACAAAGATTTTAAGAGAAGGAAGCACCCTGCTCAACTGCTAGCCTGAGTCCGGACTCACCCTGCTCAACTGCTAGCCTGAGTCCCGGACTCACCCTGCTCAACTGCTGGCCTGAGTCCCTGGACGCACCCTGCTCAACTGCTGGCCTGCGTCCCGGATGCACTCTGCTCAACTGCTAGCCTGAGTCCGTCGCACTGAGTCTACTGAACTGCCTGCGTCCCGGCGCACCTGAACCCTTCTGTGCCTGCGTCCGGCGCACTTGAAACTCTTCGCTCCTGCGTCCCGGACGCACCTGAACCCTTACTGCACCTGCGTCCCTCCGGGCATAGATGATTTCAAGACTTCAGAAGTAACCCAAACAATCAGATCCACAGATCTGAACATGCGCCGAAGAGATCTCGGTCCATCAGTAGATTCGCCTTATTTAGATCTAGACCAGATCTAGCCCTCATAAGATATTCAACCCAAGACTTGCCAAATCCAAATGATCTCCTTTTCTTTATATAGGCAAGTTCCTCCTTAAAACATGGAACAATACCACGAGCCGACACCATAGAAACATAAAACCGTCGGCTAGATACCACACAAGAAACCCCCACGTGCTTTTCTCTGCCTTGAAATGTGTGCACTGGGTGGACGCACCCCCTGAACGTCTGGCCGGCGTCCCTGGATGCGGGTTCTGCATGGTATACCTGCGAGGACGCACTTTCTGAACTGGCTTCCTGCGTCCTTCATAATTTTTCAATAAAATGAGAGTTGATCATCAACTTCTGCTGCTGACTTGAAGAATAGTGAACTACCACCTGAAAGGGTTGCCATCAAGGACAACACTTTAGCCATAATGCCAACAATCTCCCCCTTTGGACTTGATGGCAAAGCTTACTAAGAACTTGCCATTTGATTCCTTTGAGCTGTCCTACATCTATGTATTATGTTACATCTGATATCTCTTCTGAATGTATATAAGTGAGATGGTCTTCTATGAGGGGGGGTTGCCATCAAGTACAACACATGCATCATAATGCCAACAATCTCCCCCTTTGGACTTGATGGCAACAACACCAGATCACTCTCCCCCTTTGACATCAAGGGCAAAGGGGTATGCTCCCCCTAAGAACATGCTCCCTTTGACTATAAACCAGATCTGCTGAAGTCTCTGAATGAGCTCCCCCTTTGAATATGACATGGTGCTCCAATCTGATAATGGTCTTTCTGAGAACAAGCTGAGATGTCTGCTCTGCTATATAGTGATGTTCATGCTCAAGCTCCCCCTGACTGTAAGCAAGGTCTGCAAAAAGATGTTCTACAAGAAGAACATGACTCTATAAAATGCATACATCCATCACCCATCACAATAAGGATCATCCATCCAACCAAGTGGGAATACATCAGAAATATGAAAGCCAAATACATTACATCTTCATCCTATGCATAGTGGGGGGACATAGGCCGTTACATGACCTAAAGAGATGACGATAATAGATAGACTATTACAACATGAGTCTTGCTACGACCTTCCAAACATCTAAAGATCATGACAAACAACAACACTATATAATCTGCTCCATAGTATCTGTCAACATCAACTCATAACCATCCAGATCTACATGAATCAAGAGCCATCAAATGAAAGCATCAACATCAATCAACATATGTATGAATAATCATCCCTGTATCCAGCCAACAATCCTCATCCATTTGTGCCAAGAAAGAAATCATGCATCTTGCTCATGTCAACATCATCATGAAATGCATATGAGTAACTCATCATCATCATGTCTCCAACAATGCGACTTTGAATAATCATCCACGAAATCAGCCAACCTCATCCATATATGTGCTAAGGATAATAAAGACTTCATGCAAGCATCATTAGAGAATCAACCATACATCTGATCATGTGACCACTCATAATAGCAAGATGAATCATAAACATTGTCACCAAGGACCATAATGCCAACAATGCATTTAGGACATATGCTCCCCCTGAACCAGTGCCATCTGTTAAATCTGATCATGCATATCAAGAAGAATCAGCCAATAAATGCTTTGAGACAGGTACGCACTTCATCTTCTGCTGCGCTGCGTCCTGTTGCTGCAGGGACGCACCCAAAAACACTATCGCGCCGCGTACTTTTACTCAGGGACGCACCCAAAATTACTATTGCGCCGCGTCCTTTTGCTTCAGGGACGCACCTGATCCTCAGTCGCTCTGCGTCCCCACGCAGATTTTCAGTTACTGAACTGCATCCTGAACGCACCTGGACTTGGTCTGGCCTGCGTCTGCACGCAGGTCTCCTGTTACAGCACTGCGTCCTGTACTTTCAGCTTCCTCTGATTCTGGTATGTCTGTACATTGTACTGTGCCATCCTTTTCTGACTGTACTTCCTTTTTCCTCCATATCTTCAAGCGTGATGATGACATTTTCTCCTTTTGATATGATGCCCAACCTTTGTTCCTGCATTCCTTGGCTATATGTCCAAGCTTGTTACATGCATAACATCTTACATGTTTCATATTCCTCCTGTAACAATCAGTAGCTTTGTGACCAAACATATTGCAAGCAAAGAAATATCCATAAAAGTACCTTGATTGAGATGACCTTTCTGCATAATGGTCTTGAACTCTTCTTCTTCTACATCTAGCTGCAACATGTCCAAGATTATGACATACATAACATTCAACATTATTCATAGGAGGAGTAAAGGATTTTCTTTGAGGAATCTCTTTCCTTGGTTGATGATGAGATTGATCTTTCACTTCTTCGTTGATCACTTTAGATTTTCTTTTAGAGTTTCTTGCCTCACCTTGTGAACTAGATTCACCTTCAACAGATTCATGGAAACCAAGACCAGTCTTTATAGTAGGGGACCTTTGACTACTAAGAATATCATCCAATACTTTAGAGCTATCTTGAAATCGTAAAAGCTTATCCTTTTCTTCTAGTTTACCTTTCAAGATATTTACCTCAACCTGAAGCTGTTCTTCCTTTTCAAGAGATTTCTTTTTCAAAACTTCTTCAGCTTTCCTTCCTTCTTCCATTTGTTCCCTTAGTTTGAGAATTTCTTTTTCTTGTTCTTCATACAGATCTTGCTGCATTTGACGAACTCGGAAGGCACATTCCAGTTGAGATTTTAAGCTGGTGACTTCGTTTTCTTGTTTTGCAATAGCTTGGAGTAGATCTGTATTCTGCTTCTTTGATTCTTCAAGATCTCCTTTTAGTGAGAGGATTGTAGCTTCAAGATTTTCATAGTAGCTGGATCTATCTTTGAGTTTCTTGATGGTTGTGCTTCTTTCGTTGACTTCTTTTCTTAATGATGTCACTTCATGCTGCAATTTTTGACATTGGTCTTCCTTGTCCTTGAGTAGCTTTCTTACCTTGTTTCCTTCTTCTAGTTGTGCCCTTAGTTTGGTACCTTCTTCTTTGAAATCACATTCCTTTTTGTTTAATAGATCTTGTTGATCTCTAATTTTGTCTGTCAGCCTTTTAAATTCTGCCTCTATTTGATATCTTTCTTGTTCACCCATAAGAGCAAATTCAGTAGTTTCGCTATCACTTTCATCACTTTCACAAGGAAATATAGCTGGAACATCAGAGGATAACACATTCATACCTGATAATGACTCTGAATCTAATTCTGAATCTGAAGAGCTTCTTATGCCTAATCCCCAATCAATTCTTCCACTTTCATAGTTCTTCTGAGATGACTTCTTTTTCTTATTAGCTTTCTTCTTAAGCTTCTTTCCCATTCTTCCACGGATCTCCTTCAAGCGATCAAGCTTCTATCAAAGGACCTGCTCTGATACCAATTGTTGGAAATAATACTGAGAGGGGGGGGTGAATCAGTATTATCATATTAATAAAACTTTTTCATTTCCATAATCAGATTCATATATGCTACTTCCACAACTTCTTATGATTAAGTTAATCGATCTTCAATGAGTGCATTAGAACATTATCAACCATATTATCAGTTAACAGATGCAGTAACATAAAGTAGATCATCACACATAAGGCACACACATGAACACAATGATGTAAGGTGGAAACCCAATGCGGGAGAAAAACCACCTGCTGCAAGTCATCTCAATCTTCTTCTTAATAAGAAAATTCTTTTACAATATTTGTACTAGTGCAGCCTTATACCAGTACGGGAGCTACAACCCCCTTTGCTCTTGTACTAGCCGTTCCATTTACTAGTACGCAGGCTACTACCTGCTACAATGCTCCAAAGATTTCCTTTAGCTCTTGTACTAGCTTAGATACTAGTACGTAGGCGCCGACCTACAATCTTCTCTCCTTCAAGTACCACGTTTCATCAATTTTCATACTGGATACACTGAAGCACAACCCATAAACTGAAAGGCCACATTTCATCCAATTTTCATACTGGACCCAACAACAACATTGAAGCTCAAACAACCTTATGAAACACCCAATCAATTGAAGTAACCAGATCAACAATAATAGGACCAAACCCAGAATACAACAATGATAAACAAAGATTTTAAGAGAAGGAAGCACCCTGCTCAACTGCTAGCCTGAGTCCGGACTCACCCTGCTCAACTGCTAGCCTGAGTCCCGGACTCACCCTGCTCAACTGCTGGCCTGAGTCCCTGGACGCACCCTGCTCAACTGCTGGCCTGCGTCCCGGACGCACTCTGCTCAACTGCTAGCCTGAGTCCGTCGCACTGAGTCTACTGAACTGCCTGCGTCCCGGCGCACCTGAACCCTTCTGCGCCTGCGTCCGGCGCACTTGAAACTCTTCGCTCCTGCGTCCCGGACGCACCTGAACCCTTACTGCACCTGCGTCCCTCCGGGCATAGATGATTTCAAGACTTCAGAAGTAACCCAGACAATCAGATCCACAGATCTGAACATGCGCCGAAGAGATCTCGGTCCATCAGTAGATTCGCCTTATTTAGATCTAGACCAGATCTAGCCCTCATAAGATATTCAACCCAAGACTTGCCAAATCCAAATGATCTCCTTTGCTTTATATAGGCAAGTTCCTCCTTAAAACATGGAACAATACCACGAGCCGACACCATAGAAACATAAAACCGTCGGCTAGATACCACACAAGAAACCCCCACGTGCTTTTCTCTGCCTTGAAATGTGTGCACTGGGTGGACGCACCCCCTGAACGTCTGGCCGGCGTCCCTGGACGTGGGTTCTGCATGGTATACCTGCGGGGACGCACTTTCTGAACTGGCTTCCTGCGTCCTTCATAATTTTTCAATAAAATGAGAGCTGATCATCAACTTCTGCTGCTGACTTGAAGAATAGTGAACTACCACCTGAAAGGGTTGCCATCAAGGACAACACTTTAGCCATAATGCCAACAATCTCCCCCTTTGGACTTGATGGCAAAGCTTACTAAGAACTTGCCATTTGATTCCTTTGAGCTATCCTACATCTATGTATTATGTTACATCTGATATCTCTTCTGAATGTATATAAGTGAGATGGTCTTCTATGAGGGGGGGTTGCCATCAAGTACAACACATGCATCATAATGCCAACATTAACAAGCACGATAGAAACCACCAATAATGACAATGGTCCTTAAGGTACTATCATCACAATCCATGGAATGTGAATAGAGGAACTGAATTCAAACATCCATGAAATCACTCGATCAAAAGCCAATGACGTGAACTTGTCGTCGAGTGTGAAGAACTTGCCATTAGGGCATGCAAGCTCTAAGGTACTGGAAGGGATTCTCTTAGTCAAATTCCTGGATAATGAGTTGAAGTCGATAGAAAGTGACTTTGTTAAAGGAGGGCCATAATGTATCCCACATCATCGACATCAGACAAAAGGATGGAAATGATTTTGGATGATACAGAGATTCAGAGGTAAATGTAACTACAGAAGGACAACTCTTGAACATATCAGCGACATGACTAGAAGTTTGGCAGCTTTTGGATCCATAAGATCGATAGACATGATGACGTGGTAGAGATAAAATGGAAGGCAAAAATGAAAGACCAAACCCAGGAAGGTCAACAATACAAAGGAGGAAGTCCGAACCCTACACGAAGCAAAAAGTGTCATGTTCAAGAGTGAGCTGCCGACACAACTGATTAGATTTCCAAATTCCCCCCCACCATTTTTGGCAAGTGCCCCAATTATTTTTTTCATCACAAGCTTGAAGCGGATAACATATGCTTGCACTGTAAGTTCATCCTTCGGATGAATCTGACCTAGTAAGTTTAACGAGCTGTAGGAAGGAGAAGCTCATGTTCATCATGAGGATGAATCCGATGTCGTTTAATATTTTAACGAGTTTGACAAAGGTGTAACTCAGTATCTTTTTCATGTTTAGAAAGTTTGAAAAAGACATGTAAAAGAAAACTCCACATGGTCCCTTTTCATACATTTGTGTCTCTCGAGCCCGAAAAGGTAGAAAACGATACTTGAGAGAATCACTTGAGTATTTCAGTCGAGTACCTTTTTCGTAAACAGTGCATCCCAACCCAAAAAAGGGGTAAACTTATACTGGGTGCACAACATTTTGCATCCATTAACGAGTTTGAAATGACAAAGGCTCAGCTATATTTTTGTGTTTAAACGGTCAGAAAAGAACTTGAAAGCGGACCCCCCCATTTTATTCTCTTTTATGAGTCAAAAGGGAAAAATACTCGGAAATCTTTTCATTTGAGTTTTACGAGCCAAGAAAAGAGCTGAAACGTGACTTGGCCTGGAGGAACAAGTGGTATAAAGGGTAGCAACCGGTTCTGGAAATGGAGGAACTGATCAAAACATGTAATGGTCAAGAGGCTGGCTAATAAAACTACTCATTGTTGCGGTTCCTCAAGAAAGGAAAAACAACCAACTGAAAGCATATGATCAGCCAAATAGATGGTAGCAATGGAATGAAACAACCAAGGTTCATAAAAAATTAGCTGATAAAAATGGCAATCACGAGATGTAAATCAGGCATGGCTTTAGTTTTACACAAGCTTGAACCATGGAAAACTCTGCTTGGATTTAGTTTCATGTTTACACAAGCTTGAAATAAAAAACTATGCTTGCTATAAGTTTGCATGCCCCCAGCATAATGACTCAATCGAGGTACATGCTCCCCAAGATTCATTTCATTCAACTAGGTGTATGGAATAAAGGTTCACTTTCGAGGTCTAGGAAAGACTCAACTAGGATTTTACCAGATCTTAATCAAAGACTTGATTTGGAAATGGGAGTTGTTTCATTTTTTGATGAGGTTGACACAGTAAAACAAGTATCCTCTTCTGATGTTTAATTTTTTAACAAGTTTGACATAGAAAAAGAACTATCCTCGTACATCTGTTTCATTTTTTAATGAGGTTGATACAAGAAGAAACTGTCCTCAGGACTCCTTGATTCATTTGTTAACAAGCTTGACATGAGACAAGGAACTATGCTCATACATATTTTCATGAACCATATGAGAACATGGCTCCCAATAGGTCTTCACTAGACAAAAGAACCATGCTTTAGGAGGAATACATGTCATTTGGTACCATAGATAGATCGGCTTCTAATGCTCCCGGTACATAATGTACTATACCATATGTGTGATCATCAGCATATGTGAAGACAGAACGGGTAGCCACCTAATTCATTTGTGGCGGGGAAGGTACTTATTGCAAACAAGAGCCAACAGGGGATGATGGTTGCAAAGGAGGCACCTAGTGAGCAATGAATGACAATTGATCAATGGTCACAACTCTCCCTTTGTGCAGAAAACAAACCACGTGGAAAAGTGAAGAAACAAGAGCTCCCATGACATAAACATAGTTGCATCCAAGGAGAAGATTGAAATCTAAGGGGCCTTGGATTACCATCACGTCTATATAGATGCTCTTTCCTCCCAAATTAATGGAGAACTTTGGGAGGATCCCCAAGGGTTGACTGGTTCCTTTGTCGAAAGTCAACATATTCTTAGTGATAGGTAGAAGATGTGGAGATCCCAAATCTTTCCAAGTAGTAGAAGACATGATGATAACAGACACACCTTCATCTAATACAGTGGCATGTACTACCATATTATAGGCTTGTACTGTGATCTAGAAAGGTACATAAGATTGGAGGCAGAAATCAGTTAATGGACCCCAATCAAAAGAGACGACATAACTACTTTGTGGGGGTATCGTATGATTGCCCCCATGCTATACATGAATAGGAGAAGGACTATCCTAAACAAACATGATGGAAGTGTCACACTTTGATTCATGAGAATTTGAGGAGACAAGAAGAACATGAGCAGTATGATCACCACTCTCTTCCAGAACAGAGTGAGCAACTGGTGGCGCAGCCAAGTCAACACTCTTTTTGACCAATGGTTGTTCGGGAACAGACACAAGTGAGTCTCGCTCAGGAAGAGAAGTACGGTCAAGTGATGAATCCAAGTCAATCTCTTTACCAACCGGGAGAGGGTTTGAAGAAATCCTCCGATTACCAACAGGAAGTTGGGGTTTAGGAGCTATTAGGTTTTCCAAAAGTTTGGAAGATTTATCCATAAAAGGAAAAATGTGAAGAAGATTCTCTCCTTCACATAACCTACAGGGGAATCTAATCTTACCTTTCTTCTTACCATCGCTAATCAAAGGAGCAACATCAACACGATCTCTAGAGGTCGATGGGGATGGTCGATCCATATTTTGAGACCATACCTCTAAGACTCTGGGAATTCTAGGATAGTCACGAAGGAGATGGTCACCCTTACACAGCTTGCAAGGGAATCTAACCTTCCGTGGAGGATCAGAATGTGTCTACAGGAGGTGCATTTCGAGTAATAGTTGCACGGTTGGCCTCTCTCTTATCTGACTTCTTCTTCATCATCTTCTTCTTCTTCTTCCTAGCCTTCGGGTTACTAGAATTGAAAATTTCACCAGGCAAAGTAGAAGAGGAGGGTGAAGAAATAGGGGAAGAAGGTGAGGGGTCAACCTTAGAATCATCGTGACGTGATTCAAATGAAGGAGATGTTTGGATAGGAGTCAGGACACTCGGGACCACCGAGGTCGAAAATAACTAGACAGGTAAACTAATGGTTAACCTTGGAAGGGACAACATTACCATATAAGGAGTACCCGAATTTCCAAAAGATGGAAAAATACAAGGATTCCCATCCGAGGGGTACCCTTAACTGGTGGACTCTAGAAATGTTACTATTGGAATTGACCCTAAAGAATTACTAAGGAAGATAACTTTTACCAGGAATATTTCATGGGAAGTTAATTATAGAATGCTGAAACAAAACTTTGCCTTTTCATGTTTTAAGAGTCGAGAAAAGGGAAAAAGGTGACTCTAGTCACTTTCAAAGTTAACGAGCTTGAAAGGACAAGTGCTCGATGATCTTTTCAAATTTAAAGAGTCAATAAAGATAAAAAAAAATGACTAGTTAGGGTACTCTAGGCATAAAGGATTACGAGGTAACCATGAACTGGATAATACCTCCCTACACGCCGAGAAGTACAAGCATGCAATCTCCCTGAATGTTGTGTTCGGTGTATCACATTTACAAGGCGGTAGACTTGACTTCCTATGGATAAAGGATTGCAAACCTAGTGGGGTCTCCCTTTATATACATGACAGTATGGAGAGCACAAGTCCATACTAGTGTTGTCTAACGCCGAAGCAAATGACAACTGCTAGGTTTAAAGATGCTGGAACATGTCTCTAGCCTAGACCACTAAATGTGAGCGTTAAGTTTCAATGCTTCATTAAATTAATTCAATAAATTTTAATGGTTGATCTTGAATTAGGTTTTAATTACAAGGCCCTGCCGCTGTCATCTTACAAAACTCTTACATGCAGCTATATGAGAAAAGAGATCTTTGGCTTTGATGAAAGTTAACACTAATTGAGAGATAAAGAGCACACAATCAATGAAACAATCAAAGAATTAAAACTCACTTATGGATGTCCTAAATGCATTTAATCTTCTTATCAACAAGAGAAGTTTCATTTCATTTCCATGCCTACAGTGATGTAATTCTCGCTTCTCAATAACACAACTAATGCAATATTTTCACTTAAGTAAACTAGAATGATGTTCTTATTTTCATAAAATGCAAAATGAATCTTTCACATAAAGCACTTTAATGAAATTTTTCACAATTCTGAACAAGCAATTATCAATGAAATCGAAAGCACGATAAATGAAACTAAAAACAACTTCTTCCTTGAATAGAACCAACCAAACACATAAATGCTTCAAACGAGAAACCAAGCAATGTAATCTATGCTTGGAAAGAGAAAAGAGACACTTGAAATAAGAGAACAAATGAGACTATTTCACTCATTCAATTGAAAATGAAGGATCCTAGTTACTCCTAGACAGAAGAAGAGAGTCTAAGGGTCAAGCCACACTAGCACTGGAATGGGATAAATTATGATTTTTAACTCAAAGACCAGAGTGACTTTTGGGCCAAAAGTAGCACTGCTCAGCATGACTGGCATGACTTTCAGTCTAAAACTAGCACTAATAGGCCTAATTGGCGTGATTGTTTGGCTAAAAATAGCATTGATCGAGGGATTCACTAAAATAAAAAATAAAGAAAATTCACACAAGGCTAGAGTTAACACATCAAAGGGTGGGCTAAACCAAGCAAGCACACAAACCAAGCTAAATGAAGCTCTCTTGTTAGGCAGAAGACAGTCTAAAAGGCTTACGGGGTCAAAATCATGAGAGAAAAACACACTGGCCAAGACTAGGACAAACCCTAATCTTCACTTACATGCATCAGCGCGACTGCCTAATTGACAACCAGTGCCAGAGGGAGGTCGGCATGATTGTTTGTCAGCGTATCTCGTTGATTGGCATGACTATGAGCGAATTAAGTGTGCTAAGCGAGGGAGCCAAGAAAGAAAAAAAAGTTAAAGCTGGGACCAGATCTGCTACTATGAATTTCAAACTCAGACCAATAAGCAAAGGAAAAGAAGCAAAACCAAAGGGAAAAAGTGGAACTAGAAAAGTTCACACAAAATCATGAAATCTCAAACAAGACAAACATAAGGATTGGCTCCCCAGTATGGTTGCCAACTTGTGGTGAAGTAAAATTATAAGTGCGGACACAAACAGATTCCTCTAGCCCGATAATGGGTCTAGCCACAATTGATGCATTCTATGGAGGATTTCATTAGGTTATAACCAATTAAGAGTGCCTACCTCTTAGTACTTTTATCCCGTTTGATGATGTCCTTGCTTGCTCACTCCCGCTATCTCTCACTTCCTTCTTCAAACACCTAAAACAAGTAAACAACAACAAACAACAACCGTGATAATAAACAAATTGTAATTCAACCTACTTAGAAAGTCAAGAAACATTAAGCCATGAATATGTAAGATGAAAAATCATGTAGGAAATCAATCGATAGTTGCATATATATTGAATCAAGAAGATATTACAACCATTGTCTTGACGTTTCCATTCTCCTCTAACAAGACTAGGCTCCCACACACTTCTGATAGCATTCCATGACAACCTCAACAACAATAGTTTTAAGGCTCTTCCCTTTAGTCTTCACACTAAACAAAATTCACACTTCTCCCTCACACAACTAGAGAGCTACAACTATGAATAGCTTGATGTTTACTCCAAACTTAATTAGCACTAGTAGACCAACATTAACACTTTAACACTAATAGTAGCTTGTGCTTGGGAAAAATGGAGGTTTATATAGCATGAATGGATGGGAGATGGATCGTCTTCTCATGGGAGAAGGTCTTATCCATTGAGGTAGTTCCATCATTATAGGGGAAAGGAGGCCAAACTGACATCCTCGACCCCATCCAGCCAAACCATTCACCAAACTTCCGTTACGAAGCTTCTAGAGCTGGAAGCTTCGGCTCTTTATTTAAGAAACTTTCCATAAGAGAACTGACAGGACTGGAACAAAGCTTAGTCACTCCGGTCGGCGTTAGGGACAGTGTTAGTCCTTGCATATCGACACGACAAGGACAAGGGCCATGAGCGTCAGTCTTGTAAACTGGGAAAAACATAAGTTTTAGGGGAAATGGTACAAAAGGGAATTGTTCTGCTCATGAGGAGGGACACAATGTGATCCAAATCGGATCCATAAATGACTGTCATAAGAACCCTTACTATATCAGGACAAAACAAATCCTTGAAGAATCCAAAATAGCAATCGAAAACACCCTAAATCAGTGGCCATGGCAGCCGGCGCAGAACGACGAGGACCTCAGTCAAAGTGCACTAACCGAGGCCCATGGAGACTGCACAAGAGGTCAAAATAGCCCCTGGGAGTCCCAAATCGGGAAAAGGAGTTGATAATGTGCATCGCTGGGCAAACAGAGCCAAAAAGGAGGAGCCTTAAGCACTTGGTCGCATGGGGGAACCAGAGGACCGCGGGCTGAAAAAGGTAAAGGCACTAAAGTACAAAGGCGGGACCTGCACCCTGGAAACCAGCGGTATTAACTGGGGTGCCTTTGAATGGTAAGCGGTTTTGGAGAAAGCGGACCAATCACACTCAGCGATCGACGTGTGGTAGCGGAGGTGAGATAAAAACCACCATGATCACGCGTTATTGGTCGAGCAAGTCAACCGTGCTCGACGTGTGAATGACGTTGGATCTGGAGGAGCCCAAATCGGACGGCTGAGATTACGCCCGATAGACAGAAGTGGAATCAACAGGGGATTAACCTGCGATTTAAGGGGATTTGGAATCCGTTGACCACCACAGTGGAGAAAGAAATGAATCGACAAATAGGCTGGCGCTCTTCCAATGGAGACACGTGGCTACTTCCTGAGTGTTCATGCTGACGCCGAACAAGGAACTCCCAGCACATAGGCGAAAGGAGAATCGACGCAGGAAGGAGAGGAAATGAACAGACATGGAGGTCGAATGGCTAAAGCCATGAACAAAGACAGTGAATAGAGATCAAGAGATTGAGAGGGAAGAGTCCAAGCGACCAAGAGAGACAGTGAACAGTGAACCCTAAGAGGAGGACTGAGCACAGAGAGTAGTAAAGCCAAGCGGAGGAGGACAGAGGGCCGACCGGACCATAGGCAGCATCGAGCACCAGAGAGCTTGAAGAATCAAGCCTTCCCATCGAGGAATCTGTCTGGATTGAGCATCACAGTTGGCTCTTTCCACTCTAGACCGAGGGTCACAGAGTTGGTAGGAAGAACAAGAGTCTGTGTACTCCAAGTGGCTTGGGGAATCCAAGAACCACCCTGCCAAGCAAAATCTGCTTCAGGAGAACTCATATTGAGTCCCTGCATTGTAATATCTTTGCTGAAAGACACAATAAAACAGGGCCACCATTGACGCTGGGCCGGAGACGTAGCCCTGTTGAATAGGGTGAACTCCTTATTAAAAATTGTTTGTGTCTTTGTGTTGCTTACTATATTTCTCTGCTATCTTTCCATTTATTTTCTGTGTATTGGCAATCTGATCGATCCATTGTTTCAATAACACAGAACACACACACCAGCACATGGGTATGTAATACCTTTTGTTTAATAAATCTTCAACTGAGGTCACTCATAGGGTGATTATCAGATCAAGTGGTATCAGAGCTCTAGGTTGTAAGGTTAGACAAGCTTGTGTTGGTTTAGCTGTGAATTCTCACTAGATCAAAGCTCAAATTAGGATAAGGAGAGTTGGTGGAAACTAATCCTGAAATTGGGAGAGTCTATTCTTGAAAGAAAATGTCAGAAGAAGGTTCTGTAGGGGCAGACTCTCAATTCATAGAAAGTTTCCTAGCTATAACTATGTTAGAAGAAATGTATAGGGACTTTAGAAAGCATAAGGGTGAAGATTCATCAGGCTCTAAGCAAGATAAAGAAGAAGATGAATCTCATTCCCATGACCACTCCAAAGGAAATGGGAAAGAAGAAAGCTTCCCTACACCTCCTAGTAGCCCTGTGCATAATAAGAAAGCATCTTTGATTAAGTTAGATGTTAAATTTGATTTTCCTATATATGATGGAGAGCTAAATGCTAAAAAGTTGGATATTTGGATAAGACAAATTGATGTGTATTGCAGAGTACAAAATATAGACTCAGACAAGAGTAAGATTCAGCTAGCAAGCCTTCGCCTAGGGGACACTACCTTGGTTTGGTGGGAAGGCAAAACCCAAGCTGATATGAGGAAGCATGGTAAGACCATCTCTGTCTGGAGTGAATTTGTTACTACAATAAAAAATCAGTTCTATCCATTGGCCTACATGCAACAAGCCATGATGAGTTGGCAAACTCTTCGGTAGTTGAAAGGGAAAAGTGTACAAGGTTATACTCAAGAGTTCAGAAAGAGAGCATTGATGTTGGGTATTTCATGAGACTCACCAGAAACTATTTTGAAGTACATTGGTGGTCTATGTAGCTACATGAGGCATACCATCCTCATGTTTAATCCCACTAGTATAGATGAGGTATCTGTACAAGCTACTCATCTAGAAGCTAGAGGAAAGAATGGAAATCCAGAAGTTGGGGGACCATCCCAACCCACTGTAAGCAAGAGCAAGGAGAAAAGAAAGCAGAAGTGGAAAGCAAGGAAGGCTAACACTGTATAGAAAGGCAAAGCCTCATGCACTCACTATAAAAAGGAGGGGCACGATGATGAGCACTGTTGGATTCTGCATCCAGAGCTGAGAACTAAGAAGTCCGAGGACAAGAAGAAGAAGACTACTGCAACTATTCAGAAGGATTTGGGGTCAGACTCGAGAGATGAAACAATCATTGCAGAAAAAGGTATAAAAGGTTATCTGATTTAGAGAATGCTGAAATCAAGAAGAAGGTGCAGGAGTTTCTCAAGAAAGGGTTCATCAGGCCTAGCACATCACCATGTGGGTCACCAATCATTTTGGTGAGAAAGAAAGATGGCTCGTGGAGAATGTGCATTGATTATCGAGCACTAAATAAAATAACGATCAAAAATCATTATCCCCTTCCTCGCATAGATGATCTTTTAGATCAATTGAAGGAAGTTGTTTATTTCACCAAGATGGATTTGCACAGTGGATACCATCAGGTCAAAGTTGTAGAACAAGATGCATGGAAGACTGCTTTCAAAACAAAGCAGGGATTGTATGGATGGCTGGTCATGCCTTTTGGCTTGACCAATGCCCCTGCTACCTTCATGAGATTAATGAATGATGTACTCAGACCTTTTCTTGATGATTTTTTTATTGTGTATCTAGATGACATTCTGATTTTTAGTAAAATGTGGGAAGAACATTTAAAGCATGTTAAGCAGACATTAGATGTTTTGAGAAGAGAAAAAATTTATGTTAATCTCCCCAAATGTGAATTTGGCAAAACCTATCTAAATTATTTGGGTCATATAGTAGGGGGAGGTGAATTGAAAATAGATCCCTCTAAAGTGGCAATCATTGTAAACTGGCCTAAACCCAAGTCTGCTACAGAAGTGAGAAGCTTCCTAGGAGTAGCACAGTATTGGAGGAAGTTCATTTCAAATTTTTCTTCAATTGCAACTCCCTTACATGCTTTGATAGGATTGAATAAGGTGTTTCAGTGGGGAGGAAAACAGTAGATAGCCTTCGACACCTTGAAAGAAAAAATTAGTACAACACCTGTACTAGCACTGCTAGATCTACAAAGACCATTTGAGATCCAAATTGATGCTAGTGACTATGCCATGGGATAGTGTTGACACAACACTATAAAGCCATATGTTATCATTCTGAGACTTTTAATCCTACAGTAGTTAACTATCCTACCTATGATAAAGAATTGTATGCATTAGTTCAGAGTGTGAAAAAGTGGAAACATTACTTAATGGGAAAAGAAATAGTAATACATACTGATCATCAGCCACTTCAATACCTACACTCCCAAACTAAGTTGCAACAATCTAGACATTATAGATGGATGGGTTTTCTACAACAGTTTCATTTAGTCATTAGATATAAAAAGGGCATACATAACAAGGTTACAGACATGTTATCTAGACCCATTATAAATGCGTCTACCATACTTAAGCATAATTCTGTGTTGCATGAAAGCTACATAGAACAGTATGCTCAGGACATGGACTTTAGAGATGTATATGCAACTTTGAGTCAAGGCAAAAGAGTAGAAGAATTGGAATATCATATGAAGGACTGACTCTTATATCATTGTGGGAAACTCTGCATTCCACAAACTGAAAGAGCAAAGATAATTAGGGAAGCATACACTTCTCTGATATTAGGTCACATTGGGGTAAGTAAAATGGTTGCACAACTACAAAGGTTTTGCTATTGGCCAAGAATGAGTGAGACAGTTTCTAGATATGTAAAGGGGTGTGCTATGTGTGCTAAAAGAAAGCCCAGCAACAGAAAACTAGGCTTGTACACTCCATTGCCAGTTCCTTCTCACCCTTGGGAAAGCATTTCCATGGATTTTGTTGGAGGACATTCTAAATATAGGAAAGGTCATGATTATCTATATGTTGCTGTGGATAGGTTCAGTAAAATGTGTATTTTGATACCCTGTAGTAAACATATTACAGCTGAACAAACTACAAAATTATTCTTTGAACATGTATGGGTTCATTTTGAATTACCCACTTCTATTATATCTGATCGAAACACCCAATTTGTGGGAAAGTTTTGGTCCAGTCTGTGGGAACTAATGGACACCAAATTAAAGAAAAGCACAACTTTTCATCCACAAACATATTGCCAGACAGAAGTAGTTAACAGGACAGTGATCCAGTTATTGAGAGGATATTGCACCAAACACCCTAAGCTTTGGGATGAACACTTGTGTTATGTGCAGAATGCTTACAACAGAGCCAAACACTCTTCTACCCAGAGATCTACTTTTGAGACCTACTTTGGTTTCATACCAAGGTCTCCCTTGGATTTTGTCTTTGGTAAAGATACCATGGTTGATGGACACAGTGATGTGTACAAGGCAACTAGGTTCATTGAACAGATCTAGGAGATCCACCAAGTAGTACAGGAATAGCTGGAAAAGAGCCAGGCCAAGTACAGGGCTAGGCATGATAAGCATCAGATGGAGCATAGTTTTCAAGTTGGAGACCAAGTCTGGCTGTACATCAGCAAGGATTGGATGCAAGGTGAAGGCAAGAAGCTAAAACCTATCAGGTATGGACCCTTCAGGATACTTGAGAAGATTGGTGAAAATGCTTTTCACCTTGATCTGCCAGCTTACATGCACATCTACTCAGTCATGAACGTAGATTGCTTGAGGTTGTTTGAACCTTCAATGATTGAGGACCCTGAAGAGCAGAGTCAATTGCCTTCTGTAGATGACCTGTGACCTGAATATCTTAATGAGTTACAGGAAGACACAGTATTAGATAGGAAGGTAAGGACGACACACAGTGGACAGGGGGAATACCTCAGGATTGGGCTTAAAGGTTCGAAGCTGAGCAGTGCGAAGTGGATTGAGATTGGACAAGTGAGACAATAGTTTCCTCACTTAGTCAATGCTTGAAGAAAACCAACTTTTGGTGGTCCAAAAGCTTTTCAGTTGGGAGGCCATGATCCATATTGGATCCATAAATGACTGTCATAAGAGCCTTGACTGTATCGGGACAAAACAAATCCTTGAAGAATCCAAAACAGTGATCGAAAACACCCTGAACCAGTGGCCATGGTAGCTGGCATGGAACGACCAGGACCTCGGTCAAAGCGCACTGACCGAGGCCCATGGAGATTGCGCAGGAGGTCAAAATAGCCCCTGGGAGCCCCGAATCGGGAAAAGGAGTTGATTTTTGATGTGCATCGCTGGGCAAATAGGGTCGAAAAGGAGGAGCCTTAAGGACTCGGTCACGTGGGGGAACCAGAGGACCGCAGGTGGAAAAAGGTAAAGGCACTAAAGTACAAAGGCGGGACCCACACCCTGGAAACCAGCAGTATTGATCGAGGTGCCCTTGAATAGTAAGCGGTTTTGGAGAAAGCAGAGAGATCACACTCAGGGATCAACGCGTGGCAGCGGAGGTGAGAGAAAAACCACTATGATCGCGCGTTATCGGTCGAGAAAGTCAATTGCGCTCGACATACGAATGACATTGGATATGGAGGAGCCCATATCGGATGGCTGAGATTGTGCTCGATAGAGAGATGCAAAATTAACAGGGGATTAAGCCACAATTTAAGGGGATTTGGAATCTGTTGACTGCCACAGTGGAGAAAGAAACAAATCAACGAACAGGCTGGCGTTGTTCCAATGGAAACACATGGCTACTTCCCGAGCATTCATTCTGATGCTGAACAGGGAACTCCCAGCACACAGGCGGAAGGAGAATCGACGCAGGAAGGAGAGGAAATGAACAGGCATGGAGGTCGAATGTCTAAAGCCATGAACAGAGACAGTGAATAGAGATCAAGAGATTGAGAGCGAAGATTCCAAGCGACCAAGGGAGACAGTGAACAGTGAACCCTGAGAGGAGGATTGAGCACAGAGAGCACTAAAGCCAAGCAGAGGAGGATAGAGGGCCAAGTTGACCACAGGCAGCATCGAGCACTAGAGAGCTTGAAGAATCTAGCCTTCCCATCGAGGAATCTATCCAGATTGAGCATCACAGTTGGCTCTTTGCACTATAGATTGAGGGTCACAGAACTGGTAGTAAGAACAAGAGTCTGTGTACTCCAAGTGGCTTGGGGAATCCAGGAACCACCCTGCCAAGCAAAATCTGCTTCAGGAGAACTCATATTGAGTCCCTTCATTGTAATATCTCTGCTGAAAGACACAATAAAACAAGGCCACCACTGAAGCTGGGCTAGAGACATAGCCCTGGAGAATAGGGTGAACTCCTTATTAAAAATTGTTTGTGTCTTTGTGTTGCTTACTATATTTCTCTGATGTCTTTCCATTTATTTTCTATGTATTGGCAATCTGATCGATCCATTGTTTCAATAACGCAGAACACACACACCAGCACATGGGTCTGTAATACCTTTTGTTTAATAAATCTTCAACTGAGGTAACTCATAGGGTGATTATAAGATCACAATGGGAGTTTCTTCATGAATGGAAAGCATGTAGGGTTCATCGTAGATGTCCTCTAGTATCAAGAATGGGGAGTACAGGGACAGTGATAAAATGCTGTGTAACAACAAGAAAATATTATGAGGGAGCATATTGCAACAATTTAATGTGGAGAACGTGAATTATAAATAAAATATCTCAATGTCAACTAAATATATATTATGCCAGCCTAAATCCATATCAACCTAATTTTACAATCATAGTTTCAACCATACTAAAATTTGTAATTTATAAAAATACCTTTGCATTTTTTTTAAAGTCGTTTTGCATGCAATTTCATATATAAAAGTTTGATATAGGTTCAAAAAAACATGATCTATAATAAATATTATTTCATAAAAAGAAACACCATGATGATAACCATCTAACAATCATAGACATCATCTAATATACATGTTCGAATTCACTACCATCATCTAATTATATACACCTCTAGCAAATATAAATGTCATTGGCTAGCACACAAATATAATAATCTAATGAGGCATCATCATCGTGATCAAAACTAGCAAAACATAAACATTCTAATCTAACATCATCACCACACACATCCTCAAATTTATATAAATCTCATGTCAAATAAATTCTATCACATACACATTTATCTGCAATCACATCAAATGAACATGACCTAACAATATACACATCAACATGAACATATAAATTAAGTACATAAACATGAACACAAAAAATGCACCATATATATCTATATGTGTGTGTGTGTGAAATAACAACATCAAGTCAAAAAGGTGAAAACCAATTTTAATAAAATAGATGTAGTGCTTGGTTGGTCTATAGTAGAAGATGATTAATGGTAAACTACTGCGTGATCAATGTTTCTCAAACTCAGATAAGGTGGAGAAGGAGGTGGATGGTGTGCATGAGAAAAATACGATGGATGGTCAAATACATTTGTGCCCTCAATGCATCCTGGAAAATTTTGAGGGGGAGGAGGGGTTGGTTGGCTTGCTCTATCAGGAGAAACATGAAGCACATCCTCTAGCTTTAGCATCTAATCATCAGGAGACTGAGGAGGTGTACTACTAGATGGATCACCAACACCTTGATGACCATGATTCGATGGGGTGGTACTACCAGAAGCATCATGATCGCCACCCTCATCATCATGATCATAATCATCACCCTGATAATCATAATCACCACCCTCATTTGATGTATTTTCCATTGCATGATGTTTCCCTACATTCCTCCTCGCTATCAATACGATACTAGCTCCAATGATATGCTTCATAAGAGACATCATCTCGCGTGTACAGTCCCTGTACAGACCCATGAAACTAGGATCCATAGTGATATCTTGAGGACTCACGGGGTGGACTCCCGTATCAAACAAAACTTTGGCCAATTTGTCGCAGTAGTCCATCTAAACACACTGACTAGTCCTACGGTCTTGAGTGCCCATGCCCCCCCGAGGGTGTGCCTCACCCTCTTGAGCCTCACCCATCTCCTCATATCCTCCAACATCCACTAGGGGATGAGGAAAGTCCCCATTAAATGTGTTGATATATATAAAATATATACTACATATAAATAATTAGACAATTTCATTAAACAATTTAATAAAATAAGTAAAATAACGTGCTGGAATAAATTTTATTATAATTCATTAAAAAAAGAAAATGAAACTAGTTGTTAATTCAAATAAAACACTAATATTACCTCTATCATCTGGAGGTTGAGCCACTATGAAGAAGATGTTGGGACACCCTCTCCAAATAATCCCCACATATAGACACACCAATGTAATAAATGCATGGTCATCCTCACTGGCCAGTAGCACCAGTGCCTCGTGAAAAATCCTAGCCAGAAACTCTGGTAGGCCCCTCTTGGGCATCATATACCCCCACATGTGCATTTGAAACTTAGTGATTGGCCTAAGAGGGCAAAAAGAAAAATGTAAGCCTCGTCTCTGGAAACCTCTCAAAAAATTTAAAAAAAGAAAAAGCTTAGAAACAAAAGGGAAGGTCTCCCCAATATCTCAATGCACGAGATCTATCTAAAGCCATGCAAAAATGCCTCAAAAAAATGGCAGTCCATCTGATGCAATGTGGCACTTGAATCAACTAATAAAAATAAAACAAAATAGGGAAACTAATGCACTTCCCATCATTAATAGAGTGTGCAATGGTGGTGACTAATAACAAGAGGCACCGAACCTCCTCTGCAACAAAAGAAGAAATTTATATCTTTCCACCATAGACCTTAAAAGCTGATGGATGGACCGTATGAGGCTCAACAAATCTTAGAGTGTATGGAAGTTGACTCTTAGCTGCAACCCCATGGGAGACGTCAGGGAACTAGGTAAAGTTATTCCCCCTCCGAGGTAGGCAAGTGATAAAGTATATGTTCTCCTTGGTGGGGCTATAACATGCCCTTGGACCGACATAGAAATCTTGCTCCTGAACATTCCATCAGTGAATCAGATGAGCCAAAAAGACAAAGTGTGCCATGGCCATGGGGGGGTTGACATCTCAGAGAAGATTTTAAATGAGTCCCTAAATTTAAAAAAAAAATGTCAAGGTTATTATCATGAGTTGAATAGGTTGTCAGGGGTTTTATATTCCGGAGAGGGATTTAAAATAAGTTCTGAAATGATACACCTTCGAAATGAGAAGGTCCAAGGTGTCTAGGAGAGGGGAGAAGGAGGTATCATAAGAGAGGAGTAAGGCCCAGGTGGAGTGGGAACCTCTCATAAAATACAACAACTTTGTGATCAGTCTTGACCTCATGAAAAACTACAACCACTTGAATTTCAGAATTTTGGAGGTTTGAATAATTTGAAATTTTAATTCGCTTCCAAAATATGATAACACGTCATTTTTAATTTCTCTACAATTTGGATGTGATAATTTTGTAGGACCATTAACAAGATAAAATAAAAATTAATTAAATATAAATAGAAAATCAATATTTATGATTTATTTACAAAAATTAAAGTAATATACATTTTGTACATTTTTTATCGCAGGCAATAAAAATAATCAAACTTGGAAGAAGTGTCATTTCCAAATCATGCATCCAAATGAGATGAAATAAGAACCAATGGAAATATAGAAAAAATTTGAACGCAATGAAGCAATCAGAATAGAATTCCAAAGAAAAAAAATATGCCAAAATTATTGGACGCTTAATGAAATGAAAAATATTAAAAGACGATCTAGCCAAAATTACGAAAAGGGTCCACATTATTATTATGAAATAATAAGTTTAAAATGTGGGTGTTGTGATTTGACCACAATAATGATGACACACGAGGAAGAACCAATTATCTTTGGTTAAAATATGATGAAATTCTCTTTACCCAAAGGTTAAAAATTAGGCATTTTATTAAGCCATCAAATAGTAAAAAATTTCACATGGGTCCCAGTGGATTCAAGAAATATAAGATCATAAAGATAAGTAATGAAACCAACTAAGTCTAAAGTCATGAATCTGAATTTTGAGAAATATTTTAAGATTACCTCGCATGAGAAATAAAAAAAGGTACAGATATGAGTTTTTTTATCAACCATATATCCATCGATATGAATGATCTCTAACATTGTGTTGCTTCCAGTGAGCCGTGTCAGTACCATAGCAAAGTTGTCCTTAATTCCATAAAAGCATGGCCCTGTTGCTAGTGAGCATCCATATCCTTGATAGGTTTACATGTATTTCACATGCTTCCCCTTTTGATCACCCTTTTGATAAACACATTTGCGAGCTATGTTTATGATGTGAGTGAAAGAGGTGGAATGGTAAAAGAGACTTATGTTAATGGATATAATACCTCTATAATGTCGACTCCATATCTTTCCCTGCGCCTAACATTCATAGGCTTTTATAAAGTGGAGGAATGGGAGGGATCCATTGAATTAAATTGGATTAGTTCTTTCCTTGAAAATGTGAACTATATTACCTAGAAAGAATGTGTGTTCCTCCATGAAAAATATTTAAAAAAAGAGGGGTTTTAGGTTTCCATAAAATAATACCTTTAAGGTAAATGAAACCCATTGAAATTGACAGAGTAAAAATTTCCCATTTCTACCAACCCATGATGGGTGAGAAGAAATCCTTCTATATAAATCTTGGCAGAATCAACAAAATAAAAACATAACCAATAGGAAAATAAATACAAACTAAATTGAAAGAGATCAACAAACTTGATAAATGTTAAATAGGAAAGAAAAATGAAAGAAAATCCGAAATTTAAAAGACAAGCCCCAACAAGACTAATTATAAAATGTCTCAACATAACAGTAGAATAAGACAAGCATGTGTGTGTTCGTCTCATGTTAAGATTTTAATATTTTCTATCTTGTAGAGTTATAACAAACGAGGCTCTCATAATGTAAAGTGAATAACAATCATGAGGTAAAATGAAACCAAATGAGAAGTTTCTTCGTGTTGCAAATTTTTTAGCTTCAAATCAGGGCGTGTGTAAAATCATCTTAACAGTTTTAATAAGAGCAATGCTTGCGAAACAGACTAAAAATTTCAGGGACTCCCTAGTTAAGCTGATTTGATAAGAATTGTAACTTCTCTTCAAAAAATCAACAAGGACAATGAATGCCAAATATGAGTTGGTAGAATTATGAAAACAATTCTTGAAATCCTTCAAAACATAGCTTTATATCAGCAAAACCAAAAACAAAGCTAAAACAAAAATGTGAACAAATAGAAAAGGATGAAAATGGGAATATGAAACTTACCATCTGAAGAATCTCATTAAAATTTTACATGAAAGTTAACTATTTTCTCGAATGAAAGATAACTTCTTCTTGTGACTGGAATTAGAAGCATGAAGAAGTTTTACTATTAATAAATCTCATTGTCCCAAAATCATAACTTATTTTTTTGTGTAAGCTTGGTAGTACTTCCTTTTTCTATTAATTTTCCATAAACAGGTAGTAAAATATGTCTATCAAAATACTTCTGGTGGCCTCAACCTACCCGTAGGAAACCAGGTCTATTGGCCACCAATCCGCATCAAAAGTTGTCCAAAATTTAAACAGTTTAATTCTTATCATCCAGGCTACATTTGTTGCTATATCTACTATATACTTCATGCTTGAAAAGTAAATTCTATTTGACATAATAACAAAATTTAACTATCTAGATCTCTGCTTCAATCATCTGATGATTCTACTAGAGTCGGGTCTTTCGCACTTGACTCGGGTGCTTCACTCTATAATAGTGTCTGGATATGCTTTTCTATTCTCATTAAGCAAAGGTTTTGATGATATTGTTTCACTTGAACTGACTAGATTTCTTTCTAGAGATATTCTAATCTTCATTCTTCTTGCCTATCCACTTCTGGCTCTTCTTTGTCCTTGTAAGTTATCATTTCCTTGGCCAGAAGGTTTTTCATTACCCAATATTGCTGGATGGTCTACCTAAATAGTGTTTGGCGACCTCGAGTATGGCCTGGATCCTGAATTATTGGCTCCCAATCTGCTATTGGGATTTCTTCATTTTCTATATTGGCATTTAACTCCCCTTCCCATTATGCTATTACTGCTTTTACTTCTGTCACGGTTCCTACATAGTAGGCATTGATTAAATTATGCATACTCCCCTGTTTGTTTCTTCTTCCCCTTTTTCTCTATGATTTGCTCAATGATGCCTCCAGGCCTTTCATTTTCTATTCTGTCTTTCGTGCTCTTCTGCTCACCTTTTGTCCCTGTTGCCTACCTTCTTTTACTATCTTTTTATGCTTCCTGCACTCCTGCAGCCTACCTGTTTTGATTTTGAAAGCTTCGGGGCCTACTGAACACTGTAATTAATACTACATGTAATGTGAACCAGTAATAAATCATTAAAATCAAGAATAATTTTATCCATCGTGTTTTGTCATTGCTTTTTGGTCTGTGTTTTGGCCTTATCACCCCATCACCCCCAGTTTACATCCACTCTGTGAAAGCCTTGCTCCTCGGCTCTATGCCCCCCTGATTCCCATTCCCCAAGGTCTCCCCAACCGTCCCCCTCCTTGCTCATGGTCTAGCGGGCTATAGGTTTTCTTACAAAATCATAACTTATTAAAATGAGCAGTAAAGCTAAGAAAAATAATGATTCATGGTCAAGGAATCAAAAGTAAAAAAAAATACATCTTAAACAAAAAAGGAGATGTGCTTCTTTATGAATTCCAGTGGCAAATGTTCTCTTTATTTTCATATTTCATATCTACCCCAAGGTTTATATAAAATTCCAAAAATCATGACCAAGTCCCAACCTATGTAGTACTTATGTGGATATGGAGAGGACTTGAATTTTTGTATGATAAGAATGGAGTGATATATCAAACATTCAAACATAAATTGAATTCAAACATAAGAGAATTCAAACATGAATTGAGCATGATCCACTACCTTTACATGTTCTGAATTTCCTTACCAATTGGCTGCATCATCATAGTGGTTGCTCAAGAGTGCCTTGAAAAGAAAATCTAGGATGCATACTAAAAATGATTGGGATGATGAGATGAGCATCCAATAGTAAGATAAAGATGAAAATGTAAGCGAGCCACAGGTGATGCACTTCTCATTAGCCAAGAGATTGTCATGAAGAGTAAAAGAGGCCCAACTATACATGTGAGGATATATGTCCAATGAAGGCACAATGATAAGATCCATGTGCACACATCATGAAGAATAGATATCCCAAAAGTCACAAAGTCATCTTGAGAAATGAATTCTTGGGGTTTGATGAAATTGTAATTAAAAATGCATCCAAGTTCTTGAATACCCGAGTAACATGAAAGTCAACTTGAAGATACAAATATAATCAAAGAGGACTCCATGTGAACATAGTGATGGGTCAAATTGTCAAATAATGGGTGAATTGACCAAAGGCCAATAAGATTACATTAGTTTGATATCTCACTAATTTGAGAAATTAAGAGGCTCAATATAGAGGGAAATGGAAATCTCAGAAGAGAAATCTTGTATTGTATGTAAAATAAAATTCTGAGAAAAGGAGTCTGAGATCAATAAATATGAGTGAGGGGGATGTATCAAAAATTTTGGAAACCATTTTGTAAATCAAATCATTATACGAGACTCCAAGATCATGAGACCCAAGCGAAGACAATGAAGTGGGGTAATTTTCCTAATTAAGCATAATGGGTGTGACAATTGAGGAAAAGGTCATGTGGATCTCAGGCTAGAAATCTCGGAATGTATTTTAAAATGTTTCCGATAAAATGTGTTTTTGAGGTTCTGAGGTATTCATTTCTCGGATAATAAATTTTGGAGCGTATTCTAAAATACTTCCGATATAATATGGACTCGAGAGTCTGATAAGCCCTAAAGTCTGAAGTCTCGAGGGAAATAATCTTGGAAGATTCTTTTTTTTTAATGAAACGAGAAGCACAGGTTTGAAATTCCACAATTTGTAAGTAAGAGGCTTTGAATCATCTCGGAAGAAGGAAATGTGACTGAAGCAAATGTAAGATAAATGAGTGCAGTGCAAAGGATTAACTCAACTAACAACTATAGTATTCAGAACAGGCAAAGGTAATATCATGGAAAAGAGTATTTGCTACAAAAAAAAAAAATCCTTTTCTTGTAGCAAATATGAACAATAAAGAGTTTAATATTCCATTTCAGTTGCATAAATGATTCTTGACTAATCTCACAAATTTGCAAAGAAAAGAAAAATGAAGAGAAGAACCAATGCAGAATACAAAAAATCTGATGAGAAATAAAATACGTCCCTGAACATGTTAATGGTCTAGAGAGAGATGACTACTCATTTACTTCTTAAGCTAAATAATTTTTCTTGTAAAAATCAAGTTAATGAACACCTGCAAAATAAGGAAAACATAAATAAGAAATAAACTATGAGAAAGATAACATTAACATGTCTATTCATATCTCGAAGAGTGTGATTGTAAGTTTACCTTATAGATATCAACATTCTCCTATGTATTATCTTTGATTTTACATATGTTCAAACATAATTTACTTATTCAATTTAAATTAACTACTAAGTAATGAGCTATTGATTTATATCCACTTCATATTGAAACACAAGTGTGGTGCATAAGATCACTTAGCCATGCTTGAGAAATTATTTTTTCAAAAGTGCGCAGTTGCAAAGGAGAAAGATAAACAAGTGCACTACAAGCATGAATATGATATGAAATACAAGATTGTAAATACGTTGAGCCACTCTTTATCAAAAATCAAGTGCATATTAAGGTAAGTGTATAGTGCTTCATTACCTGTTTATTATAAATCGAAAACATTGAAATAAATAAAAATAGGAAGGATAAATACAATTAAACTAATTATATTACTAATATAATTGATTGAGAAATCATATGACTAAGTACACTCATACTTCCAATGAAGCCACTCTCTCAGTTTTATTTCTGCACTAACGAAAACATAAAAAATTAGCAAAAATAAAACTATGATGAAATTATTAAAAGGAAAACTCAACCTACTATTTAAATCAAAATTTGGCAAAATAGATTTTTTTATAGAAATCGTACCTTAAAATTCTTCCAACCATATTCCTACAGAATTGTAAAAATTAGGATGTATTTCAGTGAATTATTGAAAGATGTTTAAAGGAAGAGGAAATATGTGATTATGCTTGAATTATACATTTTTAAATGTTGAAGCCTAATTAAAACTGACAATGGCTGAAATTTTCTTGAGAACTAGAACTTCCAGATAGTTTCCAAATGAATCAATACGGTATGGATGAACATTTAAAATATTTCTAGAAGTGTTCCATTGCTGACCAAAACGTAATGGTGTATGCTCAAGAGCTTTAGTTTGTGAAAAATTCATTTAAAAAGCATAAATAAATTGGCCAAACATGATCATTAAATAAAATTTCGAAATAAGAAGTAGTCGATGTTCATGCTTGAAATTCTGAAATTGATTTTCATATAAACTTATTAATGCACCCGATGAGTGCTGAGAGTTTGAATGCTCAAAATGTCAGTACAAATTTGGGAAAATGAAAATGAAGAAAATTAAATTTTAGATTAATGTTACAAATAATGGTACAAAACAACTCGGATTCATTTGCAAAAATTTCCCTCCCGCAAGTGTTAACAAAAATTAGTTAAAAATATTGTTTGCATTCACTTGTGGAGACGAGAAAAGTTCAATGTTATGATTTGAAAAGGTTGTTTCATCATCATATGAATCATAAATTCGAATGGATTAATGGATACTGAAATCACTATGATCATCGAATGATTGAGAATGGACTGAAATAATTTCTTGATTAGTGTTATTTTGACCTTTAAAATTAGATTTTCTTAAGAGATTGAAAAAATGGGAGTCAGAAAAAACCATTTCTGAAGAGAAAAGAGCCTCATCATTTACAATATTTAATTCTTCATTAGCATTATTTTCCCTTGAATAAAGTAAATAAGAAGCCGACGGGTAATTAAATGTCATATTGAGAGAATTTCCAGGATAATTTAAAATATTATTGATTGAATTTTCTCTACCCATATTAGAAGTAAATAATAATTCATCATTAATGATAGTTCCTCTATTTTCTGAAATTAAATTTGTGTTCAAAGGGACTACTGATTGATTATGAATTATATTATTGTTGCTAAAAATATCGGGATAGAGACAAAAATAAGAAGTTGAAGATATATACTTGAAATTTTCTCTATGTACAAATGATTGCTCATTTTCCAAAATAGACTCTTCCACATTTGTTTCATTGCAGAATTTAGATTATTGATCAATGTCTTGAAAAAAATCAGTTTTTTTTGCATTTGACTAATATGTAAATTGTTGCAAAGCTACTCTGTAACTTGCAATTTATTATCAACAAAAGAGGATTCTAAATTAATTAAAACAATAGTGTAGTATACCTGGGGGTACATTATGAGGTATAGAGGGAGGTACCGAGGTGAATAATGTAATAATGGGATGGGCCATAGGTAATAAATAAAGTGGTTAACCCGCATCTTGTAAGGGACCACAAGTAGTTAGCAATAATGTAATAAGTTCATTGTATTAGATATATGATATTGAGAGAACCATAGTAATGACTCATGCTATTATATGTATGAAGCCTATATAGAGGCTAGAGACTCCCCATGGAGAGATGTCAAGGAATATTGTATGGACAAGCATATGGCTTGTGGAGTGTTCTCCTTCCTTAAGGAGTGATTGTATGGTGTTACCCTACCTCAAGGGTTTTGATTAATAAAGTGAAGCATTTCTATATTCAGATATTATTATTTCTAGGCATATTTCTATTCTTCTGTATTTGCAAGTCAGATCTATTACAAGTGGTATCAGAGCACTTTCTTGAGCAACCATATATATATATATATATATATATATATATATATATATATATATATATATATATATATATATATATATATATATATATATTTGCAAGAAATATTTGGGGCGACAAGTTTGCAGATCAGATATGTATCTTCTGGTTCAAAATTTAAAGAAACAAATTGGAGAATTGGATTCTTTGTGAAAAATAACCAATTTCAAAAAAAAAATGGCTAAATTGGAGTCCTGATGAGGGAGATATCATTGATTTAAAAATCAGTTGTGTTGTAGAAATGTTTGATGAAAATTCGTGGATGGCAGATATTCAGTTAATTTTTCTCTTTTTTTGTGGGGAATGTTGAGAAACTAATTGCATATTTGAGATCCTCTTGAAAAATTATCCAATTTCAAAAAAAAATCGGTCGAATCAGATCCGGATGAGGGAGATATCATTGATTTAAAATCAACTCTTTTTTCAGAAATGTTTGTGATGGTTGGACAGTTACAATGAAAATCTAAAATTTCAGTGCCTAAATCAAGATTTCTATCACATGAGAAGATGCATAATGGTTGTTCCATTTCCGAAAATAGGTCATAATAAGGATTTTGAGCAATATTTATTGAATTGTGCCCATTTTAAACTTTTGCCAAGTATGTGATTTTTTCAAAACCCTCTTTGTGGCTTCTACCAAGATGTTTTTTACAGGAAAAAGTGATGGGCTGACTATTTAAAATTTTATACCATCTCAAAAGTTTGACTTCCCAGGGTGTTGGAAGGACAAAATAGGGTATTATTTGAAAGATGAGGCTACTATATGGTGGAAATCACTTGATAGTGAGATTCTGAAGCTATGTCATGTTGACGAAATTGAAAAGTATTTTTGGACAAATGGTCTCATACTCAAAAGAAGGAAACCAAAAAACTAAGCAAAGATTTGTTTTTTACAAGAAAATATGATGGCCTTACTATTGAAGAATTCATAGAAAGGGAAAAGTGAGAAGTAGGGTAATATTGGAGACCTTTAGCAAGGTTTAATTTTAGAAATGAGGTTGCCATATGGTGGCAATCACTTGACTACCATAAGCATTTAAACCTTCCTGATGAAGAGTTTGAAAAAGTCCTTTTAGACAAATGGTCTCATGTTAAAAAGCAAGGGAATGAGACATGTAAGGGGTTATTTTCTACTGGTATCTCCTTATTACAGGTTCATGGATATATTCAGAAAGAGAAGATAATTGTGTCCATCAATCCTAGTTGCAAGTATAATTTTATTAATGTTCATTTGGCTAAAAGATTGCAAGTCCCAGCCAAACAAATGGAGCACACACAGATTAATAATAAGTGGGTGCAAGTATATAAAGATTTGAAGATTTCTATGGATAAGTATGTATTTCATTCTGATTTTTATGCTTTAGATATGGATAATGTGGATGTTGTTTTGGGGCACCCTTGGCTAGAATCTATTGGTACTATCAATACTAATGTGCAGAAGAAATTCCTGAAGCTCTAGTATAAAATGAAGAAAATTACATTACATGATATTTCCATCAATAAACAGGTAGAGTCTAAGGAGAACAAAGTAGAAATGTTACAGGCACTAATTCGTCAAATGAGGAATCTGTGGTTGAAGTAATATTGGAATATAAGAAACAACAATAGGTGCCACAACATGTACCAGATACCAATCATGATCAATTAGGTGGTGAATTAAAGAACGATACACTGTTGGTCAAAAATTCAACATATCACCACCCACATCACCCCACAAGAAAACAACCACCACGATGGCAACAAATTAACCACAAGGAAAACAACCCCCGCATGACAGATAGAAAGGGAAATTATCCACCCACAACACATCAAAGCAGATGAGCCATAAGGGTCAACTTCCATCTCAAGCAAGCAAGGCACTAGCTAGATCGAGGGTTCACCTTTCTCTTGGATGGCTAGATGCATGTGCATGGTACATTGAACTACTCTTTTGAGTAGATATTATTATTTGGGTTCTTCTTATGTTTCAAGGATGAAACATGTTTAAGGGGGGTGGAATGTAGTACACCTAGGGGTATAGTATGGGATATAGAGGGAGGTACCCAAGGGAATATTGTAATAATGAGATGGGCCATAGTTAATAAATAAAGTGTTTAACCCGCATCATGTAAGGTCCACAAGTATTTAGAAATAATGTAATAAGCCCATTGTATTAGATATATGGTATTGAGAGAACCATGGTAATGACCAATGGTATTATATGTATGAGGCCTATATAGAGGCTAGAGACTCCCCATGGAGAGATGTCAAGGAATATTGTATGGACAAGCATATGTCTTGTGGAGTGTTCTCCTTTCTTAAGGAGTGATTGTATCGTATTATCCTACCTCAAGGGTTTTGATTAATAAAGTGAAGCATTTCTATATTCAGATATTGTTATTCCTGGGCATATTTCTATTCTCCTATATTTGCAAGTCAACTCTATTACAAGTAGACTATGCATTTTTGACATTCTTTGGTTAATTTAATTGTTGCTGGTTTATTTGATTCTAGTATATTTGATGTTGATTGTTGCTAATGGATTGTGCATCTTATTGATTTTCTATTTCATCATATATAGTAGCATTTTTTAAATTCAGAACATATATGAAATCTACATCATTTAATCGAGTAACAACAACAATTTCTGATTGCGATTGATGAGCAGTATTTGAAATTTTTGGAGGATTGACATTGCCATTTTTAGAAATTAAATCATTATCAACGATGGATGTGATTTATGGTTCTTCATAATTGTCACAGGAGAAATAAACTAAATGTATTAACCATCTAATTAATTGGAATTGAGGGGGAAACATTTGGACCAAAATTGCATTAAATTTATTTAAATATAAAGTAAAAATCATATAAAGAGCCACCTTCCATCCTACGCAATTCTTCCGACTGATCATGCACATTTTCATAATCGTAATCCTGCAATGCCTGAAGGAATATATTTGAAAATTCTCCCAACTATGAATGGAGGCAACTGGAAGAGATAAGCACTAGTCTTTGGCTTTACCTGTCAATGTAAGAGTGAAGATCCTGCAAATAATATCTTCATCAATATTGAATTTTTCACAACTTAAAATAAGTTGAAGGAGATGATTAAAAGCAAATTACTTACCATTATACTTTACCTTAGACAGCGTCTCAACTTCCTTTATTGGAGTAGGAATTGGATGAGGTCCAATAAAACAACTCCAAGGAGGTCTTTTAAGTGGAGCCATAGTAAAAGGACAAAATATTAAAGTACAAAATCTTCAAAGACAATTTAGTGTGTCCCTCCTAGTACCAAACATTTTCATGGTTAAAAATGACCTCATCAAGATGTAAGTGTGACCACCCGATCGGTACCTTAAATCAACTCTTTTTCCCTTTGGAATGGTGGTTCCTATTGGTTCAATTGGATCTAGTTACCCTCTCTCTCTGCTAGCTTATAGTATGTATATTAGTTACCAATAGAAAAGATACATCATATCTACCCTCTTGTAGAGTTCATGGAAGAAAGTGATCCTTAAGCTGAATTAATGGCTCAACCAAACCACTCTAAACACCGCCCTTGCGTAAGAGGACTTCTAGAATGCAATAATTAAAATTAAATGTAGATCTAATATGCATGTAACATAGATAAATCCTAATTCTATCTCGATTGAAGGAAAAATTAATCCCTCCTTAGCCAAGAGAAATGTAAAAGGGGATTTCGACTAGCTTTGAATTTGAAATAAAAATGAGATCAATAAGCGAAGGAAATAGTTCCAAACTTGTCACTTATCACTAGTTCAAGCAAGTATATGTATCCAACCATTTGATGAATATTCATCAGATCTCTGGTGCACATACACCCAAATTCAAATAAAATGAATTCAAAATAGAATATATATGATTGCATTAAGGAAATAGTTCTAATAAAACAATCATTATTAAAACCAATATAAAATTCACATGAATTTTCTAAATAATTAAAAAGTATGTCTTGTTTATCTATTCGAATCTGTAATTTAACTTGATAGCAATTAGATCTATCATTAAAAGATAACTTCCAAATGATTTAAACAAGAATATATTAAATGAATTTACAATAGTGCAGAATTTCAAGAAATACATACTTATCTAAATCAAGTATTGCATCAAATTTTATGAAATGCATACCATCAGTCAACCTCTATCTCTAAAAATAGTGTACAAAAATTGAAGACCTGATCAAAGCCTTTGAGTAGATGAAAATCTTATAAAATTTCATGATAGCATGAAATTTTAGAGTTGAAATACATCTCTTTTATTCTCCACGAGTCTGGCCCAAACTAGTTAATTCTCTACGACAACAAAAAATTCTTTACAATAGTGCAAAAAGCACTCTTTTGTAGAGAATTTCCTCCACAAGTTTTAGATCTAGAACCCCCAAATTTTGCTTCTAAAAATTGTTATTTAATTACAAAATTGAAAATTAAAAATGGAGAAATGTCGAAGTTGTTGTTGCCAATTCTACATCTTCTTCCTTTTTTGGTCCCTTCTCATTGCTCCAAAACGTATTTGCTTAATCTCCTCAACTGTTCTCGTGCCAAAAACCAATAAAAAATCAATTAAATTGCAAATCAAAATCAAAATTAACAAATCTCGGAAAACAAACTTCTCAAATCAAATTTTAATTCAATAAATAAATAAAAACGAATCAGAGCTTCCCATTGATCCGTGTAAAGATATTATTGTTCAAAGAGGAAAAAATCAAATGGATTCACAATCAACATAAGCTTTGGTAGAATGAAAATGCAAAAACTAAACTCAGAAAAATAGTTTTGATTGTAAATTTGGAGCTTGATTTTATGCTATCTTTTAGGCTCAGTTAATGACGAAATCTTGTCATGCAACCACTTCAAAAATATTCTGCATGATTTTATCTTTCTAACTATCCATCCTCAGCCTCATTTGGCCAATTAAAACTCAACTTATGAGCTTCCAAAGTTGAAGTGGTTAAATTGCTAGAATTCTGGAAAAATGTCTGCCTAGGCTAAAATTAGTCAATTTGAATTTAAAAATCCTAATGCTAATTAACTTAATTAATAATTGTTAATTAACTAATTAATTTCATAATTCATTAATTAAAAATATGCAAATTATTAAATTAAATTATAATTATAATTAATTAAGTTAAATTAAACTACACTAATTACAGGTTAATATATTTATGGGTTAATTAAATAAAAAATGTAATTAATTTAATTAAATAAAAAATAAAATAAAATAAATATTTATTTTAATTAATATTAAAATGTTATATTTAAATCGCGAAAATTTATATATAGATGAAAAACAAAGCCATGTGAACCATCAGAGTTAAATAACATCGGGCATCGGGGGTGTTTGTAGTAGACATCTCATGGTTTTTTAAAACAAGCCCCGAAATCACAAGATCCTGAGGTTCCGATATGGCCTTGGGGAAAGGAAGTTAACAATTAATTTTATAAATCCATATTAATAGCCATCAGAGGTATGTGTATTGGGGAGAGTTTTAATTAGAGTTTTGAGTTTTCAAAAGCCTCTGAGGTTTCAAAAAGCTTTCAGGTCCTAATAGGATGAGGTGATCAAAGGTCATATTAAATATGCTATGAAATATACAATGCTCTGATAGGAAATTTGTCGAGGAAATATTCAGAGATTAGGAGCCATCATTTATGAACTATCCATGGTTTTGTTTTTTTGAGGTTCTATTAAATGGGCTCTAAACTATAATGTTTTGAAATATGCCAAGATATTATTTTACATACAACTTATATAACACATTACTTATTCACAAAAAAAGAAGTAAAATGGCCATCGGGGGATTGACATCTCGAAGAAGCTTTTAAATGAGTCCCAAAATTTAAAAAAAATGCTATGGTTATTCTCATTAGTTGAATAGGCCATTGAGGGTTATATATTTCTTGGAGGAATTTAAAACAAGTTCCAAAATTATATGTCTCTGAAATGAGAAAGTCTAAGGTTTCAAGGAGAGGGGAGAAGGAGGTATTAGAAAAGAGGAGTAAAGCGCATGTGGAGTGAGACCCTCTCATTAACTACAACCACTTTGTAATCAGTCTTGAACTCATGAAAAACTACAACGACTTGTATTTTAAAATTTTGGAGGTTTGAATAATTTGAAATTTTAATTCACTTCAAAATTTGATAACACATAATTTTAATTGTTCTACAATTTGGTTGTAGAGATTTTGTAGGACCGTTAACAAAATAAAATAAAAAATAATTAAATATATATACAAAATCAATATTTACGATTTATTTATAAAAATTAAAGTAATATACATTTTGTACAATTTTTAGCCGAGGCGGTAAAAATCATCAAACTTCGAATAAGCATCATTTCCAAATCATCCAACCAAATGAGATGAAACAAGAACTAATGGAAAGATAGAAAAATGTCGAACACAATGAAGAAATCAGAATATAATTCTAAAGATAATAAAAATTTGGCAAAATTAGCAAACGCTTAACCAAATGAAAAATATTAAAAGGTGATTTAGCCAAAATTTATGAGAAGGGTCCCCTTTATTATTATGAAATAATAAGCTAAAAATGAGGATGTCGTTATTTCACCACAACCTGTGTAATTTTTGAACTACCAAAATCACTTTTTAGAATACATATCTGATAGTTCGATCATTTGGATTTGCAAATGGTTTACCATTTTTCATTTATTAAAATGGGCATGACACTGGATAACATTATAAAAAATTAAAAATTAAAAATTAAAAATTGATTAAGGAATCGGTTTAAAAGCTATAGAAAAAGGATAAATTAATAAAACTAAAAGTGTTATATAGTTATCCGAGTATCCATATGTGTAAGAGTGGAGACACTCTACATGTCCCAAATACCAGAAAATTCTTATTAAAAATGGAAAATTGAAACAAAAATCAATAAAATGATATTTCACATAAACAAAGAAAAATACATTATTCTATAAAGTTATCTGGACATCGAAGGATCTGATAATGGAATAGGTCAACACCAATGTTTTTTTCCCATGTTCTAGATATGTGTAAGATCTAAATATTCAGGAAAGAAAAAAAAAATAATAAAACCCTGATAGAGTTAGAAAGCGGGATATCTAAGTGTATTGGTATATGGTTTAAAAAGGAATGTGTCATTCGAAATGGTAGATTCCAAGATGCCTTATATGAAAACTAAAATGATATCCAAGGGTTTTGAAAGTTGATACAAATTGAATAAAGTAATTCAAAATGGTTTGGGATCCATATTTCTTCATGTAAAAATGAAAATAAAATAGAAATTTCAAATCATTTCAATTTTTTAAAAACAATTTAAATGAGGTGAAGGGTTATTTTATAGTGAATAATTGAAAAATTAAATCAAAATTCCAAATTCAAAAGGGTCCCTATTTTATTTACAACAAAAATGGGGTTTTTTTATAGAGATCACAACATGGTGACACAAAAAATCACATAGGATTATGTGTGCGTCATTCCCAACATTCAGCCAAGGGGTAATTTTCGATTCTGAGCATCATTCTAAATTTTCAAATTTTTCTCTTATGAGCTCTTTAGTGAAAATGTTGTTGGAAATAATACTGAGAGGGGGGGGGGGGGGGGGAGGGGGTGGGTGAATTAGTATTTATAGTTCAATAATATTTCATTTCCCAAACAGATTTATATACGCTACTTTAGTGAAGTGAACTTGCGTGTACACGCTACTGTGATTAGAGAAACCAACGTATATCTAGAGAACTTAGGATTTAGCCAATCTATCATGTCTAGATCTTTAATTTGCACATCAGTAACTTATTATATAGTAACAATGTGCAGTAAAGAAATGATAAACCATCACACATAAGAAACACGCATGAACACCAAGATTTAAGGTGGAAACCCAATGCAGGAGAAAAACCACCTCCTGTTATCGTCTTTGTCTTCTTTTAATATAAATAAAATTCGTTTACAATCTTGTACTGGTGCAGACTCATACCAATATGTAGGCACCCACCTGCAAAAGGCTACAACCTTCTCTTATTTTCCAGCTTCTACTGGAAGGGAGCTACAGCTCCCTAGTTCATGCACTAGTCGATGTGTTTACTAATATGTAGGTGCCCACCTACAGAAGGCTACGACCTTCTCTCTTCCTCCAGGGACCATGTTTCATTAATTTTCAGACTGGATGCTCCTGGTACATAACAATACAAATGAATTCCTGATTTCATTAAATTTTCATACTCAACCCATCAGAAACATTGAAACTCAAACTGCATCAACCAATAGTCAATTAATCTGAACAATCAAATCATTGTCACCAGCACACTGTGGTAAACCCAGAAACCTGCATCATCATTTAGAACCAACTACAACCTCATAAATCATACATCAAAATGCATACGTTACTTTATTGAAACCAACCTGCGTGTATACGCTACTTCCTTAATCTAAACCTACGTATACCTTCAAAACAACTGAAACATAAAACTTTATGAATCAAGTATGTACCAACCAGTAATATACTGAACATCTATTGTCAATTTACAGAGTTCTAGACAGGCAGTAGCAGAGATAACCCTTCTCACTTAAACAATCAATCAATCAGACACCAAACTCCTTATGCATTCAGATTTACATTCAGATCTAAGAAGAATTCATTGATAGACAACAATAAAACAATAGAATTGATTATATAGATCGGTCATTTATGAATAATATGCTTTTCTTTTGTATACGCTACCTGGAAGTGTCGAACCTATGAATATACACACCTTTACCGAAGTGAACCAACATATAGATGTGCAAATATTAACTCAAAACTTCATTGTTATTCCATACTTCAGACATATCTAGATCGTGACATTTAAAGAATAAAACAAGTGTACACAATCAGATCTAGCCTAACCAAAATCAGATCATTCAATGATAAGTCATCTGAGGTCTCATGATCCTGATCCAACATGAATACACGATGCACAAAATATTTCAAATCATATCACAAACATAGCCCCTGCAACATAAAATATACTTTAGATAGAAGTATTCCTAAGAAACCCTTTCACTTGCACACCCTCGCCCTTTGATCTTCTCCTCCTTATATAGTTTTTGGCCTATCTCAATACCTCAAACCAAAACCACACTTAGGACCTGTGGTATTCTTGGACAAGATCAAATAGTCGTTACTCCGCTCAATATTGTGTTCTAATACCATGGTATTGACCCCTAGTATTCTTTACTCTTGAATTTCCTTAATTTTCCAACCTATACACTTTTTTCCTCTTGTGAAGGTGCATGCATATGTATACGCTCTTTTTGTTCTGTGAACTTGCGTGTATACACTCTTTTGACAAAGTGGACCTACGTATACATCTTAAACTGATTTACACAATCCTTTTCTTTCAAATTCTTCATTCTGATTAGTGTACCTTAGTTCCATCTTCCTGTTCTTCTATACCAATGCCTGGTTACCTCTGAAATGATCTGTTACATTGTGAGTTGCATTTTATAAAAAAATGAACTGACCTATGAGTGAGTTGCCATCAAGGAAAATACTTGTATCATAATGCCAACAATATCCCTCTTTGGACTTGATGGAATCCATGTTCGTGTTGATTACTACAAGATGTAGAAACTATTAAAGATAACAAGCAACACCAAAATACTCTCCTCCTTTGACATCAAGGGAAAAGGGCAGACCAAAATACCCTCCCCCTTTAGCATACATTATGTTGTCCATGCTACCCTGAGTACATGCAGAGTCTACAGAGATATGTTTCAAAAGAATAACATGACTCTATAACTCAACTAAGTGAGTATGACCTCCCTAAGACCAAAGACCTATACATACATCAATATCCCAACCAAGCGGGGATACATCAAATTTAACTCATCCACCCAACCAAGTGGGGATATACCAATTGTTTATACATAACTTAAATATAGGAATTATTAGATCATCCTTCCCATGCATAGTGGGGGTACAAAATTACACTATATGTCCAATAGGACTCATTCAAAAATAGACAATGACAGAGAGAGACATATTACGCCCTAGATATTTTAAATGACCTATGCATCAATTGATATGAATATCTAAAACCAGAGTTGGAATCAACAACCATAATGCCAACAATGAAAAATGTTTGTGAAGGTCAATGCTCCCCCTGAACCTATGCTACTTGTGCATTGTCAACAAAACATTCATCAAGGCATCTTCGTCAGTTAGATAAAAAACAATGAACAAAGCATATCATCAGATTGTAATCATCAATATCATACTGAGCACCCATATTGGAGCCTGACCCACTATTTTTATATCAAAAAAACATATACACTTTTGCAGCCACAGAAACCCATGTATATACGCGATTATCCTTCATGAAACCCCCATATATGAACCTTTCTCTAAAAAACTAGATTTAACAGCAAGATGATGCAGAAACTACTCCCAACTTTTGTCTGAGATATCTAAATGTTTCTCTAGGAAGAAGTTTGGTGAATATATCAACAACCTGTTCTTTGGAGGGAACATACTCCAATTTAACCATTTTTTCAAGCACTTGTTGTCGTAGAAAATGGTACTTAATGGGTATGTGCTTTGTCTTGGAGTGCATGACAGGATTTTTCAAAATACTTATGGCACTTGTATTATCACATAGAATGGAGATGGGTGGAGTACATGTGATTTGAATGTCTTGCAATGTTTACATCATCCAAAGTAGTTGTGTGCAACAAGATGTAACAAGCACATATTCTACTTCAGCTATAGATAAGGAAATCAAACTTTGTTTCTTGCTAAACCAGGACACTAATTGTGAACCCATATAGAATGCACCTCCAATAGTACTCTTTCAATCATCAACATTTCCTACCCAATTTGCTTTTGTATATGCATGAAGAGTAAGATTTGTACCTTTAGGATACCATAGACCAAAGTCCTGAGTTCCTTGAAGATATTTGAATATTCTTTTTACTGCCTGAAGATGTGATTCCTTTGGATTTTCTTAGAACCTTCCAACTATTCCTACTGCATGCATGATATTAGGCCTGGTACCTGTTAGATAAAGAAAACTTCCAATCATAGATCTGTAAGTTGGTTGGTTTACTGCTGGTCATTCATCCTTAGAACTAAGACTACATCCTGTTACCATTGGATTACATACTAGTTTAGAATCTTCCATTCTATACTTCTTTAAGATCTGTTTGATATATTTGGTTTGTGAAAGAAAAATACCATATTTTGTTTGTTGTACTTGTAGACCAAGAAAATAGTTAAGTTCACCAAGTAAAGAAATTTCAAATTCTTGTTGGATAACCAAAGAAAAGTTCAGAATCATATATTCTTCATTGCTACCAAAGATGATATCATCAACATAAACAACAATAATTAGTAGTTTATCATTTTCAATATCTGTATATAAGTTGATGTTTGTATAACCCTTTGTGAAACCTTGTTGTTGTAGATATTTGTCAAGGTGATAATACCAAGCCCTTGGAGCCTGTTTCATACCATAAAGATCCTTTTTGAGTTTGTATACAAGTTTTACATCATTTCCTAGAATTAATCCCTCTGGCTGCTCAATATAAACTTCTTCTTCTAAATCTCCATTAAGAAAAGCTAATTTTACATCCATTTGATATACTTTAAATTTTCAAAAACTAGAAAGAGTAAGAAACATTCTCATGGCTTCAATTTTGGCAGTAGGTGCAAACGTTTCTTCAAAATCTATACCTTCTTGTTGAGCATACCCTTTACAAACAAGTCTTGCCTTGTTTCTGATAACCTCTCCATTTTCATTCAACTTATTCTTAAATATCCACTTTGTTCCTATAATGTTTTTATCATGAAGTCTAGGAACTAATTCCCAGGCATCACTCTTTTCATTTTTTTCAAGTTATTCATCCATGGCCTTAACCCAACATTCATCTTTGCTAGCTTCATTTACATTTTGTGGTTCTATGGAGGATAGTAATGCAAGATAACTTGAGGTCCCTGTAAGAGTTCTTCTTGTCTGTACTCCAGACCCTTTTTCTCCTAGAATTTGAGATTCTAGATTATTCTTTTGAACATACCTAGATGGATTTTTTTCCTTTTCTGTTGTATCTTCTTCTGGTGCTTTGTTAGTTTCTTCCTCTATATCATTTTGATCTGATACGGGAAAGCATTCATAGTGTTCCTCATTGTCATAATCCTCTGTTGATTTCATGTGTTCTTGATTTCTACATGCTTCATTGATTACAACGCCAATGCATTCAACAATTTTCTGAAGTCTTTTATTATAACATTTCTATCCTTTACTTCTTGATCAATAACCAAGAAGAATTCCTTTGTCTACTCTGGGTTCAAACTTACCAAGTTTTTCATCAGTTCTTTTGATGAAACATTTTCTTCCAGAAACTCTAAAGTGTTTTATAGTAGGTGGCTTACCATACCAAAGTTCATATGGAGTTTGATCGCTATTTACTCGAACATTCGGTTTGTTGAGAATAATCACAGGGGAAAATGCAGCTTCACCCCAGAAGGTTGCAGGAGTTCCATATTCATCAAGCATAGCTCGAGCCATTTGTTGAACTGTTCTGATCATTATTTCCACTATGCCATTTTTTTGAGTTCTGGTGACTGAGAACTTCCCTTTTATTCCATGTTGTTCACAAAAATCAAAGAATTCGTTTAAGACATTTGATTTTTTGATCTGATTCATTTTCAACTAAAGCTTTGAAGGCTATAAACTTTTCAAAGGCTTCATATTTATGCTTTAGTAGACCTATCCAACACATTATAGAAAAATCATCAATGATTAAAATAAAATATTCTTCTCCACGAGGTGACTTTTTCCTTGTTGGTCCACATAAATCAGTATGGATGAGTTCAAGAGGCTTACTTGTTGATCCTTCTTTCTCAATGAAATGAACTCTGGTTTTCTTAACAACTTGACACGGTTTGCATATGGTATTTTCTAGAATGTTGATATCTGGAAGGTCACGAACCACCTTGAGCCTACATGCTTTTCTTATTTGAGAAAATCTTAGATGCTCCAATATTCTGTCCCATAACCAATTTTCATTTGTTTTTCGTAGATAGCATTATTGTTGTCCTCCTTTGAGTATGTATAAATTTTTTGGAGTTCTTGTTCCTTTTATTACAGTCTTCCCTATATCAAGCTCATGAACCACTCATCCATTTGATCAAAACACAACTCCATTTCCTTGATCATACATTTGACTCACACTTATCAAGTTATTCTTTAAACCATCTATGCACATGACATTTCTATCTTTAACCTTTTCTTTTAAGAAAATATGACCTTTACCTTTAATGACAGCTGGTGTGTCATTTCCAAATGAGACATTCTTTTCCTTTTCTAAAGCATTATATGAATGAAGTTTCTCTTTATCACATGTCATGTGTTTGGAGCATCCGTTGTCGATGCACCACTGATTCTCTTGTCCTTTTGCATATAGAGCTATCCCATATCTTTCTGATTGAGTTTCCTTCTTTCTCCATATCTTGGAATTTGATGATGTTTGATCCTTTTGAAGCTTTGGTAGAAATTTGCTCCTGCATTCAGATTCTTCATGACAAAACTTATTACAAAACGAACATTCTATTTCATCTTCAAGAGGAGAAAATTTATTATAGGAAATTTTCTTCATTCTTGTTACACTCCTTTGATTTCGTGCTTCTCTAGTCATGATGATTTTGTAAGCAACACATTAAGCATCCTTATGTCTAAAGTTATGGCATGAAAAAAAATTTCCTTCAAAGAAGTTTCTGCGATCATAGAATCTTTTGGCATTATTTACCTATTGGTTTATGCTTCTATTGACGTTCATCCTTCGAGTAAATTGAGCATGATTTACCTAATGTGTAATTTTAGGCTTTTTCTGATGATTAACATATTGTTCAGTGGTCTTTGCTGCATCAAGATAACTTCTGGTGGAGGCTGATGACTTTTGAGATTTGGATGATTCTTCAGTATATCCAAGACCTGTATTTATAAGAGGAGAATGCTGAACTTTGATGATTTTATTTAAATTTTCTGATCCTTTAACAAATCTAAGATTAAGAGCTTTTTTCTTATCCGTTTCTTTTCTTAGACCCAAAACTTCACATTCTAGTTTTTCATTGTTCTTTTCTCTTTCAGTGAGTTGATGTGACAATGTATCTATGATCATATTCTTCTCTTCTAAATAGATTTTGAGTTTTGTGATTTCTTCAAGAAAGTCTTCCTCTTCTAAGGCATCCAAAAAATCATCATTGTCATAAGCCATGAGTAGTTTATAATATTGTTTAGTTTCATCTTTATCACTATTAGATAAACCATCACTACCTTCATGAGTATAATAACTCCTTCTATTAATAACCTATTTTCTATTTCCTTTTGCATATTCCTTTCCCTTTTCATATTTATCTTTATGACGACATTTGTTATCATGATGGCCGAATCTACCAAAAGAAAAGCTTTTGAATGGTATCTTACCTCTGAATCTTCCGGAACCCCGTTGAAGCTTCTTTGAAAAATTTACCTCATCTTCTTCTTCGAAATGTATCCTGGTTCATTGTGCTCTTCCTTTTCTTTTCCCTTTGTTGAAGCTTTAAAAGTGGCTTCTCTCATATCTGATGGAACTCCTTTCCTCATTTCAAAGGCAATTAGAATTCCATGGAGTTGAACCATAGTAATAGTTTGAAGATCATGTTTTTTTCTCTGGAAGATAATTTTGACTCAAATTTAGAAGACCAAGATCTGAAAATTTTCTCTACTAAAGTAGCTTCCTTTATCTCTTTACCCAGATTATTCATACAATTAATAATCTCATCTACATGTAAAAAATAACTAGAAATACTCTCATCACTATGTATCTTAAGAGTTTCATACTGAATTCTGAGAGCTTGAAGCTTAGCATGTTTTACCTAAGAGTCTCCTTCGTAGCTCTGAATGATTTTGTCCCATATGTCTTTGGTTATCTTGAGCTGCATGACTTTGACAAATTCTGATTCTGACAGACTTCCCAATAAGGTATTGACTGCTTTGGCATTGGTTTCGTATAACTTCTTACATGCTGAATCTGTAGGTATTGCTGCTGGAAATTGATATCCTCCTTCCACAATTTCCCAAAAATCGGCTCTAAGCGATTGAAGAGAGGCTCTAGTTCTTATTTTCCAATATACCAAATTGTTCCCATTGAAGATTGGTGGTCTGATTGATCCCATGCCTTCGTGATTGTTCATTTTGAAAGATCTTCCTTTAAGCGATCTAGCTTCTTCTAAAGGACCTGCTCTGATACCAATTGTTGGAAATAATACTAAGAGACGGGGTGAATCAGTATTTATAGTTCAATAATATTTCATTTCCCAAATAGATTTATATATGCTACTTCAGTGAAGTGAACTTGTGTGTACACACTATTGTGATTGGAGAAACTAGTGTATATCTAAAGAACTTAGGATTTAGTCAATTTATCATGTGTAGATCTTTAATTAGTGCATCAGTAACTTATTATATAGTAACTATGTGTAGTAAAGACATGATAAACCATCACACATAAGAAACACACATCAACACCGGGATTTAAGGTGGAAACCCAATGCGAGAGAAAAACCACCTGCTGTCATCATCTCTATCTTTTTTTAATATAAATAAAATTTGTTTACAAACGTGTACTAGTGTAGACTCATACCAGTATGCATGCACCCACCTACAGAAGGCTACGACCTTCTCTCGTTTTTGAGCTTCTACTGGAAGGGAGCTACAACCCCATAGCTCTTGCACTAGCCGATGTGTTTACTAGTACGTAGGCACCAGCCTACAAAAGCCTACAACCTTCTCTCTTCCTCTAGGGACCACGTTTCATTAATTTTCAGACTGCATGCTCCTGGTACACAACAATAAAAATCAAGGCCTCGTTTCATCAAATTTTCATACTCGACCCATTAGAAACTTTGACAATCAAACTGCATCAACCAAGAATTAGTTAATATGAACAATCAGATCACTATCACCAGAACACTGTGTTGAACCCAGAAACCTGCATCATCATTCAGAAGTAACTGCAACATAAAAAATCATACATTAGAATATATACGCTACTTTACTGAACCCAACCTACATGTATACGCTACTTCCTTTATCCAAACCTGCGTACACCTTCAAAACTACTAAAACATAAAACTTTCTGAATCAAGTTTGTACCAACCAACAATATACTAAACATCTACTGTCGATTTACAGAGCTCCAGATAGGCAATAGTAGATATAAACCTTCTCACTTAAACAATCAATCAATCAGACACCAAACTCCTTATGCATTCACATTTACATTCAGATCTAGGAATACTTCATTGATAGACAAGAGTAAAACAACAACACTGATCAGATAGATTAGTCATTTCTAAAGAATAGACTTTTCTTTTGTATACCCTACTTGGAAGAGTTAAACCTCTGAGTATACGGACCTTTATTGAGGCGAACCAATGTATAGATCTGAAAATATTAACTCACAACTTCGCTGTTATTCTAGAATTCAAACATACTTAGATCATAGCATTTAAAGAATAAAACAGGTGTACACAATTAGATCTAGCCCAAAAAAATTGAATCATTCAATGATAAGTCATATCAAGTCTCATGATCCTGATCAAACATGAATACAAGATGCACAAAATATTTTAGATCATATCACAAACATAGCTCCTACAACATAAAGTATACCTCAGATAGAAGTATTCCTAAGAAACCCTTTCCATTGCAAACCTTGGCCCTTTGATCTTCTCCTCCTTATATAGGTTTTGGCCTATCTAAATACCTTATACCAAAACCACACTTAGGACCTGTGGTATTCTTGGAGAAGATAAAATAGTCATTACTCTGCTCAATATTGTGAGCTAATACCATGGTATTGACCCCTGGTATTCTTTACTCTTGAATTTCCTTTATTTTCCAACCTAAACGTGCTTTTCCTGTTGTGAAAGTGCATGCATACATATACGCTCTTTTTTATCTATGAACCTACGTGTATATGCTCCTTTGACAAAGTGGACCTGCATATACATCTTAAACTACTTTACACCATCCTTTTCCTTCAACTTCTCCATTCTGATTAGTGGACCTTAGTTCCATCTTCCTGTTCTTCTATACCAATGCCCTGTTACCTCTGAAATGATCTGTTACACTGTGAGTTGCCTTTTATCAAAAACTGAATTGACCTGTGAGTGAGCTACCATCAAGGAAAATACTTGTATCATAATTCCAACAAATGTCCACAATATAATCATCTATGAAACAATTTCCCAAAGGAAGAGCATTGGCCTTTACATTATATAAAATTAAATGATACTTTTTGTTGATGTGTTTAGTTGACTCAGGGAATCTAGGATTCTTGGCAAACTTGATTGTTGAAGTATTGTGAATCAAAAGAGGAGAATTCACTTGTATATTCTAAAACTCTCGAAGTATTTTCTTAAGCCACACAATCTCCTTTCTTGTTTCTATAATGGCCACATATTCTTTATCCGTTGTCGAATCTATTGGAGGTATTTCATTGCAGATCTCCAAGGTACAATTGCTAATGCAAGGCTCATGAGATAGCTTAAAGTTGACACTCCATTTTTTACCCATTAAAATTGAAATCAAAATATCCAATCAGGATTAAGTCATCCACCTATGAATATTTTAACCCAAATTATTGGGTTCCCTTTAAGTTTTTTTGAACTCTAGTTCTACTAGACTAATGTCCTTCACGAGGCTTTTGCATAAATGTGGAAAGAATCACTATAACAAATGTACTAGAGAGAATCACCAATCTATGAATATGTAATTTGGATGTTGAGTCACATGAATATGTAGTAGTGAAGATGTCCTAAACATATCAGCTCAAGTCCATTCTTGAAATAATATTTCATTATGGATGAAATATAGATTCCATCATTCCCTATCATTAATAGATCATTTACATCTACTACAAGATATAAAACAAAATTTCAACTTTATTCACAAATAGAGTTTCATCATAAAGACTAAATTATTTGAAATTCAATTTCAAAAGAGGCTAAGTTAACTTTTCATGCAAGGCTTGTGATGCTTGTTTTTGATGAGTTTGTGTGCTTTCTATTATTGTCCCTTCACAACAAAACCATTTGGTTGAGACATGAAAACATTCTCTTTTAGGTATCCATTGAATAAAGTAGTTTTCATATCCATTTAATGGAATTTCCATACATTTTGTGCTACCAAGGCAAAGAGAGTTTAGATGGTGACCCATATTTTATTTTATTTGTGGCAGGAGGGGGAAGTTTGCTCATAATAAGCACCTTATTCCTATGCAAATCCTTGTGCCAAGAGCCTTTCTTTGTTCTCTTCAAGTGATCCATTTGATTTGTACTTATTCTTGTAGACTCGCTTGTAACCAATTGGTTTGGTTTTGAATGGAGGTTCCACCAAATTCCATGTCCATTCTTGACGAGAGCATCATATTCCTTTTGCATTGTTTCTTTCCACTAATCATGAGTAGTAGATTATTAAAAGGAATCTGGGTCAAATTATTAGATAAATTCAATTCAAAATCATATGAAACTTCCATATCATCTTCAAATTATCGACATCATCTCTATCTTTTCTAGTGGAACCTTTGGTTCCTTTTTTCCAACCCCAACGTAATGAGCACTTCCAATTATTTTGATAAGATTATTTGATGAACCTTTCTAAGATGGAATATTTTTCACCACTGATTGACATAGTGTTCCATTAAGATTCCGCCTTTCAATCCTCTTAATCACACGATTCAAATCATTTCCTAATTTGATAAATTGTTCCGGGCTTCATGAGAAGGAAATGGTGCTTCAAAAGGAGATTATAAAAATTAATCCAAGATAGGGATCACCCCTTAAAGATGAAAAATCTCATCATAAAATTAATGATATGTATTTACATGAGTGAATCTATCAAGATGTTCAAGTTATTGCTCAACATTTTCTTAGTCTTGGAAGATTCAAGAAATATTACATCTTTGGAAATAATAAGCTTCTTGTTTACCTTATTGATAAAATGACATGCTTCAATTGTATTTGAATACCACAAGAAGGTGTAATTTTGACTCATTACATCAAGCTCATTTATATGCACCTTAGGAATCAAGGTGTAATAGATGGAACCAATGACGCTAAGATTCCTTACTAAAGCAATGTGTCCATACCAAATTTCATACATAATTTTACATTTAAGAGCATGAGATGGACACATACTTTTCACATATTGATCCATATTTTTGAATGAAATGAAATGAAATAAAAATTTATAACCAAAACACAAAGTCATAGTGAAACTTGAATTCTATTGATAAATGGAAAATGTTGAAATTGTAAAAATGTAAAATTAAAATAAACTAGCTTGAATGTCGGCAACCTATATTTGAGAAGAGATGTGATGGATATGCATCATCGCTAGTGTGACTCTCCCATTGCAACAAAAAATCCGTTGGTGAGGATCAAAAATTGTCACCATAATCTCAATGGGGATGATCAAATAACTTCCATCACCAAAAATTGAACATTACCAAAGGTGGCATCACCAAAAGTATAGGTGTTGTGGTGACATTCAATGTCCATCATGAATAATGACTATAATGACAAATAGTGAATGTCACCATTTCATATGAATAAGAATGATTTATGGTGATGGTATTTTCATGGCCCTCACTATTTAAGAATAGATATGGTGACGTTCGTTGACCATCACCTTTTGATATTTTGGTGAAGGTCGAAAAATGTCACCATAAGCTCATTGGAGATGGTCAAATTACCTTTCATCACCAAAAAATGAATGTCACCAAAAGTATAGGTGTTTTGGTGACATTTAAGGTCCATCACAAAAAATGATTATAATGACTGATAGTGACCATCCCCATTTCATATGAAGAACAATGATTTATCGTGATGGACCTTTCATGGCCCTCACTATTGATGTATATATATGGTTTCATTCATTAACCATCACCATTTCATATATAAAAAATTACTTTTGATGGTGGTCCTTTAATGAACCTCACTTTTGATAAATATAAAGGGAAAGATAGTGATCGCCACCATTCCCTATGAATATTAGGACACGATGGAATCAAACCACCAATCACCTACTTGTAAAGAAGGTGCTATTCCATTGAGCTAGCACCCTTCAAAGAATTAAACCTAGAAACTATATAAATTCTAAATTATAAAATTTTAATTAAATTATAAAAATTTATAAATTTGTATAGCTTTCATCAACTCAGCTAGTAGAAAAAATCATCCAATAGATGTAGAACGTAAATGTTTTAGAAAAAGGAAACAACTTTCACATGGTTAATGTTGAATTTCCATGACCTTGGGTCTAGGTTAGAGTCTTAAAATAACTAGTGCTAGAAAACCAAGAATCTCGACCATAAACTACTTTTCACAACATAAATATAAAGCAGTAAATCACACATGCACAAATATACACAATTTTAAACAAATTGTACAATATGTACAACCCCAATATTTTTTATATTAAACCAACTCTAAATAATATAACAGTTTATGGTATACAAGATAAAATGACAAACTTTGTTGCAACTTCTATGTCATATCTTGTCCTGTCGGTCCTTTGCTTCCATACTGCTCACTAGTAGTTCCTTAGTCCATTAAGGCCACTACACATCGAGACTCTAGGAGGGATTCCCTCTAACACTGTTGCATGTCACTTCTACTACATGTACATGGGTTCATCAATCTTCTCTCTAGGTTAGCCAATTCTCGAGCTGCAATCTTCCTTGTAGTAGCCTATTTCGTCCATCGAAGAGATACTCATAAGGCTGCAAACTTCACCCAATCTTAAACTATCTTTGTCACTTCAAAACTGCTAGTCTAGGGATGCTTTGGACATCCACATGTTACCCTCCAATAGTCCAAATATGACCAATACTACACTATTGGTTATGCTCTTGATATGGACACTTTAACACCATGGAAAGTCCTCCACATGACACCAATAGGCTACAACAACAATTGACCCAAACTGGTCAACTTCTTTGACCCAACACACATCAATCTTGGCTCCAAGTCTATTGTCCCATGCTGCCCTTGACTGTCCCTGGTTAGGGAATCTTTTGCAAGCTACAACGGCCCTTAACCAATCCCTAAACAACCCTTAATAACCTCCAAAAATTTGCGGCATACCCTTAGGATACCCCTCCTCTATCATGTTGTTGTCATAGGCATACACTAGCCCCTTAAACCTCCCTACACAAACCTAGTTGTGGTGATATGGTTTGTGGTGTAACACACAATAATCTTGTAGTAAACGACCAACATCTTTCGTAGCTTTTGTCCCTAAATGGTGCACCAAAATAGACTTACCCTTATCCTTACCTAACTCAACCTCCCTACAAATGTGAACAGACCCCAAAACAACCTCCAAAAGGCTCCTACGCTACCTCTTTTCCATGTTGTCCTATCTTCCACTGGCAGCTCAATCAAGGTAATAAATTTAAGTTCTCTTCCTCCTCTAATGAGTCCTTTTCTTCAAGTGTGTGTTCCAAAATGGATGCGTAAAATGAATCTCCTTCACCCTTTATTTATACACAAATGAGGGGCTCCAAAAATTCATTTGAATAGACATGTCTCTTGGATGAATTCCTCAAGCCTACATGACTTTGGATGTTCATAATTAATTGTCAACATCAAAACCTCATAACTTCATTTCTAGAGCTATGATTTGAGTGATATTTGGAGTGTTGGAATCAACTCTCCAAGCTCTATCACCTCAAATTTTCTCATGCTTAAATTCATCACAATTTCGACCCAAATCCCGATGGGTGTAAAACCCCATACTTGGGTTCCAAGCCCACAAGTGAGCCTTGTGGCGCATTTCCTTCCAAACCTCAAACATTAGGGCTTGGAACCCTAGGGGTGAGCTACATGTAGTTCTTTGCCACCCAGACTCGAGGACCTAGAGGCTCTGAGTGTGAGGGAAGGTGCACACAGCTCCCAATCTGCCTAGACTTGAGCCCCCTTAAGCACTGGGCGAGCCAGGCCGATTCTAGGAATTGACCTGACCCCGCCAAAGCTTACGGGGCTTCAACTTTATTCATTTATTTGTTTTATAATTTAAATATTTTGAAATGTTTTTTTTTTAGTTTGTTTTTATTTTATTTTTTCTCCTAAAATTTTTAAATGTTTTTTTAAAATTGTTTTTTTCGTGTGTTTTTAATGTTCTTTATTTTGTTTGTTTACTTTTTTAAATTATGTAATCAATATTATTTGTTTATTTGTTTAATTTTCTTTTTTTTTTTTAATTATATTTTAATTTTTTTCTTAAATTATGTTTTCTTGGAAATATTTTATTTTATTTTATTTTATTGTTTAATTTTTTTTTATAAGTTAAATTTTTTTTATTAACATTTTTTATCTGTGTTTGTTTTTTCTCCCTTTTTTATATTAGATTTTTTTTGTCATGTTTTATGTTTTAGTGTGTATATATACTTGTTATTATTTTTTTTAACTTTTTGTGGTTTCTCTTTTGTTTTTGTTTTATTTTTAAATTTTTCAATGTTTTCATTTTTGTTTTCTTTTCTATTTTTCATTTTTATTTATTTATTATTTTGTTTTATTTATTTAATTTTCTGCAGGGTTCGTATTGATAATTGACTAGCAACCTGATCCTATTATGTGTCAATTTGATAGTTCATTTTAAAGTTTTCATTATAATGGATCAAGTCTGACCCCACAATGCGTCAATTTCATGGTTGGTCTTTAAGTTATCATTATAATGGGTCAAGTTCACCTACACTGCATGTCAAATTGATGGTTGATTTTTAAATTTTTGTTGCAATGTCTCAATTTATCTTAGGATAAGATTTTAAAATCATTATACTTTTAGCTTTAAGAAAGAAATTACTCTTGGCATAATGACTCTTTCATTCTGGTGTTTATTTAAAAAAAATAGTCATAAATTTTTTCCATAATGTTATGATTGAAATATGTTGAAAACTTAAGGTTTTTTGGAGTCATGATCTTTGGTTTTAATTCCATAGTTGAAAAATTGTCAAAATTTTAAGGTTTTTCTAAGACATGATATTTTATTCTTAATTCTATGGTTGAAAATAATTATAAGTATTTTGTCTTTAACACCTTGGCTAAATTTTTTTGGAATTTTAAGGCTTTTCATAGACATGATATTTTATCTATAATGTCATGCCTGAAAATCATTGGAATTTTAAGGATTTTCAAATGCATGGTATTTTATCTTTAATGACATGCCTGAAAATCGTTGGAATTTTAAGACTTTTCATAGATGTGATATTTTATCTTTAATGCCATGCCTAAAAATTGAAGGAATTTTAAGTTTACTTCAGAGTCATGATTTTTGATCTTTAACATCATTATTAAAAAATGTTGAAAATTTACCCCAAAAATAAATAAAAAATAAAAATAAATTATTCTAGCGTCAACACTTTTCATTTTCAGGGTGTTTTTTGCACACAAAAAAATGGTTTTTATTGGTTTTTACATCCATTTCTAAAAAAATGTTGAAAATTTACCCCAAAAAAAGAACTGTATTCCAGCATCAACACTTTTCACTTTTAGGTTGTTTTTTCATGTTTTTTGTGGTTTTTTGGCTAGAGTTCTCATTTTGACGTAATAGTTCTCATTTCATCAGTAACTTTTCTAAACTCCAAAAGTACACTTGAAAGACTTCTTGTATAGTTGTTTCTCTTCTGATAGTTTTAAGCACCTCTCAACATGTTGTGCATACTTTTCACAAGATTTTCTACAGATTAGTGCCTTACCAAAAAAATACTATCGCAATTTGTTTAAGGGTTTGAAAATAGAATTCATTAATATTTAATTTTGAAGGAGCATTAGTAAGTTTGAATAGCATAACCAAAAATCATAATGGAATTCATTTGTTTTAAGGGATTTTTTGGGAATGTCTTCTTGGCTCATTTCAATTTTTTGATATCCTAAACGAAGATCCAACTTAGCAAAGAAAATTAATCCATGCAATTCATCTAATAATTCATCAACTATAAGAATAGGAAAAAAAAAATTGATTTTCATTTTGTTGAGCTAAATATGATATGGACACATACACCATCATGCATCGTTTTTTGTAACCATCACCGCTAGTGAAGAGGAAGCACTTTGGTTGGCTTGAATGGTGTTGACCTTTAATATTTCTTGAATCAAATGCCTAATCTCACTCTTCTATTCATATGGATACTTAAAGACCTAATGTTGTGTGGTGCACTTCTGAGTTGTAAATAAATAACATGTGGAGGATCCTTAGACATCTCTTCTAATAGATTGGAATTATTATTGATAACTTTTTGGAGATCCATTGGAGGAGAGGATATAGATGTTTGAACATATAATGAAATACATTGTGTAATTTCAACATGGTATCCCTTTTTTAGTAATTTTGTCATGATATTAGAGCTGATCACTTTAGATAATTTCACTTGGATATATCTAAGTTTAATTTCCTTTCCTTTAGAGGAAAATGTCATGAAAATATCTTGAGAAATAAAGACCATTACCAATGATTGTAGTCCTTGGGTGCCTAATACAACATCAAGACCACCACATAAATTGAATTCGTTAGGTTATCTAATAAATACTCCTATATATTTATCTTAATACTTTGGAACATCCATGAACAATTTATGGTACCACCCTATGCAATCATTACTTGAAATTCTAGTGCTAAAAATATATAGAAATTGAGAAGTTTTACCCGTTTTTTAATTGATGAAGTAATGGGTGCTACTAGAATCAATCAACAAAATTACCTTTTTCTTTTTCATATATGCTTATATATTAAGGGATTTTTGATTACTACCACCAACCATGCATAGCAAGATATCGTTAGATTAGACTCTTCTGGCTCTGAATCTTTTGATGGTTTCAATTCTTGATCTTCTTGCCCTTCACGGTCTATCTAGAATAACTTTTTATCACTAAATTTTATGTCCTTTGTTGTACCTGTTTCCGCAATTGAAACATATTCCTTTTACTCTTATTTCATCAATTTTATGAGGTGTCCACCTTGTTGGTTGAGAGGGGTTAGAAGAGGGACCATGTTGTTCTATATGATTATTAATGACCACTTTTCTAGTAGTAATAATTTTACTTTCAACTTTCATTTCTAGATTAAAAGCATGCTCTAGGGACTTAGGTTCAAGGACATACACCTCATGTTGGATTCTTTCCTTTAAAGTTCTCATAAAGAGGTCTAATGAATTATCCTTTGAAATGTTCTTTATCTTAAGACTTAACTATTGGAATTGTTGAATGTGCCCTATAATTGGACACTTTCTTCTGAATATTTACCAAATTATTGAAAAATATATTTCTCTTAATATCCCCATAATGTGCTATCAATTCCTCTATAAAAATCGACCAAGTTACAATAGAATGCTTTTTCCTTTCACAAATCCATTGATACCATATGAATTGATCTTAATCTAAATGCATGGATTCTATATTTTTCTTTTGTAAGGATTTCACTTGGTGTAGATCAAAGAATTACTCCATCTGGAATATTAATATCATAATAATGTTACTATCAAACTTCCCCACATAAATATTTCGAATGAAGTAGTTTCTTGATGCCATATTGAATCTTGAATGATGTGGCTCATGAAGTGATGAAAATTCACGATTTTGTGCTTCAATATTTGTTTTCTCCAATTATGATAAAATACTCCTAATATATGATTGAGTCCCAACACCCTTGTTCTCAGTATATCCATGACTTCCTTGAATCTCCATATCCCTTTTAGGTATCCTCTCTAAGAGAAGAATTTCCATAGAACTCATGGATTTTGTATTTTTTGTATTTCTTTCTTATTTTCAATTTTATTCTGTTCCATTTCATATATCATTTTCCTTTTAATATCTTCCTAAAAATGTGATAAATCCACTTGTTTCAACATACCACTATTCAATTAATTAATTTTGTTCTATAATTGGGAAAACATATATTTTATGACTTCACTCTTTTCAAATGGCATGTTTTATTTTTATAAGGTGTAATAGTAGAATTTCTTGTACAATCATTTTCCATATTACAAAACAATGATAATCCTCTATATCAAAACTTTTAAAATAACAATAATCAAAAGTTATTCCACTTGTAAGTTATGTACCTTTCCAACTCTATTTTTGAAATTAGTTGGATTGTTGATATTTTTCCTAATATAACTATGAAATTTGAGCCCTTCTAAGTCTAAAATTTCATCATATAATATGATGATATGTCTTCTCCATACTTCCATAGCTCTAATCAAAGTTATATGTGTCAAGTGAATGTTAAGGTGACTTTCTCAAAACTTATTAATTTTTCATTTCTTCCTAAGAGTGAATTTGTACACCATGCCATGCCATGTATCCAATTGTTGAAATATGATTTTATAATTTCTAACTAATGTACTTCAATATGTATTCTCAAAAGCCTAAAAATTTCACTATTTAAAGGTTATCTAGTAAAACGTTACAATGAACGTGCCAATATGACTTGTTCAAAATATGATTTTAACACTAGACACAAACCCTAAATTTTACAGTGTATATAGTTGAAATTATAGTGAATTAGAATCTGATATGTCACCACCTATACCCTGATATTAATCCCCAACAAATTCAAAATTTTAAATAGAAAAAACATTATAGAAAAAATACCAAGATGACTCATTTAAAGTTGATTTTAGGACCAATAAAAAAAACCAAGAAAAATTTTAAGGATGGAAATTTATCTTAAAGTTTCGAAACCTTGGCAAATCCCACTAGTCCATAATATGAAATCTATAAAAATTTTGGAGATATTTTTGTAAAAATATTCAAATTTATAATACTTTTATATAGTCTATATATAATCTTTTGGTGATTTTCAGGGTAAAATAATTTCATTCTATAAAATTTGGGCGAATCATTTTTACAAAAAAATCGAAATTAGCGAGTCTTTTTTTTGGAAAAAAAGTATAGAAAATTAGCCCATGGGCGAATATTAGCCCCTAAAATTTTCCCTTAAAAAACCCTAACTTTCATAGGGTATATATTCAATAGTATAGTGATATAGCTCTAAAATTTTCAATGCTTTTAATTTGATATTTTTATGTTATATCCTGAAAATTTTGATATTTGAAGATCCCCATTTTTTATAGTGAAAATGTAAAGATGTCTCATATAGAGCAACAAAACCCTAGGATAGTAGATTTTATAGCAATTTTCATGAACCTTGCAACTTAAAAATGATAAGAAGTTAATGAATACAATCCACCTCAATGGTGGAGCTGCCTTTTACAATGAATAAAATACAAAACAATATATGATGATCCTAATGCTAGTTCTCCTTTGTTTATATATAGGTGAGAAATGGTACAATTATAATGGAGGGTTCTAGCCTACGTAGAAATATAACAATAAAAATGTAATAACTCAATATTTAGGTCATAATAAGGGATATTAAGATTAACATGGGGCTTGTCTAGGTCTCAACCACTAGACACACATATGCAAATTTTGTAGAGGGATGTTACATTTGGAGTTGCTGAAAAGTGAGTGAGATGAAAGAGATAAATATGAGATCATGTGATCACAAATCCAAATCACACAAAGCTACAAAGATCACATCATAAAAAAATCAACAATACATGATTTAGGAAAGGATTTTTCATGTGTATAGTGATGGTATTAGTCTAACCATAGGAAGACCACATAGCTAATAATAGAATGGGAGAATTATGAGAAAACCACTCATGAATTAGGTGAAAAACTAAAACAATGAACTTCACAATAATAGGTCACCAAATAAAGAAAGATTTAAAGTAAATTGACTAAACTGAATACGTAAGGATACTCTACTATTTTATAATAGAAGTGGTAGGAATACAATTCCTTCAATCATTTCCCTTTTTTAGATTTCCCTTCTAGTTTGCAACTCTTCTCATACACTAACTTCTTGACATATAGTTGTACGAAAATTACATATTTCAAGATCTACAAGTGAGACACAATCAAATAATATATTAAATTTTGAGTTGTACACTCTTCAAGTAAAAGCATGAGTTGTTGTATATGGTGACGATTTACCTACAAATATCAAATTCAGCTGAGTTATTTAAAATTGCATAGGAGTTAATGCACCAAAGTATGAAATGCCTTATGTAGAGAGGAAAGAGAAAAAAACCTAAAGGCACAGATAGAATGATTTTTACAGAGTAGAAGCATTTCTACCTAAGCGACAGGGATGACAACACTGTTCACAGACTAGAGAGAAATGGATGGCAAGAGCAGTTACAAACCTAAGAGAAAGGGATGGTAGGGATGCAAACACTCAGAGACTTATGGAGTTAGCAGGCTCTAATACCATTCTCAGAGATAACTCAATAAGTGGATGTCTTTCATTGAGCTTAGAATTATACTTAATACAATAGACGAGTGACTTTTCATTTCATCTTTCAAGGGACTCTCTTATCTTCTCATATCCATATTTACAATAATTTCCAATGACACAAAAATCCCCTAAGATTATGTGTCTAGCAATAAAATTAACAAATTATTCTTAATTTAAAAGTTTTATGATTTTTTAAAGTTATTTATATATTTATCACATTTATAATTTGTGGAAGTACTTTGGTTTAAGAAATTGTAATTCAAAATTATTTAATCACTAGGGATAGTAAACATGGCCACACCAACAACAACCTTTAATATAGTTAAAAAATTTTAGTCTCTCATCCTAACTTTGTGGAACTATTTTAATTTAAAAAATTGTAATTCAAAAGTATTTAATGACCAAGGATACTAAACATGGCCACACTAACAACAACCTTTAATATAGTTAAATTTTTTCAATGTCTCATCCTAACAATCATAATTGCAATCCTGGATCATATTTAAAAACACAACCATTTTTTAAATATAAATACTTTTAAAAATAAAAATTTAATAAAATAATTATGATTTGCAAATTTAACTCAAAATAATATTTTGAAAAACATTTATTTTTATGAAAAAACTATCTACTCAAATATTAAAAAATATATATTCAATCTATCCTTGACTCAGTAACCAAATTTCACTATAATATTAATTACGCCGTAAGGCGTTCCTCTTTAAACCGACTCGGTATTCCTTTACTTTTCAACTTCTTCTTCAACCGTCCGAGTTCTTTTTCTTCACCAATAAATTCAACCAAACCAGCTCCTTCGTTAGATCACCACCGACTTCAACAGGCGATTCAGCCGTGCTTGCAACCAGCTCCTCTGGCTTTTTAATTTCTTCGAGGTTTCTACTGTTTCTTCAACTGAAGGGGCTTTTTAATTTCTTTTTAATTTCTTCGAGGTTTCACTCAGTAGAGAATTCAATCTCTGCTCAACACATTCAAATTCAATGAGAGAGCGACTAGACTTCGACATCGATCTCGCACCCTTTAGCCTGATGAGTACGAAGGCTAAAGAATTGGGTCTTCGAAAACTCAGTAGAGAATTCAATCTCTGCTCAACAAATTCAAATTCAATGAGAGAGCGACTGGACTTCGACATCAATCTCGCACCCTTTAGCCTGATGAGTACGAAGGCTAAAGAATAGGATGGAGACAATGTGCAGGTCACCAGCAGAAATACGAGTTAACTTGTAGATTCATATGTACAAACCCTTCGTAAGAACTCTCCATTCGTGTCCAGGAAAAAAGATTATAAACATTGGACTCTAGAAGATTGCCCAAATGGAGTGCCATTAATCTGAACTGCAAGAGGATGCAGAGTTGCCCATGTGTCCGAGACAGCATATTAGTTGAGGCTCTGGTATTGGATGAAAAGGAGGAAAAATGTGAAGCAGCAGAAGTTCAGATTTCAAGAACAGCACAGATATGTATGATCAAAGTATGTTGGAAGCAAATCCTGCCAATCAACTACTCAACCATGTCAGGTTTCTGCATGAGGTAATTTCACCGGTTCTCTGCTTTAGAAATGAAATTGTAATTTTATGATTTCCGCATATTGATTCTCCAGTGGATTTTGGGATATCGAGTTTGATTTAATTATGGGGTTTCATATATTATATGGACTAGGTGCAACATGATATTGTGGAAACAGAGGAATACTACCGAAGGGCAATGTTGCCAAGCCCGGAAGATGCAGAGATATTGTCACTCTAAGCCAAGTTCACATGGAAAATACATAACGTTGCAGCGCGGGCTGAATCTTGCTTTGCTCGAGTAGTGAACGCTGTCCCCGATGAGTGGTGGATGTTTCAGATCTCTTTCGTTTAGCTGTAGCACGATAATGAACAATGTTCCATAGCCACATCGGGTAAACCTCATGCTCAGAGGAGTTTTAATTTTGTTTTTTTCATGTTAGTAACGATCTTACTGAATTTATAGTATAGATTTAAATCATTGTGATCCAGTTTGAATTCCAATTTGTTTTGGAATTTATTTCCAATTTAGCGAAAGAACCCAACTAAATAAAATTGGTTAATATATTTACGCCGTAAGGCGTTCCTCTTTGAAACGAACTCTCTTTGAAACGAACTCACCTAACTGCCACCATGTACAGTTTTGCAACGTTTGATGAAATGTTAGACAATTAAAACAATATTGGGCGTTAGATCACCACCGACTCCTCCTACTTAATCGTAAACCGACTCGGTATTCCTTTACTTTTCAACTTCTTCTTCAACCGTCCGAGTTCTTTTTCTTCACCAATAAATTCAACCAAACCAGCTCCTTCGTTAGATCACCACCGACTTCAACAGGCGATTCAGCCGTGCTTGCAACCAGCTCCTCTGGCTTTTTAATTTCTTCGAGGTTTCTACTGTTTCTTCAACTGAAGGGGCTTTTTAATTTCTTCGAGGTTTCCACTGTTTTTTGAAGAGGAGGTTCAGGTATGCTTGGACCTTGGTTAACTGTGTGAAGCGGAGTCTAGGGCGATCAGATTCTACGAGATACCCTAGCCTTTTCGGGTTATCCTTCTCTTTTTTAAAATATTCAACAGGTGATCAATTCCTCATCAGGGTTTGTTTTGGTTTTCCCTTAATTCTCTGTTTCTCTTTCTTACAAAAGAATTTATAAGAATCTGAGACATACTCATCAGGGTCTGTTTTCGTTTGTATCTCTTACGGTTTATTTCAGAAGGCTTGTGTAGAACCTTGCCTTCAAAATTCAATATGTTTTAACTATTTCGCTACAGAAATAACAACTGGGACTACAGTAAGTGGTTTCTTGAGCAACATTCTGGGGTTTATCCTGCTATAATATTTGCTTCTTGTGTTTGAGATTTATAAGGTCAGTTCATGGTATAATATTTGCTACTGTTGTCTGAAGATTTGAGGGCGAACTAATCTTTGCAATAACCATATAATTGTTTTTTTCATACGCAGCATATAGCACGAGCAGTTAGAGATCCAGCAGCATAACCACTAGAATCAACGCAAGCATAACTTCTGTTAGATCGATAACAGTTTCACGAAATAGTTTTGGTTTCTAATGTCACATAGACACTTTTTTTTGGTTCAACTATTCTGTAATGGTCACCTGCATAAGGGGGTTGGGTTTTTATGTCAGGTCTCTGTATCATAGGGTTTGTTTTGTGACTGCCATACTTGTCATTAATGTTGTGTAATGGGTTTCTACATGTTCTATTTCGAATCGATACTTCGGTGACATTGGGCAGGTTCTGTTGTTTGAGCACTAAATGCGTTCACATAAGGCACATGTCAAAGCATGTCAATGCTCTCGTACACGCAATTGGCCATAGTTACCAAACGGTAGATAGGTCGGTGCTGTTTTGTGTTCTAATTTAGTCTAGACCAGTGGTTTTTTGATAGTTGAGAGTAGGTTTAAATGTGCAAAGATTGGAATTGAAAATGAAATTATGTTCAATAGTTAAAACTATGTAATCATCTTTTATTCATCCAGAGGGCAACGGGGTTATTGGATGGTCCAGTGATAGTGATAATGTTGATAATGGCTCCCTTAAATCAAATTCAACAACAAATTTCATTCATCGTTGTTCTCTGCATATTCGATTTTGAAATGGTCCAACACTGTCTTATTCTTTAATTCCTGGCTCCAGAAAATTCTCATGAATTCTCCAAAATTATATCCTTTGTACCAAGCTGGATGCTATTCATCAACCAGGGACGCTGCAGGGACAATGAAGGCATCCTCCGAGGGGCCATAAAACGTAGGAATTGATATACGTGCAGCAGATGCATTTGTTACTGCTCGATGTTCCACACTTCTGAATCTACCATTGCTCACAACCTGCCAAATTATTAGCATTAATAATAACATTTTCAAATTCCCATTGCTCACAACCTAATAAATTATTAGCATTAGCATTAGCATTAACAATAACATTGTCAAATTTTCAGGAGGAAATAAAGTATTGGATCTGCTCTTGCTCTTGTTAAATACCTGCAGTTGATCTGTTTTGTATGTTGAATGAATGCATGCTTTAGATCAAACTATATTCTGAGGCCTTTACATTCAATGGGCTGCACTCAAAAAATTCCTCCTTGAAGAAAGCAGAAAATGTGATTACGGATTAGTTGGTATCTTCTGTCTCTTGAATGAATGAATGGGCTAGATAGAACTGTGTTCTGAGACCTATGCATTTCTGATATGATTGAACCACATGGTTCAGTTTACATCTATGGGAAATCAATGAATTTCTTTCAGAAACGATGTTCAGAACTTAAGAGACCAATATTTGGGATCTAAAATTCAAAATTTGATTGTAGGAAGATGTGGGTGGATTAACCTCTCAAGACCAACCTTTCTAAAAGAGGTATTTAAAATCTTAGGCTATTTATAATTTGTGGGGGGAATTTACCTAGATTTTGCAACTATATGAATTACAGTGGCTAAGATAGTGTCTATGTTCTGCTGTCTCTATATATCGCTATTGCATACCTACTTCCTTGCCTTGAACTATGATTAAGACCAAAGAGAAATGAGGTGCTTTAATGCCCTGATGGGGAAGATGTCATTTCTTCATGTCTTTGTGTTCATAATGGTCCTATCCGTACAAAAACAAATAGGATATATATAAACCCTGGATCTATTAATTGTTGTTTAATTGCCTTTTGATCCCTGTATTCAGGTTTAAGTTAGATTTATGGTACTTGGAACATCTTAAATTGGTAAGTGAATGAGTACTTATTTCAAAATTAAGATTTGACACTGATATCTCTGTTGGACCTCACAACAAAAGAGCACAAGTTTTTATATAAGTTAGGTTGAGCTACTAGTGTAATGGTTTCTTTTCCAAATAAAGAGTTAAAATGGATTTATCCTGAATGGAACTTCGTTAGTAAATGGATACTTCTAAAATTCAAATTTGAGATTGATGAAGACCTATTGGACTACTTTGCCTAGGACTGAATTATTACTTCGAGATTGTGCAAATTTCTTGTACTTGAATCTTCTACAATTGCTGAGATGAGCATATTCTTGATTTCTTTTTATGGTTGATATATCCAAGTCCAGTTAAGGTAACTTAAATTTTCTCTGCAGAGCAATGTTCAACTCTAGAAGGCGAGGAATCATTCAGCTGCTGGGAGACATTTTTTGAATTTGAGAAGATGAAGGTTTGATTTTCATAAACATTGATATTTGTTCTGTTTAGCATGTAAGAGTAAGAGGCCAGATGTAAGAAGTGATTATTATATCGGAATAGTTGAAAAGCATTAAGGAACAGAGCATCACGTAATTCTTCACTAAATCTCTTCTGCTGTAAACTTGTTTGCAGGTTTTGAGATTGGAAATCTTCATTTGATCCCTCTGCTAAAGCTTGCACAGCCTATTCTCTATTATAGTTACTAACCCCTTTTCAGATCACGGGAAGCATTCTTTGACATTTATGTTAGGTTTAAATGGGTGGTGTAAGTCTACCCCTTTGGAAACCTGAGGACCAGAGTGTTGTGCAGATTGGAGGTGTCTGCATCAAAACATAAAGGCATACTTTTCTCGTAGAAGAACACTGTTAAAAATTCCATATGTGAGCATAATGCATACTTTGCAAATGCAAAATATGAATATATCTTGCTGTGATATGCTTTGTACACACTATCTTGAGCACTCTAGTATTGTTCACAGCAAATGAGAAGATCCATTGATCTCCATTGTCCTTCACAAAATACACTACTTATTGAATAACAGTGAACTTAAAAATGCTTATGAAGGTTATAAATTTTCAACATAAACACATCCAAATAGTCACTAAATACACCACAATGGCAACCCCAACAACACAGAGATGTTTGACCCTGGCCAAAAACAACCATCCATACATTGCAATCAAGATAGCTAATAAATAGAATTAATACAATTATACCAATCGATGTGATGAAGTATATTCCATGAAATCGCAATGTTTGAGATAACTGCATTTAAGATAGAAAAAAAATGCCACAATAATATTTTTGTCCAGATAGAGTACAAACCCTTCGCACAATTCTTTCAGGAAAAAGGATGATATTGAAGAATGTAGCTAAATTAAAGGCATATATGACCATACCATAGGTGAATAACCCAAAATAACCATCCATATACAATTACACCAATTGATATGATGAAGCATATTCCATGAAATTGCAATGTCTGAGATAACTACATTGGAGAAAAATTTTTGTCACAATGACATTATTGTCCAGATAGGGTACAAACCCTTCATACCATTCTTTCAGGAAAAAGGATGAGAATGAAGAATGTAGCTATTTCTGCTTGCAACCAACTCCTCTGGCTTTTTAATTTCTTCGAGGTTTCTACTGTTTCTTCAACTGAAGGGGCTTTTTAATTTCTTCGAGGTTTCCACTGTTTTTTGAAGAGGAGGTTCAGGTATGCTTGGACCTTGGTTAACTGTGTGAAGCGGAGTCTAGGGCGATCAGATTCTACGAGATACCCTAGCCTTTTCGGGTTATCCTTCTCTTTTTTAAAATATTCAACAGGTGATCAATTCCTCATCAGGGTTTGTTTTGGTTTTCCCTTAATTCTCTGTTTCTCTTTCTTACAAAAGAATTTATAAGAATCTGAGACATACTCATCAGGGTCTGTTTTCGTTTGTATCTCTTACGGTTTATTTCAGAAGGCTTGTGTAGAACCTTGCCTTCAAAATTCAATATGTTTTAACTATTTCGCTACAGAAATAACAACTGGAACTACAGTAAGTGGTTTCTTGAGCAACATTCTGGGGTTTATCCTGCTATAATATTTGCTTCCTGTGTTTTAGATTTATAAGGTCAGTTCATGGTATAATATTTGCTACTGTTGTCTGAAGATTTGAGGGCGAACTAATCTTTGCAATAACCATATAATTTTTTTTTTTCATACACAACATATAGCACGAGCAGTTAGAGATCTAGCAGCATAACCACTAAAATCAACGCAAGCATAGCTTCTGTTAGATCGATAACAGTTTCACGAAATAGTTTTGGTTTCTGATGTCACATAGACACTTTTTTTTGGTTCAACTATTCTGTAATGGTCGCCTGCATAAGGGGGTTGGGTTTTTATGTCAGGTCTCTGTATCATATGGTTTGTTCTGCGACTGCCATACTTGTCATTAATGTTGTGTAATGGGTTTCTACATGTTCTATTTCGAATCGATACTTCGGTGACATTGGGCAGGTTCTGTTGTTTGAGCACTAAATGCGTTCACATAAGGCACATGTCAAAGCATGTCAATGCTCTCGTACACGCAATTGGCCATAGTTACCAAACGGTAGATAGGTCGGTGCTGTTTTGTGTTCTAATTTAGGCTAGACCAGTGGTTTTTTGATAGTTGAGAGTAGGTTTAAATGTGCAAAGATTGGAATTGAAAATGAAATTATGTTCAATAGTTAAAACTATGTAATCATCTTTTATTCATCCAGAGGGCAACGGGGTTATTGGATGGTCCAGTGATAGTGATAATGTTGATAATGGCTCCCTTAAATCAAATTCAACAACAAATTTCATTCACCGTTGTTCTCTGCATATTTGATTTTGAAATGGTCCAACACTGTCTTATTCTTTAATTCCTGGCTCCAGAAAATTCTCATGAATTCTCCAAAAGTATATCCTTTGTACCAAGCTGGATGCTATTCATCAACCAGGGACGCTGCACGGGCAATGAAGGCATCCTCCGAGGGGCCATAAAACGTAGGAATTGATATACGTGCAGCAGATGCATTTGTTATTGCTCGATGTTCCACACTTCTGAATCTACCATTGCTCACAACCTGACAAATTATTAGCATTAATAATAACATTTTCAAATTCCCATTGCTCACAACCTAATAAATTATTAGCATTAGCATTAGCATTAACAATAACATTGTCAAATTTTCAGGAGGAAATAAAGTATTGGATCTGCTCTTGCTCTTGTTAAATACCTGCAGTTGATCTGTTTTGTATGTTGAATGAATGCATGCTTTAGATCAAACTATATTCTGAGGCCTTTACATTCAATGGGCTGCACTCAAAAAATTCCTCCTTGAAGAAAGCAGAAAATGTGATTACGGATTAGTTGGTATCTTCTGTCTCTTGAATGAATGAATGGGCTAGATAGAACTGTGTTCTGAGACCTATGCATTTCTGATATGATTGAACCACATGGTTCAGTTTACATCTATGGGAAATCAATGAATTTCTTTCAGAAACGATGTTCAGAACTTAAGAGACCAATATTTGGGATCTAAAATTCAAAATTTGATTGTAGGAAGATGTGGGTGGATTAACCTCTCAAGACCAACCTTTCTAAAAGAGGTATTTAAAATCTTAGGCTATTTATAATTTGTGGGGGGAATTTACCTAGATTTTGCAACTATATGAATTACAGTGGCTAAGATAGTGTCTATGTTCTGCTGTCTCTATATATCGCTATTGCGTACCTACTTCCTTGCCTTGAACTATGATTAAGACCAAAGAGAAATGAGGTGCTTTAATGCCCTGATGGGGAAGATGTCATTTCTTCATGTCTTTGTGTTCATAATGGTCCTGTCCGTACAAAAACAAATAGGATATATATAAACCCTGGATCTATTAATTGTTGTTTAATTGCCTTTTGATCCCTGTATTCAGGTTTAAGTTAGATTTATGGTACTTGGAACATCTTAAATTGGTAAGTGAATGAGTACTTATTTCAAAATTAAGATTTGACACTGATATCTCTGTTGGACCTCACAACAAAAGAGCACAAGTTTTTATATAAGTTACGTTGAGCTACTAGTGTAATGGTTTCTTTTCCAAATAAAGAGTTAAAATGGATTTATCCTAAATGGAACTTCGTTAGTAAATGGATACTTCTAAAATTCAAATTTGAGATTGATGAAGACCTATTGGACTACTTTTCCTAGGACTGAATTATTACTTCGAGATTGTGCAAATTTCTTGTACTTGAATCTTCTACAATCACTGATATGAGCATATTCTTGATTTCTTTTTATGGTTGATATATCCAAGTCCAGTTAAGGTAACTTAAATTTTCTCTGCAGAGCAATGTTCAACTCTAGAAGGCGAGGAATCATTCAGCTGCTGGGAGACATTTTTTGGATTTGAGAAGATGAAGGTTTGATTTTCATAAACATTGATATTTGTTCTGTTTAGCATGTAAGAGTAAGAGGCCAGATCTATGCAAATGAATTGAAAAGACATCCCCATGTTAAAGTTTTCAATATACACTATACAGTTTTACTACTATTTTTTACTCTTTCTTTTAATTTTCAGAATCGAAAGAGAGGATGAATTACGTTTAATAAATAGCAAAAGAATTTAAAAGAAGAATTATAAATTCTGGTTATGTTGTTCAAATTCACAGCAAGAGCCAATTGGCATCATTTTTGATTTTCTGAATATGCTATGCATGGCTGTAGCGGTGCACAAGTTAGCCCAAGCAGTGAAGCTTTCACAAGAGCTGTAGGCTTTGGAAGACAAGTCAGAGTGGAAAATGAGAATCCTTACAAGGTCTGGGCCATCCCCATAATGTACAAAGTTTGGAATTTTAGGCTATATCAGTGGTTTTGTTAAGGTTTTTGAGGGGTTTCGGTGGATTTTATTTTTGTTTATTTGCTTCTTTGGATTTCTTCAAAGACCATGTAATAATCCTATTGATGTTAGAGCTATATGATGGTAACTGTCCCTGGGCTTGGTATTTGATGTTCTGTAAACTAGTCTGCGTTTTGATTTGGATCTTTGTTGCTCTCGATTAGCTCTCTGTTGATCTCTTTAATTGCAATCTGAATATGCACTATATGGTTTTGCTATCTCATCGTTATGGTTTCTTCCGTAAGTGTTTTTAAAAATGACACGTTTCACGAAATAGTTTTGGTTTCTGATGTCACATAGACACTTTTTTTTGGTTCAACTATTCTGTAATGGTCCCCTGCATAAGGGGGTTGGGTTTTTATGTCAGGTCTCTGTATCATCGTGTTTGTTCTGCGACTGCCATACTTGTCATTAATGTTGTGTAATGGGTTTCTGCATGTTCTTTTTTGAATCGATACTTCTGTAACGTTGGCTTGGTTCTGCTGTTTGAGCACTAAATGCATTCACTTGGCCAATTAGTTGCCTAACAGTAGATAGGTCGGTGCTGTTTTGTGTTGTAATTTAGGCTAGACTAGTGGTTTTTTGATGGTTGAGAGTAGGTTTAAATGTGAAAAGATTGGAATTTTAGGCTATCTAAGCGGTTTTGTGATTAGACCCATCTCCAGTATCTCATGGCAACTCAAGCTCAAGCCTCAGCAAGCAACCATCAAGAGCATTCTGAGTCTTTCTCCACCCCAGTTAAAATGCCACTCAGTTCCTGCTGCATTAGCTCTTTTAAGTCATTCTCTTTCCTCTCCATTTTCAATTACAAGCCCACCTTCAATCGCATAAAACATTCATACTCTGTCAGTCAATGTACACCTGATTCAATAACCCACAACATCAACCCCTTTTAGATCACCTTCAAAAACCTGGGTATTTCTCAGTTGATATATGCACAACACAAAAACAACATTCTCAAGGATGTGGGTAAGCAAACTCTGTCAATGGCTTCCATCCTCTTGTTCACCTCTCTGATTCAGCAAGTCCAATTGACACTATCTTTAGCAATTACCCAAATCCTGAACTCAGACTTTCAATCCAACATGGCCTCAAAAGAGCCAGAGGCATACAAACATTAAGACCTTAAATTATTTACAAAATGTAGGCCACCATTATACCATTTAATGGGAGAATAATGAGTACCCATCAACATCATTACCATAGGTTTCTCCCATAAAATGGTTTTGGGGTCAATGTCAATAGTGAAAATATCATGTACATAATAATCAACATTTTTTATATCCGCTTCTCATGGGATTGAATTTGAAGAGCCACACTTGATTCTTCTCTACCTTCACTATGTTAAGACAATTTAAGTACATATAGGTTATAGTTTTAATGTTATAGTTAATGTGTTAGGTATTAAAGTTTATGTCTTGTAACATTTTAGGAGTTACAATGTGTTTATGATGAGAGTGTACTAGGAGTCATAATTTTTAGAATTCGTTGTGTTAAAAATCATATTGCACTATGGTTTACTTAATAATAGAGTTATTCCCTTAAGGATTATAAGGTAATAAATGCCATTTTTTCTTAATGGTAATAGTGGTTAGAAGTTGCATTTTGGAAGGGTTTGCAATTCTCCAAGAGTGATCAAAGTATATTATGGTTTATATGGGATATGGGACATACAAGTATTTTGACTTTCATAATGGTTTTTGGTTAAGACACATTGTATTTGATATTATAGTGACCATAGTGGTGAAAGGTTACATTAATAAAGGGAAAAAATTAGTGGGGCTAATATATAGTACAATATATATGAATATCTAATAATAAATTCATTATAAGTATTTTTATTCTTCATGAAAGTGTTTTTTTGTTGTATTTGCGTTCTTCAATTTATGCCTTACAGCGTTTCCTTTGCAACATCTGGTGCAAATGCTAGTATTAAAATTAAATAACACACATCATATATAGACACTCTAGAGAGTGCTTCACATCGTCCATGTCTATTTTCTCTATCTTGAAAAAATTGAAAATCCAGACGTTGCAGTACGCTTGGAGGAGGAGGTGTAATGGATGGTTGCCTATCTATTCTTCATAACGGTGCAACAATATCCAAAACCTGATCCAGTATCTGCGTCTTTGGAAAATATTTTGCTCCTTTTCAAATGAAGCAAAATAAAGAATACAGAACTTCTTATGTGTTGTCGATTGTTCTATTTGACTTTTACAGGGTGCTTTTTCTCTACCTCAGTTGGCATGCAAGCTTTTGAACATCCTTAGAATTAGATGATTTCAATGCCTCGTGTTGATAGTCAGGGGAAAGTATGAGGGGCCCATTTTAGAGTAGATGTATGTTCCAAGAGGTAGGCTAGTGAGGCAAATTGGGCAAGTGAATTATGATAATACGAAATTTGTTACCAGGTGTTAAAGTTTTACCGAGGTGAATTGAGAAAATGAATTCTCATATAAATAATTTGGTAATAAATATAAATATCTTATTAGTTAACATTATAATGCAATATTTTATAATTAGTATTACTGAAGTTTAAAAATATATCCATAAGGTTATATGGACCTTTATAAATGGTTCATAATTAATTTTTATATTTATGATTTACTAATGGAAAAAGGCTTTATTCTATTTTCAAGAAGACCAATAAAATATATCCATGCTTAAGTGATAATGTTATCATATGATGTTAATTTAAGGACATTGTGAAAGTTTATGGGACAATGCCATCCTGCAATGTTTATTTAATGATATTATGTACATTTAAATATATTAAATATTTAAATACACTACCAAGGAAGATTTTTTAATTAATTTACTTGTGACTAAATTATTATTTGGTATAATATATTTAAATACACTACCAGGGAACATTTTTTAATTAATTTACTTGTTACTAAATTATTATTTGGTATGAGAAATTTTCATTAGTAGACATTTTTATATTACTTTTTATGATATATATTTAAATACACTACCAGGGAACATTTTTTAATTAATTTAGTTGTTACTAAATTATTATTTGGTATGAGAAATTTTCATTAATAGATATTTTTATATTAGTTTTTATGATAGTGTAAAAAAAGTTATTGGGCATTTTAAAAGTAAGGCCTTTTGAGAAGGAAGGTAATAGTTTATCCAATTTGAACGAATAAAACATAAATTTATACCATTTCAAAAACATATTTAATGATTTGAATTCATATAAATATAATTTATTTACAAATATGTTAACTTCCATGTGTGGACCAATTATATGCATCTACACTTCATTGGCACAATGTCAAGGTTGATTTATGTCCTTCCATTGTAATTAATCCTTAGACATTGTTATCAATTTACTTTACTTTTATATCTATGCTCTAAAGCACTTAACATATTATAAGTTGTTTTATAGTTTCTTTTCCATGGTTTTCTTAACATTTATGTAAAATACCAAGGTATTGATATACCCATGGTTTTCAAGTTTGAGTTCATGTTCATCGAGTTTTGTTAATTTTTTTTCAATTTTGCAAATTCTTGACTAATTTTGTTTTTCTTTTCTTTTCAATACCACATTTTACAACTTGATTCTCCATTGCACTACAATGATATTTTTCATAGAAAATTAAAACAATATTTTTATTCAATTATAAAATGAAACCACATTTTTTAGTTCTCAAAGAAAAATACAATGAATAGCAAGTACCATTGCATATTGCAAGTCCAAGATAACAATGATATACTACATGTGTAAGAGAATAGGGGCATATTACACTTACAAGATTAAATTACATAATTAATATGCACTTCATTTCTTTTGCTTTAAAATATGATTCTCAATCATCCACCCTTCTCCTTTTTAGCTTATCTCCATTCCTCTAAATCAAGAACCATAATAACTAAGTGTAAGTCAAAGATGGAGATATCACAATTTGTAGAATGATCTAGTTGCTTATTTGAATTTGATTTATTAATTTCACAATGTCCATTTTTTCCACCTAGAGGGGCTTCAACCACCATGACACATATCTAGAAGAAAATCCTTATCTTCATTTCTTCTACTTTATCCCCATGAAAGGAGTGGATTTCCTAATTGACAGATATGTAGTTCCTAATTGACCTTGTTTTGATTAATGTTACTATCAAAAGGTGGTTCATCTGTAAATTGCATCCATTTAGTTTTTATTTGGTTCAGTTTTCCCTATGTGGACAAGCTTAGATACTAGGGAAAATAATTTGTAATATTTTAGAAGCCAACATCTCTAGCAATGATTGTAGTGACATCATTTTCTAACTTCTGAGTATATTTCATTACAATGGATGTATTTATCTTCATTTCCAAATTAGTTCTTAGCCAAAATAAATTACAAATGGTATAGTAGCTAAAATTATAATTTTTTATTCACTCCTCCAAGTTTCTTGTTTGAGTCATTGTGATTGCGTTTAAAGACATAAGTAGGGAAAAATTTAGGGGCTAATATTTGGATGTGGGCTAATTTCCATGTCTTTTTAAAAAATAAGCTTCAGCAATTTCAATTTTTTCTAAAAATAATTCGCCCAAATTTTATATTAAAAAATTATTTTACCTTAAAAATCACCAAAAAATTACATAGACTATATAAAATCATTAGAAATATAAACAATTTTACAAAATTATTGCCAAACATTTATAGTTTGCATGTTAGTGACTAGTAATATTCACCAACATTTCTAAACTTTAAGATAAATTTTCATCCTTAAAATTTTCCTTAGACATAAGTAGAAAGACAATGACATCAAAAAATACCTCTTTAACCGATGTTTTTTAATACCATTACATGAGTGTATCTCATTTGTTATTTATTAATATCATTTCCACATATCAACTTTATTAAATTTTCAGATTTTGTGGCTAAAAAGTTACTTTAAACTTTAGAAATTGAAGTTTCTAATCACTTTACCAATCAAAATTGGTATTCTCAAAAGAGTTTAAAGCTTTGTTCCATGATATAGTACAAATAGTCATGTAATTCTTCCTAAAATATGCTTTATATATTTTAGTTTCTCTTTCTTATTATACTAAGTGCGTTAAGCAATTTTAAGAAAAATCTATTGGAGCCTTATCAGCAAAAGAGCACATTTTTTTCTCGTTAGAGAAATCCATATACTTTTCCTTCTAGCATTAATTATGGGAATAACGGAAAAATTTTCCATTGACCAATGCCTTCTACAAAATTGAATGTCTGAGAAAGTCATTGAGCAACAAAATTGTGTTTATGTAGGATTCGATCTAAACCCACAACTTGTGCAAGTGCAAGTACTTGTTGATGGTAATTATGTTGATGAATCTTAGTCCTTGGTTTGCGTGTTTCATAAATAGGTGACAACACAACTACCACCACAAGATGGGCATCCATAGATTTTTAGATCGAGAAATTATATTTTAAATTGTGTACAATGTATGAACCTGGTTAATATAGGCAAATGGCCCTCATCAACCACATACTTCATTAATCAAAAGGCATAATGATCCCTTTCTCCATTGAAATGGAAATTCTTTACACAAATGGTTTGGCATCATTCTCTCTAGTTTAAATTAATGTAATATAAATAAAAAATGAAAAATGTAGAAGCATATATGAATGTGGATAATGAGAAGCATGTAAATGCAACCTGCAAGAAACTTTTTAACACAATTCTATTTGAAGGAGAATATGGCAAGAGATTAAATCAAATCCCACGTGAGTTGATATCTTGTTCTTGACTTCATCTCATATTATGTTAACAAGAATAAGACAAGTGAGAATAAAAACCATAACATGACAAGAGTCCCATGGGATATAATGTTCACAACTGAAATAATGAAGAATGAAATGTTGGCATTATAATTTTGCTTTGGCACTATGGTACAGGTGTTGTACTTGATGGCAACTCACTCAAGTGGCAGATCTCTGTTCAGGCTCTCAAAATCATAGAAAATAAGATACCCGCAGGTGATCCTAAGAGAAGTTGTGGACCCGCAGGTACACCGACCAAGAAGTGTGGACATACCCGCAGGTGCTCCGTTCAGAAGGTGCGGACCCTAGTTCACTCACTCCAATGCAGAAAAGCGTGCACACGTGGGAATTCTTATGTTTGGCCCTTGGTATTTAGCCTGTCGTTCATGATCCTATGGTTTTGGTCCGTGGTATAAGATCTAAATTATTGAGCCCCAGGTTTTTGGGTCCCTTGTATTGGCTCTCTATGGTTTTGTTTCATGGTTTTAGTAAGGGCTTGCCTATAAAAAGGAAAGGAGAGCATTTGGCTAGTCACTTGTGAAATTTTGAATATCTTAAGATCTGAAATTTTCGGTAATCGATTTAAAAAGCTAGATCTAAATCAAGGTGAAATCTGTAAAGTGTAAGGCGGATCTGTTGATAGGGCGTGATCTCTTAGGCGCGTGATCAGATCTGTGGATCTGACAATCTGTGGTACGTTGGTGGACTGTTAATTTGGGTCTATTTGGAGGTCTGCAGGCGATCCACAGCTCAGGTGCGGAGGTACGCAGGACAGAAGAAGGGACAGTGCAGAGGTACACAGCGCATCAGAAGGCGCAGGTGCGAGGTATGCAGCGCATTAGAAGGCGCAGGTGCAGATGTACGCAGAGCAACAGAAGGTTTAGTGTGTGGGTACGCAGATAAACAGAAGGATGAGGTGCGGAGGCTCGCTGTCAGGCAGACAGTGCAGGTGCGGATCTGAGCAGTGGTACGCAGTTCAGCATAAGAGCTAAGTGCGGATCTACGCAGTCAAGGAACAGAAGAACTGCGGATATCCGCATGCTGCTATTGGTGAAATTGCGGACCCCTTTTGAAATAATTATTGACTGCCTTTTATCTATTGCTGCAGAGTTCTGGGTTTAGATTTCTTGTATTACTTTTCTGTTTACAGCATTCTGAGAAGTTGGGTGATTCATTGGTTGATTGTATAAGGAGATTGGGTGATTCACATGTACTTGATGATTATTTGATCTTCTTGGATCCTGTCTGAAAATTAATGAAATGTGGTCCTCAAAGAAGTAGAAGAACTAAGGGGGTTGTAGCTAGCTTCCAGGAGAGACTGGAAAACGAGAGAGAGTTGTAGCTCTCTGCAGGTTGCAGCCTGTGTACTGGTAAAGGACTGCACTACAAAATCATTGTAAAAGAAGTTTCTAATTAAAAGAAGATAGAGACATATTGCAGCAGGTGATTTTCACCCACATTGGGTTTCCACCTTATATCTGGTGTTCCTTGGTGTGATTATCTATTTTTCTTGTTCTTGCTCATTATTATATGGTACTGACATACAAACTAATGATCAATATCTGAAGAATAAATTAATTGAAAAGAATTAGATAATACTGATTCACCCCCCGTCTCAGTATTATTTCCAACAATTGGTATCAGAGCTGGTCCTTCAGAAGAAGCTTGATCGCTTGAAGGAAGATCATTCATCATGAGCAACTACGAGAGGGAAGCATCAATCAGGCCACCAATTTTTGATGGGACAAACTTCGTATATTGGAAGGTAAGAGTTACTGCCTATCTTCAGTCTCTTGGTACAGAAGTCTGGGATATCATAGATACAGGGTATACTTTTCCTTTAGCAACTCCTATAGATCCAGCTGAGAAGAAGCAATATGAAACAAATGCAAAGGCGGTCAATACTCTATTAGGATGTCTATCTCAATCAGAATTTGTCAAGGTTATGCAGTATAAATCCGCAAAAGAAATATGGGACAAGATCGTTCTGAGCTATGAAGGAGATGAACAGGTAAAACGAGCAAAACTTCAAACCCTCAGAATTCAGTATGAAAATCTCAGAATGCATAATGATGAAAGTGTGGCCAACTATTTCCTTCGTGTAGATGAAATTGTTAGTTTTATGAAAAACTTGGGTGAAGAAATAAAAGAGGCTGTTGTGGTTGAAAAAGTTCTAAGATCTTTGTCCCCTAGGTTTGAATCAAAAGTTTCTGCAATAGAAGAAAAGGAGAATCTTCGAAACCTTACCATGTCACAGCTACACGGGATTCTAACTGCTTATGAAATGAGGAAAGGAGGACCATCAGACAGGAGAGAAGCAGCTTTCAAGGTCTCAGGCAAAGGAGACTACTATGAATTAGGACATGCATCAGAAGAGGAAGAAGAATCAAATTTTGTCAAGAATCTTCAACCGGGTACTAGAAGATTCAGAGGTAAGTTACCCTTCAAATGCTTTGCTTGTGGGAGAGTTGGTCACTATGCTACCAAATGTCCACATAACGATAAAGGGAAGGAACTTGTTAGATGGAGAAAAAGACAGAATGCAACTACGAAAATTTACTACACTCATGAAGATAGTGATGGTCTTTCAAATAGTGATGAAGATGAACGAGGTAATAACTATAAACTTTTAATGGCTTTTGAAGATGATGATTACATGGATGTTATAGATGTAGATGGTTTTCATGAAGAGATTTCCAGACTCAAAATATGTATAGAAGAAAAGAATATGATCATTGATACTCTGCAATTCCAACTTGATGAAAGGAAAAATTTCTTGAAAAGTTAGAATGTGAAATTGTTGGGCTTAGAAAAGAAATTGAGAAAACAAAGGCTCTTAATCTAAAGTTTGTTAAAGGATCTGAAACTCTGGATGAGATCATCAATGTACAACGCTCTCCACTAATCAAGACAGGTCTAGGGTATAATGGAGAAGCATCTCAAGCATCCACCTCAAAGAGTTATCTTGATGCAGCAAGAAGGAATGAGCAAAAGCCCAATGGAGATCACCAGGTAAAATAAGGACGAATTACATCAAGAATAAACAAAGACTACCAGGTAAATCAGAGGCAATCCACCTTAAGGATGAACAAAAGCTACAACTAGCCACAGGTAAAATCTTCTCAATTTGCCTCAAGAATGGATGACAATAGAAACTACAATAATTTGGCAGGTAATTTTGATAATCGCAAAAGTTTCTTCAATGGCCAATGTTTCTCTTGCCATAACTTTGGCCACAAATCAGCTCAATGTGTTGCCTATAAAACAATCATGACTAGAGAAGCTCAAAAACAAAGAAATGTGACTGGGATCACGAAAAGGACTTATAACAACTTTTCGGACCTTGAAGATGAAATTGAATGTTCTATTTGTAATAACTTTGGTCGTGAAGATTCTGAATGAAGGAGCAGGTTTTGGTAGATAAAGGAACAAGCCTCAAGTACCAGAACATGGAGAATAAAGGAACCACAACCAAAAAGATGTGGGATAGCTTTTTATGCAAAAGGACAGGAAAATCAATGGTACATCGACAGCGGATGTTCGAAGCATATGACAGGTGATAAAGAAAAACTTGAATCATATACTGCTTTAGAAAAGGGAAAGAAAGTTTCTTTTCGAAATGATACCCCTGCAACCATAAAAGGAAAAGGCACTGCTTAGTTGAAAGAAAAGGTCAAAGCTGGAAATGTTTTGTATGTTGATGGCTTGAAGCATAATCTATTGAGTGTCAGTTAGATGTGCGATCAAGGAACCGAGGTAATATTTCGATCAAATGGATGTAGTGTTCATGATCTTGATACAGGGAAAACAGTGATCAAAGGTAGAAGAACTCCAAATAATCTATACATATTTGAAGAAGGACAACAACAATGCTATTTGAGCAAGGATGATGAACACTGGTTATGGCACCGGAGGTTGGGGCATCTAAGCTTTTCACAAATAAGGAAAGCATGCAAATACCAGGCAGTTCATGGTCTTCCAGATATCAAAATTCCAGACAACACAATATGCAAATCATGTCAATTTGGTAAGCAAACCAGAACTAACTTCCCTGAGAAGGAAGGATTAGCTAGAAAGCCTCTTGAACTAGTCCATACAGATGTATGTGGTCCATTTAGGACAAGGTCACCTCGAGGAGAAGAATACTTTATATTATTCATTGACAACTTCTCCAGGATGGTTTGGTTGGGACTTATGAAACACAAGGATGAAGCATTCGAAAAATTCAAATCTTTCAAAGCCTTGGCTGAAAACGAATCAGATCACAAAATTAAGTGCCTTAGGTCTGACAGAGGTGGGGAGTTTACCTCAAATGAATTTTTCGATTTTTGTGAAGAACATGGAATAAGGAGGGAATTCTCTACAGCTAGGAATCCTCAGCAAAATGGAGTGGTGGAAAGGATGAACAGAATGGTTCAACAAATGGCTCGTGCTATGCTTAATGAGTCTGGAACTCCTGCAACCTTCTGGGGTGAAGCTGCATTTGCTGCGGTTGTTATTCTCAACAAAACAAATGTTTGAATGAACAACACTCAAACTCCTAATGAGCTCTGGTATGGTGAGACTCCTTTGGTAAAGCATTTCAAAATTTTTGGAAGCAAATGCTATATTAAGAATAATGATGAACAGCTTGGCAAACTTGAACCTAGAGCAGATGAAGGCATTCTCCTTGGTTATTCTCCCCACAGCAATGCATATAAGTGTTACAATAAAAGACTTGGAAGAATTGTTGACAACATTGATGTAGTGGTTGATGAAAAAGGATACATTCCTAGGCAAGTAAATTATGAAAATATTGAAGAGGATGAAGACTACCCTCCAAATCAGACTAATGATGAAGAAGAACCTCAAGAGGCACCAGAGGAATAGACAAGAATAGAAGAAAAGACTCCATCCAAGTATGTTCAAAAGAATCATCCAGAATCTCAAACTTTGGGGCAAAAGGAGGCAGGCGTACAAACAAGAAGAACAATTGCAGAAGCTTCAAGCTATTTGGCATTACTCTCCTCCACTGAACCACAAAATGTAAGAGAGGCATGTAAAGATGAATGCTGGGTCAAGGCAATGGATGAAGAACTTGAGCAGATCGACAAGAACAACACTTGGGAGTTGGTTCCTAGACCAAAAGATAAGAATGTCATAGGGACAAAATGGGTCTTCAAAAATAAATTGAATGAAAATGGGGAAGTAAATTAGAAACAAGGCCAGACTTGTCTTTAAAGGGTATGCTCAACAGAAACTTTTGCTCCCATTGCTAGACTTGAGGCCATCCAAATGTTCCTTGCTCTCTCAAGCTTTCAGAAGTTCAAAGTATTTCAAATGGACGTGAAATCAGCCTTTCTGAATGGAGACTTAGAAGAAGAAGTGTACATTGAGCAACCAGATGGCTTCATCCTTGGGAATGATCCAAATCTTGTATGCAAATTGAAAAAGGCTCTCTATGGTCTTAGACAGGCTCCAAGGGCTTGGTACTACCGTTTGGATAAATATCTTCATCAACAAGGTTTTTCAAAAGGATCAGCAAATAGCAATCTTTATATAAAAATTGAAAATGACAAATTGCTAATACTTGTTGTGTATGTAGATGATATTATCTTTGGCAGCAATGAAGAAGCTATGAGTCAAAGCTTTTCCCTAGTGATGCAGAAAGAATTCGAAATGTCTTTGCTTGGAGAACTGACATATTTTCTTGGTTTGCAAATCCAACAACATAAAGACGGTATCTTTTTGTCTCAAACCAAGTATCTCAAGAAGATCTTGAAGAAATATGGCATGGAAGATGCAAAACCAGTATGTACCCCCATGGTTACAGGATGCAGCCTCAGTGCAAATGATGAATCAACAGCAGTGCATCAGCCAACCTATAGATCTATGATTGGAAGTCTACTTTACTTGACAGGTACCCGATCAAACATTATGCATGCAGTGGGAATAGTTGGAAGATTTCAGGCAAATCCAAAGGAAACTCATCTTCAGGCAGTGAAGATAATTTTCATGTATCTTCAAGGAACTCAAAACTATGGCTTATGGTATCTTAGAGATACAGATCTCACACTTCATGCTTACACAGATGCAGATTGGGCCGGAAGTGTGGATGACAGGAAGAGCACAAGTGGTGGTGCTTTCTTTATAGGTTCCAGATTAGTATCTTGGTTCAGCAAGAAATAGAGTTCGATTGCTTTATCTACAGCTAAAGCGGAATATGTGGCTACTGCATCTTGTTGCACTCAACTCCTATGGATGATGCAGACCTTGCAGGATTTTCAAATCACTTGTACTCCACCTATCTCTATCCTATCTGATAATACAAGTGCTATCATCATTTCAAAAAATCCAGTCATGCATTCAAAGACCAAGCATATACCTATCAAATATCATTTTCTTCGGGAACAAGTGCTTGAACAAAAGGTCAAGTTGGAGTATGTTCCTTCTAAGGAACAAGTTGCTGATATACTCACCAAACCATTGCCTAGGGAGACCTTTCAATACCTCAGGCAAAAGCTGGGGATAGTTGATGCATCATCTTGTTGTTGAATCTCGTTTGTTTTAGAGATTGTTGGTTGTACGCGAGTTTCATATGAGGTATATGCATACATTTGCTGGTTTATGGATTGGTCGAAGATCGAATGGCACAGGTTCAGGGGGAGCATTGTTGGCATTATGGTAGAAGATCTTGGATAAGAATGTACAAAAGGAGAACATGGATGTTGATCTGAATATTGCTGCTAATATGTCTCTATCTCTGTCACAGTCATTTATGATGTATGGTGGATTATGGTTCTTCTTGAAGAATTTTTTTTTTACAGATCTGATCTATAGTCAGCAGGAGCATGATCAGCATAGAATTAAGCATGTTCTCAGGGGGAGCATAACCCTTTGCCCTTGATGTCAAAGGGGGAGAATGATGTTGAGGATCTTGAGATTGCCATCAAGTCCAAAGGGGGAGATTGTTGGCATTATAATTCTGGTTTGGCACTATGGTACAGGTGTTGTACTTGATGGCAACTCACTCAAGTGGTAGATCTCTATTCAAGCTCTCAAAATAATAGAAAATAATATACCCGCAGGTGATCCTAAGAGAAGCTGCGGACCCACAGGTATGCTGACCAAGAAGTGCAGACATACTCGCAGGTGCTCCGTTCAGAAGGTGTGGACCCCAGTTCACTCACTCCAATGTAGAAAAGCACGCACACGTGGGAATTCTTATGTTTGGCCCTTCGTATTTAGCCCGTCTTTCATGATCCTATGGTTTTGGTCCATGGTATAAGATCTAAATTATTGAGCCCCAAGTTTTTGGGTCCCTTGTATTAGCTCTCTATGGTTTTGTTTCATGGTTTTAGTAAGGGCTTGCCTATAAAAATGAAAGGAGAGCATTTGGCTAGTCACTTGTGAAATTTTGAATATCTTAAGATCTGAAATTTTGGGTAATCGATTTAAAAAGCTAGATCTAAATCAAGGTGAAATCTGTAAAGTGTAAGGCGGATCTGTTGATAGGGCCTGATCTCTTGGGCGCGTGATCAGATCTGTGGATCTGACAATCTGTGGTACATTGGTGGACAGTTAATTTGGGTCTATTTGGAGGTCTGCAGGCGATCCACAGCTCAGGTGCGGAGGTACGCAGAACAGAAGAAGGGACAGTGTGGAGGTACGTAGTGCATCAGAAGGCGCAGGTGCGAGGTACGCAGCGCATTAGAAGGCGCAAGTGCGGATGTACGCAGAGCGACAGAAGGTTCAGTGCGTGGGTACGTAGATAAACAGAAGGATCAGGTGTGGAGGCTTGCTGTCGGGCAGACAGTACAGGGGCGGATCTGAGCAGTGGTACGCAGTTTAGCAGAAGAGCTAAGTGCGGATCTACGCAGTCAAGGAACAGAAGAACTGCGGATATCCGCAGGCTACTATTGGTGAAATTGCGGACCCCTTTTGAAATAATTAGTGACTGCCTTTTATCTATTGCTGCAGAGTTCTGGGTTTAGATTTCTGGTATTACTTTTCTGTTTACAACATTCTGAGAGGTTGGGTGATTCATTGGTTGATTGTATAAGGAGATTTGGTGATTCACATGTACTTGATGATTATTTGATCTTCTTGGATCCAGTCTGAAAATTAATGAAGCGTGGTCCTCAAAGAAGTAGAAGAACTAAGGGGGTTGTAGCTCCCTTCCAGGAGAGACTAGAAAACAAGAGAGAGTTGTAGCTCTCTGCAGGTTGCAGCTTGCGTACTGGTAAAGGACTACACCAGTACAAAATCATTGTAAAAGAAGTTTCTAATTGAAAGAAGATAGAGACATATTGCAGCAGGTGGTTTTCACCCACATTGGGTTTCCACCTTATATCTGGTGTTCCTTGGTGTGATTATCTGTTTTTCTTGTTCTTTCTCATTATTATATGGCACTGACATACAAACTAATGATCAATATCTAAAGAATAAATTAATTGAAAAGAATTAGATAATACTGATTCACCCCCCCTCAGTATTATTTCCAACATGAAATTTAACATATCAACACCAAACATCACTTCATAAGAGTACAAATGCACCAGATAACATTAATTTTTTTAATAGAATAAAAATATAGATTACAATTCCAAGAAAAGAACCCTTTGCTCAAATGAAATGGCTCCATTTATAGTTTTAGTTTGTGTACCTTGGCATTTTTCCTTCCAGCTTCCTAAGTCTTTAACTACCCTACATGACTCCTAAGTTTCCAGTTCTCATCTTATTTCATATCTTGGCTTATTATTACTTTGACTATTCAACTAGATGTGAAATTATTTTTTCCATGGAATGTTCAAATAAGGAATTATGGGGGGAGGTGGGGGGGAGCGAGGGGCATGAATCAGTAATAGTGAGATTCTTAAAACTTTAGAATAAGTCTTTAATTCTTTCCTCTACTGGCAATTACTTGTGAGAGAATCCATACACAATACAAATGAACAACAAGATAAGGCATTCACATGTACATACAATCTGTCATAGGAGCATCATACACATATTGACATAGGTATTTTTACGTGGAAACTCAAAGGGAGAAAACCATCAATTTGTTTGTTATTGTGATGTAAATTAAGCACCTACTTAATTACATCAAATTGTTTGTGAGAACCCACTCACAGGAGGCACCAACCACCTTAGTATAAAAAGCCACTACTTTCCAAGAGGCACCAATCTCTTATGAATGCAAGCCACTACCTTCTATAGCCACTATTCTACCTTTCATATAATTTTCAGACTCAAAACAGAGAAAATACATATACACCCAAAAATATAAATCTAATTCACTAAAGTACCAACCTTTTCCATTTAACTCTAAAAATATCCTTTGAACTGTGTTCCTTACTACTCCTAGATCTCTAATCACATCCCTCTGCAACATCATGTCTCATTTAAACACTTGACCCATTCCTCTACTTTCACATACGCTGCTCAAATCTCTTCAACTCCCTCTATAATTATCAATTTGCTAATTTTCTCTACAGTAACCATAGGTTTTGTTCCCTTGTCACATAGTAAATGATACAGTCCTTAAAACCATCAACCTACCATTCACACAGCCTAAGTGTGTACTCTATGAATGACTCTTCATATTGCTGCAATGTCTATCTTCTTGCTACTTTGATCATATTAAAAGCAAAGCATGGGCTTCTAAGCATATTTTCCTTCTCATCTACTCAACAACTGCAACTGCAACATAATCAATTCTAAGAATGGGCACTTGTGTGATTCTCCATGTTGAGAATTAAATATTAGACAACTTGCATGCCCAAGGAGGTTCTTCCCTTCTTATTAATTTCTCACAGAGCTTGAGATGTACTCCAGCATGGATTCTTCAAACTATGATCAGACTGCCAGATTCAATGAAGAATGCATTGGAGATCAAAGGTGGCTTACTTCAACTCAAGATAGTCCCAACACTCTTCTCTACAAGTCATGGTCCTCATTTCCTTGACTCATCTATATTAATAGTCGTTAGTTGCTCTATTGACCAACTATTCTTGACACATTTACTCTTAGCTACTGACTCGTTCATCCTTCATACAACTTTGTGTTGTAATCCCATTGCCCCGCATCTTATAAATTTTTATTAATAATGAATCTCAAACTCTTAAGATATTGTGAAATTCTGAGCTTTGCCTTTAACCACTTTTTGTTTACCTCTTATCGATTTTCTACCATAGGACTGGTTGTTGTGATCGACAGCATAACACTTAGGTGATAAGACCTTCAAGATTTGGTTGGGGGTCTAAATCCTTTTTTACCTACTTTATGCCCTCGGTTCTTTGGAATCCATGAACAAATGCCGACACAATGCCTAAATCTCCCTGGTCTCGACACTTTCTCAAAATAAAATTATAGAGGAGCTACAAGATTTCTGACCTCTGAGATATATTTCTAGGGTGACATCATGCTTTCATCATCAACCCCACATGGCATCTGCTGAGTTTTGATATATTTCACTAGGATTTTCCCCATTGGGCCACTAAAAAATGTTGAATCTAACTGCCACATATCCCTCATATAGCTATGTCATGCTAATGTCATCTTCCAACATCAACCCTTGAGGGCCAATCAATTGTTGCCATGTCTCCTATCGGAGGAGAGAGAAAGGCCCCCTCGATCCTTGGTTTTTCAAGTGATTTCCTTTGTAAATCCATGTTCACTGCAACCCTTGGTGATTTTAAAATATTTCACTAAGAATAAGTTATAGGGTTTTGACCTTTCAAGATATTGACCTTCCCTGGTTCTGAGGTTTTGAGGTTCCAAGATTCTGAACCTTTGAGGTTTTGGGCTTGCTTCCCTAGTTCCATGCACTCTTAGGTCTCTTTTAAATAGACCTATGAGGTTCATCTTATGAGGTTCTAAGATTTCAAGCCTTTCAAGGTTCCAAGGACTGCACCTAAGGACTTCAAGGTCCTTACTTTGACTATCAATAAATTTTGATCCCGGGATCCATTTATGGACTTCCTCATACCATTGGAAATATTTTTCAAAGCAATTTCCAATGGAGAAGGTTCGATGTAGTCTTTGAGCCCATTTTCTACCTAAAAGATGGCTGCAAACTCTCTACTATTCTTTTCACCTTTACCCTTCTTCCCGTGCCTAGAACCTTATCTTCTGAGGAATTTTACAAGGTTTCACATGCCATTGGAGAGATATTTCTAGGCACTCACCAACTATGCCACTTTTAGGGGCAACAAAGTTAATCTCTTGAGACATAATCCTCTCCAAATTCTGGGATTCCTCGGCCAACATAGTCATCCTTTTATGGCTTTTCCAATAGGCCCGCTACTATGATGATTCTCTACAAGAGATTGCAACAACCATGAGACTCCCCCTAAGTTTGAAACATCAACCACGTCAAACTAGCCCATTTACCATCTGTTGACAGTGTTGTACCCACCAAAATTCAGGGGGTCTCCCTGATCTGAAGTCCCAACTAGACCTCACACCATTTGGTGTAGTATCCCCATCCGAAATATGGCCCAGTTATCGAAGGAGTGGGTTTTAATGATGTGCCTTGGCTGCAATAATGCATAGATTGGTGTAATCCTAACTTTAGTGAACAAGTGTATGACTCGAAAGAGGATCAAGTGCAATGTATGAAAGGTTGTAGCACACAAGGGGAAGATGAGTGGGCCCCTTAGAATCTTGTAATAATACGCAAGTTGAAAGAACACACGAGCATGGAGACATCACAAGTTAGCCTGCAAAATAATTCACACATTAACCATGAAAAAATTAAACAAAAACATGCATTCAATGAGATTCATAATAATGCAAACGAAATATTTCATAAACGTTAGTGTAAGTGAAATAACATATATTGCAAACATAACAAGAATAGTCCTACTATATTCACAACATATGCATGAAAACATGTTCGCTCTGAGCTTTTATTAAAGTGAAATTTCCAAGAATACATATATCATTGATGATCCACCAGCCACAATAGTGGAACATGAAGTATACACCTCATATGTCAAAGAAAGATACTCTCTTTATGCTATAGAGAAGCCAACGCTCTCAACAAAATCCTAATCTCTTGATTCTAAGCTAAAAGCCTAGCCAAATGCTTGGCTCCAAAAATCCCTTTACATTGGTTATGCAGACATATTTATAAAAAAATGGGTCACTATTCACTTCCCCTTTATGACTCCTAGACTTCCCAAATGACTCTTCAACTTCTTTACAAGATGACTTTTCAACTTCTTTACAACATGACTTTTCAACTTCTTTATAACATGGCTCTTTATATTTGATAATTGACACTTGGAATTTCACTTACAAATTAATTACAAAGGAATATTATAATATAATCATACCCATATAAGACAAAATTGGGTAGAGCTACCTAGACAGTCTAGTAAGACAAAACAGTTAAGCTTGATGTTGGGGAAACTCCATCTCAACAACTTCCACTTGATTTTTCTCGGTCACGTAATGGTTCCAAGCATTGTATTGTGTGATGAAATCCAAAAAAATTTCAATAGTGTTAGGCTGGAAGTAGACTATAGTCTCCATGCAATCTAGGTACACTAATTTGGAACCCATTTTTTCTTCCTTCTTGCACATGAGCAACATTGTATTGATTTGTATAGGGCCATCAATGTACTTTTGCATATTTTGTCCTGTTTACTTCAAGATATTTCCTGATTGTGATCTTCTTCAACTAATCCAAGTATTCCTCCATATCCTTCTTGGCTTGACTCCTGCATTTGGTCTCTATGAGTGAGCCAACGGATGGGATCCCATCCAATTTCACCAAGAAATCTAAGTTGTTGTAAAATCATGCTTATGAGACCTATGTGTTGGCAATGCACGAGGCGAGCTATTTTTTATTCTGGATAAGCATCCAAACCTTTGATTTCTCCAACTCTTCCTCTTTCCCTATCTTCTTTCACAATTCAATCAAGGCCCCTTTGTATTTCATTGACCATTCATGCAAGGGTGCAATAGTTGATTCTATAGCCTTAAGAGTTTTGACATGATATTTGCACTTATGTTGTAACCCATCTAAGTGGAAAAAATCCTTATGCAAAGTAAAAATGGCCTCATAAATATTATGCATGTTCCCTCCCATTGCCGATACTTCACTGAGTATTGTTGCCTTTAGTTCTTACATAGAGACATGTGTGGGAGTTGTGTTCTGTAACTATGCTTGAAGCTATTCAACCTCTTTCCTAGCAGCCTACAAGTTCTTTGCCAATTATTTGTTCTCAACTCTCAAATAGTTCATTTTTTACTTTGTAACACATTCAAAGGCCAAGTTGGTTGCATTAATAGCACCTAGGTTTCTTTTGGTATCCATCATGATCACCCTTTCTCTGATGAATGCAGGAGATGTGAGCTCATCCAGAAAATGTTTGTTCCTCACTTGTACATTATTTTTCTGGAGCTCTTCCTAAGTCAAATTGTATGTGTCCATAACTAACCATCAACAAGAGGAAAATTTTCCTCTTCCTCGCTTGGAGGTTACTCTGCTAAAGGATTGGGTGACTAAAAGGTGACCTGTTGTGTACTTCGCATCAGGTCGATATTTTGAGCTTGCTCCTTGTCCTACATCTATTTTCTCTCCTCCTCTAGTGTTTGGTTCTGTTCTTCATCTTATATTCGTGTGAATTCTTTTTCTTCTACTCTTTTCCTTTCTTCTTATTCCTACTTTTTCCTTTCTTCCTCCAATATCTTCAACTCTTGTTCTTCCTTCCAGTTATGTTCTACTTCTTGCATCCTTTGCTTCCTCTTCCTTTCTACTACTATGGCCTCTTTAAGTATGTCTGGATCTTCTTTCATCTTCTGGCTTTGCTCTCACCCTAGACTATGCACAACTTTCCTCTTTCCTTTCTCATGCACTAGATCGCGCTTCTCCATCGATGTTGCCTTTGGAGTGGATTATTTCTGTAGAGTAACCTATGCTATTCTAGAAAAGCTAACTAGTTAGCAGGACTTGGAGGCATTATAAAAATTATTCCATGCTTCCTGCCGTTATCGCTCAGGTTGTCCCCGAAGGTTGTGGGAAAGGGATACGGCCGAGGTAACCACAAACCAACTTTGGACTGCAGGTTCTAGCCCACCTGCAGTCAGAGAGGGCTCTCTCTTTCAGATTTAGCTTTGTTGAAAAGGATTTTAGGCTAGTTATTGAGTTCGAAGGGTTTTTTGTTCTGTTTTTGGTGGGAAAATTGATTTTTTCAGGTAGAGAGGCAGAGCATAGTCTGAGGGTTTCAAACCATTGGGCGTGGAGTCGAGGAGAAAGACTACTGGTGCATTTCCTTGATAACCATGAGGGAAAATGGAGCAAGATAGCTGAGCATGAAACAATGTTTCAGGTTTAAGGGATGGAAAGAAATGCTAAGTAACGAGAGGAAGTTAAGAATCTCTCAATCATTCTTAGCAGGGAAAGATAACAGAGCGCTACCTAGGGGCAGTGAAGAATCCCTAGATAATTGGCTGACACAGGTGAATTGGGGTAAACATGAGCCAGGAGGAATTCATATTCATAACCAATTCATTCAGAGGAAAACATAAAGAAATAGCAGAAATTAAGCATAGAGAGTATTTAAACTAATTCTAGGCTATTCTTTCTTCCTGCTATTTAGATAATGGAAAACACATAAACAGAGGTAAGAGACACTTATTGCTTCGAGCTGCAGCACAAGAATTCCATCTTCAGTCTCCAAAACATTCATTTACAACAGACAGTTCGCTCTCCAAGCTTTCGGCAATCTTTGATTGTAGAAAAACTCAGGTATACACAGCGAGTCTCTAATGAAAATTCTCAATTGACCAACCCTTAAAACTATACAGATGGTGGTATAAATAGGGCAAAACTATCTATAGAGCTTCTTTATTACATCTTGACCTAACAGGTCATAAAAAATTATTTATTGACCTAACTCTATCAGAAATAAATGCAATGAAATAAACTCGGGCTCCGCTGAGGGCAGTCGTATCAAAAATGAATAACTCATGCTGTCCTTGGTGGCTTGGTGCAGTGTCTTCTGAAATAAATGAGTATGGGTTTCTGCTTCTCTGCTGTCCTGTGGCTTTGAATGCCTTAATGGTGAATTGAAGGCAAGGATGGGCTTATGCTGCTTGATTTGACTTTGTTGGGGGGCTTCATTAATGTACAGGTGCTTCGAGCCCCTAAAAAATCTTCGGCTGATACTCTTTGGCTGTTTTTCCTCCTCTGATACTCTTTGACAAAATCTGAGCTGCTGCTGTGATGTGCTGTGGGTCTAATCACAAATTAATGGCCGTTGTTCAGCCTCTGTCTCTCTGAAACTGTCTTCGGCTGCTTCTGAAAACTTTCGCGCTGAAAACGGGTCCTTTTGCGCCTTTTCGGGCTTCCTGGGGGCTGCAAATTGCTCATCAAAAACTGCCTCAAAAACTGATTCCGGGGCTCCAGAGTGCGATTTTTGCCTTCTTCGCGCCAAAAAGTGCTGATGACGTCAGCGGATGGGACTTCGTACGGCGGGTGACGTCAGCATGATGACGTGGCGGGATGACGTCAGCATGATGACGTCATCCTGTACGGACGGTGACGTGGCATGTACGGTGACAGGGACTCGGTGGCAGGACACGTGGCAGGTGACTCAGCGGTACAGTGGCAGGAGGCCACGCAGGCGGATGACGTGTCATGTGACTGGGCAAGGGGGTGACGTAGGATGTGACGTGGGGCTTACGTCACAGGGGAGGGCGGTAAGTGGTATTGGGCGCACCACCTTTGGGGGAGAGCGGTTTTGGGGGAGGGGACTCCGCCACACCCCAGGAGGTGACGCGTGGCGGGAGGTACGACGGCAATACCACCCATCTCCCGGACGTTATCCTTCGGGCGCTTTGGAGATGGGACGGCCCGCCAGCTGTAGATCTACGGGACTGGGGATCGGACGGCTGGCGGGAAGGACGAGGCGACGGCGGGTTAGGGCGGGGAATATGCGTGGGATATTCTTTTTTTAATATATGCGCACGGGGGTTTAGACTTAGGTAAAAATGGGTTATGGGGTTTAAAACGGGCGGGGTTAATATTTTATACCAAAACTTTGGGTTAGGGGCAAAAAAGGGGTTTTATGGATGTAAAATGAGCGCGGTTAAAATATTTACAGTTGGGACTTAGGAAAAAGGGGTGGAACATGGGTTTTTGAGGGTTTTAGGGCTAGGGGAGAGGTTATTAATCTGACCAGGTGTTAGACTAATCCCTGATATGACTCGGATGGGCTAAAAGCAGCCCCAGATGGACTATTTTTTCCCAGACTTAGAAAAATATGGCTATATTGCCAGGGAGGGGATATTTACATAGGGGAGTTTTATATACATAGTTTTAGTAGGGGAATGGGAAAACTGATAGGGAGTTATATAATACTGTTAGTAGTTAATATGAAGGTGACCAGCAAGCACTAAGGTCAGGGACCTTAGGCTAAATTTGGGGAAAAGAACTTGTAAAGAACTGAAATCCTTGAGTGAAGCAGATCCACACCAAGGCACTGATATGAATGATGATGAAACTAAGAGGAGTCAAGCAGATCTTGACCTCTTTGGGGAGTTAGTAAGTGACTTAGGGAATTAGAAGAAGGGGGAGTTAGTGATATCTAGCTTTGAGCTCTTTTGAATGCAAAAAACTGCCTGCACTATGATCTGAAAAGATAAAACAGTTTGTAACACAAAATTGATCATGAATCACCATTCTGCAACCACACAGCTACCTACCCAGCCTACTTCCTAACATTTTTTCTTCTTTTGATTTGGGTGCACTTAGACTTGCAGACCCATATTTACAAATTTTTCTTTTTCTTTTTTCTGATTTCCTATCTAAATCTACACTTATTTCTGCCAGGGCCCAGATTAGACAGTTGGGTCCCTTTGTTTCTCTACCTATCTACAAATCTGCCAAGATTAAACTGTTTGGACAGATATCATTCTCTATATTCTAAAACAGGAAATTGAAACCCAGGGATACCAATATTAAACTGTTTGGACCTCCCAAAAATGAAAACTTTTCAAAACTGGGACAACTCATCAAAATTGGAAACAACAGTGGCATTTGGACTAGCACACTTTATAACTTTCTTCTTTGGTCTCGGTCCAGAAATATGGAACCTTGCAGCATGCAAGATGACATATTTGGCATGTAAAAATGTCAATCATGAAAGATGATACCCTGTTGCAACAGGAGGCTAACAGTGGCTCCACTTGGGGATGGCTTTTCCTTGTGAAAAGTCAAGAACAGCAGGTCAGACTGCCTTGATCTTCTGTTTGTTGCTGTGGACTGAAGAACTTCTCTGCTCTGGCTGGTAAAAATGTAAAATTTTGAGCTATGAACAACTCTCTCCTCAACTGGTTATTGTGGAATGTACAGCAACGCCTGCTTTCTTCTGCGTGCTTACTCTTTATGTACAATGCTGCCTGAGTATTACCTTTAGAATCATGGGCCAAAACTGGTGTATTTCTTGTGACTTTGCCTTGAGCAAGGTGCTGATATGAACTGGAAACAATGCTCGGTTTTGATACTTCTGACCTGAAGATTGGAAACAGTTTCTTTCTACCACGAAATGCCTGTAACGTGACCTTTTTTCCTCTTGTTGTTCTGCTGAAATTGGTGCAGAGGCAGAACTCTTGGGACCTGAATATTTGCTTTGGCTGCGTCCTCACTCAACTTATTGTTGTTCCTTAAACAATCAGCCTGGTTATATAAATAGAATGAAAACAGACTCCTGATATATACAAATAATACTGTACAACAAATATGTACAAAGCTGTGTTGTGTCATTTTTACAATGGATCATGGTAATGCTTCAGCATACGGCCATTCACAGGGCCTTCTTCAGCGGTGATGTCATCTGTAGATCTGAGAAAATAAGTGTTATTTCCCTGAATGGCAGAAACAATGAATGGACCTTTCCATAAGAAATCAAACTTTGCATGTTTGCCCTTGTCTTCTCTTCTTGAATCCCATCTTAGAACTTTGTCACCAACATTGAAATCTTCAGCCTTAGTTCTCTTATCAAACATCTTTTTTAGCTTTTCTTGCAGGATTTGAACTCTGTCATAAACTTGTTCTCTGGTTTGTTAAAGGTGAATGGTCTGATTGATTCTCCTCTGGATGTCATTTGGTTCAGCTTGGATTTCTTGCAACAGTCTGATAGTAGGGATGCCCAGGGATGTAGGAAATCTGGCCTCCATGCCATACACTAACTCATAAGGGCTCATCCCAATGGATCTTTTTGTGGACAGTCTGTCTGCCCATAGGGCATTCACTAGCTTTTTGTGCCAGTTCTTCTTGTTTTCTTCCAGCACTTTCTTTATGATGTTGATGAGACTTTTGTTTGATGATTCTGCCAAGCCATTACCTTGAGGGTAATAAGCTGTAGAGTGGCCCAGGGTGATATGAAATTTGTGACAGAAACTGATCATCTTTTTGGACTTAAAGGCAGCGGCATTATCGGTGATGATTTTTTCAGGGCAGCCAAATCTAGAAAGGATATTGCACTCAAGGAATTGGATAATGATGGTATCATTGGCCTGCCTACAGGGAATGGCTTCAACCCACTTAGTGAAATAATCGGTGGCTGTTAGGATCCATTTGTGTTGGCCTGAAGAAGAGGGATGAATTTCTCCAATGAAGTCAAGACCCCATTGTTGAAAAGGTTTTTCTGTGGATATTGGTTTTAGGGGGAGGGGCAACAATTATCTCTTGCCCTCAAAAATCTGGCACTTGTGACATGATATGGAAAACTTCTTAATATCTGCAAAAAGAGTGGGCCAATAGAAACCAGCCCTCAAAATTTTATCAGCTGTGGACTTCCAATAGAGATGTCCTCCACAATCACCTGCATGAAATTCTTTCATGACATTGTTAGTTTCATTCATGGTCAAACAGTTAAGCAATATACCTTCATGATTTCTCCAAAATAAAGCACCATCTATAACACAAAATTTCAAAGCCTTCATTTTTAAAAATCTTTTCTTTGTTCTGGACAATCCTAGGGGAGCACACAGGTTTAACAATACATAGCAAATATCAGTGTACCAAGGGCATTGCAGAAAGATTTCACTGATCTGTGGAGTCACCAGCTCCGATTCATTGTCCAGCTGGTTAATATCTAAGGCCTGAAAGTTTGTTTCGGACATTAGTTTAGCTAAACCTTGTCCCTTTATCAGCTTGGTTGGTTTTATTTCAATGTCATATTCGAGGATGCTTGCGATCCATTTACCTCTTTTGCCTTCCAGTCCGTCTTGGGTCAATATGTCTTTTACAGCAGCGTGTGGGACGTAGGCAATCACGTGTGAATATAGTATGTACACTCTAAAATCCTTGATGGCCTTGACAAGTGCGTAGGCCTATTTTTCCATGATGGGATATTTCAAAGGGGCGTCTCTTAAGGCTCGGCTGAAATAAGCAATTGGCTTTTCAGCTCCCTGCTCATCCTTCTGCAACAGGACAGTAGCTATTGTGTGATCAGATGCAAATGAAAATATGATAAAATCTTTGTCAAACTGTGGGCTAGTGAGGACGGGGGTCTGAGTTAGAGCAGATTTGATACTCTCAAAGGCCTGCTTGGTCTCAAGGGACCATTTTACCTTGGCATCTTTCTTCAGCATGTTGCTTAACAGTCGTATTAATTCAGCCAGATTTGGGATAAACCTTCTTAAGAAATTAATTTTCCCGAGGAATGCTTGTAGCTCTTTTATGTTTCTGGGGTACGGAATTTGGAGGATGGCTTGTATTCTTTCAGGGTCAATTCTTATTCTGTCTTTCGATATGATGTGACCAAGTAACTTGCCTTCTTCAAGGCCAAAGAGAGATTTCTTAAGGTTCAAAGAAATACCATATTTCCTGCATGTCATAAAAATTTGCCTGAGATGCTTGAGGTGTTCTTCATCAGATTTGGAAAATGGGGTTAAATCATCTAGATAGACAACTAGAAAATCATGTATTTCTTTAGCAAATGCAATATCCATTGCTCGTTGAAATGTTGCACCAGTGTTTTTAAGTCCAAATGGCATCTTTACATACTTAAATGTTCCCCACGGTGTGGTAAAAGTTGTTTTGTCTTGGTCATCTGGGTGAACAAGTATCTGGTTAAAACCTGAAAAACCATCTAGCAGAGAGATTCTAGATGATCCCACCACCCTTTGCAAGATGTGGTCCATTTTGGGCAAAGGATAGTGGTCTTTTAAGGAGACTTGATTTAAATTTCTGAGATCTACACAAAGTCTGATTTCACCTGTCTTTTTTCTTGTAGGAACCAGGTTGGACACCCATTCAGAAAATCTGATGGGTGCTATTATACCTGCATCAAACATTCTTTTTACTTCCTTCTCAATTGGGGGAAGAAGCATAGGGTTGATTCTTCTGAGTTTCTGTTTGAAGGGTTTCTGGTTGGGCTTCAATGGAATTGTGTGCTGAATCACTGATGTATCATAGGATTTCAAATCTTCGTAGCTCCAAGCAAATACATCTTGGAATTCTTTGAATAAATCAATGTACTTGGGCTTCTGATCGGCTGGTAATTTCTTGGACAGTTTGATCATTTTTGGTCTTTCTGCTGTCCCAATATTATGCTCTTCTATCTCAGTGTTTATTGGCTGTAATTTTGGTTTCCTGGGGACATCGTTGGCATCGAACATGTCTTCCAGAGGGGTGAGACCGGCAGGCAGAAAGTTATCTTTCAGCTCAATGATTTCTGCCTCTGTCTTGTCAATTTCTTCCAAGTGCATTTGTTTCAGCTGTTCTATGTTTTGTTTGTCAAAAACTGTTGGTTTCAGAATCTGTCTGGCTGTTGCAATTGTTACAGCCTGCTGATTTTCTTGCTGATTCTCACTTGTTTGCTGTTCCGGATCTGTCATAGCATCCATATCTATATGAATGTTTGAAAATTCATGCTCAAGGGTAAGGAAACTGTTAATTTGTGCATCGTTTTCAAACACTTGCCAATCTCTGATGTTATTTGGGACAGTGGGCCTATGTTTTATTTCAGCTGTGAAGTGATGGTTTGGGTCGAAAGGGAGCTTACACGTACTTGCAAAGGTGGCTAAGCTGTGTGCATGAATGTTGTGATTTCTTGAAATCTTGTCAAGCTTGAATTCAGTGAATGTGTTGAGTATATTGGTAGCAGCAGTTCTATAAGCTCTCATTCTGTTGTCATTGGTAACGAAATTACCTTTCATCTGTTGTATTATCAAATCAGAGTCACCTAGGATAGACACTTTTGTAGCTCCTAGAGTTTTCAGCAATTTAAGGCCTAAAAGCAGAGCCTCATACTCTACCATGTTATTTGTGCATTTAAAATTGAGTCTGTATGCATGACCTTCCGCATGGTTGTTATGTGTGTTATGAATCCAAACACCTGCCCCTACTCCTAACTTGTTAACAGAGCCATCAAACTCTAAGTACCAAGTGATTTCTTGCTGGTGAATAGTGCTAAGAGTCTGAGCTATCTCAGGATTGGGCAGATTCGAAATTTCTGTTTGAGGATGTTCTTCTAACGTGTTGGTCGCGTTAACTACTGTGACGGCTTTATGAGTATGTACAACTGATTCTTCATTGATGTGTGTTTGTTGTTCTAGATGCAAAGTCTGATCATCAAATGGGGTGTTTGCATCATCATTAAACAAAATGAAAGAATCCATATCGGAATGGATTGAATAAATGGGAAAATTTTCAGGCTTGCTTTCACTACTCACTACATATTTCATAAGCATTTCTCTGTACAATCTCTTTGGTTGCCCAAAGACTGAAATGGTGGCATAGGAAAGATCTAGTTGAAGGGATCCTTGGAGCTTTGCTCCCCATGATCTTGATAGGAGCATACCATATTTTGGTGGGATGCCAGCCACGACCACATCCATGAGGATGGTTTTATTGGGATATTGAACTAGGGAGACACACAAGTCTTTGATAAGGCCTAAACATTTCACTTGACTTGAGTCAAATGAATACAAATCTTTGTATGGTCTGGTAATGTCGAGGTTCAGTTTTTCCATAATTGCTTTGGGCATAAGATTGTGCGATGCCCCTGAATCAAACATAGCGTTGTGTAAAATTTTGTCATGTACATGCAGACTGATATAGAAGGGTGGAATGGGTCCTTGTGTCGATTTTCCATTAACTTCTGGGCCAAATAGCAGTTCAGGGGAATCATCCAGAACATTTACATCATCTTTATTTTCTGGGAGTTGAAGTGATTTTTGAATCTGTTGCCTATATACATCATGTTTTGCAAGTTCTGAAAGAGGAATGGCTATCTTGAGTTTTCCTATTTCTGTTTCTAAACTAAAAGGCTTCTCCGGTGGAGTCTTAGTGTTGATAACATTAGTTTTTTCTTTTTCATTTGGATTATCAGCATCTTGCTCTTGTTTATCAGAGCTGTGGGAAGTTTTCGCTTGCGGTTTTACAGTTTCAGGAGTGCTTTTTGAAATGCTGTTTGAACTTTCTTTTGAGGAAGAATGTGGTAGAGGCTGTTGAACAGAAGGCTGCGTGTCTGTTATGTCTTCTACAGTCACTTGATCTGGGTTTGAGACAGTTGTATCAGCTGGTTCTGTTATAACAACTTTGTTTTTAATCTTGCTGGGTTGCTTGCCTTCCTTTGCTTTGCTAGGCTCAGATATGTCCACGGTCCTGGTTCTGAGTTTATACTGTTTGTGTACTTCATACACAGCAGTATCATAACCCTGCTTGAAGTCAAAAGACTCACCTGTTTTAGTTTGGAATTGGGTGCCGTCATGTTCGTTTTGGTCTTCTTGTGTTAGGAAAGTTTGATGCTCACCCTTTAGATCCATTAAATTCATGTGAGAGTCTTCTATGGGTTGACTAGAAGTGGATCCTTCTACGTAGTTATCTTGGAAAGGGGATCTTATGTCATGGTCTTGGCTCGACCTGCCAGCATTTGTGTTCTGTGTCTTTCTGAAATTTGGGTTCCTTATGGGGTTGGACTGTTGTCCCTCCCATGATGCTTTTCTCTCCACATTTTCTACTCTTTCTCCCAACCTTTGTAGGCCGTTGATGATCGCGTCAAGTTTTTGGTCAAAGGCTGAGGGTTCTTCCTTAAAGGTAGTTTTTCTTTCGGCTCTAGCTCTGTTCCTCTTGGCAATTAAGTTGTCTTCAATAGTGACAGCAATATTTTGTGCGTCTGCAAGGGTTGCAGGGGCTCTTTCTTTTAACTGGTACGCCATATCAGGGTCAAAACCATCAGGAAATTTGTACAAGGCAAGATCAGGGGGTGGTCTCAAGTTCTGGGGTATCGCATTATAGACATTGTTGAATCTTGCACAGTACTCCAACACAGTTTCTTGGGGACCTCTCTTAATTGTATCATATTCTGCTAGTATGTGCAGGGGATCTTTCTTTTTCTCCCATCTGTTGGTGAATGCTAGGTAAAGCTCATCAGGGGTGGTTATGGAATTGGCAGCAAGTGATCTGAACCAAGTTCTTACATCACCTGTCAAACTCTGAACAAAAATTCTCATCCTCACGCTATCATCGTCTATTTCGTAGTTTTCAAAGTAATCTTGCATCTTTTTGGTATGCTGAATGGCTGTGAAAGGACCAGTGGAATCAAAATAGGTGATTTTCGATTGGTAATCTTGAGGTAAAGCCCCAGCATTAGCAGGTAATTGCAGGGGTGCATATCTATTAGCCATATTCGCAGGGATAATAGGAACAACGGGGATAAATGGAACAACAGGGACGACTGGTATAACAGGGATAACAGGGGTAATCGGAACAGTAGTAGTGGTAGTATGTGCAGTGAATGAAGGTGTGGAAGGAGTACTCTGAGATGTGGATGATGAACTAGGGGAAACAGGAGTTGAACGAAATAATACCTTGACAGGAGTTGGGATAGAGCTAGGGTAAGCTATTTCAGGAGTATTATCAGCAAAATTTTCCTGTCTTTCTTGCTTCCTAAGGATCTTTGGGATTATGTTAGGGTTTTCAAAAACAGCTGGAGGATCTGGGTCTGGGTTTGACCTTGTATATCGTGGATTCTTCTTGGGAGCCAGCTTCTGAATTTGTTTTTTGGGTAATTTTCTGGGAATATTTTTTATCTATTTAACAGTGAGCAGATCAGATTTTAGAATAACTGTGTATAGATTAAAACTAGCATGAAGATTGACTGAAGCAGCTTTTATTTACTCCTGTTAATGTAAAACAAAAAACAGTTTCAAAGGCTACCTGGCTGGCATTCAGGCTTCATCTGTAGCTTTAAGAGATATACAGTCATTAGAAAATCGGTTTTACAGCGGGTTTTAACAACCTTCTTCACGAAATTAACTGAGGAAGTTCCCCAGCGGAGTCGCCATTATGTTATCTTCAGGAAATTAACTGAGGATGTTCCCCAGCGGAGTCACCATTATGTTATCTTCAGGAAATTAACTGAGGAAGTTCCCCAGTGGAGTCGCCATTATGTTATCTTCAGGAAATTAACTGAGGAAGTTCCCCAGCGGAGTCGCCATTATGTTATCTTCAGGAAATTAACTGAGGAAGTTCCCCAGTGGAGTCGCCATTATGTTATCGCTCAGGTTGTCCCCGAAGGTTGTGGGAAAGGGATACGGCCGAGGTAACCACAAACCAACTTTGGACTGCAGGTTCTAGCCCACCTGCAGTCAGAGAGGGCTCTCTCTTTCAGATTTAGCTTTGTTGAAAAGGATTTTAGGCTAGTTATTGAGTTCGAAGGGTTTTTTTTTTGTTTTTGGTGGGAAAATTGATTTTTTCAGGTAGAGAGGCAGAGCATAGTCTGAGGGTTTCAAACCATTGGGCGTGGAGTCGAGGAGAAAGACTACTGGTGCGTTTCCTTGATAACAGTGAGGGAAAATGGAGCAAGATAGCTGAGCATGAAACAATGTTTCAGGTTTAAGGGATGGAAAGAAATGCTAAGTAACGAGAGGCAGTTAAGAATCTCTCAATCATGCTTAGCAGGGGAAGATAACAGAGCGCTACCTAGGGGCAGTGAAGAATCCCTAGATAATTGGCTGACACAGGTGAATTGGGGTAAACATGAGCCAGGAGGAATTCATATTCATAACCAATTCATTCAGAGGAAAACATAAAGAAATAGCAGAAATTGAGCATAGAGAGTATTTAAACTAATTCTAGGCTATTCTTTCTTCCTGCTATTTAGATAATGGCAAACACATAAACAGAGATAAGAGGCACTTATTGCTTCAAGCTGCAGCACAAGAATTCCATCTTCAGTCTCCAAAACATTCATTTACAACAGACAGTTCGCTCTCCAAGCTTTCGGCAATCTTTGATTATAGAAAAACTCAGGTATACACAGCGAGTCTCTAATGAAAATTCTCAATTGACCAACCCTTAAAACTATACAGAGGGTGGTATAAATAGGGCAAAACTATCTACAGAGCTTCTTTATTACATCTTGACCTAACAGGTCATAAAAAATTATTTATTGACCTAACTCTATCAGAAATAAATGCAATGAAATAAACTCGGGCTGCGCTAAGGGTAGCCGTATCAAAAATGAATAACTCATGCTGTCCTTGGTGGCTTGGTGCAGTGTCTTCTGAAACAAATGAGTACGGGTTTCTGCTTCTCTACTATCCTGTGGCTTTGAATGCCTTAATGGTGAATTGAATGCAAGGATGGGCTCATGCTTCTTGATTTGACTTTGCTGGGGGGCTTCATTAATGTACAGGTGCTTCGAGCCCCTAAAAAATCTTCGACTGATACTCTTTGGCAGTTTTTCCTCCTCTGATACTCTTTGACAAAATTTGAGCTACTGCTGTGATGTGCTGTGGGTCTAATCACAAATTAATGGCCACTGTTCGGCCTCTGTCTCTCTGAAACTTTCTTCGGCTGCTTCTGAAAACTTTCGTGCTGAAAACGGGTCCTTTTGCACCTTTTCGGGCTTCCTGGAGGCTGCAAATCGCTCATCAAAAACTGCCTCAAAAACTGATTCCGGGGCTCCAGAGTGCGATTTTTGCCTTCTTCATGCCAAAAAGTGTTGATGACGTCAGCATGATGTTAGGAGATGGGACTTCGTACGGAGGGTGATGTCAGCAATGATGTCAGCATGATGATGTGGCAGGATGACATCAACATGATGACGTCATCCTGTACAGACGGTGACGTGGCATGTACAGTGACAGGGACTCGGTGGCAGGACACGTGGCAGGTGACTCAGCGGTACAGTGGCAGGAGGCCACGCAGGCGGATGACGTGTCATGTGACTGGGCAAGGGGGTGACGTAGGATGTGACGTGGGGCTTACGTCATAGGGGAGGGCGGTAAGTGGTATTGGGCGCACCACCTTTGGGGGAGAGCGGTTTTGGGGGAGGGGGCTCCGCCACACCCCAGGAGGTGACGCGTGGCGGGAGGTACGGCGGCAATACCGCCCATCTCCCGGACGTTAATCATCGGGCACTTTGGAGATGGGACGGCCCGCCAACCGTAGATCTGCGGGACTGGGGATCGGACGGCTGGCGGGAAGGACGAGGCGACGGCGGGTTAGGGCGGGGAATATGCATGGGATATTCTTTTTTTAATATATGCACGCGGGGGTTTAGACTTAGGTAAAAATGGGTTATGGGGTTTAAAACGGGCGGGGTTAATATTTTTTACCAAAACTTTGGGTTAGGGGCGAAAAAGGGGTTTTATGGATGTAAAATGAGCGCGGTTAAAATATTTACAGTTGGGACTTAGGAAAAAGGGGTGGAACATGGGTTTTTGAGGGTTTTAGGGCTAGGGGAGAGGTTATTAATCTGACCAGGTGTCAGATTAATCCCTGATATGACTCGGATGGGCTAAAAACAGCCCCAGATGGACTATTTTTTCCCAGACTTAGAAAAATATGGCTATATTGCCAGGGAGGGGATATTTACATAGGGGAGTTTTATATACATAGTTTTAGTAGGGGAATGGGAAAACTGATAGGGAGTTATATAATACTGTTAGTAGTTAATATGAAGGTGACCAGCAAGCGCTAAGGTCAGGGACCTTAGGCCAAATTTGGGGAAAAGAACTGAAATCTTTGAGTGAAGCAAATCCACACCAAGGCACTGATATGAATGATGATGAAACTAAGAGGAGTTAAGCAGATCTTGACCTCTTTGGGGAGTTAGTAAGTGACTTAGGGAATTAGAAGAAGGGGGAGTTAGTGATATCCAGCTTTGAGCTCTTTTGAATGCAGAAAATTGCCTGCACTGTGATCTGAAAAGATAAAACAGTTTGTAACACAAAATTGATCATGAATCACCATTCTGCAACCACACAGCTACCTACCCAACCTACTTCCTAACATTTTTTATTCTTTTGATTTGGGTGCACTTAGACTTGCAGACCCATATTTACAAATTTTTCTTTTTCTTTTTTCTGATTTCCTATCTAAATCTACACTTATTTCTGCCAGGGCCCAGATTAGACAGTTGGGTCCCTTTGTTTCTCTACCTATCTACAAATTTGCCAAGATTAAACTGTTTGGACAGATATCATTCTCTATATTCTAAAACAGGAAATTGAAACCCAGGGATACCAAGATTAAACTGTTTGGACCTCCCAAAAATGAAAACTTTTCAAAACTGGGACAACTCATCAAAATTGGAAACAGCAGTGGCATTTGGACTAGCACACTTTATAACTTTCTTTTTTGGTCTCGGTCCAGAAATATGGAACCTTGCAGCATGCAAGATGACATATTTGGCATGTAAAAATGTCAATCATGAAAGATGATACCCTGTTGCAACAGGAGGCTAACACCTACTCAGATATGTGAAAGGTCCCACTTAGCCATTGATAATTAATTCTTCCATAGTGTTCTTTGCAAACATTCCTCGAATTGTGTGGTTGAAGTCCATACAACTGAAATTGAATTTATCTATTGCCTCTCCTTCGTTGTCTGCAACTTTCAAATTCTTGATTTCGTACAATCTGATATGCATAGGAAGAGTGGGACAATGTGCTTTCTTCTTCCTATGCAGAGCTACTGACAACCCTGTGGAGAGATGGTATGAAATTTCTTGCATGACTAATTTATCGGTGGCATACCTTAGTAAAATATTTGGAGACTTCTATCTAAAAAACATTATGTGGAAAGTGTCATCTAGTGAGGAAAACCAATCTGCTATCTCTAACACTGCTTCCATTGCTCCACGTGACATGCAAGATGGCTCTTCCTCAAATATCAATTTGTACAACAGAATGAGGAGGTGATAAGTCAGATTTTCCATTATCCTCTATGGTTGCACTACGAAAGCAATTTGCAATAAATGTGCATGACATGCTCTTGTGATGTCGAAGTCCAAGTCATCCCAGGGAATGAATTATGTGTGCATATTGCATCCAGTAGATAGGAACACATGTAAAATCTCACTTGCCTGACCTTGGGGAGACTAAGGGCATTAGCTACATGGATCCATAGTTGTTGAGCCGAAAAATCTAACTAGTTGAATGGTCTTCCTTCATTCACAACCTAGTTTAGTAAGAATGCCCACCCTTCAAGGAAGGTCTCAGTGCTCTGTTGACCATATATTATGCAACATAGAACTATCAAGAGCTAGTAGGACCTTTTGAGAGATTTTTCCTTGTAGGTTTTGATGGTGTCTAACGGAACTTTTTTTGCTCTTTCACCCAACTTTTGACAATTTCTGTGGTGCTCAAGTAGCTAGTGGGAGCATAAAAGTAATAATCCATGAGTGATTCCATCTCTGGAAAGTGGAACATGAGATGATAATCAAGTGCCCTAAAAGAAGGAAGCCTTTTTCCATTTTCATTGTTCAGATTCATAGTCTTTGGATCTTTATGAGAAAATATCCATCTAATAATGTCTGCACATGGGAAGGTCAGATACTTGCATGCAACCTTATGTAATCATGACTTCTAGACATTGATATGCACCTGTCGGTCCTCAAGGTCTACTTTGAAGCTTCTTGTTGAGAATGCTTCATTCACTTTCTGCCATGTGATATATGATTCTTTCTCTATGAATAGTTGAGTATCTATGTAAACTGGAAATTTCATTGGCGTACTCTCAACTACCTCCTAGATGTTGCTTTCTATGATATCCTTTGAATAAAATATCTTTGGTGCCATGATGTCAGTGATTTATGAAGAGAAGTGCTCAACAACTGGAATACCTGTAGGAGGAAAATGTTAAGGAAAAGACAAATTAGCTTCAATAAGTTTAAGCTCAAAGCAAGATCATAATAGTAACTAGTGGACTGGAAAGGAAAATTACACAATTCTTGAGGTGAAGGAGGGACACTTGGTACTTGAAATTCACATTGCACAATATCAATAGCTAGGGGAGTAGCTTGAGGTCAAAAACTATGAAATGCACAGTTAAGCCTGGGAAGGTTGGGGCAGAGTCTGTGCATTGCATAGTCTCATTGGCCGAGGAATGGGATTGAGCCCTTGAACTGTGTAATGCATAGCTGGGCCAGCCAGGTACTGTACATTGTGTAGTCTCAAAGGCAAAGCATCAATCTTAAGCCTTTGAATTGCATAATGCCTAGCTACAGAAGGCAACTACTGGCCAAGGGAAGGGTAAATCTGCCCAGAAATATTGTGTGAAACTAAAAAATATGAGTGATGGAGCATGTTAAAGTGTATATATCACTAAGGATAAATGGATCAGTGCAAATCAAGAGAATAATATCATCATGAAAAAGGAAAAACGAACATGTATGGATAGTTGTCGAAACGACAACCACTAATGGGAAGAAACAAGAAAAATGATACGACACTTGTAAAAGGTGAACAAAATACTAAACCAACACTTGTAAAAGTTGATATAAGTAAAAGATCCAACGACCATGAAAAAAAAAAAAAAAACTCATAAAAGCCAAATGACAAAAAGGAAAGAAAAAGTGAGAAATGACGATAAAATCAAAACCCTCCTAGAAACGCGTCACAAACTCCAATGAAATCTCCTTCATCTCCTTGGGAATGCTATAGGTCTAATATCGAATGTAAAATGAGCTCTAGGGGCATCCATTATATAGATTTAGAATGATTAGGGTTTATGATGTGCATTCCTAAAATCAAGGGAAAAGAGACACTTGGCACAAAATTCCAAAAATAGTAAGTACACTACCTTAGGGGAACTAGTTAATGACTTCTTATTTTCTAGGGATTCTTTTTTCTTTTTTTTCTTTTTGCCTTTTAGGAAACTAGGCATGCACACTGCCAAGAAGGATTGCGTAATTCCCAAGGACTAGGAAACTTCCTGACTCATTACATTGCGCAATTTCTGAGCTGAAGCAACGCTTGCATAGTTTCTGAGCTTATGACTGGGATGCCATCCAATAATGTATAATTTCTAAGTTTAAGGAAGGCCTGAATTATGCAATTCCAATCACCAAGGTGGGGCTTCCTTCCAAGATTGTGTAGTTTCTGGAGGCAAGCCCAACAATGCTACAAGGTCAAGTCAAAAGCTTGATTTTATGTGAAAGATATCAAACCGGAATTCGTAAACCACAAGTGAAGCAAGAAGAGATAAGTCCTAATCACAACATGAATGAACACAATGAAAAATAAGCTCATGTGGATATAGGGGATGCTCCAAAATAAAACCATGGGTAGAATTTTAGAGGGTGGTTGTAGCAACTACAACACTTGGTGACACACTTGTAGAACTCCAACTTGCTATATGGATGTTAGCTCATGTAAAACAAGTCTAACTCTTCAGGAAGTATTGTTCAGTTCATTGATCCCGATAGCTTCTTTACTTGACTTAATTTAAAGATCTAGTCTCTAAAATTCTCTTCATCGGTGACAAAGTGACTTCAAGGCAAGCCAAACTTAGTTATTTCAATTGGGGACAAGGAGTATATAGATACACAAGTGAAGTAGTATTATTAGAGTCGTGGTTTTCATCTCTAGTGTTGCTCCACTGTAAGTAGGCCTAGATGGTACCCTCGACGGAGTCACATTAGGGAAATAAACATTGCTCCACTTACAATGAGCCTAGACATTACCCCGATGGTGTTGCTTGATTCACCTCTCTATGTGCGAAGACTTTCTATTCTTTCACCTTTTATTGTTATTATTATTTTTTGTTTTTTCTTCAAAGAAGTGTGTATAGGAACTTATTGATTTAGCGAGGTATAATAGGGATCTCGACCTATTGAAAGAATTAGAGGTTGTCCCTTAAGAAAATGATGTTTATACACCTTTGAAATATAGTTCACTTATTAAAGTTTCCTCCCCTCTTGACTCTAATCGACTTAGTTGACAAAACAAAATCGAACAATCACAAACTAATTAGAATAGGTGGTGCTAGTTATATATTTAAGCATCGTGATTCCACTATGGTTTTCTCTGAAAGGAACGTATTTTCCATCAACATATCATCAACTAAAGATGTAAGATACACACAAAGAAAGGGAATAAACAGATAACTAAGCATTGGCAATGGCACAATTTCCTCCAAAACTTCTCCATGCTTTCTTCGGAAACCAAACATGGCCTCATGTGAGAACTATCCTATGAAAAAAAGGAAAGGAAAGGGGTAGGATGGAAAGTAAATTAAAACCAAACCAAAACAAAGAAAATAAACACTATTCCTACTCCTAAACTAACCAAGAATAAGTCAGGCTTACGTAAAATGAAATTTCCATTGTAACAACTGATGCATAGGCTGGCTTATATAGGCGAGGGAATCCATATAAATAAAGATATTTTTGCATAACAGGAAACAAGAAATATACAATGATAGATACCTTAACATTCAAAGACTGAAAGCGCACACAAAAATATGGAAAAAGAAAGCGCATGCAAGACACTTTGTGGATGCATTATGGTGCTTGTGTACATTGCAACAACAGTACATGCAAGAAAAATCCCTCTAACTTCTAAACTTGGAAAACACGAAGAAAGAGAAAAACTTATGTTTCACAACAAAGCTTGACATGTATGATTCCTCCAATGATCAAGAGATAGGATCATGCAAAACATATGGAGGGTATAAAAATTGAGATACAGGTAGATTTTCAACTTGCGTTATCAAATGATGAGGATCCTCAGAAGATAAAATATTATTCTAATGAAGATTGGAACTGACCTCAAGAATATGAGAACATGACATAACCATTAGCTCAAGCTGAAGTACCTTGAAAACTTGTGTCAGTTCTATGACATCGGTAGGTAGATCATCAAAAATTGATGGCTTAGAAATATTGACATCAGAAGAATCAAAACCGTGACCAAAATAATCAATGAATAGATCATGAATACCATGATCAGAAAGTTTGTCATCATAAACAAAGGCATCCTCTCGATATGATCAATTGATGAGAGGGGAAGATTGAAAACAAAAAATTTCACTATCTGTTTATTCAGAAAGATCAGATGACTAATTGGAAAGATCAAGAAAAGAAGATTCTTCCTCTCCATGCTTAGATGAGAAACTGACATTCCACGAGTTCTGAGTATGATCAATATTAGCACTATCAGGAATTGGTTCTTCAAAATATTCAATAAGTGTGACAAAGTCGTAGAGTATATCAGGATAATGAGGGAGAGGTGAACAAGGAGAAACATCAACTTGTATCGTAGATTGTTTTTTAGAGACAAAATCCCACACATACTCATCGTAAATGATCTCACAAGTTGGCTGGTCAACACTATCTGCATCCTGAATTTGATTCTCATAAACATTACAATAAATGATTGAAATTGTTGAACACAACAACTCACAATTAGGAGGACTAAAAGAATCAATGGATGGAGGGTGAGGAGAAAGAACATCACTAGAAAAATCAAACTCACAGTCCAAACTTGCATTTAAATTCTAAATATGTGAGGTTGGAGAAGGTGGAGGAAGATCAATGGATGGTTTCTCAAGTTCTCCAACCTCATCCTGCATAAATGGAGTTTTTTAATGAGGGGAAGATAAAGAGTCACTTGGAACATCAACTTCCTTCATCGCAGATTTGGGAGCTCCATAACCAGTGTATGTTGGGAGACTTTTGAAAGATTCATATTCTTTAGGATTCATCAAAATATGAACAAGAAATTCAAATTTCTCTTTCATTAAATTCCAATCAACATCATCTTTATAAAATTCAAAATATAAATGAATAAAATGATTGTGAAAATCATCAAGCAATTCATTAGGTGCTTTTTGCAAATGCATAATTTTCTTGAAAACAAATTTATAATCATATCTACCGAAGGCATGGAAGAGCTCTTTGAAAAGATGGCCGAAAGAGTTTATGGAAGCAAGAAACTTCAAATGTGAGAATGAGCAACCTACAAGCAGCATCCTCACAATGAATATTGTGTTTAGTGCAAAATTCAAGAAAGCAAGCAGTGTGCTCGAGAATGGTTGTTTCACCCCTGCCATCAAATTTTAAATTCAACAAGTCATTAATTATTCCCATAGGAACTTTCAGATTTGCGGTTTTGGAAAACTTTGACTTGGTTAATATTTGGGAAGAAGCCATTAAACATACGGAAAGTTCAAACAAACTTCACGGGCTTAGCTTGTCATTTGTTCCTCCTTCTAATGCTAGAAATGTTGACGGTTTTGCAGCTACCAATATTCAGGGGATCTCCCCAATATGAAGTCCCTATTATACTTCACATTGTTTGGTGTAAGATCCTTATCTGGAGTATGGCCTGGTTTTAAAAGCAATGGGTTTTAATGATGTGCCTTGGCTACAATAATGCATAAAGTGGTGTAATTGTGAAGTTGGTGAACAAGTGTATGAATCTAGGGTGCATCAAGTGCAATGTATGAAAGGTTATAACACATGAGGGGAAGATGATTGGGACCCTTAGAATCCTTCAATAGTACGCAACTTTAAAGGAACACATGACCATAAAGGCATCACGAGTTAGCATGTGAAATAATTCACATGTTATCCATGAAGGAATTAAATAATATCACGCATTCAACAAGATTCATATTAATGAAAACAAAATAGTTCATAAGTGTTTGCATAAGTAAAATAATGTAAATTAGAAACATAAAAACAATAGTCCTACTATATTCACAACATATGGATAAAAACGTGTTGGCTATGAGATTTTATTAAAGTGAAAGTTCCAAACATACTTATAACATTGATGATCCACTAGCTACAATAGTGGAACATGAAGTATACACCTTCTCCTCCAAAGAAAGATACTCCCTCTATGCTATGAAGAATCCAAGGCTCTTAACAAACTCCCAAGCTCCTCATTCTAAGCTAAAGTCCTAGCCAAAATATTGGCTCGCTAAAGCCATTTACATGAGTTATGAGGACACATTTATAACAAAAGGGGTGACTATTTACTACTTGTCACTCTTGGACTTACCTCATGAGTCTTGAACTTAATTACAAGATGAATCTTCATATTTTACAATTGACACTTGGAATTTCACTTACAAATTAATTACAAAAGAATATTACAATATACTCGTACCCATACAAGAATGAACTGGGTAGAGCCAACTAGACAACCTAATAAGTCAAAGCAATTAAGCTTGAGTTTGGGGAAACTCCAACTCAACAACTTCTACTTCATGTTTCTCAGTCACATAACGGTGCCAAGATTTGTACTGCGTGATGACATCTCCAAACTATGCGATAGTGTTAGGCTAGAAGCATACTCTAGTCTCCATGGCATCTGAGTACACTGATTTGGAACCAGTCTATAGTTTCTTTTTGAGCAAGAGCAACATTGTCTTGATTTTGATAGGGCCACCAATGTACTTCTGCATATTATATCTATTTACTTGAAGATATTCCCTGATGGTGATCTCTCTTAACTGATCCAAGTATTCTTCAATCTCTTTCTTGACCTGATTCCTATGTTTGGTCTCTGTGAGCAATCCAATTGATGGGATCTCATGCAATTTCACCAAGAAATCCACGTTTTTTACAATCTTGCATATGAGGCCTAAGTGTTGGAAATGAATGAGATGATTTGTTTTTTATTCTTGATGAGCATCTAAACCTTTTCTTTCTCCAACTCTACCTCCTTCCTTGTCTTCTTTCCCAATTCAAGTGGGGCCCCTTTGTATTGTTGTTGGCTTGTAGGGGCCTGACCCAGGTTCAAAGGTGATTTAGCCAAGAAAATCTCGGTACTACTGGCACTTTCAGCAATAGTCCGTGGAGCGCGGACAGAGGTGTCACTTGATGTAGTATGGGAGGGTGCTAGAACCAGGTTTCCGCACCCTTGGGAGGTCTAATGGGCTTAGGGAGGTCCGCAGTCTAACCTGTCACTACACGCACTTACGATCCCTTCGCAACCTGTAGTGCGGCTTCTGCACAGCCCTACTCGGGGCGTGACTCGTGTAATACCCAAGTTCCTTGCTAATTAACCAATTGTTTAACTTATGTGTGTAAGATTTATTGTTATTACAACATATTCAGCAATCATATCAATGCACATGATACATAAATGAATACAAAAATAAAGAAGATAACGCACAACAATTACACAGAAATAGGAATCAACTTCTCTTTATTTAATCTTCAATCTTGTTTACAATCTCGACACCATCCTGCGCACACAGCTGTAGGCATCCATGCACTCAGCTGCAGAGCCTCCTCCTACTACTACAACCCAATACACTTAGAATCCTACTCTAAGCTCGAACCATTCCTTCGCTACTATCTATCATCAACTATCTTTACAACTTAGATTATCGCTCTATTTATACAATCCCATGGTCCACAGACCATGGGTAGGTTGACATGACTTTATATTACATTACATTACTTTAGGGTGGACAACCCTATGACTTACCCTCTACTATGTGCTTCGCACCTGCAATTCGTGGAGTCTTACAACACCTTTGACCAAAACATGTGCTTTGAACCCCAAAACCTGTTGTGGGGGGATTCCATGCCCAACAGGCCCCCAACACAATCATTGTGACTCATCCCGAGTCACTCTGCTAGTGCGACGATCTTGGCACAGAGCCCCTCCAACTATTCCCGTATTGCTCGGAGGTCCATGGCACACTGTTCTGTTGTTTGCTGGGCCTGCTACATTCCTGCTTTAGAATCATCCGTGTCTAACTCATGTCATTTCATTGGTACCGGCTTCTGGTGCTTGTGTTTATAGTCCTGTGCCCCTGTCCGGCTCCTTGGGCCATGAAGACTGTGCTTTGGCTGGTTAGTCAGAGAGTTGGCCCACCCGTGTAGGGTTTCAAGCGGCTGCTATTGAATTTACCTAGGAAGGGTTCTCCATTGAGTTTGACTAGCTGGACCGCACCTCCATCTGTGACCTCTTTTAACACATATGGTCCCAACCAGTTCATTTTGAATTTTCCCGGAAATTTTTTGAACTTGTTGTCATATAGTAGAACTAAATCATTTACCATTAAGGTGCATAACTTCATATGGTGGCTGTGCCAATCTTTTTCACACTGCTTTTGTACCTGTTGGTGAAACCCAGCCAGAAAGCATTCTTCCTTGGGTTCTTCTAATTGCGCGAGCCTTTCTTCGAGAGCTTCATGGTTCATCATGCCTGTGAGCACTGTTATTTGCAAACTAGGTATGATGTATTCCATCAACATGACTACTTACGTACCATAGACCAACTAGAATGGTGTCTGTCCTGTCAATTTCTTGCGCGTTGTCCTGTACGCCCATAACACAGCAGGTACGTGTAGGTCCCAGTCGTTCTGATGTGCATTACATACTTTGGTCAGTGCAGTCTCCAATATTTTATTGAATGCTTCTACTGTTTCATTGGCTTGTGGGTGGTACAGTGTACTTTTCTAGTGATACACCTAAAACTCTTTTGTGAGCGTGTTGATGGTTTCATTCAAGAAATGCAGTCATAGCGATCATCTAGTCCTTGACTAGTTGTGCTTCCACCCATCATGTCAGGTACTTCATCGCGGTGATGATGTAGCATGCACCTGACTTTCCCTAAGGTTTGATTGGGCCCACAAAGTCGATCACCCATTTCCCAAATGGTTGCAATGTTATTTGGGGATTTAGTGGCATCTCTTCCCTTTGTGATGGTTTTCCTGTTCTCTGACATATATCGCAGGCCTTACAGTGAACTTTCGAGTCCTGGTGTAGGCTTGGCCACCATAACCCTGTGCAAAGAATCTTTTGTGTGGTTGTGCATCCTGCATAGTGTCCTCATACTGCATCTCCATGTGCTTCTACGAGGATCTAACCTCGTTCAAATTCAGGTATGTATCTTCGCAATATCTCATCGTTGCCCATCTTGTAGAGGTGCCCCGCAATGACAGAAAAGTCTGCCGCGCGCACCACCAATTCCTTCTTCTGTTAGATTGAGTACTCCTTCGGCGTAGTCCCTGTTGTTAGAAAATGGATTATATCTTCGAAGTTTCCATCCGCGACGCGCATTGTGAAGAGCTGTGCATCAGGTAGTCCCTCCTCCAAATTTGTTGGTTCCTCGCCCGTCTCAATTCGTGACAAGTGGTCTGGTCCTGCGTTTAAGTGTCCCGGCTTGACTATGATCTCAAAATCATATTCTTGAAATAGTAAAAGCCATCTACATATTCGCCCCCCCAACACAGGCTTGTTCACCAGGTATTTCAACGCGGAATGATCAGTATACATCTTGAAATGTCCTCCAAGTAAATAGTGTCGGTATTTTTGGAGCGCATACACCATTACCAACCCCTCGCATTTGATGGTAGACTATTTCTTTTCTTCTTTGGACAATCTTCGACTTGCAAACACGATTGGGTGATCCACACACTTCGCACCCTCCTGTGTGAGTACAGGCTTCCAACGCGATACACAACACATCAACATGTACATGAAATTCCACGTCCCATTTCGGGAAGACCAGGACTAGCGCAGAGGCCAGTTTCCCCTTCAGGACATCCAAACTCTTCATGTAGTCATCATTCCAACAATATGTAACATCTTTTTTCAATAGATTTTCCATTGGCACGGTTATCTGGGCATAAATTTTGATGAACTTCCTATAGTATCCAGTGTGTCCCAAGGTAGCGCAGAGTTGTTTAACATTTCGTGGTTCTTCCAAATTTAGGATAACGACAATATTTGTAGGTTCCACCATCAGTCCTTGTTTGTAGACCACATGTCCCTGCAGGTTTCCAAAGGGAATGAAGAATGTACACTTTTTCAAGTTTAGCGCAATCTGGTGTCGGCAGCAAGTATCCAGCATCAAGCATAGGCTCGCTACATGGTGCTTAACTAATCCAAAAATAGTCTAATCATCCAGATAGACCTCCAAAAACTTGTGGATGTATTCTTTGAATGCGGCTACAACGATGCGTGAAAATATAGCTAGTGCATTCTTCAGTCCAAACGGCATTACGGTGTATTGAAAGCATCCCCATTCTGTTGCGAAGGTCATCTTGCTCTTATCTTCTCATGCGATCTTGATCTGATGGTACCCTAAGAACCCATCTGTGAACGAGTATGCTTTTTGACTGCCAACATTCTCTAGTACTTCATCTTTGAATGGTGTTGGGAATGGATCGTGTACACAAGCATCATTAAGCTTTCTGAGGTCTACACATATTCTGATTTCACCTTTCCATTTTCTCTCATGTACTACCATAGGACTCACCCAGTCAGATTCTTCCACTGGTTCAAGAATTCTGGTTGTGAGCATTTTGTCTGATTCATCGCAGACCTTTTCTTTATATTTTGGGTTCAAGAAGTAAGGACGCTTCTTAACTGGCTTCGTGTCGGGTTTCAGGGTGATCTTCATTGTCCCTAACTCGCCAACAATCCCTTTTAAGTCCATAATTTTGGTTAGGAACAAGTCTTGGTATTCGTAGAGTGACTCAGTGACCTTATCAACCGTGGCATCATCCCAATAGCCCCCAAGCATTGCGTATTTGGGTTCTGTCTCCGTTCCAATGTTGACATGCTTTGTCTTTAGCGGCGCGGTGATGTTAGGGTCTTCAAATCTCATGAGAGCCTTTTGTTTCTAAAATGTTAATGCTTCATGGGTCCTCATCATCCTCCTCAACATTCACGTTATAACACTCCAGTGTGCTGCTTAACTGTGTTGCCTATTCTGGCTGATGTACTCCTATTGGTTCCTGTGGTATTTTAAAGATAGCAGATTTTACTGCTTGTAGCGCATCGTCAACAATATCTGACCAACGATCTTCAAATGTGAATGTTAACAAGAATCCCTCACGCAAGACATCCCATTTTCCCGTACCATGGCAGAGCTCTGTCTCCATATACCAATTCATGGGTATGACGTCCAGGGTATGGTAGAATAAATGTACCCATTTAGGCTAGGACTCTTGTCTGTAGACCTTGGTCCATTTCACAAGGTGCATACGTGGATCATCTTGTCTGTCATATTTTTCTACTAGTCAAATTTGTGGTTTTCCAAAACATAGGCACATCATCCTTCTGCATCTGTTCTAGTCTTCAAAAGTTCCTTGATACGTACCCCACCATCGTGCATGTGTTGCACGCAGTTCCCACTTCAGCACATTAAACCGCTACTGTTCTGGTACTACACTTTCGAATTTGCTTAGAAATTCATCCACTACTAACAATCCATCATATGTCGATAGCTCCCTTTCCTCTGTTGTTACGCAACGCAATGACCTGATCATCATGTTGCAATTCAGTGTTGTTACTTCGTGCAGTCGATTTTGCGATTGCTCTATCTCTTCATCTGAATCCGAAGTGCAAGAGCTTTTGTACTCCCACAAAATCATTCCATCTGCAATCAGATTCACCCAATCCTCACCTTGTGCAGTTACCTTACAGATACAGTCGAGATCGGCATCGCTATCATCCTCACGCACCGGTTTAGTATATCACGCTCCTTCGGCTGGATCTAGTAGTACTACTATGTGTAGTGACTTTTTCTCAAAGGTAATTTTCTGCTTCTTCAGATTTATGACTATGTTCATATCAGTAGCCCAGTGTATTCCTAGTAGCACGGGATAGGGATTGTTGTCATCGACAATCTCTATCACTTCAAAATCCACTTGCACGCTTGCACCTTCAATATTGACTGTCACCCCTTTCAATCTTCTCATGGGCAAAATCTTCTGTTGGTTCACCATTCGTAACTGAATAGGGGACCATTGTAACGTGGGTCTACCCATGCATTCCCATGTTTTCTTTGGTAGTACATTCTCTTCTGAACCCAGATCCAGGATTACCTTATCCATATCGTACTCACCTATTTGTGCAGTAAACCTCATCTCCCTTCCTGTGCGCAATGCATTCTTTCTAAGTTTTTGGACCACGCGTGGTTCTCGTGACCTTGTGCACCTAGTGATAAGTTCCTGTAGCCCTTTGACTGCCTTATTGTCATGTAGCAATTTCATGCATGTCTCCAGAAAGGTAGTGAGCATTGAAGGATCCATCCCTAGTTCTAGTTGATCCTTACTACCTGAAGTGGAGGCCTCCGTGAAGCTCTTCTTAGCTTCCATGAATGTCTCCTTCACGCGTTCTAAGTCAAACTCAAGTTCCTTTGTAGGAGCCTTGCGAACCCACACACTGTCTTCTGGTTGCTTCCCTTTATCATCTCCCATGGCCATACCACTCCTGAGCATCATGTTTACATTTGGGTCTTCTTCGCATGGTTCAGACCTCATCATTTGTAAATTCTGGGTCAGAGGGGGCTAGAGTACCCCCTTTTCACACATCTTTGCTATTAGCACAGGGTAATATTCTGCCTCATGATCAAACTGATTATAGTGCCAACATGATATCCTAGTCGGGTTCATACAATCATGGGCATAATTCCCTGACCCTCCGCAATTGTAATAAATTATCTATCCACAACACCTTCCTGGTCCCATTCCACCTCGACCCCGACTGCGCCCCTGAAACCCAGTGTGTGCCATCCCTGCATTTGGGTCGAGGGCTTGCATTTCGATCTGTACCCTGTAGGCAGGAGTCTGATCCATCATTAGTTCATAGCTTCGGCAAGTGCATTCGTCATGGCCTACCGACCTACAGAAATTACGAAACAATTGTTGGGTCGTCTGCATATACTTCTACAATAGATGACAATTATCCGTGGTATGTTTTCCTCCTATTTGGCAAATCGAACACCATAATGCATACACCGTGCTTAGCCCTGCCTATGCCTCCGGTCTCAATGGCATTGGCCCTCCCCCTATCAAGTAGTTCGCGAACACTCGATAGTGGTCCTTGTCATGCCCTTGGTCTTTGCATTTTATGCACCATACTTCCTGGCACACCTCCGGCTGAGTTGTCCTGTCTCATTTCAAACTTTGCATCTCTAGACATAGATTTTGTAGTTGCACATGGATTTGTTGGACTCCCAACCCAAGGTCTTGTATAGGGGTCTCATGCAATCTCATTTCCATCTCCAATGCTTTGGCTTGGGTGGAAAGTTTTTGTTGTGACAGCACCATCCTTAAGTGTGGCGTAAGTGAGGCCACAAAGCATGCACAATGCTATGCATCTGTTAATATCATATTGGCTTCATGGATTGTCCACTTCAGCCTTTGGTCTAGATCCCAGGGGGTCTCGCCCAGGAGCATCATGATCTCCTTAAACCCGATGATTAATTGTGTCTCTAATTCTCGCCTGTTGAATTCCCTATTCAACACAGTCTGGATCTCTGCAATTCCTACGTTTGGTGGTCATTAGAATGCTTGATGTACCATGTTAATGAGCGATAATGCAGCACGATCATCAGTGTAGAATTTTTAATACTATCATCCACGATGCCCTATGTGTCCCATACTGCTCTTACCACAAACCAGAATTGGTCAGGATCTTCATTTCCTACTCCTATGAACATCGACAGTTTGATTTCACTTGCCATACTGAGCTGCAGTGGTGGCAGAGGTGGAGTGGGTGGAGATGGAGGTGAGGAGGGTGAAACAGGGGGTGGTGTGGGTGGGGGTGGTAAACATGGAATTATCTGTCTTATCAAACTGACTGCGCTTCTCGGAGAGACTTTCACGAGCTCCTCCTCGCTTTCCTGCGAGGGTGAAATTAAGGGAGTGTTTTCCAACTCCTCATTACATCTGCTTTTGTAGATATTTCCACTCCACGTAGTCCCAAACATTAATTTATTCACATAACTCGCTTTTCACATAATAGCATCTTAATCCAAGTGTTCAAATATTTAATATAATTACCTCGCGGTCCCTTGAGAAAATTTCGCTCTGCTTTGCTGTAGCTGACGGTCGTGTCTACCACGAACTCAGTGATAAATCCTCCTATTATTCGATCAAGCCAGTGGTCCGCAGCTCACGCTATCTTATTTTCTGAGGCTTCTAGTCTTCGCACTAGCTCTAAAGTCCACACTATTGGTTTGTCGAGCCTACACCTTCCCTAGTTGAATTCTAACTTTGTGATCCACTCATATAGCTCAGACAAAAAAGATACAAAGAAAATTTCATGGATCTTAGTGTATAAGTAGTGATCCAACCACTGTTCCTTAGATACTCACGCATTTTTGTTTTCCTGTGCCGCGAACTCATGAATCTTCTTGTCCAACCACTCTTCAATTTATTTCTTCGTAGGATTCCAGTGGCATAACATCAGACATCCTTTATGTAGATCTCGGTCGCAATAGAACCATTTGTTGGCTTGTAGGGGCCTGACCCAGGTTCAGAGGTGATTTAGCCAAGCAAATCCCGATACTGCTAGCCTTTTCAGCAACAGTCCACGAAGCGTGGATCGAGGTCTCCCCCGAAGTAGTATGGGAGGGTGCTAGAACCAGGTTTCCGTACCCTTGGGATCTCTGATGGGCTTAGGGAGGTCTGCAGTCTGACTTGTTGCTACGTGCACTTGCGATCTCTTCGCAACTTGCGGTGCGGCTTCCGCACAGCCCTAGTCGAGGCACGACCCATATAATACCCAAGTTCCTTGTTAATTAACCGATTACTTAACTTGTGTGTGTAAGCTTTATGGTTATTACAACATATTCAGTAATCATAACAGTGCCCGCGATACATAAACAAATACAAACATAAAGAAGATAATGCACAGCAATTACATAGAAATACGAATCAACTTCTCTTTATTTAGTCTTCAATATTTCTTACAATCTTGACACCGTCCTACGTAGTCAGCTGCATGGGTCCGTGCACTCATCTGTGGACTCTACTAGGCCTTTGCACACTCAGCTGCAGAGCCTCTTCCTACTACTACGACCCAATACACATAGAATCCTACTCCAAGCTCGAACCATTCCTTCGCTACTCTTTATCATCAACTATCTTTACAACTTAGAGCCTCGCTCTATTTATACAATCCCATGGTCCTTGGACCATGGGTAGGCTGACATGACGTTACATTACATTACATTACTTTAGGATGGACAGCCCTATGACTTACCCTCTACTATGCACTCCACACCCACAATTCGCAAAGTCTTACAACACCTTTGACCAAAACTTGGGCTTTGAGCCCCAAAGCCTACTATGGGGGGATTCCATGCCCAACAATTGTGTTAAACACTCATGCATGACAATAATAGATGATTGTACAACCTTCTTAATTTTTAAATGATATTTACACTTCTTTCGTAACCCATGCAAGTGGAAAAGTTCCTTATGCACAGTATAAAGCTCTTCATAAATATTTCGCATGGTCTCTCCTAGTGTCGATACCTCACCGAGTATCATTGCCTTCAATTCTTCAAGTTAGACATGTGCGGGAGCTACATTCTGTAATTCTTCTCGGATTTGTTCAACTTCTTGCCTAGCAACCTATAAGTTCCTTGCCAACTATTTATTCTCAACCATTGAATAGTCCATGTTTGACTTTGTAGCACCTACAAAGGCCAAGTTGGTTGTGACAATGACAACTATATTTCCTATGGTGGTTGTCTCAATCACCCTTTCTCTGATGAATGCAAGAGATGTGAGGTCATCTGAAAAATTTTCCTTCCTCACTTGTACAATATTTATTTGGACCTCATCATAATTCATATTGTATGTGTCCATAACTGGACCATCACCAAGAGGAACAATTTCATCTTCTTTGCTTGGAGCTTGCTCTACTAGAGGATGGGGAGACTAAATAATGACATGTTCTGTACTAAAAATTAGGTCAAAATCTTGATTCAAGTGTTTCATTTCCACCTCCATGTCTTGGATCTCGATAACTCCTAAATCTCTTGAGTGAGATCCTTGTCCTACAACTTTTTTCAGTCCTCCTCTAGTTGTCATTTTTCTTCTTCGACTTGTCTTCGTGCGACTTCTTCTTCTACTCTTTTCCTTCTTCTCTTCTCTTTTTCCTTTATTCCTCCAATATAATTCTCTCATTCTTCCTTCCACTTATTTCATGCTTCCTGAATCCTCTATTTCCTCTTCTTTTATGTTGTTTTGCCACTTTAAGTATGACTGTATCTGATTTCATCTTGTGACTTCACTCTCCCCCTAGGTTGTGCACAAGTTTCCTCTTGCCTTTCCCACGCACTGGGTCATGCTTCTCTGTTGATGTTTCCTCTGGAGTGACTTCTTTCTATGGAGTAACCTACGATGTTCCAACGAAGTTGACTAGCTCGCGGGACTTGCAGGCATTATAAAACTTCTTCCATGCTTATTCCTCATGCTTTTCAAAGGTCTTTCTTAGCCATTGATAATGAATTCTTGCATAGTGGTATTTTCAAACATTCCTCGGATCATATGGGTTGAAGTCCAAGCAACCGAATGTAAATTTCTCTATTGCCTTGCCTTCAGTGTCTATAGCTTTCAAATTCTTGATTTCGTACAATTTGATATGCATAGGAAGAGTAGGCCAATGTGATTTCTTCTTCTTGTGCAGAGTTTATGACAACCATGTGGAGAGATGGTACACAACTTATTGCATCAGTAATTTATTAGTGTCATGATTTTCTAAATGACGTGGATAGATATCTCCACAAAACATTCCGAGGAAAGTGCCATCCAGTGGGGCAAACCAATCTTCAATATCCGACACTGATTCCATTGCCCCACATGACATGAAAGGTGGTTCTTCCTCAAATATCAACTTGTACAATGGAATGAGGAAGTGACCAGTTAGATTCTCCATTACTCCTATATGGTTGCACTCCAAAAGTAGTTTGCAATAAATGTGCATGGTAGGCTCTCATGGTGTCTAAGTCTAATTCATGCAAGGGAATGAATTATGTGTGCAGATTACATCTAGTAAACATGCAGCCATGTAAAATATCACTTTCTTTCCCTTGTAGGGAATGAAGGCATTATATTGATGGATCTACAACTGTTGAGCCAACAAGTATCACTAGTTGAATGGTTTTCCTTTGTTCACAACCTGGTTTAGTAAGAATGTCAACCCTTAAGGGAAGATCCCAATGCCCTATTGACCATAGATTATGTAACATAGAACTATTAAGAGCTAATAGGACCTCATAAGATATTTTTTCTTGTAGGTGTTGGTGGGTGTGTGAAGGAAGTTTGTTGATTCTTTCACCCATCTTTTGACAATTCCGTTCATGCTCAATTAGTTGGTACATGAGATGATAACTAGGTTCCAAAAAAGAAGCAAGCCTTTGTCCACTGGCATAATTCAAAGTCATAGTCTTTGGATGTATATGAGAAATTATCCAACTGAGAACTTTTTCACATGGGAAGGTTCGATACCTACATGAAACCTTATGTAAACCTAACTTCTAGACATTGATATAAACTTTTTGGTCCTTAAGGTCTACTTTGAAGCTTCTTGTTGAGAATGCTTCATTCATTTTTTGCCATGTGGTATCTAATTCTTTCTCTATGAACAATTGAGTATATGCATAAATTGGAAAGTTCATTGGCATAATCTCAACTCCCTCCCCGATGCTGCTTTCTATGGTATCCTTTGAAGCAAATGTATTTGGTGCCATGATGGAAAAGAATAATCAAGAGAAGTGCTCAACAACTGTAATACCCATAGGAGGAAAATATATTCATGGAAAATACAAATTACCTTTAGCAATTTAACTCTCAAAGCAATATCATAGGAACAACTAGTGGACTAACAAGGAAAATTCCACAATTCTTGAGGTGAAGGAGGGAGACTAGCTTTCTGGACTGTGCATTGTGCAATCTCAACAACCAAGGGAGCATATTGAGGCTAGACACTACAAAATGCACAGGTCATCCTAAGTAGACTGGAGTGGAGACCACACACTACGTAGTTTAAGTGGGCAAGGGATGGGCTTGAGCCATGGAATTACACAATGCGCAGTTTGGCTAGCTAGGTACTACACATTGCACAGTCTCAAAGGCCAAGCATCCAACTTGAGCCTTTGACTTGCACAATTCCCAACTAGACAAGGCAACGTCTCACCAAGGGAAGGGAAGATCTACCCACAAAGAGTGTGAGAAACTAGAAGATCTAAGTGATGATGCAAGTTAAAGTGTAGATCTGACTAAGGATATATGGCTCATTGTAAATGAAGTGTAGAATATCAACATGCAAAAGAAAAAAAAGCATGCATAGAGAGTCGTTGAAATGATGACCACTAATGGGAAAAGATAAGAAAATTGATGTGACACTTGTAAAACGTGAACACCAGTGTTGAGTCCCAAACTTGCACCTTCCTATATACCCTCTCAGCCTTATTTTTCCATTTACTTCATCCACCAAGCTGTTAAATCATTGCATATTAGTCTAAAAAGAGCTTGTGAAATGGTTTCCTAACTATGTTTATGACTGTTGTTTGATTTAGATTTTTGTTTAAGCAGTTGCGGAAACTTGTCAGTTTCCGCAGCCAGCACAGGTTTCCGCAGCCATTTTGTTAAAGGCTATGCTACAAGTGTCCCATGGAGAAACCAGCCACATGGGCAAGCTACAAGTGACATGTACATGGAACGTGTCCCCTCAGTTTAGCCAAATCACTCATAAACGGTCATGGTCAACGATGGTAAAAGGAAGGGCCAAATAAGGAATTTTGCAGTGGCATGGCTCTGTTTTGCCCACGTGAAGGTTTGCGTGGCACGATCCTCAGCTTACGAAGATATTGGCACACTTGTAGATCAAACCCGTGAACTGAATCGAGCAGCCACCACTCCATGGATTTAACTGACATAATGACCATCATGCTAGATCTCGGGCCATGGAGATTTACGTGTCTCTCTGGCAACGCAGTTGGCAGCATAGAATCTAGGAGTTAGTTGCAGCATTTTCACTTATAAATAACGCGTTGGTATACGCTGTATAGTTAGCTTTTGAGATGTAATTTTGACTGTGATTAGAATCCCACTGTACTGTGTTTTACGTTGTCTTATTATTGCACTCTAATATATGAGAAGACTGCATTCCTGAGTTCGATTTGTGACTAATTATTGACTGGCTGAGGTTGCAGAGGGCCCCTGTACACCAAAGCTCTGTATAGTTTCTCATTTTCTTTCATTATGTTCCACTTTTATAATCATTAGCTTGTATATAATACGTTGTTTTGATGTTTATGATTCACTGCTGTTCATATTTTCCTTTATGTTTTCTTATAGCTGTCAGCCGATCAGTGCTTTTCTTACAGGTTTTTATAGGCAGCCCAGGCAAATTTACATCTTTTTGATAACTACTGACATGAGATCATCTTGTCCTTTCTACTGATGTTCATTTACTGAATTTTAATTTCCCGCATTGTCATTTCTTTTCAGTTTTTCTTTGCTTATTTACTTTTCTGCACATAGACATCATATTACTCATCTGTTTATGATTTCCTTTCTATAGCCCGGCGACTCAATTAGTGAGGAATTAGAATATTACTTGTTGTAGTATGATTTAGTTTGCTTTTCCGCAAGTTAGAGATTGAATTTCTTATGTCATTTTCAAGAACTGAAACATGAATGAGTAGTGAAATCTTAGTTTCCTTTTATGCAATTTGATTTCCTGCAATTTAGATATCATGTTACTCAGCTTGTTTATGATTACTTCCTATAGCCAGAGCGAGTCGAAAGGTGAAGGCTCAGAATGTGGGTTGAAGTAGTGTGATTTAGTTTGCATTGCTTTCAGTCTTTGAGTTGCTTTAAGTTCAGTTTTTATTTTCTTTTCTTTACAGTAGCAAGGATACTGGGCCATTGTCACTAGTTCACTGTTTTGGTACATTTCCATTTCCTTTTGAGAGTGATTTCATTACAGTCAATTTGAAACTTTCTTTTCAAGAACTTTAAAGTTTGGAAAATCATTGTAGAATCCACCATCACCCTCCACACTTAACTTTGAGTTTCGCCATCTCACACTAAGGAATCCACAGAAGATAGAACCAAAAACAAGCTAAAAAAAAACTCAAAAATGACAAAAGAATAGGAAAACGGTTATCTAGCACATACAGTGCACTTCACTTCATCAGTTTACGACTCCCGGATTGACATTTTTAATAGCAATTTAGAACACACTAAATTGACCAAACATTTTGGCGCCGTTGCCGGGGAAGTGAAATTAGGTAGCCAATTTCTTAAAAAAAAAAAAAAAAAAAAAATCAAGGAAGTTAAAATTGATAATTTCTCAAAGTATGCTCTCCTCTTGCACCTAGTGTGACCTGGAGGATCAGAAAAGAGAATTATTCATTTAATAATTTCTTAAGTATGCTCTCTTCTTGCACCTAGAGTGACCTGGAAGATCAGAAAGAGAATTATTAGGCCAACTTGAAGAAAATAATGACATGCATAGAGCAAGAGATTCTAGGGGAAGGTTTTTAGCTAGGGCCAAGAGTTCAATTTTTACAACTCTAACCACTTCAAGGAGTAGGCAAGAAACACCTCCATCATCGCCAACTCACACTCCTAGCCTTAGGATTCCTGGAATTCAGGAGGCAGTAGTTGAATTAGGAGACTCTCCCACACCATCCACCGAATCTGAATTAAGAACAGACCCTTTCTTTACTTCTACAGGGAAACACATTGTAATTGAAGAAGTAGAATCACCTGAGGAAGAAGAGGGAGAAATTCCTCCTCGTTCGCCATTAGTAGAGGAACCAGAGGACCCTGAAGTCACTGAAGAAACTATCATGACAGAGGAAGTAAACGGATTTGGTAGGGGTAGAGGTAGAGGAGGAGGAGGAAATAATGGAGGAGGTAGAGGTAACAATGGGGGAAATAGGGATGGAGATAGCTCATTTGGATTTCCTATAGTCGATGAGGAGACTCGAGCAACAATGAAAAACATTTCACCATCCATCCTCCCAAACTTTCATGGGTTAAGAAATGAGGATCCTGAAACATTTCTATTTGAGTTTGAGGTCGTATGTCGAACTTATGATTATTTGGAAGACTCTCAAAAACTCAAATTGTTTCCTTTAACATTGAAGGGAGCTGCTTTGAAATGGTTCATGGGATTACTCACTCAATCCATTAGGACTTGGAATGACATGAAACAAACATTTTTGGATAGATACCTGGACTATTGCATGCCCACCAATCACAAAGATGAGGTATTCAAAATGGTGCAAAGAGAAGATGAAAACCTGGAAGATTTACTTGAAAGATTTCAATACAACCTGAAAAGAGCAAAAATGAGTAACTTAGATGAGGAAACCTTGAAAGCCCTTCTATTAAAAGCCATTAGAGATGAATGGATAGATATTTTGAACATGATGGGAAAAGGAGATATATCTCAACTTTCGCTTCATGATATAACAGAGCTATGTGTCCATCTCTCAAGAGGGAAATCTAAAACTGGAAAAGGGCCTAGAGATCCTTCTCTCATTAGAGCAAACAAATCTGCAATAGGATCAGTAAGTAGAGCTGAGATTGGCAACATGCTTGATGAATTTAAAACCGATATCTTAGGGAGTCTTAGTGAGCAACTAGACACCCTTAAAATACAAAACAAGTAGAAAGCAGAAGCTGAAGCTTTGGCCATCTTTTGCCCAAAATGTAGAAAGAAACATGCTCTAAGGGAATGTCCCCTAGATGCAAAAGTTGTAGAAACATGTATGATTTGCTCAGAAAACCATGAGACCAAGGATTGTCCTTCAATTCCTGGGCTCAAAGTTGTTTTTCAGGAGGATCCAAATTCAATGGAGTCTCTCTGTTTTGTTGCAAGGAGACCTTGGCAGGGGCAACAAAATCAAGGGTTTAACAACTCTATGAACTTTCAAACCCCACCAAATTGGAACCCTTGGCAACAATCTTGGTCCCAACCTCAAAATCCTTTTCAATCATGGGTACAAGGTATGCAAAATCCTTATGGGAGATTTGCTCAATTTTATCAATATCCTCCATCTTTTCAGAATCAACAAGCACCACAACTTCCAAATCAAAATCCACAACTATCATTACCATTTTCACAACAACAACAACCTTCTCAACAAAATCCAAATTCTCAACTCTTGCTCCCATTCCAACAGAAGACAAATCAACTACCTTCCCAGCCATTGCCAAACCCCAACAATAAAAACCCTCAAAATGCTTACATGGTCAACAATTTCCTACCTATATGATTGTTCCTCTCAATGATGTACAACTCAGATCTGGTAGAGTTTTAGATAAACCTTCTATAGATGCTCAAAAGCAAAGCATTTCTGAGGAAGATTCTCTTGAAGCCAATAAAGGTTCTGAAGCATCTCTTCAAAACCCAAGCACTCAAAAAGAAAAAGAAAAAGAGTTAACCCCCACAACTCCTATAGTTGAGCAACCTGCACCATCATCCACACCTCCTTTTCCTGAAAGATTACAAATTGACAAAGGAGTCGAAAAACAAATCCTGTTGCCTGACTATGATTTTCTAGATGAATTGAAGAATGTCTGTATCAAAGATCCCCTTGTTACAAGCCATTAGAGAAATTCCTATTCTAGCAAAAACAATAAAGGAGTTGAGCCTTAAAAGACCAGGAAGGAAACCAAGAGATACAAGAAGAATTCACCTGGTAGGAAAAATTGCAAATATCATGATGGGAAAAATTACTATGCAGAAGTATGTAGATCCTGGTAGTCCAATTGTCAAAACACATATCAATGGGGTAGAAATTCCAAATACTTTGATTGATTTAGGGGCTGCTATCAACATTATGAGTAGACAGACTATGGAACAGCTGAAACTTCCTAATCTTCTTTTTACACCTACTTTACTGCAACTTGCAGATCGATCAATTATCAAACCAGATGGTGTATTAGAAGACATTTCGGTCTCCTTAGATTCTTGGGAATATCCAGTAGATTTCATGATTTTAACTCCCAAGAGTAATTTAGGAGGACACCCTCTCATTTTAGGAAGACCTTGGCTAGCCACAGCTGATGCTTTTATTAGTTGTAGGTCTGGGGATATGTATATTTCTGATGGTAATTCAACAAAGAAATTCAATCTGTATCCTCCAGCAAAAGCAATTACAGAAATAGGAGATAATGAGTGGGTTGACGATGAAGATGCTATACAACCTGTCTTTACCATTTCTGAAGTCAGTGAAGATAGTCAAATTCTGAACACATTTGAAAACTTTGAAACATCTTCAGAATATGACCACACACAATTTCAGTTAGATTCTGATATTGAGTATCTATCATCTAGACAAATGTCTCTTTTCTCTATGGAAGAATTTGGTAGTTCCACCATCGCGATCTTTCCAGGTAAAACATTGTATATCAACAAAAACTTGGAAAGATCACAACAAGGAGAGCTAACCAAAATTTTGCAAAAACATTCTACTACATTTGCATGGGAGTATACCGACATGAAAGGTATTGACCCTAAGACTTGCATTCATCACATCTACATCGAGGAAAACAGTAGACCAATCAGACAACCTCAGAGAAGGATGAATCCAAACCTTAGGGAGATAGTGAAAGAAGAACTCCAAAAACTACTCAATGTAAACTTCATTTATCCAATTTCAGATAGCCGATGGGTTTCTCCTTTGGTTATCGTACCTAAAAAGAATGGTAAATGGAGCGTTTGCATTGATTACAGGGAATTGAACAAAGCAACTCTGAAGGATCACTTTCCTTTACCCTTTATCGATCAGGTATTAGATACTTTAGCAGGCAAAAAGTATTTTTCATTTTTGGATGGTTTTAGTGGCTATAATCAGATTCAGGTAGCACCTGAAGATCAGGATAAGACCACATTTACCTGTCCATGGGGAACTTTTGCTTACCGAGTACTTCCTTTTGGATTATGTAATGCACCTGCAACATTTCAAAGGGCAGTACTAGGAATATTTTCTGATCTAATCCATGATTGTGTAGAGGTTTATATGGATGACTTTACAGTTTATGGTGATTCATTTGAAGAGGCATTAGAAAATTTGGAAAAAGTCCTTATAAGGTGTAAAGAAACAAACCTTTCATTGAGTCATGAAAAATGCTTTATGATGTTTACTGAAGGGATTGTTTTAGGACATCATATTTCAGGGGATGGGATTAAAGTTGATAGATCAAAAGTTGAAGTCATCTCCAAGTTGCCTATTCCAAATTGTCAAAAATATGTTAGAAGTTTTCTTGGATTTACTGGATACTATAGAAGATTTATTGAAAACTTCACCAAGATAGCATCTCCACTCTTCAAATTACTTACAAAGGATTGTGAATTCAAATGGGATCCTGATTGTCAATCTGCATTTGAAACTTTGAAAACAAGAATATCTGAAGCACCCATTTTGAGAGGACCAAATTGGAAACTTCCTTTCCATATTTCTACAGATGCTTCAGATACAGCTCTTGGAGCTGTGTTGGGTCAAAAATATTTAATCCCTTATGCCATTTATTACACCAGTAAAAATTTGACTCCCACCGAGTTAAACTATACTGTGACTGAGAAAGAATTCTTAGCTGTTGTTCATGCAATCAATAAGTTTAGACATTATATAATAGGCTATGAAACTTTTGTCCATACTGATCAATCTGCAATTAGATATTTAATGAACAAACCTGTTACTAATGGCAGAGTTACAATATGGCTCTTACTTTTACAAGAATTCAATATTACTGTGTTGGATAGACCAAGAAAACAAAATACAGTAGCTGATTTCTTGTCTAGAATCCAAAATACTAATGAAGATTCTCCTGTAGAGGATAAGTTTCCAGCTGAGTATTTATTTGCAGTAACTACTAAGACTCCTTGGTATGCAGATATTGCTAACTATTTGGTTACAGGAAAGCTACCTCTACATTTATTTCCTAGTGAAAAAAGAAGAATTATTCAGGAGAGTTCGAATTATTCATGGATTTCTAATGAATTGTTTAAAACAGGGCTAGATTGTGTGATCAGAAGATATGTTCGGGAGGATGAAATGCCTGACATCCTCAAGGCATGTCATGATGAACCATGCGGTGGACACTTTGCTGACAAAAGGACGGCCTATAAAATCCCCTCTTTATGATATTATTGGCCTTCCCTTTTCAAAGATGCAAAACAATATGTCAGAAGATGCGACAGCTGCCAAAGAGTTGGAAGACCGACTCTTTCAAATGAAATGCCATTACAACCACAGGTACTCATCGAACCCTTTGAAAAATGGGCTTTAGATTTCATTGGACCCATTAATCCACCATCTAAACATAAGAAGTATATATTGGTATGCACTGATTATGTCACTAAATGGGTAGAAGCCAAAGCATTGCCTTCTGCCACTGAAAATTCAGTTGTTCAATTTCTTTATGAGGATATTTTTACTCGTTTTGGTGTCCCAAGAGAAATTGTGACAGATCAGGGAAGTCAATTTACATCTAACTTGATGGAAAAGCTGATGGAAGAATACAAAATCAAGCACAGAAAATATACTCCTTACCATCCGCAAGCAAATGGCCAAGTGGAGTCTACAAACAAAGTTCTTGAGAGCATCATCACCAAAACTGTCCATCTACACAGAAGAGATTGGGCAGAGAGGCTTCCTGAATCCTTGTGGGCCTACAGAACTACATGGAGGAATACAACAGGACATTCTCCCTATGAACTTGTTTATGGGAAGGAAGTCCTGCTCCCCATTGAATTCCAAGTCAAGACTTTCAAGATGGCAGTTCAGTTGGGGATGGATCTATCAAAAGCCCAAAAGCACAGATTGGAGCAGCTGAATGAGCTAGATGAGATCAGACAAGAAGCAATTTTAAGAATTGATCTAATTCAACATCAAAGAGCAAAGGGGCATGACAGATACATCAAAGAGAAAAAGTTTCAAGAGGGAGATTGGGCGCTACTGTTTGATTCCAAGTTTAAAGACTTCAAAGGTAAATTTCAGACTCATTGGCTTGGGCCATATGAGATTGACAAAGTCTTTAGCAATGGAGTAGTAAGAATCAAGACCATTGATGAATTTCAAACTCCTCTCATTGTGAATGGCCACCGATTGAAAATTTATCATAAGCCACTCTCAAAAGAGGAATTTGTCAAAATGTTTCAGGAGAATTCTGCAATAAGGCTGATGGAGAAGAATTCTTCTTCCCCATCAGCCTAGCCTTTGTTTCTTTCAGTTAAAATAAAAATAAAAATAAATAATAATAATCATAATAATAATAATAATAAAATTTTGTATAAGCCTGAAAACCAATCATAGTTTGGCGGTCTTATACAGAAAATGTAGAGTGAAAATCAGGGACACCTGACACTCTATATTTTCCAAAAAAAAAATCTCCTCTCCTTCTTTTTCCATCTTCACTCCAACTCATTTGCCATTTCACTCCATCTCCATCTCATTCACATTTTCATTTCACTTCACTCTGCTTCACTTTCACTCCATTCCACTCATTTCATTTTTATCTCATCAATAAAAGTCCCTTTCAGGACTATTTTCACTCAGTAGTTCTTTTCTAACTATCTTTGTTCAGCTAAGTGGGCGCTGTCTTAGTTTCCGCAGCTGGAAGCAGTTTCCGCAGCCAGAAGTAGTTTCCGCAGCGGGAAGCAGTTTCCGCAGCCAGAAACGATTTCCGTAGCTACCACCACTCTGTTTTCAAATTCACAGTCAAAATGTTAGTGCAAAATCATGAAAATGCAGGTGTAATTGAGCATATGAAGACATGGAGCATCTCCAAGACATCAAGGAAGAAGAGCAGTTGGTTAAAAGATATGAGCAAGAAATGACAAAGTTTCCAAAGGTATGAGAAATTTTTTTATCAAATAAAAATTCAAGTCATGATTATGCATAGTTATTAAACCATAAAAAGTTCTACTATGTGCAATGATTTGATACGATAGCCCCATTACCCACTCCTATTCCATGATATTACTCCACACACCATGCATTCATTTCTTAAACGGTCTCATGATTGATTTCGGGTTTAAACTCAAGATTGACTGCACTTTCATTTATCACCTGTACTCATGAGATGTGACCTATTTCGTTACGGTTTCTCTTAACTGCATTCTTCGCAGCCGTCCATTGAAACGTGTAACATTTCGTACACAGCCATCCAATTCAAAAATCCCGACGTTACTCCATTCGCTTACCATTCCATTAATACCATACTCCTCACATGCATCCGCATTTTATTTTATGAACTCATTTGCAACTGCTTACCCTCTTTTCCACCTGTAATCCCGAGCATTCCCGTTACCTACTCTCCATTATCGATTGCAGCCACTACATTTTATCCTAAACCCTGTAACCGAGCCATTTTTTCCTCTGAACCCTCACACGCAAAAGAATTCTCAGTTGAAATTCAAAACAGAGGATGGGAAAATTACTAAAGGCAGAGCCAGAAGGACCGAAATATTTGGAAGGCTACCCTCAAGCGAAAGAGTTGCTGAAGAAAGCCAGATGGTTACGCTTTATCCAAAAGTTTAAAGGCCATAATAAAGAGGTAACCAAAGCTTTTGCACGGTCTTTCGATGGCCAAACGGTGGAGATTGGAGACTTGAATCTCACGGTGACTGAAACCACAGTAGCAGCTGCCACAGGCTTACCCCAGGAAGGTGAGCGATGGTTCAAAAATAAAAGCGTGGACGAACAGACATGGAGAATTATGCTACGAAACCCAGGTATGGATACCACCGTGTTTACAAGAGGAATTCCTGTTCATGCACTAAAAGAAGAATGGGCCAGTTTGCTGTTAGTTATCCAAAAATTTATCACTTGTGAAGGACGCTTTGGTTCAATGTATATGTACGATGCTAGACTGATGATGAATTTCTTAGAGGGTCAAGCTCTTAATTTGCCTTATTTTCTACTGCTGAGTTTGAAAAAGATGAGTATTACAGTCCAAAAAAACATAGGCAATATAGAACCTCATCTATATCATCATGGACTCGTAAAAATCCTCATTGAGGACCAACTGAAGAAAAATAAAGATACTTGGGAGCAATTTTTAATGAGAAACTACTTCCAAGAGCCATCTGAGACCTCTGGAAGTAGTCCACCAAAGATACCAAGAAAAAGTAGGAGAAAAGAAATCCAAGACTCCCCTACTACAGAAACTCAAGAAGTTGGTCGAAAAGAAGAAGAGAACATAACTAAAGATAACAAATAGAGAAAAGAGAAAGGCAAAAGGACCATCCAAGAAGTCTACCAATCACCTGAGCCATCCACAGAGGAGGATTATCAACCACTATCAGAGAGATTAATACATCTTCAAGAACAGACTGTTATAGCAAAGAAAAAGGAAAAAGGGAAACAGAGTATACAAGAAAAGAGTACTAGTCCACCATACTTAAGGAGAAGCACCAGGCTAAGAGGAAAGGGGAGTAAAACCCAAGTAAAACGGCCCCACTTTATTGACTTAGGTGAAGAGACACCTGAGAAATCTCCAGCTGGCCGTAGTCCACCTCGTCCTCAGCCAAGCATTGAAACAAGTCCTCCACATGATGAAAGCCCTTCTCGGCCAGAGATAGAGAGCAGTCCTCCTCCTCCACAAGATTTTGAACTTAGTCCAAGAAAGACACCTGAGGTAGATCCCAATCAACAGGAGGTATATAACTACCTGGAAACTTTAGAAAAATCAGCTGCAGGTCCGAGTACCACTCTACCACTAGATGCACAAGTTCAGTCCTTAAAGTAGGAGGTATTTGAATTAGAGGTTCTAAACAGGCATATCAAGCAAGAAAATGAAGCACTCAAGGAGCAGAGCAAAGTAGATAAAATTATTCATGATAACACTATGCTTCATTTGGGACTATGGCAAAAGAAAAACAAGAAACTGAGGAAAAAGTGCAAAAAGTTGAGCAGAGCATTGATCAATCTCAAATTCAAATGTCTAATAAGGAAACCCAGGATGATGCTAGTGCCAAAGAAGAAGAAAAGAGGGCTAGATGTCCTAGCAGAAGCCTCAGAACATATGGATTAGAGGGGAATGACTAAATTTTGGTTGCATGAGGACATGCAACACCTTCACAGTGGGGGTATGTTGAGTCCCAAACCTGCACTTCCTATATACCCTCTCAGCCTTCTTTTTCCATTTACTTCATCCACCAAGCTGTTAAATCAATGCATATTAGTCTAAAAAGAGCTTGTGAAATGGTTTCCTAACTATGTTTATGACTGTTGTTTGATTTAGATTTTTGTTTAAGCAGCTGCGGAAACTTGTCAGTTTCCGTAGCCAGCACAGGTTTCCGCAGCCATTTTGTTAAAGGCTATGCTACAGGTGTCCCATGGAGAAACCAGCCACATGGGCAAGCTACAAGTGACATGTACATGGAACGTGTCCCCTCAGTTCAGCCAAATCACTCATAAACAGTCATGGTCAACGATGGTCAAAGGAAGGGCCAAACAAGGAATTTTGCGGTGGCATGGCTCTGTTTTGCCCACGTGAAGGTTTGCATGGCACGATCCTCAGCTTACGGAGATATTTGCACACCTGTAGATCAAACCCGTGAACTGAATCGAGCAGCCACCACTCCGTGGATTTAACTGACATAATGACCATCATGCTAGACCTCGGGCCGTGGAGATTTACGTGTCTCTCTGGCAACGCAATTGGCAGCATAGAATCTAGGAGTTAGTTGCAGCATTTTCACTTATAAATAACATGTTGGTATACGCTGTATAGTTAGCTTTTGAGATGTAATTTTGACTGTGATTAGATTCCCACTGTACTGTGTTTTATGTTGTCTTATTATTGCACTCTAATATATGAGAAGACCGCATTCCTGAGTTCGATTTGTGACTAATTATTGACTGGTTGAGGTTGTAGAGGGCCCCTGTACACCAAAGCTCTGTATAGTTTCTCATTTGCTTTCATTATGTTCTACTTTTATAATCATTAGCTTGTATATAATACGCTGTTTTGATGTTTATGATTCACTACTGTTCATATTTTCCTTTATGTTTTCTTATAGTTGTCAGCTGATCAGTGCTTTTCTTACAGGTTTTTATAGGCAGCCAGGGAAAATTTACATCTTTTTGATAACTACTGACATGAGATCATCTTGTCCTTTCTTCTGATTTTCATTTGCTGAATTTTAATTTCCCGCATTGTCATTTCTTTTTAGTTTTTCTTTGCTTATTTACTTTTTTGCACTTAGACATCATATTACTCATCTGTTTATGATTTCCTTTCTATAGCCCAGCGACTCAATTAGTAAGGAATTAGAATATTACTTGTTGTAGTATGATTTAGTTTGCTTTTCCGCAAGTTAGAGATTGAATTGCTTATGTCATTTTCAAGAATTGAAACATGAATGAGTAGTGAAATCTTAGTTTCCTTTTATGCAATTTGATTTCCTGCAATTTAGATATCATGTTACTCAGCTTGTTTATGATTACTTCCTATAGCCGGAGCGAGTCGAAAGGTGAAGGGTCAGAATGTGGGTTGAAGTAGTGTGATTTAGTTTGCTTTGCTTTCAGTCTTTGAGTTGCTTTAAGTTCAGTTTTTCTTTTCTTTTCTTTACAGCAGCAAGGATACTGGGCCATTGTCACTAGTTCACTGTTTTGGTACATTTCCATTTCCTTTTGAGAGTGATTTCATTACAGTCAGTTTGAAACTTTCTTTTCGAGAACTTTAAAGTTTGGAAAATCATTGTAGAATCCACCATCACCCTCCACACTTAACTTTCAGTTTCGCCATCTCACACTAGGGAATCCACAGAAGATAAAACCAAAAACAAGCTAAAAAACTCAAAAACGACAAAAGAATAGGAAAACGGTTATCTAGCACATACAGTGCACTTCACTTCATCAGTTTACGACTCCCAGATTGACATTTTTAATAGCAATTTAGAACACACTAAATTGACCAAACAACCAGACCAAAACAACACTTGTAAAATATAATATAATTCAAAATTCCAACAACCAAGAAATGAAACAAGGAAAACAATACTCACAGAAGAAAAAATAATAAAAAGCGATAAAAAAAGTGACAAAAAATGACAAAAGGAAAACTCACTTGGAAAAGCACTGCAAAGTCCACCGAAGGCTCCTTGATCTCCTTGCGAATGTTAGAGCTGCAATATCAAATGTAAAAATGAGCTATAGGGGCATCCATTATATAGATCTAGAGCAATTAGGATTTATGACACTTATGCCTAAAACAAAGGAAAAATATACACTTGCCTGAAAGTTCCAGAAATAGTAAGTGTGCCACATTTGGGGAACTAATTAATGACTCCCTATTTTATAGGGATGTTCTTTTTTTTTTTTTTTTTTTTTTGTGGGAAAGTAGGCATGCACACTTCCAAGAAGTATCGTGCAATTCCCAAGGAATGGGAAACTTCTTGACTTAGTGCATTGCGCAGTTTTTGAGCTCAAGGAAGGCTTGCGTAGTTTCTGAGCTCAAGGAAGGCTTGCATAGTTTTTGAGCTTAAGGCTAGGCTGCCATCCAATATTGTGCAATTTCTAAGCTTAGGGAAAGCCTGTATTGTGTAATTCCTATCATCAAGGTTGGCTTTCCTTCCAAGATTGTCTAGTTTCTGGAGGCAAGTCCAATAATGTTGCAAGGTCAAGTCATCATCTTTTTACTGAGAAAAAGATATCAAAGTGAGATCAGTACATCACAAGTGAAGCAAGAAAAGATAAATATTTATGACAACATGAATCATTTTATGATAATGAAAGATAAGCTCCTGTGGGAAAAAGGGAGGCTCCAAAATCAAAGCATGGGAAAAATTTCAGAGGGTGGTTGTAGCAACTATGACACCATCACAACTAAGCCAGTGGTCATCAAAGCCAACACCTTCTGCCACAAACATCTATGCTACTATGTTTGAAATAGATGGCAACATACCAAGTGCCACCAAACACATAGATAATGCCAACTATCCAACAATCTCCCAATTTGGAATTGATGGAAACAACATAAAACCCTCCTAAAACCAAGCATCATTGTTCTTCTCCTTACCATTACAAATCTTCTCCCCATTTTTTTTCTATCAATGGCAAAGGATAATTTTGGAGCCTCCCCCTAAAACATTGCAGCCTACTTTGATCCTGCAAGTTGAGCAACTACCAATATTTATTGTAATTGAATCATTTGGGAGGAGAAGTCACAAATCCTATCCATTGTCAAAGATACAAAAAGTGTTTTCTTGCAATTGTCTTAGTAAAGATGTCTACCAATTTTTCTTTAGTAGCCACATATTCAAGTCAGGCAATATTAGCAGCAACCTATTCTCTCAGGAAATGAAACTTTATAGCAATATGCATGGAATTTGGGTGAATGACATGATTCTTAGATATGTTGATTGCACTTTTTTTATCACGCATGATTGGAATTGGATCAATGAACTCTACTTTAATCTCCTTTATGGTATTCTTCATCCAGAGAATTTGTGAGAAACAAGTGGCAACTATGATATACTCAGCTTATTAGTTGATAAAGAAATGGAGTCTTGTTTCTTGTTGACCCATGACACTAAGAAATTTCCCACAAAGAATGTTGCACCTCAAGTGATCTTCCTATCATAAATAATTCCTTCCCAATTAACTTCAGTATAGTCCTTCAAATTAAACTCTCTTCTTCTAGCATACCACAACCCATATTCTATTGTTTCATGAAGGTATTTTAAAATCCTTTTTACAGTAATGACATGACTTTCATGGGGGAATGTTTGAAATATGGCGACCAGACCTACTGCTTGAATGATGTATGGTCTAAACGCTATAAGATACACCAACCTCCTTATCATCGATCTATAGACAATATGAGTTACAAGAAGTGTCTCATCTTCTTTGCATAGCTTACAACTTGTAACCATGGGGTATCTAACCCATTTGCAATCTTCCATTCTGAATTTCTTCAGAATTTTTCATAGGTATTTGGATTGAGTGATAAATACCCCATATTTTTATTGAGAAACTTGAAATCCTAAGAAAAATGACTATTATCCCATCATGAACATTTCAAACTCTATTTGCATACACTTGGCGAATTAATGCCCCAAGTGTTCTAGATTGTTGTCAAAGATTATGTCATCTACATACACTACCATAATCAATAGGTGGTCATCTTCATATTTTATGTATAAATTGTTATTTGTAGTGCCCCTCTTAAATCCTTGTTCCTAAAGATATCTATCTAATCTCGCATACCAAGCTCTAGGGGATTGTTTGAGCCAATATAAAGGCTTCTCCAGTTTGCATACAAATCCTACATTTTCTGTGAGCATGAACCCTTCTCACTGCTCAATATAAACTTCTTCAAGATCTCCATTGAGAAATGATGACTTCACACCAATTTGATATAACTTGATTTTTTTACGTCTGTAAAAGGAAAGAAATTGTTTTATAGCTTCAAGTCTAACTACTGGTACAAAGGTTTCCTCGAAATCAATCCCCTACCCTTTGTAGACTAATCGAGCCTTGTTCCTAATTACTTAATCTTTCTCATTTAGCTTGTTTTTAAAGACTCGTTTTTTGCCCATGACATTTTTCTCTTTCGGTCTTGGAACAAGCTCCCAAGGGTCATTCTTTTCAATTTAGTCAAGTGCTTCATTCGCAGCTCTCATCGAGGAATTTTCCTCACTAGCCTGACTGAGATTCTTAGGCTCAACCTGAGATGGAAAAGAAATATTTATGCAACTTGGGCTAGGAACAAATTTCCTTCTAGTCTAGACCACAAGTATTCTATATTTGGAAATTTGACTCTCGGGTTTCCCTTTTTGTACATAGCTAGAAAATGTTTTGGGCCTTGGAGTTGTGCTTGTTTCTACATCCTCATTATCAGACTCTGCTTCTTCATGGTCTGATGGCTTGATGATTGAAATTTCTTCTCCATCTGAGTTCATGTCTCCTTTGGAGGACTCAAATTTTGGTGTTATTTCATATATTACTATATTAATGTAACCTTCAACCCTCTTTGTCCTTTTGTTGTAGCACTTGTATCCTTTACTTTGAGCAGAGTACCCTAGAAATATACCCTCATCAATGCATGAATCAAACTTTCTAAGATTCTTATCATTCTTTTTCTTAAATAATTTGCTCCCAAACACCTTATAGTGTTTTATTGATGCAAGTATTCCCTTCCACAACTCATAGGGAGTTTTATCACTATTAGGCATGAGTTATGTTATGTTTCATAGGTACACTACAACTTGTGTTTCTTCTCCCTAGAAGGTGTGAGGTACATCTGCTTCATCCATCATGGCTCTGGCCATCCCTTGCATTGTTCTGTTATTTCTCTCAATTACTACATTTTGTTATGGAGTTTTGTCCACATAGTATTTCCATCTTATGCCATTATCCTCACAGAATTCTTCAAACCCTCTTGAAGTGTATTCTCCTCCTTTGCGTTATCCTAAGGACTTGATCTTGATATATTTCTCATTTTCCACATGAGATTTAAACTTTTTAAAATGTTTAAATGGTTCTATTTTTTCTCTTAAGGGCATGATCCAAGTGACCTTGGTAAAATCATTAATAATAAGCATAAAATTCCTCTCTCCTCTTGGGATTTTTACTGTAGTTGGGCCGTAAATATCTGTATGAATTAATTGTAGTGGTATAGATGAAGCAAATTATTTTGTCTTGAAATGATTCCTAGTCTTCTTACCAAATTGACATGATTTGTAGATTGAATTATGAGGCCTTGATAGTATTGGGAATCCTCTCACAACTCCTAACTTGTTTATTCTTATTAGACTATAAAAATTCATATGACCAAGTCTCTTGTGCCAGAATCAAGTTTCATTTATCTTCCTTAGATAAAAACTTACTCTGGAGTCATCAAACAAATATACATTATTATGGGTTTTGATTTCCTTTCCCACAATATTTCCATTCTTTTCATGTTGAATCTCACAATATTTGGATTGAAAAGTCACATTATAGCCATTATCACACATCTGAGTTACACTAAGAAAGTTGTGCTTGAGACCTTCTACATAAAACACATTCTGGGTTTTAGTCTTTCATCAAGACTGACTATGCCCTTACCCTTAATTCTCACTGGGGAATTGTTGGTGAAAGTGACCTTGTTCCCTCTGTCCTTTTCTTGTAGAGACATTAACTTGATCTTATCCCCAATCATATGCTTGGAACAACCATTGTCCACATACCATGATTTTTCCAATTTTTCGTTTCCAATTCTTCTTATCTTTTTTAAATATATGTTGCCAAGTTTTCTAAGACTTTGATGATAATTCAAATTTGCTTCTACATTCACTTTCCTTGTGCCCAAAATTATTGCATTTGAAGCATTCAACATGATTTATCAAAGGAGAGAAAGGATTTCGATCTCTGAGAGGATATTCTTAAGATATAAAATTATGATACTTATTGTACCTGGAATTTTCATCTCTTTCAACTTTGATCCCTCTACAATCAACAACCGCGTGTCAAAATATGTGACAGTTATAATAATGACTATAAAATAAATGAGAGTACCTATATTTTCTACCTGCTTGATTCCATCTCTAATGGTATGGCTCCTTAGGGTGGTTGGAATCATTATTCTAATGATGGCCTCCTCTCTGACTTGCTACCTTTTTGTCTTCATTGATTCTTTCTTAATGATCGTCCACATAGCTATGATGTTCCTCAAATCCTGTGGACCTTAAGTCCATCTTTCTCATAGAATATTCCTTTCATCTAGAGTATCTCGGGCTTGTGTTGTTTCCTAAAGACCTTTGACTATTTATAATATCATCCAACTTTCTTGTTCCTTCTATACATTTTCCATTTATACCGTTCTCGGTCCCCAATTTCTCAAGATAAGTTCCCATAGTGACAGCCTCTGCCTGAAGACTCTGACAATTACTTCCCATTCATGGATCAAATCATTAAGAAATTTTTATTTTCGTTTAGGTTCATCTACTTTGACTTTTAGGGATAGGTTTTCATCTTTGCATGTTCTTGAGATCATTTCCCTCTTTACCTTGAACAAATCCTACTTTATATGCTTGTTCTCTTCTTCTAGTTTCTCACATGTTCCTTATTTTTCTTCTAGTATAAGAGCTAAACTATATTTTCTTTTAATGGCTTCTTCAAGTTTTTCCTTTTGATAAACAAATTCCTCATTATCTGAGTTGTACATACCTTCTTCAGCATGCTGCAACTGTTCTTTTAGTTATCCATTATTTTTCCTAACCTTCTTTAACTCATCAAGAGCACTGATGAGTTTGCCTTCAAAGTCCACTACTCATACTTCTTCTTCTTCCTCTTCAGAGTCAATAATATTTTTTTTCTTGGAGACTGCTCCAAATTCCATGAGTAAATACACATTTGAATCATCTTATGAAGATTTCTTATTGTCTGGCTCTGGTGTTAAGCTATCCTCTTTGGTTAGAGCCTCTTTTTCTCAAAGAACTTCTTCTGATGTTTTTGATATTTGTTTCTAAATATTTTATCATCTTCCTTTTCTTTCCTTTCCTTGCAAGGGATTTTCGATGAAAAATTTTCAACTCTTCCACAGTCAAAGCATTTAAAAAGAATATCCCGTTTATACTTTCCTAATCCATGCTTTAGTTTCCTAGCAAATTGAGCCAGCTCTTGATCAAAGTCACAGCTAGTGAAATCTTGATGGTCTTTGTGCTCCTTGGCCTTCTTGGACACTTTGATCACTACATTGTTGGGTTTAGGCTTCTCTTTTCCTACTCTCATCTCATAGATTGTGAGAGTACCAAGAAACTGATCCATCTTGAGATTATTTAAATCAACCATCTCTTCAATGTCAAATAATTTGGCATTAAATCTCATGGGTAGAGATAATAAGAACTTTTGAACAATTATATCTAATTTTATTAGTTACTTCATTAAATTTGAGGAAGTATTCTTCTATAATTTCTTCTTCACTAATTTTTAAGCTTTCAAACCTCATTATGAAGGTTTAAATTTTGGTCTGGTTGACTTTATCATCTCCTTCATCACTTTGATTGAGCTTCAGCCACACTTCCATGGAAAACTTACAGTCCATAATGTTTATGAGCTCAAATTGACTAAGGCCAAAGAGAATGGCATTCTTGGCTTTAACATTATTTCCATATATTTTACCATTTTCATAAGTGGGTGGGACATCAGGGGCATTATAATCTACTAGTACATAGCTCCAAACATCTACTCCTAAGGACATAAGATAACCTTCCATCCTAAATCTCCAAAAGACATAGTTTGTCCCATCAAAGATTGGTATTTTTCTTTAGTAAGGATCTTGAATCTCTTTCCTAGACATAATTCCTTATGGATCTACCTTCCAATGATTAGACTATTCCTCAAGAAACCTTGCTTTGATACCAATTGTTGTAATAAGGAATTTTTGACAGCTGGGGGGTTGGAATCAGTAATAGTGAGGTTCTTAAAACTTTAAGAATAAGTATTTAATTCTTTCCTCTACTTTTAGTTACTTGTCAAAGAATTCATACACAATACAAATGAACAACAAGATAAGGCATTCACATGTACACACAATCCATCACAGGAGCATCATACACATATTGACACAAGTATTTTTATGTACAAACCTAACGGGAGAAAACCACAAATCTATTTATTTTTATGGTGTAAATTAAGCACGTAATTCATTACATAAAATGTTTGTGAGCACCCACTCACAGGAGGCACCAACCCCCTTAAGATATCAAGCTAATACTTTCTAAGAGATACAAACCTCTTATGATTGTAGGCCACTACCTTCTCTAGCCATTGACAAGGGAAAATACATATACACACAAAAATATAAATCTAATTCACGACAATACCAACCTTTTCCCTTTAACTTTGCATATCTCCTTTGAATTGTGTTCCTTTCTTGTCCTAGAGCTCTAATCACAGCCCTCTGCAACATTGTGTCTTAGTTCAACATTTGGAGCAGTCACTCTACTTTAACATACACAACTCAACTCTCTTCAACTCCCTTTACAATTATCAATTCATCAATTTTATCTGCAACAATCACATATTTCTTTCCTCTATCACACAGTGAACAATGCAATCCCTAGAAACCATCAACCTACCATTCATGCAGCCTAAGTGTGTAATCTATGAATGACTCTCCATATTACTGCAACATCTGGCATATTGCTACTAAAATCATATTATAATACAAGCATGGGATTCTAAGAATGGGCACTTGTGTGATTCTCCATGTTGAGAATTAAATCTCAGTCAGCCTGTATGCCTGAGAAATTTTTTCCATGCTTATTAATTGCTCACAGAGCTTGAGATGTAGCCCAGCATGGCTTCTTTGAAATGTTATTAAATCTCCAGACCATGAGGCTCTATTCTTTATTTAATTCAATGAAGCATGCATGCAAGATCTTATGTGGCTTACTTCAACTAAATACATTCCCAAAAATATTCTTTGTAAATCATGGTCCTCGTCACCTTGACTCAATGATCTTAACAATCACCATCTACTTCATCGATAAACTCTTTTGCATGCATTTCCTCTTGGATGTTGACTCATTCATCCTTCATACAACTTTATGTTGCAATACCACAGCCCTGAACCTTGTAACATTTTCTTAATAGTGATTCTCAAGATCTTAAGAGATCGTAAGACTTTGAGCTTGGCCTTTAGCCCCTTATTTATTTTCCACCATAATACTGGTTGTTGTGACCGAAGAAATAACACTTAGGTTCTAAGCCCATTAGGATCCTATCAAGGGCCTATATCCTTGTGTATCTACTCTATTGTAACAACCCTGGTGAAGATTTCATGTAATAAAAGTTAATAAAGGAAAAATAAAACCACGATTAAGGGACATATATTCCAAGCTAAATGTTGGGAAAATATATCATAGTGGGCATCACTGGATGTGTGTTTTGGCTAAGGAAAATTCGAAAAGGAATTAAAAGGCAAGAGGTATTTTTGGCACGTTTATTTATGAAAATGAAGGAAATTAGAAGAAAAGTAAGGTGGAAGGTCATAGTTTGCATGTGAGGAGGAAAATGAAGGAAAATAATGGAAAACAAATAAATTAGAGGCCTCATTAATAAAAAGGCTTCTGATTATTAGTGGGCAAGTATTTTCTAACATTTTGTGAATTCAAGTTTGGAGCTCTCTCATTACTGTCTCTCTTTCTCACTCTTGGTCACTTAGAGTTTTCTTGGAGCACTCTATCTTTGGATGAAGGAAGGAAAAGCAAGAAAACGAAAAGGAAGGAAAGTAAGGATCAAGGAAAGGAAAGCAAGATCAGGTAGCTTCAGCAAGAATACTTTCAGATAACCTTTTGCATGTGTGATTTCCTAGCTGGTTTGGACATACATGGCTTTGCATGTTGGTGTATAGTTATCTTGCCTTCAGGGGCATTGTTTTGTCAAGTTGTGAGAGTGGATTTCAACCTAAAATTTACCTTTCTTGGATGCCATGGTATGTTGGGATGTTTATCTTGGTTTTGAGATTTGGCTTTCCGGATGGATTTCAGAATTCAGGGCGGAGGTGGTCTCAAGTTCCATTCCCAAATGCCTATGATTCCCTTGACCAGTTTTGGCGGGATACATGGTAAAGCCTGAGGGAGAATTCTCGGTTTAGGGCTTAGTAATACAGGTTTGGATTGCGGTAAAGCTTGAGAGATTGGTCTCAGTTTAGGGAATAGTGATCTAGGATTAGATTGCAATAAATCCTGAGAGACAAGGAGACAGGAAATTCCTCAAGGATAGTGATGGATTTCGGATGGGTACATTCCAAGATTACTTATGATCAGAGCACTAGTGTTGGTGTGACTAGATTTTGATGAGGGTGGAGGTGGTTTAACATATGTATTCCCTTGGTTGTTCTTGGATTGGTTTTTCTATGAGATCCTACATTCATGCTTGGAATATGGAATGGGGGTGACTCACTGAAAGAGAGATTTGGTTCAACCATGTCTATGGTCGGGTGGTATGTGTAAGTCCCGAAACTAGTCACATTTTCCTATGATTAAGAAAAGCTAAGTTCTCTTACTTTTTCACTAATTTATATGTGGATTTAATGGTTTTCATATATTTGATATTTATATGGTTTTATGCTAGTTATAAGCATGGTTAAATGACTGGTTCATGTCATGGTTATTTCATTTATTTACTTGTAATATTTTCATGGATGGATGCAAGACCTAATTGATGATATAATAGTTCAATGCAAAAGGAGGTGATCCTTATGATTATGTTTCATAAGTTCTTTCTACCATTTATGTTGTGTCTTATATCCTAGACCTCTAAGTTTCATTAATGCCAAGTGTTTGACAGGATGTCGGTTCTAGTTAGGAATTCTTAGGCCTAGTATTGAGGTTGATTTTGATTTATCAACATTGTTATCATCTCTTTGATTGATTCTAGACATTGTAGAAATTTCTGGTCAAAGGTCGAGATTCGGCGCTAGAAAATTGGCTCAAATCTCGAGGTCATTGGCACAGGTCTACTGAGAAAAGTACACAGTCACTGGCACATAGGCCTATGAGAGCAACTTTGGGTTGTTGGTCACTGTCTTTCCTATAGCATGAGAGCCACTTTGGGTTAAAAGTCTTAAGACATTAGTGGGACATAGGGGCAAGATGTATGAGTGGCTGACATGTCTCTTGGGGGTGTTGTTGCTGATGTTGATGGGTTTGTTTGATGTGTTCGGTCGATTCCATTTCCTTAAAGTTACCAAGGAGATTGAATCCCTTATAGTAACCTCTCTCATCTCTAATATCAACTTGAGATCAAGATACCATCAAGTACACATCAAGGAAGAGGATATCTTCAAGACTATGTTTAGGACTAGGTATAGGCATTATGAATTTGTTATTGTTCCATTAGGTTTGACTAATGCTACGGCTACATTTATGTGTTTGATGAATAGTGTGTTCCATCCTTATCCAGACAAGTTTGTTATTCTATTCATTGATGACATACTGGTGTATTCTAAGAATGAGGAAGAGCATGTCGATAATTTAGTAGAAGTGTTGAGATTTCTAAGAGAGAATTAGTTGTATGCTAAAATTAGAAAGTGCAACTTATTTTAGACTAAGGTACATTACTTGGGGCATGTTGTCTTCAAGGATGGCACAACATTGGATCTAGAAAATATAAGGGCCATCATGCAGTGGGTAGCTCCTAAGGTGTGGGTTAGGGGAGATCATTTATGGGATTGGCAAGTTAGTACAGGAGGTTCATCAAGAACTTCTCACACTTTTCATACCCTATAACATCATTGTAGTGGAAAGGTAAGAAGTTTGAATGGATAGAAGAATGTGAGGCTACTTTTTAGAAGCTTAAGTAGTTGTTGACACATGCACCAGTGCTAAAGATTGTGGATCTAGGCAAAGAGTTTTTAGTGTGTACTAATGCTTGCAAGAGAGGACTTGGTGAAGTTCTCATGCAAGAAGGAAAGGTAGTGTGCTATGACTCATGAAAACGGAATGAGCATGAGAAGAACTATCCAATGCATGATCTTGAGCTAGCATTGATTGTACATGCATTGAAGATATGGAGACACTACCTTCCTGGTAGGGGTTTTAAATTGATGAGAGATCACAATGGGTTGAGGTATTTGTTTGATTCGCTGAATCTAAATTCCATGCAAGCTAAATGGTTGGCTACACTTAGTGAGTTTTACTTTCAGATCAGATACATCAAAGGGAAGGAGAATTTATTTGTAGATGCTCTTAGTAGGAAGGTGCAGGTAAATCATATAGTAGCTATGAGTTCTTATGCGACAAAGTTAGAAGATAGGATCTTGCAGGTAGGACAGTGGGATGACAAATACAAGGAGTTTATCCTTAGGTTACAATAGAGCATAGGTACAAGTACAGGTACACATACAAGTGCAAGTATAGGTACTAGTGATCAAGATGTAGACTATTGTATCATAGAAGATGGTTTGGTGAGATTTAGAGACCAGATCTATGTGCCAAATTGCAGTGATCTCAAGAAGAATATCTTGAGGGAGTTTCACATGAAGCCATACTTAGGTCATCTAGGATATCAGAAGACATTGATGACAGTGAATGAGTTCTACTATTGGCTAAATATATTGAAGGAAGTGGTAGAGTTCATGGCTATATGCCTGTATTTTCAACAAGTAAAGGAAAAACGTAAGCATCCAAGTGGTTTACTACAGCCTACAATGATTCCAAAATGGAAATGGGAGGTAATTTCCATGGATTTAATCACACGTATTCCAAGGATAGTAAAGAAACATGATTCTATTATGTTCGTGGTTGACATGTTATGCAAGGTAGCTCACTTCATTCCAGTAGAGACTACATATCTAGCCAGTGAGGTAACATGGGTGTTCATCAGAGAGATAGTGAGACTGCATGGTGTTCAGAAGAAGATTGTGTCGAATAGGGATGCAAAGTTCACTTCCAAGTTGTGGAAGGAGCTATTTGTAGGTTTGGGTACAAAGTTGGCCTCCAATACAACTTATCATCCATAGAAAAATGGACAGGCAAAGAGGGTCAACAGGATCTTGGAGGATATGTTAAGTATGCATGTAATGCACTAGCAGAAGAAATGGGAGGAGTATCCTCCAATGATTGAGTTCTCATACAGAAATGGTTATTAGGATTCATTGAGGATCAGTCCTTTTGAGGCATTGTATGGGCATAATTTTAACACAATCATCAGCTGGAGTGATCCAGTGAACATGGTACTTATTGGACTGGATATGTTGGTAGACATGGAGTAGGAAATGCAGGTTATAAATAAGAATCTAAAGGAAACATAGGATAGAAAGAATAGTTACGCAGATTATCATAGAGTTTCCAAGAAGTTTCAGGTTGGAGAACATGTGTATTTGTGTATCAAGCCCAAGAAAAGTTCTTTGAGGATTGGTTCATTTCCGAAGTTGGAACCACGGTATTGTGGGCCTTTTGAGATCCTTGAGAGGATTAGATTAGTGGAATATCAACTTACACTACCTCCAACATAAAAGTCCATGATGTTGGAAATAATACTGAGAGGGGGGGTGAACAAGTATTATTAGACCAAGAATTTTTCTTTTTCATAATCAGATTTATATATGCTACTTCAGAGAGGGGAACTAGCGTGTACATGCAACTGTCTTTAATGCAACCAAAGTTTATGCAGTAAAATTATGATTTAGTTATTTCATCATATGTTGATCTTTAATTAGTGCATTAGTACTTCATCAATCATTAAATAGTAACCATGTGCAGTATAAAAATAATAAACCATTACACATAAGCAACACACATGAACACCAATATTTAAGGTGGAAACCTAATGTTGGTGAAAACCCCCTGTTGTTGTCGTCTTTGTCTTCTTTTAATAATAAGAAAATTTGTTTACAATATGGTACAAGTGCAGACTCATACAAGTATGTAGGCTTCTACCTGCAAAAGGTTACAACCTTCTCTCGTTCTCCAGCTTCTACTAGAAGGGAGCTACAAACCCCTAGCTCTTGTACTAGCCAATATGTTTAGTAATATGTAGGTTCCAGCCTACAGAAAACTCCACTCTTCCACCAGGGACCACATTTCATGAATTTTTAGACTAGATTCTCTTGGCACATATCAAAGCATATGAAGACCTTGACTCATCAATAACCCACCAGAAATTTAGAAACTCAAACTTCATCAACCAACATGCAGTTAATCTGAAACAATCAGAGCATTGTCATCAGAACATTGTGTTGAACCCAGAAACTTGTACCAACATTCAGAACCAATTGAAACCTCAAAAATTCATGCGTCAGACTGTATACACCACTTCAATGAAGAAAACCTATGTGTATACACTACTTCCTTCAGTCCAACCTGCGTATACCAATAAAGATTCTGAATCATAAAATCTCTGAATCACAAAATGTACTAACCAGAAGTGTACTGAACATCTATTGTCAACTTACATAACTTTTCACAGGCAGACAACAGAAAAAACTTCCTCTCACTTATACAATCAATCAAATATCAACCTCCTTATGCATTCAGATTTAAATTCAGATCTAAGAAGACTTCATTGACAGACAACAGTAAAATAGCAACATCAACAAATCCAAAATATTGATTTGATAGATTAGTCATCTCTGAACATCAAGCCTTTATTTTGTATACACTACTTGAAAGAATAGAACCTACGTGTATATGCTCTTTTGCCGAGACGAACCTGCGTACAGATCTACAAATATTGACTCAGAACTTTGTTGCAATTCTATACTTTAGACAAACCCAGATCATGATAGATAATGAATAAAACAGACATAAAACATCATATCTAGTCACAACCAATATCATATCATTCAAGAATAAGTCATTTCAAGTCCCATGATCTTGATCCAATATTGAATTCAAGGTGCACATAAATATTTTAGATCTAGTCCCAAACATAACCCTGCAACATAAAATATACTTTAGATAGAAGTATTCCTTAGAATCTTGTTCACTTGCATATCTGGCCTTATGATCCTCTCTTCTTTATATAGTTTTTGGCCTTTCTCAATACCATGGACCGAATCCACTTAGGACCAATACCTTGGATCAAATACCACGAACCAAATACCTCAGAATAAATACCTAGGGTCAATATCATGGTCCAAAGATACCTTGGACCAAATACCTCGGACCAAAACCATGGTTCTAAACATGTATGCGCTTTGCCTTTTGTGGGAGTGCATGTGTACGTTATACACTATTTCTATTATAAGTACATGTGTGTATACACTACTTAGACTAAATGAACCTACATGTATCTCTTAAATTTCTCTTAAATCATCTTCTTCCTTCAACTTCTTTATTTTGATCAATAGACCTTAGTTCCATCTTCCTGATCCTCTGTACGATTTCCCTATTGCCTCTGAATATTCCTGTTAACCTCTTATCAAAACTGAGTTGACCTGTAGAGTTGCCATCAGGGACAATACTTGTATCATAATGCCAACAATCTCCCCCTCTGGACTTGATGGAAACCATGATGTTGTTGACAACTGCAAGTTGTAAAGATTGTTAGAGATAGCATACAACACCAAAATACCAAAATACTCTCCCCCTTTGACATCAAGAGCAAAGGGCAGACCACTCTACTCTCCTCCTTTGCATGATGTTTTCCATACTCCCCCTAAGTACATGCTGAGTCTGCAGAGAGATGATTCAATACAATAACATGACACTATAACTCAACAAAGTGAGTATGACCTCCCTGTGACCACGAACGCGTACATACATCATTCACCCAACCAAGTGGGGATACACCATATTTGACTCATCTACCCAACCAAGTGGGGATATACCAAAGTTTATACATGACACAAATACAACAATTATTATATCATCCATCCCAAGGATATTGGGGAAATAAATTACATCATATGAGCAATAGAACTCATTGAAATATAGACCATGATAGAAGAAGTTATATCACACTAATGACTGATCCAACTAAGAAATAGCTGAGTTCAGCAACCATAATGCTAACAATGTGGAATGTGAACGCTCCCCCTGAACCTATGCTATCACTGTTTTTTTTTGGTTAGAAAAACATATACGCGCTTTCAACCAAGGCAACCTACGTGTACCCGCACATATACTACATGAAACCAACATGTATTAAACTCCCTCTAAAAAACTAGATTTAGCAATAGGATGATGTAGCAACAACTCCTAGCTCTTGTCTGTGATATTCAAATGTTTCTATGGGAAGTGTTTTAGTGAATATATCAGCAACTTGTCCTTTGGAGGGGACAAACTCCAATTTGACCTTTTGTTCAAGCACTTGTTCTCGTAGAAAATGGTACTTGATGGGTATGTGCTTGGTCTTGGAGTGCATGACTAGATTCTTTGAAATACTGATGGCACTTGTATTATCACATAGAATGGAGATGGGTGGAGTACATGTGATATGAATGTCTTGCAAAGTTTGCATCATCCAAAGTAGTTGTGTGTAGCAAGATGCAACAACCACATATTCTGCTTCAACTATATATAAAGAAATTGAACTTTGTTTCTTGTCGTACCAAGACCCATATAGAATGAACCACCACTAGTGTTTTTTCTATTATCAACACTTTCTGCCCAATCTGCTTCTATATATTGTTGGAAATACTGAGAGGGGGGCTGAATCACTATTTCTTTTCAATTGTTATTTTACTAGTTAAAACATTTATATTCAGAACACAAGATGAACTACAAGAATAAATACTTTTATTAATATAATCTTTGCAATAAAATAGATACAATGTATATGTGGTTCTAATCTGTTGCCAAGCACCAACTTGGACTTTTTTCAGGCTCCAACGTCCAGAGAACCAACTCTGTTTTGTCAAGGCACGAACCTTGGACTTAGGAGCACCAACTCCCAGGAAACCAATCCTTCCAATTCTGAGGCACCAACCTCAAGGGCTCCAACCCTCTGCTAGTTTATAGCTTCACTGTAGTCTCCATACTACATCATCAATGACAACTAGACTTCATATGAAGGAGTCTTTACAACTTTTCAGACTATCCACACAGAGTCTGCAAGAAGTTATCTCATGATGATATCAAATAGCCATCATGATCTCCAATAATGTCTCCACACAACTTCAGTGTGTCCACAATTAACTGCACTAAGCTCTACATAAGAATCAACTCTCAGTTTCAGGCCTATGTTCTCTTTGTCACTGTAAATTCTTCAAGCATGACTACTTCTCACTGTTCTAGCTATCTATTACTTTCCAGAAAACAAATTCACATATGCTTCAATGCTGGTGTTGGTTACTAATTAACCTAGCATTGGTCTAAGCTTTTCAAAGGTGAATCTAATCAACGTAGTTTCTCATCCTTTAGCTTTCTCCTATCTTGCTAGACCTTCAGCTTCCTCTTGTCCTGTTGGACCTTCGGCTTCCTCCTATCCTGCTAGACCTACTGCTTCTTCCTTTCTTCTAGTTCGCCAACTTTAACCACTTTTTTTTCTATTATATAAGCATGATATGTTGATATTTGGGTTCCTACTTGCTCGCTTGAGCTTCAGCTTCCTCAACGCTCACTAAGCCTTTTGGCTTCCCTCCTCAGGTCGCTTTAGCTTCCTCTACGCTCACTCATCCATCTATTCTTGCTTGATTCTTTGGCTTCCTAGTCCATGGCTTCCTCTATCTATTCGAGTGTTCCAATACTCACAGGACATGTAAATTCAGAAGAGAGGTCGAATTACAATTTTTTTTTGCATATTAAACAATATTAGAGAGGCCCTTTTTCTTTAATATTTATACGATAGAATCAATCCTTATTTACGACGGATTTCATTGGAGAGGTTCTACAAATAGAGAGGTCCCACATGCCACGTCACTATCCAATTGCAATCGCAACTTTCTGAAGGTCTTTTATAAGTCGTGCCTATACCATCACCAATGGCCAATTGCTCCTACTGGATGCAATATTATATACAACTCTATCGCAATCGGAGGTTTGCACATAACATGGCCAATTCCCCTTCTACCGACGGAGCGGATGTGATTATGTTATTAACCAGTTGTTAATAACTCCGTCGGGTCCATCGCCTTATTGCAATCGGCAGTTTATATTGTTACACTCCTTCAAGACTTGCGATTGAACATGATACGATATTATATTAAACAGAAGTTAATACACCTATCAGGTCCATACACACACACACACACACACACACACACAGATATATATATATATATATATATATATATATATATATATATATATATATATATATAGCAATCGCAGTCAGTGGTTCAGGGGTGACAACCCTTTATAACTTGCGCTATGAGAGTTCTGATAGGTGGATGCAATATAACAATAGGGCAGTTTATAATGGTGCAAGGGGTCTGCATATATATATAACCTTCCCACTCTATAACATTGGTTATATAGAATTTAACCGCATGAAATCCTTATATCTGCGCTATTTCTATTATAATGTTTATATAATAGAAATACACAATAATCATGTGTAACTTACCTTTTCTGCCTTTTTATAGCCATTGCAAATTCTACGATGTTTTACTTTTTCGGATCAATCCTCCACCGTAGATCTTACCATCCCATCCGATGGTTGATATTCCACTCGACCAACCAAGCTACTCAGTGATCCTGCACCGTAGATCAAAACCGCATTTGATCCAATGGTCAACAATGATATTGGGTGAGCTACATGCATGAGGATTAGCTGCCTGATAAAGTGGTTTCCTCTCTCCTCCAACATGCGACGTGTCAATTGGTTAATGGAATTGGAGGAGCTCCTCTAAATACTGCTTACTCCCTAGAATTCACTCGATAACCACTGCCACTATTACAAACCCGCTTTTCTCTTTCACTAATGCCCAAGCTATTTAGCACCAGATGACCATAGATCTTCTACCATCGACGACTGCGATGGCTCCTCTGATTTCCTCATCTGCTAATACTTAAATTAATCTCCATCTTTCATTTCTTTGACTTTACATTGTGCGACTTAATCGTGGCCACTCATTACAAACAATCTCATCCATTGATCTCCAAGATCCAATGGTTCTTATGTGTTCAATCTTCATCTGTCTCCTCACTTTGATTCGTTTCTTCATTGTTTTTCCTGTGGTACTTAATAGAACCCGTCGATTTGATTTCTCTGATATATATATATATATATATATATATATATATATAGAGAGAGAGAGAGAGAGAGAGAGAGAGAGAGAGAGAGAGAGAGAGAGATATTGCTCCGCTCTTATCTGCTTTTGCCTTGTTGCTCCTATGGCTTTCGATACACTGCTCCAATAGCTCTTCTCTGATATTCCTCTGACATCTCATGATATAGTTCCTCTGTTAACTACTCTTCCGCTGGCTTCTCCTCCTGTTGTGTGTTCCTCTTTGTTCCTTCTCTCTTGATGACTTCTTGCTCTTTGCGGGACTTCTTGGGCATATAATACATGTGATACTCTCGACATGGCTCCTCTTGCTCCATTAGGTCTTCCTTTGGCTTTGCAATTTCTTTCAATGAACTTCTTTAATACCTTCATACCTTGATGGCTTCGAATATCTTTTCTGATACGCCTCTCTTTCTCTAATATTCTACAATACTCCTATGATGTGTTAACTGTTAGGCCCCTATACTACTAGTGTAACCCCTTATTGTTATTAGTACAACCCCCTTATTATATTGATGTACCCATATAGTGCCCATATTGTTACTATTCTGCCCCATAGAAGCCCACTATTGTTATTATTGTGCCCTTACATTATTATTGTTATGTCAGCTCTGATTATATTATGACCCCTTAGACTCCTATATAAAGAAAGGAGGTATTTTCATTTGTATCATCCAAGAATTGTTCTTTTGTGTAATGTAAAGGAGGTTGCCCGCTCGAAGAGGCTAAATTCTAAGGCATTCAACTATATTTTCTATCTTTTTGTGAGCTGGTTTCATAACAATTGGTATCAGATCTTTGGATTCTAGGGTTTCGTTGCTCCAAATAGGTCATCGTGGCATTTTCGCTATAACTTTTTTTCTGCGATGTTTTAGAAGCGAAAAAAAAACCATTTGAGAAGAAATCGCACTGAACCTCGGCTCTGAATTTCAGAGCTTTTCACGCTATATTTACAGAAATATGATCTAAGGAATTTTGTCTTTTTGCAGACTCCTGAATTACATTCCAAACAGGTGACCTGGGGAAAATCGTCATAAGTTTCTCTCTGAGCATCAGATTGAAATTTTGTGAGAAGGTGCAGAAAGAGGACAGACTATAGTTTCTTGTACATATATTTTAGAGCCAAAAGTTGAAACAGGGACACGTGGCACATCGTACAATTTTGCTCTACTGAACTAGTCTATAATTAGGTCACCGTGGGAGATTTGGCATAACTCTTCCTTGGAGAATCCAATTTGGATCAAACTAGTGGCATTGGAAAGAGGAAATAGAGGAATACTGCAGGTCGCAATTTTAGAACTGGAAGAACTGAAATTACAGAGTTATAGTCATTTCAAGATCGATCTCCTAAAATCAAAAAAAGGCGATATGAGGAAGTTTGATGGCAAGGATCTGGTAAATTGGATACTTCAGATGGAGCAATATTTTGATCTACATGGTGTAACACTGTTACAAAAGGTATGTATTGCATATTCATATTTAGAACCGGATCAATTTTTATGGTATAAAGGGCTTTGTTCTCGTAAACAACTTGTTACGTGGTCAATTTTCACGGAGGAAATGATAACACATTATGAGGATACAAAGAGAAACACCTTCTTTAGAGCAACACCACAACAATTGGAAAGAGTAAAAGAGCTTTGTTACATAGTAGAAAGTAAAATTATGGCAAGAAGGAAGTTTATCCCTCACAACTATAATAATGGAAGTGTTGTTTCTCCTAGCCTTCCACAACCTACAAGGGTTACACCACAACAATTGGAAGAGAAAAGAGAAAAAGGGCTTTGTTACAATTGTGATAGCAAATGCACTAAAGGTCACAAGTGTACCGAGAAGAAATTATTTTACATAAAGTATGAAGAAGAGGAAGAAAAGGATCAATAAACATCAAAAGAAGAGGATATACACCAGGAACCAACCTTACAGAAAGAAGAAATGAATCCGACGATATCTTGTAAAGCATTGGCAAGAATTACCATTCCTCAAACTATCAACATAGAAGGACATATCAAGAAGAAAAAGGTTCAAGAAGTGAAAGATCACATCAAGAAAGAAGAAATGAATCCAACCATATCTTGTAATGCATTGGCTGGAATTACAACTCCTCAAACTATCCAGATAGAACAACATATCAAGAAAAAAAATGTTCAAGAAGTGAAAGATCACATCGAGAATCAAGAAATGAATTCAAACATATCTTGTAAAGCATTGGAAGAAATTACCACTCCTCAAACCCTCAAGATAGAAGGACAAATCAAGAAGAAAAAGGTTCAAGCAATGAAAGATCACATCGAGCATCAACAACAAGTTCTCCAACTTTTAAAGAATAACACCACTTTGGTGCAAAATCGAATGAAACAACAAGTAGATCACAATCGTAGTGAAAAATATTTTGATGTGGGTGATTGGGTATTTTTACTGCTACATCTCAAGCAAGCTATTTATGAGAAGGAAATGTTGGTGATACTACATGCACGTAAGAAATGGTGACCTTACCGAATGGGAAGACACTTCAAGGTAAAAATGGATCATGATAGTCTTAAATACTTTTTAGAACAAGTATTATCTTTAGAAGAATAGGAAAAATGGGTCACAAATATGTTGGGTTATGACTTTGACATCATCTATAGAAAAGGGAAGCAAAATTCTGTTGCTGATGCACTCTCAAGAAAGGATGAGGATGTGGAAGAATTGTTTTGTGCTATTTCTATTATCCAACCAAATTGGATAAACGAAGCAAGGGATGAATGGAAGAAGGACAAAGAAGTATGGCCACTCATTCAAACGTTGCAGAAGATCCCAATTCAAACAATATTGCCAGAACTTGAAGATCAAGGAAAAATCATATTGGAACCTAGAGCAGTCACAGAAATAAGAACCCGACAGCTATGAAATCAATCAATTTCAGAGTATCTCATCCAGTGGAAGAACTTAGCCGCCAAAGATTCCACATGGGAGGACAAGAATTTTATACAGAAGCATCAAGAACTACTCAAGCGTTGAGGACAACACTTTTTGAAGGAGAGGGGCATGTTAGGCCCCTATACTACTAGTGTAACCCCTTATTGTTATTATTTCAACCCCCTTATTATATTGATGTACCCATGTGGTGCCCATATTGTTACTATTGTGCCCCATAGAAGCCCACTATTGTTATTATTGTGCCCTTACATTATTATTGTTATGTCGGCTCTGATTATATTATGACCCCTTAGACTCCTATACATAGAAAGGAGGTCTTTTCATTTGCATCATCCAAGAATTGTTCTTTTGTGTAATATAAAGGAGTTTTCCCCCTCGAAGAGGCTGAATTCTAAGGCGTTCAACTATCTTTTCCATCTTTTTGTGAGTTGGTTTCATAACATTAACTCCTTTGATACTCTGCAATACTCTTAAGCATAAGTGATAGCTTTGATATTCCTCCTTTGTTAACTCCTTGCTTAACATACTCTTACTCATGGCTTAGCATTCTTGATGACCTTGCTCCTTGGCTTCTTGTTCCTATTTCTTTATGGATCTACTCCACTTCTCCTTAGCTTCATATCATCATTTAGTATCCTAGAATATTGCCATATTGACATCAATGACAATCTAGGTCAACATATATGCATGAAGAGTAAGATCTGCATTTCTAGGATACCATATTCCAAAGTCTTGAGTTCCTTGAAGATATTTTAAAATTCTTTTGACTACCTAAAGGTGTGATTCCTTTGGATTTGCTTGGAATCTTCCAACTATTCCTACTACATGCATGATGTCAGGTTAGGTACCTGTTGGATAAAGAAGACTGCCAATCATGGATCTGTAAATTGGTTGATGTACTGTTGCTGATTCATCATTTGAGCTGAGACTGCATCCTGTTACCATTGGAGTACATACAGGTTTAGAATCTTCCATTCTGTACTTTTTCAAGATCTTCTTGAGATATTTGGTTTGTGAAAGAAAAATACCATCTTTAGTTTGCTAAACTTGTAGACCAAGAAAATAGGTAAGTTCACCAAGCAAAGACATTTCAAATTCTTGTTGCATTACTGAAGAAAAATTCTGACTCATGGATTCTTCATTGCTACCAAAAATTATATCATCAACATAAACAATAATAATTAGCAATTTATCATTTTCAATATTTGTATATAAATTGTTATCCGCAGAACCTTTTGTAAAACCTTGTTGGTGTAGATATTTGTCAAGGCAGTAATACCAAGCCCTTGGAGCTTGTTTTAGACCATAAAGAGCCCTTTTGAGTCTGCATACAAGTTTTGCATCATTTCCAAGAATGAATCCATATGGTTGTTCAATATAAACTTCTTCTTCTAAATCTCCATTAAGGAAGGCTGATTTTACATCCATTTCATAAACTTTGAATTTTCGAAAACTGGAAAGAGCAAGAAACATTCTTATGGCTTCAAGTTTGGCAATAGGTGCAAAATTTCCTTCAAAATATACACCTTCTTGTTGAGCATACCCTTTACAAACAAGTCTGGCCTTGTTTCTAATGACTTCTCCATTTTCATTTAGATTGTTCTTGAATATCCATTTAGTTCCTATAATATTTTTATCATGAGGTCTAGGAACTAATTCCCAAGTGTCATTATTTTCAATTTGCTCAAGTTCTCCATCCATAGCCTTGACCCAACATTCATATTTGCATGCTTCATTTACATTTTGAGGTTCGATGGAGGATAGTAATGCTAGATAGCTTGAGGTCCCTATAATAGTTCTTCTTGTCTGTACACTAGCCTCCCTTTCTCCTAAAATTTGAGTTTCTGGATGTTTTTTCTGAACATACCTAGACAAAGTCTTTTCTTCTACCATTATATCTTCTTTTGGTGCTTCATTGGTTTCTTCTTCAATATAATTTTGATTTGATGTGGCAAAGTAATGCCCATCTTCCTCATTGTCATAATATTCTATTGATTTTATCTGTTTTAGATTTCTGCATGCTTCATCAACTACAACATCAATTCTTTCAACAATTTTCCCAAGTCTTTCATTATAACATTTATATCCTTTACTTCTGGAAGAATAACCAAGAAGAATCCCTTCATCTGCTTTGGGTTCAAACTTACCAAGTTTTTCATCAGTCCTTTTGATAAAACATTTGCTTCCAAAAACTTTAAAGTATTTTACAGTAGGAGTCTTACCATACCAAAGTTCATGTGGAATTTGAGTGCTATTTACCCAAAAGTTTTCTTTGTTGAGAATAGTCACGGCAGCAAATGTAGCTTCACCCCAAAAGGTTGCAGGAGTTTCAAATTCATTTAGCATGGCTCGAGCCATTTGTTGAACTGTTATGTTCATCCTTTCTACTACAACATTTTGTTGAGGCGTCCTTGCAGTGGATAATTCCCTTTTTATTCCATGTTGTTCACAAAAATCAAAGAATTCATCCGATATAAATTCCCCCCCTCGATCAGATCTGAGGCATTTGATTTTTCGATCTGATTCATTTTAAACCAAAGCTTTGAAGGCTTGGAAATTTTCAAATGATTCATCTTTATGCTTTATAAGACCTATCCAACACATTCTGGAAAAATCATCAATGAACGAAATAAAGTATTCTTCTCCACGAGGTGACTTTTTCCTTGTTGGTCCACATAAATTAGTATGGATAAGTTCAAGAGACTTACTAGTTGACCCTTCTTTTTCCATGAAGTGAACTCTGGTTTTCTTACCAATTTGACATGGTTTGCATATTGTATTTTCTGGGATGCTGATATCTGGAAGATCATGAACAACCTTGAGTCTGCATGCTTTTCTTATTTGAGAAAGGCTTAGATGTCCCAATCTTCTATGCCACAGCCAGTTTTCATCACTTTTGCTTATATAGCATTATTGTTTTCCTCCTTTGAGTATGTATAACTTGTTTGGAGTTCCTGTACCTTTGATCACGGTCTCTCCTGTATCAAGCTCACAAACAACACATCAATTTGATTAAAACACCACTTCATTTCCTTGATCACACATTTGACTCACACTCAATAGGTTATGCTTTAAACCATCTACATACATAACATTTCCAGCTTTAAACTTTTTCTTTCAAGAAAATAGAACCTTTACCTTTTATGACAATTGGAGTGTCATTTCGAGATGAGACATGCTTTTCCTTTTCTAAGGAATTATATGAATGAAGCTTCTCTTTGTCACCTGTCATATATTTGGAGCATCCACTGTCGATGTACCATTGATTTTCTTATCCTTCTGCATACAAGGCTATACCACATCTTTCTATTCGAGATTCTTTCCTTCTCCATATCTTGGGATTTAATGGCGTTTTCTCCTTTTGAGGTGTTTGCCGAAATTTGCTCCTACATTTAGATTCTTCATGATCAAAGTTGTTACAAATTGAACATTCTATTTCATTTTCAAGAGGAGAAAAGTTATTATAGGAACTTCTCTTGATCCTTGTTACATTCCTTTGATTTTGTGTTTCTCTAGTCATGATGGTTTTGTAAGAAACACGTTGAGCATATTTTTGCCCAAATTTATGACATGAAAAACATTGCCCATTAAAGAATTTTCTGCAACTATCGAATCTATTTACCTGTTGATTGTAGTATCTATTGATATTCATCTTTGGAGAAAATTGAGTATGATTTTCCTGAGGTTGATTGTGGCTTCTATTGATATTCATCCTTGGAGCAAATTGAGTATGATTTACCAGGTGACCAGTGTTATGCCTTTGCTGACGATTCTCATACTATTCACTAGTCTTTGCTACATCAAGATAGCTTTTGGTGGAGGTTGACGGCTTCTGTGATTGAGATACTTCTTTAGTATATCCAAGACCTCTCTTTAGCAGAGGAGAACGTGTTGGCATTATGGTATAGGATTGGAGCTATGACATAGGTGTTGTCCTTGATGGAAACTCTATCTGGTGAAAGATCTCAGTTCAGGCTTTCAGAATGAACGTAATGTCATATGCGCAGGTTCATCTAGACAAAGTCGCGTATACATGCGGGTTGGATGTATCGAAGGCGCATATGCATATACACGCATTTTCATGCAAGGAAAAGTGCATATATGTTGGAAAACTAACCTTTGGTCTGTGGTAGTTAGTCCTTGGTATTTGAACCTAAGGTTTTGGACCATGGTATCTCGTCAGAAGTGTTGTCCCCATGTATTGAGCCCGTGGTATTGTGTTATTATGGTTTTGGTTCGTGGTATTGAGAAAGGCCTAAGACTATAAAAGAGGGAGGAGATCATTTGGCAAAGTATCTTTGGAATCAATTGAATATCTAACCTGTGCTAGATCTGAAAATTTGGTGATTGGGGTTATGGTGCAGGTCTGGATCTGAATGAAGGGAGAACCTAAGCACATAAAGAAGGATAAGATCTATTGATGGGTCATAATCTTTAAGGCTTGAATGATAGTATATCTGTATGATCTTGATCTGTTCTATAAGGCGCATGCTTGATCTATAAATCTGATAATCTGGGTTAACTTGTATTTAATTGTTTGAAATAGCAAATTATCCTTTATAGATCTGTACGCAGGTTCAGTGAGGCGAAGACACGTATACACGCAGGTTCAACAAAGGAAAACTGTGTATACGTAGGTTTCTCCACATACAGGAGCGTATACACGCACGTTTCAGGTTGTTCAAGTAGCGTATATGTATTTTATTGTGATCTAGCTCCCTCTGTTTGTTGCTGCAGTGTTCTGGGTTCAGAATTTGGTATATGGTCACTGTTACTGTGTTCTGGGTACAACTATCAGAGAAGTGTTAATCAGTTTGTTCGGTTGAAAAGGAGTTTGGGTAAAGCAAAAATTTTGATGATTGATTGATGTTCATGGATCCAATCTAAAAATTTATGAAACGTGGTCCCTGGAAGAAAGAGAAGGTTGTAGCCTTCATTAGGCCAGCACCTACGTACTAGTATCTTGGCTAGTACAAGAGCTAAGGGGGTTGTAGCTCCCTTCCAGGAGAAGCTAGAAAACGAGAGAGGGTTGTAGCTCTCTGTAGGTTGTAGCCTGCGTACTGGTAAAGGACTGCACCAGTACATTGTAAAAAAAAGTTTCTAATTAAAAGAAGATAGAGACGAATTGCAGCAGGTGGTTTTCACCCACATTGGGTTTCCACCTTATATCTTGTCTTCTTGTGTGTGTGACTATTTTCTATTCTGCTTTTACTAGTCCGGTTACTGTTTATTTTACTCAGATACACAGATTAATAATCAAGATCTGAAAGATAGAGTAAATTATAAGTTTGCATTGTATACGCGGGTTTCATTCTACATAATTGCGTATATACGTGGGTTTGACTAACTGAAGTAGCGTATATCTTCTGATTTTTGAAAAAGGAATATTTGGCTTAATAATACTGATTCGCCCCCCCTCTCAGTATTATTTTCAACAATTGGTATCAGAGCAGGTCCTTCTGAAGGAGCTTAATCGCTTGAAGGAAGATCCATCATCATGAGCAACTATGAGAGAGAAGCATCTATCAGGCCACCGACCTTTGATGGGACAAACTTCATATATTGGAAGGTAAGAGTTACTACCTATCTTCAATCTCTTGGTACAAAAGTATGGGATATCATAGATACAGGGTACACTTTTCCATCAGCAACTCCTACAGATCCGGCTGAGAAGAAGAAATATGAAACAAATGCAAAGGTAGTCAATACCCTATTAGGATGCCTATCTCAATCAGAATTCATGAAGGTTATGCAGTATAAATCCGCAAAAGAAATATGGGACAAGATTGTTCTGAGCTACAAAGGAGATGAACAGGTAAAACGAGCAAAACTTCAAACCCTCAGGATTCAGTATGAAAATCTTAGAATGCACAATGATGAAAGTGTGGCTAACTATTTCCTTCGTGTAGATGAGATTGTTAATTGTATGAAAAACTTGGGTGAAGAAATAAAAGAGGCTGTTGTGGTTGAAAAAGTTCTAAGATCTTTGTCCCCTAGGTTTGAATCTAAAGTTTCTGCAATAGAGGAAAAGGAGAATCTACAAAATCTTACCATGTCACAACTACACAGGATTCTAACTGCTTATGAACTGAGGAAAGGAGGACCATCAGACAGGAGAGAAGCAGCTTTCAAGGCTTCAGGCAAAGGAGACTACTATGAGTTAGGACATGCATCAGAAGAGGAAGAAGAATCAAATTTTGTCAAGAATCTTCAATGGGGTATTGGAAGATTCAGAGGTAAGTTACCCTTCAAATGCTTTGCTTGTGGGAGAGTCGGTCACTATGCTGCCAAATTTCCTCATAATGATAAAGGGAAGGAACCTGTTAGATGGAACAAGAAACAGAATGCAACTAAGAAAAGTTACTACACTCATGAAGATAGTGATGGTCTTTCAAATAGTGATGAAGATGAATGAGGTAATAACTATAAACTTTTAATGGCTTTTGAGGATGATGATTACATGGATGCTATAGATGTAGATGGTTTTTATGAAGAAATTTCTAGACTCAAAGTATGGTTAGAAGAGAAGAATGTGACCATTGAGACTCTGCAATTACAACTTGATGAAAAACAAAAATTTCTTGAGAAGTTAGAATGTGAGATTGTTGGCCTTAGAAAAGAAATTGAGAAAACAAAGGCTCTTAATCTTAAATTTGTTAAAGGATCTGAAACTCTGGATGAGATTATCAATGTACAGCGTTCTCTCCTAATCAAGACAGGTCTAGGGTATAATGGAGAAGCATCTGAAGCATCCACCTCAAAGAGTTATCTCGATGCAGCAATGAGGAATGTGCAAAAGCCCAATTGAGATCACCAGGTAAAACAGGGACGAATTACATCAAGAATAAACAAAGACTACCAGGTAAATAAGGGGCAATCCACCTCAAGGGTGAACAAAAACTACAAATAGCCATAGGTAAGATCTTCTCAATTTTCCTTAAGAATGGATGACAATAGAAACTACAATCATATGGCTGGTAGATTTGATAATCGCAGAAGTTTCTTCAATGGCCAATGTTTCTCTTGCCATAACTTTGGTCACAAAGCAGTTCAATGTGTTGCCTATAAGACAATCATGACTAGAGAAGCTCAAAAACAAAGAAGTATGATTGGAATTACGAAAAGGACCTATAATAACTTTTCAGCCCTTGAAAATGAAATTGAATGTTCTATTTGTAATAACTTCGATCATGAAGATTCTAAATGTAGGAGTAGGTTTCGGCAGATAAACGAACAAGCCTCAAACACCAGAACATGGAGAATAAAGGAACCACAACCAGAAAGATGTGGGATAGCTTTTTATACAGAAGGATAGGAAAATCAACGGTACATTGACAGTGGATGTTCAAAGCACATGACAGGTGATAAAGAAAAACTTGAATCATATAGTGTTTTAGAAAAGGGAAAGAAAGTCTCTTTTGGAAATGATACCCCTGCAGTCATAAAAGGAAGAGGCACTGCTCAATTAAAAGAAAAGGTCAAAGCTAGAAATGTTTTGTATGTTGATGGCTTGAAGCACAATCTTCTGAGTGTCAGTCAGATGTGTGATCAAGGAACCGAGGTAATATTTCGATCAAATGGATGTAATGTTCATGATCTTGATATAGGAGAAACAGTGATCAAAGGCAAAAGAACTCCAAATAATTTATACATATTTGAAGAAGGACAACAACAATGCTATTTGAGCAAGGATGATGAACACTGGTTATGGCACCGAAGGTTGGGGCAACTAAGATTTTCACAAATAAGGAAAACATGCAAATACCAGGCAGTTCGTGGTCTTCCAGATATCAAAATTCCAGACAACACAATATGAAAATCATGTCAGTTTGGTAAGCAAACCAGAACTAACTTCCCTGAGAAGGAAGGATCAGCTAGCAGGCCTCTTGAACTAGTTCATACAAATGTATGTGGTCCATATAGGAAAAGGTCACCTCGAGGAGAAGAATACTTTATATTATTCATTGATGACTTCTCCAGGATGGCTTGGATAGGACTTATGAAGTACAAAGATGAAGCATTTGAAAAATTTAAATCTTTCAAAGCCTTGGTTGAAAATGAATCAGATCACAAAATTAAATGCCTCAGGTCTGATAGAGGTGGGGAGTTTACCTCAAATGAATTTTTCGATTTTTGTGAAGAACATGGAATAAGAAGGGAATTCTCTACAGCTAGGACTCCTCAGCAAAATGGAGTAGTGGAAAGAATGAACAGAATGGTTCAACAAATGGCTCATGCTATGCTTGATGAGTCTGGAACTCCCGCAACCTTCTGGGGTGAAGCGGCTTTTGCTGCGGTGGTTATTCTCAACAAAACAAATGTTCGGGTAAATAGCACTCAAACTCCTCATGAGCTTTGGTATGATGAGACTCCTTCAGTAAAACATTTCTAAATTTTTGGAAGCAAATGCTATATTAAGAATAATGATGAACATCTTGGCAAGTTTGAACCTAGAGCAGATGAAGGCATTCTTCTTGGTTATTCTCCTCACAGCAAAGCATATTTATGCTACAATAAAAGACTTGGAAGAATTGTTTACAACATTGATGTGGTGGTTGATGAAAAAGGAAACATTCCTAGGCAAGTAAATTATGAAAATATCGAAGAAGATGAAGACTACCCTCCAAATCAGACTGATGATGAAGAAGAGCCTCAAGAGGCACCAGAGGAATAGATAAGGATAGAAGAGAAGACTCCATCCAGGTATGTACAGAAGAACCATCCAGAATCTCAAATTTTGGGACAAAAGGAGGCAGGTATACAAACAAGAAGAACAATTGCAGAAGCCTCAAGCTATTTGGCATTGATCTCCTCCACTGAACCACAAAATGTAAAAGAGGCATGCAAAGATGAATGTTGGGTCAAGGCAATGGATGAAGAACTTGAGCAGATCGAAAAGAACAACACTTGGGAGTTGGTCCCTAGACCAAAAGATAAGAATGTCATAGGAACAAAATGGATCTTCAAGAACAAGTTGAATAAAAATGGGGAAGTGATTAGAAACAAGGCTAGACTTGTTTGTAAAGGGTATGCTCAACAAGAAAGAATAGACTTTGAAGAAACCTTTTCTCCCGTTTCAAGACTTGAGGCCATCCAAATGTTCCTTGCTCTCTCAAGCTTTCAGAAGTTCAAGGTATTTCAAATGGACGTGAAGTCAACCTTTTTGAATGGAGACTTAGAAGAAGAAGTGTACATTGAGCAACTAGATGGTTTTATTCTTGGGAATGATCCAAATCTTGTATGCAGGCTAAAAAAGGCTCTCTATGGTCTTAAACAGACTCCAAGGGATTGTTACTATCGTTTGGACAAATATCTTCATCAACAAGGATTCTTAAAAGGATCAGTAGATAGCAATCTTTATATAAAAATTGAAAATGACAAATTGCTAATACTTGTTGTATATGTAGATGATATTATCTTTGGCAGCAATGAAGAAGCTATGAGTCAAAGCTTTGCCTTGGTGATGTAGAAAGAATTCGAAATGTCTTTGCTTGGAGAACTGACATACTTTCTTGGATTGCAAATTCAACAAAATGAAGGCGGTATCTTTTTGTCTCAAACCAAGTATCTCAAGCAGATCTTGAAAAAATATGGCATGGGGGATTCAAAACCTGTGTGTACCCCTATGGTTACAGGATGCAGCCTTAGTGCAAACAATGAATCTGCAGCAGTACATCAACCAGCCTATAGATCTATGCTTGGAAATATACTTTATTTGACAGGTACCCGACCAGACATCATGCATGCAGTAGGAATAGTTGGAAGATTTCAGGAAAATCCAAAGGAAACTCATCTTCAGGCAGTGAAGAGAATTTTCAAGTATCTTCAAGGAACTCACAACTGTGGCTTATGGTATCCTAGAGATACAGATCTTACTCTTCATGCTTATACAGATGCAGATTGGGCTGGAAGCGTGGATGACAGGAAGAGCACAAGTGGTGGTGCATTCTTTATGGGTTCCAGATTAGTATCTTGGTTTAGCAAGAAACAGAGTTCGATTGCTTTATCTACAGCTAAAGGGGAATATGTGGCTGTTGCATCTTACTGCACTCAACTCCTTTGGATGATGCAGACCTTGCAGGATTTTCAAATCACTTGTACTCCACCTATCTCCATCTTATGTGATAATACAAGTGCAATCAGCATTTCAAAGAACCCAGTCATGCATTCGAAACCAAGCACATACCGATCAAGTATCACTTTCTCCGGGAACAAGTGTTGGAGCAAAAGGTCAAATTGGAGTATGTTCCTTCTAAGGAACAAGTTGCTGATATTCTCACCAAACCACTACCCAAGGAGACATTTGAATACCTCAGATAGAAGCTGGGAGTAGTTGATGCATCATCTTGCTGTTAAAACTTGTCTGTTTCAGAGAAAAATGGGTGTACGTGAGTTTCCTGAAGAGGATCCACGTGCATATGCCGATTTGTGTAGAGACAGTCGTGTATATGGAGGTTTGATGGATATCAGTAGGGACAGGCTCTGGTTGAAGATATTCTGATATGGGTCTGACAGAGACCATCTGGCACAAGTTCAGGGGGAGTAGATAATCTTCTAATAATGCATTGTTGGCATTACCTTAGAAGCTTTTGGTTCTAGTTCACAACTGCTGTTGGTTTCAGGTGGAACAAAGGCAGAGGGAGAACAGAAGGAAATCTTGGTTGCTGATCTAAATGGTGATTGATTGATGCTGCTACTATCACTTATTGGTGACTTTCATAAGTCTTGCTCTAGATATTTCGTCTCTATGTCATGTATCTCTCTTATAGTGTCAAGGTCATGTAACGACCTTTCTTGGTTTCCCCACTATGCCTAGGATGAAGATGTAATGTTTTAGCTATCATATGTAAATTTCTGATGTATCCCCACTTGGTTGGGAGGATGATCCCCAATCGGTTGGGTGATGGACGTATGTTTTGAGTCTTTTTGGTGATAGGAAGGTCTTCTATGATGTATAAGTCTTGGTTGTTCTTGAAGAAAATCTTTTTGCAGATCTTGTCTACAGTCAGGCGGAGCATGGTCAGCACAGCAGGACAGAGATTTCAGCATGCACTCAGGGGAGCACAGCCCTTTGCCCTTGATGACAAAGGGGGAAAATGACTTTGAAGTTCTTGGGTTGCCATCAAGTCCAAAGGGGGAGATTGTTGGCATTATGGTACAGGATTGGAGCTATGACATAGGTGTTGTCCTTGATGGCAACTCTATCTGGTGACAGATCTCAGTTCAGGCTTTCAGAATGAATGAAATGTCATATACGCAGGTTCATCTAGACAAAGTTGCGTATACACACGGGTTGGATGTTTCGAAGGCGCGTATGCGTATACATGCACTTTCATGCAAGGAAAAGCACGTATATGTTGGAAAACTTACCTTTGGTCCGTGGTAGTTAGTCCTTGGTATTTGAACCTAAGGTTTTGGACCATGGTATCTCATCAGAAGTGTTGCCCCCAAGTATTGAGCCCATGGTATTTTGTTATTATGGTTTTGGATCGTGGTATTGAGAAAGGCCTAAGACTATAAAAGAGGGAGGAGATCATTTGGCAAAGCATCTTTGGAATCAATTGAATATCTAACCTGTGCTAGATCTGAAACTTTGGTGATTGGGGTTATGGTGCAGATCTGGATCTGAATGAAGGAAGAACCTAAGCGCATAAAGAAGGATAAGATCTATTGATGGGTCATAATCTTTAAGGCTTGAATGATAGTATATCTGTATGATCTTGATCTGTTCTATAAGGCGCATGCTTGATCTATAAATCTGATAATCTGGGTTAACTTGTATTTGATTATTTGAAATAGCAAATTATCCTTTATAGATCTGTACGCAGGTTCAGTGAGGCGAAGACGCGTATACACGCAGGTTCAGCAAAGGAAAACTGCGTATACGCAGGTTTCTCCACATACAGGAGCGTATACACGCACGTTTCAGGTTGTTCAAGTAGTGTATATGTATTTTATTGTGATCTAGCTCCCTCTGTTTGTTGTTGCAATGTTCTGGGTTCAAAATTTGGTATTTGATCACTGTTACTGTGTTCTGGGTACAACTATCAGAGAAGTGTTAATCAGTTTGTTCGGTTGAAAAGGAGTTTGGGTAAAGCAGAAATTTTGATGATTGATTGATGTTCATGGATCCAGTCTGAAAATTTATGAAACGTGGTCCCTGGAAGAAAGAGAAGGTTGTAGCCTTCATTAGGCCAGCACCTACGTACTAGTATCTTGGCTAGTACAAGAGCTAAGGGGGTTGTAGCTCCCTTCCAGGAGAAGCTAGAAAACGAGAGAGGGTTGTAGCTCTCTGCAGGTTGTAGCCTGCGTACTGGTAAAGGACTGCACCAGTACATTGTAAAAAAAAGTTTCTAATTAAAAGAAGATAGAGACGAATTGCAGCAGGTGGTTTTCACCCACATTGGGTTTCCATCTTATATCTTGTCTTCTTGTGTGTGTGACTGTTTTCTATTCTGCTTTTACTAGTCTGGTTACTGTTTATTTTACTCAGATACACAGATTAATAATCAAGATCTGAAAGATAGAGTAAATTATAAGTTTGCATTGTATACGCGGGTTTCATTCTAATAATTGTGTATATACGTGGGTTTGACTAACTGAAGTAGCGTATATCTTCTGATTTTTGAAAAAGGAATATTTGGCTTAATAATATTGATTCAGCCCCCCTCTCAGTATTATTTTCAATAGAACGTGGAACTTTGATAATTTCATTTAAAGTTTCTGATCCTTTAGAAAATCTAAGATTGAGAGATTTTGTTTTCTCAAGATCTTTTCTTAGACCCACAATTTCACATTCTAGTTTTTCATTGTGTTTTTCATTTTTAGCAAGTTGGTATGTCAAGGTATCTATGATCATATTCTTTTCTTCTAAACATATTTTGAGTTTAGAGATTTCTTCATGAAATTTTTCCTCTTCTAAAGCATCCCAAAAATCATCATTGTCATAAGCCATGAGAATTCTATAATCATCACTATTAGATAAACCATCACTATCCTCTTCTAAACTATCCCAAAAATCATTGCTATCATAAGGCATGAGAAGTCTGTAATCATGACAAGTTTCATCTTCATCACTATTAGATAGACCATCACTATCTTCATGAGTATATTAACTCCTACTTACAACTTGTTTCCTATTCGCTTTTGCATATTCCTTTCCTTTCTTATATTTATCATTATGAGGACATCTGGCAACATAATGACCAACTCTACCACAAGCAAAGAATTTGAAAGGTAGCTTACCTTTGAACCTTCCAGAACCCTGTTGAAGCTTCTTGACAAAATTTACCTCATCTTCTTCTTCTGAAATGTGTCATGATTCATTGTGTTCTTCCTTTTCTTTTCCTTTTGCTGAAGCTTTAAATGCGGCTTCTCTCATATCTGATGGACCTCCTTTTATCATCTCAAAATAAGTTATGATTCCGTGAAGCTGTGTCATAATGATATTCTGCATATCCTATTTTTTGTCTATGGCAGACACTTTTGATTCAAATTTAGCAGACAACGATCTCAAAAATTTCTCAACTAAGGTAACTTCCTTTATTTCTTCACCTAGATTCTTCATACAATTAACAACCTCATCTATACGTAATAAGTGACTAGCTATATTCTCATCACTATGCATCTTAAGATTTTCATACTGAATTCTAAGAGTTTGAAGCTTAGCACGTTTTACCTGAGAGTCTCCTTCATAGCTCTAAACGATTTTGTCCCATATCTCTTTGGCTGATTTGAGCTACATGACTTTGACAACCTTTGATTGCGACAAACTTCCCAATAAAGTATTGACAGCTTTGGCATTGGTTTCATATTGATTTTTACCTGCTGTGTCTATAGGAATTGATGGTGGAAATTTATATCCTCCTTCCACAATTTCCCAGACATCTATTCCAAGAAATTGTAGATAGGTTGTGGTTCTTATTTTCCAATAAACAAAGTTGCTCCCATCAAAGATTGGTGGTCTGATGGATCCCATGCTTTCATGATTTTTCAAATTAATGCATCTTCCTTCAAGAGATCAAGCTTCTTCTGGAGAACTTGGCTCTAATACCAATTGTTGGAAATAATACTGAGAGGGGGGGGAGGGTGAATAAGTATTATCAGATCAAGAAATTTTATTTTCGTAATCAGATTTATATACGCTACTTCAAAGAGGGGAACTAGCGTGTACATGCAACTATCTTTAAGGAAACCAACATTTATGCAGTAAACTTATGATTCAGTTAATTAATCATATGTTGATCTTTAATCAGTGCATTAGTACTTCATCAATCATTAAACATTAACCATGTGTAGTATAAACATAATAAACCATTACACATAAGCAACAGACATGAACACCAAGATTTAAGGTGGAAACCCAATGTGGGTGAAAACCACATGCTACTGTCGTCTTTGTCTTCTTTTAATAATAAGAAAATTTGTTTACAATCTTGTACTAGTGCAGACTCATACCAATATGTAGGGTTCTACCTGCAGAAGGTTACAATCTTTTCTCCTTATCCAGCTTCTACTAGAAGGGAGATACAACCCCCTAGCTCTTGTACTAGCCAATATGTTTACTAGTACATAGGTGCTAGCCCACAAAAAACTCCACTCTTCCACCAAGGACCACATTTCATGAATTTTCAGACTGGATGCTCCTGGCACATATCAAGACATATGAAGACCTTGACTCATCAATAACCCATCAGAAATTTAGAAACTCAAAATTCATCAACCAACATGCAGTTAATCTGAAACTATCAGATAACTGTCATCAAAACATTGTGTTGAACCCTGAAACGTGTATCAACATTCAAAACCAGTTGAAACATCAAAAATTCATGTGTCAGACTTTATACGCCACTTCAATGAAGAAAACCTGCATGTATACGTTACTTCCTTTAGCCCAACCTAGGTATACCTCTAAATATTCTGAATCATAAACTGTACCAACCAACAGTGTACTGAACATCTACTGTCAACTTATAGAACTTTACATAGGTAGACAATAGAAAAAACTTCTTCTCACTCATACAATCAATCAAATATCAACCTCCTTATGCATTTAGATTTACATTCAGATCTAAGAAGACTTCATTGACAGACAACAGTAAAATAGCAGTAGCAATAAATCAACAATACTGATCTAGTAGATCAGTCATCTCTGAACATCAAGCCTTTCTTTTGTATATGCTACTTGAAAGAAAAAAACCTTCATGTATACACTCTTTTGCCGAGATGAACCTGCATATAGATCTGCAAATACTAAATCAGAACCTTGCTTCAATTCCATACGTCAAACAAACCCAGATCATGATAGATAACGAATAAAACAGACGCAAAGCATCAGATCTAGTCTCAACCAATATCAAATCATTCAAGTATAAGTCATCTCAGGTCTCACGATCCCGATCCAATATTGAACTCAAGGTACACATAAATATTTCAGATCTAGTCCCAAACATAACCCTACAACATAAAATATACTTCAGATAGAAGTATTCCTTAGAATCTTATTCACTTGCACATATGGCCTTGTGATCCTCTCTTATTTATATAGTTTTTGACCTTTCTCAATACCATGGGCCGAGTCCACTTAGGACCAGTACATTGGATCAAATACCTTAGACTAAATACCTAGGTTCAATATCATGGTCTAAAGATACCTTGGACCAAATAACTTGGACCAAAACCATGGTTTTCAACATGTACACACTTTGCCTTCTATGGGAGTGTGTGCGTACGTTATACACTATTTATGTTTTGAGTACCTACTTGTATACACTGCTTGGACTAAGTGAGCCTGCATGTATCTCTTAAACTACTCATACATCATCTTCTTCCTTCAACTTCTTTATTCTGATCAATAGACCTTAGTTCCATCTTCCTGATCCTCTATACCACTGCCCTATTGCCTCTGAATATTCCTATTAGCCTTTTATCAAAACTGAGTTGAGTTGTAGAGTTTCCATCAAGGAAAATACTTGTATCATAATGCCAACACATGATGTTTTCCATATTTTATCACTTAAGAAGTATATAAAGGATGTTGATCATGTTATTGAATGGTTTAAATTACAAGTGGATAAAGAAGAAGAGTTCTAGCGGGAGCCTTAGTGCATATTGCAGTGGAAACATCTCATGCTCAATAACATAGCCATAGAGCAAGTTAAAGTGCAGTGGAATCACTTTGGGCTTGAAGAAGCTACATGGGATATGGCACATCAGATGCGGGCCCTATCTCCTTTATTATTTTCCAGTTGAGGCAAAGAAGTTTTGGCTTGATGTTGGAATATTTTTTACTGATGCTATGGTATATGTATGTATATGTATACGGATGTAAATATTGCCATGAGCTAAGCTATAAAGATCCAACAAGTGGTATGGGTGTCATATTATTATGGTTGTTATATTTTCATGTTGTCATGATTGTTTTCTTTCGATCAAGTATTTCATTATAAATATTGCAACGATCTATGTTATAAAGCTCCATGCATAGTATGTTTTCTTTTCAGTGGTTTGCTGAGGCCTTGGTGTGGTTTAACACTAAGTATAGTGTTCCCTAAAGGGGAGGGTTCTGTAACATCCCTGGTGAAAATTTCATGTAATAAATGTTAATAAAGGAAAAATAGGACAATGGTTAAGGGACACTTATTCGAGGCTGAATGTTGGGCAAATATTTCCTAGTGAGAATCACTAGATGTGTCTTTTGGCTAAGGAAAATTGGAAAAGGCTGAGGCAAAGACATTAAAAGGAAAAAGGAATTTTTGGCACATTTATTTATGAAAATAATGGAAATTAGGACAAAAGTAAGGTGAAAGGTCACATGTTGCATGTGACAAGGAAAATGAAGGACAATAATGGAAAATGAAGAAATTAGAGCCCTCATTAATAAAAAGGCTTCAGAGGATCAGTGGGAAAGGTTTTTCTAACCTTTTTTGAGTTCAAGTTTGGATCTCTCTCATTATTCTCTCTCTCTCACTCTCTCTTGGTCACTTAGAGTTTTTTTGGAGCACTCTAGCTTTGGATCAAGGAAGAGAAAGGAAGGAAAGCAAGGATCAAGGAAAGGAAAGCAAGATCATGTAGCTTCAGCAGGAATACTTGCAGGTAACCTTTTTCATGTGTGATTTCCTAGCTGGTTTGGACATGAATGTCTTTGCATGTTGGTGTATGGTTTTGCCAGGTTATGACAATGGTTTTCAGCCTAGCCTTACCTTTTTATGTATACCATGGTATGTTGGGATGTTTATCTTGGTTTTGAGCTTTGGTTTGTCAAATGGATTTCAGAATCCAGGGTAGAGGTGGTCTCAACTTCCATTCCCAATGGCCTAGGAATCCCTTGATTGGTTTTGGCGGGACACATGGTAAAGCTTGAGGGAGAAGTCTCAGTTTAGGGCCCAGTGATTCAGGTTTGGATTGCAGTAAAGCCTAAGATATTGGTCTTCACTTAGGGCCTAGTGACCTAGGATTGCATTGCGATAAGGCCTGAGAGACAAAGAGATGAAAAATTCCTCAAGGATAGTGATGGATTCCAGATGACATTCCAAGTTTGGTTTGGTTGTGATTGGAGCACTGGTTTTGGTGTGATCACGGTTTGATGAGGGTGGAGGTGGTTTAACCTCTCAATTCCCTTCATTTTTCTTGAATTGGTTTTTCTATGACATCCCACATTCATGTGTCGAATATGGGATGGGGATGACTAGCTGAAAGAGAGATTTGGTTCAACCATGTGTATGGTTGAGTGGTACGTGGAAGTCTCGAACCTAGTCAGATTTTCCTATGATTAATAAAAGATAATTTCTCTTACTTTTTCACTGGTTTATACGTGGATTTAATTGTTGTCATATCTCTGATCTTTATATGGTTTTATGCTAGTTAGAGTATGGTTAAATGACTAGTTCATGTCATGGTTCTTTCATGCATTTACTTGTAATTATTTAATGGATGGATGAAATACCTAATTGAAGATATAATAGTTCAATGGAGAAGAAGTTGATCCTTCTAGTTATGTTTCATAATTAATTTTAGTCATTTATGCTCTATCTTGTATCCTAGAACTCTAGGTTGCATTGATGCCAAGTGTTTGATAAAATGTCAGTCCCGGTTAAGGGTGCTCAGGCATAGTCTTGAGGTTGATTTTGATTTATCAGCATTTTTATCATGTCTTTGATTGATTCTGGAGTTTTTAGCGAGTTATGGGCAGAGGTCTGAATTTTGGGCTAGAAAAGTGGCTCAAATCTCGGGGTCACTCGCACATGTCTACTGAGAAAAGTCCACAGTCACTGGCACATAGGCCTATGAGAGTGACTTTGGGTTGCTGGTCGCAGTCTTTCCTAGAGCATGAGAGCGACTTTGGGTTAAAAGGCTTAAAACATCAGTGGGACCCTGGGGCAGGATGTCTCAGTGGCTGACATGTCTCCTGGGGGTGTTGTTGTTGATGTGGATGAGTTTATATGATGTGTTTGATCAAATCCATTGCCTTATAGGTACTAGGGATATTGAATCCATTATATTGACCTCTCTCATCACATGTTTTCCCAAGCTGTTCGATTTCTTGGGTGGACCGGGGAGGAGGGGGTGTTACATCTATGCCCTTAGTTCTTTCGACTCCATGACCAACCACCAACACAACGCCCGAAGCTCCCTAGTCTTAGCACTTTCTCAAAATACAATTATGGAGGAGTTACAAGATTTTCGACCTTCAAGATATATTTCCAGGGTGACATCATGCTTTCATCATCAACCCCACGTGACGCCTCCTCAGTGGTGACATATGTCACATTAATTTTCCCCATTAGGCCACTAAAAAATGTTGAATTTGACTTCCATGCATCCCTCATACAACCATGTCATGCTGATCTCATCTTTCATTGTTAACTCCTAAGGGCTAATAAACTACTACCATGTGTCATATCAGAGGAGAGAGAAAGGGTCCCTCGATCCTTGTTTTTTTCAAGTGATTTCCTTTGTAAATCCCTGTTCTACATGACCCTCGAAATTTCTAAAATAATTCATTAATAAGATGTTACAGGGTTCTCACCTTCCAAGATTCCAACCTTCCCTGGTTTTGAGGTTTCTGTGATTCTCTATAAGAGACTGTAGCAACCATGTTACTCCCCCTGAGCTTGAAACATCAACCACATTAAACTAGCCCATTTACCATCACAACTAGGCTAGTGATTTTCCAAGCCAACATTTGCTACCAAAAACATATATGCTAGTCTGGTTGACATCAATGCTAGCATACCAAGTGACACCAACCATTCAAAAAATTCCAATTGTCCATCATGGAATTCATAAATTACAATTTTTCACAAGCAAGTGAGATTTGCTCAAACACTCTTGACCAAATAATATGCACTTTTATTACTTAGATATCCAATTTTTGTGTTTCCCACAAATTTATAGTGTTTGATTCTCAAGTTATCTTTAATTTGTAGTTGGCTCCAATTTATGATTGTTTCAACCTATTATACGAATGGAATTGTGGTTTTCCATTCCTCCTATCCTTGATTTAACTTAACGTATGGAAATTCCTTAGAAATGGATCTTATTTTGAATTTTTCAATTAGCTTTCATATCCATCCATGTTTCTTTGGTTCGGGGATTCCTCTTTGCTCCTTGAAATACGGTAGATTAAATTTTTTGATACTATATTAATTCTCCTTCATCTCGCATATGTGCCTTCCTCCTTCATTTAGCTCTTTGTACAACTTAACTTGGTAAGAAAATGGAATAATATTGTTCTAAGTTAATGAGATATTTTTTAGCATAGGATAGCATACTATCTTAGTTATTAAATAATCCATTAAAAAAAATCATAAAAACAACATTAGCATACTAATTTAATGAAGGAAATGAATATTCAATGAACATTACAGTAGCAATCCTAGCAAGAAAAATGTTGGGACACATTACACTAGCAATCCTAGAAATAAAATGGTTGATGAAAGTATACTAGACGAGTACTTCTACATAGGTCTAAGTGCATAGAGATGCAAAGATCGCCTAATTAACAATTAAACTTATTGATTAGTTTAATTTCTAAAGTACATGACATTTATAAGATAGAGTGAGTTAATCTAGTGAAATGCAAAGGTTATTTGTATTAGTGAATAAGATGAAACTCATCCATTTATCTCAAATGATTATGATATCCATTCTAAACCATCAATAACTTTGGCCATTACAGTTGTGGTCTGAGTCAATAACTCAAACTTACAAACAGGAAGGGTAGGATAAGAGGGAAGACGCATCATTAAGTAAAAGATATATTGAGATATTGAGATTTGAGTGATTGGGTGAAGAAGGAATTTCATCCAAGTGTGCCATGGTTCAAGAAAGAGTGCAAGGCTCAACAAGGGAGAATGATCTAGATTAGGCAACAAGATTGAAGAAAAATATGCATATGGTTTGATCAATTGGATCATTTATAATATTTATGTTTTTCCTCATGGTGTCATATATCAAGTAGGGATCCCTTGATGCGGTAGATTATTATTAATGAAACAACAAAATTTGAAAAGAAAAAAATATTATGTGCATGTGTATGATATTGGTGTATTAATTTTCTTTTACCATTATCTTTTATTTACACGTTAAAATCTAATTCATTCGTTTTATTTAATATATATGTGTAATAATCTACTAGGAAATAATTTGCCAGGTTACTGGGGATAGAAATTTTGACAAAAAAATATGTCATCTAGATTTTTCCTAACGATGAGTCTTGTTATATACTTGAAACATCGACATTAAAAATGACTATTTTGGTTAATATTCTAAATTCTCATCCTAAAAAAATATCTCATCTTCATCTAATATGTTTATGTAACTTATTCAATGATGTGTTCCTACTTCTGGGGAATTTTTCGATTTGAAGGTTTGGTATTGGGTTAGAAGGAAAAACACATTGATTCCATATCTAGGTAGCCTCTATAACCTCTTCAGTGATGTGATTTCATCTCCACTACATCATTTTTACTTTGGTGAGGTTCAATATCGAACCAAGAGGAAAACACATTAGTCCTTTTCCTAGGTAGCCTTTTTAGCATTACCAATGATGGGATTTCATCCTTCGCACATTTTGTATGGAAGTGGGATTCAACATGGATCAAATATAAAAAATACAAAATGTTTATTTCCATTTTTCAACTTTTCAGCCTCTCATAGAATCTATTTTGTTTTCATTTCCACTTTTTAATTGTTATGGGGCTAGTCTATGAAGTCTCAAAGGGGAAAGGAACTTTTCTTCCGTCACTTGGTTTCTTCCTATATTTTTCACTCTTGCATTGTAATCCTTTATGTGTTTTTAACTTATTATGGGGCCTAAAAAAGTCTTAAAAGAGAAAAATGCATTAATTTGATTGGAAAGTTGCTTCCTCATATTTTTCATGGTTGCTATGTTTTGATTTAGAATGCATTTTTTGTATTTTGGTAGGGTCTAATAATGGAGCAAAGGATAAAATGTATCAACACCATCTCCATGTACCCATTACAACCTTTCCTATGGTGTGTTCCACCTATTTGTATATTTTTATTCATCTAAATGTACTACAAATTTTCTCAAAGGATAAAATGTATTATTTCTCTTCTTAGGGAGTGTTTGCAACTTAACCGATGATACATTTTATTTTATTATGCCATTTTAAATTTTGGTAGACATAATTTTTTAAGTAAAAATGTGCTACTTTCTTCTTGAATCAACATTATTCATTCGAATAGAAATATTTTTTTTCTCATTTGTGTGCTTTTGGCATTTTGTAAGGCCTCAAAGGGTTTAAATATCTAAAATGCATGCACAAATTTTTTGTAACATATTTACAATTCCCTCTTCCATGGTTTTTTTATTTGCATGTGTTATTTATCCTTCAATAGAGATTGTCGGCGATAAATTAATCATTGTGAAGACAAACATTGTGTGTATGTGTTTTTTGGATTAAAATGGTGCACTTGAAGGATTTGAGAAAATGTCTTCTACTTGAGAAGCGTTTATTATCAACCAAACATGTGTTGAAAATTTTGTAGTTTCCTTCACCAAAGGATTCTTGAAGAAAAAATATGTTTATCTATGCTTCTGCTAGAGGAGATCTAGCTATGTCAAATTGTACATTTTATTCTTAAGCATCTTAGATTTCATGTGAAAGATTCACCCGCCATCCTGGTGGGTAAATTTAGTCCTTAGAAATTCATTCCATCATTGTTTATTTACTAGTGTTTTATTGTGATACATAATGGATTTAGTGTCTTAGATACTTCAAGAGGATTTTTAGGGATATATTGGTTTTGTGATTCATATATATCTTGTGACATGCTTCTTGAATAATATGTAGGATCCTAGATGTGTAATTAGCATAATTAACAGTTTTAGGTTTACAATATTAGTTATTCATTAATAATCCCTTATTTAGGCATTTGGGAGTATCATTCCTTTATTGTATCACCTATTTGATAGTCAATTTTGTATAAAATGATATTCAATTCAAGGAAATAATACCACACACAAGAAGATTGATAGTTAGTCGCTGAAGAAAATATGACACCTTTCATTTTCATCACTTTGATTTCCTTATTTCTGACTTTCCCCATGCTTATCAACTTATATTATCAATTTCCAACACCAAACAAAGATTGATAGTAATATTCATGTCAACACATCAATTGTCCTTTTGTATTAAGTAATGGTATCTCATACGTTGCAATATAACAAAATATGTGATATTCAAAGCTATGCATTTATTTGTCATATTCATTCAAGTAGTAACCATCACAACTTTATGATACATATGCCAACCATCAATGATAAATCACTTAGTGTTAATAACATTATTAATGTAACTATGAATAAACTTAAAATTTGATTTGGCGGAAGAAAAGAAAATTGTGTTGTGTCTCTCCTTTGTTGTAGTAGCTAGGGTTCATCCCTAGTTGATTGCTTATTCCTTCTCTATCATTGTTTTTCATATGGAAGTGTTTCGGGATCTCATAGAAATTGGATCATCGAGCTCACCTATGACCTCTTCCATTGCTTTCCTGTAATCCTAAATCATGCCCTACTTTCCTGTTGGAATCAAGTATTTTATTTCAGTTATTGAAAAGATTCTTCCTTACTCCTCAAATATTGGCTTGTTAATGTCCTCAAACATAGATTCTAGTGCTATTAAGGGTGCTGAAAAATCCTTTTCACCCATGTCGATTTATTTATTTTTTCCCACTATATTAGTTTCTATTGAAATGCATGTCTCTCCTCCCTCAAGCTTGGAGGGCTCTCGTTATGTGGTGCTCCCTCCATCATGGTCATTTCATTCCTATTATCGTGATATTGTGAACCCACATCTCTCGCCCCACATCCTCTGGGATGTCTATTCTTGAAGCTCCCTTGATTGAGTTCCCTTTAGTGGATCAGGATCTAAGTGTTGCAAATTTTTCTCAAAGGCTGGTTTTATTTGCAAGTACAATGGCTTGTGGCCAAGGCTCCTAAACCTCAATCCTTAGACTTATGAGCATTAGAAGTCATTAATCTTTGATGATATGAATATCTGCCCTCTTGAAACAGGTTTCTTTATCGTAGTATTTGACAAAGTTGAATACCCTTCGGTGATTTCTAATTCTAGTTTGTAGTTTTGGGGTAGTGCAAGGTTCTCTTTGCAACCTTGGTTTCCCTACTTAGACCCTCTTTTGTCTTCAATCTCGACCACTCCCATTTGGGTAAGCCTCCCCAAGCTTCCTTTGCATATGTGGAATCTCACTAATTTGACTACAATTTGTAATACATTAGGAAAATTCTATTGTTAAAGTGAAGACATAAAATATTATATGATGCCCACATATACTCACATTTGTGTGGAAATGGATTTTGACAAAGGATTTCCTGCTGAAATTAAGTTAATTTCTCTTGGTTATTAATGGGTGTAAAAAATGGATTATGAAAACATTTTTTTTCATTGTATATCTTTCGATGGGACCAAGCATTCCCTCAAAAACTATCCCAAAGCTAGGAAGAATAAAGTAAATGAAATTAGCTAAGAACCTAGATAGCGGGAGGGTGCCAATTCTAATCATTATACAATATCTAAGGAGGATCCTCCTCTAGTTATTTTTAATTAGTTAAATTTTCAAAAAGGCATAAAATCTTTAGAGCCCAAGACTGATCCTCTCAAATATCAGGAAGTTTCAGTAGTAAAACAAGTAAATAAAAGTAATAGTGTGGAGGTTTCATACTCCATAGTAAAAGCTAGTAATTAAATGTTTCTATGGGCAATTCTCTTGTAAAGGATTCCATTAGGGCATGAGGGCTTCACCCAATGAACCTCTGACACATCACGTGTGTTTGTGACATACTGCAGTACCCTTAATTTGACTACATGTCTGAAAATACCTCTAGAAATCACATTATTTAATTCCCTATCAATACAAACCAAATACACCTTCCCAATTAAAAAAAACCCTACTTTCACTAGATATTGTAGGTATCCATTTTTCATTAATATCTTTTATACCCGTTTACAATTTTCATTAACTTTCAAGTCCATTTTTTGTACTTTCCAATATAAAAACCATTTACCCCCTATTATATGCTCAATAAGTTATGTCATTTTATCCTCAATATATATCCCGAAATATGAACACACATATTAACCCCAGTGAAGACCTCTTGTATTAGGGTTGATCATCCAATTTTGGACAATGGAAAGAACAATGCTTCAAAATTTAAAACCTTTAGGTGTGTTTCTTTAAAATTAATAATAAAAAAGGCTCCCTCTCCTTCTTAGGTTGATTAGGCAGAAGTGGAAGATCCTTCTTCGGGTCAAAAGAATGAAATAGTTAGTAGAGTTCTCTCAATGAATGGTGGTTTGTTAGAGTTTGCAGAAAACTTGGGTAAATATGAAAATAATTTCTCCAAGGAAAATGAGAAGCCATTCGAAGCTAAAATGAATTAAAGTGGATAATGGATTGCAAAAATATCTCAATTTTAGGGGTCTGTTGGAAAATTTTCAATTAGAATGGGAACAAATTTCTTGTATCAAGGAGTTCTCTTGCAAGGACTTGGCTTGATCCTGTATGTTCTAACCCAAATATTTAATGATTTTTTGTAATTATTTTTCTCAGAAGAATTGTAACAGTATTTTGTCGGTTCCCCTATCTATTAGTATATTCTCTTTACCCATTTCTTTAAAAAAAATAAAGAAATAATGTAATTGTTAAAACATTAATTATTTTAATAAGAAAGCTTTAATTACTATGCATTTCATTCTAAGAATTTCTTTCTTCCTTCGTTACACACACAATTATCATGCCCTTGATATAAAACATTCATGTATCCTCCATAAATAAGCCAAAAGAAAAAATTATGCAATTAAGCTATCATAATATAAATAAGGGAATTTAGTAAGCTCTTTCCAAGAAATGGGACATTGAACAAATCATATGATTGTAGCATAAGGAAAGTGAAGGGATGTCAATTTACATGGAGTACTTAAAGAAACTAATTTAGAAAGAAATCAGAAGTTTTACTTAAACTTTTAGGAGAATTATTTAAAGGATTTGGTACAAATTTGAATTTCAACACAACATATCATCCACAAATAGATGGGTACATATAGAGATTCAAAAGAAATCATTGAACACATGTCAAGTATGTATGTGATGGACAAGCCATCCAATTCCGGGGATTATTTTCATTTGGATGAGTTTGATTACAATGATGGGTATCGAACTTCTTTGAAAACGAGCCCTTTTGAGGCTTGGTATGGTAGAAGATATAATGCTCTAGTGAGTTGGGACAACCTATCAAATAATGTAGTAATTGAGCTGGAGTTGCTGAAGGATATCAAAGGGTAGATGTTAAAAATCATGCAGAATTTGAAAGAAACACAAGATAATAAAAAGAGTTAAGTAGATAAGAGTAGGATTGATAAATAAATTAAAGTGGGTGAGAATGTACTTTTGAAAGTGAAGCCTAAGAAAACCTCATTGAATTTGGCAATTTGTACCAATTTGGCAACTAGATTACGTGGTACATTTGAAATATTAGACAAGATTGAAGGTCCAATTGCATTCATTCTTGAATTTCCTTCTTCCATGGGTTTGGATAATATGTTTCATGTATCTTTCTTGAAAATATATGTAGATGATCCTAACCATGTCATTCATTAAACTTCGATTTAGGTGGATCCAGAAGGAGACTTCTAAGTATAGCTAATGTGTATACTAAAAAAAATGGTCAATGTGCTCTAGCATAAAGCCAAAGGGTAGGTAAATGTTTAGTGAGCATGTTAAAACCCTAAAGAAGTGGCATTGGGGGTGGAAGATTCAATGTGGGAGAAACACTCATAGTTAAATTTAACTTTGATAAAATTATGTACATACATATACGTACATGGTAAATGTGTAATGATAATAGCAACAAAATAAAGTGGAGAGTAATGACATATCCCTATTTTTATCATCAAATTCATAATGTATGTTTGTACATGATCAAATTATGGAGAGCCTATAAATTTAATTGTAGTTGAATATTAATAATAAAATGCATCACCATCTAAAGACGAATAAGGACAAGAGTGGTAGGAAGCTATGCCTCCACACAAGAGGGAGTTAGCTAGAGAGGCTATAGCAAATTATAATATTTTATGAAACCTATTTTTGAATTAGTTGGGAAAAGGAGTTGTATGAGTTCCTTAGGGAATCCACATGGGAAATTGTGACGGTTCATATATTAAATATATTTTTTATGGTTGAGGGAATATTTTCTCATTCAATATTGTTCTTTCTTATTGGAAAAAATATAATATTTCTATGGTAGAGAGTCACTATTAGCTGGATATATAACAAGGTTAATTTTTTTCTAGTAATGTAAGAATTCCCAAGTGCATATAGGCATTGAAATAATAAGGAAAAATACTTTGTAGTTGAGAATATATGGAGTTTCCAACATTAAAGTTTCCTAACAATATTATACTAGAACCTTGGAGAGAAATGGAAAATCTTCAAGGAGTACACTGTAGAGAAGGGAATACCTTTCATTAGGTTGTATTAGCTACAGAGGAATGATAGATGGAACGTTTATATTGATATTTGATTGAGGAGACTATAATAGGATGAGAACATGGCTATTCATGAGATCTTAGAGTCAGTTAAGATTTTTGTGCTTGTGGATTCATGGCCTCAACTCAAGGGTGACTTGTGACTTAGAGATTTGGAGTAGTAATACCTAAGGTTGGGTGGAAAATATGATGTATACAACCAATTGATGTGGTTATTTGACAAATATAAGTATTCATTGTGAATTTTATTCATTCCATTTCTTTAAGTTTTGCACTCTAAAATAGGTTTGCACCTCATGATATTTGATCCCTTATAGTGCTTGAAAAATCTAGAATTTACATGGATCTATGCCAGTTATTAATTGTGGTGAAAGCCACTCTATAGTCTAGTGTGGGGAAGATTTTGTCACATAACATTAAATTTCAAAATAAAAAGCATAGATCCATCTTAACCCTAAATATATGAACTACCGAGAGGTATCAAATTCATTGAGGTGTAAACATTTCTTCAATTTTTATACTCTAAACAAGGTTTGTACCTCAAAAAATTTGATCCTTCCTTTGTCTCGATAAAATCCGAGGTTAAGATGGATATATATTCGTTCTTTATATATATTAAATCCATTCTAAGCAGGGAAGGAATTACATATCTCCTTTATTTTGAGCAAAATTCTCATATGTATGTATGTATGTGTGTGTGTGTACCATATATCAACTCTATGATGAGTATGGAATGAATTTCACATATCCTTCATTTCCAACAACTCACAATTCATTTTGAGTACATATACAACTATTCATGAGACTGTAATTTTTCAATGTTTAGAATGCATTATTGAATGCATAAATGGATTGAACATTTCAAAAATCCCCTTGGTCACTCTAATTGTGTAGAATTAAAGTTAAAATTGGATTTTAATACAACATTTTGGCAAAAATTGTAATGTTTAGGCTACCTACGCAAAATGTTTTAACTATAAGAATATTTTAGTTTTCAATTTAATTATATAATGCTTATGTAGTTGACATTCAAATATCTTATTAAACTTGAAGTTATATATCTATATATATATCTATATATATATATATATATATATATATATATATATATATATATATATATATATATATATATATATATATATATATATATAGATATATTTTTATATATATCAAAATATTTCTAGATTCACACTCAAAGGAAAAAATACAAGTTATCTTTTTTACTTTGTAATTACTTTATATCTATATAAAATAATGGTATTTAATATGGATATTGAATTTTTTTATTTATAGCTACAAGTGAAATATTGTTTTTTGTATTAATATTTTAATATTACATGTCAAATCTATATTAACGGTGAAGGGAATTACAAATGTAGGTTTTTTTACCTAGAGGGACATTCTATAACACAGTATGAGGTAGATGTGTAATTCCTTAGATGCTAGAATTTGCAAGTGTCCCTTCAAAAATATAAATAAAATGTTCTCTAAATTAAAAGAACAATGTCAACTATAGTTTAAAAATAATAAATAAATAAACCATCCTAGATCCATCTTAACTCTAGATTTACCAAGCGTGGAGAGGGATCAAATCTCTCTTTAATCTAAAAGAGGTTTGCACTTCAAGAAATTTGATTCCTATGGGTGCTTGGTAGATCCAGAATTAAGATAAATCTAGATTAGTTTAATATCTACATTTAATTATTGTTTAACATTATAAAATTTTGAAATTTTTGCACTAAAATTAGGTTATTATAGTTGAAGGAAACCAAAATAAATACAAACTAGTGAGAAAAATACTTAGATGAGGGGCGGGGGGGGGGGGGGGGGGGGGGGTGGGGGGGGGTGAATCAGTATTTTAAAACTCACATAAACTTTTCTTTTCTTATTCAGATTTATGTAAGAAAAAATATTGAAGTAATCTTGTGTATATACATGATTGTTATGCAAACAACTAGCATATATCTAGTTAACTTACTTTTCAATTAATTCATCATATTTTTAAGTTGAACCAGTGCATTAGTACTTCAATATGTATTAACTAAACGGTAACCATGTGTAGTAATAATAGAATAAACGATCACACATAAGAAACACATCAACACACATGAACACAATTATTTTTAGGTGGAAACCCAATGTGGGAGAAAATGACCATGGTTGTCATCTTTTTCTTTATCTTTTATTATAAATAAGCATATTACAAGTGTGTATTGTGACAGACTCATACTAGCACACAGATACCCATCTGCAGAAGGCTACAACCTTCTCTCATTCTCCAGCACCCACTAGAAGGGAACTCCAACCCCCTGATCTCATTTACCAGTACCCACCGGAAGGGAGCTCCAACCCCCTAATCATATTTACCAGCTACCACTAGAAGGAATCTCTAACTCCCTCAATGAAGGCTCCAACCCTCAACACTTCCATGGACCACGTTTCATAATTTTTATACTGGATCCACCTAAACCAAAACATCAAATTTGTAGGCCATGTTTCATCAAATTTTCAGACTGGACCCACTACCATCATTTAAGCTCAATATCAAATAATAAAACTAAAACCAATCATCATATCAAATCATTTAATCATTGTACCAATTGAGACCCAAATCAATCTCAAACAACCAAAGAGGTTAGATCATTGTAAATCATTCACCATAATATGAATCCACATACTATTCATCACATAAACCAGATTTTGTCACTGCAAACCCTGATCAACGATATATAAAAATATATATGGTATTTTCCGTAAATATATCCACATATATACGTGCTTTCCATGAAGCATACCTACATGCAGATCTCAAAAAGCTAAACCCTGAAACTAAATCACTCTCATACTGAAATACTCACTAAATCACTTACTAAACCAATCACAGAACTCTGAACCAAACACATATAGCATCATCATTACTATTCAACAAATCATTCCAAAGATCATTCAACCTCAACCATCACTTTGAAACCCAAATCATCATGAAAGAGTTCATTGACACATAGTAGCAAATTCAACAATACTGATCAAGCTAATCAAACATCATTTTCATCAAAACCATTGCATATGTATGCAACCCTTACAAAACAATTATGTGTATGTACATGCCTTTCATATTTGATACCCACGTACAAATATGTCCATACTACATAATCGATACGATATTACTCAAAATATGATCCACGTATGTACGCGCCTTTTCTGAAACAAATCTACATACAAATATGTAGTTATTGACTCATACCTTCGCTACACAACTAAACTTCAGTCAAACCCATATCTTGGCATATACTATAAAATATATATATCATAACATCATCATCACAGATCTATCGATCCATAAACATATTATTTAATATGAGGTCATTTCAGATCTATGAGATCTTATCCATCAACACATTCTTGCATGCACACTTATTTCAGATCAAAGAATTCATCCATAACCCAAATCATGCACACAAATCACTTAAATCTCCATCTCCTTATATAGCTTATGCCTTAACCAATACCTTGGGTCAAACCCTTATTTCTATTGATGGTATTCATGGACAGGATCAAATATACATTGTCGCACTCATTACTATGGGCCAATACCATGGTGATGATCCCTAGTATTTAGAATACCATGGTGTGGAAACTATATGTGAATTTTATTCACTATACTCGAGTATTTACATGGATTTTCTTCATAGGACTTGTGTATACTTCCTCATACTTTATCTTCATCATTCCTCTATCTATGAACTGATATTTCTTTATCTAATCTCTATGTCACATATTTACTCATCCTGCTACCATCATGTTGACATCTTTATCAAGTAGGTTGCCATCAAGGACAACACATTTGTCATAATGCCAACACGAACATATAAAAATATACATGGTATGTCATATTTGAAATAGGCTCCCTATATCACATGAATTTATGATTTACATGTCCATTTACCTAACTAGTGACACAGAGTCACTTTTCAAGTCATCACATATTCCCATTAATATCTTGTATCCTTCTCATGCACCGTGGAGTTGATTCACCATACATCTCTCAAGGGTAAAAGATGATTCCCACCTCAAGTAATTTAATTCTGGTGGATCTCCATTTATAATGATAATTTCTAAGGATTTAAGGCCTCCAGTGCACTGTTGGAAACATTTTAATTTAATTCTTTGTATTGAGTGAAGTCAAAGCCAAATTTGTAGGATTGTGGATATATCCATACATACCTCTCTCCATCTGTGTGGTACATATTTGTTGTTTATCACTCTCATCATGATCGTCTATCCACTGCTTCTAGGTGGGTGGTAGAAATTGTTACGACTCAACTCAGTCTTCATTCCCCTTCTCATGGAAAATCATAGATGAGGCCAATATGTAGAATGTCTAATGGGATATGAATTCCATCAATGGCTGACTACTTATAAATAATTGAGAAATTTGTTGTTTCATTTTGATTATGTTTTTATTTAGGATTTAGTTCCTATTATTCGTGAATTTATTTGATCTCCCTAACTAAATATAATCCTATAAATTATGTATTATTTGTTTTATCATTACTAAGAAGTAGCATTTTTTGGAAGCCTTAGGGGCTCCTCACCTGAGGTCTACAGAGTTTCATTCAATTAGTTTTGTCTTCCAATTTTGAGTTTCTATCAGAGCGGTGATCTGGACGTATGTGAGAGGTATGATTGTATGATGTGTTTGAGGAAAAATAAGTTATACGTATGTGACCTCTTTGTGGAATGGTGGCTACATGTGGATATGTGTGTGGTCACACTTGATACAGGGTTGTCTATCATGTAATATGTTGGGGATTGAACATTTTGTGCGTCTGCTACTATTCAAGAGTTTTTCAATTTTGTGCATGAGAGCCACTTCCTGAGATTCAAAAGGGGGAGAAGGTTGAATCGATTTGTGCTACGTTCACTCCATACTCAGTAAGATCCTTTCTTTGTTGGAAAAGGTTTTGCAGAAGGACTTTCTTTTTCAGATTGTAAAGGAGTTTCCACTTGTGGCCAAAAAAGGAAGTGTACCTATGAGAGAATGATGTGATAAATATGTTGAGCCTATGGTAAGTGAGAAAAATAGTGTCCTTCATGGAGCGTGGTGTAGATGAGACTTAACACAAGCTAGTAAGATATTGAGCAAGGCAAAGCCATTGTTGTGTGGGAGTGGTTCGGTTGCAGAGTTTGCAGTGAACTATCAAGAGGAGGAGGAGTTATCAACTAATAGTTGCATGATCCAATGAAAGGTTAGTGGGCCACATATAGGGTTGTGAAGGTCATGGAAGGCCGAACGAGTGGTATGCTATATTTATTTAGAATTTCATTGGTTATAATTGATTGTAGTAAACCAATGTTTTGGTGGATGACTCTGCGTTGGTGTGGTGAGTTGACCTGAACAATCAAGGGACCGACTCATTCATCATCTCAAGAAATGTGTGCTAATAGTGATATCCTTACGGTATTGTATGGTTTTGTAGCATAGCACCCCCAAGATGAATCAGGAGGTATGCTGCCATAGATAGGTGACATTTATTTAAATTATTAAAAAAGAACTGCCCATCATGATTTTTTTTAAAAGGGTTTTGATACACATTATTATATTTTTTTTGGGTACATATATATAATGTGTAGAATATGTGTACCATTGAGCTCCATTTTTTATTGTGTATAATTTCAACATCAATTGAGTTCGGAGTTATTTGAAGCCACTTAAAAGAGTGTGCTCTGTGTTAAAGCCACTTGGAGAAGTGTGTTGTTAGTGAAACTCATGAGATACAGAGGAAGAAGCAAGGCGATATTGAAGATTGGGTTCTACTATCAAGATGATGAATCCACTTGCAAATAAATACCTGAATGAGGCCAATAAATTCGATGGAACCAACTACGTTAACTGGATATTCAAGCTAAAAACATTGTTTGGAAGGCTATGGCACTGAGACCATCACAAAGGGAGAAGAAGAAAAACCCACTACAAGTGCTACAACTACATCGATTCAAGACTGGGAGAAGTGACAGAACTAAGAAAAGGTATTATTAGGGATGTGTATTAAAGATAATATAATCCCTTACATTAATGAGTGTAAAATTTCCATTAAAACCTAGACTACACTTAAATATCTGTATGAGAATGAAAATACAAATCAAGTCCTCTTTCTGAAAAGTAAGCTCTTATATATTAAAATGGAGGGAAATGAAATTGCTAGTGTTTTGTCTCAATAATTAAAGATTTTAAAAATAAGGTGAGAGACATAGGAGAATAAGTATCTAGTACTGAACTTATCACAATCACTTTAAATTGAATGTCAGAGGAATATTAGAGGTTTACTACAAGTCTTGTAGAAAGGGAGAAATCATCGAATTTTGAGGAATTGACATGTTTATTAATGCAGGAATAAGGGAGGTGCAAGAATTTTAAGCCTCAGAATCTAGACTTAACACTTGTGGTGAAGAAGAATTTCTTGGGAGAACAAGGAGGAGGAAGTAAAGGTGGAAGTTCATCTCAGAAACAACCATTTAAAAAACCAAATCAAGGTATGTCCTCTATGAGAAATGATGCTAGAATAAATTTTTTTATTATGGTAGAAGTGGAAATCTTGCAAGAGATTGTTATAAGAAGAAAAGTGATGAATCTAGGCACAAGCACAAAATATAGTCGGGACATTTTGTAGGAGAAGCCCTGGATTCTAATCTCAAAAGTCTTAAGTTGTTTGTGTTTAATACTACATTGTTGTTGAAATAGAGGATTTTAATGCATGGTTTGTGGACTCTAGAGCTTCAATTCATGTGGCATGTAATAATATTTGATATCAAAAATTCAAGGAGACACACAATGGTTCCAACATCTATCTTGGAGATGATCACCCACATCAAATTAAGGGATATGGAGGAATTCTTTTAACATTTCCAAATGCAGTGTTTGTTACATTTATAATGTTATGTATGTGCTTGGAATCAAGAAAAAAAATGATTTCTATGTCTACAATTATAGATCAGAATATGAAGATTGAATTCTTCGAAACACATTGCATAGTGAAAGACTTTCTAGATCACTTCAAAGCTATTTGTTAAGGAGTCGGAGTTGGAAGCATGTGCAAGCTCGATGTTACTAGTAAAATTAATCAAGCACTGACTTCTACAACAATGTTGATAGAAAGTCTTTGGCACCAGATGTATGGTCATATCAATTACAATGATTTTTTTTTGTTGCACAAAAAAGGTATGGTTGAAGGACTCCCCATGTTAAATAATGAGTATGATGATTGTAAAGAATGTGCATTAGGAAAAACTTACAGAGATGAATTCCCCTCTAATTATAATAGGAGAAGAAGAGATGTGTTACAACTTGTGGATTTTGATGTTTGTGGACTTATGCAGACCAAATCCCATAATTGAGTAGCTGAGCACACTACAATAGAGAGCCTCGACTGCTTTTGAAGTATGCTGAAATTTTTTTAAGGAAATTTAATAAAGGCAATGAATGGTTGATTCAATTAGTATTATAAATGTGACCTGCAACTAAACCAAAAGTTAAATTACAAAATGACATATAAATTTTGGCTATATCAAGATTAGAGAATAAAATTATGTTCAATATTAAATACCTATGTGTACATAAAATTTACCTATAGAAAATAAGATCATATACAACTGAATCATCAACTTCTGTTGAAAATGCAGCAAGAAAGTCCCAATTTTGAGTTTTCCTTGATCAAATTGAGGAAATTCAAAATTCCACATTAGTAGACAACTTGGAGGAGTTAACTAAGTTGACATGGCTATTGTCACTTAGTTACTAACATTCAATTCAAGTTAATGAGTTGAAGCTCAATTTACTTGAGTTGATTCCTAAAAAATAGGAGTCTAGCTCAATTAATTCGAGTCAGTGGCATGAAGTTTATTTATGTGCATTTATTCCTAAATTTTATGAGTCTAGGTTGAGTTAATTTCAGTTGTACCAACTTAATTTAGTTAAATTGATTTATGGTCAATTAAACTAGTCTTAACTATTGGAGAAACTAACAAACAATCAAGTTGTGGAAGTGTGACTTCAACCACACTTAGTGATCAACCAAATAACTAATCAATCAACCTAAATTAGCTCATGCATGCAAAAAATTTGAGTTGCCCAATTGAGATGGAGATTCTAAGGAAGTGTACAATTAGTTGTAGACTATTCCCATGTGTAAATGTGGTGCATGTAGTCATAGGAATAGCCTAAAGGATTTGGGCAATATAGATTAGGGAATTTCCTAATTAATTGGGACCTAATTCCTCCAAGAACAACACAAGGAGTTAGAAGATTGGAAGGCTTGAAAATTGGCTAAGTATTATCCAAGTTCACTCAATTAGGTAGAGAATAGAACATACAAGTGCAGGTTGTGCTTATGCTTGAGCAAGCATATTCTATTCATCCAAATTCTTTGATTAATGCAATACATATAGTATGGGGTTTTTAGTAGTTGTTTTCCCCTAGATAAATATCTGTGCATGTGTGATTTTTCCTTTTGCATGTCTATGATTATTGTTTTAGATGGTGAATTAGCCTATGAATATGAGTAGTGTAGATTCAAGTCTTATGATTTAGTAAATTTCATGATCAGTTTTGAATCTACACATTATTTCTACAACCTAAAGTTTATGTATGTTTAGCAACATATTTGTATGTATGTAGTAGCCTTTCTATCTTATTGGTTGAATTCAATTCAATGCCGAATATGAAACAAACAATCTCCTTTCAAATATGAATACTCCTCGCATTCACATATTAACACACAAAGTTGAAACTATCCAAGGATGATATTTAATACTAAGCCACACGAATTTTAAATAATCATATATGTTCTCTCTCATGTGCTATATGCATGAATAATCTCTCCATGATCAATATTACAATTAATTTGAATTGAATACAATACCCATGTTGAACTAACATCTACAAACACAATTTTATCTAAAACCCCATGTCTTCCTCTCTTTTTCCCACTCTCCTTCATACATCTATAGCTCTAAAAATTGTATGGTTTGTCCAAAAACCTAGGTCTACCTCTGCTCTGCCCCCTCTCTCTCAAATATTTATAGATGATACTTCCATATAAATATTTAACTAATAAATCTACCTAACATTCATTGAGTATATACAAGGTTTCTTTGAGCAAAGATGATGATTCCATTGTTGATGATGATGGAAGCTATTGTGTCTTCTCTTGTGGTTTTTGTTCTTTCCCTCCTTATGAATACATTAGTGTTTCACAAAGTTCCCTTCCTTATGGTTATTGCCTCTCTAAGGCCTCAACCCGACCAAAATGTTCCAACTTCACTAGGACCACATATAAGCATCGTCGTTAATTCTTCCATTAAATTCGTAGTAGTAGGAAGATGGGATTCACTTTGATGTGATGGGACCTCTCGACTTGATCACAACCGGCTACTTGCTCATGTGACTCCTCAGTTAAGTCCTTTTGTTTGGAAAAAAGTAAATTTAATCCTAATTTTATGTCTTAAAATAGGCTAGATTAGAGAAGAATACCATGGGTTAAGAATATCATGAGAAAAACCATGATTTTTCAAAACCCTGAGTTTGAAAACTTCTAATGTTTACACAACGGGATAGGACAAGACATGGTAAGATATGACATTACAACATCTCTTCCATATTGGGTTGGAGAGCACAATAAATAAATAAACATATTGATTAGTTTTAATTAAAATTATTATTGATATTCCAACCCATTATGAACAAGATGCGTAATTCCTTACATGCATAACATATCATTCACATGCTGCTTCAAAAAAAAAAAATTAACTAAAAAATATTATACTCTAAATGATAATTAAAATATTTCAATATCATTACTAAGTAACATTATTTTATATCAACTTTATATAAAGAGATAAAATGATTTAAAGTTAAAAAAGAAAAAAGAAATCTTAGATTTTCATTTTCTTACTTTTTCTTTTAATTTTTTAAGATACTTCAATAGATATTAAATAATAAAAATTGAATATACATGGTGTTAAAGAGAGATTCCATACAGGCTGGCATGGATTCGATATATATATATATATATATATATATATGGTTTAGTATATATATATATATATATATATTGTTGGCTTAGTGGGGCCTGACCCAGGTTCAGAGGTGATTTAGCCAAGCCAATCCCGATACTACTGGTCCTTACGGCAACAGGCCATGGAGCGCGGACTGAGGTCTCACCCGAAGTAGTATGGGAGGGTGCTGGAACCAGGTTTATGCACCCTTGAGATGTCTGATGGGCTTCTAGAGGTTAGCGGTCTGACCTGTCGCTGTGTGCACTACGATCCTTTCGCAACCTATGGTGTGGCTTCCGCGCAGCCCTACTCGGGGCGCAACCTATATAATACCTGAGTTCCTTTCTTATTAACCGATTACTTAACTTGTGCGTGTGATATTTATGGTTATTACAACAGAATCATCAATCATGTCAATGCGAGCAATACATAAACGAATGGTAAAAGAAGTTTATGCACAAAAATTACATGTAATTATGATAAAGTTCTCTTTATTAGCTTTATTTCTGACTTACAGAGTTGACTCTGCCCTGCGCACTCAACTGCAGGGGTCCATGCACTCAGCTGCGAACTCTACTAGGCCTCTGCGCACTCAGCTACAGAGCCTCTTCCTATTACTACAACCCAAGACACCTACAAATCTACTGTAAGCTCAAACCATTCCTTCGCTACTCTCTCTATTCATTCACTCCCTTTTACAACTTAGAGCCTTGCTCTATTTACAATCCGATGGTCTGCGGTGTTGGGTGTGGAGCCTAATTATCTTCTGTATTCAAAGGTATCACTGCATTAGACCCCAGTTTGAAATGGGGTGGCAACACTGCCCGTAAAATATTCGCAGTAGGGGAGGTCCATGGGGGCGGTTGCGACCTTTTAGGAGCCCCCCTCGGCAGGGGGGATTGGGGGCAGTGCCCCTGAAGCTGAGAATAGATGTAAAATTTCCTTGTAAAATGTTGTAATTTTGTAGTCAATCTAGGCCATTCATTAGGTGGAGATTTGACGGTAGAACTTATGTTTAATTTAGGGTTTTTGTCCCTAGAAGGAAACTCCTTGCTATATATGAGGGAATTGTACTGCATCTATGTAGATCTGTATTCTGAGTGAGGAAGACAGAAGAGATTGAGAGCGAAGAGGGAATTACAGTAGATACGTTGTAGGTTGTATCTCTTTAGTTTGCTGGATAATATAAATCGAAGGACTAGCTGTTTCTCCGTGGATGTAGCCCAAACTGGGTGAACCACGTATATCTGTGTCTCTCTTGTTTTATGCATCTTCTTGTTTATATTTATGCAATATTTTATGTGTTCCATTGCTCTGTAATATATAATTTTCTAACACGCAGACCACGGGTAGGCCGACTTTACACTAATTTACAACACAATGCTTAGGGTGGACAACCCTATGACTCAATTGTACACTTCAAGCTCCGCACTCGAAATTCGCAAAGTTTTGCACCATCATCGACCAAAACTTGGGCTTTGAGCCCCCAAACCTACTGTGGGGGGATTCCATGCCCAACAGGCCCCCAACACAATCATCGTGACTCATCCCGAGTCACTTTGTTGGTGCGGCGATCTTGGCACAGAGCCCTTCCAACCATTCCTTCGCTTCCATGAGGTCTGCGGCGCACTGATCTACAGTCTGTTGGATCTGCTCCACTCTCTTGGCTGAAGCCTCACTGTCAGGGGCAACTCCTTATCTTAAGGCATGCATCACCTTCATCTATGTGAGCTTTCATTTGATGTCTTCTGTGATGAGGAATGCCACATCAATCCAAGGTTGGATGCACACTTTAAGGGCTTCCTCTTTCTGGCATGCAACATCCACCTGTTCCTTCAACACCTTTCCTGTTGTAGCTTCGCAAGCCGATGGGTCAAGACAACTGTCTGTGCCATTCTACACACACTATCATACTGTACTTGAATCTCTCGTGCCTCTATTTCCAGGCGCTATATGTTGGGGTCCTCCTGTAATGAAGTGAGGAGTGCGAAGGATTCTTCCAAAATAGTAGTGCATTTCTGTACTACTTGTCCTATTTCCTCCAGCACTTTCTGGATAGCACCAGTGCACTATTCCCTAACTTCTGGGGGTGTAGAGGACTGTGCCTTTAATCACAACTTGGCAATCTAAAGGTTGAGGTCCAGCTATACCCTCGTTGCTTCCACCTTTGCCTCACGGAATCCACTTGCTAATTTGTGAATTTGCACTTTGACTGGTAGGTCAGTCATGTTTTTTATCTCTGGAATGTAGTGACATGCTTCCTCTACCATTTGCTCCAGCTGATACTTCTATGCAAGCACTTCATCGTGCTGGACACTAAGCTTCTCAATGTTGATTCTCTATTCATTGAGCATCTGCATTGTGCGTCCTTCCCTAGCATGGAGCTCTGTGGTTGCTCCATTCTGTAGCTGATATAATGTATCCCATGGAAGGGCAGCCAAGTTTAGGCCAAGTACCTTGATTCTGCCCACCGCAGCTCTATCCTCCTCGCTTTCTGCTATTAGCGCTCCTTCCGGCAGCGCTATGGTGTTGGACATTCTTGCGCGCAGCAGCTGCTCCACTACTGACATACCTGTGGCACCGTAGGTGGCTACTGTTCCTTCCTATGGGGCTCGTGCCTGAAGTTCCTATAGTTACACCCTTAGGGCCCCAAACACATTTTGTTGCTCTGTCATAACTTCCTGGAGTGCTTCCCGGGTGACCTCGTGAACTGTGTTGCCAATATCATAGAGGTCACCCTCTGTCAATGTAATTGGCTCGATGTCCAATTTGGAAGCTTTGGCCTTCTTTCGTGGACCTGACCACTCCATGATGTGTAGCCGTTTCAGTTGAGTGGACATTGTGCTCAGGTTCGCGCCTTCTGCTGTATCTAGTCCCTATCCTATAGACACGTCCTGGCCTCCTTCCTCCTGTGTCATGGTGGCCCCTGCTGCTTGTGCTGCTGCTATTCTTTCGGTGGCCTTTGCCTATTCTGTGGCTGCCTTTGCTTCTTCACGGGCAATCCTTACCTCCACATCCACTTGTTCGTTGCACCTCTGCTGAGCCAACTTTGTGACACACAACTTGGTTGTAGCCTTCTGCTTATGTGCTACTGTTTCATCCTTTTTGACCAGATCCAGAGCGTGCCACTCGAGAGGCCATGAGTTGAGCAGGGAGAAGATAGCATCATCGATTGTGATGAAAGGAAGCTTGGTCCAGTTCTACGTCAAATCCTTATGTGCCTTGATATGCACATTCTCCATATCCACCTTGAATTCTACAAAGCTCCACAAACTGTTGTACACTGTGGGGGATAGGTTTGGCCTTCTATTAATCCACATCTAGATGCTCACCTCCATGAGCACCTAGAAGATCTTAGTCTCCTAGGTAGTTCCCTTGTCACCAGTAAGATGGAAAAGAGAAAGCACGCATAGTGGAATTCTTCACAGAGGAAGGTGGCCCAGTTGAATTGGACCTCCTCTGCACATTGTTCTACCAGCGCAATGACTGGTGTTGGTACCTTGTCTCTGCAACATTTTCTCATGACCTTCCCAGCTAGTAGTTAGGTGGATATGCACACCCCTTTGTCTGTAATGCTACTGATTACGTAGCCTCTCTTCTTCTTTTCCAATTTATATTTCTTCTTCATGGCCTCTACAAGAACCAAATCTCTGCTTTTGCTAGCTATTTTTGCAGGGTCCCTTCCCTTACAGGGAAGACAAGAAATATTGTGAATAAGCTCCACCATGATGGGAACAAGCTACTCCAGCCATAAATACCCATTGTGCACCAGGCGAAGCAGCTTCCTGATGACAAAGATCGTGATCGGTGCACAGTGAAAATGCAAAATCCATAGTAGGTGCAGTAGCCCAGCCTTCTCCACACCGTGCAACCATTTATGCGGCTCTAGTGCTGTAACTGACCCCTCGTTGCTTTGTTTCATGAGGTTCTTCGTCTATAAATGGGGGAGCTTTTTGATGTCCACGAGGTCCTAGTCTTCAAATTTAATTGTGGGCATGTGCCCCAGAATCAAACCCTCAAACAGAATTCCATCTGGGAGGAGGGGGGTTTGAAGCGCGCTTTTAGCGGCATCCAAATCCTTGGGTACTTTAGCTTTCCCTTTTTGTGAAGGAATGTACTCGAGCAATTTTGCTACAACACGCACCGGCTGGATGTCTTCTTCCATTTCATCATCCATCTTTATCTCCTCTATGAAATCCTGGACGTCCTCCTCCTCATCATCTGTCTCAAGGTTGACAACCTTGCCCTTTTCTTCCATGGAAAGTTTACCAAACTGCAAATTTCACGGGGACATGTGGACTGGTCCCGCTGCCTATCTATCCTTCTTGGGCCTTGGTGTCTGGGGTGATTTTAGAATTTTTTATGCATCCCCCACCTGTACCATAGGACTCTGCACAGCTTCCTCGGTGGTACTTTCTACAAAACCCACACCTCTCCTAGTAGTTGTCATCTTGTCCAAACTATCTATGGTTGCTCGTGAACTTGGGGGCTCAAATACCGCTTAGCACTCAACACTCTGTGTTCTTCGTAATAGCTAAAATCTTAACCAACCAAGTGTTGTCTCGTGGCTAGCCTTGAGGGTTTTATAGCACCTTTTGAATTTGAATTTGACTGTTCCCCCCATTTCTGAGTCACTAATGCATTCTTGGCAGCAGATCGTCCCAAATCTAGCTCTTAATTTGTGTCTTAGTTACCCGCCGTCGGCTCCCTTTTTCCTTAAATTGGACATCTCATCATGAACAATGATGTCAACGGTTATTTCCCAACCTACTTGCGTGGCATCGCAGCCCCCCATGCGTGGGCGCAAAACTTGTACCATGTTGATTCTGTGTGCACGTCCCTTACAGTGCAGTTCCCAAACAGACTCATTTAGAGTCTCGTGCTCTCTTTCAATTGTCTAGAGCGCTGAGATTGTGCTCCCTATGGTTAGTCAGGTAGTTTCCCCACCTGTGTGAGACTGCAACTCGCCTTCCAACATAGCGCGTGGACACTCCTCATTTTCCCTCGCAACAGCTAGCGCCGCCTGCTTTATCTTATGTGGTGTGCTTCCCTTGTTACTATATTTGGTAAGGTGTAGTCTCACCCATGGTAACAAAATCATAAATTCTTAGCAATGCTCTTCCAATGCAGTGGTATGACCATCCGTATCTTACCTTGTCATCCTTGGTTCATCGAAGAGACATGCTTGTGTGACCCTATTTTCCAGTTTTTTGATCTCAACGTCCATCAACATGCTTTTCTTCCTTAATCGTACTGGATCTTCTTTGAGTTCACAAAGTCTAAGGTTCCCTCGTTGAATGGCTTCCCAAATCCTTATATGGTCATCCTCGCGTAGCTGTGTGCTTACTTCATCTTGGTCTTCGCATGCTGCCTAACTGTGGGAGCTAGTATGTGTGGATTCTTCTTGGTACTCCCTTCAGAAATCTCAGGTTCTACTTTGGTTCGCACCTTTGGAATCATCTCCACACTCAGGTTTTTGCACATGGTTCTATAAGCCCATCGAACCACTGGCAAACACAGGTCCCAATCAGTTCATCTTGTCTGGTAAACCTTGTTCAGTACTCCGCGCACCCTATCGAATGCCTCATCACGAAGAATTGGTAACATGCATCGCCCCTCCTACTGCTATGGTTTGTTTCGATTCTCTAGGTTGTGCACTTGTGCGGACTGTACAGCATCTTCTTGTACCCATCAAGAAAGGTGGGCATGCAATTTGTTCCACCCCAGCTGATTGGATTTTGTTCGAAGTTGGGGTTTTCCAAAATGTAGGCGCATCATCCTTCTGCATCTGTGCCAATCTTCAAAAGTTCCTTGATGTGTACCCCACCATTATGCGGGTGTTTCATGCAATGCCCACTTCAGCGCATCGAACCACTGCTACTCTGGTACTGCACTTTCAAATTTTCTCAGAAATTCATCCACCGCTAACAATCCATCATATGTCAACAACTCCCTGGCCTCTATTTTCACGTGACGCAATGATCTTATCATCATGTTGCAGTTCAGCGTTGTTACTTTGTGCGTTCGATTCTGCCATGACTCTATCTCTTCATCTGAATCTGAAGTGCAGGAGCTTTTGCACTGCCATGAAATCCTTCCATCTATAGTCAAATTCACCCAATCCTCTCCTTGTGCAGTTATCTTATAGATACAGTTAATATCGTCATCACTATCATCATCACGCACTGGTTCAGTGTATCGCACCCCCTCGGCTAGGTCCAGTGGTACTACGATGCATAGTGACTTTTTCTCAAAGGTGATTTTGTACTTCTTCAGATTTATGATTCCATTCATATCAGTAGCCCAGTCTATTCCTAGCAGCGCGAGATAGGGATTGTTGTCATTGACAATCTCTATCACTTCAAAATCCGCTTGCATGCTCGCGCCTTCAATATCGACTGTCACTCCTTGCAATCTTCCCATGGGCAAAATCTTCTGTTGGTTCGCCATTCGTAACTGAATAGGGGACCATTGCAACGCGGGTCTACCCATGTGTTCCCATGTTTTCTTTGGTAGTACATTCACATCTGAACCCAGATCCAAGATTACCTAATCCATTTCATACTCACCTATTTGTGCAGTCAACCTCATCTCCCTTCCTGTGCACAATGCATGCTTTCCCAGTTTTCAGACCACGCACGGTTCTCTTGACCCCACGCACCTAGTGATCATTTACTGTAGCCCTTTGACTACCTTGTTATCACACAACAATTTCATGCATGTCTCCAGAAAGGTAGTGAGCATGGAAGGATCCATCCTTGGCTCTAGTTGATCCTTACTACCTGAAGTGGAGGCCTCTGTGAAGCTCTTCTTAGCTTCCATGAATGTCTCCTTCACATGTTCTAAATCAAATTCGGGTTCCTTTGTAGGAGCCTTGCACACCCACACACTTTCTTTTGTTTGCTTCCCTTTATCATCTCCTGTGGTCATGCCACTCCTGAGCATCATGTTTACATTTTGGTCTTCTTCACGCAGTTCAGACCTCATCATTTGTAAATTCTGGGTCGGAGGGGGCTGGAGCACCCCTTTTTCATGCATTTTCGCTATCAGCAAAGGGAAACTTCTACCTCATGATCAAACTGATTACAGTACCAACATGATATCCTGGTTGGATTTGTACAATCACAGGCATAATTCCCTGGCCCTCCACAATTGTAACAAATTATCTAACCGCGACCCCTTCCTAGTCCCATTGCACCTCGACGCCGACCATGCCCCTGAAACCCAACATGTGCCAACCCTACATTTGGGTTGAGGGCTCACGTTTCAGCCTACACCCTGTAGGCAGGAGTCCGATCCATCATTAGTTCATAGCTTCGGCAGGTGCGTTCGTCATGGCCTATGAACCTGCAGAAATTACAAAACAACTATTGGGACATTTGCGTATACTTCTGCAACAAATGACAATTATCGTGGTATGTTTTCCTACTATCTAGCAGATCGCACACCATAATGCAGATGCCACGCTCGGCCCCACCAGTGCCTCTAGTCTTAATGGAATTGGCCCTCCTCTTGCCAAGTGGTTCGCAAATACTAGATAGTGATCTTTGTCGTGGCCCTGGCCTTTGCATTTTATGCACCATACTTCCTTGCATGCCTCTAGCCAAGGTGCCCTATCCTGTTTCAAATTCTGCGTTCCCAGACACAGATTCTGTAGCTACGCGTGGATCTGTTGGACTCCCAATCTAGGGTCTTGTATAGGGGTCTCACACAACCTCATTTCTGTTAGGATATTCCGACACATAGGATATAGTTAAGTTCAACTTGGTCTAGTGTAGAGTTAGGTATAGAGTTAGGTAAAGTGTGTTTCTTTACCATTGTACATTTTCTAACTTACAATCCGACGGTCACGATATGTAGTGATCCGACGGTTCATTCTCTCCTCGGTATTACCGACACTTGATCCGTGGCTTGACACCCGATTGGTCCATGAGTTCTATTTAAAGCGCATGGAGGGTCATGGTTCGGGTTGTTAACACCCAGGTTGTTCCCTATGACTCCCAAGGGAATACGGCCGGGGTAACCACTAACCAATCTTTTAATCACTGTTTCTAGCCAAACTGTGATCAGAGAGGGCTCTCTCTTTATGATTTGTAACTGTTTATGATAGGGTTTTAGGCTAGCTATTATGCACAGGTTTTGATTATGTTTTGGTTGAAGAATTTCCTTCAGATCTCTTGTGATGTAATATTCAGGGAGTCAAGTATCATTGGGCAATGGAGTCTGTGGCAGTAGGTGTCTAGAAACTTTGAGATGAACCGGTGAAACTTACAGGGCCATTTGGATGCTTCATAGAACAAATTTTGATTAATAACAGGAAACAGGTAAGACAAACAATGAAAGCATTGAAGAATTTTCACTCATTTTTAACTGTTTCCACCAAACTGGTTATGAGAAAAGACAGATGTCACAGGGGCAAACTTGAATCCCTGGGAATGTCTATCACAGCGAAAGATATAGTTTCAAAGTGCAGCAACTAAGAATTACACTTCTATTACTGTATCTGAGGAAAACATGGATAATAGCTCAGTTTGAGTTCAGGGTAATCATGGATTAAGTCCTGGAACCATTCTTCTACTTTGCTATTAAGTGTAAAACATCTGAACAATAAAAGAGAACAAAAGACTCGAAAACATGTAATACAGAGATTTGAGAAAACTTATTGTTTTATGAAACACTCTGGAATCCTGCAACATTCACCATTCACCACAACGCATCAAAGTACACCAAGCTTTGGAAATTCCATTCTCCCTTTGTATTATTTCTCTGAGAATTTTTACAGCAAGTGAGAGCTCTTCAAAGGAAAATTACAACAACCCCTTAAGCTTCTGTGAGGGGCCAATATATACTTGCGATTGTTTACAAAAATATCTGAGTCCTGAGTTATCTCAGACTTAATGTTCTTACCAACTTTGAGATATTATTATCAGAAATTTATTACAGCATTGAATACAAAATAAAGGCGCTTTAATGTTCTGTCAGAAGATATTTTGGCCTTTGGGATCTGCTGAGTCGGTTGAGATATTTTGATTGAATGCTGGAGAACCCGACTTTATGGCTTGTACGCTGTATGCTGTGTTTGTCACCTGTGATTGTGACTGCTGCAGTGGTGAGAGAATAGCTCTGCTGAGTTGGCTCAGCTTCTGCCTCTTCCTTGTAGATTTTATTCATCAAAATTGTGCCTGCGTATGACTGCTCATGTGCTGGAGAAAAACTAACCTCACGGGTTCGGACCTGATAAGATTATCTGTGTCAGATTCCTCCACTCTTCCTGTGTGGGCAATTGGTGTCTTATGATTGCCCCCATAGTCTCATCTGCCTCAGTATATTTAAAGAAATTTGGTGGTGTATCAAATAGATGATCAATTTCATTCATAATAAAAAACAGACTATCCACCCTATCATACAGATTCTGCCCCGATGCTGGCCCTGTGTCTGCTGAGGTACTGGGCTGTTTTGCAATTTGTGCCACCGCGTAGGCATCAATCCTTTTGTTGTAATTTTCTAGGGTGAGCAGTCTTCCTACACTGCTTAAAATGCTGGGGAGGCCTCTGTTCTGTAATGCCAGGAATCTGTCCAGGAATTTGTTAATTTCAGTCTGCATGTCCTGTGTTCTCCTCTCCAGTGTTCCAACTAGGCTTCTTAGTGTCAGGACTCGTTTAACTACTGAGATTGTTTCAATCCTGTTAGTAATTCCCATGGCAGCTAGTTGAGAGCTAGTTTTGTTATTTAAAACATTGACCATTCTGCTGGCAGCATCTGGCATGTGGCCAAGGCTTGCTCTTGCTCTGTGTATTTCCTTGTTTGCCTTGGTGATGAGTGCTATTTGCTCATCCATAGTCTCAATGTACTGCCACTGATTGGTGATGGATCGACCGATGTTACTCCAGAGGACTGCCTTTAGTTCTGCTGTTACCTTCTCTAGTGCAAGCTCTTTTTCTAGTTCAGCTATTCTCTTTTTTAGAGCTTTTATCTCTCTCTCCTTTGTTGCTTCATTCTGCTTGCTTTTGTCAAATTTTTCATTCACCTTGGCCAAAGTCTTCTTGACTTCATCAAGCTCTTTCATTTGGGATTCAAGAACTTGGATTTCAGCCTGCAGCTTCTGCATATCCAGACTAGGAGTTTGCTCTGTTGTTGGTGTAGTCGTTGCTGTAGATGGTGCTGTAGTTCCCGTTTGCTGAGGAGGAGGAGTAGTTGTTGGAGGGACTTCCTCAAGATTAATTATCACAGGAGGAGGCTGGGAGGGTTGGCCCTCTTCTCTTTGCTTTATTGTTGTTTGTAGTGCTGCCTTTGCAGCTTCTGATTGTCCTAGCTGGTCTTGAGTTCGAACCAGCTCCTTGTACAGGGATACCAGCAGGTCTGTAGTATCCTTTTCCTGCCTTTGTTGGGCAACCTCATCTGTTTGTGGATGGATGGTAGCTGGGAGCTTGATTTTCTTTCTTAAAGCCGCCATGTCTGCATCCCTTATCTTCAGGAGTTCTTGGATACCCTTAACATCTTTAGGATCATGTCCTATTTCGATAATTACCTCTTCCAAGGACTTGATCCGGTTGTCCTTGGCTTGTGATGATGCTCTCTCCAATTCCAGCTGAGAGGCTGTATTATCAAGGCTGCTCTTCAATTTGTAGTTCTCCAATGTCTCACCTGCCAAGGAGGCATACACCATTTCACCAGTTTGTTTATGTAATTCAATCTTATCCATAGGGTGTATGTCTTTGGCCAGCACCTCCATGTTGGTTCTTAGGTAATCCGAGGTAGATTGAGGATGCAGTGTTGTGGGCATGAAGTGACTCATGATCATCTTGCCTTCACTTACATCAAAGGCAGACATGAGTCTTTGCTGATTTGTAGGAGCCAGGTTCAGCAAATGATCGTACAGCCGTATTTTAATAGGATCACTCCTCCTCTTAATGTCAATAAATTGCTGTTTGATGCTTGACTGTCCTTCTCTGTGCTGGCTAGAGGAGCTGACCTCTCCTCCTATAGTTCTATCATGTTCATGCTGAGATGAACTGGCTGAAACTTCTCCACTGGGTGGGCCCATGCCCATTGCTTGCCTCACTGCTATGTCATCCTCTTGGGAGTCATTTAGTCTTTGTCTTTTCTCTCCCCAATTAATGGATGAAGTCAGGGGAGTCTCTCTATCCCTTTTCCTGGTGAAGTCCTCCTTTTGTGGGGTTTGAAGGACCGAGGTATCAACAGTGGTTTCTGCTCTAGGAGGCACCACTGTCTGAGCCTGTTGCTCAGTGGAGCTTGGAGGATCAGTCACTTTTTCTTGCTGCAAGGGCTGCTGTTCACTAAACTGTTCCTCTTCCTGTTGCTGCCCGAATTCCTGCTGCTCCATCTCTTCTTGCTGCTGTAGCAATGTGTCCACTTGTTCTTCTGTCAATGGAGGTGGCTGTTCCACCTGCTTCCCTTTATCTCTGCTTGCTGTTTGTGGTGCTTTCTCGGCAGTTTGCTGCTGTGCTGTTGATGATGTATCAGCTGCTCCAAGTTGCTTTTTGTAGGAGAGGGGCACCTGTGCACAAGTTTCCAAGTCAGCTTCCTTTTGCATATTTCTAGCCTTTCTCTCAAGTAACTCTTCATTAGTAATTTCCTCCTCTAGGGTACCCTCTTCCCAATTTGATGCATTGGCATACTGTTCAATCTCGGGTTGTCTCTTGTGTGCATAGCTACCCAATTTGTATCTAATCCTCCTGAGGGAGATAGCATGATTGGGATCATAAGGTATCCATTCAAAGCTGGTTTGCAGTCTGAGGCCTTCCAGGATAGTGTTTGCCTCTTTCCATCCTTCTTCTTTCTTGTTATATAGGAAAGGACCCAGCTGGTTCCTTACCTTCAACTGTGACTTCTTGTTGTTGCTCTGAAAATGAAGATAGTCTGAGTTCCCAAACTGTCTGAAATATTCCAAGGCAAAAAGCCTCATGGGGACATACCTTGGCAACCTAAATGGGTTCAACTCACAGCCATATATCCTGATGACTGTGTGGTTTTGGTAGAAGTACCAATTACCAATGCTGTAGGACTTATTCAGATGGAGAATTCTCCTCATGTCATCAGTTAGTCTAGGAGGAGGAGTACCATGCAATACTGTCATGACTGGATAGATGAATAAGTCAATGAACTCAGTGTATGTGTAAGGTGATACAGAGGTATGATGAAAAACAGAAGTCCAGAACACAACTGACCTTGGAATTCCCTGGGCATTGAGTGGCTTCAAAGGAACAGAGAAGGTGGCTGGCTGATAGAACAAGAATAGATGGTATATATATGAAGTATACCTGAATAGTCTTTCCCTCTTCAAGTTCATAAACTGCTCATGGATTTTATCTGCAATGTAGGTTGCATAGTCATAATGTACAGCTGGGGGTTTACCAGGAGAGAATATAGACAGCATTGCCATTAGGCTATCATCCACATCCTCTATCCCCCTGAATCCTAGGACATAACTGATTAAATCTACTAACATCCTGCCCAATTCATTCAAGTAGTGATACCCAATAGGAGGGGTTCTGACTGATTCAGAGCCTGGTCTTACAAACAACTGATTGATTTTAATGATTTGGTCATTTGACAGCTTGGTCCCTTTGTTTATCAAATTCTGCATAAAGAGGGGAGTCAATTGCTTGGCAGTTTGGAAGTGCAGCATTCCATTTATACTTTCTGGGGTAATCTAGAACAGGATTGAGCCTGTGGGGCTGATGACAGCTCTTTGGCTTGGGTCATAACATTCCTGGCAGCTGTAGATCAGTTCTGGCATAGGATTTACTTGGGGAAGGTTATAGATGGGTAAATTTGAGTCCCAAATTCCCAAGATGTCTGCCCCACTCAGGTGTTGGGCTTTTAACTCATTCATCATCTGGATATTGTATTTGGTTCCCATAGGGAACCAGTCCAGCATTTGGTAATCCATGTCTCCCAGGGCTTTCCATGCTAATTCCTGGTGAGGAGCATTGAGGGGCTTGATATTTAGAGCAATAGGAGTCTCCATAGTTCTTCAAAGTGCAACAATTGTAGGTGAATAGCTAAAAATGGCAGCAACACAGAATGGAGGTGATTCTTTGTGAAGACAGTTTGTATTTTGGATACCAGAGGGGAATTTACTCAACAGCAATTGAAATACTGTTTGTTTTTAGGAGCAGAGCTTCTCTTAAGGTCTGACTATGTCCTCTTTTTGCGGGTAAATTGAGACCAACAAGGAATTTTCCGAGAATACGTAGTGAGTATTGTTTTTGGGTGAATTTACTGGAATTATGGCTCGGCTGGTGTTTTTCGACTTCACAGTGGCAAATGTGGACTTGCAGAGGGAAATGGGCGGTGTAAATATAGTTTTTGAGGTGCCTTTATCCTTCTGAACAAATTAAAGTTTGATAACAGTTGTATGGAGGGCAAGACAACTGTAAATACCTGTAAATTGGCGAGCAGAGGTCGAGCAGGTGTGCACGTTTGCTGCTGAGGAGGTCGCCCGGGTTAAATCAACAGGTTGGCGGAAATTCGAACGTAAACGGTCATGCAGGGAGAACAATAGCAACATGAGCGAAAGTGGGAAAAAACACGGCTTTTTTGGGTAAATATGGGTTTTTACCATTTTGGCGCTTTTTCGTGATGACGTCAGCATGACGTCATTGGTGGGTCACGGTGAGGTGACGTCAGCTGACGTCGTCGGGTGACGTGGCAGTGGATTATTGGTCCAAGGGGTGATGAGGTGGCAACCACGTCAGCGGACAGGTGGACGAATGGCAGGGGTGAGTACGAGCGGACGCGACGTGGCGATGAATTAACGGAAAATAGGTGGCAGTTAGGACCGTAGCGGTTACGGTTAAAGCTAACCGCTACAGTTTCTCGGGGCGGTTTGGGTACGGCGCAGAAGTTGTCAGGCCTGGCTCCGAGATACCTCAGTGCTCGACGCGTGGAGAGGCCCTGACGTGACGCAACGTCAGCATCTCGGGCGGTAAAGGACAACAGTGGGAGCCGCTCCGATATTGACGTGGATCGTCAGATCTTCGGGCCTTGATCCGACGGCGAGCGGAGTATGGAGGTGCTCGGGTTATATGCGGGCGGGGAACTTTAGGTTTTGTGGGTTTTCATTGGTTTTTCGAATGATTTTTCATTTAACCAATTATGCGCTAACCCTTTGGAAATGCGCCAGAGGCGGGTTTTTGACTTTGGTAATTTTTGCAAAGGATTTGAAGGCGGAATAGGGTTTTGTAAGGGTTTTCCAATGCAAATGGTGGTTTGAGGAGCAGTTTGACTTGCAGCAAGGGGGGAATGGGATGGGACAGGTTCACCAAAGTGACCAGATGTCATTTTGGTCCCTTTTGAAGAACATATGGCTATAATGCCAGGGGGAAGGAGTATTTATAAGATTTGGGGCTTTATACACCATAGTGTTAGTATTATTGGGGAAAGGGAAAAATAGGGGAGCTATATAGTACAATTAGAAGTTAATATGAATGAAGGGAGCAAATGAAGGGGTTTTTACTGAGTTTATCTGAAATTGACTTGGTTTTGAGAGTAGATCAAAATGAAAAGATCTTAGACAAGAAATATGGATTCTGAATGAACTAGAACCACCATAAAACCATGATCTCTCTTCATAAATCTCAGCTGAAAGAAAGGGAGTGTTAGTAATGGAATAAAGGGGAAGAGGGAAGTTAGTCATGCTCCTTGCTGTAATATGATTGAATTAACCACTTTTTCTATTGATAGATTTTGCCTTGGCAAAACACCTGTTGACATATGTGTAATGGTGAAAATACCCTTTCTGCAACCACAACTGCCTACCCAGCTATTTCCCTAGCATTTTTTGTTTCTCCATAGAGGGTGCATTTGGACTTGCAAACCCTTACTTGCCTTTTCTTTTCTTTGGCTTTTTCTTTTTTCTTTTCTATCTACTTCTACCCTTATCTCTTCCAAGGTCCCAGATTAAGCTGTTGGGAACCTTTGCTTCTCTACCTAAACTACTTGTCTGCCAAGATTAAACAGTTTGGACAGACTTCTTTCTCTATTCTATAACTCAAAATTGAACACATGGCATGATCCAGATTAGACTGTTGAATCATCCACAAAATTGAAATAAGGTCCTCAATACTTGAAACACTTTACCCACCTCTTGCTTTCTAGGAAATATGGGATCTTTGGGATACCAAAGCAGAGCATATTTGGCCTTTCTCTTGCCAATCATGAAATATGAAACCTATTAGTATAGGTATCCAACAGTGGCTCCACATGGGGATGGTTTTTCTTTTGAAAGACCAAGAACAGCATTTCAGATTGCCTTGTTCCTTGACTGCCCATCTTTGTCTTTGAAATCTACTGCATGAATGTGTCAAAATAGTGTGTTTCTCTTTTGGAAGACCTCTGATTCTATTTGCCTTTTACTGCTTGGTAAATCACTTGGGAAAACTGCTTTTTACAATCTAAAACAGAAAACAATATGTACATCTGTATCTATACAATGAATCTTTAGGTTCCACTCATGAGGAATAATCAAAGTAGTGCTTCAGCATCCTGCCATTGACAGGACCTTCATCCAAGTCAGTTTCGGTCAAACTTTTGAGGAAGTAGGTGTTATTACCTTGCACTGCTTGGACAGCAAATGGTCCTATCCATAAAGAGTCAAACTTTCCATGCTTCCCTTTCTCTTCTCTTCTTGCATCCCACTTTAGAACTTTGTCCCCTACATTGAAATCTTCTGCTTTGGTTCTTCTATCAAAGGCCTTTTTCAGTTTCTCTTGTAGTATCTGCACTCTGCTGAAAACTTGTTCTCTGGTCTGCTGTAAACAAATTATCTGGTTAATCCTTCTTTGCATGTCATTTGGCTCTGCTTGGCTTTCTTGCAGAAGTTTCATAACCGGCACTCCTAGTGATGAAGGAAATCTGGCCTCTAATCCATAGACTAACTCATATGGGCTGGTCCCAATTGATCTTTTAGTTGTTAGTCTGTCTGCCCATAAAGCATTTACTAGTTCCTTATGCCAGTTCTTTTTGTTCTCTTCCAGCACTTTCTTTATGATATTTATCAAACTTTTGTTTGATGATTCAGCAAGGCCATTTCCTTGAGGATAGTAAGCTGTAGAATGGCCCAAAGTAATGTGAAATTTATGGCAGAAGTTCACCATTTTCTTGGATCTGAAGGCAGCAGCATTGTCTGTTATTATCTTGTCTGGGCAGCCAAATCTAGCCAGTATATTGTTTTCCAAAAACTGAATGATTACTGAATCATTTGCTTGTCTGCATGGGGCAGCTTCAATCCACTTGGTGAAGTAGTCTGTTGCTGTTAGAATCCATCTGTGTTGCCCTGAAGATGAGGGATGAATTTCCCCAATGAAATCCAAACCCCATTGTTGGAAAGGTCTCTCTGTTGCAATAGGCTTCAAAGGAAGTGGCAGCAACTGTCTTTTGCCTTCAAACAGTTGGCATTTGTGGCATGAGGCTGTAAATTTCTTAACATCAGAGAACATAGTAGGCCAGTAATAACCAGCCCTCAATATCTTGTCCACAGTGGACTTCTAGTACAAATGTCCACCACAGTCTCCAGCATGGAAGTCTTGTATGATATTGTTAGTTTCATTCTCTATTAGACAGTGCAGCAAAATACCTTCATGGTTTTTCCACAGTAGATTTTCATCCATCACACAAAATCTAGATGTTTTCATTTTTAGGAACCTACACTTAGTTCTGGACAGTCCTGGGGGAGCACACAGGTTTTGTAACACATAACAGATATCAGAGTACCAAGGAGATTGTTCAAAGGCTACATTGATCTTTGGAGTCGCCAGCTCTGTTTCACTGTCCAGTTGGTTAATGTCTAAGGCTTGGAAATTTGCTTCTGTCATTAACTTGGCCAAACCTTGTCCTTTTATCAGCTTTGTAGGCTTTATTTCAATGTCAAATTCTAGTATATTGGCAATCCATTTTCCTCTCCTGCCCTCTAAGTTTTCTTGGGTGAGAATGTCTTTGACAATAGGACTTGGTACATAAGCCACAACATGGGAGTAAAGGATGTAAATCCTAAAGTCTTTAATAGCCTTGATCAAAGCATAGGCTTGTTTTTCCATTATTTGATACTTTAGGGGGGCATCTCTAAGAGCTCTGCTGAAAAAAGCAATGGGCTTTTCATTCCCTTGGTCATCTTTATGCAATAATACAGCAGCAATAGTATGCTGGGAGGCAAATGAGAAAATAATAAAGTCTCTGTCAAACTGAGGATTAGTTAACACTGGGGTTTGAGTCAAGGCCAATTTTATACTTTCGAAAGCTTGTTTTGCTTCAACAGTCCATTTGACCTTTGAATCTTTCTTTAGCATACTGTTTAGTAATCTGATTAATTCTGCTAAATTTGGGATAAACCTTCTTAAAAAGTTGATTTTTCCTAAGAATCCTTGCAGCTCCTTGACATTCCTTGGGTGAGGCATTTGTAGGATAGCTTGTATCCTATCTGGATCAATTCTTATGCCATTTTTTGAAATAATATGCCCTAGAAGTTTCCCTTCTTCCAAGCCAAATAATGACTTCTTGGGGTTTAAGGAAATACCATATTTCCTGCATGTTATGAAGATCTGTCTTAAATGTTTCAAGTGTTCTTGGTCAGATTTTGAAAAGGGTGTTAGATCATCTAAGTAAATGACCAAGAAGTCATGAATCTCTTTTGCAAAAGCAATGTCCATTGCTCTCTGAAATGTTGCCCCTGCATTTTTCAATCCAAAGGGCATTTTCACATACTTGAAAGTTCCCCATGGGGTAGTAAATGCAGTTTTGTCTTGATCATCAGGGTGTACCAGGATTTGATTGAAACCTGAGAAACCATCCAGCAATGATATCCTTGCAGCCCCTACTACTCTTTGAAGAATGTGATCCATTTTGGGTAAGGGGTAGTTGTCTTTGAGTGACACTTGGTTCAAATTCCTTAAGTCTACACAAAGTCTAATCTCACCAGTTTTCTTTCTTGTAGGGACCAAATTTGAAATCCACTCAGAAAACCTGATTGGTGCTATGATACCAGCTTTGAACATTTTCTGTAATTCTTTTTCAATGGAAGGAAGGAGCACAGGATTGATTCTTCTCAACTTCTGTTTGAATGGTTTTTGATTAGGCTTGAGGGGAATGGTATGCTGGATAACAGAGGTATCGTATGACTTTAGATCCTGATAACCCCAAGCAAAGACATCTTGGAACTCTTTAAAGAGATCAATATATTTGGGTTTTTGATCAGGGGGCAAAGCAGCAGATAGCTTTATTATTTTAGGCTTGTCAGTGGTACCAATGTTACATTCTTCAATTGTTGCATCTAATGGCTGCATCTTTGGTTTCCTGGGGACATCATTTGAGTCAAAAATGTCCTCTAGTGGGGTAAGGCCTGCTGGAAGGAGATTGTCTTTGAGTTGTATGATTTCATCTTCAGCGTTGCTCACTTCTTCACAGTCAATTTGGTGAATTTGCTGAATGTTTCCTTTGTTGAAAATGGTTGGACTGAGTAATTGTTTGGCTGTTCTAGGTGACATTGGGTGGGCAGACTGTTGAAACTGTAATTGTGATGGACTTGCTCCATCAAATATTTGTGATTGACTTGCTGTCTCAAGGTCAATATTTAATCCTGTGAACTCTTGTTGCAAGGTTAAAAAGTTGTTTATTTGCATGTCATTCTCAAATACTTTCCACTCTTTGACATTGTTTGGAATAGAAGGCCTATATTTGACCTCTGCCGTGAAACAATTGTTGGGTTCTAATGGGAATTTGAAGGTGCTGGCAAATGTTGCCAAGCTGTGTGCATGGAGATTGTGGCCCCTTGGAATCTTTGTGATAACAAACTTGGAGAAAGTCTCTAATATTTCAATTACAGCAGACCTATAGGACCTCAATCTTTTGTCATTGGTAACAAAATTTCCTTTCACTTGTTGAATTACTAGATCAGAGTCTCCCATGATGGAGAGTTTAGGAGCCTGTAGTGATTTTGCTAGCTTTAGGCCCAACAGCAGAGCTTCATATTCTGCCATGTTGTTAGTGCATCTAAACTTCAATCTGTAAGCCCTGCCTTCTGCATAGCCTTTCTCTTTGTTATGTATCCATACTCCAGCTCCTGCCCCTAACTTGTTAACTGAGCCATCAAATTCTAGGGCCCACAGAATGTCTTGCTGAACAGGAGATTTAAAATTCTGTTCATGGGATGGCAATGTGAGCATGAGTTGAGGTTTCTTTTCCCATTTGTTTCCTAGGATAATTTCATGTTTTGTATGACAATCTTTGACAACTAGAGGAGGGTTAATGTGTATTGTTGGGCTGATTGAAGTTTGGCAGGTGCTACTTGTTTGATCAATGTTTTGTTCTTGTATGAGTGTTTCGGTCTTAATGTCATTGTTTGAGAGGCTTACGCTGTCATTGAAGAGGATGAAGGAGTCTATGTCCGAATGGACAGCATATATTGGAAAATTTTGAGGCTTTTCTTCACTGCTGACCATATACTTCATGAGTGTTTCCCTATAAAGTCTTTTTGGTTGCCCAAAGACAGAGATGGTTGCATATGACATATCTAGTTGCAGGGAGCCTTGGAGCTTGGCTCCCCATGATCTTGATAAGAGCATCCCGTATTTGGGTGGGATATCAGCAACTACAACATCCATTAGTATGGTTTTGTTGGGAAATTGAACCAGGGACACACATAAATCTTTTATTAGGCCCAAACATTTGACTTGACTAGAATCAAAAGAAAACAGGTCTTTGTATGGTCTTGTTATATCCAAGTTTAATCTTTCCATGACAGCTTTTGGCATAAGGTTGTGAGAGGCACCTGAGTCAAACATTGCATTATGCAGTATTTTATCATGAACATGCAGGCTGACATAAAAAGGTAAAACCCCTGTGACTACTGTTTTTCCATCTACCTCTGGGCCAAACAGTAATTCTGGAGTGTCATCTAGCACATTTACATCATCTTTGCTGTTGGTGAGCTGAAGGGATTTTTTGATCTGTTGCTTATATATGTCATGCTTGGCTAGCTCTGAAAGGGGGATTGCTATCTTTAACTTGCCAATCTCTGCTCCTAGGTCAAAGGGTTTGTCAACTTGGATTTTAGAGTCACGGATAGCAGTCCTTTCTCTGTTGATTAAATCTTCTTGTTGGATTTCATCTTGATTTTGGAATCTGCCCCTCATACCCATGTCTTGAGGGGTAATGTTCGGATTTGGGTGGGAGGATGAGGTTGCCGTGGGCTGTTGTAGTGGGGACAGTAATTCAGTGACTTCCTCAACCACTACTTCTTTTGTAGGCAAGTTTGTTTTGTCATTAGGTTCAGTGACTAAGGTTTCTTTAGATTGCTGTTTCTCCTTTATCTTTTCGGGCTGATTTACATTTACAGTCCTACTCCTTAGTTTGTATTGTTTATGGACTTCATAGACAGCAGTATCATATCCTTGTTTAAAGTCAAAGGATTCTCCTGATTTTGTTTGGAATGTTTTGCTTTCGTCCTCCTCATGGTCTTCTTGCGTTAAGAAAACATGGCTTTTACCGTCCAGACCCATTAAGTTGATTTCAGGATCTTCATTGATCTGATTGGCTGAGGAAGTTTCTGCATAGTTTTCTTGAAAAGGGGGTCTGATATCTTGGTCTGCACTTGTTTTTCCTATGTTTGGGTTCTGCGTTCTCCTAAAATTTGGGTTTCTAGGAGGATTGCTTTGTGATGCCTCCCATGATGACTTTCTTTCAACTGATTCCACTCTCTCACCCAGTCTCTTCATGCTGTTTAGTATTGCATCCAACTTTTGATCAAAGCCTGAGGGCTCTTCTCTGAAGCCAGCCTTCTTTTCCAGCTTTGCCCTGTTTCTCTTGGCAATTAGGTTGGCCTCTACAGTGACTGCAACTCTTTGAGCTTCTGCAAGGGTTGGAGGATCTCTTTCTTTCAGCTGATAGGCCATATCAGAGTCAAAACCGTCAGGGAAGTTATACAGGGCCAAATCAGGAGGGGGCCTTAAGTTCTGGGGGATAGCATTATATACATTGTTAAACCTAGCACAATATTCCAAGACTGTTTCTTGGGGACCTCTTTTGATAGTGTTATATTCACCGAGTATGTGTAGAGGATCTTTCTTCTTCTCCCATCTGTTGGTAAACTCTTGGTACAGGACCTCAGGGGTTGCAATGGAATTTGCATTCAGGGATCTAAACCAAGTTCTGACATCCCCGGATAAGCTTTGAACAAAAATTCTCATCCTGACACTGTCATCATCTATTTCATAGGTCTCAAAGTGGTCTTGCATCTTCTTAGCATGCTGGACAGCTGTCAAAGGGCCATGGGAGTCAAAAAATGAGATTTTGGTTTGGTAGTCTTGAGGTAGAGCCGGTGCATTGGCTGGTATCTGCAGAGGTGCATATCTGTTAGCCATGTTTATGGGGTTTATAGGGTTAATAGGAACAAATGGGACAGCTGGGATTACAGGTGTAACAGGGTTAATAGGATGGGTAACAAGCGGGAAACTGGTTGAAAGAGTATGTGCAGATGGTGAAGATGGGAGAGGAGGACTTTGCGGGGTTGATGATGAACTAGGGGAATTAGGTGTGGAACGGAAAAGGACTTTGCAAGGAGTTGGAATGAGGATAGGATGGTCTGAACTTATATCTGAATCAGCAGGCTTCTCCTGCTTTTGTTGTCTCCTTATGTTCTTTGGAATGATATTTGGGTTATCGACAATGATGGGTTGATCAGGGTCAGGGTTTGCCCTAGTGTGCCTTGGGTTTCTTTTGGGAGCCAGCTTCTACGTATTCTTTTAGAACTTTATACAGGAGACTTTATATGTACAAGGACTAGGTAAAGATTCTGGAATGACTATATATGTTTCAAAGCTAGGATCAAGATTCCCTAGTTAGCTCTTCCCTAAAGCTGTCCCTGTGTTTGCAGAAACAGTCCTAAGGCCTCTTGGCTAGTTTCAGGCTTGATGGTAGCTTTGGAAGATAGATAGTAATTGAAAAAATCTTAAGTCCCCAGTGGAGTCGCCAATTATGTTAACACCCAGGTTGTTCCCTATGACTCCCAAGGGAATACGGCCGGGGTAACCACTAACCAATCTTTTAATCACTGTTTCTAGCCAAACTGTGATCAGAGAGGGCTCTCTCTTTATGATTTGTAACTGTTTATGATAGGGTTTTAGGCTAGCTATTATGCACAGGTTTTGATTATGTTTTGGTTGAAGAATTTCCTTCAGATCTCTTGTGATGTAATATTCAGAGAGTCAAGTATCATTGGGCAATGGAGTCTGTGGCAGTAGGTGTCTAGAAACTTTGAGATGAACCGGTGAAACTTACAGGGCCATTTGGATGCTTCATAGAACAAATTTTGATTAATAACAGGAAACATGTAAGACAAACAATGAAAGCATTGAAGAATTTTCACTCATTTTTAACTGTTTCCACCAAACTGGTTATGAGAAAAGACAGATGTCACAGGGGCAAACTTGAATCCCTGGGAATGTCTATCACAGCGAAAGATATAGTTTCAAAGTGCAGCAACTAAGAATTACACTTATGTTACTGTATCTGAGGAAAACATGGATAATAGCTCAGTTTGAGTTCAGGGTAATCATGGATTAAGTCCTGGAACCATTCTTCTACTTTGCTATTAAGTGTAAAACATCTGAACAATAAAAGAGAACAAAAGACTCGAAAACATGTAATACAGAGATTTGAGAAAACTTATTGTTTTATGAAACACTCTGGAATCCTGCAACATTCACCATTCACCACAACACATCAAAGTACACCAAGCTTTGGAAATTCCATTCTCCCTTTGTATTATTTCTCTGAGAATTTTTACAGCAAGTGAGAGCTCTTCAAAGGAAAATTACAACAACCCCTTAAGCTTCTGTGAGGGGCCAATATATACTTGCGATTGTTTACAAAAATATCTGAGTCCTGAGTTATCTCAGACTTAATGTTCTTACCAACTTTGAGATATTATTATTAGAAATTTATTACAGCATTGAATACAAAATAAAGGCGCTTTAATGTTCTGTCAGAAGATATTTTGGCCTTTGGGATCTGCTGAGTCGGTTGAGATATTTTGATTGAATGCTGGAGAACCCAACTTTATGGCTTGTACGCTGTATGCTGTGTTTGTCACCTGTGATTGTGACTGCTGCAGTGGTGAGAGAATAGCTCTGCTGAGTTGGCTCAGCTTCTGCCTCTTCCTTGTATATTTTATTCATCAAAATTGTGCCTGCGTATGACTGCTCATGTGCTGGAGAAAAACTAACCTCACGGGTTCGGACCTGATAAGATTATCTGTGTCAGATTCCTCCACTCTTCCTGTGTGGGCAATTGGTGTCTTATGATTGCCCCCATAGTCTCATCTGCCTCAGTATATTTAAAGAAATTCGGTGGTGTATCAAATAGATGATCAATTTCATTCATAATAAAAAACAGACTATCCACCCTATCATACAGATTCTGCCCCGATGCTGGCCCTGTGTCTGCTGAGGTACTGGGCTGTTTTGCAATTTGTGCCACCGCGTAGGCATCAATCCTTTTGTTGTAATTTTCTAGGGTGAGCAGTCTTCCTACACTGCTTAAAATGCTGGGGAGGCCTCTGTTCTGTAATGCCAGGAATCTGTCCAGGAATTTGTTGATTTCAGTCTGCATGTCCTGTGTTCTCCTCTCCAGTGTTCCAACTAGGCTTCTTAGTGTCAGGACTCGTTTAACTACTGAGATTGTTTCAGTCCTGTTAGTAATTCCCATGGCAGCTAGTTGAGAGCTAGTTTTGTTATTTAAAACATTGACCATTCTGCTGGCAGCATCTGGCATGTGGCCAAGGCTTGCTCTTGCTCTGTGTATTTCCTTGTTTGCCTTGGTGATGAGTGCTATTTGCTCATCCATAGTCTCAATGTACTGCCACTGATTGGTGATGGATCGACCGATGTTACTCCAGAGGACTGCCTTTAGTTCTGCTGTTACCTTCTCTAGTGCAAGCTCTTTTTCTAGTTCAGCTATTCTCTTTTTTAGAGCTTTTATCTCTCTCTCCTTTGTTGCTTCATTCTGCTTGCTTTTGTCAAATTTTTCATTCACCTTGGCCAAAGTCTTCTTGACTTCATCAAGCTCTTTCATTTGGGATTCAAGAACTTGGATTTCAGCCTGCAGCTTCTGCATATCCAGACTAGGAGTTTGCTCTGTTGTTGGTGTAGTCGTTGCTGTAGATGGTGCTGTAGTTCCTGTTTGCTGAGGAGGAGGAGTAGTTGTTGGAGGGACTTCCTCAAGATTAATTATCACAGGAGGAGGCTGGGAGGGTTGGCCCTCTTCTCTTTGCTTTATTGCTGTTTGTAGTGCTGCCTTTGCAGCTTCTGATTGTCCTAGCTGGTCTTGAGTTCGAACCAGCTCCTTGTACAGGGATACCAGCAGGTCTGTAGTATCCTTTTCCTGCCTTTGATGGGCAACCTCATCTGTTTGTGGATGGATGGTAGCTGGGAGCTTGATTTTCTTTCTTAAAGCCGCCATGTCTGCATCGCTTATCTTCAGGAGTTCTTGGATACCCTTAACATCTTTAGGATCATGTCCTATTTCGATAATTACCTCTTCCAAGGACTTGATCCGGTTGTCCTTGGCTTGTGATGATGCTCTCTCCAATTCCAGCTGAGAGGCTATATTATCAAGGCTGCTCTTCAATTTGTAGTTCTCCAATGTCTCACCTGCCAAGGAGGCATACACCATTTCACCAGTTTGTTTATGTAATTCAATCTTATCCATAGGGTGTATGTCTTTGGCCAGCACCTCCATGTTGGTTCTTAGGTAATCCGAGGTAGATTGAGGATGCAGTGTTGTGGGCATGAAGTGACTCATGATCATCTTGCCTTCACTTACATCAAAGGCAGACATGAGTCTTTGCTGATTTGTAGGAGCCAGGTTCAGCAAATGATCGTACAGCCGTATTTTAATAGGATCACTCCTCCTCTTAATGTCAATAAATTGCTGTTTGATGCTTGACTGTCCTTCTCTGTGCTGGCTGGAGGAGCTGACCTCTCCTCCTATAGTTCTATCATGTTCATGCTGAGATGAACTGGCTGAAACTTCTCCACTGGGTGGGCCCATGCCCATTGCTTGCCTCACTGCTATGTCATCCTCTTGGGAGTCATTTAGTCTTTGTCTTTTCTCTCCCCAATTAATGGATGAAGTCAGGGGAGTCTCTCTATCCCTTTTCCTGGTGAAGTCCTCCTTTTGTGGGGTTTGAAGGACCGAGGTATCAACAGTGGTTTCTGCTCTAGGAGGCACCACTGTCTGAGCCTGTTGCTCAGTGGAGCTTGGAGGATCAGTCACTTTTTCTTGCTGCAAGGGCTGCTGTTCACTAAACTGTTCCTCTTCCTGTTGCTGCCCGAATTCCTGCTGCTCCATCTCTTCTTGCTGCTGTAGCAATGTGTCCACTTGTTCTTCTGTCAATGGAGGTGGCTGTTCCACCTGCTTCCCTTTATCTCTGCTTGCTGTTTGTGGTGCTTTCTCGGCAGTTTGCTGCTGTGCTGTTGATGATGTATCAGCTGCTCCAAGTTGCTTTTTGTAGGAGAGGGGCACCTGTGCACAAGTTTCCAAGTCAGCTTCCTTTTGCATATTTCTAGCCTTTCTCTCAAGTAACTCTTCATTAGTAATTTCCTCCTCTAGGGTACCCTCTTCCCAATTTGATGCATTGGCATACTGTTCAATCTCGGGTTGTCTCTTGTGTGCATAGCTACCCAATTTGTATCTAATCCTCTTGAGGGAGATAGCATGATTGGGATCATAAGGTATCCATTCAAAGCTGGTTTGCAGTCTGAGGCCTTCCAGGATAGTGTTTGCCTCTTTCCATCCTTCTTCTTTCTTGTTATATAGGAAAGGACCCAGCTGGTTCCTTACCTTCAACTGTGACTTCTTGTTGTTGCTCTGAAAATGAAGATAGTCTGAGTTCCCAAACTGTCTGAAATATTCCAAGGCAAAAAGCCTCATGGGGACATACCTTGGCAACCTAAATGGGTTCAACTCACAGCCATATATCCTGATGACTGTGTGGTTTTGGTAGAAGTACCAATTACCAATGCTGTAGGACTTATTCAGATGGAGAATTCTCCTCATGTCATCAGTTAGTCTAGGAGGAGGAGTACCATGCAATACTGTCATGACTGGATAGATGAATAAGTCAATGAACTCAGTGTATGTGTAAGGTGATACAGAGGTATGATGAAAAACAGAAGTCCAGAACACAACTGACCTTGGAATTCCCTGGGCATTGAGTGGCTTCAAAGGAACAGAGAAGGTGGCTGGCTGATAGAACAAGAATAGATGGTATATATATGAAGTATACCTGAATAGTCTTTCCCTCTTCTAGTTCATAAACTGCTCATGGATTTTATCTGCAATGTAGGTTGCATAGTCATAATGTACAGCTGGGGGTTTACCAGGAGAGAATATAGACAGCATTGCCATTAGGCTATCATCCACATCCTCTATCCCCCTGAATCCTAGGACATAATTGATTAAATCTACTAACATCCTGCCCAATTCATTCAAGTAGTGATACCCAATAGGAAGGGTTCTGACTGATTCAGAGCCTGGTCTTACAAACAACTGATTGATTTTAATGATTTGGTCATTTGACAGCTTGGTCCCTTTGTTTATCAAATTCTGCATAAAGAGGGGAGTCAATTGCTTGGCAGTTTGGAAGTGCAGCATTCCATTTATACTTTCTGGGGTAATCTGGAACAGGATTGAGCCTGTGGGGCTGATGACAGCTCTTTGGCTTGGGTCATAACATTCCTGGCAGCTGTAGATCAGTTCTGGCATAGGATTTACTTGGGGAAGGTTATAGATGGGTAAATTTGAGTCCCAAATTCCCAAGATGTCTGCCCCACTCAGGTGCTGGGCTTTTAACTCATTCATCATCTGGATATTGTATTTGGTTCCCATAGGGAACCAGTCCAGCATTTGGTAATCCATGTCTCCCAGGGCTTTCCATGCTAATTCCTGGTGAGGAGCATTGAGGGGCTTGATATTTAGAGCAATAGGAGTCTCCATAGTTCTTCAAAGTGCAACAATTGTAGGTGAATAGCTAAAAATGGCAGCAACACAGAATGGAGGTGATTCTTTGTGAAGACAGTTTGTATTTTGGATACCAGAGGGGAATTTACTCAACAGCAATTGAAATACTGTTTGTTTTTAGGAGCAGAGCTTCTCTTAAGGTCTGACTATGTCCTCTTTTTGCGGGTAAATTGAGACCAACAAGGAATTTTCCGAGAATACGCAGTGAGTATTGTTTTTGGGTGAATTTACCGGAATTATGGCTCGGCTGGTGTTTTTCGACTTCACAGTGGCAAATGTGGACTTGCAGAGGGAAATGGGCGGTGTAAATATAGTTTTTGAGGTGCCTTTATCCTTCTGAACAAATTAAAGTTCGATAACAGTTGTATGGAGGGCAAGACAACTGTAAATACCTGTAAATTGGCGAGCAGAGGTCGAGCAGGTGTGCACGTTTGCTGCTGAGGAGGTCGCCCGGGTTAAATCAACAGGTTGGCGGAAATTCGAACGTAAACGGTCATGCAGGGAGAACAATAGCGACAGGAGCGAAAGTGGGAAAAAACACGGCTTTTTTGGGTAAATATGGGTTTTTTACCATTTTGGCGCTTTTTCGTGATGACGTCAGCATGATGTCATTGGTGGGTCACGGTGAGGTGACGTCAGCTGACGTCGTCGGGTGACGTGGCAGTGGATTATTGGTCCAAGGGGTGATGAGGTGGCAACCACGTCAGCGGACAGGTGGACGAATGGCAGGGGTGAGTACGAGCGGACGCGACGTGGCGATGAATTAACGGAAAATAGGTGGCAATTAGGACCGTAGCGGTTACGGTTAAAGCTAACCGCTACAGTTTCTCGGGGCGGTTTGGGTACGGCGCAGAAGTTGTCAGGCCTGGCTCCGAGATACCTCAGTGCTCGACGCATGGAGAGGCCCTGACGTGACGCAACGTCAGCATCTCGGGCGGTAAAGGACAGCAGTGGGAGCCGCTCCGATATTGACGTGGATCGTTAGATCTTCGGGCCTTGATCCGACGGCGAGCGGAGTATGGAGGTGCTCGGGTTATATGCGGGCGGGGAACTTTAGGTTTTGTGGGTTTTCATTGGTTTTTCGAATGATTTTTCATTTAACCAATTATGCGCTAACCCTTTGGAAATGCGCCAGAGGCGGGTTTTTGACTTTGGTAATTTTTGCAAAGGATTTGAAGGCGGAATAGGGTTTTGTAAGGGTTTTCCAATGCAAATGGTGGTTTGAGGAGCAGTTTGACTTGCAGCAAGGGGGAATGGGATGGGACAGGTTCACCAAAGTGACCAGATGTCATTTTGGTCCCTTTTGAAGAACATATGGCTATAATGCCAGGGGGAAGGAGTATTTATAAGATTTGGGGCTTTATACACCATAGTGTTAGTATTATTAGGGGAAAGGGAAAAATAGGGGAGCTATATAGTACAATTAGAAGTTAATATGAATGAAGGGAGCAAATGAAGGGGTTTTTACTGAGTTTATCTGAAATTGACTTGGTTTTGAGAGTAGATCAAAATGAAAAGATCTTAGACAAGAAATATGGATTCTGAATGAACTAGAACCACCATAAAACCATGATCTCTCTTCATAAATCTCAGCTGAAAGAAAGGGAGTGTTAGTAATGGAATAAAGGGGAAGAGGGAAGTTAGTCATGCTCCTTGCTGTAATATGATTGAATTAACCACTTTTTCTATTGATAGATTTTGCCTTGGAAAAACACCTGTTGACATATGTGTAATGGTGAAAATACCCTTTCTGCAACCACAACTGCCTACCCAGCTATTTCCCTAGCATTTTTTGTTTCTCCATAGAGGGTGCATTTGGACTTGCAAACCCTTACTTGCCTTTTCTTTTCTTTGGCTTTTTCTTTTTTCTTTTCTATCTACTTCTACCCTTATCTCTTCCAAGGTCCCAGATTAAGCTGTTGGGAACCTTTGCTTCTCTACCTAAACTACTTGTCTGCCAAGATTAAACAGTTTGGACAGACTTCTTTCTCTATTCTATAACTCAAAATTGAACACATGGCATGATCCAGATTAGACTGTTGAATCATCCACAAAATTGAAATAAGGTCCTCAATACTTGAAACACTTTACCCACCTCTTGCTTTCTAGGAAATATGGGATCTTTGGGATACCAAAGCAGAGCATATTTGGCCTTTCTCTTGCCAATCATGAAATATGAAACCTATTAGTATAGGTATCCAACACGGGTAATCCGTGCATGAGAGAAGCTTATGTAAATTTTCATTCTTTGATTAATAAATTGCCTATAGTACCCACGTTGGGACAGGCCGTGGACTGTTTCCCTCTTTGAGGGTTTTAACCACGTCAAAAATACTGGTGTATTGATCTGTGATCTGGTTGTGAGCGGTGTCCTTTTGGTATTCTTTCTGAGGAACTTACCCTGTAAATTCCTACATGGTATCAGAGCTATTTGAGGGCTGCGTCCGTTGGTGATCCAAATCTGAAGCCGGTAGAACTGCATGCGGCTGTCGTTTCCTAGATCTTCTGTTTTTTACTGCTTTCGGGCTGAGAGGACTGCTCTGTTGCGTTCAGAGCATCTGTTCCAGTGAGGAACCCCTTTCGTTTCATGCGAAAAGGTTTCCGGTAGCCCTAGCTGCGTCATTTTTCAGATCGGGAGGTATACAGTGTTTTTTGCAGTTTACTGTTATTTTCTCTCTGCTTATTTCGGTTTCGGTTTATTTAGCCTTTTTTTTAACCGGATCTATACCTTTCATTTCTGCGTATGCTCTTTGCCCTGCGACTCTGTGCGATCTGGGCAAATCAGAAACAGAAAGGAAGGATTTTTCTCATGCGTATGCTCTTTTCCCTGCACCTTAGTGTGATCTCGGAAAATCAGAAACATTGAGAAAAATATTTAGTTTTTCGGCTAAAGCTAACTTTGAGATTTTTTTAAAAATTTCTAGTTTTTTGGCTAAAGCTAACTTCGAGCCACAAGGTTCGTTTTTTTTTGCATATTCGTGTTGGGTTTTGTGTTTTGTGTTTTGTAGGGAAAAAGAGCTTTCTCAAGGCAAGCACGCAAACCAAGGCCCCCCCCCCCTCTCTCTCTCTCTCTCTCTCTCTCTCTCAAATTTTTTGTATAGATCAATTGGTTCAAAGCTATTTTAAGAGAGTAGAGGTCTTGGGTTCAAGTCTCCATTTTGTGGGGGCGGATTTTTTCATTCCCGCACATTCGCGCACTTTGCCGGCAACGTCAACAATTTTTTTTCAAAAAGCCATAACTTCTTCATCCGGAAGCCTTTTTCAGAGCCGTTTTTTTTAAAACCGCCTATTTTTTTGAGATCTATCCATTGGAACACTTACTTTCAGCATCTTCAGCTTCAGTTTTTTTTAAATGGAAAGTCCATGCCAAGTCATTCTTGACAGCACTAACTACTTCCAATGGGTAGCCTACATGGAAGATTTACTTAGAAGTAAAGGTCTCTTCAGAATAGCCACAGACCAAGAGAAGAAACCAAAAGATGAAGACAAGGCTGCAAAATGGGAAAATAGACAAGATCAAGCACGTGGTTTGATAGGGATGTCTATTTCTCCTGATCTTAGATTCCACATTGCAGAACTTGAGACTCCTCATGAAGCATTGGAAAAACTCGCTAAAGTTTTTGGGATTAAAAATGAAATTAGAGCCCATCAACTTGAAAATGAGTTGCTTACTTTGGATCCTAATAATTTTTCTTGCATTGAAGATTTCTTGTCCAAATTCAAGACCCTTAGATATCTCTTGGAAGGTGTTAAAGTTAAGAAAGAAGATGGTAACCTTATTTATTCCATCCTTACTAAGTTGGGACCAGCCTACTCTGTATTTGTTTCCACTTTCCATTCTACAAGGGAAGCTTTCATTTGTCAAGGAAAAGACTACAAGGCCCCTTCCTTTGACTCCTTTTGTGATTCCTTAATAAGAGAACAAGAAAAACTCTTACACCTTGGTCTTCTTAATCTTGGAAACTCTTCCACGAAAGCGTTAGCCGCCCAGCAGCAACCAAATTCAAAGAATCCTAAGAAGTCATATCCTCAAAAGAATGGTCCTAAACCAACTCAGCCTCAAAATGAAAGATCATTTCAGCAAAATGATAAGACCAATAAAAACAAATGGAAGAAGACTGATAGACATTGTAACTTTTGTAATCGAGATGGCCACTTAGAATCTAAATGCTTTAAGAAGATGGAAGCCTTGGAAGCCGCAATGAAGAAACATAACATCCATGTGGAGCCTACTTCAACTTCAACTTCCGGAATGGCACTTTCTGCATGTCGTTGTCAATCATCTCAGTCTGGTTATGCATTAAATGTATCTTCTTCTTCTTCTCATTCTCATGAGTGGCTCATTGATTCTGGAGCCTCTTATCACATGGCCAAAAACCAAGCCATGTTTTCTTCTTTAAATGATTGTAACACCAAAAATATATATGTTGGTGATGATAGATCTCTTAATGTTGTAGGGACTGGAACTGTTCATCTAGACAATGGTCAGTTTAATGATGTATTATGTGTTCCAACCTTATCCTGCAACCTTCTATCTGTCTATCAGATAACTCATTCAGGTGAAGGTAAAATTGTTGAATTTTCACCTCATGATGTTGTAATCAAGGATCTAAAAGATCCTAAACAGATTCTAGCTACTGGTCTTGCTGATGATTCCACAAGGTTGTATAAGTTTCACAACTTTGGGTCATCAAATCTTCCCTCAGTATTTGTTGCTCATAATGATGAAGTGAGCAAACTTTGGCATGAGCGATTTGGTCACTTAAACTATCGCTCCCTTCAGCATCTATGTAAAGAAAATATGGTGACAGGTCTTCCTATGGTATCTTGCAGAGATGGTGTTTGTTCCGGATGTGTACTCGGAAAACATCATCGGGACAGTTTTGACAAACGTGCCTCTTGGCACGCCTCAGCCCCTTTACAGCTTGTGCACAGTGATTTATGTGGTCCTCTTCCTGTTGCTTCATTCTCTGGCTGCAAGTACTTCTTAACTTTCATTGATGATTTCTCCAGACGCACTTGGGTATACTTCTTAAAACTCAAGAGCGAAGTATTTAACACATTTTTGGCCTTCAAAGCCTTTGTTGAAAAACAATCTGGACATCAAATTCTTAAGCTAAGAACTGATAATGGTGGAGAATATGTTAAAAACACATTCATCAACTTTTGCACCGAAAATGGAATTCAAATGCAACATACTGTTCCATACACTCCACAACAAAATGGTGTAGCTGAAAGGAAAAATCGCACCTTAAAGGAAATGGCTAATTGTATGCTGCAATCTAAAGGACTCAGTCTTAGTTTTTGGGCCGAAGCAATTAATTGTGCAAATTATATAATCAATCGCACTCCTACTAAGGTTCTAGAGAATATCACTCCAGAAGAAGCTTGGAGTTCCATTAAACCAGATGTAAGTCACTTTCGTGTGTTTGGAAGTGAAGCATGGGCCCATATTCCAGATGAAAAGCATAAAGCTTTAGAACCTAAGAGTGAGAAATGTACTTTTGTTGGATATTCTGAAGATGTAAAAGGTTATAGACTTATTCCATTTAAGTCCAAAAATGTTATCATTAGAAGAGATGTAAAATTTGATGAAAATAAATCGGCCTGCGAGCCTAGTCCGGCGGATGTGCCCCCTCTTCCTATCTCTTCTACTTTTGAAAACATTTCTTCTTCAGATGATGAAAGTGAGGATGATAATCCTCCCCCACCTTCTCAGGATCCTCAACTTCCAAGATGGGTCCGTGCTACTCGGGATGCAGCAGGTGATCTTGCCGGTGATCCTACAGATCAGCGACGTACACGTTCTCAGTTTGAAAGAGCCTCTTCTTTACTGGCTCAAGCTCCAGTAAATCATGATCCTGACACTTTTGCAGAAGCTTCAGGCCATCCACATTGGGAAGCAGCTATGAATGAAGAATATCATTCATTGATGACAAATGATACATGGGATCTTGTTCCTCTACCAAAGGGACGCAAACTTGTTAGATGTAAATGGGTTTACAGAACCAAGTATGGACCAGATGGGAAAGTTGATAAACATAAAGCTCGTCTCGTTGCTAAGGGCTTTTCACAGGTTGAAGGCATTGACTACACTGAAACCTTCTCCCCTGTTGCCAAAATGAACTCTATCCGCCTTGTTCTTTCCCTTGCTGCCTCTTTAAAATGGGAAGTCCATCAGATGGATGTTAAATCTTCCTTCTTGCATGGGGACTTGCAGGAAGAAATCTATATGGAACAACCCATTGGCTTCATACAAACAGACTCCAGCCTTGTTTGTCGACTTAAGAAATCCCTTTATGGCCTCAAGCAAGCTCCTCGGGCTTGGTATGCCAAAATGGATAGCTTTCTTTTAGAATCTGGCTTTTCTAGGTGTCATTCTGACAATACTGTCTACACCAAGAAAGTGGGCAACTCTCTTATCATCCTTGTTCTTTATGTTGATGATCTTATTCTTACTGGTAGTGATCCCAACCTTATAAACCATGTGAAGTCCAGCCTTAAAAAGAAATTTGAAATGACAGACTTAGGACACTTACACTATTTTCTCAGTCTTCAAGTCTTGCAATCCAAGGAGGGTATTTTCCTTTCCCAGTCCAAGTATGCTTGTGATATTCTTCGTCATTTTCACATGGAAGACTGTAAGCCAGCCCCTTCTCCCTTTCAGTCTGGAGTCAAACTTTCAGTCTCTTGTACTTCTCCTGAAGTTGATGCTACCTTATACCGTCAACTTGTAGGAAAACTCTTGTATTTAACCCATACTCGTCCTGATCTTTCCTTTGATGTTGGCCTTGTTGCTCGTTTTATGCAAAACCCCCGTGAAAGTCATTGGAAAGCAGCTAAAAGAATACTTCGTTATGTTCGAGGTACAGTACAGTTTGGGATTCATTACAGTGCCAAAGCAGCTCCTCTGTTAGTTGGTTTCACTGATTCTGATTGGGCTGGTGACCCTGATGATCGGAAGTCTACTGCCGGTTATGTCTTCACTCTTGGTTCAGGACCTATTACATGGGCTTGTAAGAAACAGGCTGCCATTTCTCTTTCGTTAGCAGAAGCAGAGTATCGTGGTGCCGTGGAAGCTAGTAAGGAAGCCTTGTGGCTTCGTCAGATCCTATCAGAGTTTGGCTTTGAGCAGCAGCATCCAACCACACTTTGGTGTGATAATCAAAGTGCCATTCAGCTATGCAAAGATCCAGTCCAACATCAGCGCAGCAAACACATTGAACTACACATGCACTTCATCAGAAAGCTCATTCATGACCATGTTCTTGAAGTGCAATATTTTCCAACAGATAATCAGGTTGCAGACATCTTCACAAAGGCTCTCACAGAGGCGAAGTTCACTAAACTTCGATATATGCTTGGAGTTCAGGAAGTTGTCACTAAGGGGGGATAGGCTCTAGTGCCTCCTTCCTTCTCCTATTGTGTCATATTTGTAAATCCTTCAATCCTATCCCAAGTTGTTCTTAAGGGGGGATGTTAGGATATTCCGACACATAGGATATAGTTAAGTTCAACTTGGTCTAGTGTAGAGTTAGGTATAGAGTTAGGTAAAGTGTGTTTCTTTACCGTTGTACATTTTGTAACTTACAATCCGACGGTCACGATATGTAGTGATCCGACGGTTCATTCTCTCCTCGGTATTACCGACACTTGATCCGTGGCTTGACACCCGATTGGTCCATGAGTTCTATTTAAAGCGCATGGAGGGTCATGGTTCGGGTAATCCGTGCATGAGAGAAGCTTATGTAAATTTTCATTCTTTGATTAATAAATTGCCTGTAGTACCCACGTTGGGACAGGCCGTGGACTGTTTCCCTCTTTGAGGGTTTTAACCACGTCAAAAATACTGGTGTATTGATCTGTGATCTGGTTGTGAGCGGTGTCCTTTTGGTATTCTTTCTGAGGAACTTACCCTGTAAATTCCTACAATTTCCATCTCCAACGCTTCGTCCTGGGTGGAAAGTTTTTGTTGTGACAGCGTCGTCCTTAAGTGTGGCATAAGCGGGGCCACAAACCATGTGCGATGTTGTGCATTCGTTAACATCATATTGGCTTCACCGATTGTACTCTTCATCCTTTGGTCAAGATCCCAGGGGGTCTTGCCCAGGAAAATCACAATCTCTTTGAATCCGATGATTAACTGTGTCTCTGATTTGGGCCTGATAAATTCCCTATTCAACGCATTCTAGATCTCTAGAATTCCTACGTTTGGGTGGTCATTAGAATGCTTGATATACCACATTAAGGCACGATCCTGCAGTGCGTTCACCAGTGTAGCCTTTTTTATATTATCATCCTTGTGTTTCCCATACTGCTCTTGCTACAAACCAGAATTAGTCTGGATCTTCATTCCCTACTCCTCTGAATACTGGTAGCTTGATCACGCTCGCCATACTGAACTGTGGAGGTGGCAGACGTGGAGTGGGTGGAGATGGAGGTGAGGGGGGTGAAGCAGGTGGTGGTGTGGGTGGTGGTGGTAAATGCGGAATTTGTTGCCTTATCAAACTGACTGCACTTCTCGGAGAAACCTTCGCAAGCTCATCCTCACTCTCCCACAAGGGTGAAATTAAGGGACTGTTTTCTAACTCTTCACAACTTCTGCTTCTGTAGATCTTTCCGCTCCGTGTATTCCCAAACATTATTTTATTTGCATAACCCGTTTTTCACACAATAACATCTTAATCCAAGCGTGCAAAGATTTAACATACTTACCTCACGGTCCCCTGAGAAAATGTCGCTCTGCCTCGCTATAGTTGACGGTCGTGTCTACCGCAAACTCAGTCATAAATCCTCCTATTATTCGGTCGAACCAATTGTCCACAACTCACGCTATCTTCTCTTCCAAGCCTTCTAGTCTGTGCACTAGTTCCGCAGTCCACACTATTGGTTTGTCGAGCCTACACCTTCCCTTGCTATCTACCAATTTTGCGATCCACTCATACATCTCAAATGGAAAAGATGCAAAGAAAATTTCGTGGATTTCAGTGTACAAGTAGTGATCCAACCACTTCTCCTTAGATACTAGCAAATTTCTATTTTCCTATGCCACAAACGCGTGAATCTTCTTATCCAACCACTCTTCAATTCCTTTCTTTGTAGGGTTCCAGTGGCACGACATCAGACATCCTTCATGCAGATCCCGGTCCTGGCAATGGAACCATTTTGTTGGCTTAGTGGGGCCTGACCCAAGTTCAGAGGTGATTTAGCCAAGCAAATCCTAGTACTACTGGCCCTTTTAGAAACAGTCTGCGGAGCACAGAATGAGGTCTCATCCGAAGTAGTATGGGAGGGTGCTAGAACCAAGTTTCCACACCCTTAGGATGTCTGACGGGATTCTAAAGGTCCGCGGTCTAACTTGTCGTTACGTGCACTTGCGATCCCTTCATGACCTGTCGTGCGGCTTCCACACAACGCTACTCGGGGTGCAACTCGTATAATACCTGAGTTCCTTGCTTATTAACGATTACTTAACTTGTGTGTGTGATATTTATGGTTATTACAGCATAATCATCAATCATATCAGTGTGCGCAATACATAAATGAATGTAAACATAAAGAAGATAATGCACAACAATTACACAGAATTATGATAAACTTCTCTTTATTAGCTTTATGTCCCACTTACAGACTTGACTCTACCCTGCGCACTTAGCTACAGGGGTCCGCGCACTCAGCTGCGGACTCTACTAGGCCTCTGCACACTCAGCTGCAGAGCCTCTTCCTACTACTACAACCCAAGACACTTAGAAATCTACTCTAAGCTCAAACCATTCCTTCACTACTCTCTCTATTCATTCACTCCCTTTTACAACTTAGAGCCTCGCTCTATTTATACAATCCCATCATCCGCGAAGCATGGGTAGGCTGACTTTACACTAATTTATAATACAATGTTTAGGGCAGACAACCCTATGACTCAATTGTACACTTCACATCTGTGCCCACAATTCGCAGAGTTTTACACCATCTTCAACCAAAACTTGGGCTTTGAGCCCCAAAACCTGCTATGGGGGGATTCCATGCCCAATGCATATATATATATATATATATAGAGAGAGAGAGAGAGAGAGAGAGAGAGATTTTATCCCTCTAAGAATTTGATAGATCCAATGTTAAGATGAGTTTATGGCAGTAATATCAACAATAGACAAAATGTATATTTATTATTGATTTCTATTATAGAGGACATTGTTCTTTTTTCTAATATATATATATATATATATATATATATATATATATATATATATATATATATATATATATATATATATATATATATTATTTTAGAGGGGACATATGTCAACTCCAAGTTGAATACTTACATTAATGAATTAAAAAATAGTAATAAGAAAAAAATCTTCGATTCCCACTTTAATATTGCATCAACTATATATAAAGAGATAAAAGAATTGAAAGCAAAGAATTTGTCATTTGGTTTATAATTTCTTTCTACTTTTTAATATGAGAGAGATGTATAATTCCTTTACTATTGAATATGGATTTGACATTGTTATCTAAAAATAATGTCGATATTACAATTCAATATCAAGGAGAAGTATAATTAATATTGTGTTTAACATGTGATATATATATATATATATATATATATATATATATATATATATATATATATATATGTATATGTATATGTATATATATATATATATATATATATATATATATATATATATATATATATATATATATATATATAGATTAAGTAATTGAAATTAAAATATTTCTCATCAATGTGAGGGAGATGTCTAATTTATTCAAATTTTAATATGGATGTGATATGTGCCATTTATGAAATATTAATAGAAAATTAAATTGAATGTTGGTTGTAAATAACTTAGTGTAGTCATATAAATGAAATAAATAGTAAATGTTGATAGACATCAATCATAGCAAGTATTCAAACACTTCATGATACATGTCATGTTGCTAAAATTTAAAATATCATGAAAGTTAACTAAATTATAAATTTATTACTATTATTATTATTATTAATTATAATAATAATTATCACATACATTAAACATATATACATTTAAAAAACAAAACATATAATAACACTTTAACTATAGAATTCACCTCCACTTTACCATGGAGACTCTTAATCTATAAATACGCTTTGTTATAATACCATATACCAATACCATGGCATATCAATACCATATTCCCAAAAAGTCATAACTTAGTGCATATGAGACTTCTTCATATAGCATTTTTCAATTAATCAATTTAATTAAAATGGGAAAAATGGAATAACTACTTTGAAGATAAATATCAATTTTTGATTTGTGAATACTACATAGAATATTCTATAATATTCCATAGAGATTAAATCTTTACTATCCACCTAGTAATTATTTATAATTAAATTAAAATTTTGTAACTCCGATTCCAAAATAGATTAGATGCCTCTATCAGTGTAAATATTTTAATATGTGTTTCTTTTATAATAAAACTTCCATCATTTTCACTCGATCGAGGTGTGAGCTGGCCCCATTGGGCTTTTCCTCACCCAATGTTTAATGTGTATCCATTAGAATTTTCCATCCACCCTCTGCATCCATGCTACACTTGGAGCGGTGGTGGTGCACATGCATATTTTAATGACCCTGCCTATGGGTGGTAGCATTAAAATGACAATTGTATATGTGAGGTTTCTATCCGATTTGTTGGGTAAGTTAGTCTATGACCTGAGGCTTCTGTGGATTTGGTCTAAGCTGGTGGTTCTAGGCAGCTTGTGGTCGTCGTCTAAACTAAGATTTGGCAACGATCACTGGTATGTTTATGGCCTTAATTTAGCATCTTCTGCATGTATTGATCAATTTATTTAACCTTCGAACTATGAGATGCATGGGTATGTGGTTTGGTGGGACTAGAATTGGAATTTCCTAAAGAATGACCTCAATTGGTTTTTGGTTTGGGTTGAGTCTCGCATTTTGTATGTCTAGTGTCAGTAGTGTATGGTATCTGTTTATCTCGCATGGGCTCTTACAGTGTTTGGATGGTATAGGGATTTATATATGGTGATACTCCATGCTCGAGTAAGAATGAACCGGAAAGGGTTTGGGTTTGGGGTAAATTTTGTTTGGGTCCAAGGTATGTAGGCTTTCGGCGAGCTCAATGTTGAGCCTTGGTTGTATGTAACCTTAGCCATGTCCTGTGTTGTCATAGGGTCAAAGTTAGGAAAGCCCTGGTGGACCTTTCTAGGGTCATTCCAGACTTGATGGATAGAGTCGATTGGGTTTGGAGCTCTTATTTGGTTGTGGGACAGTATAGGTCTCAAGGTTGATCTTGGCTTAATTCCCATCATCCTAGGCTTTCTTCTAGGCAAGAGGGTTTGGTTTTTGTAGCCTGGGTTCTTTGTATGGAGTCTCGATGGAAGAGGCTTTGTGGGTTGTGGGCTTAGAGTAGTTGTTGGCCCAAATTTATCTTTTGTTCTTTGTGCAACATTTTGCTGGTGGAACTGATAAATTATGGGACGTGCTTGGATAATTCAAGGGTCTTGAATATGGATGGTATGGTTAGTCAATTCAGGTCCGTCAGTGGGCAAAGGTGGAATAGTGATAAAAGTGGCACCGTTAAATTGTTTTGGCATCTAGTTGACAGTAAGATTCAGAGCGAGTTCCTTACTTGGATGGTTTCATTTGAATTTGATTTAATAGGTCTGCAGTGTTGGAGTGACCCTTGGTAGCATCGTGCATCCAAGTTGTGACCCTGTTTGGGTCAACCTCCGGACTTAGATGCATAGCAATCCCTATCAGGCAACAAAAAAATCATGGTCTAGGTTGCTGGTATACGTAAGAATAGTCGCATGGGTCATGGTCGTGGGAAGCAGAGGAAGGCCTCTCCTTCTTCGACTAGTCAACCCTGCTCCTCTCGTAGGGCATGTCAAAGATGTAAGACAACCTCTAGCGGTTCAAGCATATCATGCTGGCTACTCCAACCCAGTCAAGCAACTTATTGCAAGTTGGGAGGCTGAGATTCAATAAACAGAGTGGAAAACTATGATCCCAGACCCAGGCCACACTCGTGGAAGATCATCTCAACACAAGCAGACAGTCCTTTTGTTTTGGATGATGAAGAGCATTCTGGAGAAAGCTCTAGAGAATTTTCCTCCTAACATGCATTTAGCCCCTCAGGGACACTCGGATTACACCAAATAATTTCAAGAAATACAATTTCAATTACGATGGCATAATGGTTGCCTCTGCCAAATAGAGTAGCATATGACTTGTATACCCCACATAGAGCTGCCAAGTTCCACTGTGAAGGATCTTGCATGGTGGATTCAATGGATGATGAGTAGCAACATTGCATCGTTGCTTCTAGCTTTGCATGATACAGTTTCAATTTTCTAGGCTTATTAGCAGTTATGTTTATAGATATTTAGAAAATAGGAAGAACAAAGACTCTCAGACTTACATAGCGTGGCTAGTTAGATTTATTATTTTTTGTTTTTAGATGGTATATTTTGTTTTTACGTGGCCAACAGACTTGGTTTCCCTATGGACAGTTTGAGGTTTCCTAAATCTCAGACATATCGATGTAACCTGCTTTATTTTCAAAAATTAATGGAAATGTACCACCAAGCTTACAAAAAAAAAGCATACATAATTTAAATTTAATTTAGAATAATTATTAGGTGGATGGTAAGGATTTTACCTACATAGAATATTCTTAGTAATCCAAATCAAAGTCTTATCTTTAACTCGTATGTTAATTCTTTTTATAATTATATTAATAACAATACTTTAAAATAAAGTTATGATTCTATTAGTTTTTATGTGAAAATAAGAAGAAAAACTATGCTTAAATCATTTTATTAGGCTATTGCTCAATAGGAATTAAATGTCTAATTCTTCCTATGTTCAACATGGAGTTGACACATGGAATATATATATATATATATATATATATATATATATATATATATATATATATATATATATGAAACCCATATATAGAAATCAGACGCCAAGAGGGGTCAAATTTTTGAAGATGTATATCTCTCTTCATGTTTTGCATTCTTCACAAGATTTGATCGCTCTAGACACTTGAAAGATTTCTTATTCCAATGGTAGTGCTTTGTAATTCAAGATATAAAGATTTGTAATTCCTTTAATAATTAATTTGGAGTTGAAATGTAACATTTTAGAAAATACTAATAACAAAATTAATTCAAGATATATATTTATATATTTGGATAACTAGATAAATTTAGTGAACAAAAATAAACGAATGTTTAGCTCATCAATACTTTAATTACTTGATAATTAAAATATATTAATATTTATTTAATTTATTTATTATTTTTTGTTAACTAAAGAACCTTTAACCATAAATAAGTTATTTTAAAACTTATTTATATGACATTGTTAGAATGATAATACGGTGTTAATAATTTATTTTTAAACTCATTTATATGACATTGTTAGATTGATAATCTAATATCATATAATATCTTTATCTCACTGGTGATATGCAAATGACTATAACATAGAATGCTAAAAATATCATTTCTATTTGGATTCGATACAACACAAGTGTCATATAGTTTTGTAGGGACGTTAAGAAAGTCCTTCAAGATGGGAATATGTGATGCACCTTGCATTTGGTGGATATACCAAAGTTGGATAATGATATGTCATTTTTTTAACAATTTTAAGAAATTATAATTATATATATATATATATATATATATATATATATATATAACAAGTAAAGAGAGAGTTATTAAGTCTGGCTAAAATAGCGAAGTGCTATAAAAGTGAAAAGAGCTAGGGGGGAGTTGAAGGTGAACGTGGGATTTGGAATGTGAAATGTGAGTTTGTTTTTCTCTGTGTTTTCCATGTGCATGGTGTGCTGTGTCGGAGGAATTGGAATGTGAAACTGACATTATTGTTTGTTTGTGCACTGGTTTCACTGTGCTATGCATCATGAATATATACTATGAGAGTGATTGACTCCATTTGTGTCCTATAGGGAAAAGACATTGTGTTTATGTGCGGCACAAACGCAGAACGATTGAATGATTCAGGAAGAGGTAGAACAGAGCCGAACCATGCTTGGACACTGGGCTTACAGTGTCCTCTTATAGTGTCCTCTACGAGGATTGACTAGTATTTCCCTGTAATTTACTTGTTAATATTTTAACTGGATTAGCTAGTCTCTTCGTTAGATGGTGTTTTGGTGGCTATTTCTGTTTTTTCGTTGGATATGCAGTAAAAGGTTCTTGGCTAGGTTTTTAGTTTCTACCTAGGCTTCTCAGGTGGAAGTATAACATTTTCCTCCTATGAAGGGTGCTCCGACTGCAAGAGAACTCGTTTTACCAACCAGGTATGCCTCATCCACTCTATAAACGCACTTTTATGTGATAAACATATTTGGGTGGTTTTCACTATTTGCCATATTACTTACTGGGTAAATGTTCCTGATTACTAGGTTAATGTTTATAGCTCAGCTTAGTTTTTATTTAACTCTGATAAAATTCATAGACTCAGTTTTCCTCCGTTTTGAAGCCTTCTCATCACTACCTTATGCCGTGGGGTTTTGAAGCCATCAGGGACTATTACTCTGCATTTTCTTCTATTTGGTTTACCACCTTCCATTTTAATTCACAAATTCCATCATGGCTCCAATTATCAAACCACATAGTTATTACTAGACCCTGCAAGCAGTATGGGTTTCGGATATGCAATCTCTAGGTAAATTGCATGGGGTGTTACTGCTGCTGTTGTGATTTTGGTTTCTAAATCCATTCTCTGGTTTCCTTGCATGTTATTACACACTCTGCGTTTTACTTCCATAATTCTGGTTTCATTGGCCATTTCTTTGGTAGGAACACTCTCCTATCTCGTCTATTTGGATCTTGATACCACTATTTGAATGAATCTTCGCTTGATGCTTGGGTGAGGATTCCTCTTTGTCTAGTTTTTTCCAGAGCTCGTCACCTTCGGTGTTACTGCCTGTTTCTTTGGCTTCTATTTTTCATTAGTCGGTTTATCATTTCCAGGTGATTGTTCAAATTTCCCGACTGGTGGGTGGCACTCTCATAAACTGACACCTCCTTGTTTTAAGACAACACGTCACCCAAATGCTTTTCCATGTGATCATTAACTTCACATCGTTCCAAATTTGGATTATATTCCTTCTGTCAGTAACCTATCTCATTCCTATTTTGGATCATCAATTTGATGGTGTTTGACCTCCCAATAGGTGATATTTTATTCCTCACATGCTCACTATCGCCTCATTTTTTGTGGATTGGTGATCCTAAATCTTGGTGGGCTATATTTCATGTTAGACATACCTATTTTTCTTCTCTACCACCCTGCCTACATTTATTTCTTTGTCAAGAATGTCAGACATTTTCACCACCCTTCTGTTGAATTTCCATCCCATGGCAGACAAGGTTTATGATGTGTTTGCCATCTCGGCTCTTATTCGTGCCACCATGGAAGCTTAATCACTGCATATTGGTTGTTTTGACCACATCCATCAAAATAGCCCTCATTCCCTTGATGCATGGCGTACCCTTCTCAGGGACGACAGGGTGCTAAACGTTACCCAAGGGCCTCATGTGCCGCAGGGTGGCGGGCATGCACTACATCAATAACGATCTAAACATCATACTATTAAAACATCTCCACCACCTCTAGCTCTGACTTTGGATAATGCTACTCTGGTTGATCATATTAACAGTGTCCAGAAATGCACCCTCATTGGCAGGTAGTATTTCTCAGATATAGAGGACTCTGAGATGTGAAAATGGATTGAGAAAAAATGGAAGACTATGCTCGGGTACTTTCCAACCATTGTGAGACTGTCGAAAGTCTGGTACAACTTTCATTTTCTCAGTCAGGAGGACTTGGAGAAAATCAAAGCCATACCATGGACTCATGGAAAAATCTTCCTCGTCCTTCATAAATGGTACATAGGGTATAACCATCTACACAATACGCCTACAAACAAATGGATCTGGGTTAAATTGCCTGGCCTGCCACTTGTATTATGAACCAAATAGGCTCTAACTAATATTGGAAATGCCATTGGAAAATTTATTTTTGTTAACCCATGTTTTCTGGGGGCATAGGACAAGAGAGTTGCCTGGATTCTCATCGAGAAATATTGTGGAGTGTTTCTTGATTATATTGAACTTCAATGGGGTGACACCTATCTTCAACAATGGTTGGACAAAGGGGGGGTTCCCTTCTGATGTTATTTCTATCACAAGATGGGTCATCTGCGGATTCAGTGCCCTCTTTGACTGGATGGATGCCTTCATGGTAGGAGATGTTACAATGGTGCCATAGTGTCCCGCTCTAACATGGTTCGATCGAGCCATAATGGTCATCGAGCTGCACCACATATGCAACATACACAACATATAGGTATGCCACAGGACAAAAAATCCAATCATCCACATGCTTTTGGTTCTATCGTTTCATCACCCATCTCAATTCTGTCTTCCCCGAGTGCCTCTCCAAAATCGGATTTCCCACTATCTGACAGTCCTCCCCCTTTCATATGTCAACTTCAACTGGAACTGACTCCCTGTCAGGACATTCCTGCCCGTTTTCAGCTCCACACCCATATCACGACATTCCTTCCACCTCGCACATCTCATATGTCACTCCCCCAATACCACTCTGTCGTCAATCCAAGGATAAAGGTCCTTGTCTTAGCATTACTCCACCAAATTTGCCTACTGCCTTGCCTACAAATTCTGTCGAGAGTGATCTAGACTTCCTATTACAAAGAAAGACTTTAGACCTTCGTACCCTCACTATCCATAAATCGGGGGGTCCTCCTTCTCCCCACATCAGCCCTACCTCAGCGAGCAACATTACTGTCTAAAGGAAACAAAATCGAGGTAGTCATCATTTTCGGGGATGCCCCAAGACAAACCCATTTTCCTCCCCCATGGATCATTTTCTAGTTGATGTTCTCATTGCTGACATTGCCCCTCACGGGCCCTTAGAGAACAGCTACCCAAGAAAGATCTCCCATGACGTGCATTATTTCCCTAAATATCTGAGTTCTCGGGGCTGCCCCTAAAGACTTGGCTCTCAAACATATTTTAACTTCTCTACATCCCTTCATTATCCTCATTCAACAAACCATGCATAATTTTCCACACACTGTTCAATACTTTCGGAAAATGTTTCCGAACTGGTACATATCTGCTACTGCTGCTACGGATCTCTTTGGTGGATTGGTGGCATTATGGGACCCTATCTGGATCAATATAAATGCCTATAAGTGTTTTGCAGGTGTATATCTGGAAGGCAACATTCGTGGCCTTCCTGGCTGTGTGCACATCCTCAACATATATGCACCATACAAAGATAGATGCATCTTATGGGATTATTTTTTATCTTCTGGCATGATGGATCTAGATTCTCTCATCATTGTGGGGGACCTAAATTGCACTATTAGTTTGGATGAAGTTTTGGGTTGCTACGGAAACTAGACCCCCTAGCTGGCAAGATACAAGATGCTATTCTTATGCATAACTTTGTGGATATTTTCCCTATTAAAGTTTCCCCTACTGGCACGACATATGTTGCTAAGAGAATAGATCGTTTTTTGATCCATGAACAGTTGTTGGGTCGTCTGGGGGATGTTCGTGCTAACATCATCAGCAATCATATATCGGATCATAGACCTATCACTCTACAATGGAGGAAAATGGATGTTCGCATGGGAATCCCTTTCAAATTTAACAGATCTGTGTTGGAGGATCTTGAATTTAATAAAATTGTGATGGAAACTTTGGGTCGACTTTGTGTAATAGGCACTTCCCACATGGTCAACATTCTTGATAAACTTGACTCCCTCTGGGGAATGTTAAACACAGGCAGAAACAAAAGATCAAGGAAAATTGAAAGGAGCTCATTGATATACAAAGTGAACCAGATTCCATTCAACGCACCATGTCCACCCATTGTCTTTCAGCTGATATACAGTCCCGTATTCATTCCCTGGAACTCAGAAAGAAGAATCTCATTTCAATTGAGGAATCCTCATGGAGATTGAAGAGCAGGGTGATATGGTTGAGTGAAGGTGATTGCAACACCAAATCTTTTCACCAATATGCAAATTATCGCTGCAATATAAACTCCATATTGGAGATTGAGGATGTTGATGGTCATATTCACTTGTCACAAGAAGGGATTAGCAATGCTGATGTACAATATTTTCAAAAGGCTTATGGCAATAATGAAAATATTATTTCTAAGGACCTAGTTTGGGGGACTAATCCTTATCCAATTATGTATGATGTAGAGAAAAATGATGATTTCTGTAAGGAAGTCACTGAAGCTGAATTATTGGGAGTTCTCAGATCATTTAAGGATGACAAAAGCCCTAGTCCTAATGGATGAACGATTGAACTCTTCACCCACCTTTTTGAACTCTTCAAAGGAGATCTTCTAGGCATGGTTAAGGAATCAAGGATCTCGGGTTTCATCCACCACCATTTCACTCCTACATATATCACCCTCATACCTAAAAACAACACTACAAAGGGTTTCTCTGACTACAGGCCTATTTCTTTATGCAACATCATTTACAAAATTATATCAAAGACCATTGTTGGCAGCATGCGCAGAACATTTTCTCTCTATATCACCCCTGAACAACATGGATTTCTCCCAGATAGACTTATCCATGACGTTGTTGCAAATGCACAGGAAGGCATGCACTCGATTCACACCAGGCAACTTGATGCTGCTATTTTACAGATTGACCTCCAGAAGGCATATGACTGCCTGGATTGGGGCTTTCTCCGGCTTGTCCTCAACAAGATCGGATTGCAACCCAGATGTGTTGATTGGATTATGGCTTGTGTGGATAATTTCAAATACATTGTTATCATAAATGGTTATCCATAAAAAAATTTCTATGCTGGCAGGGGTCTTCGATAGGGATACTCCCTCTCCCCTCTTCTATTCGTCCTAGTGATGGATAGTTTAAGTTTTCATATTAAAAAACCAGTCCTGGAGGACCAATTTCAGCCACTGAAGATGGGAAATAACATCAACATTTCTCATAACCTCTTTGTCGACGACATTCTCATCATGGGTATGCTCTATCGATTTTCTTGGTTATGTCTCTTTCACATTTTTAGTAGATTTGCTAATGCTTCTAGTTTGCACATGAATGTTAACAAATATGTCTTATATCATGGACAATCTGACTCGGAGACTATTTCATATGTCAAAGATTTATTTGGTATTGAGGCAATGCCAATACAAAATTGTTTTAAATATCTTGGATATCCTATCAAACCCTCCTACTATAGAAGTGTTGATTGGCAATGGATTGCTGATCGTTTCTTCAAAAAGATCTCTGGGTGGGAGTTTAGATGCTTGTCTCTTGGGGGGCGGGTTATTCTCACCCAAGCAGTTTTGTCACAGATGGGGTTTTATTGGGCTCACCTATTTCATATTCCTGCATCCATCATAAACTGTCTAAACCGCTTGATGGCTAACTTCATCTGGGGGGGAGCCACAAAGGGAAAAAATACCACTTGACCAAATTGTCCAACATCACTTTCCCTAAGGGTATGGGTGGATGGGGAATCATGGACCTCCGTCATTTTGGCGGATCACTGCTGATAAAATCCCTTTGGAGGGGCTTATTTGGATCTGGCACATGGAGCAAGATCATTCAACACAAGTATCTTAAGGATAAAGATTTCAGTTTTTGGTATAGGAATGGCACCATTGGCATCAAACAGGGATCGACTATCTGGCTTAGTTTTCTGAAAATTGAAAAAATATTTATCCACCATCTTGCATGGAAGTTTCAATTCGGCAACCGCATCCTCATTGGCATTGACCCAATCTTGGGTGCTGGAAATGAATTCTCTATCTATGAGAGGATTACTCACCACCTTAATGGACACGACATATATTTCTAGGGACAAGTCATAAACGGTTGGCAAGGACCGCTTCCTATATGGAAAAAAGCTCAGGAGCTGGGGTTTTTTGGACAAATGGAACTAGAGTGGAATCAGTCAATTTCTGCAATGAAGCACCTCGACATTTACTGTACAGGATCTCAGGATATAATTATATGGTCGGGAAAGATGGCATATGATAACATCATTGTTGCTGACACATACTCTACCCTTTCCAATTTGGTTGCTAGACAGGGGGAGCACCAAATTTTATATGCTTTTTGGAAAACAAAAGTTCCAATTAAAATTATCATCTTCACATGGTTGGTCTACCATAACAGAAATCTTGTATGCGAGAATCTGTAGAAAAGGCAATGGCACGGTCCAAGGATGTGCACTATTTGCAAAAGTGATGCTGAGAACAACAACCACATTTTTCTTCATTTCCAATAAACTATTCACGTATGGAAAAAGATATCTTCCCTCATTGGATTACCGTACTTTCACCACAACTGCATCAAGGACTCTCTAAAATGGTGGAGTTCTCAAAAATCTTCCTAGAAAGCCATCCCACTTTTCCTTTTTTGGGCAATCTAGAACTGGCGAAATAGGTACATTTTCCAAAACTCTTCGGATGATTTATATTAGGTTGTTGAAAGAATCATCACTAATCTCTTTATATATTCTAATCAATCCCCGTGCACTAATAACAGACCACACAAGAAAATCAATATACAGTTCTTGTACCTGATGGGGTTTTTTGATGGGGCAGCTGAAAAGAATTCCTATGCATGTGGCTTTTGGATTGCTATGTCTGTTGATTTGTCTTACAGGGTCTATTGCAATGGAGGTTGTAGCATCAACACCAAAGAAGAAGCATTAGCTCTAGATCATAATAATAATAAAAAATAATTACATTTAGAGTTATATTAATAATAATTAAAAATAAATATTATGATAATAGTAGTATTAACGATAAGTATGGGTCCCATAAAATTAATTTTAAGTAAATTGTAATAAAATTTTACTAATAAAATAAATATATATAATTTTTCATATAACTATTAAAATTATAAATATTAAGACCTATCTTTTAGCTCTCCTTTTCCTTTTCATACCAGTGGACATGGAAAAATGTCCTGCCAACAGTGAGGGGGTCTCCTCGCATGACTATTGACATTTCTTATTGACTTTGACATTATCAAATCAATTTTTGTGTGACTATTGACATTTCTTATTTTTACAATTATGATAAGAAATATTTACAATATGATAAAGGAGAATTTAATAGGAAAACAAAGATTATCATTGCAAACCCTAGGATACTTATTGTTGATGTTGTTGCAAAGTCATAGAGACTTGCATGGGATGCCAAATAAGGATTGTGTACTTCACTCTACTTATTTTTGCCTTGATTGTTGAGCCAAATTGCATTGCCATCTACATTTTTCTTCTTAGGTGACATGATAAGGCTCTGTATGGGTAATTGGACTATCATTGATGTCATGCAACCTTCTTTAAAGCAAAGCAACTCTATATAAGCCTTTTGAGGCCTATTAATTGCCTTGGGGCCAAGCCTTTTGTTATTATGTTCAAATTCAAATGCAAAATTTTCCTCATATTTATTTGAATTTGGCCTTTGCATGGTTGAATCTTATTGTATGTCATCATTTTGTACACCTTTCTATTTTCACAATCCACAAAATTACCATAGCAATGAATCAACAATATCAACCTCTACACATTGAGCATCAATTATTTGAATTTGGCCTTTTCTGGTTGAATCGTATTGTATGTCATCATTGTGTACACCTTTCTATTTGCACAATCCACAAAATTACCATAGCAATAAATCAACAATATCAACCTCTACACGTTGAGCATCAACTGGAATTAGTGGAATAGCAACCAGTGGTGTTCCACATGTATGAATTTAGGATGTGATCCCCATTTTAAATTGGAACCATCGAATAATATGCATTGGATTCATGCGAATTTTATCCCAATTGCTACAGTGAGTCGAGAGCCAACCAAAATTGAAAGTGACACTACAACCATGCCCATATGAGAATGTACATGGTCCCTAAAGTTAATGAACACAATTACTGAATATATGGACACAAACATGATGCTGAAAATGAGTTTCCACTGAGGCATAGGACTAGACTTGTGGATCTAGAGTTGACTCACCTATTCTCGCAATGGAGTCAAATATTTAGCAATATAGTTTTCCAAGTTTTCAATGAGAACGTTTCTTTGATTTAGGTGAAGAAAACTCATTCTACAAATAGAGAAAACTACTAGGAATGAATGTTTCAGACGTAGTTTCCAATTCTTGGAGAGGTTCGAAAAATTGCATCTCAATGTCTAGTTTATTACTAAAATGCAATATAGTACTAATAAGTGAATGAAAGAATGACTATAGAGATATAGATAGTTAAATCTATTGAAAATAGAGCAACCAAAGCTAAAGCTTCTCTCATAGTGGAGCTTACTCCACATAATAGAATACCCAATCTGATCTATATTACATTCATAGTAGAAAAAATCAAGAATACACAACCCATTATAGATCCAAGTGCCGAGGAAAGCATTCTAAGAAAATTTCTTTTTGATGTGACCCTTGACAACCTCATGAAGATATTTTCTATTATTTAATATGGTTGCTAATTTCAAGCCCTATGCTACCAAGCTAGAGAATAGAAATGTGTTGAATGATGTTACCTCAAATATCAAAAGGATTTTAACAAGGTTCTCATTTGCATCACAAGTGTTACTGTCCTCTAGGCTCCTCTGACCAGGGGTTACTAATTATCATTTACTTTTCTGTTATAGCACTTGAATGAATCAAAGGACCTAGAAGACAAGTGTTACCATCAGAAAATTTGTATCTGAGATATCACATACATTCTTAGTGCCCATAGTATGAGAGGATGAGATATCACATACATTCTTAGTGCCCATAGTATGAGAGGATTATTCATCAATAGTAGGATGGATACCATGGGAGTCAATGTTGAATTTGAATGTACCTTCTTTATGGTAAATATCTCGAGAGATATCTCTATTTCAAAAGGTGCCACTAGCTAAAAGGTGATAACGGTCAATCAAGATCAGTTTTTGTCTTTGAGGATCCAAAATGGTAATCTAGACTTCTAAGGTGTCAAATACCTTGTAAGCATGCTCAAGATGACTAATGTGACCACGTTGACAATTCTTAGACTTTTTCTTGCTCATATTACTAGGAAGACTTTCTGCATTTCCATCCATGGACAACTTATGATTTGTTTAGTCATTTGTGTATTTCATATTATTTTCACCAAGTTTCAAGTTGTCGTAATTATCATAAACACCGATGAAACCTGAGTTAAGAATGCACATTATTGATGTTACTAGAATGTATCAAAATACTTTATCTTCAGTTTTCTCACCTTTGTGCATTGGTCTCAAATCACAAATTTAGTGGCTTGTTGCAGATTTAAACCATGGCTCAGTCACCAAACTATCTTTTAGTTCACATCACAAATCCTATTTTGAATCATGTTTTCAGATTGTAATGCTCCAACACAAATTGCAATTTGGAAGCGCATGGTAGATTTATCACATGCATTGAACTCAGTGAGGCCGCAGGTCGCAATCTCAGAGTGAAGAGACAAGTCATAGCAAATGCAAAATGCAATTTTCTAGTAAGCGTGAAAGGAAATTTGGTAAGGCCACAAATCAAAGCTCAATGGCTAGTGAGGCTGCAACTGGCTATTGTGATTGCAACCTGCTACTTTAAAGGTAAAGATCAGAAACTCAAATATTGGTGTGTGAGGATGCGATTTGCTATTTGGAGAAAAGACTTCTTTGTTCACCCGTCACAAGGTTCAAGTGGGATGCGCCACTGTAATCGAAAATGAGATATGTCAAAGATTTGAAACAATGAATCCAACTGCGAATTTTTCCATACAAGAATGAAATCTTACATTTCCAATCATTCGTCCAACTCCCTATGTTATATTATGACATAATGAAGTTAGTAAGCCAGCAACAAGCAAATTTGAGAAACATATACATTAGACTATATGTAGCAAGTAGCTGGAATTCATTTAATAACCATTAGGCAACCATCTCTGATTCTTGGGAATGTCTTGGGAATATGACATGACAATATCCATCCTCACCATGGCTTTGTATCACTCAGGTATTATTGCACCTAACTGCACATAAATCTCCAATATAGCAGTCGCTTTACCATAAAATTGCTTCAGGTGATTTCTTAAAGGAGGTTCAGCCAAATCACACACATGCCATACATGATTTTGGGACATCACTTCATCAAGAGCTGCTTTCCACTAGCCATGTTTTCCATCACCCCATTGATGTTTAAAAGCTCCACAAAGTTTGACCTTGTGTCCCCATGGGCCAACATGCACTTCTGAACAATACCCACATGCCTTGACAGGATACTTCTTTAGGAGTTTCCGAGCTCCACCTCTCATTGTATCCCATGCCTGAAGTGCACATTCTGCAGATTCCCAGATTTCTTATGATGGTAAAGGTTGAGGATTGGTTTGTGAGTGTATTCCACATGGATCCAATTCCTCACTTATTCCCCCTTACTTTGTGTTTTTAGGTTTATCCACAATGGCATCAGGTTCTAATTTTTTTTTTCAAATGATACGCATTGGTTTTACACTCCAACTTATTGGGTATTATAGAAGATCCACATCTGATTGGATACAAAGCTCCAAAATAACGGTAATTATATCTACTTCAAATCTCCTCTCATGATTAATGTGCTTTCCAAGATGTTCAAAAAGTGAAATGACTCAATAGGAACAACAATGTCATAAATATAACCTTTTATCTAGACATGTAATGAATTTCTAGCTTTATTTTCTAAACCATTACAAGTTCTGATCTCATGGTCATCTAAACTTGATGCAACGCTCCCACCCTAGGTTCCACCACTTAAATCAAACACACAATAAAACTCTAAAATCCACAATATAAGAATTTGTATAACTCTCAAATATAATTTATTAAAAGCATAAAATATTTACAGGATAAATTCTCATTCCTCAATCTCACACTTCTCTCTCCCCCATGCTTCACGGGCTCCTCTTCATTTATACAAATGGATTAGAACCCAAGTAGGTTCTAGATCCCTTAACAAACTCCAACAATATTTCTCTTGATCCCTAAAATATCTCATCCAAATCCTAAAAATCCTCTAATTCCACTTTTAACTCAACTAATCCTCTATTCTAGGATCCCCTAATCCCTAGGATCTCTATGAGATCTTTACAAGTCTATCATCACTCATATTCTCTCATAATTGAGAATATTTACAATTAAAACATCACACCCCCTAGTCAACCAAATATACAATGATTTTCTGAAGCAAGATGCTCCTGCATCAGACTCCCGATGTAGAAAATAAAATTTCATAGACTCTTGTCTATGAGGTCTATCACTTTTCGGTAGTAATGTGACATCTACAAGTCTCAATGACTTCTACCTCTAGGATTCCAAACTCTGTTTTGCTGTTAGTCCTTCAGTCTTTCTTCTTGATGTTGTTTACAAGATTGGAATAACAATTCATCATGATTATATTCAGATTCCACATTTGAACATTTTTCTTCCATATGTGCAATATGTTCATGTTCCAACAACATTTTCATTTCTTCAACTTCAACTTTATTATCATTTGTTATGCTTCCGTTGCGCCAAATTTGTTGACTTGAAGGCATATTGTCACATTCTAACTTTGGATTATCCAACCATTCTTATAGAAATTTTAATTCTGCTGCAATATTACTCATGTTAACATCTGAAATTATTTGATGAATATCAACAACTTCAATTGTTCACCTTCAACATCTTTAACATTTCCTGCATCCACAAACAAGCTATCAGTTTTTAAAATACAAGACCTTTCGGCCTCATTTGATGCTTCAAGCACCAATCTTTCACAATGGACTTTCTCGGTTTCAACAAATCCTCTTTGTTGTGACTCAATTCCTTTGAGTCTCTCCTTTTCCAACAAAGCAATATGTATTTGTTCAAGTTCTTTGAACTTGTTTATCAGCTTGGCATTCAATTTCTTTTGCAATAGGTTCCATCTAACCCGTTTCCTCATTCTCCATCCATGTCTTCGGTCTTCATTCTCTTTTCCTTGTAGCCATTCCATTAGTATGTCAAGTTGCACTTTCAATTCCTCGATCTCTTTCTTCATCTTCTATGGTGAAATTTATCTTGTACACTGTCACCTGCAATAGCTAACACTTTACCAGGTTGTTTTCTCTGAACTTGGCCAATATTTCACCTCACTTGAACCTACTCCTGAGTAATCCTTGCTCCTTTTTCCGCAAGCAACAATTCTAGTAACTCTTCAAATTGCCTTTACAATGAATATACTTTCGGTGTCAGGCTCCGCTGATCATGCACCCATTACAATCGAAGACTCAAACTTTTTGAATTGACTTTATGATTCTTAATTTCCTTTTGACTCCAGACTTTTAATTTCACGTCCACTCTTCATTACTAAATCTTTCCTTCAGAAACATTCACCAATCACTCCAAAATTATATTAATTTCTTATTACTCCATCACTACAGAGAATAAAACATTGCTAAATCCTTATCTCTCCTTCGAAGGCACTTACAATTAAAAATTGTAAAAAAAGAATGATTCTCCACTTACATGAATCCACCTTTCCTTTACATTCTTAAAGCTTTTCACATAACTTTGATTTTAATAACAAGTGCAATTTTAGGTGATCCTTATTTAAAAATAAGTGGAAAATTGTATCCACGTGAAAATTGCATCTGGCAGGAGTGAAAGCCTGCTCCCTTACGGACCACCAGCGGGTTATTCCAGGTGGCGTGGTTTTCCTTGATAACAGTGATGAGTCAAACCGACATTCGCGGATAGCAGCCAGAGATGGCTGTCCTCACTGTTGGTTTGACACCTGAGTTTGATAGGTTTTGCCACCTTCGGAAAAAAAAAAAAAAAAAAAATAAGTGGAGCATTAACGTGATAAACAAAACATGGAATTGCATGCAAATGGACTCTCTTTCTCCACAACTTCATTTAGAAATGATTACGACTTCCTTCAAAAAGACATGTTTGTTTCATCGCGTGAAAATGAATTTAATGCTCACTTTCTCCACTTTCCCCACGACTTTCTTCACGCAAGTTGCATCCTCCTCTAAACAGATGTTGACTACGTAAATCTGCACGTAAATCTTCTCGAAGAAAAATGGTAAAAACAATTCTGTAGATAGACCTTCCAAAAGTAAAGCTTTGTTTTACATACATCTTCATGAATTAAATGTTGTGCCTATATAAAGATCACTAAATGGATTCTTCAATCAAATTGTTCCACGCATGGTCAAACAGATCCTTACTTACAACAAGTAATAACAGGCGACCAAGTCTTCAAAACTTTGTTGGCCATGTTGATCAACGAACAATGCACATTTTCTCCAAGTCAAATACTCCATTTCTTTTCTGGCTTCTTCAATAGCGCTCTTCTCATGTTACGATGATCCTTACGATAAGCTATTGTTGCACCATGGCCCATTAAACCTTACATTCAACTGCCAACGAGCAGATGCAGCATTGAACAGTGTTCTTACATGCATTAAACCAACATGGGATGTGCAAAGCTGTATTACGAAACAACAAGGAAGGCAACAGCCTTTATAGGCCTAGACCGGTTGAAACTTTCACCATAGTAGAGCGCAAAAGCCTATCTTCCAGGATGAAGCCTTGCCTAACAATTCCCTTCTGATGATGGCTCTCATCCTCCTGATGTATCCAATCTCCCATGAATCTTCATGGAATCGATAAGAAAACAGGAATGTTTCAGGGATTGATACCACTTTGATGCAACGCTCCCACCATAGGTTCCGCCGCTTAAATCAAACACACAATAAAACTCTAAAATCCACAATATAAGAATTTATATAACTCTCAAATATAATTTATTAAAGACATAAAATATTTACAGGAGAACTTCTCATTCCTCACTCTCACACTTCTCTCTCCCCCATGCCTCATGGGCTTCTCTTAATTTATACAAATGGATTAGAACCCAAGTAGGTTCTATATCCCTTAACAAACTCCAACAATATCTCTCTTCATCCCTAAAATCTCTCATCTAAATCCTAAAAATCCTCTAATTCCACTTTTAACTCAACTAATCTTCTATTTTAGGATCCGCTAATCCCTAAGATCTCTATGAGATCTTTACAAGTCTATCATCACTCATATTCTCTCATAATTGAGAATATTTACAATAAAACATCACACCCCCTAGTCAACCAAATATACAATGATTTTCTGAAGCAAGATGCTCCTGAATGAGAACCAATGTGAACCTCTCAGTAGTATCTGCAGCCAACAACAAGAATCACATCTAGAAGCTTCAAAATATTCTTTATCTCATTTTTTCTTGCTCCCAGGACATCGTATGCAACGGGTATCAATTCAGGAACCAATAATCCATTTTCTAGAGGCTTCAAAACTGTTTCTCCATGTCTTGTTTGCGAATAGTATCATGCTATAGTCGAGGCCAATATGTAGAACCTCTCATTGGCTGTGAATCCCAATGATAACTGACATACACCTAGAATTGAGTAGATGAGTGCATTGTAGTAGAGAGACTCAACTTCTTTCAAAGGATGTTGAAACGTTTCCAAGGAGATTTGATAGAGAGAAAGAGTGGTCTTGAGAAAACTATCCAACAACTAGAAAAAAAAAAAAAAAAAATTTACAAAATGACATAAATTTTGGCTATACCAATATTAGAGCATAGAATTATGTATAAGATAATTAAATACCTATGTGTACATAAACATTACCTCAATGAATTAAGATAGTAGACATCTGAATCATGAACCCAAAGTTTTTATATGGCTAGCAACATATTTTTATGTGTGTACTAGCTTTGTCATCTAAATGGTTAAAGTCAATTCAACACTGGATATGAAACAAACAATCTCCCATCAGATGTTACTACTCCCCATGTTCACACATTTGACACAAAGTTGAAACAACGTAAGGATGAAAACTAATGTTAAGCCACATGACTTTCAAACAATCGTGTATGTTTTATGTCGTGTGTTGTATGCATGAAGAATCTCTTCATGGTAAATATTACAATTAAATTGAATTCAATACAATATCTAGGTTGATTTAACATCTACCAACATAATTTTATCTAAAAACCCATGTCTATGTCTATTCTACCCACTCTCCTTCATATATTTATAGCTCTAAATATTGTATGCTAGTTCTCCCTCAAATATTTTCATATGACACTTCCATCTAAATATCGAACTGATCAATTTTCCTAACGTTCATTGAGAATATAAAAGGTTTCCTTTGAGCAATGATGATGATGCCATTGCCAATGAAAATAGAATCTACCGCTATTGTGTTTGCTCTTATGGATGTTGTTCATTCTGTACTTATGGATACATTACTATTTCATGAAGTCCCCTTCCTTGTGGTTGATGTTTCTCTAAGGCCTCAACCCCACCAAAATTTTCCAGCACCAAGACTACCTATAAGCAACAAAGTTCATTCTCCCATTAAAGTCGTCGTCGCAGGAAGATGGAACTCACTTGGAGATGATGGTTCTTCTTAATTTTATCACAATTTATTATTAGCTCTTGCAATTCCTCAACCAATTTTTATTTTTATTTTTTTTTTGGAGAGAAGGAAAATTCAATGAAATTTTATGTCTTTAAATATGCTAGATTAAAGAAGAATACTATGGGGAAAAACATGGGTCAAGAATACTATGGGTTGTCAAAACTTGAAAGCCACTAATGTTTACATAATATGACAAGACAAAACAAGATCAGACAAGAGATTACAACATCCATTCCATATTGGGTTGGAGTGACTCAAAAAATATTTCACTCTAGAAATAAATAATTTTAATGTTAATAAACATAATTTTATATCAAATTTATATAAAGATATAAAACAATTCAAAGTTAAAAAATAAAAATAAAAAATCTTATATTTTCATTTTCTTACAAGTTTAATATGAAATTTATATGTGTCAACAACATATATATTTTTATAGAAACACATATATTTTTATAGAAAAAGAAAATAAGAAAAATTATTTTAATATTGATAATATGGAACATTAATGATTAAAACATTTTATTTATGTGTTGATCCTCATGAAAAAAATGTGTAATTACTTTTATATATATATATAGAGCTTCCTAGCACCAAATCGTTCTCTGTTTCAACCTGGTTGGCCCCAGGTAATGCTTATGGTTGAAGAGTTAGTCCTATGTTGTCACATACCCATATATAAAAAAAATTGTGATTAGTTAGTACAATGGAACAATAATACAATATTATAACAAACATAAGAGCTGTGCATTGTAAATTCTTTTTACAAAGTACTGTTTTATAATTCCAAAGTGCATTTCGAATAATTATGGAAATTGGATTCTACGTCATGATGTAGCAGTCTCATAAACTCATTTGTCACTGGGTTTAATTGCTGAAGAGATAATTCGTGTTACATAATCGAACTCTATGCTTTACATTTATAAGACCATTGGGTTAGTATAACAATTTTTAATGCTCACTTATCCTTCGGGTGGTTGGATGCCCTAGAACAATGCATCTTGAGCCTTCGTTGTTCCTTACAGCTGGCCCTTCGTGTTTTCGTATGTATGAGACATCAATGGCTCTCCGTCAGTCTCTAGATCGAACAGTGGATGTGGAGGCCTGCCAAGATAAGCTCCTCCATGGTATGGTAGCGGGTCATTTTTCACTTCTCTAGAATAGAGGGTTAGGTTCCAGTCCACGGTTGAGCTACCTCTCCGGTAAGCACTCTTGCACTATCATTCCTTTCTTGCCATCGCTCGGTATTCCTCGTCCTCAGTCTTCTCTGCAATGGGGCTTATGAGTGTACCTCTTTTCCGCAGATTTCCTTATGGTACAAGACTTTCTTCTCAATGCAGTTGGATGGCTTTCTACATTCGAAAAGGTATGGGCTTCCTTTTGTTTATCTAACTGGTTGTTTCTATTAACGCCTTGGTTTTACATTCTTCAACTAGCTCTCACTTATTTCCGCTTGCCTGTCTAGGTTTCGCTGGGGTTCCTCAAGCTATTCGTGTTCACTAGTAATGGATTTAGATGCTGTGGAGCTACAATTCAGCCTTACAGACCCTGCAGGCTCCTTGTAAGGATTTACTGGGTAATGCCATAGACTATTCGAGCAGTCACTGAGGGTTTTAGTCTTTTGATGAGGGTTTTAGCAATTTTTCTCTGGTTATGTGTAGTCCTGGACTGTATTTATTTTTTTAACCAGTTTTCTAGTTTTTAGAACAATCTCAGGCTGAATTAAATATTAATGACCTTAGTCTAAATTCCCGAGATGAGAACTATTGTTGTTTTTGTATATTTGAAACCAAATTGTTAAGGTTTTTAGGACCATGAGAATTCTGGGTTATTTCTTTATCTTTTGATGAAGTTAAATTGAGAATTTTATGAAGTTGTTGAGCATGGTTAAGTTCTGAATCCGTCATTCAACAGTGAAACCCTTGGTTTGCAGAACTAATCTATTGTTTTATGCTTTGTATAAATTTAATTTTTTAGCTCTTATATCAATGGTTCGAACCAGTTGAATGGCTTCATTGGTATATGTATATTTGATTGGAAATATTTTCAGTTGAGGTTTATGATTCATTCAGGTTCTCATGTTGGAATTTCATTTAACCTCACCAACAATTTTGAAGGTTAAATTTTGTTTGGTTATGGTAAAGCTTCATGAGTCTTTCTTTAATAAGTTAAGTTGTTTTGCACAGTTGTTGTACTAGGTTCTATATATTTATATTTCTCTTTCTCTTATGGCTTATATACAGTAGATGTCATGAGCATAGTTACTATACATTGTTGTTCGTTCACCTAAAATTCTAAACAGACATCTTATATCTGCAGACTACTTTTCTCTTTCTTCCCTATTTACATGGTTAATTAGGTTCTTAATTTCTTCTACATATTTCTATATCTGTAGTCTACTTTTCATATTTTACCCTACTGGGTTATACATGGTCTTTACTTGTCTTCTGAATTTATAATTTCTTTCACATTATTATAGATAATTTTTTGTATTTTACCCTACCTACAAGGTTATACGGGATCTCTACTTGTTTTCTGAGTTTATAAATTCTTGTACCATAACAGAAATAACTTTTCATATTCTTGTACCAGAATAGAAATAACATTTCGTATTTTACCCTATCTACAGGGTTCACAGGATCTCTACTTATCTTTTGAGTTCATAAACCATTGGACAATAATAGAAATTATTATTTTAAATAAAAGGACATACAGTTTCTCTAATTGACAAAATAATTCTTTTAATTGTTTCTCTAGTTAGCTCTAGAGTATACTTATCTATTTGTCACTAATACTCTTGTTGTCTGCATGTTGCAGACCTTAATCTTCTTGTTTACCTCCCAACTGTGATACTTTCTATTCTTGCCTCGTTATTAAGCCTGAGTCTCCCCCCAAGCTATCCTTTCACATGATTTCTCCTTAAGACTTATAGTCTTGATTAATAACAACTATTTAGTCCTAACAAGACTTAGCTCCATAAATTTGTCTATCCTTCGAGCACAATTTTCTTGTTTTCTGAATTAAATCCCTTTCTTGATCTCAAATACTTCTATCCTCTTGATCCCTCCCTTGGGAATAAATCTCCAAGGAAGTAATTAGGGTTAAGTAACCACCCTACCTAACTACTTGACATATGAGAAATGTAAAACTCTCATCATTCTGACATTGCACTCTCCATGTAACTTTAATAAAAATTAATTACTGCCATCATTCTGTCATTTTACTTTGCATGTAACATTGATAAAAAATAAGTAATTGTATAAACTTTAATAGTATTCAATTTGTTAAAATGTGGTAAATAAACATTTACATTCACTAGTGACATCACATCTCCCCCCCAATACTGAACATTGTCTCGATGTCTCTCTATTGGAAATAAATTTGGAAAAGCCTCCCTCATAACCTGTTCATCTTCCCAGGTGGCCACCTCTCGACCAAAGAGCTTCCACTTCACTTTAACTTGGGTGATAACACATCTCCGCAACATTGTTTCTCTCTGACAAAATATAGCTAGTGGTTCGACCAAGAACTTGCCTTCCGGTTCGACCTATAAAACAAAACAAAAACTTAGTCACCCCTCTTCTTTTTGTAATTAGTTTGCAGTCTTATTTATGAAATGCCATATTTTTAATTTAACACTTACCTATATATCCTGCCAATTGATTATATGGTTAGGATCTTATATGTATTTTTTAACACAAAAACATGAAAGACATTATACACTTGAATATGGTTGGGTAAAGAAAGTTGATATGTCACAGGTCCAATTCGAGCTAAACTTTGGAAAGGACTACAAAATCTGGGTGCCAATTTAGTGCATCGACTCCATTGTAGTGTACTTTTCTTGGCTCAAACATGAACATAAACATGATCTCGCACTTGGAATTCCCAAAAACTTCTTTTCCAATGAGCATAAAGTTTTTACCAGTCCTGAGTGGATTTTAAATTGCTTCGCACCTTTTTAACCATCTCTTCCATTTATATTAGCTTATCTAGTCCTAGCATTAAGTTATCTTCAGGGCCGCCCCAATTTGAGGGTTTCCTACATTTACATCTGTACAACACTTAAAATGGACTCATTTGCAGGGAAGTATGGTAGCTATTGTTTTAAGAAAATTCTACTAAATGTATATACTCCTCCCATTTAGAGGGTTGTTGCATCACATAAGTTCATAGCATACCCTCCACTATTTGATTCACTCGCTTAGTCTTCCCATTTGTCTATGGATGGTAGGAAGCAATGAAATGTAGCTGAGTGCCTAGACCCTCAAATAGAGCTTTTGATAAGGCTGATGTAAATTTTACATCACGATCAGAAATTCTAGTTTTTGGTATCTCGTGTAGTCTAAAAACTATTTGCATGAATATATTAGCGATTTGAACCACCTTATAAGTAGATTGTACTGGTATAAAGTGAGAATATTTTCTCAACTTATCAACTACCACCATTATTGAATCATTCTATTTTTTTGATTTAGGTAGCCCTATTATAAAATCGATGGAAATAGTTTACCATTTCCATTCCGGGATAGGTAATGGGTGGAGCAATCCAGCTGGGTGACGGTGTTCAACTTTCACTTGATGGCATTCCAAACAGTGGGCTAAATACTCGGCCACCTCCTTCTTCATGTCAGGCCAGAAATATTCCTTTCTAAGTGTAGTAATTAATTTCTGATATTTGGGGTGGCCTGCATAGGGAATTTTATGATATTAAGCTAAAATGAAATTTTTAATATCTTTTTGGTTATGTACATACATTCTTCCTCTATAAATCAATATACCTTCTTGATTTATTTCGTATCCCAACTGTTGTTCATTGATGTTCAAAATTTTAGCTTGCTGCCATAAAAATTTATATTCTGGATCCTGCATTGCTGCCTCTTTAATCTACTCCTTAAATGTGGTTCACACTTCACTGAATGATACCTCATATACAGAGTTGATCTTCTGACTTAAAGCATCCGCGACACGATTCTCTTTTCCTTTTAGGTGCTTTATTTCAAAATCAAATCCGCTTAGGAAATTGACCCAACTAGTTTGCTTAACATTCAGAGTGGGTTGCTTAAAATAGTTAGTTAAACTATGATGGTCAATCATTAAAAAAAAAATCTTACCCATCAAGTAATGTCACCACATATTTAATGCATGAATGACTGCTACCAGGTTTAAGTCATAGGATGAATACTTTTTCTCATGCTCCTTAAGCTTCCTAGAGTCATACGTAACAACTTTGTCCTCTTGCATTAGTACACCACCTACACCTTCCTTGTTAGCATCCGTACAAACCACATAATCTTTATTTAGATCCGCAATGTTAAAAAATGGGCGCATTAGTGAATAAATGTTTAACATGATCAAAACTCTTTTGGTAATCCATGCTCCACTTAAAAACTTTTCCTTTCTTTTGCAGAGAGGTAATGGGATATGCCACTTTGGAAAACCCTTCAACAAATCATCTGTAGTATCTGGCTAGACCCATAAATGATCTTATATCAGCAACGTCTTTTGGTACTGGCCCCTCCATTATAATTTTTATTTTTTCAAGGTCTACAACAATCCCATCTTTAGTAATGACATGCCCAAGGTATTAGATTTGTTCTTTAAAGAAATCACATTTGTTGTACTTGGCATACAGTTGATGTTCTCTTAAAACTTGTAAAACAATATAAAGATGTTCTTTATGTTCTTCTACATTACGACAGTAAATTAGTATGTCATCGATAAAAATCAACACAAATTTATCCAAATATTTATGGAATACATTATTCATAAGGCACATGAAGGTCGCGGGAGCATTACTTAACCCGAAGGGTAGCACAACAAACATGTAATGACCATAACGAGTTCTAAAGGTTATTTTTGCTATATCTTCCTCCCATATTCTTATCTGATGATAACCCGAGCGGAGGTCGATTTTTGATAATATAGTTGCTCCATTCAATTGATCAAAAAACTCATCTATATGAGGTAGAGGATATTTGTTCTTGATGGTGAGTTTCAATAATCCATGCACATTTGCAAGGTTCCATCCTTCTTCTTAACGAAAAGCACTGGAGCTCCCCAAGGTGATACACTTGGTCGGATATAATTTTTATCAAGCAGTTCTTGTAACTGCATTTTTAATTCTGTTAACTCTGGTATACTCATGTGATAAGGAGCTTAGGATACTGAAGTAGCTCCTCGAATAAACTCAATGGTGAAAGCTATATCCCTCTTTGGCGAAAGTCTCAGAATTTCTTCAAGAAATACGTACAGAAAATTCTGCACCACTGGTATATTTTCTAAAGAAACAAAATTTTCTTTTGAGTTAGTATATCCTACCTGTATTTCATAAATCTGGCATCCTTTCTGGATACACTTTGCCAATTGAGAGGTTGTTATAGGTCTCAATTTCAACGGTCTTATTATCCTCTGAATTTCCTAACTCTTTCCTTCTTAATCCACATAATTAATAGTTTTAGATTTACAGTTAATGAGGGACCAATGTTTTTCCAACTAGTCCATGCCTATTAAAATATAATATGATCCTAGGGGCAACACACTCAAGTCTGCCATAATAGACTGGCTTGCTAACTTTAGGGGGAAGCTGTTGACCTTGGCCAACACTCTTGTTTTGGCTCCCATGGCTAATTGTACTAACCAAGGACTCTTAAACTTAATAGATTGTAAACAACATTGTTCTACTATTCTGGGGCTAATATAAATCAAAGTAGCTCCTGGATCAGTTAAAAAATATACGATTCGGTCGAGAATTTCACCTTCAAATTGTATCATGGTCAGTTGGTATTCCGCTTGATGGTCTTCAAGGTCAACATTGATTTTAGGAATACTTCTTGCTACTTCTCCAACCATTTATGCTTCTTGAACCTATGCAATCTGATCAGTCCCCTTGCAGTGTGGACATTTTTTAACATAATATGGTCATTTGCATCCCCAACATTGTACTGGGGGTCTAGTTGCTACCTCTACTTCAATCCTCACTGATTGTTCATTTATCTTGGATTCACTAGGGAGTTTGAATATAGGATGATTTCTATTCATATTTCTATTTTCCTTCCCTTTATGAGGTCTATTGACTATAATCTTGTTCCCCTTACTGCCGGCAGAAAAATTATTCCCTTTTTTGTCAATCCATTTCTTACCTCCATCTCCTTTTAGCCTACCTTGCTAATTGCATAATCAAGCCTTTTGTATGACTGCATCCATGGTTTTTGGGTTATTGAACTCAAGGTGCTATTTCATAAACAACGACAAACTACTGATAAACAAATGCACCTTTGCTTTTTCTTCCCGTATGTATGTAATATACTATAGCAAGGACGTACATTTTTTTATGAACTCGTCCATAGATAGTTGACCCAATCGAAGGTCATGAAACTCCTTGGCTTTCTCATCATAGAATCTTTCAGTTAAATATTTTTCTTTAAAATATCTTTGAAATTTGTCCCAAGTTATGCTCTGCTCATTTACGCCACGTACCATTTTTACTTCCTCCCACCACAAGGTGGCCTTTCCTTGTAGCTGAAAGATGGCCAATCGAGCCTTTAAGTTATGATCATACTTGTACAGTTGAAAATACTTGTTTATATTGATGAGCCAGGCCTCAGCTGCCTCTTCTTATTCACCATCAAAGAGTGGAGGTTTTATTTTCTGAAATTCTCCTTGTATTTCTACTTTATATCTCTTTTGTGTTTTATGTTCTGATACATTACCAGATTCTTCCTCCTGATTCTCTTCACCGCCTTCAGTTTCTACATTCTAAGTACAAAATTCTTGTTCGTCACTCATGTTCCTGTGCTTAGGACTGGGAATTTGTTGTCGCTAATTATGTCTATTAGGCAGACTTTTCATGATATTTTCCTGCTCCTGCATCAGCCTTTCATTATCTACCCATAACCGAGCCATCTCATCCTTCAACTCTTGCACAGTTTCCAAGATTGCAGTATTAGTGTTACGTGGCTCTTCCCCCAGTTGTACCCATACCTCGGGATTGGCTTCTTGAAAAGATGTTGGTCTTGTTCCTGTCATAGTGCGGTGTGGTGTAATTCTCGTTCTCCTCATGCTGGTTTCTTTTCTTTCTTTGTGCACATCACAAATGTTGTTACTCATTTATTTTCCAGAGGCCTCAGTTTTGTAACCTGAGTGCTCTGATACCACATGTCACATACCCATATTAAAATATATATATATATATATATATATATATATATATATATATATATATATATATATATATATATATATATGATTAATTAGTAGAATGGAACAATAATACAATATTATAACAAACATAAGGGATATGAATTATAAATTATTTTCACAAAGTACTATTTTATAATTCAAAAGTGCATTTTGAATAATTATGGAAATTGGATTCTACGCCATGACATAGCAGTCTCATAAAGTCATTTCTCACTGAGTTTAAGTTCTTGAGAGAGCATTCGTGTTACATAATCGAACTCTGTGATTTACATTTATAAGACCAGTGGGTTAATACAACAATATTTAGTGCTCACTTATCCTTCAGGCAGTTGGCTACCCTAGAACACTATATTTGGACCCTTCGTTGTGCCTTATAGATGGATCTCCATGTTTTGGTAAGTGTGAGACATCAATGTCTCTTTGTCAGTCTCCAAATCGAACGGTGGATGTGCATGCTTGTCAAGCTAAGATCCTCTGTGGTATGGTAGCAGGTCATTTTTCACTTCTTTGGATCAAAGGGTTAGTTTCCAGTCCACGGTTGAGCTACCTTTCTGGTAAGCGCTCTTGCACTATCATTCCTTTCTTGCCAGCACTCAGTATTCCTCGTCCTCAATCTTCTTTGTAATGGGGCTTATGAGTGTTCCTCTTTTCCAAATATTATCTTTCGATGCAGGACTTTCTTTTGGATGTAGCTGGATGTATTTCTACATTTAGAAAGGTATGAGTTTCCTTTCGTTTATCTAACTGGTTGTTTCTATTAATGCCTTGGTTTTAACTTCTTCAACTAGATATCACTTATTTATGCTTTCCTGTCTAGGTTTTGTCGGGGTTCCTCAAGCTATTCGTGTTCGTTGGTAATGGATTTAGATTCTATGGAGCTACGGTTCAGCCTTTCGAATCCTGCAGACCCCTTGGTAGGATTTACCTGGTAATTCCATAGACTATTCGAGTAGTCACTACGGGTTTTAGTCTTTTGATGAGGTTTTTAACAATTTTTCTTCAATTATGTGTAGTCCGAGAATGCATTTATTTTTATAACCAGTTTGTTAGTTTTTAGAACAGTCTCAAGATGAATTAAATATTAATGAACTTAGTTTAAATTTTTGAGAGAGGAATTATTGTTGTTTTTGTATATTTGAAACCAAATTGTTAAGGTTTTTACGGCCATGAAAATTTTGGGTTGTTTCTTTATCTATTAATGAAGTTAAATTAGGAAATTTATGAAGTTATTGAGAACAATTAAGTTTTGAAGCCGTCGTTCAACGGGGAAACCCTTGGTCTGAAGAACTGGTCTATTGTTTTATGCTTCGTATAAATTTAATCGTTTAGCTCTTATATCAATGGTTTGACCCAGTTGAATGGATTCATCGGTATACGTATATTTGATTGGAAATATTTTCAGTTGAGCTCTATGATTCATTCGAACCATCATGCTAGAATTGTATTTAACCTCACCAACAATTTTGAAGGTTAAATTTTGTTTGATTATGGTAAAACTTTGTGGGTCTTTCTTTAATGAGTTAAGTTGTTATGCATAGTTCTTGCACCACGTTCCTGTATAAAATTCTCATCCTCCCCTGTGGAATCTTCAGTGGATAAGATCTTCCACTTGATGAGATACTCTGAAATTAATAGATTTCGTAGCTGTCAAGTTCTTGTTTCTGTGACTGCTTCCGGTTCCAATATAATTTTTCCTTCCTCATCAAGTTCTGGCAATATTGTTTGAACTGGGAGCTTGTTGCCTATGACCTTCTTTAAACATGAAATATGGAAAACTGGATGCACTCGAGAAGCTACAGGAAGCTCCAATTTGTATGCCATAGTACCAATCCTTTGCAACACCTTGTATGGACCATAATACTTTGGTGATAATTTTTTATCCTTCTTAGCTTGCTTGAGGGACATTTGTTTACATCGTTGTATCCGTAGGAATACCCAATCACCTACATCAAAACTTCTTTTGCTGCGATGTTGATATTACTGTTGTTTCATTCTATTCTATGCCAACACGAGGTTATCGTTTAAGAATTGGAGGACTTGTTGTTGATGCTCGATGTGATGTTCCATTGCTTGAACCTTAGAATTTTCTCTTAAATATGATGTGATGGATGGTGGCTGATATCCATAAAGTGCCATAAATGGGGTCATTTTTGTTGCTGTATGGAAGGAAGTGTTATACCACCATTCAGCCAGAGGCAACCATTTGACCCATTGTGTCTATTTATCAAATACAAAGCAATGAAGATATTCTTCCAAACATTTGTTTACTATCTCAGTTTTCCCATTAGATTGAGGATGATAAGATGAGCTATGAGCTAACTCAGTACCAAGACAGGAAAATAATTCTATCCAAAAATTTCCAGTGAAAGTGGGATCTCTGTCACTTACAATAATCTTTGGGTTTCCATGTAGCTTTTGAATTGTTTCCATAAATGCAGTAGAAACTATACTAGCTTTAAATGGATGTGATAATGCACAAAAGTGTGCATACTTGGTAAGTCTGTCAACTACCACCATGATGACACTCTTTCCCTCAGACTTGGGTAAGCCTGTGATAAAATCCATTCAAACCTCCTCCCAACGTTGGCTTGGAATGGATAAAGGTTGTAATAGACCTGGGGTCTTAATTGTTTCAACTTTATTTTTTTGGCAAACCAAACATTCCACCACAAACTTTTGAATATCTAATTTAAGACCATCCCAAAACAATTCCTTCTTAACCCTGTGGTAAGTTTTTAAGAATCCTGAGTGCCCTCCTAAGGGAGAAGTGTGCAATTCCATAAGAATCTTTTGTTTGAGTTGGGAATTCTTACAGAGGTATAAGTGATCTTTGTACCATAACGAATCATTTTGCTAGCTAAATGTATCAGATGTACTAGAATCTTGTTGTAACTTTTGAATAAGTTCTCACACTTCTTCATCATTCTTCCATTCCTCCCTTGCTTCGTTTATCCAATCTGGTTGGATAATAGAAATGGCGCACAACAATGCTTCCACATCCTCATCCTTTCTTTAGAGTGCATTTGCCACCACATTTTGCTTCCCTTTTTTATAGATGATTTTAAAGGCATAACCCAACATCTTTGTGACCCACTTTTGTTGCTTTTGAGAGGGTAATCTTTGTTCTAAAAAGTATTTAAGGCTATCATGATCCGTTTTTACCTTGAAGTGTCTTCCCATTAGGTAGGGTCACCATTTCTTAAGTGCATGTAGTATTGCCAACATTTCCTTCTCATAAATAGCTTTGTGTAAAAACTTTCCCTTGATTGGATGACTTTCAAAAGCAATGGGTCTTTCATCTTGCATTAAAACAACACCAATTCCATTTCTGAAGCATCACATTCCACAATAAAGGTTTTTGTGAAGTCCGGTGTAGCTAAGACCGGTGCTTGGCACATTTCCTCTTTAAGATGTTCGAAGGCCTTTGTTGCTTCTGGAGTCCATGAAAATGCATCTTTCTTCAATAATGTTGTTAGAGGTGCTGCTATTCTCCCATAATTCTTAACAAACTTGCGATAATATCCTATCAACTCGAGAAATCCTCGTAGATGCTTTATGGATGTGGGGATTTTCCATTCCTTAATGGCTTTAATTTTGCTAGGGTCTACCTTAACTCCTTCATGAGATACAATATGACCCAGATATTCCACCTCTTGTACTCCAAAGAAACATTTGGATCTTTTTGCATATAATTTTTTCTCCTCCAATAGTTCTAACACCATGTCAACATGTTCAACATGATCCTTCCAAGACTTGCTGAAGATTAGTATATCATCAAAAAATACTAACACAAATTTTATAAGGAAGGGTTTGAAAATGGAATTCATCAAACCTTGAAATGTAGAAGGTGCATTGGTAAGGCCAAAAGGCATGACCAAAAATTCATAATGACCCTCATGAGTTCTAAATGTTATTTTCAGAATGTCTTTAATCTTCATTCTGATTTGATGATATCCTGAACGAAGATCCAACTTGGTGAAGTAAATTGATCCATGCAATTCATCCAGTAATTCATCAATGATAGGAATGGGAAACTTATCTTTAATAGTGAGCTTGTTGAGCTCCCTATAATCTAGACACATGCGCCATGATCCATCCTTCTTGTGCACCAATACTACTGGAGCAGAGAAAGAACTTTGACTATGTTGAATTATACCAACCTCTAGCATTTCTGCAACCATACGTTCAATTTCATTGTTTTGGGCATTGGGATATTTGTACGGCCTGATGTTTGGAGGAACACTTCCTGGAATCAGATGAATAGCATGATCATGATCACGAATAGGTGGGAGACCTTTGGGAGTCTCAAATACCTTGGAATGATTGTCCAAGACTTTTTGGAGATCTAGAGAAATAGATTATTTCGATGTGCAAACATCTAGCAAACATAATTGTGCAATTACACTTCTTTGTTCTTTTCTTAGAAGCTTTGTCATACCGTTAGACTTGATTATCTTTCTCGGTTTCCCTGCAATACCCCTTAATTCAACTTCCTTTCCTTCCGCAGAAAATTTCATGAAAAGTTCTCAAAAATTAAAAGCTAGTGTACCCAAGGATTGTAGCCATTGGACTCCTAGTACAACATCAACACCTCCCATTGGAATGGAAAGCATTGGGCTAGTCAATACATATTCTCCCATGGATAGCTTGATATTATGGCACTTTCCAGAGAAATTTATTGTTCCTCCACTTGCAACCATCACTTGACACTTTGGTGTTGGATATAGGAAGAAATTCAATTCTTTTGCTACCTTAAAATGAATAAAATTGTGGGTACTTCCTGAATCAATCAACACTATACCTTTTTCTTCTTCATTTTTCCTTCTATCTTGATGGTTTGAGTAGTGGTAATTCCAATGAATGCATTACAAGATATGGCCGGATTCATTTCTTCTTTATCTAGGCTTTGTTCCTGGAGTATATCCTCTTCTTTTGACCTCTCTTGCTCCTTTTCTTCTTCCTCTTCACAATCTATGTAGAATAATTTCTTCTCAGCACACTTATGACCTGTAGTGTATTTGCTATCACAACTGTAACAAAGCCCTTTTGCTCTTTTTTCTTCCAATTGTTGTGGTGTCAACCTTATAGGTTGTGTAAGACTAGGGGCAACAACACTTCCATCTTTATAGTTGTGAGTGGTATGCTTCCTGGTTGCCATAATTTTGCTTTCCATTTTTCTTGCTAACCTGAATGCCTTCCCTAATGAATCAGGTTCCCAAAGGTGAACATCATGTTGGATATTATCCTTTAAAGTCCCTATGAACACATCAATCCTATGCTCCTCTAGAATATTTTTTACCCTTATGTTCAATTTTTGGAGCTCCTCAATGTGCTCCATTATTGAACCCTTTTGTTTGAGACTTATCAATTGGCTAAAAAAAGTATTGCTATTTGTATCCTCATAATATGCTGTCAATTCTTCCATAAAAATTTCCTAAGTGATAATTTGTTTATGAGAGAAAAGCCATTGATACCATACAAACTGATTTGGTTCCAAATATAAAGTTGCAATACGTACCTTTTGTGTGTTTTGCACGAGATTTAATCCATGCTGCAGGATCCTTGCCATCAAACTTCCTCATATCGATTTTTGGAATATGGTGAGTCTTCGATCCAAGATTAAAGTCTATGGAATCATGATTAGCATTTCTTTTGTTCTCATCATGAGTTTCTTTTACTACCCTTTCACCATTAGTGACCATTTCTTGTAGCAACTTATTCATATTTATCTTCAATTATTCAATCTTATCCTCCATGCCATCCATTTTAGCGTCCATGCCATTCATCTTAGCTTCCGTGCCATCCATCTTAGCTTCTATGCCTTTTTTTAAACAATCCATCTTAGCTTCTTCACCTTTATTTAAACCATCCATCTTAGCTTCCACATATTTCTTTAAACCATCCATCTTAGATTCTGTTACTTTTTGTGCAAGTGACACTTGTTCCATTTGGTCTCATAATTTTGATATATCATGTTGCATTTCTTCCTCTTCTTCATGAGTCATGCTAGAGCTTTCAGGTTTCTTACTAGGTGTTTTCATTTCATTTCCTCGGGGCATCAATTACCAATAATAATGCTTTACTATGCCCTCTGAATTCCTTCAAACTAATTTTTCAAACCAAGCTTATGCAAAAATTTAAAAAAAAACTACATGCCTTTTTTCACTTTGTAGGAGCTTGATATTGAATTTGATGTATCTCTGTAATTTCGAATCATCCATTTCTGAAATTGCGACCTGTAGTAGCCCTCTGCGTCCTCTTTACAATGCCACTAGTCTGATCCAAATTAGATTCTTCAAAGAAGAGGTATGCACAATCTCCCTAGATGACCTGATTATCGACCTTTCCAGAAGACCGAACTTGTATGAAGTGCCATGTGTCACTATTTCAACCTTTGGCTCTGAAAAATATACACAAGAAGCTACAGTCCGTCCTCTTTCTATACCTTCTTACAAAATTTCAATCCAATGCTCAGAGAGAAAGTTATGATGATTTTCCCCAGGTCACCTGTTTAGAATGTAATTCAAGAGTCCACAAAAATACCAACTTCCTCAGGTCATATCTCCACAAATGTAGCATGAAAAGCTCTGAAATTCAGACTCGAGGTTTTGTGCAATTTAATCTAAAGTGGGTTTTTTTTGGCTTCTAAAACATCGCAGAAAAAAAGTTACAGTGAAAATGCCATGATGACCTATTTGAAGCAGTGAAACCCTAGAATCCAAGCTCTGATACCAAATGTTATGAAACTAGCTCACAAAAAGATAGAAAAGATAGTAGAACACCTTATAATTCAGCCTCTTCTAGGGGGCAACCTCCTTTACATTACACAAATGAACAATTCTTCGATGATTCAAATGACAAAACCTCCTTTCTATATGGGAGCCTAGGAGTCACAATATAACCTAGCCGACCTAACAATAATAATATAAAGGCACAGAAATAACAATAGAGGGATTCTATGGGGCACAGTAATAACAATATGGGGACAATATGCGCACAACAATATTAATAATCGATACAACTACAATAGTAATGGGGTAATCACTAGTATTATAGGGACCTAACATTATATTTCTCTTTTTGTTTTGGCTTATATACAGTAGATGCCATGAGCATAGTTATTATACATTGTTGTTTGTTCACCTAGAATTCTAAACAGACATCTTATGTCTATAGACTACGTTTCTATTTTTACCCTATTTACTGGGTTAATTAGGTTCTTAAATTCATCTACATATTTCTATATCAGTAGTCTACTTTTCGTATTTTACTCTACTGGGTTATACATGGTATTTACTTTTCTTCTGAATTTATAATTTCTTGCACATTAATAGAGATAATTGTTCGAATTTTACCCTACCTACATGATTACACAGGATCTCTACTTGTTTTTTGAGTTTATAAATTTTTGTACCATAACATAAATAAATTTTGTGTTCTTGTACCATAACAGAAATAAAATTTTGTATTTTACCATATATATAGGGTTCACAGGATCTCTACTTGTCTTCTAGGTTTATAAACCCTTGCACAATAATAGAAATTATTATTTTAAATAAAAGGACATACATTTGCTCTAATTGACAAAATAATTCTTTTAATTGTTCCTCTAGTTAGCTCCAGAGTATACTTATCTGTTTGTCACTAATACTTTTGTTTTCTACACATTGTAGACCTTAATATTCTTGTTTTCCTCCCAACCGTGAGACTTTTTGTTCTAGCCTTGCTATTAAGCCTGAGTCTCCCCCCGAGCTATCCTTTCACATGGTTTCTCCTTAAGACTTAAATCCTTGATTAATAACAGCTATCTAGTCCTAACCAGACTTAGATCCTTAAATTTGTGTATCCTTCCAGCACAGTTTTCTTGTTTTCTGAACTAAACTCCTTTCTTGATCTCAGATACCTCTATCCTCTTGATCCCTCCCTTGGGAATAAATCTCGAAGGAAGTAGTTAGGGTTAGGAAACCACCCTACCTAACTACTTGACATATGATAAATATAAAACTGCCATCATTTTGACATTTCACTCTCCATGCAACTTCAATAAAACATAATTACTTTCATCATTCTGGCATTTTACTTTCCATGTAACATTGATAAAAAATAATTAATTGTATAAACTTTAATAGTATTCAGTTGTTCAAATGTAGTAAATAAATATTTACATTCACTCGGGACATCACATATGTTCTCAAACCAAGTGTTTGGGAGTGATTATTTGCTCTAGGAAAAGACGTCGGTAAGAAAGAGAAAGAGGGTTGGTCCATTCGAAACCTATTTGATCTACAAGTGATCAAAACTCAATTTTACGAGCATGTTCCAAATCGTAAAACATCCCTTTCTTCCCTATCATGTAAATAAACTTTTCTCTTTAAACATTCTTTCATGTTTTGGAAACATTAAGATATTTTATCTCTCATAACTTGAAAGATCTAATGTTAAGATGAATTTATGGTGTTAATATCACTAATAAACAAAATGTATATTTATAACATGTAATATATATGTTGAATACTTATATTAACAACTAGAAAATAGTAATAAGTGAAAAAAAAATCAATGGTCACTCTAATTTTACATCAAGTTTATATAAAGAGATAAAAGAATTAAAAGTGAAGAATTTTTCATTTGGTTTATAATTTCTTTCTATTTTTCAATATGAGGGAGATGTATAACTGGTTGAATATTTAATATGGAGTTGGCAGGGGGTACCTAAAAATAATGTTGATATTACAATTATGTATGAATGAGAAGTATAATTAATCTTTTGTTTAGTTAACACACACTATTTAAAAATATATATATGAATTAAAATAAAATGTTAAGATGTTACTTACAAATAAAATATTCAATTCCTATATTAAATCTCGTAAATTTTGTATCATTTTTATATAGAAAATGATAAATTAATTGAAATTAAAATATCTCTCATATTTTGACTTTTCAAGTGTGAGAGATGCTTAATTTATTCAAATTTTAATAGGGTGTCTATATGTGGCATTTAAAAAATATTAATAGCAAAAAGAATTTAATGTTGGCTATAAATAACCTAGTCCAATCATAAATGAAATGACTCGTAAATGTTGATCCACATCTTCATGATACATTACGTGTTGTTAAAATTTAAAATATCATAAAAATGAACTAAATTATAGCTTTATTTTAAATTATTATTATTATTATTAATATTATTATTATTAAAAGAATTATTACATGAGTTAAACATACATACATTTAAAAAATAAAAAATAAAAACAAATAATAAGATTCTTACCCATGGAGATTCACCTCCATAAATAAACTTTGTTATAATACCATATGCCAAATTTGAAGATAAATATCAACCTTTTATTTGTGAATACTACTAAGAATGTGCTATAATATTCCATGGAGATTAAATCTCTAGTATGCATCTACTAATTTTAATAATTGAATTAAAATTATATAGCCCCTATTCCAAAATAATACAACTATAAGTGTAAATATTTCAATATGTGCTTATTTTAGAATAGAGACTTCATTTTTTAAATTCAATTTGGAATAATTATTAAGTGCATGGTAAATATTTAACTTACATGGAATATATTTAGAATATTCTTAGTAATAACCACAAATTAAAGGTTGGAATTTATCTCAAAAAGTAGTTATGTCCTTTATGCCATTTTAATTAAATTGATTAACTAAAAAATGTCATATGAACATGTGTTAAGAATAGCAATGGTAAAGTGGGGATGAATCTCGATGAATAAGAATCTTGCTACATTTTTTATTTAAAATGTTTATATGTTTAACTCATATATTATTTCTTTTTATAACTATATTAATAATAATAATTTAAAATAAAGTTATGATTTTGTTAATTTTTATGTGAAAAAAAAATAATTGAAAAATAAAAATTATGCTTAAAATATTTTATTAATGTGTTGCTCAAAATGAAGTAAATATGTAATTTCTTCCATGCTCAACATGGAGTGTGTGAATGTGTGTTGATAATGATGGAAATCCATCAACCAAGGGGATCTTCCCAAAATTAAGTCCCAATTAGATCTCACATCATTCGGAGTAGGAGCCCCAACTAGAAATATGGTTGGATGCCATAACTATGATCTGAAATATGTGCCTTGGTTGCAATGAACACATAAGAAGACATACATGTATATTTGGTGATAACAGGTAAGCAAACTTTGTGTAATGTCAATTGTAGTGCATAAGAAGTTCTTTCATGCAAAGAGAAAAGAGTGAGCCTCTAGAAGAGAAGTAATAGTACTATCCTAAAAGAGACGCATACACATAAAAAGAATAGTTACTTATCCAGTAAAATAGTTCAAAAGATAACAATGATCATGAAAGAAAATACAACACACATCCAACAAGAAACATACTAACTTAATGAAATAGTTCATCTACATATCACAAATCAAATAACATATACCGTAAACATTTAAAGAACAGTTTTATAACATCCATGATACATGCATGAAGGTTTGTTGGCTCTAAGAGCTTTTGATCATTAAGTGAAAGTTCCACATATACAATACAATGATATGACACTAGCCCCAATAATGGAACATGAAGTTATTACTTTCTTCTCCAAAGAATGATACTCACTCCTATGATAGATTAGAAAAGCTAAGGTTGACAATTTCAAGTGCTAAGTACTTTGTTTGAGTTATGAGGGTTTATTTATAATAAATAGGATGACCTTTCCTCTCCCTTTGTGACTTTTTAGTTTCTCTCATGACTCTTGGACTTCTTTTGTCTTTATTCTAACCAATGACTCTTCATATTCCACATTTGACTCTTGGACTTCCACTTACAATTACACTTGTATTATTTTCTAAATACAATATAACAAAACTCTCCACATGGGAAAAAACCATGGCTACAACCTAATAAGACAAAACTTATACATTATTCTTTAGTTGGAGGAAACTTTAGCTCGACAACTTCCACTTGTAGCTCTATTGTAACATATTGGTACTAAACTTTATATGATGTTGTTATGTCCTCAAACATGGATGGAACATATGGATTATATCAGACTCGTGTCTCTATCACATCCAGATAGATAGTTTTCGAATCATATTAAGCTTCATTCCATAATAAGAAAAACTTCATGTTTACCTTTGCGGGGCCGACTATATATAGCTACATCTTATGCCTTTTGATCTCCAAATACTCTTTAGTAATATCCAACTTAAAACTGTTCAAGTATTATTAGTTTTCCTTCCTAATAAAAATTCAACACTTTTTCCCTATAAATGTTCCGATAGAAAGAGTCTTGTGCACTTAGACCAAGGAGTCCAAATTGTGATACAAGCTTGCATAGGCAATTATAATGTTAGTCACAGATGTACCAAGCTACTTGTTACTTTGTAAAATCATTCTAACCTATATCTTTTCCAATTCTTCCTCTTGTATTATCCCTTTGGCCAACTTTGATGGTGCATTCCTATACTTATTTCCCCATTTCTAGTTGGCATTCATGCTTGCATGAATCACTTTCAAAATCTTCATATTCTCCTATGATATCTTTTGCATGTCATGCAAGGGCACCACTTCCTTATACAAAGTGATCATATGTTCATAAAGTGGTCTCATGGTGTCTCCCAATGATTCAATTTCATCATATATCATTATCGGTAGCTCCTCTGAATGAGAATCAACAAAAGACAATATTTGATTCTTGGCTTGGAGATTATCAATCCGTTTTCTTGCATCCAGTGAACTAGATCCTTTTCCAGTTTCTTATTCTTTTGAATTTATACTTATTCTTCCTTTTGTCTCGATTATTCTTGTGCCTGCATATCTTCTCTTTCATTCCTTTATTGATCCTCTTTCTACATTTGTTATTCCTCCTGCCTCTTCTCTTATTCCTGCTACTTTCTCTTCAGTTATTCTAATTGCTTTCTCCTCTTTTCCACTACTATGGCTTCTCCGAGGATAATAGGATCTACTTTGAACTTGTGGCTCCACTCTGCTTGTGTATTATGCACAAACTTCCTCTTATATTTGATACTAACTAGAGTGGGCACTTCCTACTGCTTTCTTTCCTAGGCAACACTCTGCTAAGGTTTTGTACTGGAAGGGCCTGCTTATTTTCCCAGTGCATGTGGTCGGGAAGCATTATAGAAATATTTCATTTTGTCTTCACATTTCCAGGAATAAGATTGATAAGCCCACGAAATATGAAACTTACCACATTGTCTTTTGTATACTCCTCTGGGATCATACATGTGGAAGTTCATCTCACCAAACATAAGGATTTTAATTTATTATACTTCTTCTTCTATAGCCTTTAAGCTCTTGAGCTCATAAGATCCCACTTGCAGAGGAAAGGAGGGCGAAGGTTCCTTCTTCTTCTTTTGCAACAACTGAGAAATACTTGTGCTAAGATGATAGCAAACCTCATACATGACCAATTTATATGTCTTGTTATGAAGAATTTACAATTGCGGACACAAGTATCTTCATTAGACCTAGTGGACTGGTCTAGAACAAGAAAAACAAAAATATAGAGTTTCCCTTAGAGAAATTGAAGAATGGGAAAGATGCTTACAAGGATTCTGTCGCAAGATTTACTTTCCTCCCTACTTATAAGCTCCAATCGTATCTATGATTGCTATAACTAGAACTTGTGCATGAAGCTAATACAAGTCAAGGATCCACAACATCTACGTAGGATATTTAAATTACTCGATTCAATGAATCAACGAGGTGTTGAAATACATGAATGTAAATGTAACACAACAAAATTCTCTTTATATTAATAGAGATAGGAGAGATTTTATAACCAAGAATAGTAGTTAATCTTGTATAGATCTCCCCAAGTTGACTTGTTCTTCCTTGTCACAAAGTACACCTCAATGTCACCCTAATTCACGACGATGATGAGGGCATGACCAATCTCCAAAATCCAACCCTAATGTTATGGATGGCAGTAAATTTATTAGAGAGTGGTGGTAGTTTAGGATTTACCATAATGAGCTTGAAATGCACTTATAATGGGAGGATGAGCTCAATGGATAAGATGTGAACTATACAAGGTATGATCAGATAAGCCCCGAGATTCTTATCCATAGTAAATTTTTAAAACAACCCTTAGAAGCTTCTGGAAGAGGAATCTTCAGAAATAATTTTTATTTTCCTGAACTTCTAGATTCAGTGTATCCCCAGCAAGGAAAAACTAGTGCTGACTAGCATTGGTGCAGAAAGGAGAAACCCACATTGAACGCAGGTGGCTAAAGGGATAGGGTGTGTTGGGGCTTAAAACTTTGATTTTAGAGGCAGTTAATCCCAAAAACTCAGACTTTTTTGGAAATTTCATGCTTAGGGATTTGTCTAGGGATGATAACAACATGTTCACAAGTTATGATTGATATGGTTTGTAAGCCTATTGACCAAATGTGAAAAATTGGTTAAAACATGTCACATACCTTGGAAAAATTTGTGGAGGTTTCTGAGAACTGAATACTCTAAGGTATGTGCCATCGGGTAAGTTAAATTGATCTGCTACTTCTACCACTATCTTCATTTCCTCATGGGACATGAGAGGGGATTCTTCCTCAACAATCATCTGATACAAAACCTTGAAGAAGCGCTCAGTGAGTTTCTCATATATTCCCCTATAATTACGCTATCACATCAATTGGCAATACACATGGACATGGAGCTCTCTTGGGGTCCAATTCCATTTTATACTAGGGAATTCATGGTGAGAACATATCCCTTCAAGTAAATAGGAATAAATATAACACTATGGTTTCCCTCCTTGTGGTGTGTTTTTTTTCCTTATTCCAATTAATTTATAGCTGTTGAGATAGTAAATGTGACGAATTGAATATATTCTCTTCTCTGATGATCAAATATATCATGTATATCCATCTTTTAGGAAAAGATTCAGTATTCCTCTATCCATAGATTTGATAGCACGTGTTCATGAACTGCTGGTACATTGTTCGTACATACTTAGTTTTGTAAGTAGTATTAGGTTTTTCATGAAATTTGGTTGATTCTTTCCACCATGACTTGATTACTTCATTAGTATTTAAATAACTCGAAGCAACATAGAATTAAGAATATAAGTGTTTCTCAGGCTTGGGCAAGTGCTAAATAAAGTGAATTTCATGTGGTTGATAGGAGGCAAGTTGTTTCCCACTGAGACTGTTTAATGTTATGCCCTTGGTGTGAGACTCTGCAATAGCCACTTGATAACAAATGCACATGGTATTTGTAGGTATCTACAAGCAACCTTATGGAACCCTAATCACGAGATTTTCATATTGACTTCCCTACCTTGCATATAGTCTTCAAATTGTGTTGAAGTGAATACATATTTGATGGTGGTTCATGTGACAAAAGAATCCTTTTCAATATAACATTGTGTGTCTGATAGGATAGGGACTCCTATCACAGTACTATCAATGGACCAAAACTCCTCTTTATGACCTCCTTTGATAGTTCTTTCTTGGGAGGCATGGTGCTAACTAATGATGAAAAAATGATGTATTCAAGATGTGTAGTACCTGTTGCAAAAGATACACTCATGGTGATGACAAGTTAGTTCAAAAGAGACTAGTTCAACAATCAATTTTCAAGCAGGAAAATAGTTACTCGGAAAAGGGATTGCTCAATATTGGGTTGATGAGGGGTAGACATAGCAATAGAATTGTGCATTGCGTAGCATGTGGTGGAGGATTACATAGTTTTGGATTACAAGGGAGTTGAATATGTACTAGATCTACACAAAGCACATTGGTTGTTGGCAGAGGGATCCTAGACTACGTAATGCATAGTTGCAACTGAAAATGAGGGCTAACTACTACCTGTGATTTCACAGTGTGTAGTTGAGGAGGTGAGTGATTGTGAAATGCATAGTTGCAACTAGCAAGTAAGGGCCTTCACTAGTTGTGATTGCATAATGCACAGTTGAGGAGGGAAGCAAGGATTGAGCATTGTGAAGTTTCTCTAAAAGAAGGGAAGAATCCAAAATTATGAATGAAGAGAGGAAGGGTGTATATTATCCCAAGAATCATTTGAACTATTCAATAGCATCGAGTAAAAAAAATAATGAAAAGAGAATGACATGCATGCATAAATACACCCAACAACAATACTTGTTGGTAGGAAAAAAGACAAGGAATCTAATGCAACACTTCAAAAGAAGCTCAAAAAACTAAAACACACTTGTAGAAGTTAATAATCACACAAAATCCACTTTTTATAAGAATAATGAGGAGAAATGACACTTGTAAACACAAAAGTGAAAAAATAAAAAAGAAAAGAAGGAAAAAGAAATACTTGAAAAACTTACTTGGATTAGCAATACAAGTGGAATCCAAAGCTCCTTTTGCTCATGAGAATGGATATTGCTCCAATGGTAAGTGTGAGAATGAGCTCTATGAGCCTTTCTTAGATAGATTAGTAATCACAATATTAGGGTTATGGTTTTAGGTTCGCATGCCTAAAATCAAGGAGGGAGATCTAATTAACTAACACTTGTAAGAAGATCAAAATAGGAACTTGTGGCACACTATTGTATAGGAATGCACAAGTACTATTTTATAGGAGTGCACAATTGACTAATCTTAGGGATAGTGTAGTTCACTAGCTGAAGGGACTGCATAATCCCCTATGATAAGGGATTGTGTAGTTCTGTTTCATAGTGGATTGTGCAGTTTTCTCTCACAAGGTGATTGCAAAATTTTATTTCACAAAATCTACATGCCTTTGAGGATTACATAGCTCAGTCTCACAAGGAGTTTCATATCTCTTTGTCACAAATGGTTACATAGTTCCTCAAGGTAAGGCATGCAACCAATGCTTTATCAGATAAGGAATTAGATTTTGTTTGAAAAGTGTTTTCTTGTCTTCAGAAGTTGTACAATTGTTATTGACAATGCCTAATTGTCATCATGAAAACATAGTTAAGACATCAAAATCCTAACATGAAAGAATAAGTCATTGTGACACTTAGTGTGCAAGAAAAACACTTGAAGATGACTAAAATGATATTTCTTATGATCAAAGGTAGGCTCCAAAATAAAAGTGTAGGGAAACATTTCGAGGGGGTTGTAGCAGCTACAACACTTTGTGACACACTAATACAACTCCAATTACCCTATATGGCCTAACTTTACATACCAAGTCTATATTTTGAGGACGTATTATTTCATCTCATCGATCACAATAGTTTCTTAACTTAGTTGGATTAGAGATATAATTTATTTTATTCCTTTCACCATCTGAACATGTTTATAAGAAAGTAAAACCTTAGTTGTTTCGATTAGGGGCTAGGATATATAAGAGCATGAGTGTAAGATGTCAAAGTATTAATATCATCTCTGGTGTTTCTTTGCTACTAGAAGGCTTGTTCAATAACCCAGTGGAGTCACTTCAGCAAATCACAAACATCACTTCACTTCCAATGAGCTTGTTGAATACCCCAGAGAATTTTATTGCTTCACCTCTTTGTGCAAGAAACCTTTCCTCTTCTTTCATTTGTTGTTTATTTTATAGCTTTATGCCCATTTTCATTCTATCGACATTTATATCACCACGGGTGGAAGAGGGATCCCAACTTATGGAGAGCAAGAGGGATCCTAGTTTTATAGAGACACTTAAACATATACCTCTTAAGTAATTTATCTCACATACGTTTCCTCCTTTCCCTTCTCTACTCAACTGAGTTGACAATTTATAACCATCAAATTATAAGGGTTGACTTGACAAATAATATCCTATTAAAGATATGAGGATCATAGATCTATTCAGGTTTACTTTAAGAAAGAAACATATTTTCCATCTAAGCATCATGGGCTAAAAGATACATGGCCCATGCAAAGAAGGGGATTGGCATTTAACTAAGCCTTAGTAGGTACACAATTTCCTCTTGAACTTCCCCATGCTTGTTCAGAACCAAACCACCTAGCCTCATACAAATGTTATTACAAACAAATGAAAAGGAAAAGCGCAAAATGAAAAACCAATAAAAGAAGTGAAATCAAAACAAAGAAGCAAGAAAGTCAACTAAACCTACTCCTAAAATAACAAAGGAGATTTCATTCTTACATGAAATGAAATTTCCATTACAACTAATGAAGCGATTCCTTACCTATAAAGGTGAGGGAATGAGAAATAAGAAACATCATTAAAAGAAGCACAAAAAGAGAAAAATAAAATGATATAGCATGCTCCAAGACTTGAAGGCCAGGAACAATAGCACAAAAGTATGATAAGAAAGTTTGTATTAAAAAATATGCAGACCTATCCTGATGGTCACACATAATTCAAAAACTTCTTACAAAAGTACATTCACTCAAACTTTCAGTTTTCATGAACATCAAGAAGGATCAAATCTTGTTACTAGCATATGGGCATTCTAGATAATATTATTCTAGTGATTCAATGGTCATGTCATGATAATAAGGTGAATAATATTAAGATGAAAAGAAGAATTCATGTATATTCAATTCATAAATATTTTCTCATTGTAAAGAGTTGATATGATGATGTTCAAAACACTTACCAAAATTTCGACATCTTGACATAACCATTAACAAAGGATGAAGTGCCTCAACTTCTTGACAAGTTTCTAAACTATCAGATAGTGAACCATCAAACATCGGTGGCTTAGAAAGATCAACAAATTAAGATACAAAATAATAAATAGATGTATCATTGAATACATTAATAAGGCCAATAACTTGATCAAATTTGACATTTAAGTTCAGGGACTCTTCATGAAAGGATTAATTGAAAGAAATATTTTCTTGAGTACAAGGAGTTGCAAAATATACTTCTTCACATACTAAGGCTAAGGAATGAAAAAAATCATGATAAATGGATTCAACCCTTTCTCATTTCAATTGGAAATCAAGATCCCACCATTCTTGGCTGCAATCAGTACTAGTAATATTAACATCAAAATTATTGGAGGGGAGAACTAATGTAACATATTCATTAAAATTGCCAAGGAAGTGAGTCAAGGGTGAATAAGAACATGAAATATCAAGTGGGAAATAATTTATTTTGACTTATTATTGTTCATAATCTGAGGCCCACACATAATCATCATAGAAGGTATCATGAATCTCTTGTTATTCAATAACATCGTCTTGAAATTGATTACCATGAGACTCAAAAGAGGTTGATTAGGTGAATCAAGGTAAAGAGGATAAAAGGTAGTATTTGATGGAGAGTAGGAGATATATTTTGAAGAAACAATATCATTAATCAAATTAGATTCAATATTTAAACATGATCCAAATTTTAATTATGAGGGGAATATGGACATGGGATTGTCTCAATAATCTATTCTTCAAGTTTTCCGACCTCAACATTGGTACTTGGGGTTGCTTCATTTGATAAAGACATGAGACTAGAAGATGAAGAATAGAAATAAAGAGTAGATCCTCCCTTTGAAACTTGCTTCTCCAAAGAATGATACTCACTCCTACACTAGACTAGAGAAGCCAAGGCTAGAAATCTAGAATTCCAAGCCCTTTATTTGAGTTATGAGAGTTTATTTATAACAAATAGGATGACCTTTCATCTCCCCTTGTGACTTTTGAGTTTCCCTCATGACTCTTGGAATTATTTTATCTTTATTATAAATAGTGACTCTTCATATTCCACACATGACTCTTGGAATTTCACTTACATTTACACTTTCATTATTTTCTAAATACAATAAGATAAGACTCTCCACATAGGACAAAATCATGGGTAGAGCCTAATAAGAAAAAAAATTAAACACTATGCGTGAGTTTGGAGAAACTCTAGCTTGACAACTTCCACTTGTAGCTCTATTGTAACATATTGGTACCAAGCTTTATATTGTGTTGCTATTTCCTCAAAGTTGGATGGAATATTTGGCTTATATCATAATCTTACCTCCATATCTTCTAGATATATAGTTTCTGAATGAGATCAAGCTTCATTCCACAATAAGATTACCTTCATGTTTTCCTTCATAGATATGACTATATATAGCTACATGTTATACCTTGTGATCTCCAAATCCTCTTTAGTAATAACCTGCTTCAAATTGTTCAAGTATCCTTGGATTTCCTTCCTAGTAACATTTCTGCCTTTCCTTTGCAAATGCTACGACAGAAGGAATCTTGTGTGCCTGGACCAAGGAGTCCAAACTATGATACAACCTTGCATAGGTGGTTATAATGTTGGTCACATATGTACCAAGTTTCTTGTTAGTCCATAAAATCATGGTAACCTCAACCTTTTCCAATTCTCCCTCTTCTGTTTTCCTTCTGGCCACTTATGATTGTGCATTCCTATACTTAGTGCCCCATTCCTAGTTTGCACTAACGATTGCATGAATCACTTTGAGAATTTTCACATTCTCCCACTCTTTTGCACACCATTCAAGTGCACCACCACCTTATGCAAAGTGATCATCTCTTCATAATTTTTTCTCATGGTGTCTCCCAATGATTGGATTTCATCATATATCCCTGCTCGTAGCTCCTCCAAATGAGAACTAGCAGAAGACAATCTTTGCTTTTTGGCTTGGGGATGACAAATATGTTGTATTGCAACAACTGAATCCTTTTCCAATTGGTTACTCTCATCCATCAAGAAATATGTATTTACTTTCATAGCTTTCGTAAAGGAAAAATTTGGTATTGCAATTGTCTTCATATTTTCTTGGTGTTTGTCATAATCACTATTTATGTATGAATGGAAGTAGGATGAACCACGTCATTGGGAAAATACTTCCACCTTTCCTATATTATTTTTATCTTTAGTTGATCGAAGGTAAAGTTGGAAATATCCATGACCATTTCATCATTAGGAGGAGATTCTCCCATTTCTCTAAATTGGATGTGTCCACCTATAAGAGGGGCTGAAGGTTGACTGTTGACTTGTACTACAATGGGTAGAATGTTGACCTCTTGATTCTCCTCTTCCAACTCAACCTCTATGTATTGGGCCTATATCTTCTCCTCAATTTCTCATGCAAACTCTTCATCCAACGTTTGCCTATTTTCTTCATCTTCCAATTATTTATGTTGTTCTTTCTCAAGTTATTTCTCTCTTTCTACGTATTCTTCATTTTCTCTCAATTCTTCCTGTGTCTGCATAAATTCTCTTTCTTTCCTTTATTGATCCTCTTTCTACATCTTTTCTTCCTCCTACCTATTCTCTTCTTCCCACTACTTTCTTTTTACTTCTTATGACTTATTTCTCCTCTTTTCCATTGTCATGCCCACTCTCAGGATAACAAGATCAAATTTGAACCTGCAGCTATGCTATCCGTGTGTATTATGCACAACCTTCCTCTTATATTTGATACTGACTGGAGTGGGAACTTCCTACTTCTTTGCTTCTTGGGTAACACTCTACTCAGGTACTATACTGGAAAAGCTTGCCTCTTTTCCTGGTGCATATCGCCAAGAAGCATTATAGAAGTTATTCATCTTCTCTTCCTTTGTCCTAGAATAAGATTGATAATCCTAGGGAAAATGCAACTTAGTGTAGTGTATTTTGCATCCTCCCCTAATATCATACATGTGGAAGCTCATATCACCAAACTTAACACTTTTAATTCGTTCTACCTCTTCTTTTATGACCTTTAATCTCTTTAGCTTGTACGATCCTACCTGCAAAGAAAAGGAGGGCCAAGGTTCCCTCTTCTTCTTCTGCAAAAAATAAGAAAGACTTGTGCTAGGGTGATAGGAAACATCATGCATGACCAACTTATCTATCAAAAACCTCAGAAAAATATGTGAAGGTTCTGAGAACTGAATACTCTGAGGTATGTCTCATCGGGTGAGGCAAACCTACCTGCTACTTTTACCATTATCCTCATTGCCTCATGAGACATGCAATGATCTTCTTCCTCAAAGATGATCTAATACAAAACCTTAAAGAAATGCACAACAAGTTTCTCATATATTCTCCTCTAACTGTACTCTAACAAAAATTTGCAATACACATGGATAGGGAGAGTTCTTGGGGTCCAGTTCCATTTTAGACCAGGGAATTCATCTTGAGCACATATTCCATCAAGTAAATAGGAAGACATGTAAAATTGTGGTTACTTTTCTTGTGGTGTATTTTTTTCCTTATTCAAATTAAAATTAAATTGTAGTTGTTGAGACAATAATTGTGACCAATTGAATATCTTCCCTTCTATGGCAATCAAATATAGCATGTAGATCCATCCTTCATGGAAAGATTCAATATTCCGCTATCCTTACACTTAGTAGAACATAGTCATCAAGTATTGGTACAATGTTTTCAGAGACTTGGTCTTATAAGTACTATTAGGCTTCTCGTGAAATTTCATTGATTCTTTCCACCATGACTTGATTACTTCTTTATTATTCAAATAACTCTAAGAAACATAGAATTTAGAATCTAAGTGCTTCTCAGTGTGAGGAAAGTACTAAATCAAGTGAATTTCATGTGGTTGATAGGAGCCAAGTTGTTTCCCACTGACATTGTTTAATGCCATGCTCTTGGTGTGTAGACCCTGGAATATCCACCTGAAAACATTTTCACATGGTAGTACTAGATATATATAGGCCACATTATGGAACACTGATCATTGTATGTTTATATATATTTCCCTATCCTAAAGATATTCTTCAAACTATATTGAAGTGAATACATCTTTGATGGTGACAAAAGAATCATTTTCAATATAGCGTTGTGTGTATCATGGGATGGACACTCTTATCATGGTTCTATCAATGGCCTTTTCAGTACTACTCTTTGTGACCTCCTCTGATGGTTCTTTCTTGCGAGGAATGGTGCCAGCTGATGATGAAAAGATGATGTGTTCATGATCTATGGTACTTGTTGCAAAAGATGAAGTTATGGTGATGACGAGTTAGCTCAAGAGATATTAATTCAAAAATCAACATTTAAGCACAAAAACAATCATAGGGAAAATGGATTGCGCAATGTTGGGCTCATGATGGGTACACTAAGCACTATAACTACACATTGCATAGCTTGTGGGGGAGTATTGCATAGTTATGAATTACAAGGGAGATGATTGTGCATTGGATTTGTGCAATGCACAGTTACTACTAAGAGAGGGATCCTAAACTACATGGTTTGTAGGTGCAATTCATAGGGAGGCCTCACTACTGCCTGTGATTGCATAGTGTGGAATCAGGGAGGCTAGTGACTGCATAGTGTGCAATTTCTATTGGTAAGGAAGGGCCTTTGTTGCTTGTGATTGGGTAATGCGCAATTGAAGAGTGAAACAAGGCTTAAGGATTATGAAATTTCTCTAGCAGAAGGGAAGACTATGGATTTTTGGCTGAAAGGAGGAAAGGTATAGATCAACCTAAGAATCATTCAAACTAGTCAACAACACCAAGCAAAGAAAATAGTGAAAGAAGGAAGGGTATAGATCAGTCTGAGACTCATTCAAACCAGTCACTAACACCAAGCAAAGAAAATAGTGAAAAGAGAAGGACTTTCATGCATAAATACACCCAATAGCACTAATTGTTGGTAGGTGAAGTGAAAAGGAATGTGATGTGACCCTTGAAAAGAAGCTCAGAAGACTAAAACAACACTTGTATAAGTTAATAATAATAAAAGTGCGACTTGCTACAAGAAGAACAAGGCAAAATGAAACTTGCAAACACAAAAATGACAAAAGCAAAAGAAAAAGATGTAAATAGGGACACTTGAGAAACTTACCTAGAAAAACAGCACAAAAGAAATCCAAAGCTCCTTGTGCACATGAGAATGGCTAGAGCTCCAATGTCAAGTATGAGAATGAGATTTATGAGCTTTTCTTATATAGAGTAGCACTCATGAGATTAGGGTTAGGGTTTTTGGTTCACATGCCTAAAACCAAGGAGGGGCCTCTAGTTAACTAACACTTGTTGGAAGATCAAAATAGGAACTTGTGCCAGACTACTAGATAGGAACATGCAACTCCTATTTTCTAGGAGTGGGAATTTTACTAATCCTGGGGACTACGCATTTCATTGCATAAAGGGACTCTGTGGTTCTGTTTAATGATGGATTGCATAGGTTTCTCTCATAAGGTGACTGCACAATTTTCTTTCACAACAGTCACATGCCTCTAAGGATTATGAAGTTTAGTCTCATAAGGAGTTGTGTAGTTCTCTATGATAGAGGTTTTCACAGTTCCTCAAGACAAGGCATGTGATTGGTGCTTGATCAAAGCAGGATTTAGCTTGTGTTTGGAAAGTGTTTACTTGTCTTCAAAATTTGTACAATTGGTGTCAACAAGGCCTAATTGTCATGATGAAAACAGAATAAAGATATCACAAGCCTAACATGAAAGAGTAAGTCATTGCGACACTTAATGAGCAAGAAGAACACTTGGCGATGACTAAAATGACAATTCTTATGATCAAAGGTAGGCTCCAAACTGAAAGCATTTGAAAAATTTTGTAAGGGGCTTATAGCAGCTACAACATGTGTGTAACCAACGTAAATCCATATTAAACAAATATCAATAAATTAAATCCCAAGAGAGGTCAAACTTCTGGAGGTGCAAACCTTTTGTCATGTTTTACAAAGATTTGATCCCTTTAGACACTTGACATATTTCTTACTCTATTGGTAAGTGCTTTATAATTCAAGATATGGAAAAGATTTTTAATTCCTTTAATGATTAATTCATAGTTGTAATGTAATATTTTAAAATTATTAGTAATAAAAATAAGTCAATGTAGGTGTATATATTTTTAGATAAATAAATAAATTTAATGAAAAAAATAAACCAAGGTTTAGCTCAATCAATAAATTAGCAAACAATTAATATAAATAAGATTTAATGGTTTTAATGGTATATGTTACTAATCTCCCATAGATTTAATATTTTTTTAAACTTTAATTACTAGAAATATATTAATATTTTAATATTTATCTAAATTTTCATTATTTTTCTTAACTAAAGAGCTATTAACTATAATTAAGTTATTTTCAAACTCATTGGTGTGACTTTATTAAAATGATAATACGGTGTTTCGAACTCATTGAGATGACATTGTTAGAATGATAATCTGATGTCATATATTATCTTTTTCTTACCGGTGATATGTTAATGGCTATAACATACGATGCTAAAATTTTCCCTGTATTCCGATTTGATACAACACAAGCTTCATAAGGTTTTGTGACAACGTCAAGAAAGTCCTTCGAGATGGGTATACGTAATGGTCCACCTTGCATTTGGTGGATATACCAAACTTGGATAATGAAATGTGATTTTTTAACATTGTAAATTTCGATTAACTTGTGCTATATATATATATGTATATATATATATAGGTGGAGATATAATATGTGTTCTTTTATGTAAAAGATATTTTATGGTATGATAGTGGTGGAGTGGACTTAATGATTATAGTATTTGTTTTTTAAAATGATTATAGTATCTGTTTTTTTAAATGACTAATGATATGTTCAAAAACCAAAGATGTAGAGTTTGTTTCACTACAGAAGAACACTTAAAAGGATGCTAAAATGACAATTTTTATGATAAAGGTAGGCTATAATGATAAAGGTAGGCTATAAAATCAAAGTGTAGGAAAAAAATTGGAGAGGTTTTAGCAACTACAACACTTAGCAACGCATTGGTAGAAATACACTTTCTTTGTATGGATCTAACTTTACATACCAATTCTATATTTTTAGGAGGTATTGTTTCATCCCATTGGTCTTCATAGTTTCTTTATTTAGCTTGATGAGAGATATAGTTTCTTCTATTTATTTCACAATCAAACACTTTCATAAGAAAGTCAAACCTCATTTTTTTTATTAGGAGTTAGGAGTATATAAGAGCACGAGTGTAAGATCAGAGTATTAATATCATCTTTGGCATTACTCTGCTACTAGCAGGCCTATTTAGTGCCCCGACGAAGTCACTTCAAGGAATAACAAGCATTTTTTTGTTGTCAGCAAGCTTGTTCAGTACCTCGGTGAAGTTGCTTGATTCACCTCTCTACGCAAGAAGCCTTTCTCTTCTTTCACTCGTCGTTTATTTTATAGCTTTATGCTCATTGGAATTTTATTAGCATTTATATCGCCACGGGCGAAAAAGGGATGCCGAATTACGGAGAGAAAAAGAGGTTGTTCCTACTTTTACAAAGAATCTTACACACTTTACCTTTGAATTAACTTATCTCACTTAAGTTTCCTCTCTCTACAACTATGTTATTATATCTGTAGTCATTTTTTCTAGCACAAGTGCTTCAGAAGATATAGAAAGCTTCCTAAAGATAGCCATTGGGTTGATTGTAGACTAGTGCCTATGAAATCTTAGATAGAGGAGTGCATGGAAGAATATTAGTGAGGGGTTTCACATAGTTAAAAAGATAATAAAGGGGGGCTTGGTTAAATAGGTCGTCATTAAGGTAAACTCAAGCCAATACATAGATCCAAATGCTCAAAGGGTAAATCGGGCCAACCTCAAAGAGAAATGCTTGGTTTTGGTGGCTGACGCACAATAACATGTAGTTTAATATTGACATTTTATTAAATTGAAGAGGAGAAAAGGAAGAATGGAAATCGTTTCGTAGGCCTGATTGCAATACAGAATCCTAAGCAACAATATTCCAGTAGAAATATGGAAGAGGGAGGAGATGGAAGAGTGGAAAGAGTGGAGCACAAATTAAGGCTTCATGCCACATACCTCATGGGTACCTTTATCACCAAACAACATGAGTAAATATGTTCTCATACAAGTAATGCCGGTTAATTGAATAACACAAGTAAATATGTCTTGTACACAGGTACTGTAGGTTATAGGCTAACACTAGTAAATATGTCTTATACACAGGTATTGTTCGCTATTTGGCAACCTACATAAATCCATGAATCAGAGAGAAACCGATAGCTTCATTACACTATTTCAGAGAAATAAAAACATATATGAAATGAGATTTACATAGGGGAAAACATATTGTGCATTTCCATGATTAGAATCACCAAAGAATTTCATTAATCTTCAAAATGAGTCCCATTCACCAGTCCATTTACATTCAGAAATCTATAGCTCAAGTCCCTCATGAACACGTTTCATAGAACCAAAGTGAAACCACAAAATTTGGACCACTCCGGGTGCAGAATTTTGGAATCTCTATAAAGTGTTTCTTCCCTCTTTTTATAAGGGGGGGGGGGGGGCTTTGAATCAATAGTTTAGAAAAACATCTCCGCCTAAGCATCCAACTGTCTGCTAGACTAGCTCTCTTGGCCTACAGGCTCTACTGCCCAAAATGATTCTAAAGGATTTGATTCCTTTCTTGAAAATACATAGAAATTATAGAAATAAAAGAAAAAGGAAAAACTAAATGATTATGGGAGGACAATATCTCTCTTTCATTCATGGGATCACCCTTGATCAGGCCATGTCTCTGTTATGATGTGCTTCTCATGATGCTTAGTTGGTACACCTATCAATTTTCACCTTAACTGCCTGACTTTCCCACTCTCTTGAGCTGGTAGCGATCAGCTGTGGTTTCCTGTTATAGAGTAGAAGTAGAGATCAAATTGAAAATCCTTCATTGTGTATTTGAGTGGAGCTCCATGTTCAGCTATTAAGTCTTCCTGAGTCCCATACCTCCATTTACTCTCCGAAGACGTGTAGCGAAGTAGTCAAATTCATTTCTGCGAACCATGTAGTCCTTGGTTTCATGTTGCAGGGGATTCTACACTATTAGCCCATATCAATTTGCAACTGCTCCATGTCTTCATTCAATACCTCAGTTGTTGAGCCATTACGTCTTTAAATCTCTCTACCACACTATCGGAACTTTATGGCATCAGGGATTTTACTCTTAAAGGAGTTTAAGAACAACGAGTCTCGATTTCCTTTGGCCCCTTATGGTTTAGCCCCTTTCTACATTTCTTCTCATGTGACTGGGGGCTATGACGACATGCTTAGCCCTAAGGCACTAGGACCTTTGGACTCGTGTCTGGGGGCCTTTTTCCCTTTATAAGTTCTTTGCACCTGCTTTCCTTTAGTCTTCATGACCGTGCGCCCTTTATCGGAGCTCCTCTACATCGGAGGTTTCGAGTCGGGATTTTTACATTAGAGCCAAGATGTGCTTGTAATCTCTGATTGTGATAGTCCTTTAGTGCTTGGCCTCCAGCTCCGCCTTTGGTTTTTATGCCTTTGTGACCACGGACCAACCCCCACATCGGAGACCCTTTATCTTACTTTCCCATGTGTGCAATGCATTACAAAGTGACGATAAGCCTCAACCTCTAATTTGTAATTGCTGATGTGATGTCATCACTGCCACGTGGAACTTCCTGAGTGGTGACACGTGTCATCCGGATATGCCCTCTTTGGACCCTTGCAAATGTTAGATCTACATGCCATGTGTCCTCATACTACCACGTCATGATGACATCAGACACCACATGGATTTATCATGACCAATAGTATTCCCCCACGTGGCCTTCTAGAGGAGAGAGAAAAGACCCGCCTTCCCTTGGTTTTTTGTTGAAATCCTTTGTAAATCGTTTTCGGCCTTTCTCGATGATTTACACTATCATCTCAAATCCTGACACTTTTAATCACAATTGAAACTTTAGAAGAGTGTAATTTCATTTATCGCCGATTTCAATTTGCAAAATGTCTTGAGTTGTTGCGATCATAGATCACCGATTCACCCCGAACCTCCCATCGCCAATATACTATGTGCCATGCACCTCTAATCACAGATGTCGATATTGACGATCATTGATCACAAGTTTTTATGATATGATATTTTTGATATCGGACCTCTGCTATCTGAAGCACTGAATGCTATGCTGCTTCATCCTCCGATATGCGATTTGCGATATGCTCCTGGACCTCCAATATGCTCTTCTCCTTAATTTCAAAGGCAATAAAACCCTGAAACTTCAATAGGCCATATATTCTTATCCAGAAGTCCATTTTTGGACGTCCACATACCGTTAGAAATTTTATTCCGAGAACTATCCAATGGGGAGACTCTGATTTAGCTTGAGAGCTTCTGTGGATTGGAAGATGGCTTCAAACTTCACTGCTATTTTGTAGTTTGGATAACTGAAAGCACATTTTGCAGTGAGTGACAAAAATATCCCTCCCTCTCTCCTTCTCTCTCATTCTCTCCCCACTGCTCTCTATCTCTCCTTATTTGTACTTTATCTTACCCCTCAACATACACACACACTCTCTCTCTCCCCCTTGTCACTCACTCTCTCTCGCCACTTCTCACTCTCTATGTCTTTCTTCTTCCCTCCTTCTCTCCCCCTCCAACTCCATCTCTCTATCCCTCACTCTCTCCTCCTCTCTCGCAAGTCCTTTCTCTGATCCTTCCTCTCTCTCCCTTTATCTCCTACCTCTCTCTCTCTCTCTTTGCCCTCCAATCCTCTCACTATCTCCCTCCCCCCCCCCTCCATCTTTGTGTCTCCCTCTCCCTCTCTTACCCTTCTCTATCTCTATCACTCCTCTGCCTCTCTCTCTCTTCATTCTTCCTCTCCCCTCTCCTTCAATTTATCTCCTTGTATCCCTTTTCACTCTCTCTATATCTCCACCTCTATCACTCTATGTCTTTGTTCTTCCCTCCCATATATGTCTAGAGTTAATATATATCATGATATATCAATATATATTATAATATAAAAAAAAAGTAATATTGTATTAATCTGAAGTTATTAAATTTAATAATATTAATATTATAGTATATTAATATGAATATTAGATTTAATAATAATAATAGTAATCTTTTAATATTAATATTAGGGTTAATAATGTTTTTTTGCATGGTATTAATAACAATTTGACCCATGGTATTTGGCCCATAGGCTTCACCTAAATAAAACATCTTTTTTGAGTTTTAGTAAGTATAAAGAGGTTTATGGGGTAAATATAAAAAGAGGTTTTATTTATTTACCATACCTCTGCATTAAATATAATTTATTTATTTATTTATTTAGCATACATATTTTTTTAGTGTTCGTAAACCTATTTATGTTTTAAATTTATATTGGTTTTATACATAATAATAATTAGATTGATTTTTAAATAGGGCCAACATTAGATTAAAAATGTTAAATGTTAAGCATTACATTTACGTGAGAACTACCCCCATACTGGGTTGTAGAGTGCCTCTCGGCACAATGAATAAAATAACATATACCATAAACATTTAAAGAATAGTCTTACAACATCCACGATACATGCATGAAGGTGTGTTGGCTCTGAGAGCTTTTGATCATTAAGTGAATGTTCCAAGTATACAATACAATGATATGACACTAGCCCCAATAGTGGAACATTAGGTTACTACTTGTTTCTCCAAAGAAAGATACTCACTCCTATGCTAGACTAGAGAAGCCAAGGCTACCAATCTCAATTTCCAATCCCTTTGTTTGAGTTATGAGGGTTTATTTATAACAAATATGATGATATTTCATCTCCCTTTGTGACTTTTGAGCTGCCCTCATGTCTCTTGAACTTATTTTGTATTTATTCTAACTAATGACTCTTCATATTCCACATTTGAATCTTGGACTTCCACTTACATTTTAACTTTTATCATTTTCTAAATACAATAAGGAAAGACTCTCCACACAGGACAAAAAGGTGGCTAGAGACTATTAAGACAAAACTTTATACATTATGCTTGAGTTTGAGGAAACTCTTGCTCGACAACTTCCACTTGTAGCTATGTTTTAACTTATTGGTACTATGCTTGATTTTGTGCTGCTATGTCTTCAAACTTGTATGGAAGATTTGGACTATATGAGACTCTTACCTCCAAATCATTAAGATAAATAGTTTTGGAGCTATATTGAGCTTCATTCCATAATAAGAAAACTTCATGTTTACCTTGGCAGATCCAGCTATATATAGCTACATGTTATGCCTTTAGATCTCCAAATCCTCTTTACTAATAACCTACTTCAAATTGTTCAAGTATTAATGAATTTCTTAGATTATTGGATGTCTCATGGTATCTCCCAATGATTGGATTTCACCATGTATCACTGCTCGTATCTCCTTCAAATGAGAATCAATGGAAGACAATATTTAGTTCTCGGCTTGGAGATGATCAAATTTTTGTCTTGTAGAAACTATGTCCTTTTCTAGTTGCTTATTCTCCTCCATAAAGAAAGTCTATATTTACTTTTGCAGCGTTTGCAAAGGCCAAATTTGTTGTTACAATTGTCTTCAGATCCTTCTTAGTGTCGGTCACAATCACCCTTTTTGTATGAATGAAGCAGGATAAATGAGGTGATTATGAAAATACCTCTACCTTTCCTGTATTATTTTTCTATTTAGATGATCAAAGGTCAGGTTGGAAATATCCATGACCATATCATCATCTGGAGGAGATACTCCTATTTCGTTCAATGGGATGTGGCCACCTGTAAGAGGGGGTGAAAGTTGATTTTTGACTTGTTTTGCAATGGGTACAATGTTAGTATCTTGATTCTCTACTTCCCGCTCAACCTCCATGTCTTGGGACTATATATTCTCCTCACATTCTTATGCAAACTCTCCATCTTTCTTTTGACTTCTTTCTTCATCTTTCAACTATTTTGGTTGTTCTTCATCAATTTGTTTCTATGTTTCTACTTCTTCCTTTTCTCTCAATTCTTTGTGTGCCTACATATCTTCTTCTTCTTCTTCTTCTTTTTTCTGTATTTCTCCTCTTTCTTTATCCATTCTTTGTCCCACCTCTTTTCTTCTTCCTCTTATTTTTTCCTTTCAGTTCTTCTTATTTCTTTCTCCTCATTTATGTTGTTATGGTCTCTCTCATGATAATAGCATATGATTTGAACTTATGGCTCTACTCCACTTGTGTATTACGAACGACCTTCGATGAGCCTCATAAATGGGTGATTATATGGGCTCATTTTACCTCCTAACCTAATCAAATCAATCATTCTCTTAGCTTATTTTATTATTTTATGATTATATTTATGCTTATAGGGTGAGTTGAGTTAGTTATTATGCCATGTGGTCTAACATGTATTTAATGTAGATTATTGATGTATTTCGAGGTCAAAGTCAAGGATCTAGTGGTCAAACTGCAGCAATAACTCGAAGTAGATAGAGGACAGGACTTATAGGAGGGAATCCCCCTCATTTATTTCTCCTCACTTTGAATTCCTCTTCATTCAGCTCGGAGTACAAGCAGCCGAATCATGCACTAGAAGGCGGCCGAGCAAGTGGAAGATGATTGATAGTTATATCCAGTTTTGGGAGCCAAGCCTCCCTGATTTTAAGGAAGATGTTGGTAGCTTCAGATGTATAAGTAGAGAGGCCTAGGTCCTCACTAGGGTCGAATTCTTTTTTTTGCTTGTGTAAACTCTGCTCAAATTTCAAGCCTACTATTTTATGACAGTTTTATGTAATCTTGCTATTTTTTGATAATGAAAATGGAATCCTTTTTGAGCTAGCACTGAGTTACCTTAGAGGCTGAAGCTCTTGGGTTAGGGCCCAATCCAAGCAGCCAAGCTTCTCTTTATTTGTACTTGTATGCTTTACTTCAGTTTGTAGATTAGTTTGATATTAGATGTATTTCTCTTATGGTTAAGAATAGGTTGCTTTTGATGATTTAGTAGCTTGCTTCCATTTGTGCTTTCTGTAGTAGGTTAAGTAGTGATCAAAGAAGATTCAAAAGGCTAGCAACAGTGCCTTAACCTCTCTTCCTCCCTCTGGGACCATGATTTGAGGCAAAGACTCTCTTGCTACCCCAAAAACACAGATTTTCCTCATTCCTAGGACTTCTAGTGTTTGCAGCTCTCTAGTAGGTTGATAGTCCAGTTTTTCTTTGCTTTAGATCTTCTTTATCATGTTCACTTCCTAATTTGCAATATTCCTTTTGCATGCTTTCCTTTCTTACAACATTTCCTAAAATTTCCTTCTATACGTCATAGTTTAGGCCATTTTAATGCAAAACTCTGTTTTTTCCTAGGATGCACTCATTTCATTAGTTCCTTGATTTTCTTGGCTGACTGTCAGTTCCTATGCCATAGATCTCTTCCAACAGTAGGCCAGCTTACCATCAATCACACCCTCTATCTGATCCATGCCCTATAGGTCCCCAAACCTCACCTCAATTCTGCCCTAGTTTCCTTCATTTTTCATAAAACTTCTTCCTCTATCCTTGAGCAAACCCAATCATCTTTCTCTCCCCTAGTGATTCATGGTAGACCTTAGGTGCCCTAACACCTCATTCCAACCTTCATCCACCTTTTCCATCCACTCTTACACCCTCAAAACAACGAAAATTGCTCTCGGCCTCCTCTTGTAGGCCTCCTGTAGTTTCCATGTTTTCCTCCTATAGTTTTCCTGTGTCCTCCTGTAGTTTTTCCTGTAGGCTTTCTTTTGAAGGCTGAGTGTGGGAAAAACCTCCAGAAGGACACCTAATACCTCCTAGGACCTATCCACACCATCCTACAACCTCCCAAGCTCCAAACCACCCTCTAACGCCACCTGTTCACTGCCACACTCACACACAATAAATTAGATGCATGTTAAATTCACATAAAAACACATAAAAATCCAAAAATATGTTTTTTTCTTATTTACTTCCAGAAATAGCATGGTTAGATGTTTTTTACTTCCTTGAGTAGGTAATGGCATTTCTTTCATGGTTTTCATAGTGTTTTTGGCAAAAGTAGAATTAGCTTGTTAATTAGGGTTTACTAGGTTTTGCTTTACATTCCAGTCTTTCTCCTTTCTGCAGTTAGAATAGCATCTGTAGAGTAATCTTTCTTTCATTTCATCACACATAGAGCTTCTTCTAAAATCTATAGAAGTTGGCTTGAGCTCCTAGTGATCTCGTGCCAGCTGACCAAGTGACAACCTACAGTGAGAACTAGTACTTGTGCATATAGCACCGACGCTTCCAAGTTTGTTACGAACTACCAGGTTGATAAAAGTAAAGTTGGTAGCCCATGAGTTGCAGCATTCTTGCTGCAATACTAGAACTCACCACTTTTTAGCGCTTTTGCCACGGAAGCATCAGAGTATTATGTTATTACTGCTTTCTTCTATTTCTTATTGCAACATTTTGATAATAGTTTATTTCGGCAAAAGTAGACTAGTCATTTCTTTTCTTTCAATTCCGAATTTCCTTGCTTTCCTTTTCAATTCTGCAAATTTCCATTTAGCAAGTTCATTTCAGCTAGTTTCAATTTGTTTTTTCCAATCAATATTTCCGTTTCTGTAGGTATTTTCAATGTGGGGAAAAAGAAACAAAAAACCAACCGAAAATATTTCCTTTCATGCCTCGTAGGAGTAGAGATAACTTAGGAAAAAAATTTCCCAACACCCCCACCGCTTCACACAACCAACCTTCTCTCTTCTTTGGTGGCTACAATCAAGAAGAACCCTTAGGTGAAAATCCAGACATATTTGAAGAACCTATAGGGGAGGAAGAAGAAGAAAACATTCCTCTGGAGCCAATGGCTGAAAACAGAAATGCTAGGGGAAATGGAGAGAGAATAGAGGGTACCTTCCCCACTCGGGAGACCAATGGGGACACCGAAATGAAGAATATAAGTCGTTCAGCCCTACCTCACTTCCATGGTTTGACTACAGAAGATCCTGACACCTTCTTGTTCGAGTTTGTTGTCATATGTCGAACTTATGACTATGCAGAAGACGAGGAAAAGTTGAAATTTTTCCCTTCTACTCTCAAGGACACAACACTACACTGGTTCATGGGATTACCTGGTAATAGCATCACAACTTGGGCTCAAATGCAGTAGGCCTTTAACAACAAGTATCGAGACTCTGGTAGGTCAAAAGATACTAAAGAAGAAATCTTCTGAATGACCATAGGAAGTGATGAGTTCCTGGAAGACTATGAAGAGAGGTTCCAGCTCAATTACAAGAGGGCTAGGTGTACACTTGACCCTGAGTCTCTGAGGTTGGTCCTGCTTAGGGGAATTCAGGAATACCTTTTAGACACCCTCCATCTACTAGATGGGGGAGACATCTACCAACTATCCTATGAGGACATAAAGACTATTTTTAGAAACCATTCTAGAGCAGCCAAAAAGAAAGGTAGGGGGAGTCAACCCATAGCCAATACCTCTTCTTCCAATTCATCCATTAAAGGTGAAATTGGAAACATGTTGGAAGACTTCAAGAGTGAGATGCTACAGACTCTTGCCATGCAAATGGATACCTTACATATCAAAAGAAAACAAGAGGAAGCAGAGAGGGCTTTGGCCATTTTTTTCCCTAGATGCACCAGGAGGCATCCTAGGAATGAATGCCCATTGAACTCTATAGAGGTTTGTTCAGTCTGTGAAGAAGATCATTCTACAGATAAGTGCCCTTCCTTGCCTGGACTTAAAGCTGTATACCAAGGGGTCGAAGGAGTCACTGAACAGATCTATTACATAAACCAAAGGAGGCCGCATGGACCTAGACCATACTAGTAGGGGATGCAAGGGACATCTTAGGCATACTATAACCCCAACCAAGTCACCTCCATACCTTCTTGGGGCCCCCCTACTCATCCTTCCTAGTCCATGCCTCCTCCTTGGTCCTTCACATCTCAATATCATGCCCAACTAGCCACCCATTCATTTCAATCCTATGCTCAGCCACAACCTCAGTGGAATGCATCTCATCAGGGATGGAGGCCCCAATACAACTCTCTTCTCGTTCTTCTGCCTCCACCACCTGCCCAACCACAACCATTATCTTCTGCTCCACCATGGCAACCCCAAATGCCTGCCCAGCCAAATCCGAACCCGAACAACAGATAGGCTCAACAAGTGTATAGTGGGGAACCATCATGCCCAACTTATGCTGTGGAGATTCAAGAAATTAACTTGCGATCTGGGAAATTTCTCCCAGATAGCCAGCCTCCACCCAGGGAGGTTGAGGAAGATAAAGAGGAAAGTGAACCTAAAGCAAATCCACCCTTTCCTGAGAGACTATCCATGACAATCCAGCCTACCCCAGAAGAAACTGAACTCCTGGGAGAATTGAAACATTTATGTGTGAAGATACCACTTCTTCAAGCCATAAAAGATGTGCCTATCTACAATAGGTTGATCAAAGAGAAGTGCTTTAGGCATCCAGGAAGGCGTAAGAGAGATGCCCCAACCATTAATGTCATAGGACAACTGTCCGACCTGATGTTGGGGCAGATAATCTGTCCAAAATATCTGGACCCTGGAAGCCCAGTAGTTGATGTCCACATCAATGGCACAATGGTCCCACATACCTTGATTGATCTGAGAGCTACCATTAATGTGATGACAAAGGATACAATGCTAAAACTTAACCTCCAAGGCTCCTTGAGGAAGGCCACGACAATGCTGCAGCTAGCAAACTGCTCCACAGTGACCCCTGAGGGGATTGTGGAAGATGTGATGGTATCCATTGATTCTTGGGAGTACCCAGCTGATTTCTTAATTCTCCAACCAAAGGCAAAGCTCACTGGGTATCCTCTCATTCTGGGAAGACCCTGGTTGGCTACAGCCGATGCCTACATCAGCTGCCGAGCTGGGAACATGACCATAAAGAATGGGCACATGTCCAAGCAATTAATCCTATATCCTCCTGCCCAACCCTTGCTAGAACATGATCTACCTCTCTAGTTGGAGGAGGAGGATGAGGATGAAGTTTATTCTACACCACTTTGTACATTAGAAATCGCCATGGGGGGGGGGGGGGGGGGAACTGCAAGATGAGGATGATATGATTGAAAATTTGATTTAGAATCCACCTCCCAGTGTATCACCATTAGAAGACATAGTAAGAGAAACCCAAAACAACCCCTCAACTGATCTCTATGTGGCCGACCCCACTTCTCTCCATGTTAAAAATATAGAGTTCGGCCCAGAAAGAACATTGAAAATCAATCCATCCCTATCTACTTCCCAGGAGAAGGAGCTATGCAGCATATTGAGAAAACATCTAGATGCCTTCGCCTGGAGTTATAAGGAGATGAAGGGAGTGCACCCTTTAGTATGTACTCATCATATATACATCAAGGAAGATTGCAAGCCAGTCAGGTAGCCTCAAAGGAGGATGAATCTAGCACTTAAAGATATTGTTAAGGAAGAATTGCAGAAATTACTTGATGCAGGATTCATCTATCCCATCTCTGACAGTGAATTGGTCTCTCCTTTGATGCTAGTGCCAAAGAAAAATGGTAAGTGGAGAATCTTTGTCGACTATCGAGAATTGAACAAAGCCACTAAAAAGGACCATTTACCTTTACCTTTCATAGATCAAGTGTTAGATGATCTAGCAGGGAAAATGTTTTTCTCCTTCCTAGATGGGTTTAGCGGGTACAATCAGATTCAAATAAGCTCGAAAGACCAAGATAAGACCACTTTCACTTGTCTTTGGGGTACCTTTGCATACCGGGTCCTTCCTTTTGGTTTGTGCAACGCTCCAACCACTTTCCAAAGAGAGGTATTGAGTATATTTTCTGAACTGGTTCATGATGCAGTAAAAATATACATGGATGATTTTACTCCTTATGGCTCTGACTTTCAAGAAGCTTTATCTAACCTATGAAAAGTTCTAGATAAGTGTATTGAGATGAACCTATCCCTCAGTCTAGAAAAATGTGAATTTTTGATGATTGAAGGGACCGTGCTAGGTCATGCAATATCTCAACAAGGACTACAGGTGGACCCCAACAAAATTGCCATCATCCAAAGGGTCCCACCTCCTCAAAAGGTGAGAGATGTTAGAAGTTTCCTAGGCTTAGCTAGATATTACAGGAGATTCATTAAATACTTCAGCAAGTTAGCCTCTCCTTTGTTTGGCCTCCTAGGCAAAGATGTTGAGTTCATGTGGTTTGAAAACTCTCAAGAAGCCCTAGATACCTTAAAGAGCAAGCTAGTGACTGCCCCAATTCTCAAAGGACCAAACTGGGCCCTACCCTTTCACATTCACACAGATGCGCCGAACAAAGCAATAGGAGCAACTTTAGGACAAATTGATGAAAAGTTACCTTATGCCATATAATTTATAAGCAAAAACTTGTCAAAGGGAGAGTTAAACTATACAGTGACCGAGAAAGAACTCCTAGATGTTGTGCATTCCTTAAACAAATTCAGACATTATATCATAGGCTATCAAACCTTTGTGCACACTGATCATGTTGCAATTAGATATTTAATGAACAAACCAGATGTAAATTCTCACATTATTAGATGGTTTCTTTTACTGCAGCAGTTTGATCTGACCATTATTGATAAGCCTGGTAAAGAGAATGTTGTTGCTGACATTTTGTCTAGAGTAAATTTGCCTGCAGGTGAAGAAGGAATGGTGGATGACCAAATGCCAGATGAACACCTATTTGCTATATCAGTACTCTCTCCATGGTTTGCTGATATAGCAAACTACTTGGTTTCAACACAGTTCCCACCACACCTATCCTCAAAATAGAAAAGCAAGATAGTAAGGAAAAGCACCCCTTTTACCTGGATTGGAGGCAATCTCTTCAAACTTGTCCTAGATCAGATCTTGAGAAGATGTGTCAAGGAGGAGGAAGTCTTTGACATCCTCTTGACCTGCCATGACGGGCCTTGTGGAGGTCATTTTGCAGCAAAAAGAACCGCCTTCAAGGTATTGCAAGCAAGCTACTACTGGCCCACTCTTCATCAGGATGCGAGGAGATACACGAGCCAGTGTGATCACTGTCAGAGGATGGGGAAACCCACTCCAAAGGATGAAATGCCCATGCAACCTCAAGTGACCTTTGAGCCATTTGAGAAGTGGGGCATGGACTTTATGGGGCCTATCAACCCCCCTTCAAAGTAGAAGCAGTACATCACTATGTGCACTGACTACTTGAAAAAGTGGGTGGTCTCAAAAGCAATCAAATCGGCGACAGAGGAAAAAGTAGCTAGGTTTTTGAGGGAAAACATATTCTACAAGTTCGGGTATCCAAAAGAGTTGGTCACAGACCAAGGCAGTCAGTTCACTTCCAACCTGATTGGATACTTGCTCACACATCATAAAATCAAGCACAAGACTTCCACCCCTTACCATCCACAAGACAATGGGCAAGTGGAGGTCACTAACAGAGCATTGGAAGGGATCCTAATCAAGGTAGCGAGCAACAGCAGAAAAGACTGGGCGGACAGATTAGTTGAGGCCACTTGGGCCTACAACACAACATGGAAGACCACCATCGGGTTCACACCCTATGAATTGGTCTATGGGAAGAAGGATTTGTTGTCAATAGAGTTTGAATTCAATAACCTAAGGATGGCAGCTTAGCTGGACCTAGACCTCAGCTATGCACAGAAGGAGAGATTACTTCAGCTCAATGGATTGGATGAATACAGATTGCAGGCCCTTCTCTATACAAAGGTAGTTCAGCTTTAGAGAAAGATATGGCATGACAGAAATATCAGGGAGAAGCAATTCCAAGAGGGAGATGGGGAACTACTCTATGATTCAAGATACAAGTATTTCAAAGGTAAGATGAGGAAAATATGGCTGGGACCCTACACTATGGAGAAATGCAATGATAATGGTTCAGTTCTGATCATAACCATTGATGACGAAGCATCCCCATGCTTGTCAATGGACATCGGTTGAAAGTCTACAAGAAACCCCTCTCCAAGCGAGAGTTTATTGAAGATTTGAATAAAACAATGATGGTATTGGAGCATGTCTTAGCTTCCACTTCACCCACTTACTGAAGAAAAAGGAGAAAAAATAAAGACTCAAGTGAAAACCTCCATGAGGCGCTTGAGTCCCATCATTGGGTTGAAAACCTCTTCTGAGGCGGCCTAGTGATGTCAGAAAAAAAGGGAAAAGAATAAGATCCCTGGGTGAAAACTTCCTTGGAGGTGCCTAGGGCAGGAAATTAAGGTGAAAACCTCTCTGAGGTGCCCTAGTTGTTTTCAAAAAAAAAAAAAGAGAAAGAAAAAATGAATTTTTATTGCATTGTAGGTTTGCAGGAGGACTACAGGGAGCAGAAGAAGGTGCGAAGGGGACCGTGACATTCATACCAGCATCCATCTCATATTCTCCACACCTTCCTCCATCATTTTTGGCATCTCTTTCACCCCACTATACCTCTTCTTCCAAAACTGTGTTTTCTACAGCAGGCTCTGTTTTTTCTACAAGAGGCTCCTTTAGGAATTACAGAGAGCCAAAAGTGTCTACAATAGGCAGTTTGAGGGATAAGAAAAGCTTCATGAGGAACCTATAATCCCTCTTACCATCTACAAACCTCCTTGCCATCATTTCCAAGCCTGCATCACACTCCAAGCATCATTATTATATTTTTTTTCCTTTCCAAGAAAAAACACAGAAAAACAGTTTTTCAGTTTTGAAAAAAAACAAAAATAAAAGGAGGAAAAGGAACCATTAACTTTACCTAAAGCTTACCTACTATCCCTCCATCATTCATCTCCACCTCTGGCATCATTCTCGAGCTCCAAGCACAAGGAAATAGCTGAAGTTTCAAGGGGAGAAGCAGCTACAGGAGCTCCTGTAGGAATTCCTGTAGCAGTTGATCCCATAGAAGTCCAGCACCAACAGCAAGGGACAACACATCTGAAGGTTGAAAAGGCACATGTAGCTCAGCTCTAGCAAAAGAAGAACCTGCAAAAACACACAACAACACATCAGCAAGCAGAGACAACATGCATGAAGGAAAATGAAGGCATGCAGCAGAGAAAGCCACAACACCTCACAGTCGATGGCAGCAAATACACTTGGATTACAGGTAAGTAGCTAAGTCACTCCTCTATTTGCATTTGTGTAATTAGGAATCATACGAAGGAAACGAGATGGTTGAAATTGAAAGAGGGAAAGGTGGCCAGTTAACTTGGCCACCTTCATTTAGTTGACTCCACTTAACTCAGATATCACCCACACGTCGCACAGTCAACTCAAGCAAAAGATGTGAAGGATAGGTAGTGGGAGGAAGAGTTACCTCCAAAGGATAGGTAGTCGGGGGGTCATGATGACCAAGTAGGTGGGGACCAACGGTCCTAATCTAGGCAACGTACACCTTGCCAGCTCAGCATTCATAACCGAAAACAGCCATAAAAGGTAATGAGCACTCCTCCCTGCATATTCTCACCACCTTTTCTTCAGTTTCTCCTCATAACTCAGCCACATGGCAGTCTTCTTATGCCCCCATAGCCTCGTATCCACCATCCTCCATCGATTTCCTCCATATTTTTTCTCTCGGCATCTTCTACAGGAGCCCTATAGGTTTTCTACAGGAGCACCTACAGGAAATCTACAGGAGGGACAATGGGCTTCTACAGGAGGGGAAGTGAGTCATTTTGAAGGGAGGAAACGTGATTTTTGGCACGAATTTCAGTCTGAAGAGGTAGGGTTCATGAATTCCCTCTATTGAATATCAAAATGTGAAAGAGTTTGTCTCAAATTGAAGATAAAATGAGTCTTTAAGAGGGTAGAAATACATAAAAGAAATTCTGTTTTAAAATTAAAAAACACAGTCCCCTCTATTTTTCTATTTCACTCAAAATTATTTGTCTCCACCTCCATATCTGGTTTTTCAAAAGAAGTACAGGCAGTATGACAGGGGGGTTTATGAGAAAAGAGCCCACTAACTCCACTAGACTCCATGCACATCCTCAAGTGGTGGAAATATTTACAAGGGCAAATAGGATGAATTTCTTTGAGAAGATTAGAGGGTTTGATGATGAAATTGCCCATGAATTTGCTCTCTCTCTGGTTGCTCACAAGAACTCATGCTACTGTAACCATTAGAGGCCTCTCTATTGAAATAACCCCTGAATTCATCAGTAGGGTCACTACCCTTTCTCTTGGGCTGCCTTGGAGTAAAGATGAGAAAATAATTAGCCAGGCTGCCAAGAGGAAATTTTTCCAAGATAATGAAACCCCTGTTGAAGACAAAAATGGAATTAGGAAGGCTAGTGTACCATATCCCTAGGATGAGGTCAGCTACAAAGTTATCAAATACATTTCTTGTGAGGGGAGGCACAACATTGTTTATGGATATCATTTCAGAATTCTCCAAGAATTGAGATATGGCATGGATACCCCAGCACATCAAAAGCTCTGTATCCCTTACTTTCTCCTTCAGTCCTTCATTGACTCCAACACCAAGGTACAAGAAGGAAATTCACAGTAGCTAGCTCACTATGGCCTAATCAAGATCCTAGTAAAAGAAGCCCTCCATACCCTTACAATCCCTATAGCATGGGAATTTTTCAGAAATATGACAGCTGAGGATGACATCAAGGCATTAACCTATGATGTCAGTCCTGCTATTAGTGAGGAGGGAGAACAACAAGGAGGAGAAGATGAAGCTAGTGGTGACATAGCAAAGCAAGAGAGGAAGGAGGAAAGAAAAGAAATAGAGGAGGGGAGAGTTGAAGAGACAGAATAGGAGGTAGAAAAAGAGATAGAGTAGGAGGAGGAAAAAGAGACAGAAGAGGGAGAAAAGGAGGCAGAGAGGGCAGAGCAAAGAGAAGAGTCCCCTGAAACTTTGGAAAGAGAAGCAGCAGCTGCCCTCACTGCCCTTAGTACACCAGTCAAGCAGAAGCAAAAGAGGAAAAGAAAAACCTCCATGTATTTCAAGGCAAGCAAGAGTACTAGAATTAAAACAAGCAAACCTCAGCCCTCATCAAAGACTCCCATTAACATTGAAGATTCACCATCTGCTAAGGTGAAATAATCTCCTTCCAAGACACCCATAACCTATGAAATGAGGACTACAAGATCTTCTACATGGAAGGGAAAGGAAATTCTATAGGACCCCAAACCAAACCTACAGCAGACACTATCCAAACTACAGGAGACACAAAAACTTGAGGAAAAGATAGGAGGACAGCCAGAGGTAAAAGAGGAAGCACAAGAGCTACAAGAACTTGACCCCTAGCCTAATCTTGACTCCTATTATAGACTACTTGAGGGAGGCAATATAATCCCATAGAAATTTGCAATTCCACTATTTTTCGAATTGGAAAAAGAGAGAGTGAGAACGCATAGGTGGATGCAGATAGCCAATTCCAAAGGAGTTGAGGATATTGGCCACATGGAAGACAAACTCAAGGAAGTGGAGAGGGAATTGAGTGCACTTAGAGACAAAGAAGCCATTACAAGAAGCCACCTTGAGAATGAGAATGAATTACTAAGGAGGCAGCTGCAGGAGAAAGAGACTCATTTGGCATACATGGCTAGCTTATCCATAGAAGCATTACAATGCAGAACACCAGCCAAATCTTATGGCCTCTATTTGAAGGATCAATGGCTTCAATTCCAAATAAAAACTTTGGCACAAAGAGGCATAATGCCTTTCCAAGACTACAAGCAGTTCATGGATTTGTGTGACCAAAGCACCTCTGAGGACAAAGCAAAGATGGCAGAGTTCTATCTACACAACATGGCCCTCACAGACCTGAATGTGTGGGACCCCAATGCTAAGCTAGGGGATCTGCAATTAATGGCCATGGCATCATGGATGAACCATGAAGAATTGAGGGCAACAGAAATGAAAAGATTGTTAATAAAGAGTAGAATGAAGCATTAATGATAAGAGTTGAGCCATCAGATCCTATGGCACTCATTAGCACACACAACCTACTTGCCAATGACCCTCAGATTGCCCCTAAATATCTAGCCAATCAGGAACAAGCCATTACACACTTTGAAGATATGCTTAGGCTACTTGGGGATGATTGTGTGCATGCATGCATGAGAAGATGGAACACCCTACCCCACAGCTTGTAGATCAGAGAATACCATTCGCCCATGAGGCTGAAGGAGGCATTGAAAAGAATGCCAATGTACAAGCTCTCCATGCAAAGGCTAAATTTCAACTGCATTGGCCTCAAACTGAGTCCTCCACTGATATAAGGCATACTAGAAGGCAGAAGAGAAGAAGAAGAGAAGGAGCAGTGGAAGGACATAGACAAAAAGGCAGGATTTTATGGAGAACATGAGTAGACCACATCAGAAGCTTGGAATGCTAGGGAGGCCACCAGGGCCATGAAAGAACAAGAGATTGACTAGGTTGCTCAGAGGATGAGCAACACCCTCAGTAGGGGGCTGATGACGAGCCTCATAAATGGGTAATTATATGGGCTCATTTTACCTCCTCAACTAGTCAAATCAACCATTCTCTTAGCTTATTGTATGATTTTCTGATTATATTTACGCTTATAGGGTGAGTTGAGTTAGTTATTATGCCATGTGGTATAACATGTATTTAATGCAGATTATTGATGGATTTCGAGGTCAAAGTCAAGGATCTAGTGGTCAAACTGTAGCAATAACTCGAAGTAGACAGAGGAGAGGACTTATAGGAGGGAATCCCCTCATTTATTGCTCCTCACTTCAAATTCCCCTTCATTTAGCTCGAAGTACAAGCAGCCGAATCATGCACTAGAAGGTAGCCAAGCAAGTGGAAGATGATTGATAGTTATCTCAAGTTTTGGGAGCCAAGCCTCCTTGATTTTAAGGAAGCTTTTGGTAGCTTCATATGTATAAGTAGAGAGGCCTAGGGCCTCACTAGGGTCAATTTTTTTTTCTTGTGTAAACTCTGCTCAAATTTCGAGCTTACTATTTTATGACAGTTTTATGTAATCTTGCTATTTTTTGATAATGAAGATGGAATCCTTTTTGAGCTAGCACTGAGTTACCTCAGAGGGCTGAAGCTCTTGGGTTAGGGCCCAATCCAAGCAGCCAAGCTTCTCTTTACTTGTATTTGTATGCTTTACTTCATTTTGTAGATTAGTTTGTTGTTAGATGTATTTCTCTTATGGTTAAGAATAGGTTGCTTTTTATGATTTAGTAGCTTTCTTCCATTTGTGCTTTTTGTAGCAGGTTAAGTAGTGATCAGAGAAGATTGAAAAGGCTAGCAACAGTGCCTTGGCCTCTCTTCCTACCTCTGGGTGTTGGAAATAATACTGAGGGGGGGGGGTGTGAATCAGTATTAGCAATTCAATAATTCATTTCCATAAACAGATTTATATACGCTACTTCTGTTAATGAAACCTGTGTGTATACGCAACTGTGTTTAGAGCAACTAGCGTATACCTTGCAATTTTATAATTTAGTTTGTTGATCTTTAATCTATGTATCAGAACCATATAACCAGTAATTAGATATAGTAAACAAAACATGCAATCACACACATGAACACAAGATATAAGGTGGAAACCTAATGTGGGTGAAAACCACCTGCTGCAATCTTCTCAATCTTTATTTAATAAGAAAATTCTTTTAGAAATTTTGTACTGGTGCAGCCTTATACCAGTATGCAGGCTTCTACCTGCAAAAGGCTACAACCTTCTCTTGTTCTCCAGCTTTTCTTGGAAGGGAGCTACAACCCCCTTAGCTCTTGTACTAGCTGATGTGTTTACTAGTACATAGGTGCTGACCTATAGAAGGCTACAACTTTCTCTTTTCTTCCAGGGACCACGTTTCATAAATTTTCAGACTGGATCCATCAATAACATCAATCAAACATCAAATATATCTACATCAATCAATCTCCTTTGCACCAACCAAAACTAAATCAATCAATCACTTTTTTGAATGTTGTAACCAGAACATAGTAATAGTAACCAGAACCCAATGCAGAACCCAGAACACTGCAACAACAAACAGAAGTAGCTAAAACATATTTTATGAGATGTACACTACTTCAATGTGTTGACCCTGTGTTCATATGCTGTCATCTGAAGGCAGACTTGCATATACACCATTTTTAAGTGCCAAACCAACATGTATACACGCCTTTGCTATACTAAACCTACGTACAGATCTGTAAAAGATGATTCAACCTTTACAACTATTCAGACATCAGTTATACCCAGATCATCAGATTTATAGAATACGACATGCGCCAATTATAAAAGATCAAAACCACACAAAGATACTTCTCTTCAAGCCTAAAGATCTTGACCCATCAATAGAACTTATCCTTCTTCAAGCGCTCAAGTTCCTCCTTGATTCAGATCCAGCTATGCACCATAACCTAATGACCAGTATTCTAGATCTTTCTCTTCATTAGATATTCAATACTTGAGTGCCTTTGCCTAGTGATCTCCTCCTCCTTTTATAGTCTTAGGCCATACTCAATACGATGGTCCAAAACCACTTTAGAATCAACACCTTGGACAAAATACCTGGGGTTAATACTTCGGACAAGATACGTTGGACCAATACCATGGGTCAAAATACCAAGGACCAAATACCACACACCAAAACCAAGTTTTCCAATATGTACATGCTTTTCCTTGCATGAAAGTGTGTGTATACGCATACACACCTTTTGATATGTGAACCCGCATGTATACGCAGTTTGGTCAAGGGGAAATTGTGTATACGGCTTTTTCCTTCATTCTGTGATCTTGAACTATGATCTATTATCTGAATGAGTTGCCATCAAGGACAACACCTGTTTCATAGCACGAAACCTGTGTCATAATGCCAACAATCTCCCCCTTTGGACTTGATGGCAACCCCAATTCATTCTCCCCCTTTGTCATCAAGGGCAAATGGTTATGCTCCCCCTGAGTACATGATAAATTCTCTGATATGTTGAAGTGAGTTGTTCATGCTCCCCCTGACAGTAAGCAAGGTCTGCAAAAAGATATTCTACAAGAAAAACATGACTGTATACATCATAAATGACCTTCCTATCACCAAAGACTCATACATAAATCCATCTCCCAACCAAGTGGGGATATACCAATATTTACTCATCCACCCAACCAAGTGGGGCTACATCAAAAGTTTATACATGATTAAACAAGCACATTACATCATCCATCCCAAGCATAGTGGGGAAACAAAATAGGTCGTTACATGACCTTGATAATAAAAGTTATACATAACATAGAGACAAGACTATGATAGTCATCAGCAACTATTATCAGTAGCATCTGTCAATCACCATCCAGACTAGCAACCATGATCTCCCTCTGCACCTGTTCCACCTAAATTAAAAACAATCGTGAAATTGTACCAAGATCTTCTAAGGTAATGCCAACAATGATAATGCATTATTAGAAGTATATGCTCCCCCTGAACCTGTGCTAGATGATCACTGTTAGACCCATATCAAACTCTTTTCATCCTGAGTCTAGCCCACTGATATTCTTCAAACCAACATATACGCGCTGTATCCATAGAAACCGGCATATGTACGCATATACGCTTCATGAAACTCGAGTACAACCATTTTTCTCTGAAACAAATAAGTGTCAACAGCAAGATGATGCATCAAATACTCCTAGCTTCTGTCTGAGGTATTCAAATGTCTCTCTACGCACTGGTTTGGTGAATATATCAGCAACTTGTTCCTTAGAGGGAACATACTCCAATTTGACCTTTTGTTCAAGCACTTGTTCCCAAAGAAAATGATATTTGATAGGTATGTGCTTGGTCTTGGAATGCATGACTGGATTCTTTGAAATACTAATTTCACTTGTACTATCACATAGAATGGAGATGGGTGGAGTACATGTGATCTGAATGTCTTGTAATGTTTGCATCATCTAAACGAGTTGTGTGCAACAAGATGCAACAGCCACATATTCTACTTCAGTTGTAGATAATGCAATTGAACTTTGTTTCTCGTTGAACCAAGACACTAATCTAGAACCCATATAGAATGCACCACCACTAGTGATTTTTCTATCATCCATGCTTCCTACCCAATCTGCATCTATGTATGCATGAAGTGTAAGATCTATGTCCCTAGGATACCATAAACCAAAATTCTGAGTTCCTTGAAGATATTTGAAGATCCTTTTGACTGCCTGTAGGTGTGATTCCTTTGGATTTTCTTGGAATCTTCCAACTATTCCCACTGCATGCATGATGTCTGGTCAGGTACCTGTTAGATAGAGCAGACTACCAATCATGGATCTATAGGTTGGTTGATGTATTGTTGTTGATTCATCATTTGCGCTGAGGCTGCATCCTATTACCATAGGGGTACATACTGGTTTAGAATCTTCCATGCCATATTTCTTCAAGATCTGCTTGAGGTACTTGGTTTGTGATAAAAAAATACCATCTTTATTTTGTTGAACTTGTAAGCCAAGAAAATATGTGAGCTCACCAAGCAGGGACATTTCAAATTCTTTCTGCATTACCAAGGCAAAGTTTTGACTCATGGCTTCTTCATTGCTACCAAAAATGATATCATCAACATACACAACAAGTATTAGCAATTTATCATTGTCAATTTTTATATATAGATTGCTATCAGCTGATCCTTTTGAAAAACCTTGTTGATGAAGGTATTTTTCAAGACGATAATACTAGGCCCTTGGAGCTTGTTTTAGACCATAGAGAGCCTTTCTAAGTCTGCATACAAGTTTTGGATCATTTCCAAGGATGAATCCATCTGGTTGCTCAATATACACTTCTTCTTCTAGGTCTCCATTAAGAAAGGAAGATTTCACATCCATTTGATATACTTTGAACTTCTGAAAACTAGAAAGAGCAAGGAACATTCTTATGGCTTCAAGTCTAGCAATAGGTGCAAAAGTTTCGTCAAATTCTATACCTTCTTGTTGAGCATACCCTTTACATACAAGTCTGACCTTGTTTCTAATAACTTCTCCATTTTCATTCAGCTTGTTTTGAATATCCATTTGGTTCTAATGACATTCTTATCATTAGGTTTAGGAACCAATTCCCAAGTATTATTCTTTTCAATCTGGTCAAGTTCTTCATTCATGGCCTTGACCCAACATTCATCTTTGCATGCTTCACTTACATTTTGCGGTTCAACGGAGGAAAGAAATGCTAGATAGCTTGAATCTTTTGTAATAGTTCTTCTTGTCTACACTACTGCCTCTTTCTGCCCCAAAATTTGAGTCTCTGGATGATTCGTCTGAACATACCTGTATGGAGTCTTTTCTTCTACCCTTATCTGTTATTCTGGTGCCTCATTGGTTTCTTCTTCATAATTTTTCTGATTTGATGTGGAAGGATAGTCCTCATCTTCTTCATAATCTTCGGTTTTTACCTGCTTTGGATTTTTGCCTGCTTCATCAACCACAACATCAATACTTTCAACAATTTTCCCAAGTCTTTTATTATAACACTTGTATCCTTTACTTCGGGAAGAGTAACCAAGGAGAATGCCTTCATCTGCTCTAGGTTCAAACTTGCCAAGTTTTTCATCAGTCCTTTTGATGTAACATTTGCTTCCAAAAGCTTTGAAGTATTTTACAGTAGGATTCTTACCATACCAAAGTTCATGTGGAGTTTGAGTGTTGTTTACCCGGACATTTGTTTTGTTGAGAATAGTGACAGCAGCAAATGCGGCTTCTCCCTAGAAGGTTGTAGGAGTTCCATACTATAGCACGAGCCATTTGTTGAACAATTCTATTCATCCTTTCTACCACTCCATTTCGTTGAGGAGTTCTTGCTATAGAGAATTCCCTTCTTATTCCACGTTCTTCACATAAGTCGAAGAATTCATCTAAGGTAAATTCCCCTCCTCGATCAGACCTGAGGCATTTGATTTTTTGATCTGATTCATTTTCAACCAAGGCTTTGAAGGCTTTGAACTTTTTGAAAGCTTCGTCTTTATGCTTTAGAAGTCCTATCCAACACATTCTAGAAAAGTCTTCAATGAACAATATAAAGTTTTCTTCTACACGAGGTGACTTTTTCCTAGATGGACCAGATAAATAAGTGTGAACAAGTTCAAGAGGCTTACTAGTTGATCCTTCCTTCTCAGGAAAATGTGCTCTGGTTTGCTTACCAAATTGACATGATTTGCATATTGTGTTTTCTGGAATACTGATATCTAGAAGATCATGAACAGCCTTGTATCTGCATGCTTTTCTTATTTGATGGAAGCTTAGATGCCCCAATCTTCTATGCTATAGCTAGTGTTCATCATTTTTTCTTAAGTAGCACTGTTGTTGTCCCCCCTTGAGTATGTACAGGTTGTTTGGAGTTCTTACACCTTTGATCATTGTTTCTTCTGTATCAATCTCATGAACAACACATCCATTTGATCGAAATACTAACTCATTTCCTTAATCACACATTTGACTGACACTCAATAGATTATGCTTTATACCATCTACATACATAACATCCCCAGCTTTAACCTTTTCTTTCAAGAGAATAGAGCCTTTACCTTTTATGACTATAGGAGTGTCATTACCAAATGAGACCTTCTTTTCCTTTTCTAAGGCATTATATGGCTGAAATTTTTCTCTATCACCTGTCTTGTGTTTCGAGCATCCATTATCGATATACAACTGATTTTCTTGTCCTTCTGCATATAAGGCTATTCCACATCTTTCTATTTGTGGTTCTTTCTTTCTCCATGTTTTGGGACCCAATGAAGCTTGGTTCTTCTGAGATGTTTGTCGAAATTTACTCCTGCATTCAGAATCTTCATGACCTAAATTGTTACAGATAGAGCATTCTATTTCATTTTCAAGAGCAGAAAACTTATTGTAGGTCCTTTTCATGATCCCAGTCACATTCCTTTGATTTCGTGCTTCTCTAGTCATGATAGTCTTGTAAGCAACACATTGAGTAGCTTTGTGTCCAAAGTTATGACATGAAAAACATTGGCCATTAAAGAAATTCCTGCGATTATCAAATCTACTGACTTGATGATTATAGTTTCCATTGACATTCATTCTTGAAGCAAATTGAGACTGATTTACCTGTGGTTGGTTATAGCTTCTGTTCATCCTTGAAGTAGATTGAACTCGATTTACCTGATGATCTGCTTTATGCCTTTGCTGACGATTGTCAACCTGTTCACTTCTCCTTGCTGCATCAAGATAGCTTTTGGAGGTTGATGGCTTCTGTGCTTGAGATGCTTCTTCTATATATCCAAGACTTGTCTTTATCAGAGGAGAACGTTGCACTTTGATAATTTCATCTAAAGTTTCTGATCCTTTAGAAAATCTAAGATTGAGAGCTTTTGTTTTCTCAATATCTTTTCTTAGACCCACAATTTCACATTCTAACTTTTCATTGTGTTTTTCCCTTTTAGCAAGTTGGAATGTCAGAGTATCTATAATCATACTCTTTTCTTCTAAACAGATTTTAAGTTTAGAAATTTCTTCATAGAGACCATCTTCATCTAAAGCATCCAAGAAATCATCATCTTCAAAAGCCATCAAAAGTCTATAATCATTACCAAGTTCATGTTCATCACTATTTGATAAACCATCGTTATCTTCGTGTGTATAGTAGCTCTTCTTACTTGCATTCTATTTTCTATTCCATTTTTCTAGTTCCTCACCTTTATCCACCTTATCTTTATGAGGACATTTGGCTGCATAATGACCGACTCTTCCACAAGCAAAGCATTGAAAGGTAGTTTACCTCTGAATCTTCCAGAACCCTGTTGAAGGTTCTTGACAAATTTTGCTTCTTCCTCTCCTTCTGAAATGCGTCCCGATTCATTTATATCTTCTCTTTCCGAAGCCTTGAATGTGGCTTCTCTCATATCTGATGGACCCCCTTTTCTCATTTCGAAGCAGTTAGGATTCTGTGCAGTTGTGCCATAGTAATACTTTGAATATTCTACTTTTCTTCTATGGCAAAAACTTTTGGTTCAAACTTAGAATACAGGGATCTCAAAACCTTTTCAACTACAGTAACTTCCTCTATCTCTTCACCCAAGCTTTGCATGCGATTAACAATCTCATCTATACGTAAGAAGTAATTAGCTATACTTTCATCATTGTGCATTTTGACAGTTTAATATTGAATTCTGAGAGATTGTAGTTTTGCACGTTTTACCTGATCATCTCCTTCATAGCTTAGAACGATCTTGTCCCATATTTCTTTGGTGGTTTTGAGCTACATAACCTTGACAAATTCTGATTGTGACAGACTCCCCAATAGTGTGTTGACAGCCTTGGCATTTGTTTCATACTGCTTTTTACCTGCAGTATCTGTAGGAATTGCTGATGGAAATGTGTATCCTCCTTCCACGATTTCCCAAACTTCTGTTCCAAGAGATTGAAGATAGGTTGTGGTTCTTACCTTCCAATAGACAAAGTTGCTCCCATCAAAGATTGGTGGTCTAATGGATCCCTCTCTTTCGTAGGTACTCATGATGATAGATCTTCCTTCAAGCGATCAAGCTTTTTCTGAAGGACCTACTCTGATACCAATTGTTGGAAATAATATTGAGAGGGGGGGGTGAATCAGTATTAGAAATTCAATAATTCATTTCCATAAACAGATTTATATACGCTACTTCTGTTAATGAAACCTGCATGTATACGCAACTGTGTTTAGAGAAACCAGTGTATACCTTGCAATTTTATAATTTAGTTAGTTGATCTTTAATCTGTGTATCAGAACCATATAACCAGTAATCAGATGCAGTAAACAGAATAGGAAATCACACACATGAACACAAGATATAAGGTGGAAACCCAATGTGGGTGAAAACCACCTACTGCAATCTTCTCAATCTTTCTTTAATAAGAAACTTCTTTTACAAATTTTGTACTGGTGCAGCCTTATACCAGTACGCAGGCTTCTACCTGCAAAAGGCTACAACCTTCTCTCATTCTCTATCTTTTCCTGGAAGGGAGCTACAACCCCCTTAGCTCTTGTACTAGTTGATGTGTTTACTAGTCCGTAGGTGCTGACCTACAGAAGGCTACAACCTTCTCTTTTCTTCCAGGGACCACGTTTCATAAATTTTTAGAGTGGATCCATAAATAACATCAATCAAACATCAAATATATTTGCATCAATCAATCTCCTTTGCACCAAACAAAACTGAATCAATCAATCACTTTTCTGAATTCTATAACTAGAACACAGTAACAGTAACCAGAACCCAATGCAAAACCCAGAACACTGCAACAGCAAACAAAAGTAGCTAAAATATATTTTATGAGATGTACGCTACTTCAATGTGTCGAACCTATGTTCATATGCTGTTATCTGAAGGCAGACTTGTGTATATGCCGTTTTTAAATGTCAAACCACCGTGTATACACGCCTTTTCTATATTGAACCTACATACAGATCTGTAGAAGATGATTCAACCTTTACAACTATTCAGACATTAGTTATACCCAGACCATCAGATTTATAGAATATGACATGTGCCAATTATAAAATATCAAAACCACACAAAGATACTTCTCTTCAATCCTAAATATCTTGAGCCATCAATAGAACTTATCCTTCTTGAAGCGCTCAGGTTCCTCCTTGATTCAGATCCAGTTGTGCACCATAACCCAATGACCAATATTCTAGATCTTTCTTTTCATTAGATATTCAATACTTGAGTGCCTTTGCCTAATGATCTTCTCCTTCTTTTATAGTCTTAGGCCTTACTCAATGCCATGGGTCCAAAACCACTTTAGAATCAATACCTTGGACCAAATACCTGGGATTAATACTTCAGACAAGATATCTTGGACCAATACCATGGGTCAAAATACCAAGGACCAAATACCATGGACCAAAACCAAGTTTTCCAATATGTATGCACTTTTCCTTGCATGAAAGTACATGTATATGCATACGCACCTTTCGGTCTGCGAACCCGCGTGTATACACGATTTGGTTAAGTGGAAACTGTGTATACCTCTTTTTCCTTCATTCTGTGATCCTAAACTATGATCTGTTATCTGAGTGAGTTGCATCAAGGACAACACCTATGTCATAGCGCCAAACCTATGTCATAATTCCAACACTGGGACCATGATTTGAGGCCAAGACTCTTTTGCTACCCCAAAAACACATATTTTCCTCATTCCTAGGACTTCTAGTGTTTGCAGCTCTCTAGTAGGTTGATAGTCCAGTTTTGCTTTGCTTTAGATCTTCTTTAAATTTTCACTTCCTGATTTGAAATATTCCTTTTGCATGCTTTCCTTTCTTACATCATTTCCCAACATTTCCTTCTATACATGATAATTTAGGCCATTTTAATGCAAAACTATATTTTTCATAGGATGTACTCATTTCATTGGTTGCTTGATTTTCTTCGTTGACTGTCAATTTCTATTTAGCAGATCTCTTCCAGCGGTAGGCCAGCTTACCAATAACCACACCCTCCATCTGATCCATTCCCTATAGGTCTCGCAAACCTCACCTCAATTCTGCCCTAGTTTCCTTCACTTTTCATAGAACTTCTTCCTCTCTCCTTGAGCAAACCCAATCATCTTTCTCTCTCCTGGTGATTCATGGTATACCTTAGGTACCCTAACACCTCATTCCAACCTTCATCCACCTTTTCCACCCACTCTCACACCCTCAAAACAGCGAAAATTGCTCTCGACCTCCTCCTGTAGGCCTCTTGTAGTTTCCCTATTTTCCTCTTGTAGTTTTCCTGTGTCCTCCTGTAGTTTTTCCTGTAGGCTTTCTTTTGAAGGCCGAGTGTGGGAAAAGCCTCCAGAAGGCCACCTAAGACCTTCTAGGACCCATCCACACCATCCTACATCCTCCCAAGCTCCAAAACCGCCCTCTAATGCCACCTGTTCGCTGCCACACTCACACACAATAAATTAGATGCATGTTAAATTCACATAAAAACACATAAAAATCCAAAAATATGTTTTTTGCTTATTTACTTCTATAAATAGCATGGTTAGATGTTGTTTACTTCCTTGAGTAGGTAATGACATTTCTTTCATGGTTTTCATAGTGTTTTTGGCAAAAGTAGAATTAGCTTGTTAACTAGGGTTTACTAGGTTTTGCTTTACATTCCAGTCTTTCTCCTTTCCACAGTTAGAATAGCATCTGTAAAGTAATCTTTCTTTCCTCTCATCACACATAGAGCTTCTTCTAAAATCTATAGAAGTTGGCTTGAGCTCCTAGTGATCTCACGCCGGCTAACCAAGTGACAACTTGCAGTGAGAACTAGTACTTGTGCATATAGCACCAATGCTTCCAAGTTTGTTACAAACTACCGGGCTGATAAAAGTAAATTTGGTAGCCCAGGAGTTGCAGCATTCTTGCTGCAATACTGGAACTCACCAACTTTCCTCTTATATTTTATACTTACTGGAGTGGGAACTTCCTACTTATTTCCTTCCTGGGTAACACTCTGCTCAGCTATTGTATTGGAAGGGTCTGCATCTTTTCCTGGTGCATGTGTTCGAGAAGAATTATAGTAATTCTTCATATTATCTTCCTTTTTCCTAGAATAAGACTGATAAGTCAAGGAAAAATGCAACATAGTGCAATTTATTTTGCATATTCCTGTAGGATCATATATGTGGAAGCTCATCTCACTGAACATAAGGATTTTAAGTTGTTATACTTCTACTTCTGCAGCATTTAAGCACTTGAACTCATAGGATTCCACCTGTAGAGGGAAGGTGGGCCAATGTGCCTTCTTCTTCTTCTACAACAACTAAAAAATACCTATGCTAAGCTGATAGGAAACCTCTTGCATTTCCACCTTATCTATCACATAACTCAGCAAAATATGTGGAGGTTTCTAAGAACCAAATACTCTGAGGTATGTGCCGTCGGATGAGGTAAATTGATCTGTGATTTTTTCTAATGTCTTCATTTCCTCATGGGAAATTAAAGGAGCTTCATCCTCAAAGATCTTTTGATACAAAACCTTTAAGAAGTGGTCAACAAGTTTCTCATGCATTCCCCTGTAATTGTACTCTAACAACAATTTTCAATACACATGGACATGGAGCTCTCTAGGGGCCTAGTTCCATTATAGAACATGGATTTCATGGTGAGCACATATTCCATCAAGTAAATAGGCAAACACGTAAAACTATGTTTTCTCACCTCATGGTGTGTTTTCACCTTATTCAAATTAATTTGGAGTTGTTGAGACAATAAGTGTGACCAATTGAATATGTTCCCTTTTGTGATGGTTGAATATAGCATGTACATCCAACTTCAGGGAAAGATTCAGTATTTCTTTGTCCATAGACTCAGCGACACATAGCCATCAAGTACTAGTACATTATTTTAAGATACATGGTTTTGTAAGTTCTCTTAAGCTTCTCGAAAAATTTGACCGACCCTTTCCACCATGACTTGATTACTTCTTTAGTATTCAAATACCTCAAACCAATGTAGAATTTAGAATACAATTGCTACTTAGTCTTGGGCAAGTTGTAAATCAAGTGAATTTCATGTGTTTGATAAGAGGCAAGTTGTTTCCCATTGACATTGTTTAATGACATGATCTTGGTGTGTAGACCTTGCAAGACCCACTTCATAACATATGCACATAGTAATACTAGATATCTGTAGTCCACCTTATGGAACCCTCATCACTGGATGCTTATATGAACTTCCCTATCCTCCAGATCTCCTTCGAATTTTGTTGAAGTGAATACATATTTGATGGTGATCCATGTGACAAAAGAATCATTTTTATATAACATTGTTTGTCTAACAGGATACATACTCCGGTCATGGTACTATCAATGGCCTCTTCATAATTTCTATCTCTGACCTCCTGTGATGATGCCTTATTGGGAGGCATGGTGCTACATGATGATGAAAAAATGATGTGTTCAGGATCTATAGTACATGTTGCAAAATATGCACTCATGGTGATGACAAGTTAGTTCAAGACATATTAGTTCAACGATCAACATTCAAGAAGAAAAATAATTGTTGGGTGTGGAGCCTGATTATCTTCTTTATATAGAGGTATCGCCACATTGGACTCGATTTCGTAATGTGGCAGCAATGACGCCCGTAAAATATACGCTGTAGGGGGATCTAGGGGGGGCGGTTGCGACCTTTGGGAGCCCCCCCCCTGGTGAGGGGATCAGGGGCAGCGCTGCCGAATTTAAAAATAGATGTAAAATTGCCTTGTAAAATGTTGTAATTTCGTAGTAAATCTGGGCCATTCATTAGGCGGAGATCTGACGGTAGAAGTTATGTTTAATTTAGGGTTTTTTTCCCAAGAAGGCAACCCCTCGCTATATATGAGGGAATTGTATTGCATCTATGTAGATCTGTATTCTAAGAGATAAGAGAGAGGAGATTGAGCGAGAGAGAAGAGGGAATTACAACGGATCTGCTATAGGTTGTATCTCTTTAGTTTGCTGGATAATATAAAAGGAAGGACTGGCTGTTTCTCCGTGGATGTAGCCCAAATTGGATGAACCACGTATATCTGTGTCTCTCTTGTTTTATGCGTTTTGTGTGTTTATATTTTTGCAATATTTTATGGGTTCCATTCCTCTGTAATATATAAGTTTCTAACAATAATCATTGGGAAAAGGGATTGCGCAATGTTGGGATCTTGAGGGGTAGGCTAAGCACTAGAACTATGCACTATGCATCTTGTGGAGGAGGATTGCATAGTTCTAGATTACAGGGGAGCTAACTATGCACTAGATTTGTGCAATGCACAGTTGCTACAAGGAGAGGGAGCATGGATTGCGTAATGTTCAGTTACAACTGATAGGGAGGGATCATTGTTGCTTGTGGTTGTCCACTACATAGTCAGGGATGCCAATGATTGTGCAGTGCATAGTTGCAACTAGTATGTAAGGGCCTTTATTGTGTGTTATAGCGCAATGCGCAGATGAAGAGGGAAGCAAGGCTTAAGGATTGGTAGTTTCTCTTGAAGAAGGACAATCTCCAGATTTGTGACTGAAGAGAGGAAGTGTGTAGATCAACCCAAGAATCATTCAAGTCAGTCACTAAAATCAAGAAAACAAAATTGTGAAAAGAGAAGTACATGCATGCATAAATACACCTAAAAATAGTAATTGTTGGTAGGCGAAAAGACAAGGAATGTGATCGAACACTTGTAAATAAGCTCAAAATTATAAAATGACACTTATAGAAGTTAACAATAATAGAAACACCACTTGTTATAATAATAACGAGGGAAAACAACACTTGCAAACACAAAAATGGCAAAAGAAAAAGCAAAAGTGACAAAACCAACACTTGAGAAACTTTTTGAGAAAAGTAATGCACATGGAATCCAAAGCTCCTTGTGCTCATGAAAATGGCTAGAGCTCCAATGCAAAGTGTGATAATGAATTCTATGAGCTATTCTTATATGGATTAAGGATTCATGTGGTTAATTGCAAGTTTTAACATGAGTTTTTGAATGTTCTTATGTAAATTTCATGTACAAATTAACATAAACAAATGACTGAACAATAACATATAAAAAATAAGAATATCACCAAAATAGTATAACAACAACACATGATTAAGGAGTTCACTCCTCTTGGGCTACATCTCCTTGGTCTAGTTTTCAATGGCTTGGCCTTCTCTATTATGCTCAAAATTGTGAATACATCAGTTTACAATGCTAAAACTACTCTTAAACATGTTCCAATGGCTCCAGAATGCCTAAAAAATCTTGTCTAGCCTCTTTCTACTCCTAATTTGGTAAAAAACTAAAGAAGTTATGTCTTCCCCAAGTCTTTATGTTAATCGTACCTCAAGTTCCTAAACATCTGGCACCATCCTACAAATTTGCCTCCAATTCCACTTACCGAGTGTCGATTTTGCCAAATTCTAGGTGAATTTGTGAAATGGATTAAATGCCTAATGAGGCCTTAACCCAAAAAATTAGGTTACATGGGGGGGGGGTGGCACATGCTTGGTGCTAAGGCCAACGGCCTACCCCCACCTTTCGCGCCCCCACTTTGCTCCACCCACAATCGTGTTGAATGCATGCGCTTAGGTGTTGGCCCCCATGGATGGCCCCTTTTCCGGATGGCATGCAATGTAGACTTTAAATACAAGCCGACAATGATAGTTGTTAAGAAATATCATGTGACATGTGGTTAGACTTAGTGCTTGGAGTTTGGAGGTCACGGGTTCGACCCCCACCATTGTTGCCCAAACCTTAAGCCAATTTTTGGTGGCCCTCGTGCTACCATGTGGCAACACTTTGTTGGGCCACGTGGCAGTCTATGGTTGGCAACCAACCAACCAATGAAATTCGTCCAAAACTCCACCAATGAAATCGAGCCACTTCGCACCATCTAATTCGCCAGAGGAAACCTTCATATGCACAATCACCCTACCACATAGGCATGCCCATTCAACACCACATTAGCAAAATGGATTGTTGACTTTGTTGTCTGCATATTTTTTTTTTAAATTTGCTTGTTTAGGAAAACAAACAAAACATGTTTCTAGGAGCATACGGAGTCCTTTTCGCATGAACAAGTTGCACTGGATTTAGGAAAGAAAGCAATACACATTCATTTAGGTTACACACCGATTTGACAACTTTAAATTTTGAGAAAATATTTGAGCACTTGAACATTCCTCCCCATTGGAAGCTTTTGGACCCCAAAATATCACTTTCAGTTGTTCAGCAAGTGAGGGTATAGTTCCCTCACCTTTCCAATCTCGATCCATGTTTCCTTGGAAGGATTTGTTCCTTTGAGCCCCACATGAAAGTAATCCACATTCCATTGTCTTGAAGACCTTGTTCTTCTGTCAAGAATGGTGTCTTGTTGTAGTTCATCAAGGTATTCAAGAGAGAAATCTTCAATAGACAGAATTTGAACATTCTGTCCTTTATCTTCAATCAAAGAAGACTCATACAACCTTAAATTTTCCACATTAACAACATGTTGGGTTGATATGCCTTGGCCCAAGTTCAAAATTAGTTGCACGAACCAACAAAACCCTAAACTGTTGGCCCTTTTGGCAACAACCCGTGTAATGCAGGCTCCAGCCTCACCCGAAGCAGTATTGGGGGATAACAAAACTAGGTTTCTGCATCCAGAGGTCTGTGTGATGGGTTCCTGTGGCTTCTAAGTCTTAGTTATGTCTTCGCGAACCCTAACCCTTATAACAAAGATAATTATTGTAATTTACATAAACAACCTTTATACCTTCACAAAGGTCTTTAAATATTCATAACATCAATAAATCATACTGATCCACTACTTTTGCACACAAGATAATAATTTATTCATATAACTTCAAATACAGAGAAAAAAACATAAAAAAAATGCAGAAGTATTCACAGATACACAAATGCATAATTTATGGACCAAAACTATCTTTATTAAATGTGTTCTTTCAAGTACATAATCTTCTTCCGTGCACACTCAGTTGTAGGGGCCCGCACACTCAGCTTGCAAACTTACCAAGGTCTCCACGCACTCAAATGTAGGAGCCTTCCCCTTCCCCTAAGTATAGGAAACAGACTTTGATGCCTTAGCTTACTTGTCCAAACAATAATCTTCTATTAATTAGTTACCTCCTAGACTCGCTATGACCCTTCTATATATATCCTTTTCTTTTATAATATCATGGTCCGCAAACCATGGGCGGGTCTCAAAAATTCTTATCTCCTAACAACCTAAGGGACTAAATCCCCTTTGACTCTTATTACCTTCACGCTCTGCTTCCACAAATCACTACGACTTTACAATTATACAAAAATAAGTACCAAAAGTTGACCCCAGGGGACCCTATCCCAACACAACAGCATAAATTTTCATATATGAAGGCAAATCTAATCTGAAGGCATTGTCACCAATCTTTTCTAAAATTTGGAATGGACCATATCGAATTGGTTTCAGCTTTTTACCTTCTCCTTGGAGCCTTTCTTTGCTAATGTGAAGCCAAACTTCATCACTGACTTGGAACTTGTGATCTACATGGTGCTTGTCGTGCCTTGACTTGTACTTTCCTTGGCTCTTCTCTAGCTATTCTTAAACTCTTTGGTGTACCAATTTTATTTGTTCAATGAACCTTCTTGCTTTGTCTATATCACTATGACCATAAATAGAAACATCCTTTCCAAAAATGAAATCCAAAGCAGAATTAGGCAAGTATCCCAAACATTCTTCAAATGGTGATGTTTGAGTTGAAGAGTTCTTAGCCTAGTTCTAAGCAAGTTGAATGTAGTGCAAATGTTCATCCCACAACATAGGATGCTTGCTTCAATACCCATGAAGAAGATATATCACTGTCCTATTCACCACCTCGATTTAACCATCTGTTTGCAGATGAAATGATGTACTCTTTTTCAATTTGGTGTCCATGAATTCCCACAAGCTTGACAAAAATTTCCCAACAAAGTGAGAATCTTGATCACTAATAATGGATGTGGGCAATCCAAAATGCACTCATACATTCTGAAATAATAATTTAGCAGTTTGTTCAGCTATAATTTTCCTTTTACATGGAATCAAAATACACATTTTTCTGAACCTATCAAAAACTACATAAAAATAATCATGACCTCTTTTTGACAATGGAAGGCCTCCTACATAATCCATAAAAACACTCTCCCATGGTTGTGAAGGTACCATAAGTGGTGTGTACAATCCTACCTTCCTATTGCTAGGCTTATTGACTGCACATAATGAACATCCGTTAATCAAATGTGAAACACTTTCAAGCATATGAAGCCAATAACAATACCTCTGTATATGTGCCAGTGTCTTACTTACGCTGAAATGACCAGCAATAAGAGAAGTATGTGTCTCTCTTATGATGTTGACTCTTTCTCCCTGTGGAATACAAATGTTGCCAAGATGTTACAACAAGTTATCATGCAAATGATAATCCAATTCCTCTACTTGGTTACCTTGACTCAAGCTTGCATAAACATCTTGAATGTCATTGTCTAATGCATACTTCTCAATATAAATTTCATCCAAAATAAAATTATGGTCGAGTAAAGTAGTTTCACTACTAATAGGCCTAGAATGCATATCAACAACTTTATTGTAGATACCTTTCTTATACCTTATCACCAAGTGGAATTGTTGATGAAAACCCATCCATCGGATGTGCCTTGATTGTTGCAACTTTGATTGAGATTGAAACTATTGCAATGGTTGATGATCAGTGTGAATGATTGTTTCCTTACCCATCAAATAGTGTTTCCACTTTTTCACACTTTGCACTAATTCATACAATTCCTCGTCATATGTAGGATAATTAATCACTGCACCATTGAAAGTTTCCAAATGAAAATAGATAGGCTTACCATGTTGCATGAGGATTGCACCCATGGTGTAGTCACTAGCATCAGTATGGATCTCAAATGACTGTCTCAAGTCTAGAAGTGCAAGTATTGGAGCTGAACTAATCTTTTCCTTCAATGCATATAAGGCCTTTTTATGTTTGCCTCCTCACTTAAAAACCTTTTTCACACTAGTAAATACATGCAAAGGAGTTTCTATAGAAGAAACGTTAGCAATGAATTTCCTCCAATATTAGACTACTCCCAAAAAACTTCTTACCTCAATAACTATCTTTGGCCTTCGCCAATTCAGAATGACATCAACCTTGGAGGGATCTATTTTCAACTCACCTCCTCCAACAATATGACCCAAGTAAACTAAAGAAGTTTTTCCAAACTCACACTTTGACATATTTAAATACAATTTTTCTTTCTTTAAGACATCAAGTACTTTTCTCACATGCATGACATGTTCATCACGGGATTTACTAAAAATTAAGATGTCATCTAAGTAGACTATAACAAACTCATCAAGAAATGGCCTCAACACATCATTGATCACATGCATGAAGGTAGCAGGAGCATTACATAAACCAAAAGGCATAACTATCCATTCAAACAAAGTTTCTTTTGTCTTCCAAATGTCTCCTTCAACAATTCTAATTTGATGGTAGACACTCCTTAAGTCCAACTAAATAAAATACTTTGCATCTTTCAATTGATCAAGTAAATCATCTATTCTAGGCAGTGGGTAATGATTCTTTACCGTAATCTTGTTTAGTGCATGGAAGTCTATTGGCTTAGTGGGTCCTGACCCAGATTCAAAGTTAAGTTTGCCAAACAAATCCGTACACTACTAGCCCTTTCGACATCAACCCGCGAAGTGCAGACTGAAGTCTCACCCGAAGCAATATGGGGGGATGTTGGAACCAAGTTTCCACACCCAGAGATGATTGTGATGTTGTTTTTTATACCCTTTATCTTCCTTTGTGTAGATCAATAAGACTCCAAGGCTTATCGCTATAACTTCCTCTTATCAGCCTCTAGACCTTTGTGAAGATCTACAACTATCTTTTGCAGACCCTAAATAGGTGAATCACCTACTTACGCACCTCTGTATCTGTCCTTAGTTCTATATTTACCTAGATCAGCTTAAGTGTCTAATAAATTTAACATGCATTAAGATATTCTTTGTGTAAGCAGATATTAGTACTTGCGTTCTTATAACAATGTAAACACATGTAGAATCTTGCATTAATATAGTATCAAATCATAAACCCATCATTCATCATAATGTAATTGCATTCATTCATAACAGAAGTAAATGTAAAAAACATAGATATTTCTAGAATAATCTCTTTATTGATACTTCAGTTCTACTTGCAGACTCAAGACTACCCTACACACTCAGCTGCAAGGGTCCACGCACTCAATAGCGGACTTTACTCTAGGCCTCTGCGTACACAGCTACAGAGCCTCTCTTCTACTCTAAGACTCTTCTCTCTTCACTTTTTAGTGACCCTTACGTTCATTCTTTGCTCATGAGCCATTATTATACCTTAGACTCTCTAAGAGTCTCCTTTTTATACAATCCCATGGTCCGCGGACCATGGGTAGATCTACTGAAGCCGACACAACTTACATAAAAGAAAGGAAAATCCCTTTATGACACCTACTATCTACACACTCCATGATCACAACTTGCAGAGACTTTACACTTTACATAACAAAAACTTGGGCTTTCTACCCCAAAACTTGGGCTTTGCCCAAAAACTGATCGCAGGGGACCCTGTCCCAATAGGCCCCCAACACAAATATTGTGACTTGCCCCTGAGTCACTCTGTTGGCATGAAGATCTTAATATGGAGACCTCCCAGCTTGACTTGAGCCACAGCTATCTAAGTCACACTCTGTGTGGCTGTCTTCTTGATCTGCTCCACCAGTTGCTCTGTTGTTGGTCTTGTACTGTCTTCCTTTACCTTCTGATGTGTCCTTTGTAGGCCTGCCAGCTTCTCTTCAATGGAGATAGAGATAACATAGGCCTCGTCTAGCCAAGGCTCTAATCTGGCCTTGAGGACTGCCTCTTTCCGTTGCGCTGCCTCCACCTATTCCAACAACTACTTTTCCTCATGCATCTTATCCAATTGCTATGATATAGCTACGGTATGTGTCGTCGCTCTTGCTTCATCATATTGCTACTGCTATTCCCAGGCCTCTGTGTTTAACCTCTGCAGGTTAGGATCTTCTTGTAGAGTCATAACGACCTCCATAGACTGCTCAAAGAGCACAGTGCAATCCACCACCGCGACATCTACTGTTGCAACTACATCCTTGACAGCTGCCTTACGCTATTCTCTGATCTTTGGTGGAGTTGAAGGTTGTGACTTCAACTCAAGCTCTATGATTTTAAGGTTCAGTTCAAACTGAACCTTGGCCATCTCTGTCCTTGCATCGCACATGTTAGCACCTAAAATCTGCCTTAGGCTGAAGGAAGGCAAAATTCAGGGTAACCACAAACCACTCTCAGTCTGGTAGCTAGCCCTACCAGAACAGGAGAGGGCTCTCTCCGGGTCACACTCAGGAAAATAAAAAATAGGGTCTGAAATGACTCAAAAATGGATACTGATTTTAGGCTAGGTAAATAAATATGAAAGAGGTATTTTGAAAAATAACTGAGTTTTCTAGGATGTGTGGGGGCCAAGGAACAACATGAGCAGAGAATTTAACTCAAAGACGCAGATTATTTCGTGAGGCAAGACAAGCAGAAAGTCTAGCAATTAGATTCGAAATAATATGGAGTGGAGAGATTGTTTAAGAGTGTGAAAAGGGCATAAATACATGAATCCTTTTCAACAGAAGAAAACATAGAACGTGAAAACTATCCCAAGGCAGAGCAGTACACTGAATTCTACCTTTTTACTTAGAAAGCTTTCACTGGAAATGAATATGAATGAAAATATGAAACATAATGAAATACATATGAAACATAAAGAAGATACATTTGCTAAACTCACACCACAGGAATCTCATGAACCAGACCTGCAAATCTTTCATTAATTCTCTATCAAAATGTACAGTGAGTGACTTGGTGTCTCTCCCACAGTTTCCCAGAAATTCCAACCCTTTGCAAATAGTGTTGCATACAATAAATAGACTATGCCATTGGGAAATAGAACGACCCACAGTTGGGGAGTTTTTCAAATGATTACAAACTGGAAATGGAAAGCCAACCATTAGTTACAGGTGCAGTGTTACAAAAATGACACATGGCCTGGGTGACTGCTCACCTTCCTTTGCCACTTGGATAGGAGCCCACCTTTAGTGAAAATACTTTTTAAACATTGCCTTAGTTGCCAAGAAAAATATAGTGTAAATGAGTAGGCCCACTTGGAGAAAGCCACAAATCGAAATGTCATGGAGTGGAAGCGATTTTGGCCTTTGGGTCCCTGTGCGCTGTGCCAAAAGCTATATGCGTCGTGCCACTTTGGAGGTGATTTTGAGGTACCTGCTGGAGTACAAATTGTGCCCAAGTGTGCTTGTTGGAAATCCCTACCTGTCTACTTTCCAACCCAAGTTAAATTTCTGAATTTGGTGCTTATTTTCCCCTCCAAAAATTCATTCTCCCAAGATTGCTTCCTGTGTGTCAAAATAGGGGCGGAGAGGTCATTTTTTGAGTGTTTTTGACCTCCTGGGGACTCAAAACCTGCCCAAACTTCTTTTCCATGCACCAACAATCATGATTTTTCATGATGAATCCAAAAATGCAAAACATTTGTGATTTGGAGCTCCCAATCCTAAGCGCCGCGCTGCATAGGGAAAAAACCCTCTTTTTTGCACAAAAATTTCCAAAAACACGAAAACTGCCGCAAATTTCTTGAAATTTGGGCTGGAGATTCCTGATCAAGTGATATGCTAGGCCAAAGAGGCTTTGGCCAATATCTAAAGTCGATTGAGCTCCCTTTGCCTCTTTTGCTTCTTGATCGCCTTCCTCAATTTCGCCTTCAAATTCCTGATTTGGGCCTTGCATGCTTTGTTTCGCGCCATGTAGTGGAAAGCCATGTGTCTCAGCAATGCATGGTCCTTGTCAGCCTTGTCTAGTAGCCTCTCCAAGTGCATGTTAACTCTCTTGAGATTGGCCTCCCGATCCTCATTAATCTCTTGCTCCAATGACGTGAGCTCAACTCTTCTCCTTTGTGCAGCTTGGCGATGCTCACGAATGTTTTGTAGCTCCATGATCACTTGCTAATCCTCCAGCTATTTGTTCCTCTACTCCAAATATTTCATGTTCCATTTGGCTCTTTCCAAATCAAGGGACAAGGCTTGAATCTCTGCTTGCTGCTCCTGGATGATCTCTTTAAGCTGTGCATTTGTCGGTTCTGTATCTGTATCATCATCATGAAGGAGAACGAATTCGGTCTCTCGTTCACCTGATGGCTCACCTAAAGGCCCCTCATCCTGCATTGGCTCCTTGCCTTTGTCCTGTTCCTGTGATGCTGATGGAGGAAGCGAGGCCCCTTCCACCCCGGGTGGAGATAACACTCGCTTTGCCGCTGCAAACAAACGTCTGGTGCCTTTCTGATATGTGATGAAAACCGGCACACTAGTAGTCTCATGGCGCTCATACTGATGAGAAGGTTCACCCTCATGCTTAACCTCTGATAATACCTGTGAAGTGCTGAAGAGGTCACGGGAGATGAAATCATCCCAAGTAATGCCCTGCAATCCCAGCTAATGAACCACCAAAATCTTAATAAGAGCAAAGTGATAAACACTGTTAAGTTGCTGCTGAGGGGTCTTGTGCTGCATGAAGGTGTTCATCCTCTCTATGTTCCTGCAAATGAAATATGGGATGTTCATCATCCGTACCCTGGTAAAGTGCATGAGCAACCTGATGTGATAGGCATATAGACAAGAGAACCTGCCCTCATAGCTGAAGTACTTCATGATCAACTTCATAAGTGGAGTATATTCATCTTTCAAATATCGGAATGGAAAGACTCTTGTGAGTTGCCTCAAGAAAGTGGCCTTAATTTAAGGCTCATAATGCTGTCGATCAACCTTCTATTTCTTGTGCCATGGTTCTCCAACATTCGGTATGCTGGTTGCTAATGAGATAGTTTCAGGTGTCAGTGTGAAGGTGACACTGGATAAGATAGAATGATCTCCATGTAGGTGAAGCATGAAAAGATGGGCCAACTCATGATGAACTCGAACATTAGCCACTCTTTGAAAAAACTCAAAACATGATAGATGCTGGAAACATGACATAGCAAGAGGGCATGCATGCAATTCTGTAAGGGTGGTTGGCTCATCCCTAACATGTTTTCCACTTTTATGATGTCTCCGGGGAGCCTGTTCTTCTAAGGATGAATCACTCTGAGTTTCCACCTCGTACTCCGATGAATGCTCAGATGCCATGACTACTATATATGGACTGTGCTTGGACTGCCCTTTGATGATGGTAGTGAAACTATGTGTTGTTATGAACTCTGCCACCAAGGGGAACAATGAAAAAAGGGAATGTTAGGAAGGGGATTAATATGATGGGATTAGGGATTATGGGGAGAAGTTTTGTTTTACGGACCTGTAGGAGGGTTTGGGGATTTTATAAGGGTGGGTTTTGGGGTTTTGTATTGACAAATGAGTGGAGGGGATAGGGAATAGAGGTTTAGTACTGTTTTAGGGTAGGGAAAGATGGGAAAAATGGAATAGGGGGAAAGGGAAAAATGGAAAGAAGGGGAAAAATGAAAGGGAGGAGGAACCTTGGCCTCAACACAACAAATTTACAACCCTAAGAGCAATGGCTTTGATGATTTCAAGAGGTAGGGTTTAGGCATTTTTATTGCAACTATACACGGCCATAAACCATCATCATATCCACAAAATTTGATGAGCAAGCAAGATGTAGACCCTACCTATCAATTTGAAGGGTTTCAAAGTGATTTGTTGCAAGTTTGGCACAATTTCGGGCCTTTGTGGGTGTGCGCCGCGCAGCAAACCTAGTGTGCCGCACTCTGTGTGTGTGCCGCGCCCATGTAGTTTCACCACTGTGGGGTCATGCCCTATGCGCCGCGCTCTCTATGTGTGTTGTGCCCCTCTATGTGTGCGCCGCGCTCTAGAAAACACCTCCAACCTCTCCTAAAATGCGTGCTAACTCTTCACAATGACTTTGCAATGCTTTCTCTATAACCTTGGTATGCATAATGACTTTGTTTCTTGTGGGAATCTTATATAAAGACTTTGGAGTCATGGCTTTAATTTTTGTTTCTTCAAAACCCCCTTTGATAATGTTTTATTTTGGCACTTTTTCTTGATTTAATTCAACTCTGTATTTCACTTTTCCCTTTGAATTTTTAGCTAAAATGATGCAATTTTTGGCACTTTTTGTATGGGTTGTTGACATGGAATTTGGTTAAGGAGACCAAGGCTGTGCTTGGAGAAATCCACTGAGAAACTTTGAAATTTTTTTACAAATGACAAACTATTGACTTTTCTTCAAAATGGAGTTTTGAAGAACAATCATAATATATCAATATGACAATGAAAATCTGTGAATCACAACTTCATAAGAGCCTCCCTCTGGCCTTGCTAGCTTTATTGGACATTGCTTGAGGACCAAATGACCAATCCCTAGACTTGATGATTGAAATGAGTCTTTTCCATTAAAAGATCAAACATTGATTGTCATGGATTTTAATAACTTTGATGAAACGACATAAGCTAGCAGGTACAAGACATGAGGGGAATGAACTGACAAGACCCTTCCATCAGATTATGGCATGCCTCTAGCAGAATGCAGCTAAGTGAATGGAGCGAGACACCTAAAAATGAGATGTAGAAAGAGTTTTGATCTCTGACGGAGGACTGACAAGAGCGACTCTAACAGCACAGACCTGCAGCCAATTTTTGAATCTTGGCCTCCAATGGCGCTTCATCTGGTATGTGTAGTTCTAGAATGGTTCTACATGCTTCAGCTACCACGGCTACAGTTTGCTCGTTCTTCTCCTAAACCTTCTTCCACGCTTCTAACATTGCTATCTTCTCAACGAACATCTATTCGTTGTTGACGTTTTTCTCGCTAATCATGCTCAGTGTGCGCTATTCTTGGGCCCTAAGCTCTGCAATCAAACTTGCTTGCAGTGTGTGAAGGAATTCATTGGGAAGCATGGCTAGGTTCAGACCAATATTCTTCAAAGAGTTGATAGTAGCCTTATCATCATCTGCCTCCGCGCTTAGAGCTTCATTAGGTAGTGCGACTGCCCAAAGATCCAATGACCGGACCAACTCTGCTGCTTGAGTGATCCCCGACACCAAACTAGTTGATGTCGCGTTGCTTTGCCCTGCACCTACCTACAATCTAGTTGTTTGGATCTACAACTTGCGCATACCCTTCTAGATGGTGACCAGTGCTTGCTTCTACTACTGCAACAATTCTGATGTCATGTCCCTTACCTTGTAACCAATATCGTCCAAGTTAACCCTCTTTCAAGGTGATTGGATCTACCAATGATGTGGAGGCATTGGTCTTATTTCGCTACCCCTCCTTTTCCTATCCCCTATGTTTCCTTACATGGAAACGAGTGCTTTCCAGATCTTCACTTCCCTTTTAGACTATTGTTCATTCTCTATATGGGGCAAAGGATATTTTTGACTCCTATCAGAGCCGCGCTCTTCCTGCTCTGCTTTCTCCTTGGGGGTGTACTCCGCTTCTATGCGAGCCTTCTCCTCAGTCTCTTTCTTCCTCTTTTCAACCAACTATTGAACCCTCAGCTGGGCCAGTTCCTTTTTCTACTTCTCCACAGGCTTGCTAGTCTTGATGGCCAAATCCGATGGAGTGTGCCAATCTACTAGCCATCACTTAAGGACTTTAGCAATGGCATCATCTGTAGCGAAGTATGGGAGATCATACCACTTATGATCTGGATCCTTCAACGCTCGGATGTAAACATGGTGGAAGTTCGCTTTGAAATCCACGTAGCCAAATAGCTGCTCAAAGACGGCTGGTGGAAACCATGGCTTCCAATAGATGGTAGCATGGATGCTTGCCTCCATTAGCGCCCAAAATATTCTGCTTTCAAAAACCCACACAACGTCCTTTCTAGCCCAAAGAGAAGCAAACTTGGTCGCTTCAGGTAAATCTATTTCAACTTGAGGAAACTAGCTATCCTCTGGTAACTCCAACATGACTAGCACAATTGATAACAACAACTATGAATACTGGAAAATCTTCCTTTGGTCATATGCCTCTCTGTAGTTCACTAGGAATTCACTGCACAGGTAGCACGCCTAGTTACATTGTACACCCTTCGTGCACTAAGCTACTAATGAGACCGCTGGTGCCGGGATCTTGTCCACGTGGCACTTTCTCATCACCTTGCCAGCCAAAATTTTGGTGGCCACCTTCACCGCGGAGTCATTAATACTAGAAATAGAATACCTGTGTGCTTTCTTGACAAGTTTGAACTTGTCCTTCATATTCTCGGCGAGGTCGTGCTCGTTCGTCTTTCCACCAAAGGCCTTTTCAGATTCAGTCCAGAGTGAGGTAAAAACATGATTCGATGGATCAGCATATCAGTGATTCGTATCGTCTCACTCAACCACAAGCATCCATCATGCACAATTCACTACAAATGCTTAATGACTATGAAATTAATAGGGGCATGGTGGTAGTGGGGCACCCATAGCAGGTTCAACGAGGCTACCTTGTTTACCCCGTGAATCCATTCCACTAGCTCCAGCGTAGTGACACCAAACTCCTTGTAGAACACTTGCCTCATGAAGGTATCAGTAGCCAAGTGGGGGAACCACTCAATGTCCCCCAAATCCCAATCTTCAAGCTTCATATGTGGGATGCACGCCAAGCACGGACCTTCAAATGTTATGTTTTCTGGCAGCAAGGGTGTGTTAAGGAGGAATTGTCCCTCATCTGGGTCCTTTGGGACCTTCACCTTGCCTTGGCACAGGGGGTTATATTCCGACAGCTTCGAAATATGGTCTACCCCCTCAATATCGATGTCCTCTACACCCTCCTCGACCTCCAAGTCTACCACTTTTCCCTTCTCCTATGCGGTTGACTTCTCTTTCCATTGCACCTGTGTAGCTGCATGTTTCCTCGGTGACTCAGGCACCTGCAGTGTCTTCTTTTGTTTATCATTCTTCAACTTGGGAGCCTCTCTCATCAGCGTAGGCTTCGGTCTAGGTGACCTCGGCACCTTAGGCACTGCTGCGGGAACCTCGATACTCACGACCTCAGGGGCAGATCCCTCAGAGGTGACAGCACCCACAGTACTAGGGGTCTCAACTGGTGTAGACGTGGTGCTGTTAATGAAGTTCTGATCAGACTCAAACATAGAGCTTGCAAGAAAATTCTGAAAGAGCTCATGGAACAGGCATAAAAACTCAGAAATTCTCAAACTGCAAAGTGTTTCTCGCTAGATGACCATCTATAATTTATAGGCAATTTCGAATTCAAATTCGACCATTCCCCCCAAAATTTGTCCATAAATGCAAGATCGATGGTAGTTTTACAAAGATTTCACACTCGATTCTAGCCTTAAATGCTTTAAATGTCAGTCGCCCGCTCCTCTTAACCATCTTTTAGCAGTCAAAAAATGAACAGTGATAGTAACAGCCACTTTCTCGCTGCACTGCGCGGTCTCCACCCCTCTAACATAGCTCCTCTCACACTTCAGTTGGTACTGTGACATCCTCTCGTTCCGCGCAGACCCCTCGTCACGTAGCTCTACAACCCTGGAAATGTAGTTTATAGTCACGCACCTCCTTGCAGCTTCCTAGAGCACTAATATTGTGCTACCATCATATAGTCATATGGCCGGATCCCCAGTGTATGGATTCAATTGACTCCCATTTACTTTTCTGGGAAATGGATCTCCATTCAATTTCACAAGTTGAACTACTCCACCATCAATAATCTCTTTAATAACATACGGCCCTAGCCAATGCATCTAAAAATTTCCTGGAAACTTATCAAACTTGCTGTCATATAATAAAACTAAATCATTTACCTTGAAGGTGTGTAGTTTTATGTGCCGATCGTGTCATGCCTTTTCACGCTCCTTCTGAACTTGTTGATGGAATCCAACCAAGAATCTATCTTCCTCCAGCTCTGTCAGTTGCGTGTGCCACACTTCTAGGGCTCCGCAGTCTACCATTCCTATGAATGCCACTATGTGTAGACTAGGCACAATGTATTCCATCAACATCACAGCTTCTACACCATAGACTTGCCTGAAAGATGTCTGTCCAGTCAACTTCTTACAAGTAGTTCTATAAGCCCATAGCCTCGTTGGTACGCGCACGTCCCAATTATTCCTCTACGCATTACAAACATTTGTCAGCATGTTCTCCAATATCTTATTAAACGCTTCCACCGTTCCATTTGCCTGAGGATGATATCGTATACTCTTCTGATGATAAACTTAGAACTCTTCCATCAGCGTGATGATCGTTTCATTAAGGAAGTGCATACCGCAATCACTCATCAAAATCTTTCGGCAACCGAACCTAGTCAGCACATATTCAAATAGGAACTTCACTATTTTTTCCCCTATACAATATTTCATGGGATGTGCCTCCGCCCACCTGGTTAGATACTCAGTCGCAGTGATGATATACCGCGCACCTGCCTTGTTTCCTGGAGGTTGAATTGGTCCCACAAAATCAATGGCCCACTTTTCAAATGGTTGCAATGACACTTGCGGGTTCAGAGGTAGCTCATCCCTCTGTGATGTCCTGCCCATCCTATAGCATGCATCACATGCCTTATAATACACTTTGGAATCCTTATGCAAGGATGGACACCACAACCCAGCGCGTAAAATATTTTGCGCTATCACTTTCCCTGCAAAACTACCTCCGGCAGCTCCATGAGCTTTTGCTAGGATACTACTACCTTCAAAATCAGGCACATATCATCGTAATATCTCATCTGATCCCATTTTATACAAGTGACCTACAATAACAGTAAAATCTATTGAGTTCCCACCAATTCCTTCTTTTGTTGACTTGTGTATCCTTCTAGAGTCGTTCCCGTGGTTAGAAAGTGGATGATGTCTACAAAATGATTGTCTGTCATGTGTACCACAAAGAGCTGCGCATCAGGGAGCCCCTCCTCTAATTTTGTAGGCTCCTCTCTGGTTTCAATGCACGACAGATGATCTAGTCCGGCATTCAATCTCCCTGACTTCACAATTACTTTGAAATCGTACTCCTAGAATAGCAGCAACCATCTGCATATTTTCCCTCTCAACACAGGCTTGTTGACCAAGTACTTTAATGCAGAATGGTATGTGTACATCTTAAAGTGTCTGCCTAGCAAGTAATTCCTAAACTTCTGGAGTGCGTACACCATAGCCAACCCTTTGTGCTCCGTCGTCGAATAGTTCTTTTCAACCTTAGATAGCTTCCTACTCGCAAATGCTATCGGGTGATCTAATTCTCCTTCACTGACCCGTGTCAGTACTGCTCCCAGCACAATACATGACGCATCCACATGCACATGAAATTCCTTCTTCCAATCCGGGAAGATGAGGATCGGCGCAGTGACCATCTTTTCTTTTAATACATCAAGCTCTACTGACATTCCTCATTCCAACAGAATGTAGCATCCTTCTTCAATAGTTTTTCCATCTGCGTGGTAATCTGAGCATAACTTTTGATGAACTTTCGATAATAACCCATATGACCTAACGTTGTGCACAGCTATTTAACACTTCTTGGCACCTCCAAATTGATTATAACCGCGATCTTAGCTAGGTCCACCATTAATCCTTGTATGCACACTACATGACCCAATAAGATTCCAAAAGGGATGCAAAATAAACACTTCTTCAAGTTTAGCACGATCTGATACCTCTGGCACGTATCCAACATCAAGCACAAACTAGCTACATGGTGCTTTACGAGCCCAAACACTGTCCAATCATCAAAGTATACCTCCAAAAACTTGTGAATGAACTCTTTGAATGCCGCAATGACTACGCACGAAATGATTGCTGGCACATTCTTAAGTCCAAAAGGCATTACAATATATTGAAAACATCCCCACTCAGTCACAAAGGTCGTCTTACTCTTATCTTCTAGCACGATCTTGATCTGATGATATTCTAGAGAACCCATCAATAAAGGAATATGCTTCCTGTCCTCCTACATTATCCATCACTTCATCGGTGAATGGAGTTGGAAAAGGATCATGTACGCAAGAATCATTTAACTTCCTGAGATCTATGCATATCCTTATTTCATCCTTCTGCTTCTTTTCCTGAATGACCATTAAACTTTCCCAATCAGACTCCTCCACTAGTTCAATAATACCGGCTACCAACATCTTGTCCAACTCCAAGCATACCTTTTCCTTGTACTTAGGATTAAGGCGATATGGCCTCTGCTTCACAAGCTTCGCATCTGGCTTCAATGTTATTTTCATCATTCCTAAATCAACTATTATCCCCTTCAAGTATGAAAACTTTGTAGGGAACAAATATTGGTACTTGCGGAGCAACTCAACGACCTTATCCATCGTAGCATCATCCCAGTAGTGCCCTACCTTCACAAACTTCGGCTCCGCCTCAGTTCTAATGTTGACCTGTCTAGTTTTCAGCAGCGCGATGATATTTGGATTCTCTATATGTGACCCCTCAACTTCGCGGTGACCTTTTGTCTCTGGGATATCAATGTTCCTTGGATCCTCCTCTTCTTCTTCAGTGGTCACATTGTAGCACTCCAGCACATGGCGTAGCTAGGTGCTCCAATCTAGTTGAATCAAATCCAAGGGATCCTGTGGGATTCTGAAGATTGTTGCCTTTACCTCCTGCAATGCTTAATCAATGCAATGAAATCCATCTTCAAAGCTGAATCTCATTAAGAATCCCCGTCTCAAAATATCCCATTCATCCGTGCTATGGCGGAGCACTGTTTCCAAATACCAATTCATCAGTATTACATCTAAAGTGTGACAAAAAAATTGTACCCACTTTGGTTGCAGTTCTGCCCCATAAGAAATAGTTCATTTTGCTAAGTGATCATGCAGATCACTCCACCCATCATATTCCTCTATCAATCGCACCTTTGGGCGACCAAAACACACCCTCATCATTCTTATGTATTCACGCCATCCATCAAAATTGTCTTTATGCGTACCCCACCATCTTTCAGGCATAGCGCGCAGTGCCAAGTCCAAGGCTTGGAAGAGATGTTTCTCTGGCACTTCCCTTTCAAATGCATCCAAAAATTTATCTATGTTAGTTAAACCATCATAATAAGGCAAACTCCTTACCTTCGATGATACATAGCCCACGGATTTAGTCATCATGTTACAACGTAGTGTCGATACTTTGTGCAGTCAATTCTTCTAGTTTTCCAATTCCTCATCTAAATTTGATGTGCAGGAGCTTTCGCGGTCCCACCCGGTACGTCCATCAGCCATCAAATTCACCCAATCTTGATCTTGCTTCTTTATCTTATAAAAATGGTCCAAATCATCGTCACTTTCATAATCGTGGACTGGTTCAGTATAGTGTGGTCCTTTTGCATGGTCGAGAGGTACTACTATGCGGAGAGATTTCCTTTCAAATGACATCATCCACTTATTCAAATTGATCACCCCATTCATGTCAATAGCCCAATCGATCCTAAGGAGCACGGGGTAGGGATTTCTATCATCGATAGTCTCTATCACCTTGGAATCAACCAATGCGCTTGCGCCTTCAATATCTACTGTCACTCCGTGCAATCTTCCCATGGGGATAATCTTTTGCTGATTCGCCATCCTCAATTGAATAGGAGACCACAGTAGCACAAGTCTCCCCATTCTCTCCCATGTCTGTTTCAAAAAAACATTGGCATCTAACCCCAGATCCAAAATAAGTTGGTCCATTTCATACTCTCCTATTTGTGCGGTGAGCCTCATCTCATGCCCTGTTCTTGCCTTATGCTTACCAATTTTCCTTACCATGCGAGGACCTTCCAGATAATTTTCTTTACCGGAACATTTATTTATCAACTCTTGTCATCCTTTCATGGCCTTTCTATCGCGCAGTAGCTTCATATAGGTCTCCAAAAAGGTAGTAAGCATGGACGGGTCCATTTCTTTAGATTTCTTATCCTGACTTGCTGAGGTAGAAGCCTCAGTGAAGCTTTTCTTCGCTTCGATGAAGGCTTCTTTCACATGCTCTAAATTAAAACCAACCTCCATCTCTGGAGCTTTATGAACCCATTCACTTTCTCCAGGTTGCTTTCCATTATCTTTGTCAATCTTCATTCCACTTCGCAGCACGATATTCAAATTAGGATCCTCTTCGTAGGGTTTACTCCTTATCATCTGTAGGATCTAGGTAGGCTGCTGAGGCTATGTCCCCTTTTCGCACATCTTAGCTATCAATACAGGGTAGTCTTCTGTCACGTGATCAAACTGAGTACAATATCAGAATGACAGGCATGTTGTGTTCATACATTCTCGTTCATGGTGTCCTGGCACTCCATAATTGCAGTGAATAACTTGCCCTCAACCTCTCGGAGGTCCTCCTCCACCTTGGCCTCATCCGTGCCCCTGATATCCTCCTCGTGCTCCCCCAACACCTTGATCCAGAGACCTAGTTTCTGTCTGTATCCGATACATGGGCGTTCTCTCCATAATTAACTCATAACTACGGAAATTGCGCTCATCTTGACCTACTGATTTGCAAAAGTCGCAGAAGAGTTGTTGCTGTGTCTATAGAAATTTCCGCAACAAGTGGCAATTGTATGTTACATGTTTTCTAGCTACTTAATAGATAGCATACCACTGCGTAGGCCCTATACTTAGCCTTGCTTGAGCTTTCGGCCTCAGAGGCATCGACCCTCTTCTTGTAACATAATTCGCGAAGACAATGCAATGATCTTTATCATGCCCTTGACTCTTACTTTCAAACACCAAAATTCTTCACACACCTCAGGCCGAGCCACTCTATCTTTCTTCAGACTTTGGAACTCTAGGCAAAGATTCTACAACTTCATGTGAATTTGCTAAACTCCCAAAGCAACATCTTGAATTGGTGTCTCATGCAATCTCTAGGTCTTATGCCTGGGTCCCAATCGTTTGTTCTAATAAAGCTGTAGGTTTTAACCCCGTACAGAAATTACCTGCATACGAATTCTAGAACACATGAAATAAACAATGCGAGAGCATAACACATAAAACACATATACATAGAGATTTTATCCTGGATCCCAAAACTGGGATTACCAGATTGATTTTTCATTATGTTCCTTTCAATGTTATAATACATATTTATACATGTTGAAGCATCCAATGCCATGGACCAAAAACCATCGCGTCCAAAACCATGGACCGAAAACCATTGCATCTAAAAACATGTGCGAAAATCGTGCACAAAACCATAGGTGGGTCTGCCCAACCTAACATAGGTTCCAAAACCAAAATTTTCCAGGGCGCTTCCCTGGACCCCATAGAGTGGGGTTACCTGCACCCCTCAAACCCCCTGTGACCCCCCCACTACACAATCAGCGCAACGAACGGGAGGCCTCGCGCCCCCTCTAACCCCCCGGTTAACTATGTGGGCTAGTTGTGGAAAGAATATAACACAACCCAACATTCTCCCACTTGTTGTTTTGTTTCAAGAGGAGGCCACAAGAGAGCTTAGTCATTTATTTAGCCCTGCAATGCCAATTGTTTCTCTACACCAAGAGAACTTCTCAGAGCTCAAAGATTTTGTCAATGCATCTGCAATATTCTTCAAAGTGTCCACCTTTACCAACAACACCTTTTTGTCTTCTATCATATACCTCACAAAGTGATACTAAACATCAATGTGCTTTGTCTTTGAATGATATGTAGGGTTTTTTGCCAAGAAAATTGCACTTTGGTTGTCATAGTCTATCCTTATAGCTCCCTGTACTAACCCCATACTTGAACACAATCTCTGCAACCAAACTGCTTCCTTGCTTGCATGAGTAGCTGCCATGTATTCTGCCTCAGTAGTTGATAGTGCCACTACAAATTGTTTCTTACTCATCTAACTGAATGCACCTCCAAATAGGTTAAACACATACCCACTTGTAGATCTTCTCTGATCCAAATCTCCAGCCCAGTCTACATCAACAAAGCCACGGATACCCAACACTCTGTCCAATCTTGGTCATCCTTGGTAGCATAAGCCATAATCACTAGTGCCACGCAAATACCTGAAAACCCACTTCACTGTTATCCAATGCTTCTTTCCTGGTTTTGACACAAACCTGCTCAATACTCGCAGTGCATGTGCAATGTCTGGTCTAATACAAACCATTGCATACATCAGGCTACTAACTGCACTTACGTATGCAACACGGGACATGTCCTCTTCCTCTTCTTGTGTTTTGGGACACTGTTCAACAGATAACTTTACACCTACAGGAATAGGAACCTTCACCAGTTTACTATCCTGCATATTAAATCTCTACAATATTGTCTTGACATACTTCCTCTAGTTTAACCAGAGCTTCCTCTTTGCCCGATCTCTTTTAATTTCCATGCCCAAAATATAGTTTTCAGCACCAAGATCTTTCATGTTGAATTTGGAGGACAATTGCGTCTTCAAATCTTGGATAATTTCTTTGTCATTTCCAACCAGCAACATATCATCCACATACAAGACCAAATAAATATCACAGTCACCAATTAATTTAAAATACACACAGTAATCTGCTTTGCTTCTGGTGAAGCCAAGTCCCTGTATAAATGTATCAAATTTTTTATACCACATCCTTGGTGATTGTTTTAACCCATAAAGAGACTTCTTTAACTTGCATACTAGTTCTTTCTTACCCTTCACCACAAAGCCTTCAGGTTGATTCATATAGATCTCCTCTTCTAGATCCCCATGAAGAAATGTTGTCTTCACATCCATCTGTTCTACCTCAAGATCAAAAGAAGCAGAACAGATAAAAGTAATCTAATAGAAGCTACCTTGGCAACAAGAGAAAAAATATCACCAAAATCAATTCCAGACACCTGGGAATAACCTTTTGCTACCAACCGAGCTTTGTATTTCTCCACCTTTCCTTCTACATTTGTCTTCTTCTTGAACACCCATTTTCTTCCAATGGGTTTCCTTCCAGCCGACAACTCCACCAGATCCCAAGCCTCATTTTTGTGCAAATATGCCATTTCATCAACCATGGCCTCTTTCCAGAGTTTTCCATCCTCTGAATCCACTGCTTCCTTCATAGTTCTGGGATCATCATCAGTAATAGATAAAGCAAAATTTGAATAGAAAGCAGATGGACTATACCCTTTTGGCTGCCTTCTTTCTCGAACTGATCTTCTCACACCCGGAGTTTGTGGCTCTTCATCTTCTGATTCCTCCTCTGCTGTAGAGTCTGATTCTTCCTCCTTTAGCTCAAACTCTATCTTCTCAGGTTCCTTTGGTTGGACTTCATGTTTAATAACATCTTTCACCTCTTTGAACACCACATCTCGGTTGTACACAACCTTCCTTGTTATTGGGTTCCAAAGCTTATAACCCTTTAAACCATCCCTATACACAATAAAGATGCACTTTTCATATTTACTATCCAACTTGGTTTGTTTCTCCTTTGGAAAATGTACATATGCATCACATCCAAATACCCTCAGATGTGAAAGAGAGGGTTTCTTACCAGTCCATACCTCTTGTGGAGTTTTATCCTCCAACGCTGATGAAGGTAATCTATTGACCAGGGAACATGCTGTCTCCACCACCTTTGCCCAGAATTCCTGTCCTAACCTGGCACCACTGAGCATGCTTCTTGCCCTTTCTATCAACGTCTTGTTCATTCTTTCTGCAACTCTATTTTTCTAAGGTGTATAGGGAGTAGTCTTTTGCTGTGCTATACCACACTTCTTAAAAATTCTTCAAATTCCTTACTGCAAAACTCTCCACTGTTCTCTGTCCTCAACACCTTTATCTTCTTCTCTGTCTGGTTTTCCACCAGAGCCTTGAATTCTTTAAACCTGTCAAAGAGTTCAGATTTCTTCTTAAGGAAATATATCCATGTATTCCTTGAGAAGTCATCTATAAATGATACACAGTACATAGACTTACCCAGTGATGGAACCTTCACAGGTCCAAACACATCACTATGCACAAGCTCTAATATATGTTTCGCCCTCTTACCACCAAAGGGGAAACTCACCCGATTCTGCTACCCATATACAAAATTTTCACAGAAATCAAAATCCAAAGAGCTATTACTCATATCTTCTACCATACCTTTACCATGAAGTATTTGAAGGCCCTTCTCTCCAATATGTCCAAGCCTTTGTTGCCACAACATGGTCTTCTCTCCAGGGACCACTAGGTTTTCTGCTCCATTTTCAGGAGCCATAGAACTGTTGCACCCATCAACAACCGTGCTACCTTGTAGCTTGTACAGAGTTCCAATCCAAACTCCTCAGATCAATACCAGTGCTCGTAGAACCATCTTGTAGGTATCCTTCTCGAACATTGTTTTTACACCTGCATCATCCAACTTGCTTACAGAAATCAAATTTCTTGCCAATGCAGGAATATGCAGAACACCTGGAAGTGTTCTAACCCTTCCACCTTGCAACTTCAACTTTACTTTTCCGCAACCAAAGATTCTAGCCTTCCTATCATCCCCTAAGAAGACATCACCACCATCGTATTTCTCATACTCGCAGAACCACTCTCTATGGGGAGTGAAGTGAAAGGATGCACCTGAGTCAATCAACCATGCCTCATGATCTACATGTGTACCTGGAGAAGCCAAGTACACATCCCCACCTTCATCTGAGGTGGTTTTCACCTCTGCAGAAGGAGCATCATCAGATCCCTTTCCTTTATCAGGAGCTTTAGATTTATAGTCCCTTTTGTAGTGCCCTTCCTTTCTGTATTTCTAGCACACCATCTTTATAGGTTTCCCTAGAGATTTAGATCTCCCTCTAGATTTAGATCTCCAACTCAATGACTTATTTTTGTTTCTGTTCTGGTACCGTCCTCGTACAGACAAGGCATCGCCATTATGGCTCTCCATATTTTTCCGTCTCATCTCCTCTGTCAGCAAGGATGAGACTATTTCATCAAACTATAAGGCAGTTGCATTGCTACCTATTGCAATAACCAGAATATCCCATGAATCTGGTAGAGAACACAACAAACTGATGCACTTATCTTCAGCTAAAATTTTAATATCAACAGATGCTAACTAACTTACCACAATATTAAATGCATTCAGATGCTCTGTCACTGAGTCACCATCTTTCATCGTCAGGTTATATGGCTTTTTCCGTAGGAATAGTTTATTCATCGGAGACTTAGATTGGTACAAAGTCCCTAACTTGTCCCACAAAGCCTTCGTTGTAGCTTCCCCTGATACATTCAACAACACTGAATATGAGACACACAATTGTATTGTGCTCTTTTCCTTCCGATCCAACTTCTTCCATTCTTCATTGGACACTCTCGTTGGTTTAGTACCCAGATCTACCTCGATCCATTGATCTTTATCCACCAACAGATCCTCCATCTTGAGTTTCCACAACTCAAAACTCTGACCATTAAATTTCTCGATCTCTATCTTTACACTGCTCGCCATCTTCTTTCACCACCAGAATTGATCTCGTAGATCTCACACTGAACAGGGTTTACCACAGGCCCAAGCGAAACCCCTCAGCAACAAAGGCGTCCCCTTGAAGCCAAAACATCTCTGATACCAAATATAGGTTTTAACCCCGTACAGATATTACCTGCATACGAATTCTAGAACACATAAAATAAAAAATGTGAGAGCATAACATATAAAACACATACACAGAGATTTTCCCCTAGATCCCAAAACCGAGACTACTAACTTGATTTTTCATTATGTTCCTTTCAATGTTATAATACATATTTATACATGCCAAAGCATCCAATACCATGGACCAAAAACCATCGCGTCCAAAACCATGGACCGAAAACCATCGCGTCCAAAAACATGTGCGAAAATCATCCACAAAACCATAGGTGGGTCCACCCAACCTAACATAGGTTCCAAAACCAAAATTTTCCAAGGCACTACCCCGGACCCCATAGATTGGGGTTACCTGCACCCCTCAAACCCCTTGTGACCCCCCCCCCCCCCGCGCTACGCAATCTGTGCAACGAACGGGGGGCGTTGCCCCCCCTCTAACTCCCCGGTTAACCCTTAAATGAGGCAACAACGAAGCCACAAACCATTCACGGTGCTGCCCATCCGTAAGATTCATGTTGGCTTCGCGGATCTTACATTTCAATCTCTTATCCAGCTCCCAGGTTGTCTTGCCAAGCTTCATCATGATTTCCTTGAATCCCACGATCGATTATGCTTCAGACTTGGGTCTACTGAATTCCTTATTCAGCACAGTCTGAATATCTGCCAACTTAGTCGTGAGGTTATCAGTGTAGTACTTGATGTACCACGTTAGCACGCGATCTTGTAAAGCAGTAACCAATGTTGCTTTCTTCATCTGATCATCTGTAATGTTCTGGGCTTGCCACATAGCCTTCGCAACGAACCAAAACTGGTTTGGGTCCTCATTCCCCGAGCCCATTAAAATGGGCAACTTCATTGTATTCACCATATTGAACAGTGGTGGAGTTGGTTGCGGTGTGGACAAAGGTGTATGCGGGGGAGGGGGGCGGGGGAGTGGGGTGAAGATGGATGTGGTGTGGGTGGATGGGGTATTCATGGGAACCCTTGCCTTATTAACTAGACAGCACTCTGTGGAGAAGCTTGTGCTACTCCTTTGTCGTCACTTAGAGGAGGCTCAATCAATAGGCTATATTCAAGACCTATTCTCCTTCTATCCCTGAATAACTTTCCACTTCGCGTAGCTCCAAACATCAAGCTAACTGCATAACCCACTTTTCACACAAGAGTATTTTAATCCAAGTATTCAAAGATATTAAATACTTACCTCGCAATTCCTTGAAGAATCGTCGCTCTGCTTCATTGTAGCTGACCAAGGTATTGACCACGAACTCTGTCACAAATCCTCTGTTGACACGATTAAGCTAGTGATCGACAACGTGCATGATCTTATCTTTAGAGGTTTCCAATCTCTGCACTAACTCCAAGGTCCACATTATTGGACCGTGAAGCCTCCACCTTCCCTGACCATCTGCCGATTTAGAAATCCACTCGTATAATTCAACCGGGAAGGAATATACGAAAATTTTGTTTATCTCTATCTACAGATACCTGTTCAACCACTGTTCTTTCATTAATCGTGGATTCCCGTTTTCTTGCGCCGTGAATTCATGGATCTTTCTATCCAACCAATCTTCAATTTTCTTCTTAGTTGGATTCCAGTGATGCAACATCACACATCTCTTTATGCAGATCCCGGTCCTAGCAACAGAACCATTTGTTGGCTTAGTGGGTCCCGACCCAGTTCAGAGTTAAGTTTGCCAAACCAATCCCTACACTACTGGCCCTTTCAGCATCAACCCGCAAGCGCGGACTGAAGTCTCGCCCAAAGCAGTATGGGGGGGTGCTGGAACGAAGTTTCCACACTCAGAGATGGTTGTGATGTTTTTTTTATACCCTTTATCTGCCTTTGCATAGATCGATAAGCCTCCAAGGCTTATCTCTCTAAATTCCTCTTATCAGCCTCTAGACCTTCACAAAGGTCTACAACTGTCTTTTGTGGACCCTAAACAGGTGAATCACCTACTTACACGCCTCTATAACTATCTTGAGTTCTATATTTACCTAGATCGGCTTAAGATTCTCATAACTTTAACATGCATTAAGATATTCTTCTCGTAAGTAGATATTAGTACTTGCGTTCTTATAACAATGTAAAACATGCAGAATCGTGCATTAATACAGTATCAAATCATAAACCCATCATTCATCATAACATAATTGCATTCATTCATAACAGTAGTGAATGGAAAAAACACATATATTTCTAGAATCATCTCTTTGTTGATACTTCAGTTCCTCTTACAGACTCAAGACTACCATATGCACTCAGTTATGGGGTCCACGCACTCAGCTGCAGACTTTACTCTAGGCCTTTGTGCACACAGCTACAGATCCTCTCTTCTACTCTAAGACTCTTTGTTCTTCATGTTTTAGTGACTCATTACATTCATTCTTCGCTCCGAGCCATTAATATACCTTAGAACCTCTAAGACTCTCCTTTTTATATAATCCCATGCTCCGCGGACCATGGGTAGATCTACTAAAGCCGACAAAACTTACATAAAAGAAGGGAAAATCACTTTATGACACCTACTATCTATGCACTCCACGATCACAACTTGTGGAGACTTTACACTTTACATAACAAAAACTTAGGCTTTCAACCCCAAAACTTGCGCTTTTGCCCCAAAACTGATCGCAGGGGACCCTGTCCCAATAAAGTCCACACACATGTGCCATGTTCCATCCTTCTTTGGCACCAAAACAATAGGTGACGCACATGGCAAAGAACTTGGCCTGATGATCCCTTCATCCAACAACTCTTGAATTTTCTTTTTAAATTCTCCACTTTCCATCACTGACATCCTATATATGCCAATGTTAGGAAGATGACAATATTGCTGCAACTGTATTTCATGTTGGATTCCTCTCTTGGGAGGTAATCCTTTCGGTTCCTGAAACATCTCAACATATTGGTTAACAACATCAACCAATTCAGATTTCAATCTTGAGTCACAACCTTGAAAAGCTTCATTATCAATATCATTTTTAGGTTTGATCATTAGAAGCACAAAATTCTTGCTAGAATTCACTAGTCTTTTCATCTACCCCACATTTACAAGTGAAATATTTAGTTTCCTTCTATGTGATCTTACAATGTATTCTACTCCATATTTGAAAAAACGGCATTTGTTTTCATGTCTATGGAAGATAGTTTTTTTGTCATAGAGATAGAGGCTTCCCAAAAATATACCACATATGTCTAATGACACAACATCAAGTTCCACTTCATCTATGAAATTTGCAGTAATAGTGAATTTCAGTCTACACTTTCTAGTTACTTGCAATTGTTCATTGTCACACACCCATCCTAATGGATATGGCTTATGATGTGGAATGGTTTCCAAGTTTAAACGTTTGACAATGTTTTCAAAGATGAGATTGGCTTGAGATCCACTATCAAAAAGAGTATAAATTTTGCTATGTTTTGATATTACCCTTATGTGGAAAAGTTGTATCCTCTTCTTTTCATTTGGAGTTTCATTGTGTAAATTTGAAGTACTAGTGCTAGCAATGGATTCTTTTCCTTTCATACCCATGGTTGTAATTTTAGTTTCATCACCCAAATCAGATCCCAAATCCCGTTGAGTGGTTGCAAGTCCCTTTTGTTTTCCCTTGTTGTTGAATTTGTTTGGTTTCATCTCAGGATGAAGCTTCCAACAATGAGCTTCATCCTGACCCTCTTTGGAACAATGTTTGCATGCTATTTTCTCTCCTTCATTCTTAATGGATGCATTTTTCCTTCCTTGCCCTTTGAAACCCTTTTCTTTTCCTTTACCCTTAAATGGATTTTTACTACCCTCTTCTGGAGTATTTTTCCCTCTTGCCTCAAGGTGAGTGGCTTGCACACAAACCTCATGTAGACTATTGGGATTAAATGATTAGGTGCTAAAAAATAGCCCAAAATTAAAAGTTTTTGGACCAGTGTAGAACATGGACGATCACATAGTTCTTGTCATCCTGAATTTGGCACAACTCATTTTGCGCGAAACGGACTCTGTATGATCCTAGAAACATGTTTTGTTCATTTTCCCAAACAGGCGAATTTTGGAAAAATGTGATAGCCCAGTCAATAATCTGTACTCCTGACGTGACACTGACTGGGTAGGTGTATGTGGTAGTGTTGACTGGTCAACAGACTCCTTCGGTGAATGGGGTTGTGCCATGTGGCACATTCTCATTGGATCGTTTTCGGCAATTTTGATTAGTTGGATTGGTTGTCAACCATGGGTTGACACATGACCCAACCGGAGGCCGGCATGTGGAAGCCTGGGGGCCACTAAAAATTTGGGTCAAATTCCGATCAACAGTAGCAGAGGTCGAACCCACGACCTCATAAACTAAGTCCAAAGCCTCTACCATCGCACCATACATGTAGTTCTTAACTATAATAGAACTTCGTGTTTATTTAAATTCAATGCATGTGCCATTCGGGGGATGGTCCAACCCACTAGAGCCAACCCTTGGTCGCACACCACATATGACCACAACCAGGGGGGAGCAGGTGCCTGACCGATGGGAGTGGGCCATTGGCCTTAGCCCCAGGCACGTGGCCCTGATGTGGCCCAAACTTTTTGGACTTAAGGCCTTAGAGGCAAAATTAAGGCATCCACAAATTGTGCTGGAATGTGGGTAAAATGGTGCTCCGTTAGCGCATTATGGGGCGAAATTGTGGGTTAGGTGCCAGATTTTGGGGAGTTTGTAGAGCGAATAGCAGCCAAACTTGGGCAAATCATAACTTGATGAGTTTTTGAAAAAATCAGGAGCAGAAAGAAGCTACACAAGCATTTTTAGGTGTTCTAGAGCCATTGGAATAGGTTTCAAAGCTTTCTGAGAATTGTAAACTGATGTATTCACACTTTTGATCATAATAGAGATGGCCAAACCATTGGAAGCTAGACCAAGGAGACGTAGCCTAGGAGGGGTGAACTCATTCATCGTGTATTGTTGTGATACTGTTTATGGTGATATTTTATGTCTGTTATATGATGTTGTTCAATCGTTTGTTTATGTTAATTTGCACATAAAAATGACATAAAAACACTCAAAAACCCATGTTTAAAATTGCAAATAATTTCATAAATCCTCAAGCACCTTTAATATAATTTGAAAAGAGATTTTATCGCAACAAAACTAATTTTCTTAATCAAATCAAGTTTGTTATCAGAGCTCTTGGTTTTATTTGCGCAACAAGGATTTAATTGTTTACAAGTGAATGTCATGCTTACAAGGTTAAAACTCAAGATAAGAGAAGGGAATCTAGTTGAAAGCCCTGAAGTTGGGTCAAGGGGAAGGAGGGAAAAGCTCCCACAATATTCACCACCAGATCTTCCTCAAGTTGCAGTGGAGACTCTAGTGAGCATGTCTCATGAAGGAGAGCCTACAAACATGATAGAGGATGAGAAGGTCTTCAAGAAGGCTTTCTTTTATATGAAAGAGATGGTGAAGGTCCTCTATGAAGAGAATGTAGGGTGAAAGCTCCAAACCTCACAAAGGAGAAGGTTCCTCAGGGAGAGGTATTGGAAATGGTGGTAAACCTCCACCCCCTCCACCATATTCTTCATCTTCTTCTTCACAAGCATCTTCACCCTATTCCACTAACATAACCCTTACACATACTCATCAAAATACCTCAAAAGGAACTGGTAAATCACCCTTATTAAAACATGATGTTAAATTTGAATTGCCCATGTATAATTGTGAAGTGAATGCAGAGAAGCTTGACAATTGGGTTTTTCAGTTGGAGGTCTATTGCAGAATTCAAAACCTTCAAGAGGATGACATAAAGATTCAATTAGCTTCCTTGAGGATGGAAGGTGCAACATTATTATGGTGAGAATCAAAGAAAAAATAAGAGATAATAAAAAAAACACGGTAAGATCTTAATTTCTTGGTATAATTTCATTGCTACAATTAAAAGACAATTCTACCCTCTAGATTATACGTAGAAATCCATCATGAATTCATAGAACTTTAGACAACCTAAAGGTCAAAATGTGCAAGATTACACCCAAGAATTCAGAAAAAAGTCTCTAATGTTAGGTACGGATTTGCAATCACAAGACACATTGTTGAACCACATAAAGGGTTTACATAGTTACCTTAGGCATACTATCCTTATGTTTAATCCCAATAATTTAGATGAGGTGTGTGTGCAAGCCACTCATCTTGAAGCAAGAGGTAAAAACACTCAAGAAGAGGGTAGTAAAAACACATTTAAGGGTAAGGAAAAAGAAAAGGGTTGCAAAGGAAAGAAAAATGCATCCATTAAAAAGGAAGGAGAGAAAACAATATGTAAACATTGTTCCAAATAGGGTCACGATGAAGCTAATTGTTGGAAGCTTCATCTTGAGATGAGGCCTAAGAAATTCAACAATAAAGGAAAAGAAAAGACAACTGCCATTATTCAAGAGGATTTTGGATCCAATTGAGGTGATGAAACTAAAATTACAGCCATGGGTATAAAAGGAAAAGAATTCATTGCTAGCACTAGTATATCAAATTGTCACACTAGCACTCCAAATGAAGAAACAAGGATTCAATTATTTCATGTGAGGGTAATATCGAAACATACAAAAATGGACACACTATTTTATAGTGGGTCTCAAGCCAACTTGACATCTGATGAATTTTTCAAGAAACTTAATCTTGAAACCATTTTACATCCCAATCCTTATCCATTGGGTTGGGTATGCAAGGGCACAAACTTACAAGTTACAAGAAAATGTATTCTTTGGTTTGAAATCACAGTAAACTTCATTGATGAAGTTGGATTAGATGTTGTACCGCTTGATATTTCAGGAATTGTTTTGGGTATTCCTTACCTCTATGATAGAAAATCAATCTTCTATTGTCATGAAAAAAGGTGTCACTTGTTCAAATATGGTGTGGAGTATATTGTGAGAGGTCATCGCAAGAAACTAAATCTTTCATTACTTAATGCAGGGAAAATGAAAAGGCTAGTGGATTAAAGAAAGAATTTAGTTGTTCTTATGATCAAACCCAATGTTGATGTTGATTATGAAGCGTTTGATGGTTGTAATTCAAAATTGAAAACTAATTTGGTTGATGTAGTTAACCATGATGATCAGATGTTTCAGAAAGCAAAGGGATTTCCTCCCAAGAGGAGAATCCAACATGAAATACCATTACGTCAAAAGTGTATTCTTCCTAACATTGACGTGCATTAGATGTCAAAAAAGGAAAGTGCAGAAATAGCAAAGAAAATCCAAGGGTTTTTGAACAAAATAATTATCCGACCATTTGCCTTCCCCATGTGGTGCACCTATTGTTTTGGTGTCCAAGAGGAATGGAAAGTATTTCATTAAATGGGATTCAGGAAGTGGCTATCATCAGAGTAGAGTTGTTGAAGGAGACATATGGAAGATGACATTCAAAACCAAGAAAGGTTTGTTTGAATGACTTGTTATGCTTTTTGGTCTTTGCCATGCTCCTACTAATCTCATGCATATGAAGAAAGATGTATTGAAGCCATTTCTAGACATGATAGTCTACTTGAATGACATTTTCATTTTCAAAAAATATCATTATGAACATGTCATGTGTGAGAAAAAAATACTTTATGTCGTATGTCAAGAACATTTGTTATTGAATATGTCAAAGTATTAGTTGGATAATACTTCTTTGTTGTACTTGGGCCATGATATTGGAAAAGGTAAGATGAAGTTAGACCTCTCCAAGGTTGATGCCATTATGGATTGGTCAACACTCAAGATATTCATTTGGATAAGAGACTTTTTGGGAGAAGCCCAATGTTGCAGGAAATTTTCTGTTAAATTTTCTTCTATTGTAGTCCATTTGCATTCTTTGGCAGTTGTGCAAGAGGTCTTCCAATGGGGAGGGTAACAATAAGAGGCATTTGATGCTTAGAAACAAAAGATTAGTTCAGCTTTTATACTTTCTCTTCTAAACTTGAAAAAGTCATTTGAGTTTCAGGTTGATGTATGTGACTATGCCATCAGTGCAGTCCTTATGCAACATGATAATACCATTTCATTTAATTCAAAAATTTTCATTGGTATAGTGTTTAAGTTGTAGACAAAGGCACTTTCATTGGATGGGTTTTCTTCTACTAGTCCACTTGGTCAAAAGGAATAAGAAAGGTATAGGAGACAAGTTTGTTAATGTACTTCCTATACCTATTGTTTATATAAATAATTTCCTCAAGCATCATTTTGTTTTGCATGAAAGTTATAATTAAAAAATGCATACTTTCAAGATGTAAATTCAAGCTTGAGTCAAAGGAATAAAGTAGAGTAATTTATTTACAATTTTCATCATAATGTGTTGTATCATTTTGGTAAAAAGGATGTTGCTATTGATAGTAACATGGGCAAAGCCAAAGATTTCATTGAACGACTCTGAATGGTACATCAAACAATGCAAGATCGGCTTGAAAAGAGAAAAGGCAAGTACAAAGCAAGGCACAACAATTATCATGTAGGTCACAAGTTCCAAGTGAGTGATGAATTGATCAAGATTGGGAAGGTGAGGGAATTGTACCCTCACCTACTAGACAACTGAAAGTGATTTTTTGGGGTCCAAAAGGCTTCCAGTGGAGAGGAAGAATCAGGTGCTCAAAAAATAGCTCAAAATTCAAATCTCTTGGATCAATGTGGAACTTAGACATCCGCATAGTGCTCATCATCTTGAATCTGACCCAACTCGTTTCGTGCGAAACAGACTCCGTATGCTCACTGAAACATGTTCTGTTTGTTTTTCCAAACAAGCGAATTTTGGCAAAATGTGACAGCCGAGTCAGTAGTCTGTACTGCTGACGTGGTACTGACTGGGTAGATGTATGTGGTAGCATTGACTAGTCATCAAACTCCTTCGGTGAATGGGGTTGTGCCAGGTGGCACATTCTCATTTGATCACTTTGGGTGGTTTTTATTGGTTGGAGTGGTGGCCCACCATGGTTGGACATGGGCCAACTCAAGGCTGCCACGTTGGAGCCTAGGGACCACCAAAAATTTGGGTCGAAGTTTGGGCAGCAGCAGTGGGGGTCGAACCCACGACCTCATAAACCAAGTCCAAAGCCTCCACCAACATTCCATACATGTAGTTCTTAACTACAATAGAAATCTATGTTTATTTAAATTAAATGTATGCATCATTCACGGGATGGGCCAACCCATGAGGGCCGACCCTCAGTCGTGCACCAACATATGACCACAACCAAAGGGTAGCGAGGTCTCGGTTGATGGGGGTGGGCTGTTGGCCTTAGACTCGGGCACGTGGCCCCCATTTTTAGACTTAAGGCCTTAGAGGCCAATTTAAGGTGCCCACAATTTGCACCATAATTTGGGCAAAACGACGCTTTGTTAGCATGTTATGGGGCGAAATTGTGGCTTAGGTGCTGGATTTTGGGGTGTTTGTAGAGCCAATAACAACCACACTTGGGCAAATCATAACTTGATGAGTTTTGACCGAATGAGGAGAAGAAAGAGGCTACACAGGAATCTTTGGGCATTCTAGAGCCATTGGAATAGGTTTCAGAGCTTTCTGAGCATTGTAAATTGATGTATTCACACTTTTGAGCATAATAGAAAGGGCCAAGCCATTGGAAGTTGTACCAAGGAGACGTAGCTAAAGAGGGGTGAACTCCTTCATCATGTGTTGCTATGATATTATTTATGACGATGTTTATATCTATTATATGTTGTTGTTCAATCATTTGTTTATGTTAATTTGCACATAAAAACACTCAAAACCCCATGTTTAAACTTGCAAATAATTTCATAAATCCTCAAGCACCTTTAATATATTCTGAAAAGGAATTTTAGCACAACAAAACTAATTTTCTTAATCAGATCATAAAACATAAGGATAGTATGCCTAAGGTAACTGTGTAAACCCCCTATATACTTCAGCAACGTGTCTTTTGATTGCAAATCTACACCTAACATTAGAGACCTTTTTCTAAATTATTGGGTGTAATCTTGCACATTTGACCTTTAAGTTGTCTAAAGCTCTGCCAATTGATGATGGCTTTTGCATATATGTTAGAGGGTAAAACTACTTTTAATTGCGGCAATGAAATCAAACCAAGAGATTGAGATATTACCATGTTTTTTTATCTCTTCTTGTGTCTTGGCTTCCCACCATACTAGTGTTGCACCCTCTAGTCTCAAGGAAGCTAACTAAATATTTGTTTAATCATCTTCAAGGTTTTGAATTCTGTAACATACCTCCAACTTACAAACCCAATTGTCAAGCTTCTCTTCATTCACTTCACCATTATACGTGGGCAGTTCAAATTTAACATCAAGTTTTAACACGGGTGTTTTACCAATTCCTTTTGAGGTATGTTGATGAGTATGAGTAAGGGTTGTATTAGTGGAAGAGGATGAATATGTTGGGTCCCTATAATACTAGTGATTACCCCATTACTATTGTAGTTATACCCCTTATTAATATTGTTGTGCCCCTATTACCCCCATATTGTTATTACTGTGCCCCATAGAATCCCTCTATTGTTATTTTTGTGGCTTTATATTATTATTGTTAGGTCGGCTAGATTATATTGTGACTCCTTAGACTCCTATATATAGAAAGGAGGTTTTCTCATTTGAAGCATCCAAGAATTATTCATTTATGTAAGGTAAAGGAGGATTCCCCCTCGAAGAGGCTGACTTCTAAGGCATTGATCTATCCTTTCTATCTTTTCTTGAGCTGGTTTCATAACATTTGGTATCAGAGCTTTGGATTCTAGGGTTTTGCTGCTCCAAACAGGTCATCGTGGAATTTTCGCTATAACATTTTTTCTGTGATATTTTAGAAGTTGCAAAAAAACTCCATTTGAGAAGAAATCGCGCTGAACCTTGGGTCCGAATTTCAGAGCTTTTTGCGCTATATTTGCGGATATATGATCTGAGGAAGTTGGTCTTTTTGCGGACTCCTGAATTACATTCCAAACAGGTGACCTGGGGAAAATCGTCATAACTTTCTCTCTGGGGATCGGATTGAAATTTCGTAAGAAGGTACAAAAAGAGGACGGATTGTAGTTTCTTTTGTGATTTTTCAGATCCAAAGGTCGAAACAGTGACTTGTGGCATGCCGTACAAGTTCGCTCTACTGAACTAGTCTATAATCAAGTCACTGTGGGAGATTTCGCATAACTCTTCCTTGGAGAAACCAATTTGGGTCAGACTTGTGGCATTGGAAAGAGGACACAAAGGGCTACTGCAGGTCACAAATTCAGAACTAGATGATTGGAAAGTACAGAGATACATCAGAGGAAATATCGAGCTCCTACAAAGTGAAAAAAGGTGTGTAGATTTTCTTAAATTTTTGCTTAAGCTTGGTTTGAAAATTTGTTTTGAAGGAATTCAAATTGCATAATAGAGCATTATTATCGGTAACTAATTCCCCGAGGAAAGAAAATGCAAACATCTAGTAAGGAACCTGAAGGCTCTAGCATGACTCATGAAGAAGAGGAAGAAATGCTACATGATATATCAAAATTACAAGAATAAGTGCAACAAATGTCATGCTCACAAAAGCTAACAGAAGCTAAGATAAATGGCATGGAATCTAAGATAAAGGGCGTGGAAGCTAAGATGGATGATTGGAAGATAGATTTGAAGGCAGACATGGAATAATTAAAGATAGATTTGAACACAAACTTGAAGACAGGCATGACAGATATGAAGACAGATTTGACAAATTTTCTACAAGAAATACTTACTAATGGTGAAAAGGTAGTAAAGGAAACTCATGATGCGAACAAAAGAAATGTTAATCATGATATCATAGACTCTAATGTTGGATCAAAGACCCACCATATTCCAAAAATTGATATGAGGAAGTTTGATGGCAAGGATCCCACAACATGGATATTACAGATGGAGCAATTTTTCGATCTCAATAATGTGCAAAACACACAAAAGGTACGTATGGAAACTTTATATTTGGAACCAAATCAGTTTGTATGGTATCAATGGCTTTGCTCTCATAAACAATTTATCACTTGGGCAATTTTTACGGAAGAATTGATAGCACATTATGAGGATACAAAAAGCAACACTTTTTTTAGCCAATTGATAAGTCTCAAACAAAAGGGTTCAATAATGGAGCACATTGAGGAGTTCCAAAAATTGAACATAAGGGTAAAAGATATTCCATAGGAGCATAGGATTGATGTGTTCATAGGGTCTTTAAAGGATAATATCCAACATGATGTTCGCCTTTGGGAACCTGATTCATTAGAGAAGGCATTCAGGTTAGCAAGAAAAATGGAAAGCAAAATTATGGCAACCAGGAAGCATACCACTCACAACTATAAAGACGGAAGTGTTGTTGCCCCTAGTCTTCCACAACCTATAAGGTTGACACCACAACAATTGGAAGAAAAAAGAGCAAAAGGGCTTTGTTACAGTTGTGATAGCAAATACACTAAAGGTCATAAGTGTGCTGAGAAGAAATTATTCTACATAGATTGTGAAGAGGAAGAAGAAAAGGAGCAAGAAAGGTCAAAAGAAGAGGATATACTCCAGGAACAAAGCCTAGATGAAGAACAAATAAATCCGACCATATCTTGTAATGCATTGGCAGGAATTACCACTCCTCAAACCATCAAGATAGAAGGACAAATCAAGAAGAAAAAGGTAATAGTGTTGATTGATTCAGGAAGCACCCACAATTTTATTCATTGTAGGGTAGCAAAAGAATTGAATTGCTTCCTATATCCAGCACCAGAGTGTCAAGTGATGATTGCAAATGGAGGAACAATAAATTGCTCTGGAAAGTGCCATAATATCAAGCTATCCATGGGAGAATATGTATTGACTAGCCCAATGCTTTCCATTCCAATGGGAGGTGCTGATGTTGTACTAGGAGTCCAATGGCTACAATCCTTGGGTACAATAGCTTTTAATTTTCAAGAACTTTTCATCAAATTTTCTGCGGAAGGAAAGGAAGTTGAATTAAGGGGTATTGCAGGGAAACCAGGAAAGATAATCAGCTCTAATGGTATGACAAAGCTTCTAAAAAAGGAGCAAAGAGGTGTAATTGCACAATTATGTTCGCTAGATGTTTCCACATCAGGATCATCTATTTCTCCAGATCTCCAAAAAGTCCTGGACAATCATTCCAAGGTATTTGAGACTCCCAAAGGTCTCCCACCTATGCGTGATCATGATCATGCTATTCATCTGATTCCAGGAAGTGTTCCTCCAAACATCAGGCCGTACAGATATCCCTATGTCCAAAAGAGTGAAATTGAACGTATGGTTGCAGAAATGCTAGAGGCTGGTATAATTCAACCAAGTCAAAGTTCTTTCTCTGCTCCAGTAGTATTGGTGCACAAGAAGGATGGATCATGGCGCATGTGTCCGGATTATAGGGAGCTCAACAAGCTCACTATTAAAGATAAGTTCCCCATTCCTGTCATTGATGAATTACTGGATGAATTGCATGGATCAATTTACTTCACCAAGTTGGATCTTCGTTCAGGATATCATCAAATCAGAATGAAGATTGAAGACATTCCGAAACAACATTTAGAACTCATGAGGGTCATTATGAATTTTTGGTCATGCCTTTTGGCCTTACCAATGCACCTTCAACATTTCAAGGTTTGATGAATTCAATTTTCAAACCATTCCTTAGAAAATTTGTGTTAGTATTTTTTGATGATATACTAATCTACAGCAAGTCTTGGAAGGATCATGTTGAACATGTTGACAGGGTGCTACAACTATTGGAGGAGAAACAATTATATGCAAAAAGATCCAAATGTTTCTTTGGAGTCCAGGAGGTGGAATATTTGGGTCATATTGTATCTCATGAAGGAGTTAAGGTAGACCCTAGCAAAATTAAAGCCATTAAGGAATGGAAAATCCCCACATCCATAAAGCATCTGCGAGGATTTCTTGGGTTGACAGGGTATTATCGCAAGTTTGTTAAGAATTATGGGAGAATAGCAGCACCTCTAACAACATTATTGAAGAAAGATGCATTTTCATGGACTTCGGAAGCAACAAAGGCCTTTGAACATCTTAAAGAGGCAATGTGCCAAGCACCGGTCTTAGCTACACCGAACTTCACAAAAACCTTTATTGTGGAATGTGATGCTTCAGGAAATGGAATTGGTGTTGTTCTAATGCAAGATGAAAGACCCATTGCTTTTGAAAGTCGTCCAATCAAGGGAAAGTTTTTAAGCAAAGCTATTTATGAGAAGGAAATGTTGGCAATACTCCATGCACTTAAGAAATGGCAACCCTACCTAATGGGAAGACACTTCAAGGTAAAAATGGATCATGATAGCCTTAAATACTTTTTAGAACAAAGATTATCCTCTGAAGAGCAACAAAAGTGGGTCACAAAGATGTTGGGTTATGACTTTGAAATCATCTACAAAAAAGGGAAGCAAAATGTGGTGGCAGATGCACTCTCAAGAAAGGATGAGGATGTGGAAGCATTGTTGTGCGCCATTTCTATTATCCAACCAGATTGGATAAACGAAGCAAGGGAGGAATGGAAGAATGACGAAGAAGTGTGGGCACTTATTCGAAAGCTACAACAAGATTCCAGTACATCTGATACATTTAGCTGGCAAAATGATTCGTTATGGTACAAAGATCGCTTATACCTCTGTAAGAATTCCCAGCTAAAACAAAAGATTCTTATGGAATTGCACACTTCTCCCTTAGGAGGGCACTCAGGATTTTTAAAAACTTACCACAGGGTTAAGAAGGAATTTTTTTGGGATGGCCTTAAATCAGATATTCAAAAGTTTGTGGCAGAATGTTTGGTTTGCCAACAAAATAAAGTTGAAACAATTAAGACACCGTGTCTATTACAACCTTTATCCATTCCAAGCCAACGTTGGGAGGAGGTTTCAATGGATTTTATCACAGGTTTACCCAAGTCTGAGGGAAAGAGTGTCATCATGGTGGTAGTTGACAGACTTACCAAGTATGCACACTTTTGTGCATTATCACATCCATTTAAAGCTAGTACAGTTTCTACTGCATTTATGGAATAATTCAAAAGCTACATGGAAACCCAAAGATTATTGTAAGTGACAGAGATCCCATTTTCACTGGAAATTTTTGGACAGAATTATTTTCTTGGCTCATCTTATCATCCTCAATATGATGGACAAACTAAGATAGTAAACAAATGTTTGGAAGGATATCTTCGTTGCTTTGTATCTGATAAACAGACACAATGGGTCAAATGGTTGCCTCTGGCTGAATGGTGGTATAACACTTCCTTCCATACAGCAACAAAAATGACCCCATTTATGGAACTTTATGGGTATCAACCACCATCCATCACATCATATTTAAGAGAAAATTCTAAGGTTCAAGTAGTGGAACATCACATCGAACATCAACAACAAGTCCTCCAACTCTTAAAGGATAACCTTGTGTTGGCACAAAATAGAATGAAACAACAGGCAGATCAACATCGCAGTGAAAGAAGTTTTGATGTAGGTGATTGGGTATTCCTACGGCTACAACCATATAAGAAAATGTCCCTCAAGCAAGCTAAGAAGGATAATAAATTATCACCAAAGTATTATGGTCTGTACAAGGTGTTGCAAAAGATTGGTACTATGGCATACAAATTGGAGCTTCTTGCAGCTTCTCGATTGCACCCAGTTTTCCATGTTTCATGTTTAAAGAAGGTTATAGGCGACAAGCTCCCAGTTCAAACAATATTGTTAGAACTTGACGAGGAAGGAAAAATTATATTGGAACCGGCAGTAGTCATATAAACAAGAACTCGACAGCTACGAAATCGATCAATTTCAAAGTATCTTATCAAGTGGAAGAACTTATCCGCTGAAGATTCCACATGGGATGATGACAATTTTATGCAGAAGTATCCAGAACTACTCAAGCATTGAGGACAACACTTTTTTGAAGGCAAGGGGCATGTTGGGTCCCTATAATACTAGTGATTACCCCATTACTATTGTAGTTATACCCCTTATTAATATTGTTGTGCCCCTATTACCCCCATATTGTTATTACTGTGCCCCATAGAATCCCTCTATTCTTATTTTTGTGGCTTTATATTATTATTGTTAGGTCGGCTGGATTATATTGTGACTCCTTAGACTCCTATATATAGAAAGGAGGTTTTGTCATTTGAATCATCCAAGAATTATTCATTTATGTAAGGTAAAGGAGGTTGCCCCCTCGAAGAGGCTGAATTCTAAGGCGTTGATCTATCCTTTCTATCTTTTCTTGAGCTGGTTTCATAACAGGATATGCTTATGAAGTTGAAGATGAAGATGATGGTGGATATGGTGGAGGTTTACCTCCATTTCCATTACCTCCTCCTCCTAAATAGCCTTATCCTTTTGGAGGCTTGGAGCTTTCATCCTCCAGTCTTGTATTCCTCTCTTCATAGAGGAATTTCACCATCTCTGTCATGTCAAAGAAAGCCTTCCTAAAAACCTTCTCATCCTTTGACATATTTGCAGGTTCTCCTTCATGTGACATGCTTATTGAAGCTTCAACTGCAATTTGAGGTAGAACTGGTGGTGGATATTGTGGCAATCTTGCACTACTTCTCCTTGAACCAACTTCAGGACCTTCAACCGGTTTTCCTTCTCCTCTCTTGAGCTTCAACCTTGTAATCATCACATTCACTTGCAAACAGTTAAATCCTCGTTGCACAAATAAAACCAAGAGCTATGATACCAAACTTGATCTGAATGGTAAAATTAGTTTTTATGTGCTAAATTCCTATTCAAAATATGTAAAAGTGCTTAAGGGTTCATGAAGTTAATTGCAAGTTTTAACATGAGTTTTTGAATGTTTTTATGTAAATTTCATGTAGAAATTAACATAAAAAAATGATTGAAGAATAGCATATAACAGACAAGAACATCACCAAAATAATATCACAACAACACATGATGAAGGAGTTCACCCCTCTTGGGCTATGTCTCCTTGGTATAGCTTCCAATGTCTTGACCCTCTCTATTATGCTAAAAAGTGTCAATACATTAGTTTACAATGCTCAAGCAGCTCTCAAACCTGTTCCAATGGCTCCAGAATGCCCAAAAATTCCTATCTAGCCTCTTTCTGCTCCTAATTTGGTTAAAAACTGAAGAAGTTATGGCTTCCCCAAGTCTTTCTACTAATCATACCTCAATTTCCCCAAAATCTAGCACCATCCTACAAATTCACCTCCAATTCCACTAATCGAGTGCTGATTTCACCTAATTTCGGGCAAATCTATTGAACGGATTGAATGCCTAATGAGGCCTTAATATCGAAAATTAGGCCACATGGGGGGGCCACGTGCCCGGGGCTAAGGACAATGGCCAACCCCCACCGGTCGGACCCCCACTTTGCCCCGCCCATGGTCATGTTAAATGCACGCGCCCAGGGGCTAGACCTCGTGGCTGGCCCCTCTTCTAGATGGTGCACAACATAGAGTTTAAATACAATCCAACAATGATAGTTGTTAAGAACTAACGCATGGCGTGTTGGTTATACTTGGCGCTTGTAGTTTGGAGGTCTCGGGTTTGACCCTCAGTGTTGCTGCCGGGACCTTAACCAAATTTTTGGTGGCCTTCGGGCTACCATGTGGTGGCCCCTGGCTGGGCCATGTGGCAGCCTATGGTTGGAAACCAACCAACCAATGAAATTCATCCAAAACTCCACCAATGAAATCGTGCCACTTGGCACCATCTAGTTCACCAGAGGAAATAGTCATATGCATAGTGACCCTACCATGTAGGTATACCCAGTTAGTGAAACGTTAGTGGTAGGGACTACTGACTTGGCTGCCTGCATATTTTTTTTTAAATTCGTATGTTTAGAAAAATGAACAAAACGTGTTTCTTAGAGCATACGGAGTCTGTTTCACGCAAAATGAGTTGTGCCGGATTTAGGATGATGAGCACTATGCGGTCTTTCAGGTTCCACACTGATATGAAAACTTTGAATTTTGAGTAAATTTTTGAGAACCTGATCAGATTAGAACTCAAGAGATTAGGGTTATGGTTTCGATTTCACATGCATAAAATCAAGGAAGGCCCTCTAGTTAACTGAAACTTGTCGAAAGATCAAAATAGGAACTTATGCCACACTACTAGATTAGAATGCACACCTCCTATTTTCTAGGAGTGTGCAGTTGACTAATCTCGAGGACAACATAGTTCGCTAGCTGAAGCGATTGCACAATTCCTTGTGACAAGGGACTGCACAGTTCTATTTCACAGTGGATTGCATAGTTTTCCCTCACAAGTTGATTATAAAGTCTGATTACATGGTAGATGCATTCCTCTAAGGATTATTTAGTTTAGTCTCACAGGGAGTTGTGTAGTTTTTTGTGAGAGAGGGTTTCATAGTTCCTCAAGGCAAGGCATGCAACCAATGCTTGATTAAAGCAAGACTTGGCTTGTGTTTAAAATGTGTTTTCTTTTCTTCAAAATTTATACAACTACTGTCGACAAGGCCTAATTATCGCAATGAAAACAAAGTTAAGACATCGTAAGCATAACATGAAATAATAAGTCATTGTGACACGTAATGAGCAAGAAGAACACTTAATGATGGCTAAAATGATAGTTCTTATGATCAAAGGTAGGCTCCAAAATCAAAGCGTAGGAAAATTTTTAGAGGGGAGTTGTAGTAGCTACATCATGTGTGCAACCAACATAGATCCATATTAAACCAATATCTGTAAATCAAATGCCTAGAGGGGTCAAACTTCTGGAGGTGTAAACGTTTCTTCATGTTTTACAAAGATTTGATCCCTCTAGCCACTTGAAAGATTTCCTTTTCCATTGGTAGAGGCTTTGTAATTCAAGGTATAGGGATGATTTGTAATTCCTTTAATGATTAGTTCGAAATTGAAATGTAACATTTTAAAACTATTAATAACAAAAATAATTGAATATAGGTGTATATGTATGTAAATAAATAGATAAATTTAATGAAGAAAAATAAACCAATGTTTAACTCAATCAATAAATTAGTAGAAAAATAATGTAAATAAGTTTTAATGTTTTTAATCGTATATATATATATATATATATATATATATATATATCTATATATATATATATATATATATATATATATATATATATATATATATATATATATATATATATATTCTCAGAAAAGACTAATTCTATTAACTAAAAAGTAAAATAATATTGCAAGGAGTTGAGGCTTCGGATAACATCGCCCGAGAACACTAAATGCAACAAAACTGCCCCAGTATAGGGAGAACCTAGGAGAACTAGTTATAGAAAGCTAGAGAACAGATGTAGAAACCAAAGATAGACCAGCATAACATAAGGAGAGACCCGAAAGAAAGACATAAACTTTCCCTAGCTACCTAGAAGATATTTATACTGCCACTGCCTGAGAGGAATAACAAAACCATCTGGCTATATATGCTGAAGCAGAATTGAAATAAAAACTTCCTGAATTTGACCATATGAGACATCAGCAAAACCAAAAAAGTTTGGGTAGGCCCAAGTGGCCTTATATAGCCACGTCCTCACTCGGAGGCACCTCCACCACCGGACACGCAATGCCAATCCACATATCTTCGTTTCCTGCCTTCTCGCCCTCTGGGTTCACCGTGGGGTGATGAGTGGCAATGGAATTACCTTCCCCGTCCACCGAGACAATGGCTTCAGGAGGCAGAGTAACGCTGGGAGCATCGCCCCTGTCGAGCATCTTTCCCTTTCAATTCTTCGGGCTTCCCTCTGCCGTAAACTGCTCACTGCTATGAGAAGGCTCAGACGCCACGCACACCATAGGATGAAGCTGGTTTTCTTCCTCAGAGAGGATAATAGTGATATGAGCGGTGATCATTAGCCTATTGAGATTTCTCTAGAACTTGAAGTGAGTGGTCTGAAACGCGTTGTTCAGAATCGGCCTACGAGCAGGGCTAAGAGGAGGCGAATCCGCCTGAGAGGAGGGGATATTAACAGGATGCAGGGTAGGATCCATGGAACAGCTAACCTTCGAACACCTTTGGCTACCTCGGCGTCCCCCAGATCAATTCCTCATACGCTGGCGTACCATGTTGAGGTGCTGAGGGGGAGGCACAATAAGACCAGGGGCAATGTTGGGAGGGCAATAAAACAGCACAGGGAACCACTTCGATCGCACAAGAGAGGCTTGAGAGTATGATGAGGGCAGCACAATTCAAACCTCAGGGGAAATTGAAAGCTTACCACTAATTGTAGAGACTAACCTACCATCAAGACCCTTAGCATACCAAGACCACAGATAAGAGGGCGAGGTGCAGGCAGGAAGCTTGCCTCTGTTAGCAGAGACCGGCTTTCCAACAAGACCCGCAGTAAGCCAGAGCCTGGAGCATGAAGGCTGGACACTAATTGTGGGAAGAATAATCCAGAGTGCCATGATTATAACAGCCATAGCTTCACCTTGGACGGATCGAGCCATTAATACAGAAATCCTACCATATCTGCCTCTCTTAATGTTATCCATCTTGCGCCGGATGAAGTCCTCGGATGCCACGTTGATCTGCAGCTGGCAGTACCATATCTGTCCGTCAATCATTAAGAGCATTAGATTTCATTAATTTCACCCGCATCCGGGTGTTCTCCTTCTTCCTGATGCATTTCCTTCTTCACTAGGTTGTTGTAATCCGAGAGTTGAGATTCAGAGGCTAGGCTTGAAATTGATCCAGCATGAAGATCCAACCTACAATCAACCCCCATATTAGCAAGTAAGTCCGCGACTTTATTCCCTTCTCTGCGTATGTGCTTCAGAGTGACCGCCCTGTGAGAGGAAAGCCAGCATTCAATAAGTTCAAGCCTTTTTTCCATTCTCCAGCTATTACTCACTTTGCAAGAGGGGGATCCCTGCAAGATTTTTGAGACCATATTTATGATGATCTGGGAATCGCCCTCTATTATGAGCGGAAAGAAACCTTTACCTTGCACAAGAATTAGACCCTGCCAGAGACCTTCCAATTCTGCCGAGTTATTGGTATCCCATCCCTTTGAACCTAAAAAGGTTAAAAGAGGAGCCCCCTTATGATCTCTGAAAATCCCTCCAAAGCCTGAATTTCCTGGGTTGCCTTTCGAGGCGCCATCAAAATTTAGCTGGTACATATGCATAGGGGGAGGTAACCATTTCTCAGGTGAATGGCTCCTTGGAGGCTTTGTTCCTTTGATAAGCTGTTCTTGCTTCCATTGGAGGTTCCAATTAGCCCATATGGATTGTTCTTGGGGGGTAGTTGGGAGATCCTCCTGGTACCAGGTTTTGAGAGATATGGTTTCCTCAATATTTTGGCAAATTATTTTCCAGATATCTTCCAGCGACATAGAGTGATCCTTGAATATTCTACTATTTCTCTCCTTCCATATGGCCCACATGAGAAAGCCCGAAATGAGCTTCCAAAGGAAATTTAAAATCTTGCTTTGATAAGGGGTATGGTCCCAGTTGCGCACAGTGGCAATGATGTCTCCATGATTTCTTCCTTCCTTTTGGCAGCGGAAACTGACCTTTTCCCAGAGCTTGCGCGCAATCTGACAGGAATGCATTAGATGCTTTATGGTTTCCTCCTCTTGTCTGCAGTTAGGGCATATTGAGGGTCCATGAAAGTTCCTCTTTCTAAGATTGTCCCACGTGAGAATCTTGTTATGACATAGGAGCCAGAGAAAGGTGGAAATTTTTGGCCATATGGAAGGGTCCCAGATTTTGCCCCAGAGAGGATATTTCACCATATGTGCCTTGATAATGATGTTGTAGGCCTCTCTCGTGGAAAAGGTGCCTCTTTCCTCATATCCCCACCGAAGAATATCCTTTTCATCAGAATACTGAATTCTTCTTTTCATTAATTCTGTGTCTAGAATTTGTTGGACTTGTGTCGAACCCTGTCTTAAGATCTGATCCGCCTTGAGCCATTCCCGGTACTCTTGGGTCGATGAATTTCTCTAGAAGTTTTTAACCCTATCATGAGATTGCATATCCTGCTCCAGGGGTTGAATATGAGGGATTTGGTCATTTAGTTTGGGCATCTACTGCCATGAATCTTCCCAAAACCTTGCAGTGTTACCATTCTTCACTTCCCAAAAGTTGTGTTGTTGAATGAGATTCCTGTGCTGCTTGGCCGAGTTCCATATAAGGGAGCCCATGCTGACCTCTGATATTCTTATTAGTTCCTCCGCTGAGCAATTCCTTGCATACTTAGCTATCCACAGAGAAGCCCACAGGATGAGAGGCACAGTTAGCCACTTCCACCAAATTCGAGCTCCCATGACCTCATTGCTATGAGAAGGATCCCCTAAACCAATATCGCCCCCTTTCTTTGGTAGACAAGCAGTATCGCATTTGACAAGAGCCCACTTGTGCTTATGACCATTACCGCCCCAAAGAAAAGATCTTTGGAGAAGCTTGATTTCTTTGAGAACCCATTTGGGTGCTGCAAGGATGGAGAAGAGGTATAGCGGCATAGCCTGAAGAACTACTTTTATGAGGACTAGCCGACTCGCCATATTTAGAGATCTGTGAGTCCATGAGGAGAGCCGAGCCTCCAGATTTTCTAAGAGGATTTTCCATGAGGAGTGCTTTAGGGCCGAGGCAGTCAGAGGAGCACCTAAATATTTGGATGGGAGGTTAGCAATGGAGAATCCTAGAATACGGGCTATAGCTGCCTGAGTTATAGCAGGAGTATGGAAAAAGAAGATTTGAGATTTGGATTTATTGATAGATGCTCCTGAGGCTTCCGAGAAGTCCGACAGAAGGGATTTGAGCTGGCGAGCTTCCTGGACCGAGGGATGCCCAAAAAGCATGTTGTCGTCAACAAATTGCTGGTGAGTGAAGGCTGGAGAGTTATGAAAGGATAGGCCTCTGAGACAATGGGATTGCTGAGCTGACTTAATACTTCGGCCTAATCCTTCTGCCATAATGACAAACAAGAAAGGGGAGAGAGGGTCTCCCTGCCTAATTCCCCGGGAAGGATGAAAAGGAGATGAGGGTATACCATTGACCAAAATAGAAAAGAAAGAGGAGGAGATGAGACTCATAACCCATCTAACCCAAGGAGCAGCAAATCCAAAAGCAATTAGAACTTTTTCAATATACATCCAGCTTAGGCTATCAAAAGCCTTTGAAAGATCTAGTTTGAGGAGCATACCTGGCTTCTTGGAGATCTTCAGGGAATGAATTACTTCATGAGTTAGGATGATACCATCAGTGATCTGCCTACCTTCGACGTATCCAGATTGCTCAGGCGAGATGATGAGAGGAAGCAGCAATTTGAGCCTGGAGGCAATGATTTTGGAGACAATCTTGTAGATTATGTTGCACAGTGCTATAGGTCTATACTTGTCAGGTGTGCTTGGCATATCCACCTTGGGATCCAGGCGTATGAATGTGGCATTCACCCCCGGAAACATCCATCTTAAGGATCACGACTCCTCAACCACTTGCCAGACTTCCATCTTGATCAAATCCCAGAAATTGTGGAAAAAGTTTGAGGTAAATCCATTCAGGCTTGGAGCCTTACCTGATTTCAGTTGTCGTACTGCTAGTTCCACCTCTTGTAAGTCAACAGGCTTGAGAAGCAGTTGGTTATGCTCTCCTGAGATAAGTTTAGGAATCTTTCGAGTAATTTTTTCTATAGCCTGTGATCTATCCGCATTTGGCTCACGATGCATTTGCTTGAAGTAATTTAGGAGTTCGCTTTCAATTTCTTCGTGTGTTTCCACTTTGACTCCCTACTCATTTTGAATATGAGTTATGTTATTATTCATTCTGCGTTGGATTGTGGTACTATGAAAAAATTTTGTGTTTTTCTCTCCATATTTAAGCCATCTGACTCTTGATTTTTGCCTCCATAACGTTTCTTCTTGCTTAGCCCTTTCTGTGAGTTGCGCTTCAAGAACTTTTTCTTGTTTTGACAAGTCATTTGAACGGCCATCAGTAATAATCCTCTGCTGCAGTGGCTTCATTTCTAGCTCGAGGGCTCCCTGAGCCTGGAAGATATTACCAAAAGAAGTGTGATTCCAGCGTTTGATATTGCTTTTAAGATGCTTGAGCTTTTGCTGGAATTGGAACATTTTTGAACCTGGTGGAGGGGAAAATTGTTCCATTCTGAACTGATTAAGCCATGGAAATCCGGATGAGACATCCAGAAAGCCTCAAAGCAGAACGGTCTGCGAATCAGGTTGCCAGGACGCGACCATTGAAGGGAGATGGGCCAGTGATCAGATCCTGAGAGAGGCAGGATGGAAGCTGCAAAGTCTCCACCAAGATGAATAGCATTGTCTGAGAGCAAGAACCTGTCCAGACGAGAAGTGATCTGCTGCTTCCCTGCTCTCCTATTGTTCCATGTAAATACACCATTATTGAAGGGTAGGTCGATGAGCCAGTTATTCTGAATGAAGTCCTTTACGGGTTTCCCTTCCTGACTTCCTCTGCATCTTCCTCCCCTTTTTTCTTCCAGCCTAGTAATCATGTTAAAGTCTCCTCCAAAAATCCATAAAGGGTGCGACCTGTCATGGTTGATTGCAGAGAGAGTGTTAAGGATTCCAGCTTTAAGTGATGCCTCCTGTGGAAAATATACATTGGTTAAGAGCCCGTGTATATTTGTCCCTATGATGTGAAAGATTGCTTGGAGGAAATTCCTATTTGCATGGATATTGTCGAGTCTGATAGCTCGGGAGTCCCAGACAATTTCCAGGCCTCTAGAAGCCCCATCAGCATCCACTGCAACATTGAGACTCCCTGGCCATACTTTTGCTGCAAATCTATCTAATGCAATTGAATTGCATTTGGTCTCTTGCAAGAAAAGGATTTGAGGTTTTTCTCGCATTATCATGTTTTTAAGAATTCAATTTTTCCCTGGGCCATTGAGCCCTCTTATATTCCAAGAGATTAACTTCATTGGGAAGGATTATGATCAGAGTTGTAGTACTTGGTTAGCTTGGAGTACCTGCCTGACTCCACTAACATTTGTCCTATTCTGATTGTTCGCTGGAGATCTGTTTTCCTTCCTCGCTTTTTGATATCTTTGGTTATGAATCTTCCGTCCCAGGGGCCACCAGTCTGTATACCTAAAGATTTTTTTCGTTGCGCCCGAGATAGGACTTCCTCTAGATTCTCAAGTTGTCCATCTGGAATGTTGTCAAAATTGTTTGTAGTGCATGCCTGCTCTAGGCTTGGAATGTCCAGTTCCCCAATATCTATTGCTTCTGTTTCTTCCTCCATGATCTGTGGATAATTTAACTCCTCATTTGGTTCCTCTTCTAAACTGGCATTAGATTGTAGGACTTCCACCTCCATAACTTGAGTATTCCATGCTGGTACCTTTTGCTTATCTGAGGAAGAGGCTCCCTTGAATCGAGGATCTGCGTGAGGCACTGTGGGATCTGCCTGCTTCGAATGTTTATCTTTCATCAACTCCGTCTCTGGTGGAGTGGGAGAATCCGAGCTTGGATCAGTTTGGCGAGCTAAAACTTCAAAGCTGTTGCTTGTAGAGGGCTTGGAGGGGCTGGTTTGCGGCATTTTGGAATTTGAGGCCTGTTTCTTGTGGGATTTCCTACGATTTGCTACTTTGGTAAAGCCATTTGCCTCAAATGAATCCGGTCTGGAGGCAGGAGAGGGTTTTTGAGTTAAAGGATAGTCCCTGAATAAATGTCCCAGGGCATGACATCTTCGGCATCTAAATGGCACATGTTCATAGTCAATCAGCTGAACCCATTCAATGTCATCATGAAAAACACTTACCGCATCTGGGAGAGCCTGGTTGAGGTTCATATAGACACATATACGAGCAAAGGAGGTGTATTTGTAGATTTTTGTTTCCTCTGCAACCTTTATAAATTCGCCCAGAACATTTCCAATCGCTTGAAGGGAGTCTTCCTCCCAATATTCCACTGGAAGCGAGTATAGGCGGATCCAGACAGGAGCCCAGCTGAGATCCTCCTTGTCCGGGTTGAAGCGTTCTACCCATCCTCTGAGATACAGTCCAGCCACATTAAAGAAGTAAGGCCCTCCATCCAGAACTCTGTTCCGATCCTCCAGGCAGTTGAAAATGGCAATGAAGAACCCTTTTGGTCCCAACTGCAGGGTTATATGTCCCTTTGGGTGCCATTTCGCAGCTATCCAGCCCCTTAGCACCTTCTCAGTCGGCCACAATCCGATGAACTTTCCTATCAAAGCATGGTCTTTCATATACTGTATCTGTGCATTGATTCTATGGCCTGGAAGTTCTACCTTCGGACGCTCAGAGGCTACAGGTTTGCATGTTGCCGAGCTGACCTTGGGTTGCTTTTTGTCCTGTTTTGTCTGTTGTGAGTTCAGATCCACATTATCCTCGCCCTGGTTTGCTGGCTTATTGCTTTCCTTATGCTGTTGCTGCCCATTATTGATTTGTGGGGGAGGCTCATCGCCCTCCCCCTGAGGGGATTCCATGGAGTACTGTACGCTTTGGCAGGTGTTGAAATTTCCTAATCCCGTTAGTGGTTGCAGGTCTTCTGCTGTCTAGAGCAACCTGACGCTGCAGAGAATGTCCAAACCCTAGAGCGCAGAGCCATTCCCCAACGTTGCTTCTCTTTTAATCATATATATTACTAATATCCCATATCTTTAATATTTTTTTAAACTTTAATTACTAGAAATATATTTATCTTTTAATATTTATCTAAATTTTCATTATTTTTCTTAACTAAAGAACTATTAACTATAAATAATTTATTTTTGAACTCATTGGTATGAGTTTATTATAATGATAATATGGTGTTTCAAAATCATTGAGATAACACTGTTAGAATGATACGCTGATGTCATATATTATCTTTATCTTACCGATGATATGCCAATGACTATTACATACATGCTAAAATTTTGTTTGTACTTGGATACAATACCACAAAAGCCTTATAAGTTTTTGTAGTGGCGTTAAGAATGTCTTTCAAGATGGGGAATATGTAATGATCCACCTTCCATTTGGCGGATATATCAAACTTGGATAATGATATCGATTCTTTAAACATTGTAAAGTATTTTGATTTAAGTATATTGGATAACGATATGTGATTCTTTTAACATTGTCAAATATTTTGATTTAAGTATAATTTGCCAATAGGTGTATATATTTCAACCTCAAGCTGATGTCAACCACAGGTATTTCAATTTTAATTTTTTATCAACGATCAAGATTGCATATCAAAGAATATGCTTCGTCTAAGAACTACGAATTGGCATTATCGCTGCCCTCCTCGTCCTCTACGTGGACGGGTGATGGGTAGTCTTGGAGGAGTGCCTAACTAGTCTCATGAGTGTGTTCTGTTGTCTTGTTCAGGTGGTATTGACGGACGCGCGAGCTATGTACAATGCGGCATAGCCGGGGCTAATGTTCTGTAGATTAACGTTCCCTACGAAGCCATCAAGAATGGACGAAATGAAACACAAGCAAGTTTTCATGTATTCATAATTCTATAAAACAATGGAAGGAGCAAACCCTCTCATCTAAAAATTGTGCTGCGGGGTGTTACAATCCATTTGTTGGAATCACAGAATTAACAACACTTTTTTTTTCTCCTTTTGGGTTTTGTTTTCCCGCCTGTTCAGTAAGTAGAAATTATTTTCCCCTTAAGGTGCAGTGAACAAAGCCAGAGGCCTGACCTCTTACTAGTTGGGGTTAGGTTCCAGTGTTCAAATTTGAACACGTCACAACCCTTGCGAAGCCTTCTAGCACTTTAGATAAGTGCTCAGCGAAATTTACTAGTCAAAAGAAATTTAAATTTTGATTTTTAGAGGCTTTTTTTAAATTTAAATAATATTATAAAATGCTCGATGAAGTGTTGCTTCTCTATAGGACATTTCAAAAAACTCCAGTTCTCTGACTGATGTAACACTCTAAAGTCTGCGAGAGGTTCTGGCAACACTTAAGAAAGTGCAATGGGACGTAATGGCGGTTGTTCATCCATTCCCAGGCCATCAATCATAATGGCAACACTAATAGAGTTAGCAATCATGATATGAGGTTTATGTTCGCATTCCTTGATAACAGAGGTTTCTTTTAACATTCATTGATAGCAGAGGAGAAGTAGCTATGTATTGGTATCCGTGAACAAGGCATATTTTGAAGGTATCGGAGATTTAGAAGAAACAAATGATAAAAGACATAATAACGATGACTGAGGTAGATTATTCTGAGCCTGTGAATCTTGCCTGCGTTGATTTTTCCAATCCCAATCTTACGTCGAGTGCAGCACAAGTACGCAAGGTATTTTTAACTCTCTGTTTTAATTTTCAACTTTCATTTCCCCGGCCTTTCATTCAGTTCATTGATTTAGGCAGAACCTAGTTTTTAACTCTCAGTTTTAATTTTCAACTTTCATTTCCCTAGCCTTTCATTCAGTTCATTGATTTAGGCAGAACCTATTAAAATTATTATGTATGGAATGGTTGATTGATCTTTATATAGTCATGTGTAGACTCTAGATTTTTTTTATATCATCCATCATCATGTCATCGATGAAGATTTTTTGGACTAAGTCTTTGAGCAAAGTCGACAGCTGCTTTTTTCCTCTACGGAATGAGAACCATCAAGGTTACACTCCGTATCAAGAAGAATCTCTTAATCTTTCCATTCAAATGGAAGGTTTGATGTGGATTTGTGTCTCCTTATATTTACTTCTACTTGTAATTACATCTTTCTCTGCTCAACTCTGAAAAATCAATCCATTGAAGTATTGCACTTCATATTTGTTCATATATTCATTTTTCAAGGGGATTGGAAGGGGAGTTATGAAGCTTTTGAAGCGTCGATAAAGGAAAGTGATTTCACGGTCCCAATCAATGGCCTTCAACAGGTATGCAGTTCAACATTTGAAACGATAATTTTCATACTTGTCCCACTGTTAAAAATAGATTAAAGTGATAGTATTGACATTTTTACATCATAACCACATACTACATTTTCTGTGGTATCTCCATTTTCCTTCCTTAATTTGTAAAATTTTATTCTTTCTTGTCAACCCACCATTAATACAAGATTGTTCAATTATGAGATTACCCCATTAAATGGTGATAACTACGTTTATTGATTCACAAACTTTTTTTTTCATCTTGTAAATAATTACTACCATCTACTACATCTTTGAGGATGTTGAATATATTCGAGTACTGATCATCCTACCGCTATGAAAACATCTTCCATCCTACCTTTATGAGGACATATTCATGACATTACTTTGATGTTCCACATAGATATATTGAGATAGTATAATAAGGTCAATAGGGTTCTTTACATTTTCCATGAAGGCATCATTATGAAGACATCATTACTTTGAAACTCTGATGTTCGACATGGAAATCTTGAGATAGCATAATAAGACGGATATGGTTCTTTCTTTAGGGTTTACTGCTATGAAAACATCTTCCATCCTACCTTTATGAGGACATATTCATGACATTACTTTGATGTTCCACATAGATATCTTGAGATAGTATAATAAGGCCGATAGGCTTCTTTACATTTTCCATGAAGGCATCATTATGAAGACATCATTACTACCTTTATGAGGACATATTCATGAGATTACTTTGATGTTCCACATAGATATCTTGAGATAGTATAAAAGGCCGATAGGGTTCTTTACATTTTCCATGAAGACATCATTACTTTGAAACTCTGATGTTCGACATGGAAATCTTGAGATAGCATAATAAGACAGATAGGGTTCTTTCTTTAGGGTTTCTTTTTAGCGAACATCAGTATAGATAGAGTAATCTCTTTATTAATTTAAATTTTTATTTTATAGTAATAAATGAATACATTCTCATTTTATAGTAATAAATGAATAATTTTTCATTTTATAGTAATAAATGAAATAAATTAGTTAAATATGTAATTTTATCGTGTTTAAAAATAGATTAAAGTGATAATATTGACATTTTTACATCATAACCACATTTTGTGTTGTATCTTCATTTTCTTTCCTAATTTGCAATATTTTCTTTCTTTATTGTCAACCAACCAGACAAGATTGTTCAATTTTGACAACCATTCACACAAGATTTCTCAATTATGAGATTACCCCATTAGATGGTGGTAACTATGCTTAGTGATTCGAACGTTTTTTATATTCATGTAAATAACTACTACCATCTCTTTTCTATTTTTAGATGATTCCGTGACTGACAACCATAATGCTTACAAAAGCCTAGCATTGCTACCATTTGAACTTACTGTAATCAAGCTTACTATTAAGCCTAGCATTTATAAAAATAAATGAAAGTGATAATATTGACATTTTTACATCATAGCCAGATTTTATGTGTATCTTCATTTTCTTTCTTAATTTGCAATTTTTTTCTTTCTTTCTTGTCAACCAACCATACAAGATTGTTCAATTTTGACAACCATTCACACAAGATTTCTCAATTATGAGATTACCCCATTAGGTGGTAGTAACTACATTTAGTGATTCCAACGTTTTTTATATTCATGTAAATAACTACTACCATCTCTTTTCTATTTTTAGATGATTCTGTGACTGACAACCATAATGCTTACAAAAGCCTAGCATTGCTACCATTTGAACTTACTGTAATCAAGCTTACTATTAAGCCTAGCATTTATAAAATCAAACTTTATTTAAAACCCCGTATTTCTTCTCTTATCTTAAAAAGCCTTTTTCTTTATTAACTCTCTAATTTTTTAAAACATACAAATTAATACTAAAAAAAGAATTTGAGAAATAATAAGTGTGCTTCCCATAAAATTATGTAGAGTTTTGAACCGGGGAGAAGTGTTAAAATGAAACTCTAGGGCTCTATTAATAACCACACAATTGAAGATTGGTTTGCCTACAGGGCTACAACTTAATTTTCTTTTTCCGGTTGGTCTTCCCAAAAGATATAGAATGCCAATAGCTATCCATACAACTACTATTGTGTCTCCAGCTTCATTCTCTCCATTCGGCATCTAGGAAATAAGTTGTGCATGTGGGTGTCCATGTAGCTGCTGCTATGAAGGGTTTTTAAGGAGATGTTGAAATCATAGAAAAATTAAACGACATTGTTAATGAAAAGAAATCATATTATTACAAAAAGACATCAACGAAAAGAAACCGCATTATTCGAAAAAGACGTCAACCAAACTTGAATTCATTGTAAGGACCAAATTTGAAAACCATTCTTAAACAAAAAAAAAACGACCAACCAAGCCACACAACAACAACACTGCAAATGTGTATTACATATTACAATATTTCCCTAATTACATAAAATTTTGAATTTATAGAGCTTGAATTTTTTAATGGATATGAAAGTCTATTGATAGTGGTCTTTGATTGAGCAATGTTAAGAGAAAAGTTCAATTCCCTTGGTTGTTGAAGGTATATATTTGTGTTTTTGGTTTGCTTTAAATTGTTTCAAGCTGAATAAAAGATAGTATAAATTAGAAACAAATGAAAACTAAAAAAAAAATTCCATTGTGCAAATAGATTTATATTTTCAATTATGTAAATTCAAATACTTTTGAAGATTATCTAATGAATAGAAGAAACATATGTTACCTTTTTTTAAATAGAATTTGAGAAAAATGTTTGCCTATTTACTAAATTCTATTGAGATTTTATAGTGTTTTAATGTAGCCACTTTTTAAATTTTAAGGATTTAGAAGGACACCATTTCATTTTGGCATTTTTTTTATAAAGAGTTTATTTAATATACACTTGTTCATAGAAGTACAATTTTTTTTATAACTTTTCATCTTTGAAGCGTTAGATAAATATATGCCCTTCCAAATAAAATTAAGACTAGTCCTTGAAATTTGATCACTGGTCCTCACACAACAATGAGCCCGACTTTCTTGAGCCCTACTGCTCCAATAGTCTAGTTGCAGTGCCAATGCAATAATAGGAGGTCAATCACGGTCGGAGTTTATTTTCCCATTTTAGCACAGTAAATAAAGCCAGAGGTATAACCTCTGACTTAGTGATTTGTTCTTTATCGCTTAGGACTAACCAAACCACTATATTATTTATGGGCTTAGTTTTTTTTTAACAGCATGAGTGGGCCTAATGATTAAGAGCATGTGTTTCATCCTAAGAGGTCATAGGTTCAAAATAAGAGTGGGGTAGAGTATTTATGCCTTCCATATGTGGAGGTGGGTCCCTTGTCCCACAAACAAGGGGTATCATACACCAATTTGGTAATTTGGTGTCTTGCTTGGCCATGACCTTAAACACCAATTTGGTGTTGTCCCACCAACAAGGGATCTCATACCATGACCTTAAATTAGACTCAACTGATAACTCCAATCTAAAAGTTAGGAAACCTCCTTGTCCCTCAAACAAGGGTTCTCATACACCAACCCACAAACAAGGGGCCTAATACACCAATTTGGTGTCTAGCTAGGTCGTGACCTTAAAATTGGATAATAATAATAATAATAATGACACAGAGACTAAAAATGTCTCACTCCAATCCAGAACTGAAGAGCTCTCCCCACACAGAGACTCACTAGGTCCCACTCCAATCTAGAAGTCACGAAACCTCCTTGTCCCATAAACAAGGGGTCTCAAACACCAATTTAGTGTCTGGCTTGGCCGTGAACTTAAAATTAGATACTAATAATAATAACGACAGAGAAACTCAAGAAGTCCCACTCCAACCCAGAAGTAAAGAACTCTCCCCCACACTGTGCTACAGCTTGGCACCAAGCCTAACCTACGGGTCCAGTTTCTCACCTCTTTTCTTTGCTGACAAGAATTATATACACATGCTCCACCACATACTCCAACAATCTGCGATACAACAATAGTAGTAGTAGAAATGTATATTTCTACAGACAGGAAAAGGAGACTGTAACGAGGACACTAGATGAGAGTAGAGTGTAATCACATAAAAATCAAAAGTGACCTCTAATGGAAGGGAACTGAGTGGAACAAAATATCCAATGATGCCCACACCAGTAAAAGGAGAAAGGATGAAACAATGTTAAGTATATTTCCCGCGAGTCTGCCACATTAAGGGCACCAAATTCTTGTCAATACAACATACTCCTAAGGTAGTCATTGTTTCGCTACACTAAACCCTATGTACGTAATGTTAATTCCATTATTTTTCATGTTCCCCTTTCTTTTATTTTCCTTTTCTCTTTTCCTCGTTCATGATGATCGTAATTTTCAAGATTTAATTTACATAAATTTGTAAGTTAATGTTGCCTTCACCAAAAACCGATGGTAAATTTTACATATAATTTAAAGATATTTGTAATTCATTTTTTTAATTTTGTAAATTATCTAAATTCATAAATTCGTGTTAAATGGATATAAACGATGTAAATTAATAAGAATAAATAAATAATGCTGAAAGTCGAGAGCTCTCCCCACTTTGCGTTGTTGCTTCGTAGTAAGTCTATCACACCCATATCCTGGTGGTAGTTTTTCAACCGCTCATAGGTAGGTGCAACACCACCACCCACATTCTTTTCACCAATACTTTCAAGTGTGGACTATGCCTAATATCCAATACTTAGAATATTTTCACTTCACTAAGCATTCATCAATTATAATACACAGCGGAAACATTCATTTTAACTTCATTCATATATGCAAGTATACAAGTACACTTAGTCTTTTTTAAAGGGAGGGGAAACTCCCTGATAAGAGCTTGCCCACAATATATAGCAATATATTTTTACAAGTTCATATACAATAAGGCTCTCCAAGGAAACCCCAAAATATCCTTAGCCAAAACAATGCCAAACTATAATTCTAGGAATTCACCTTGAACCATTGTTCAGCCTGCTTGCACTCTCTTGTAGCCTTACCCCTAGGCGATCTGCCCTGCTGTGCGGCCTTTCCCACCATTCAGCAAGTCACCATGTTGCCTGCCTGCTGTCAGCGTGTAGCTCCACCGATTCTTCGACCCACGAACTTGTGTCCCCTGACGCTCTTATCTACCAGGGTGCGGGTCGTATCACCTAGCACCCGTGCCTAACTTGCCACCCATCACATTTCTCCTATCATTATCGTTTCATCCAACTCGCGGTCGTGCGGCCTTGCCCCGAGATCGGGTCGCCCGCCTAGCTCATGTGCTGTCGTGCTATGCACCCAGTGCATCCGCACCCTTCGTCCGCTTGGCAAACCCAACTCGCCAACCCACTCGCCCGACGTGCCTGCCTACTCACCTGGTCTGCCCGTCGACTCGTCCACCAACCATCCGCCCAACTTACCTTCGCCCAGTTCACCCGTCTGCGTCCACCCGTGGGCAAACTTGCCCTGTGGCTACCCAACCTACAACTCACCTGGTTCACCTTCGCCCTTGCCTTGGTACTTTGACCTCGCATCGCCTCCACCTCGGCCTCTTCGTATGACCACCCACTCGCATTTCCAAGTTACACTTGTGAATTCTTGTTGTGAGTTCGTTGATGTCTCCTCCAACCATGCATCCACTCTACTTATACCATCTGCCATGGCTACAATGTGGGTCAGCCTGCTTAGCCGACCTCCCAATTCGGTCGTCTATGCCTCCATTCAACATCGTCTCGCCCAACTTGTCGCCCCGCAGGGTCCACACACCCAACCACGCTCCGTATAAGGTCGCCTCCTCTTGAGTCTTGACACTTAGCCAAATTTCCATCTTCGTTGACTCACCACACCGGCTCGTCGCCCACTGACTTGTCACACGCCAGCTTATCGCGTTTAGTCGAGGGTGGGTCACCCTAACTCGTCGCACATCACACGCATGACTCATGGGCGTGACAAAGCCTGTCCTCCAACTGGTGAAATCGGGTTTCTCATTGACCTGACTATGAGATTGGGAGTCGGTTTTATTTCCCCCTCCTCAAACTGTTTAAAGGAACCCCAAGCCGACTTCTAACTAGTTAGGGTCCCTTCCACAAGAGTGAGCTTGTGAGAGATATAATGAGAACGAGAAACGCAAATATTTTGTAAAGTGGGTGAGTGAATTATGTGTTAGCTTATCCCACGTATGACTAGAATGAAAATGAGATCATGAATCTTTTTAGGAATAAAATTATGTTTAAATTTTTATTTTATTAATTAAAATAATCTAATTTCGTATTTTATTAATAAAACAAACTTGTATCGTAGTGCATTCCATATCTAGACAATTTTTCCTTTGTCATTATAAAATATTCATGAAATATATTATAATAAATATTCAAAAGGTATATTAAGGTAGAAATATATAAATAAACTCATTTTATATTTTAAATTATTAAAATTTAAAAGCATGTTAAATGGTATATATATATAAATAATAAAATATATATATATATATATATAATGAAAATTAATTATGGTTTAATGTAGTATTGTGACAAAGATTGTTTCAATGAAAATTAAATATGGTCAACTATGGTTCACATTTATTAGTGTTGTTGTGCATAATCCTAAGGTATAATATTACTCATAAGATTTATCATATTAATTCTAAGATTTAATTTAAATCTGTTGGGTTTATAATTCATTAGATTTATGATACAAATTCTTTGGGTTTATTAATCTCGAGTTTGTAGTATTAATATTTTGAGTTTTAAATATTAATCCTTTAGGTTTTTACTATTAATTCTTTAGGTTTATTAATGCTGTAGGTTTACAATTTGTAATATTAATAACCTGGATTTATAATTGTAATATTAAGGTCCCAGATTGATAAATTAATATGAATAGCGTCACGTAGAATAGATGGAATTTGTCGTAATTGAATCCCGCCATGACTTGCTGTAGACGTAGAGTTTCTAAACTTCTATACACACAAAAAAAGAGAGCGTTATTGAGTCCGGCGAAAATAGCGGAGTGCTATGAAAGGGAAAAGAGCCCATAGGAGGAGTTGAAGGTGAAGGTGAAGGTGAAGGTGGGATTTGGAATGTGAAATGTGAGTTTGTTTTGTCTGCTTGTGCCGCCTGCGTAGTGTGCTGTGTCGGATGGCGTGGGAATTGGAATCTGAAACGGACGTTATCATTCGTTTGTGGACTGGTTTCGCTTTGCCATGAATGAATCTTTTGAGAGTGCTTGACTTCATTTTTGTCCAGAGACGGGAAAGACAATGCATTTATCTGCGGCACAATTTCTGTTATAACAAGTCCACACCCGGGTGGCTCGCTATACACGCACGCACTAACGTGGATCTGAATGTGGATCTATTGAATTTATCGGTCGGAATATTATCTTCTCGGGTATTATGAAGAAGCGGAATGGTTAACCTCTGAGTATCTGTGAACATATATCTATTTTAATCACGGATTTAGTAAAGTTCAGATATATTAAATTTCTTAAATCTTTATATAAACAAATTGGTTTCACTTTATGGCCTGGAGTATGCCGTAAAACTGCTTCTGGTTGGCTAAGAGCTCGTCTTCCTCGGACGTAAGGAAACAGGTTAATGGCCCAAGACCCAGAGGCATCTGGCAGGAGTGAAAGCCTGCTCCCTTACGGACCACCAGCGGGTTATTACAGGTGGCGTGGTTTTCCTTGATAACAGTGATGAGTCAAACCGACATTCGCGGATAGCAGCCAGAGATGGCTGTCCTCACTGTTGGTTTGAGATAGGCTTTGCCACCTTCGGAAAAAAAAATTGGTTTCACTTTCCGAAAAAACTTGATTTTTATAAATCCATGGTTTATATATATACATATATATATATTTATAATTTACATTATTGTATTTTTAAATGTATAAATGAGTTAAATTACAACTCTAATAAATTTTATTAAAAGGTAGAATAATCACTTTTTTAAATGTTTCAATAATGAGAATTTATTTTTTTCAAAGTTTTTAAACTATATATAAAATATGTATAATTGAAATTAAAACATTTTATTTAATGTGGGAAAAACATTTTATTTATAGGCATTTATTTATTTTAATTAGTTTTTGTTATTAATATATTTTTAAATACACTTCAATATTATTTATTTCTACATATTAAAACATTTTATTTATAACTCACATTATTATTATTTAAAGCAACATATTAATTGTATATTAAGAATTGTAAATTACGCATCTCTATATCATTATTTTTATTACAAAATAATTGAATTTTTTTTACTTTCAATTATTTCTTCACTTTCGTCATTATATATATATATATTTCGTTTAATTATTTTATTTTTTCTTAAAGTTGACATAAAATTAAGTATTTCATATGGACATTAAAATATTTTATTTATGGTAGAGAGAGTTAAATTTCTTTACATGATCTTCTTCATACCAAGTTGCAATATCTCTAATAAATATATTCATACTCTGGTTATGATGAGATTGTAAAACGTTTGTCTTTGGGCAATAACATATATATGCATTAAGACGAATTATCTATAGACTACATTGTCCACATTAAAATGTTTTTTTTTTTGTTATTAATATGTTTTTTAGTATACAATATTGCTTAATCGTGTATATTAAAATATTTTATTGATGGCCCACATTGAAATATTTTATTATTATGAATATTTTTGAATGTCACATAATACTTTTGAATTAAGAATGGAATGAAATACACATCTCCCTCTTATTAATCTTATTGGGAAGCAATTGATTTTTATTTTTTTTTCAATTTCTAAGTTTTAATTATTATTTTTTATTTGGACATTGAATTTTTTATTATATACAACATCAATTTTTTTTTAATATTTTATTTATATATATAGGTATATATACAAAGTAGATTTAGAGATAAATTAATTAATATAGACCTTCAAATAGTTTATTAATATACCATGTTGAAATGTTTAAAAGTACAAGGTTTAAACATTTTATAATTTTTTGTTTCTAATAAAGATATGAAATTTTATTACATCATGTGACATTAAAATATTTTACTTATGATGGAGTGAGTAAAATATTTTTAAGACATTGGGTTGTAATATCAACAACCATAATAAGGTTTGGATTATTTATATTTTATAATACCTTTAATTAAAACTAATTATTATTTTTGCTCTTTAATTGTAGATGACATTACTTTTCTATTTAGAGAATATTTTATTTTTATTTTAAAAGGGACACATGTGAACTCCACATTGATCTCAGAATTACACATCATCGTCATATGAGATTGTAGAATGTGCCTCTTAGTGCATAAATTAGATTTTTTTTAGCAAAAAGAATTGAAATAGTTAAATTATCCCAAAAATCATTTGGCATGAAACATTGAAAAAATTAAATTATTCCAAGAGAACAAGTTCCCACGGCTCAATTGCAACAATACTTGCTGAACAGATGACATACATACATACAAGGCAACATTACCTGTCTAACAAATGACATACATACATAGAAGTGCAAAGTGGCTGCCAGATGATATACATACATACAGGGCAACATTACCTGTCTAGCAGATGACATACATACATAGAAGTGCAAAGTAGTTGCCAATTACATCTATAAGAAATCACATCTACATCCTTCAAGAGTAGGCATTGAAGGAGTTCACCTTGCCTAATAATTTCTTAAGCCCGAGGACACATTAGATGTCCAAATCCCATTTAGTGTAAGAAGATGGTGATAGAAGAGACGAGAGTGACGATGATGATATTGAAGATGGCTTCAGCATATCTAAAACAAAAAATAAGGATTATGTCAGATAGTGTTTAATTGAATCTTGCCCACTTAAAGTGGACTCTTATTAGTCCTTGTCGTCCCGGCATGGACTATAGTAATCGAAACGAAGAGAGATAGCATTATTTGAGCTGTTTTTAGTTCGGGCTCATTAGCTATAAACAAAGTTTTTCGAGACATATTAATTTATCGTGTTATTTGGCCTCTTCCCGAGGACCAAAGCTGAACCGAACCTAAAACAATAGGTTATATTTTTATTAGTCTTGATATTTTCAAACTTGTAAATAGTACAACCTAAACTAATGTTAGCATTAATTCAAAACATTAAATGTTATGTGAATGTTTTGCAAAGCCAAGCAGAGTGTTTAGTCGGTTGGGTTGGGTGAGTGTCTAAGTCATTTAGAGTGGCTGTCGCCACCTTTGAATGCATGTTGCTTCCGTGTCGGGAGACGGAAGTTGAAGCTGGTGAGAACAACACGAAAGTTGAAGCTGGTGAGAACTAGAGGATTCTATATCTAGCGAGAATGGGAGGATAATAGGGAACAAGAGAGAATAACAAAGATCTAGAACCGAGACCCAGGGAACAAGTGAGATCTGGAACCAGGACTAAGGGAATAAGGGAGATCAGGGAACAAGTGAGATCTGGAACCAGGACTGAGGGAACAAGGGAGATGAGGGAACAAGGGAGATCTGGAACCAGGAGAAGCCAGGTTTTGTGTTTCTTCAAGTTAGCAATTTGACAAATCTAAGTGCTTAAGCTGTATTAAAAGTCCAACAAATTCTGGTGAAGATAAGTCCAACAGATTCTGGTAATTCCTTCAGCTCAGTGCAACCACAAAGCTCCAACCCTATGAGGGATGTATGATTGCTTAAATCTGGAAGAATCTAAAGATTTGTATAGTAATTCAGCTTTAGTACTTTTAGATTATGGGGACCTGCAAAAGCATTGTCCATTAACCAATTTCGCAGGTATTTCCCAGTATTTCCTTTTGGTAATATGAGAGATTTTATTCATAGTGGAAGTGGAAATTACATGTAAGCAATACAAGCTTTATTTTTTGCTTATATTTTGCTTTCCTAATTACCTTTTCATCCAGCAAAGTTTTCCATACTTCCTCGACCAGACTGCCTCAATGTCTTTACTGAAACTCAAATCTAGTACAGCTAGTCACTGCATCTCCCATTCACATGGTAAGCATTTCAGTGGGAAGTTTTCCCATCTCAGCCATTTTATTGCTTGAGGCATTTGTGCAAAGTCTCCCTCAATGAGAGCTCCATCCCTTTTCTGTTCCCTGCACAGAGAAGAATTCATACAATTTCATTAGCATGAATCCCAACCTACATGCCAGAATAATTTAAAATTATCTACTAGTAGAGAGATTAGATCCTCAAAGAAGAAATGCTCTATCAGTTCCAAAACATCAAATAAGCATGGCCACCCGATTGAGTAACATCATGCAAACAACTTTGGAGCTAAGTGATAGTTCTACTCAGGCTTGGATAATGGAGGGCTGGTCAAAGGCCGTCGATAGCCATAGGGCCAGAGGACAGCCAAATTTTGGTTCTATTCAGCCCAAATTGTGGGCATTGCTGAGACAGCAAACCTGCTACAACAACATATTTGAAGACGTAAATAGGGTTGATTTGTTCAAATGGCAATACTTGAATTGATAGCTTCTACATATTTCTGGGCATTGTTGAGATAGAAAACTTGCTACAGCAGCATATTTGAAGATGCAAATAGGGTTGATTTGTTCAAATGGAAATATTTGAATTGATAGATTCTACATTCGAAGCTAAGCGAGAGTTCCACTCAGACTTGGAAAATGGAGGGCCGGTCAAAGGCCGCCGGCAGCCACAGGGCCAGAGGAGGGCCAAATTTCAGTTCTATTCAGCCCAAATTCTAGGCATTGCTGAGACAGCCAACCTGCTACAATAGCATATTTGAAGACGAAAATAGGGTCTGTTTGAACATTGATCAAGTAACCCCATCCAAGCATAGAATTTGGGACAGTGTTTTCTTCAAAAACTAATGACATTAAAGAATCAGGCAGGAGCAACTTTACCTATGCTTGTTGTTATGTTGAAGAACATAACTGCGAAATCTTAATTTCACAACACAGCTCTGAAGGTCTAATTTATTTAAAAAAAAAAATCTATTTTTTCAAAATGTCAACTCACCACAGGCGTATTCCCTTCGTTAATGCAATTATTCTAAACCTATCAACAAATATATTCTTTGAAAGCTGAAAATTGCAGCAAAAGAAATTTTACATTTCTTGCTTGATTTTCACCCCCAAATTCGTCGTTTTCGTTTGATTCCAAACTGACTGGTGCGAACTCTGGCTCCTTCACATCGATGCAACTTTCTAGTTCATATATTTGGCCCAACCTTGCCCTTGTTCTCCGAGCAAAAGGCAAGCTCAACCCGCCAGCTAACAAGCAAGCTAACCAGCCAGCCAGCATCATCAACAAGCCTGGAGTTCTTTCTCCCAGCTCTCGGGTTCTAACACCATGCATGGGTTCAACTAGCTTCTCTTTATTTTGTTTCTCCCAACCTCATTTTAGTAGCTCCGTCAAGCCTCACCACCACGTCAAGCCACCACGTGCGCCACCAACATTTTTCTTCACGCTGAGTGCAGCAGACACCGAGGGGAGGTTGCGCTCCTGAGTAGCTCTTTGTCCTGCCTAACCCTCTTATGCTAATCCTCTTGGACTTGCATTTTCATGATTTGGGTTGCAAACAGAAATCCCATACAGTATTGTTTTTTTTACTGTGGAGCCCGGAATAAGAAATGAGTGAATAGAAAGCCCATACAGTATTGTTTTTTTTTTTACTGCGGAGCCCAGAATAAGAAATGAGTGAATAGAACAGGTCAAACATAAAACAAAATAATACCCAGAGCTTTATAAGCAGCTCAGACCAAGTGGGTGGGGTGCAACTGGAATGCTGGAATAGCTAGAGGGAGGACTAGATGAACCCTCTAAAATTGGTACCCCAGGCAGATCAATTGACTACTTCATAGGCATTTTCTCTCGGTGAATCATGCAAAATCGTATACTAGATGAGAGTTTCCTGCCTAGCCTCGCCTCGCCTCGCCTGGAATTGCTTGAGCTTGAATTCAAAGACTTTGACCATTCTGCAACCGAAATCATCGTCACGCTAGGAAAGAAAGGCCAGGTTCCTGAAGGAAAGGTAAGGTTGGTACGGTGTGGTGACTAATGGATAACTCAAGGACACGTGAAATGCATGCAATCTCCGCGTTAGAACACTCGTTGCTCCCAGACGCTCAATTTTAACGTATGCCCTGTAACCAAAACTAAATAAATAGCTCAGTGTCTTATTTTCTCCCATGTGTATATATAAATATTAATCATGTGATATTTTTAGGACATGATCACCGTTGATTAAAAAATAAATATGGTTTATTTTGTTTTCTTTAACCGGAATTACATAGGGTTCACATTCCGGAATTTCTATGTATATGCATTTTTATTTAATTGTTTGGGAGATGATGATATTTTTAAGCAAAAACTTATGGATATTTAATTTATTTAAATATTTTATATATAACTGTTAAGTATATTAATATATAATTAGATGGTTTTTTAGTGAAAAATATCCCCCAATAAAAAACAAATGGACTACAGCAAACATGAAACAAATAAACTACAGCTATTACATATAAGAATGATCTTTTCTTGAAAACTTATCAAGTCTTAAACTATACACTTGTTCTCAATTCAACAAATAAACACATTTATCTTAACTGATGGTGCGATGGATTTAAATTCAAGGGGAGAAGTGTATCTTTAGGTTTCACTCGGCTTTGGAATTTTTAAGTCAAGAATGATTGTAACCAAGATAATGTTGGGTATGCATCATATGCAAAATATGCTAGGCAGTACAGGGATTTTATGACTGTGTACATGTGTCTCCAAATTTATTCATCTTGCAATAAAGGGATTTTATATTTGGAAGATAAGTCAAGAATCTACTTCTGTCTTTCTGTTTCAACTTGGAACCTTAGCGACAAATGTGCAATCAGCTTAGCCGGCTATGCTCAGAATCTGTGTTTAATTTCAACCAGTTCATTCTTCACACTCCTACTTGACAGGCTAGCTCTTCCTTGTTAATAAGATTTTTGTACCAAATTCAAATAGATCTACAGAAAGAAGACTTCAAAAACAGAATTTATTTATATACCAGCTGAAAATAAATGAGCCTACGATGCTGGTTTTAAATATGATTGTGTATCAATTTAGTTTTTCCTAGCCAGAGATTTAAGCGTGCTAATATATTTTGTATTTTGAAATTTTTCCATCTATTTATGGATTAAACAATTGTAAATGTTTTTGTAATTGGTAAGAGGATAATTACTTTCTCAAAATACTCGTATGAGGATACATTCTATACTGTAGGGCCCTCATCTACTGCTAGGAATAGTCTGCAACTGCTCACACAAACATCACCTTTCTCCACTGCCTGTGACTCTTGAAATTAGCCCAGAGTCAGTTCCTGAGTGGCTCGATTGACAAGGAAAATGAAGTCCAGGCCCCGGGCCAAAACCTGAAACCTGGAAAATATTTCCCACCTAATACGATGCAATTCTCGTGATATGCCGCCATTGTCTCTCGTATATAATGAGACACACTACTGGAGAGCAGGATGAGTGAGACTTTGTACCATAAATTGAGATGTTTTAGTATCTCAAATTTCTTTTGAATTCCTGTTACTTGTTGAAGGCATGACATCTGGTTCTCAAATTCTGTCTATGTTAGCTATTGTGAATATAGGAAAGCCATTGTGCATTTCAGTCTATCTTCGTTTGCATAGCGAGGTCTCTCTATTACTCTGAATGCCAAGTCCCGAGTAGAGTTACAATTTCACTAAGAAGCTCCTTGCCAAGTCTTGCGCAGAGTTACAATTTCACTAAGAAGCTCCTAGTAATAGTCTAGCTAGGAAAATCATGATGTTTGTCTCTAGTTTTTTTTCAAAACCTGCTTTGGATTATAGCAACACCAGTCTGGTAGTTTCTATGATAGTTTTCTTCAAGCCTTAGGTAGGGACTAGCTACCTTGCAGCTTCCCTTGTTTACTCTATGAAACTAAGGAATATATTAGAGAGTGTTTAACTAAATCGTTAATTGAATCTTGCCCACTTAAAGTGGACTCTTATTTACTCTACGAAACTAAGGAATATATTAGAGAGTGTTTAACTAAATCATTGTTACTCGGAAAAAAACTCGTACTTATTTTATAAAATTAATCTACACTCATCTTAATTTCTAGATTTACGAGGGAGTACAAAATTTATGGAAGTATTTGTATCTCAAGAAATTTATTTTTTTTAGGAGCATAATTGATCCTGAGTAATATATATCTTTTATATCAACACAATTAGGTTTTAATTTAGATGTACTAAACATGAAAAGGGATCAAATATATCAAAATGAAAATTTCTTTTTAAATGTAAAAATTAAACTATTTATATAAATTTCATAGTTGCATGTATAAAATAATTCTTAATTTTTATTGCACCAAGAGGTGCTCTACAACTTGCGACAGAGAATTCTCGAATGTAATCTTTTATTTTACATATATATATTCAGAGTTTATTCCTGACTGTGTCAAAGTGTGTGAATCGCGTGTTTTATGATTGATTATGGTGTGAACTCGTAGGTTTTGTAATAGCGGATTGCAAGCAGAGTTCTGAAGAATGCGCGGAGGAGAGAATGATTCAAAGGAATCATAAGGGATCTTAGAATCCAATTGAAGAAACAGAGTAAGCTCAGGAGGGAGAGAGAAAAGCGAAATAGCAGAGGATGGGAACCTTCAGAAGAACCGAACCACAGAGGCAAAATTGAAGAAATCGTGGAAAAATCAAGTAAAAGGGATGAATAGTGAAGTGAAGAGGCATGCACAAGAACCATTTGATCTAAAAGATCAACGGTCCAGATGATATTGTTGAAGAGGAAGGAAGAATATCGCGTCGGCGGAATTATTTATGTAATTTAAGCCACAAGTGGAAAAACCTGAATTACACTAAAAATGAGTGCAAACATAGTCGGAACTATGTTCCAGACTTGAAATATGATAGAGAACGGTTTATAATCTTATCGGGTCTGGAGAACTGGTCGGATCAACGGTTTGAAGAATTCAAGGGGCAGTGTAATGGAACGCCGATACGCTGATAGCGATAAATCGACGATCGAAGAAGGCAAAGGTTGGAGCAGCACAGTGGAGCGATAAGATACAGACCCGACAATAGATATAGTCGCGAGTCTAATGAGTTTGAAGTCCGCTATATGTGTGTCGGAGCAGGTTTTTTCCCGTTATCCCTTTGTAGTTAGGTTAAAGTGATGCGGGCCGATCCTAAAGGGAAATCTCATATCGAGAAGCGGAAGATACATATGTATGCATGACCAAAGAAAGATGCGATGGCCAATTGCGATAAGGTTAGCCTCGGGGACTGTACAGAATCCGTATAAAAGCGGAGAAATGTATGTTTATAGTTGTTTCCTTTGTTAAAAGGTTATAACGGAAAAAGAGTGCCGATAAGGGTTTTTATGTGTTAAACATATACTAACCGAATTTAAAGTGGGGAGGTTATGTATAAGCGACTGATGGGTTATATAATGGTTCAAAAGGGGTTTCAAAGTCCCGATAAAGAAAATTTGTGGAATGATTTGATAAGAGGGTAAATGAAGGCTTGAGGATTGATTTAAATCCCGATAGGAGGTTTAGGTGGGGTGATTGGGTAGCGACTACAAAGGAACTGTTATAGAGGGCCTTAACCATTCATGACTTGAAGTTTTGACTCCTTTGAAGAGTCAAACACCTGGGACAGATGCATTTATGCAGATTTTTGCATACTGTGGGTATAAGCGGGGGTAATCCTACACCATTAGTGGTATCAGAGCAGATTTGTAATCAGAGCAGGTTGAAATCAGAGCAGATTTGTAATCAGAATGAGGAAGATTTCCTATGAAGGGAGTTTTCACATAGAAGAAGGTAACGTGCATGAATGAATGACAAAGACTACAATGGGAGATTGTGGCAGTTTCAGCAGAAGCTTGGAGTAAACAGGAGGAGAGGATTCCTTAAAGGAAAGAGAAAGTAGGATTGTTTAATGCAAGTTCTGAAGGAAAGAGGACTTGGAGAGTAAACAGAATACATTCAATTCGAAGTACAGGAAGAATGGTGGAACAAGATCATACATAGATCTTGAAGGTGAGGTAATATGTTCTGTTTTATATTGAGAATGTGTGTTTTTATACTAATGCACAAGTGACCGCAAGAGAAGCTATGAGAGGAAAACCAGATGAGTTCTTGAAGATAGAGTAAGGAATTACTCTAAAAGGAGAAGTGGCAGTGAACCTAAGAATCCAACAAGAGATTGGACAGAGAGGACAGCTGAAGTGTTCTCAAGAGAGAGTGAGAGATTGCAGAAGCCTAGAAGGAGCAAAGGTGTTGCTCAAGAGGAGGTTCCAGACAGAGGACCTGTGCTTACCAAAACACTAAGTGAGGAGAGCTTAGTGAGGTAAGATTAAAGCGAGGAGGACTAGCTGTTGTAGAGGCTTGTTGCAGAGGAGTTCATGAAGAAAGAGGAGAAGAAGATGACTACTGATAGTCATAGCAGAGGTTCAGAGAGAAGCCACAACATAAGAAAGTTGAAGAAATAGGATGCCAAGGCAAACAGCAAGAGGATGAGTCAAGAGGAGATTAACAAAGAGGTTGCAGAGTTAAAAGAAAAACTCGATGCATTAAGAAGAATACTTGAGGAAAGCTAGAGACTAGGTTGGGTCTTGAGGAAGAAGCCAATGGAATGGCATGAGATGCAGAGAAGGCTACAGCAAAAACAAGTAAAGTGGCTGATGGAAAAACTCAAGGAAGTTGAGTTGGGAATGGAAGAGTTCATTTGTGAACCAGAACAAGGAGAAATTCAGAGAGAGAGTGAAGATGAAGACTTGAATACTAAAACTTCAAGTGAGGCCAAAGTGTCACATGGTTTTAAAACTGATAATTTGTGTATGTTTGTAGGTGAAACATGTAAAGAAGGACAATTTGCTGATATTGTCATGAAGAAGAAAGAAGACAAGCAGAATCTAAATTTTGTTTTGGAAGAAGATGAGATAGATAGGTCTCAAATGTAGTTGGAGGATGATATCAAGAAACCAAGTGAAGGGCTTGAGAAGAGTGAAGAGGAGACCATCGAAGGATTTCTGAGTAATAAAGAAAAGTTGGAACATCAAGGAGATATGATGGCTGAACCATCAAGTGAGACCACAGAGTCTTATGTTTTTAAAATTGATAGTTTGTGTACAATGGCAGGTATTGCAATAGAAAAACAACCTTTTGAAGATATCTTCAGAGGAGATGAAGATCTAGAAGCAAAAGGTGACAAAGAAAACTTTTCAGAAGAGGAGAAATTTGACTGCATATAGAAGAAAAGGTCTATGGATAAGTCTATAGAAGTTGTCATGGAGATGAAGAATCAAGATCTTATTCTGATGAAGAAGGAAGGAATACTGTCTCAGAAAGGTAATCAAATGTGTTTGATTAATGTTATTAATGAAAAACAAATGTAGGAGAATGTTAATGAAGATGATGAGACAAGGATAACTCTGGGAGAAGAGTTACATAGGGACAGCAAGGCAAAATGTACTGAAGAAGAAGGACATCTACTGAAAGATGTTAAGGAAGAAGAAGTCTATGAAAAAGACTTAGCAAAGGGAGAAAGGAAATCTAATGGTCTATCCATAACAAAGGAAGATATGGAGAATTGTATAAAATTTCCAAAATCTACTCTAATTGAAGTCATTGAATTATATAGGAAATTGGATTTCCAAAGAAGGGAGTTAGAAAAACAGAGAACAGATGTTCAAAATAGATTATTGAAAAGGAAAGATAAAAGAATTGTCATGAATGAAAGTCACAAGGAAAGAGAAATGGATATGAAAGTTCAGCAGATTGACACTGCAAGAGAAGGAGTTCACTACAGTGAACAAGAGCAGGAAGATATCATTAAAGAAAATGATGTGGAAGAGACACTAATGGATAGTCTCATGAATTCTTTTGAGAATTCAGAACATCATACTGATGTGCTGACAAAAGAGAAAGAAACAGAGCAGCAAACTAAATTTTTGCCAAAGGGAGATAAGGCACAACAGCCTTATGTTTTTTATTTTAACAAGTGTTTTGTGAGTGCAGGTTTTGTTGCAATTGCTGGAGGAGATTTGGCACAAGTGAACAGCCAAATAAAGGTGAAAGAAGAGTCTATGGAAGAAATCAATCCATGGAATAGAGAAGTTAATTTGCTGGAGAAAGTGTTGAACAGTCATGATTCAATCATGAAAGAGGGTAAGGATGATAGGGAGGCGGTAAGCACATCAAGTAAAGCAAGAGTCAGCATAGAAGTCATAGCAAGCAAAGTAGAAGTCAGCAAAGCAACCAAGACAAAGGTTGAAGCAAGCAAGGCAAAAGTTGGAGCAAGTAAAGGAAACCAACAACAGTTTGAAGAAATAGTGGACAACAATAGCAACCTGAAGCAATGAGAAAGAATCAAAAGTAAGAAACAGAATATGGACCAGTCCAAAGATGTATTGGAAACAGAGATTGAAGAAATGTGGCAGCTGATGATGAAGTAGACCAAATTGACGAAAATGGTAGCGGAAGCAAGCAAGATCAATCAAAGTTTGAACCTGATTGACAAGAAGAAGAAGATGGAGCAAAAGACAACAGAAGTACCGCAAAAACAAGGAAACAAAGCATGTGGACAGTTAAAGAACAAAGTGTGGGATCCAGGAAGACCAAGACCAGAAGACACATCATCAAGAGATCATGAATATTTTCTACTTTGGGAGTCTGATGCAGGAGCATTTACCCAAGAGAAAAACCATTGTAATTAAGTAGACATAGGGGGTCATGTATTTTTAGGAAGTTGGATTCCTAAGTGACAAATTAATGTAATATTAGGCTTTTAAGATTTAATTAGATGTGTGAGAGAAATTGTAAGTGCTCTTGAATAAATTAGGACATGAGTGGGAGTAATGACAAAAGAGTTCAAAATCAAATGTAACTCTTTAAACATTCCATGATTCGAGGGACAAGAGAGAGACTTTAGGAATTAATTAGAAATGGACATAACAGACAGAGGATTTAGGAGTCGGTTCAGTACATATAGGAGTTGAACTAGGATAGTTCAATAGAACTCCTGGCATATATGTAAGCGTATGGGCAGAGTCAAAAAGAAGAGGCCAATAACATTGAAAAATAGGCCTGTGTGAGACAGAGAAGTCTTGAATGTAATCTTTGCTTATATATATATATATATATATATATATATATATATATATATATATATATATATATATATATATATTCAGAGTTTATTCCTAATTGTGTCAGAGTGTGTGAATCACGTGTTTTATGATTGATTATGGTGTGAACTCGTAGGTTTTGTAACAGCGGATAGTAGGCAAAGTTCTGAAGAATGCGCGGAGGAGAGAATGATTCAGACATGGAAAATTTTAGGGGCGAATTTTCACCCTTGGGCGAAATTAAGGGGTTTTATATTTTTATAGGGCGAATATTTTGTATCACAGTACATTATTACAAATCGCCTCAAATTTATATTATAAAAAAATTAGGTATGGAGGTTAGCCCACCTTATTTTAAGGGAGAGAGTAAAAAATGTAAATTTAGCCCTTGAAATTAGGAGTTACAACCTTCCATTCACCCTAATTTTCAAGAATATAATTTCGAGAAAATGACCTTATTTTTTGGAACAAATGGTCACAAAAGAATAATTCAAATGGTCACAAAAGAATAATTCATTTTATTTAAAAATTCAAGTATCTTATTTTCATGTTTACCTAAAGATTGAATATTGTTCTTGCCATATTCCAAGTTTGCATCTCTTTAGTCATAATCATATAAAGAATAATGGAAAACATTTTTTTATATTTACTCCATAACTCACCTTATATTTACGTGTAAATAAACAAAAATATAAATAAAGTGGAGTATGGTAAATAAATAAAACCTCTTTTTATACTTATTCCAAAGGTATGGTAAATAAATATAAATATAAATAAACTAGAGGTATGGTAAATAAATAAAACCTCTTTTTATATTTAGTCCATAACCCTCTTTCTATTTAAGAAGGCTCAAAAAAGAGGTTTTATTTAAGTGAATCCTATGGGAAAAATACCATATTTATAAAAGAGTTATGGTAAATTAATAAAAATACAAATAAACGAGAGGTATGGTAAATAAATAAAACATTTTTTTTATATTTACTCCAGAAGTCACATTATATTTAAGAACACTCAAAAAATGTGTTATATTTAGGTGAAGCTTATGGGCCAAATACTATGGGCCAAATACCATGGGCCAAATTATTATTAATACCATGCAAAAAACATTATTAACCCATTATTAACGCTAATATTAGTATTAATTAAAAAAAATATGACACATGGTATTGACCCATGGTATTAACCTAGAATGTAGGCTATTTAAAGGGGGGAATTAAACTAGCATAGATCCATCTTTACTCTGGATCTACTAAGCCCCGGGAGGGATCAAATATCGTGATATGCAAACTAGCATAGAGTGAAAAAATATTTGATCCTCGATCAAGGGTAAAAATGGATCTTGTAATTTAATGTCACTTAAAGATTTTAATTTGGTTAAAATAAAAATCAATTTTTTTTTTCTTCTCTGTAAGCTACTGTAGGACCTTTTCTATTATATGCAACTAAGATAAAATATGTACAATCGTTTGGTGATCTCAACCCGCCCTGAAGGGAAACCGGGTCTGTTGATCACCATCAGTCTGAAATTGACAACCCATAGCATATAAAAACCACCAAGTCTAAAACATGAATCTTACCCTACCTACATACAACTCTATAATCCTGTCTGGTATAACAGTTCAAAAACATTTCCAAAAATCTAATTCTCCTAGTGTCTGACAGAAGGTTCATTTTAAAATAGAATGGAAAGATTCAATCTACCATGGATTCCGGCTTGATCTCCTCCTCGCGCTGCATATTAGTTATCCTTTTCAGTAAGGTTTGAATTTCCTCTAGCCTATTGTCCGACTTCAGAAGAGTGAGTTGGAGGTTTCCCATCTCCCTCCTTAGGTTTGGGATTCCTTGAGCCATTTCAGTCAGCTCCTCTGTTACCTGTTCCATGGCTTTTGCTATTAACCGTTTCACTACCCAATAGATATGTAGGGCTTGTTTGTACAGGGATAGATGACCCCTGGTGTTTCCTGGGTCCGGTAATAGACTGCTCCAATCCTCCATTTTTGGGTCTGAGGGTTCCTACAAAACACTATTCTCCAGCTCCTGGATAATTCTTCTAATATCCGCATTCGTCCCTTCATTATACGCCTTTTCTGCGTCCTGAGCCATCTACTCTGTTGTTCTTTGTCCTCTTTTCTGATGGTTGGGAGGTGGCACCTCTGCTTCATAAGTGTCAGCTTGCCATACTCTCCCCCGACCCCTGTGACTTCTACCTTTGCCTCTTCGTGAGGGTATTCCTCTTCTGGTGCTCCAGCTGCCTTGACCAACCTCGAATGTCGCCTTCCCCGTATGCTCTTTCCTGCCTATCTCCATTTCTCCTTCTCCTCGAGATTCTTCCTCTTTCGACTGCTCCTTCTCTGGCTTGTTAACCCTCACTGCTCTTTCTTTGGTAGGCATATGATTTTTGGCCTCTTAGGGACTTCCTCGCACCTCAACGCTCTGCTTATCATACTCTTTAACAGTCTGAACTCTCTGCTTATCCTTGTCATGGCCCATCCGTCTCCCTTCCTTTTCTGCGTTTTCTCCTACCTTCCTGCTTCTCTCTGCCATTGCCTCCCACCCTCTTCTATGTCAAATACCAGGGATTCTTTGACTACTACTCTCTGCCTTCACCACTTTTCTAAACCTCTGGTTTTCATATGCTTTACCTTCACCTGCTCTTATATTTTTAACGACACCTATCCTACGCTCCACTGTCCACACATTGCCTTCCTTTTCCCCTACCCTTGCCATTATTCTTTCTCCTCCATGCCTCGGGTTTCGACCACACCTGCATGCTGGCTCTGCATACCGAACGATGATTAATTTAGGAGGTGGCTTATGCTTCCACGCCCTGACTGCCATCATTTCACCACATTGAGTCCTTTACCCCACCTTGATCGGGGTCTGGCTGAAGCCTTGATCATGGGCGGTTTGTGTCATTATTATCCTGCTTTATGATTTGATTTAGATTCTCCCATCGAGTTCCTGCCGGATGGGCTAGCCAGATATTATCCACTTTCCCATCTGGTTCATTACAACCCCAATTACCTAGGTAATCAGCTGCTTTATTGCCCTCTCGCCTAACATGGTGGATGATCTTATAGTCTATACGCTTCATGATTTCTACCAGGCCCTGGATTATACCCTCTGTCCTCAAGCTCTTTGCCACCTGTTCCCATTCCTTCCCATTATTCAATTTTCTGATAGTCTCAATTACTAAATTTGAATCGCCTTCTATTTCTAGCTTCACATATCCGTTTCTTATTGCAACTCTAATTCCTTGATAGGCAGCCATAAATTCTGCTTCATTATTACTCATTATACCTCCTCTGTCTGCATAAATCCATCTGGTGTGACCTTGGCTATCTCTGAATATCCCTCCGTATCCTGCTGGCCCTGGGTTGCCTTTGGATGCCTCGTCAAAATTTAGTTTGATGAAGCCCTCCTGGGGAAGAGTGAACACTGTTGGGCTTTAGATCTGGATGCTCTGAGTTTTTTGCTTCTGAGGATAAACCATTCCTTGTTCTAGATTTAGCTTCGTTAAGATTCAGTTTTCTTTCGTAGTGGTTTTCCAATCCTCCTAGTCCCAAACTTCTGATAGGATTGTTTCCCTTATAAGACTTTGAGTTCTTTTCCATATCAACTTTGGGGGTTCGATTTTATTTTGAAATACTCTTCTATTTCTCTCTTTCCAGATAAGCCATATGTTGAATCCTACTACTAGACTCCAAGCTCTCCTCACTACTGGGCTTAGAAATTGGCCTTTCCCCCATTGCAAAATGGTTTGTTTTATGCTCTAAGGGTCTCGGTTTGTCTTTCCGAAGAGGATTCTTGTCTCTTCCCACTGTTTCTGAGCTACCGAGCAGGAGTTTAATATATTTTCCTGGGTTTCTATATCTTCTTTACATAAGCTGCATCTGGGTGGTCCTAGGAACCCTCGTTTCTGAATTTGATCCCAAGTCAGGATGCGACCTCTCCCCACTAGCCAGGTGAACATGGTGACCTTTGGCCACCACCTGTTCCCCCCATATTTGTTTCCAGTCTTGTAGTTTTTCTTCTCACTCCTGATTGGACTTTAGAAGGTATGCCTCCTTAACCGTAAAGGTGCCTTTTGAAGATCCTCCCCATCTAAGAATGTCCAGCTCTGTTCTGTTTTTAATTCTTCTTGAGTCCATCTCTTTTACTAGCTTTTCTTTGAGATCCTCACTAATGTTATTGTCCCATTCTTCTGGTCCCTTCCATTCTCTCCAAGTCTCATTATCTCTTCCTTCCTTCCAGTGATCGCTTACATAATTTAGGCCTTTGGCTTTGGCTTCCGTGTATGTAATTAGCACATCCTGAATTTCCACCATTCTTCCCCTTTGCTGCCAAGCTTCCTCCCAAAATTTAGCCGTCTTTCCATTTCTTATTTCCCAAAAAGCATACTTATTTATGATATCTTTGTTCTGGCTTGCCAGATCCCATATCGTAGAGCCTCTTGGCACCTCCTCCTTTCTCAAAATCTCTTCGCATTTGTAGGCATGTTGTATTTTTGAGTCCATATTCTTTTCCATAAATCTTTGCCCCCTTTCATCCAGCACCACCATAGTTTCGCTCCTAGAACTTGGTTTGGGGTAAGAGGATCCCTAAGACCCAATCCCCCTTCCTCTTTTGCTTTTGTTAGACTGCTCCATGATATTAAGGCCCATTCCTTTTGTTGATTTGGCCCTCCCCATAAGAATTTTCTGAATATTTCAATCATTTTAGTACATACTCCTTTGGGAACAACAATTACTGAAAGAGGGTAAATGGGAATTGATTGGAGAATCGATTTGAGGAGCACTAGTATTGCTACTATATTCAGAGACCTGAAAGACCAGTTGGCTAATCTATTCTTGAGTTTCTCTAAGGTAGGCTGCCAATTAGCTATTCTCAGAGGATTGACAGCTAGCAACGTGCCCAAGTAATTTGTAGGCAATTCTCCCAATTTGAACCTCAAAGTTCTAGTCAAGTGGGCTTTTACCATTTCAGGCACATTGAAGATGAAGGTGTTCAATTTGTCCTTGTTGATTTCAGTTCCTGAAGCTTCCATAAATACCTCAAGTATCCCTTTTACCCTTTTGACTTCTCTAAGGGAAACAGTACAGAATAGCATAATATCATCCACAAACTGTTGGTGCGTTACAGGAAGGTTGTTTCCCCATGGTCTCAGACCTTTTATTTTCCTCTCTCTCAGCTCTTTTTTGAAGTATTTTCCCAATCCTTCAGCAGCTATTATAAATAGAAATGGTGATAAGGGGTCACCTTGGCGTAATCCTCTTGTGGCATTAAAAGTCGAGGTTGGAGTACCATTCAAAAGGATGGAGAAATTTGGTGTAGAAATCATGTTGCAGATCCATTTCACCCATCTATTGCAGAACCCATACGCTTGTAGTATTGACTCTAAGTAGTTCAAATTTAGGAAATCATAGGCTTTTGAGAGATCAAGTTTTATCATCATTCCTGGTTCCTTTTTTTGTTTCAGGGTATGAATAACTTCCTGAGACACTACCAAACCATCTAAGATTTGTCTGCCTTCCACAAACCCTGTTTGTTCAGGGGAGATTATACGAGAGAGGATTGGCTTTAGTATTTTGACCATTAAAGTGGAAATGATCTTGTATATTACATTACAAATCGCAATTGAGCGGAAACCTTGAGCTATTTCTGAAGGAGCAGTTTTAGGAATAAGAGTTAAAAGAGTTGAGTTTAGGCCTGGCCATACCTTTTGATGTCTGCATGATTCCTCAACCACTTCCAGTATGTCTCGTCCTAGGAACTGCCAACTTGCTTGGTGGAATTCTGCTGTGAATCGTTTGGGCCTGGGGCTTTGTTTCTTTTCAGACCTTTCACTATTTCCTCCACTTCTTCCAGGGTTGCTTCCCTCATCAGTGCTAAGTTTTGGTCCCCAGTGACCAACATTAGGATCTCTTTGCTTATCCTTCTTATAGCCTCTGTTCTGTTCCTTTGTGGTTCGGTGAGCATATCCTTGAAATGTCCTACCAGTTCCTGTTCCAATTCTTCGTGCTGGGTTATGCATTGTCCTCCCTCATTTTTAATTGAAAAAATCCTATTCCCTTGTCAGTGCTGGATCATTGCTTGATGAAAGAAATTCATATTTCTCTCTCCTTCTCCGAGCCAGTTTATACAGGACTTTTTCTTCCATAAGATTTCTTCCTGTTTCCTGCACTCCTCCAGTTGGCTTATTACTATGCCCTCTTCTCTACTTCTCTCTTCATTCCTGCCTTCTAATATATTCACCTGTTGCAGCTCGCTCATTTTTTTCTCTAAGGGTTGCTGTTCTTTGAATATATCCCAGAATTCTACTTTGTTCCACTTTTTTATTTTCCCCCTGAGTTCTTTCTGTTTTAATTGAAAAGTTTGCATCTTACTTCGCCCACTTTGTTGGCTTGTGGTTCACCATTCTTCTACCTTTGGCATAAACTGATGGTTCCTAAGCCAGAATGCTTCAAACTTGAAAGGTCGTTTTTTCGGGCTCTGTTTAAGGTCGATTTCTAACTTGATTGGCCAATGGTCTAAGCCTATTGTAGGAAGGATCATAGCCTCAACGTATACATCTCTATTCATGATTTGTTCCGAAACTAGGAATCTACCCAATCTCGAAGCTATTTGGTTTGATCCACCTCTATGATTATTCCATGTATGGATACCATTTATTGTTTGAATATCCACCATTCTTTGTTCTGATATCATATCTCTAAATGCTTCCATATCCTGGTCTATTCTTCTCAATCCTCCTCTCTTTTCTGCTAAGGTCGTGATCATATTGAAATTTCCACCTATAATCCATGGCATTTCTGGGTAGAGTCTTCTTACTGATCTCATATTCTGTAGGAATCCTTTGCGTTCATTTGGTAAGTGCAGTCCATAAACTCCTGAGAGGACAACCCATTCAGAGGACCCTATCAGTCTAAACTTGCCTGAGAGGATTCGGGGGAAACTTGTCTAATTTTTAAATTGGATTTCCTCAGGATTCCATAGGATTGCCAGTCCTCCTACGCTGCCTACCGCATCTTGCCCCATTACCTCATACTGAGTATTACCTCTGCTCATTATTTCTTCCATTTTTTGCATGTTGATCTTTGTTTCTTGAACTATCATTATACTTGGTTTGTCTTTTTTCAATCTATTTCTCAGGTATCTCTATTTACCCCTATTGTTAAGACCTCTAATGTTCAAGCTTGTAATTATCATTTTAATAATTTTGGGGTTTGTTGAAATACCTCAGATAAAGGTATGACTCTTCCTGAATTTACCAGCATCTCTCCGACCTCTTAAATTGTTTCTCTCATTGAACGCCTGCCTCTTTTTCTTCCTCCTTTGCCAGATTTGCCCATTCCTGAGTTCTGTGTCCCTTGCGTTTCTATCTGTTCCATTTTGTTTGCTGCAAATACCCCTGCCTTTTCCTTATATTTTTGGAATGCCTCTTTGTATATTTGTTTCTGTTCCTCGGGAATGAATCTTTCATCTAAATACGTCCATTCCTGTAACAATTTTCTCATTGTACGCTCCTCTTCTCCTACTTTTTCTTTCTGCAGATATATTTCCATTTGAGTTTGTTCATTTGCCTGTTCCTCCTTCTCTTCTACTTCTCCTTGTACTATATCCCCTTGTCCTGTTTCCTACTTTTCTGTTTCTTTTAATATTTCCATTGGTTCCTCATCGCTAACCTCCTTTTCCATTCCTGATTCCTCCTCCTGGAGGACTTTGAATTTATTCTGCATTTCTAGAGGTATAATTTCCTTGGGTGGTTGTCACTGAGTCACACTTTTCCCTGATTTCCTTTTGTTCTGCACTTATTTAAATCCCTCTTCCTCTCTTCCTAGATCCTCTGCTGGTGTTCTCTCCTCTTCTTTCTTGTCTGTTGATTCCTCTATTCTATTTAAAGGGTATTGTCTGTAGAGATGGCCATATTCATGACATCTTCTGCAACGGAACGGAATATGTTCGTAATCCACTGGTTGTTGCCAAACCTCATCATGATATTCTAATTCGATAAAATCTGGGAGAGGTTCGATAATATTCATATACACACATATCTTGGCGTACGACGTATATCTCCCTCTTTTGGTGGATTTGGCTACTTTCACGAATGAACGTATTTCATTACCTATCCCTTCTAGGATTTCCGGATTCCAAAACTCTATTGGAAGCCCAAAAAGTTTGATCCAGACAGGGGCTACTACCATTTTCTCCTTATCTGGATTGTAGCAGTCCTCCTAGTGTCAAATAAATAAACCAGCATTATTCAGAAAATAGGGACCTCCCTCGAAAATCATTTCCTTATCCCCTATGTTGGAGAAGATTACTGTGAAAAAACCCTTGGCCCCCAGTTTTAGTTCTATGTGTCCCTTAGGTTTCCATCTTTGTTGTATCCATTTGGACAGATCTTTCTCTGACAGCCAAAACCCAACAAACTTACATATTAAGGCATAATCCCTCATGTAGCTTCTATACTCTTCAAGTCTATTGCTCGAGATTACGAACCTGGGTTTTTTCAAAGCCCTGGGAAGGGATTTTCCGCTCAAACCCATCTGCCAGCTAGATCCCTTTGCTGGGTTTTCTCTATTGTTTTCCCTCGGCCCGTTATGCATTCGATCCTTGCTCGACTCCCCTGCTATCATATTCTTATAGGAGGGGATCTCTCCCCTCCCCTCGCTTGCTGCCATTAAGCTTCCAATGCCCACTGCTTTCTGCGCACTCTCCTTTGCTGTTGTCTGCGATTCTCCGGCTAGGTCTATCGCAGGAGGATCTGAGCTCGATACGTTTGACCTTGGCTCCAAGGCTACGATCCAGGAAGGCTGATCGAGCCCTCACTATCTCAGAAACCCTAGCTCCTCCATTCCTTCATTCCCGATCATTCTCTCCTCATTCGTAATACCCTCAACAGATATATCCTTATGTTTTCACTTTTAATCGTAAGAGAAAATAAAAATCAATTATTAATTTTATTAATTTTTATAAATTACTAATAGTAGTTTTTAAGCTCCAGGTTTATGATAACCCATGGTATTGACCCATGGTAATATCATGGTATTCATGTGAACATAGACTATTTAAAGGGGAAATTCTATCATCTTAGATCCATCTTAATTCCGGGTCTACCAAGTGTTGAGAGGGATAAATAGATTTCATCCCTCCAAGAGTGGTAGAAGTGGAGTTAAGATGGATATAGGTTGGTTTTTATGATAATGAAGATATTAAATAGACTTAAGAAATTATATTATAAAAAAAAATCTTAAGGTGAATGGTTAAAGCTACATTTAGTCACTTCACAAAATTTAGTAAAAAACACCAATATCTCCATTAATATTGGGTTTTCTGATTTAGCAAAAAAAAATTCTAAACAGTGAAATCTTATCACTCTTTATGCATCACCCTCACAGAAGAGAGATAGTCAATGCCCAGATTTCCCACCATTTTTCAAACGTTCTCAATATGATACCTTCATGAAAAAGTTAAGGTACTGATGTTGGATTAGTTGTTTGAAAAATACACTGGTTTGTACAACCTTTCATCTTCTCTGTTATTCTTAATTTGTCATAATGATCTGTAGGTGTTGGGCCAGTGCTTGAAAAATATGTTGGTTTGTACAACCTTTCATCTTCTCTATTTTTCTTATTTTGTTGTAATGATTTGTAGGGGTTGGGCCAGTGCACCATCTTGTCCTAAAAGGCGGAGATTGTGCACCAAAAAGGAAATTAATCCACATGTTACAACGTTGTTAAAAAATGCAAGACATATGAAGGTAGTGAATTATGCTAATAAACAATTTAGATTGGGAGAGACATAATTAAATTTTATTATTTAATTGAAGATTTCCAATTAAAATAATAATAAATCTATATGTATATATTCATATATTGATTGGAAGGCTTATGACAACGGTGATTTCTTTCCATTAGATCCCCTTCAGGCCTTTGGGATACCTACTACTATCTTATATTATATAGTTGGGGCTTGCTACTTGTTGGTGTGTTGGGGTAAACAAAATGTGTTCTTTTTTATCTCATAGTTGGAATCTATGGAATAAGAAAGAAATTTGATAGCTTTACAAAAGTGGTACAAAATATGTTTTTTGTAATCTCATAGTTGGACTCTATGGAATAAGAAAGAAATTTGATAGCTTGACAAAAGTGGTAGAGAAAATATTAATCTCTCCTACCTTCACAAAACTGGTGATCAAGATCAACACCTACAAGAACTTTGTTGTGGAATATTATCAAAACTAATAGAAGGATATGAAAGAGTGTTCAGTGAGAACCTTGAAAAACATGGCCACTGAAACTTGCAACATTGTTTGTAGTAAGAGAAAATTATTTTTCTTTTTTCCAAACATGTATGTTAGTATATTACAATTTAATGAATATGTTTTCCTATTATCATATATGGTTTCATACTTTAACAAAACATTCACCAAGACTTCACTTTTTATTATTCAGTGAAAGATTTGCCAAGATCTTACAAGATTTTATAATTCAGTGATAGATTCGCCATGACTTTACAAGATAATATAATCCAGTGAGAGATTTGCCAAAAAAATTATATATACATATTATATTATTGATAAAATCGCCTTCCATTTTTCCTATGTATCATGGGGATTCACCCATTTATTATACATATAAATTTAGGGTGGTTCTTATAATTTTCCCTAGATCATTTAGAGCAATCATAAGGGATCTTAGAATCCAATTGAAGAAACAGAGTAAGCTCAAGAGGGAGAGAGCAAAGCGAAACAGCAGAGGACGGGAACCTTCAAAAGAATCAAACCACAGAGGCAAAATTGAAGAAATCATGGAAAAATCAAGTAAAAGGGATGAACATTGAAGTGAAGAGGCATGCACAGGAACCATTTGATCTGAAAGATCAATGGTCCAGATGATATCACTGAAGAGGAAGGTAGAATATCGCATCGGCGGAATTATTTATGTAATTTGAGCCACAAGTGGAAAAACCCAACTTACACTAAAAATGAGTGCAAACATAGTCGGAACTGAGTTCCGGACTTGAAATATGATAGAGAGCGGTTTATAACCTTATCGGGTCTGGAGAACTGGTCAGATCGGCGGTTTGAAGAAGTCAAGGGGTAGTGTAATGGAATGTCGATATGCCGATAGCGATAAATCAGCGATCGAAGAAGGCAGAGGTCGAAGCAACACGGTGGAGCGATAAGATACGGACCCAATGATAAATATAGTCATGAGTCTAGTGAGTTTGAAGTCCGCTATATGTGTGCCAGAGCAGGTTTTTTCCCGTTATCCCTTTGTAATTATGTTAAAGTGATGCGGGCCAATCCTAAAGGGAAATCGCATATCGGGAAGCAGAAGGTACATATGTATGCATGACCAAGGAAAGAATGCGATGGCCGATTGCGATGAGGTTTAACCTCGGGGACTGTGCAGAATCCGTATAAAAGTGGAGAAAGGTATGTTTATAGTTATTTCCTTTGTTAAAAGGTTATAACGGAAAAAGAGCACTGATAAGGGTTTTTATGTGTTAAACATATACTAACTGATTTTAAAGTGGGGAGGTTATGTATAAGCGACTGATGGGTTATATAAAGGTTCTAAAGGGGTTTTAAAGTCCCGATAAGGAAAATTTGTGGAATGCTTTGATAAGAGGGTAAATGAAGGCTTGAGGATTGATTTAACTCCTGATAGGAGGTTTACGCGGGGTGATTGGGTAGCGACTACAAAGGAACTGTTATAGAGGGCCTTAACCATTCATGATTTGAAGTTTTGACTCCTTTGAAGAGTTAAACACCTGGGACAGATGCATTTATGTAGATTTTTGCATATTATGGGTATAAGTGGGGGTAACCCTGCACCAAAGGAAGCAGATGATTCAATTGGGCATATCATGTAATAATAACCAGGTAAATTTTGTGGTGTTTATATTTTGTGTTGTGTGATTTCTGTAATAATAATAACCTGGTAAATTTATATTTTGTGTCGTTCAAGTTTTAGGTTGTGTGATTTTTGTAATATTGTAATAATAATAATTGAAGTTGTCCTTAATGCAACTTTTTGGACTTGCACCCTGGAAAACCCCTAGGGCACTTCGATTGCATAGGATTACCCATCAAGCTTGTGATTTCAATAAATTCCTGCCAGATTTTAGAGAAATTTGACTGGAAAAACTCACCCTAAAAGCTTCCAAAAAGCTGCACTAAAGACAACTCCATAACAATCAGGTAAATTTCAAGTTTTTGGTTGTAGGAAGGTAAACTCAATATAATGGAAGGTGCTCAATAAAATTAGGAGTGAGGGGAAATATTGAGTAGAATGTAATATTTAGGGTGGGGTGTGACCTGAAATATTATGTAAAATATAATAATATTACAGTTTAATCAAGTTGTCTTTAGTGCAACATTTTGGAAGTTTTTCGAGTGGGATTTTCTGGTCTAATTTCTCTTAAATCTGGTAGGAATTCATTGAAATCACAAGTTTCATGGGTAACCCCTACACAATAGAAGTGCCCTAGGGGTTTTTTAGGGTGTTGAATCCATATATACACTCAAAAAACTAGTTTAAATATCACAAATCAAGATTTCACCACAAATTTAAATGCATGGGTAACCCATGCATAATAGAAGTACCCTAGGAGTTTTTTAGGGTGTTGAATCCATATATACACTCAAAAAACTAGTTTAAATAACACAAATCAAGAATTAACCACAAATTTAAACACTGGATTCCGGCACCGGAAATTCGAGAAAGTCGCACTAAAGACAACTCCCATTTTAATTAGTATTTCTCCCCACCCCTGGCCACTATTTATTAGGTGGGGTGGCTATAAATATTGTGTAACATATAATATTGTAATATTATATTGTATGTAATCAATATATTTGTAACAATTTCCATCTATAAATTTAATTAATAAGCGGATAAAAACTTAATATTTACAATATGACAAGATTTTTAATCATGAATATTTACCATGGATATTATTAACTTCTAAGTAGGTTTTTACAATAAAATAGGCCAATACCCACAAGAGAAAGATAGAAAGGGAGAGGAGGGAAGAAAATTATAATACCATGGGCTACTACCATGGTTTATCAATACCATGGGTCATCTAGACTTTTGATTATTGTGTTATGGATCTAGGATTTTAATTGTTACAATACCATGGGTCAATACCATGTCTTATCAATACCACATGCCCAAAAATATAACTTATTTAAAAATAAAAATATTTTACAAATATTTTATTTTAATTTTATTTTATAACATTTTTTAATTAAATCTAAGATAAAAATGGTTATAATTACTTTTGAGGTATGTCTAAAGCCTCCATCCTCGAGACTACTGACAATATATTCATAGAGATTAAATGGAGGTTTTAATAAATTAAAAAATGAGAATACTTTTATATATACATATGTGAAATTTATATAATATAAATAACATTATAATGAACTAGGATAGATGCATCTTAACCAAGGATCCAAGCGAAGTGAGAAAGAAAAGTGATTAACAATGATAGAGGAAATATAGTGTGTGATTCTTTTAAAAATTTTATTATTGTATTTTCTTTAACATGATTGATCCAAAATATAGGTTTAATATTATACAGCCAATTATGTTCTTTATTAATTTAGATACTTTCTTAAATACAATACAATGGGATGATATTTAAGAAAGAGAGTGAGATGGAAGGAGGAATAGAGTGTGGGAGAGAGACATAGAGGTGAGAGACATAGTGAGAGAGAGAAAGGAAGAGAGAGAGGAGGAGGAGAGAGGGAGGGAGAGAGATGGATTTGGAGGGGGAAAGAGAGGGAGTGACAAGGGAGAGATGGATATGGAATGAGGGAGAGGGGAGATGAGGGAAGTGAGAGAAAAGGAGAGGATAAAGATAGGGAAAGAAGGGGAAGAGAGAGACAGGGACACATAGATATGGACGGGGGGGAGAGGGGGAGAGAGAGAAGGAGAGAGGGAGGGATATTGTGACAAAGTTGGAGGGTTGAGAGAGAGTGTGTGTATGATGGGGGGAGAGACAGAGGAGGTGGGAGAGAAGGCGAGAGAGAGGAAGGAAAGAGAGAGAGGAAGAAAGAGATGGAGTTGGAAGGAGAAGAAAGACATAGAGAGAGAAAGGTGGAGAGGGAATGGCAAGGGAGAGAGAGTGAGAGATAGATAGGGAGAGAGAGAGAGATAGAGAGAGAGAGTGCATATGTTTTTGGGCTGAGAAGGAGAGACAATGGGAGATAGAGATATAGATGGGGCGAGGGAGGAGGTAGAAGAGAGAGGAAAAGAGAGGGAGGGATGAAGAGGGATAGATGGGAGATAGAGATATAGATGGAGGGGGTAGAGAGAGAGAGAGAGAAGGAAGAGATAGAGAGGGAAAGGAAGAGGGAGAGATAGATGGATAGATATATAGATATGGGGTGGGGGGGGAGAGAGAGTGTGACATATGTTAAGGGGGTTGAAATAGAGAGACAAATAAGGAGAGATGGAGGGAGGTATAAATATAGATGGTAGGGGGAGAGAGGAAATAAGAGAAAGATAGAGAAAGTTAGGGAGAGGCGGATAGAGTGAGATGGGTGATAGAGGGAGGCGAAGAGAGATAAGGAGAGTGGTAGGTAGATAGATACAGAATAGAAGGTAGAGAGAGAGGGAAGAAAAAAAAGTCTCAGAGAGACAAATACAGACATAGAAGCTAGATCTAGAAAGTCATGAATATTTTATATTTTCACTAAAATAGATGTATTGATTTCAAAGTAGTTGTTGATTTCTATTCCTATTGGATCTCATGCACTATATGCACTGATTTCAATGTAGATGTCGATTTATAATTCTATTTAATACCTTACACTAGGTGCATTGATTTCAATGTCGATGTTGATTTCTACTCCTATTTGATCTCTTGCATAGGATGCATTGGTTTTAATGTAGATATTGAACTCTAATCCTATTTGATTGCTTGCACTAGATGCATTGATTTCAGTGTAGATGTCAATTTCTAATCATAATACCTTATACTAGATGAATTGATTTGGGCATAGATGTTGATTTCTACTCATATTTTATTGCTTGCATTAGATGCATTGGTTTTAGTGTAGATATTGATTTCTACTCCTATTTGATTTCTTGCACAAGATGCATTGGTTTCAGTGTAGATATTGATTTCTAATCTTATTTAATCGCTTTCACTAGATGCATTGATTTCAGTTTAGATGTCGATTTCTAATCATATTTAATACCTTACATTAGATGCATTGATTTCAACATAGATGTTGATTTCTACTCATATTTGATTTCTTACATTAGATGTATTGGTTTCAATGTATATGTTAATTTCTAATCCTATTTAATCGCTTACGCTAGATGCATTGATTTCAATGTAGATGTCAATTTCTAATCATATTTAATACCTTACACTAGATGCATTGATTTCAACGTAGATGTTGATTTCTACTCATATTTGATTTCTTACATTAGATGCATTGGTTTCAATGTAGATATTGATTTCTAATCCTATTTGATTTCTTGCACTAGATGCATTGATTTCAGTATAGATGTTGATTTCTAATCCTATTTGATTGTTTGCACTAGATGCATTGATTTTAGTGTAGATGTTGATTTCTGATTTGATGCAACAAGATGTATGATGTACATTAATTTCAAATTAATTAGATTAATAGCGTGCATTGATTTCAGTGTAAACACATCTCTACCTCCTTCATCTATATCTCTATCTCCCATTGTCTCTCATTCTCTATCTCTTTATCTCAGCCCCTAAACATACACACACTCTCTCTATATCTATATATATCTCTCTCCCTCCCTCCCTTCCCCTTCCTCTCTCTCTCTTCCCCTTCTCTCTCTCTTTAACATTTCTCTCTCTCTCTATATATATATATATCTCTTCCTACCTCCTTGTCTTTGCCTCTCTTTTATTCCCTCTCCCTACCCCATCTATATCTCTATCTCCCCTTGTCTCTCCTTCTCACCCCCAAAACACACACACTCTCTCTCAATGTAAGCACATAAAAAGTATTCAACCATAAATATAATACTTGAATTTTCATCCTAAATAAAATGTTTGCTTACCCCAAATGTTTTCTTCTCGAAACTATAAGCTATTTATAATTGGGTACATTCTTATTATTCCCATTTTCCATCATTCAACATTGTTAATTACATTGCATTCAAATGTAGTAATAGAAAATAACTAGTATTGAAAATTATTTGGGGTTTAACACTCCATAATTCACAATGGTTGACTTTGGAGAAAACTACTATTAATATTGGAGAGCAACATAGACAAGGTATGTTGTTTACTAAAGTATCTAGAGTTAAATATTTGAATGGCCTATGATTCCAAGGAAGAGAAAGAGGAGGGGAGAGAGGGAGGGAGAGAGATGGATTTGGATGGGGAAAGAGATGGAGTGACAAGGGAGAGAGATGGATTTGGAGGGGGAAACAGAGGGAGTGACAAGGGAGATATGAAGATGGAATGAGGGAGAGCAGAGATGAGGGAAGAGAGAGAGAAGGAGAGGATAAAGATAGGGAAAGAAGGGTAAGAGAGAGACAGGGAGACATAGATATGGAGGGGGGGAGAGCGGGAGAGAGAGAAGGAGAGAGGGAGGGATATTGTGATAGAGTTGGAGGGTGGAGAGAGAGTGTGTGTATGATGGGGGGAGAGATGGAGGAAGGTGGGAGAGAATGGGAGAGAGAGGAAGGAAAGAGAGAGAGGACTTGAGAGAGAAGAGAGAGAGAGGGGAAGAAAGAGATGGAGCTGGAAGGGGAATAAGGACATAGAGATAGAAAGGTGGAGAGGGAGTGGCAAGGGAGAGAGAGAGAGAGTGATATGGAGAGAGAGTGCGTATGTTTTTGGGGTGAGAAGGAGAGACAATGGGAGATAGAGATATAGATGGGGTGGGGGAGGAGGTAGAAGAGAGAGGCAAAGAGAGGGAGGGAGGAAGAGGGATAGATGGGAGATAGAGATATAGATGGAGGGGGTAGAGAGAGAGAGAGAGAGAGAGAGAGAGAGAGAGAGAGAGAGAAGGGGAAGAGATAGAGAGGGAAAGGAAGAGGGAGAGATAGATGGATAGATAGATAGATATGGGGGGAGAGAGAGAGAGCGTGACATATGTTTAGGGGGTTGAGATAGAGAGACAAATAAGGAGAGATGGAGGGAGGTATAAATATAGATGGCAGGGGGAGAGAGGAAATAAGAGAAAGATAGAGAAAGTTAGGGAGAGGCAGATAGAGTGAGATGGGGGAGAGAGGGAGGGGAAGAGAGAGAAGGAGAGGGGGAGGTAGATAGACACAAAATGGAAGGTAGAGAGAGAGGGAAGAAGAAAGAGTCTCACAGAGACAAATACAAACATAGAAGCTAGATCTAGAAAGTCATGAATATTTTAGATTTTCACTAAAATAGATGTATTGATTTCAATGTAGTTATTGATTTCTAATCCTATTTGATCACATGCACTATATGCACTGATTTCAATGTAGATGTCGATTTATAATTCTATTTAATACCTTACACTAGATGCATTGATTTCAATGTCGATGTTGATTTATACTCCTATTTGATCGCTTGCACAAGATGCATTGGTTTCAATGTAGATATTGATTTATAATCCTCGTTGATTGCTTGCACTAAATGCATTGATTTTAGTGTAGATGTCAATTTCTAATCATATTTAATACCTTACACTAGATGCATTGATTTCAGCATAGATGTTGATTTCTACTCATATTTGATTGCTTGCATTAGATGCATTGGTTTCAGTGTAGATATTGATTTCTACTCCTATTTGATTGCTTGCATAAGATGCATTGGTTTTAGTGTAGATATTGATTTCTAATCCTATTTAATCACTTGCACTAGATGCATTGATTTCAGTGTAGATGTCGATTTCTAATCATATTTAATACCTTACACTAGATGCATTGATTTCAACGTAGATGTTGATTTCTACTCATATTTGATTTTTTGCATTAGATGCATTGGTTTCAATGTAGATATTGATTTCTAATCCTATTTGATTTCTTTCACTAGATGCATTGATTTCAGTATAGATGTTGATTTCTAATCGTATTTGATTGTTTGCACTAGATGCATTGATTTTAGTGTAGATGTTCATTTTTTATTTGATGCAACGAGATATATGATGTACATTAATTTCAAAGTAATTATATTAATATTGTGCATTGATTTAAGTGTAAGCACATCTCTACCTCCTCCATCTATATCTCTATCTCCCATTTTCTCTCCTTCTCTATCGCTTTATCTCAGCCCCTAAACATACATACTCTCTCTCTCTCTCTCTTTCCCCTCCCTCTCTCTCTTTCTTCCCCTTCTCACTCTCTTTAACATTTCTCTCTCCATATATATATATATATATATATATATATATATATATATATATATATATATATATATATATATATATATATATATATATCTTCCTCCCTCCCTGTCTTTGCCTCTCTCTTCTTCTCTCTCCCTGCCCCATCTATATCTCTATCTCCCCTTGTCTCTCCTTCTCACCCCCAAAACACACACACTCTCTCTCAATGTAAGCACATAAGAATTATTCATCCATAAACACAATACTTGAATTTTCATCCTAAATAAAATGTTTGCTTACCCCAAATGTTTGCTTCTTGAAACTATAAGCTATTTATAATTGGGTACATTCTTATTATTCCCATTTTCCATCACTCAACATTGTTAATTACTTTGCATTCAAACGCAGTAATAGAAAATAACTACTATTGAAAAATATTTGGGGTTTAACACTCCATAAGTCAGAATGATTGACTTTCGAGAAAACTACTATTAATACTGGAGAGCAACAGAGACAAGGTATGTTGTTTACTACAGTAGCTCAAGTTAAATATTTGAATGGTCTGTAATTCCATTACTCTTTTCATATGATCGATATGAGAAAATGGAAAAAATAATAGGTGTGACAATAGGAAAAGTAGAAGAAAATAGTTTCAGATTGATTGAAATGAAGATTGTTTGTAATTGACTATATTCTTAGTATTCACATTTTCTATCTATCAAAATTGTTACATTGACATTTTGCACTCAAAATTTGTATTTCATCATTTTTCATCATTCAAGTAGTCTCTCTCATCTCAAGAAAGTGAGGTAACTAAGAAAATTTTAAATTATATTGACCAAATTAATCGTAGACATATTTAGCATATTTAAAATGATCAAAATAATTAGATGTTCAACAAATTTTGTATGACTGCACACGACTGAAAGCAGCCTAGATCCATCTTAACACTACAGTTATCAAGCGCCGAGAGGGATCAAATCTCTTGAGGTGCAAACCTTTTCTCAAGTTTTGCACTCAAAAAATAGGTTTGCAACTCGAGAGATTTGATCCCTCTCAGCGCCTGATAAATCTGGTATTGAGATGGATCTAGACTAGTTTTATTAAAATTTTGATAATACATATAATTACATAATTATCTATGAAATAGGTTTTATAATTTTATCAATTTATTTTTTTAATATAATATACATAGTATTTATGATATAGATAAATAAATAATTTAACAAACAAATTTTATGGTAAATATTATCTTTTATAAATTTATTAATTTAATTTTGATATAAAATTTTAAAATGTAATAATTATAAATATAAATCTATTATTTTAATTTATAGGTTCAAATTGATCTCTCATATATATATATATATATATATATATATATATATATATAATATATTTTTTTTATATGATTGTCGATTAAAATTTTTAAATTTTTATATATTTATTAATTATATTTTTTTGAAAAATCATGGTTAGATATATAAATTTTTTTATTATCTATTTTTTTTTTTTTTTTTTTTTGTAAGGTTAGGCATTCTTCATTCCATAAAACATCAAAATACAATTAAACTAGAGTTCAGGTGGCTGGTCTGCCCAAGGGAAACCAGACCGCCACCTCTTGGCCTGAAGGGCGGACCAAAATTTGAAAATGTTTAACTCTTTCTTCCTATCATAACTATTGTTCTGCTTATTCAGAGCTAGGCTAACTACTGTAACAGAGAAAGGGATCCATATATAGTTCAGATTCATCACAAAATAGTATAGAAAATAAACACACCACTAATCTTCATCCGACAAATTCGCCGGGGCAGCTTAGGGTCGTTGGCACCCGGCTTCAAAATCTTCTGTTCAATGGCCCATTTGAGCTCCTGCGTCATTTGCTCCATGTGTTTAAACAACAGATGGTTTCTGGAAACTTGCACTTGGACAGCCGCAAGTTCTTTTAAGAGAATGTTCTTTATGGAGTCTGATTCTTCCATTAGTTGGCGTTTGAGGAGTTCTTCCGCTTGCTTGCATTCTTCAGCCTCCTCCTCGCGAACTGCTTGGTTAACCTCCATGGCCCTGCCAACCACATGCTTCATGACCCAGTAGAATTGTAACGTTCTGTTGAATAATGAGTTTCTGCGTCTGGAAGTGCCCGGGTTGGAGATTATATTCCAGTCCTCACGGGGAATTTCCTGGTTCGCACTTATTTCCCTCAGCTCGCATTCCCATTTATGGATGAGAGCGCGAACCTCAGGAGAAACACCAGTCATGTAACCATCAATCAGGTGGAGGAGTTTTTTGAAGTCGGGCTTTCTGCCTCTTTTATTGGAGTGACTACTAGTGCCGGCTTCCTTCTTCTGTTTAGAAGTGGTCCTTCTAAGAGGCATTTTTCCTCTGGGCCTACCTGTCACAGTAGAAAGCCGAGAGTCAGTGTAAGAGGTATAGAGCCTGGTCGGGGCCAGAACCATTTTGGCGATGAAATTTGTATGGGTAGTCTCATGTGGCATTATAACAGTGACCCGCCACCTTCTTACAGGAGTTCGAAGAACTCCCCATCCAACAGAGCGGAGAGACCAGACAGCCTTGGTCAGTGGAGGGGAGGGATAGAATTGGAGCCGACCACGATAGAAGTCCAAAGAGAGGAGAATAACAGGGGTGCTTGGTCCCTCCAGAAGCATAGCATAGCCCGGCGAGGCCCCCCAAGCAGCCTGACTCGAGGAGCAGGATGACGCACTACCATAAATCGAATCTTCCCCATCAAGGGACTAGGAAAGGAGAGACCAGAAGGAGTCCGAGCAACCCTTATCATCGCAGCGATAGGAGGTCTGCTTATAGGGCCGAAGCAAAACCAGCCAGATCAAGAGACCAGAGAAACAAGCATGCATGTCTGAGGGACGAGGACAGAAGGAAACATACCACCTTCTCTGGCTGAGGCCGACGAGGAGGGCTAGTCGTAGAGGTGAGCAGGCATCTTTCCATTCTTTGTCATTCTTCTTGCCGAGCAGAATGAGCTTGCCATTTGTTTTCTCAGGTTTAATAACTCTATGTCGTGTCGAGCATGCCGCCACTTGGATTATAGAAATTCCGGCCTCCACTTGTCCATCTATTTTTCCGTCACTCCAACTGGTTTTTTTATCACGGAGAGTGATGTGGGTTGTCCTTTTCACTTCATGCTTCATCATTCCTTTCTCTGTCCAGCTGCTCTTACCGTAGCCTCACTTGATTCCTGTTGCCACCTGTCGTCCTTCCCCTGTCCATTTTCTCGTGTTCCGGAGCTGGTTCTAGATTTTTCTTTAATGCTGCCTCAGCTCACATGTCCCCTTTGATCATTTGGCCATTCCAGGCATGCCCCGTCACCTGCCCGTCATGTGCCTGCCTTACCCCTCTGCCTTTTCCCACGTAGGAGCTATCCGAACCTTGCTGATGAAGATTATCTTCGCCTCCCTTGCGTGCCGCTTGATCTTGGCCATTCATTTTTCCCATGCTTTTCCTTCTTGCATCATCTTCTAGCAGTTGCTGGAGTTGGGTTTTCTCCTCCTGATGTAGATGAGGTAGACCCTCGCTATCAATTTCCTTGCCTCTGTTCCGGCAACCCCAATTCGCGAGCCAATCTGTCGGCTTGTTACCTACACACCTGATGTGAGTTGGGAGGAGATAGTCAATTTTTGGAATGAGCTTTCCAATTTCGCTTACCAGCCAAGCGGTTCTCCAGCTTTTGCTGGTTCTTTCCGCTGGGATTTGCTGCTAGAGCTTCTTGACCATGTCAATTACCAGCTTTGAGTCGCCTTCGATTTGGAGTCATTTAAAGTTTTCCCGGAGAGCTATTTCCAGTCCTCGTTTCAAGGCGTGCAGCTCTGCTTCATTGTTGGAAGCTTCCCCACAGTCCATCGCAAAAGTTCTGAGAGTATTTCCCTCTGCGTCTCTGAAGACGCCGCCAATGCCGGCCTCACCTGGGTTGTGCTTTGTAGCTCCGTCGAAATTTAATTTTGTGAATCCATGTGGAGGGCATCTGTACTGGGTGCTTTCAGTTACCTCTTTGGCCTTATCTGCTCGAGAATCTCCGCAGTTTACCATACTCTGTCTTACCTCTAATTTTTCCAGGATAGTTTCTTCCGTGTTCGAGAGTTTCCAGTCCTCGTCCTTCCAGCATTCCGAAAGGATTGTTTCCCAGAGGTTTCTAATGACCTGGTCCTAGATGGCTGCAGAAGTTCTAGTTTCCGCTTTGAAAATGGCCCCATTCCGGGCTTTCCAGATATTCCAGAGGAGGAATCTGGCGGAGAGGATCCAGGCACGGTTAATGACCGGGTTCAGGTAAGGCTTATTTGGCCAATTGATGATGGTGCTTACGATACTTAGCTAGTTACGGTGCTGCCGCTCAAACAAATTGTGGTGGTTGTTCCACGAGGAGGAGCTGATGGAGCAACGGTTCATCAAATGCTCCAAGGTTTCCTCTTGGGAGAGGCAAAGGGTGCAGCGGGATGGGCCTTGGCTTCCTTTCCTCAGAATTTGGTCCCAGGTGAGTACTCTACCGTGAAGAACGGTCCAAAGGAAGAAGGAAATTTTAGGCCAATGCTTAATTTCCCAGAGATTTTTCCATTGATTGATTTCTAGATGTTGGTTGATGTTACTATGAAGATGGTACGCTTCTGCTGTAGTGAAATTTCCTTGTATGCGTTTGCCCCACCTGAGAATGTCAGGCCCTGTTTTCATAGCTATTTTCCGAGAAGCCATCTCTGTATAGTAATCCTGCCATCTGTCGGTTTCTGGTGCTCCTACCTAGTCTTCTTTAAATTTCTAATTTCACCAGTATCCTGCCTCGTTAGGCTTCCAGAAGTTTCCAACAGTTGAAGCCCCTGCCTGGGATGAAAAGGTGAGGATGGCATGGAGGTTGTCTTTTTGAATAAGACGGTCTCTTTGCTGCCAGGATTCTTCCCAGAATCTGGCTTTGTCTCCTTCCCGGATTTCCCAGAAACTGTGCTCCCTTATCAGATCCTTATTTCCTCTAGCCAGGTTCCATATTACAGAACCTCTGGTCTCTGTCGTGCTTCTCAATTTGTCTTCAATTTCCCCTGTCTCATCGTATTTTCTTTCCCAAAGTTTCTTCCATAGGTCAGGGCCCCCCTGAAGCCACCGCCACCATAGCTTCGCTCCCATTACTTGATTGAGGACGAAGGGGTCGCGAAGTCCAAGACCGCCATCTTTAGGGTGCCAGCAGAGCCACTCCCATGAGATAAGGGCCCACTTTCTAGTTTTTCTTGTCCCTTGCCAGAGGAAATTTTTGAACAGGGAGACCAGCTTTTGGCTTGCAGCTTTAGGAATTGCTTGGCATGAGAGCTAGTAATTTGGGATGGCCTGCAGAATAGATTTCAATAAGGTTACCCGACTTGGGGCATTTAATGAGAGGTGGGTCCAATTCTCCATTTTGTTTCTGATTTTCTTGATTAGCAGATTCCAGTTGGCCGACCGGAATTGGTGCTCATGTAACATGATACCTAGGTATTTGGAAGGGAAGGAACCCCTATTGAATCCTAGAGTATGAGCCAGGAACCTTTGGATAGCTAAGGAGGTGTTAAAGAAGAACACTTCCGATTTATCTTTATTAATTTCCATCCCGGAGGCTCTGCTAAATTGAGATAGGGATTTGATAATTCTTTGGGCCTCCTTTAGGGTGGCCTGACCGTAAAGCATTATGTCATCCACAAATTGCTGGTGGGAGACCAGAATATCTTCTCCGCAGATGTGGAGGCCTTTTATCTGTTCCTTGGAAACATGATCCTTAAGCAATCTTCCTAGGCCGTCTGCAGCCAGGATGAAGAGGAAAGGAGACAGGGAGTTGCCCTGCCTTAGCCCATGGGAAGGAGTGAAAGCTTCAGAGGGGGAGCCATTTAGTAGAATTGACATGATTGGGGAGCTAACCATGGACAGGATCCATTTTATCCATCGTTGATCAAATCCATAAGCTTTTAGGATACCTTCCAGATAGATCCAGCTGAGCCTGTGAAATGCCTTGGCTAGATCTAACTTGATAAGCACACCTGGGGCTCGGGAGCTTTTCAGGGAGTGGATCACTTCCTGGGCAACTATAATGCTGTCGGTGATCTGCCTTCCTTGGACAAAGCCAGTTTGCTCAGGGGCAATGAGTTCCGGTAGGATAGGCTTAAGCCTGTTGACTATGATAGTTGCAAGGATTTTGTAAACCACATTACATAAGGAGATGGGCCTGAATCCCTGCGGTTCATCTGAGAAGCCAGACTTTGGAATTAATGCCAGGAAGGTGGCGTTCAGACCTTGGTGCATGCGTTTGGAGCATTTGGATTCCTCCACTAGATCAAGTAGATCATTTCCCATGAAGCTTCAAGTGGCCTGATAGAATTCTATGGTGAATCCATCAGGTCCTGGGGCCTTATTTTTAGCCATTTTGTTTATTGCTTCCTCCAGTTCATCCTTGGAGATTATCTGAAGAAAGACCAGGTTTTGATCGCTAGTGACTTTCTTGGGAATATGGTGGCTGATTTTGTCTGTTGATATTAGGTTCAGAGAGAATATCTTTGAAATGCTCCACCAAAAGATGTTCAATTTCATCTTACTAAGTCACTCTGTGTCCTTCCTTGTCTTTCAAGGAGAAAATTCTGTTGTGTTGTCGGTGGTTTATCATGGCTTTGTGGAAGAATTTGGAGTTTTTGTCACCTTCTTTGAGCCATTGAATTCGGGATTTTTTTTTCCATAGTAGTTCCTCCTGTTTTCTCCTTTCCTCTAATTGGGTGATTACTCTACCTTCCTCCTCTGCCAGAGCTTGACTCCGTCCTTCCAAGATGATTTGCTGCTGTATGCTTTTCATTCTGGCTTGGAGTTTTCCTTGCTCTTGCTGGATATTACCAAATTCTTCCTTGTTCCACTTTTTAATTTTGCTTTTGATTTCTTTGAGCCTTTGCTAAAATGAGCACATTTTGCTGAGGCCCTCCTTTCCACTCTTGCTATCCTACCACCAACCTCTTACTTTGTCTAGGAAGTCAGGGGCTCGGAGCCAAAAGGACTCGAACTGGAAGGGTCTCCTTTTGCTCTGATTATTTAAGGCGATTTCCAGCTTTATTGGCCAGTAATCCGACCCTGCTGAGGGCAAGATAGAGGCTTCATAGAAGATGTCCAACTCAATGATGTGTTCTGAGATGAGGAATCTGTCCAGTCTTGAAGCAATCTATTTGGAGCCGCCTCTTCTATTGTTCCATGTGAATTTTTCGTTGATGGTTGGGATATCCACTACTCTTAATTCTGTCTGCACTTCTCTGAATCTTTCCATTTCTGTGTCTTCCCTGCTTATTCCACCTTTTTTCTCTTCTCGAGAAGCAATTAAGTTGAAGTCTCCAGCCAGGATCCATCTCTGTTCCTGGTGTAAACTTCGGAGCTTAGTCAGCTGAGTGAGGAACAGGTCTCTGTCTGCTCGGATGTGGGGCCCATAGATAGCTGAGATTGCAACCCATTCACTTTGTCCTATTAGTCTGAATCGCCCAGTAAGGATTCTTGGCATTCCTATCCACCAATCAGCGAGGACTTCAGTTGGGTTCCAGAGGATAGATATTCCTCCTGCACTGCCTTTGGGGTCTATAGTAACATGTTCGTATCTTGGTTTTATTTTATTTAGGATTTCCTCCATTTTCTATCCTGACATTTTGGTTTCTTGGAGAAGCATGATCTGGGGTTTGTCTTGTTTGAATCGTGCTGCCAGATGTCTCTGTTTTCCTTTGCTATTTAAGCCTTTGATATTCCATGAGGTCAAAATCATTGATTAACTTGAGAGAGGGTTTGGAACACCGCTGATAGCGGGACTACTTTTCCGGTGTTGACTAAGGTTTCTCCCATGAGTTGTATGGTGTCCTTGATGTTTCTTCTTCCTCTTTTTTCCCCCCCTTTAGTTTGACCAGTCTGAACTGATCTGGTTTCTTTTTGAGTCTCTTGGTTTTCTGTTGTTGGGGCTTTGCCTTTTTCTAATTTGGCTTTGTATTGCTGGAAGGTTTCAGTATACAGCTTCTTTTGAGTTTCAGGGATAAATCTCTCATCCAGGTACTTCCATTCATGCAGTAGCTTTTCCAACACTTCCTCTTCCTAGCTTAGGTCCTCCCTACTGGATTCCTGGTCTGTCTCCATTTGGTCCTGTTGTTCCTCTGTTTCCTTCTCCTGGTCTTATGTCTCACTTGGGGCCTTTCTTTTAGCTAGGATCCTTTCACTAGTTTCACTGCAGTCTGAGCCTTTATCCTCCTGATGGTCCATGTGCTGGTCTTCCTCATCCTCTTCTACCTGTAGTATAGCGAAACTGTTTGGTTTCTCTGTGTCTGGTTGTTTGCCTTTCCTATCTCTGTGGGTGGGTTCCTTGTTGGATTTCTTTTTGTTTCTCACCTCTTGGAATTCTTCCTGATCCGACTCTCTCTTGTTCCTTTGGGGCCCTCAGATTTCCTCTTCCTCCCGGGTTATTGGGCATTCCCTTGCTAGGTGGCCATGGGTATGGCATCTACGACACCTGAATGGAATATGTTCATAGTCTATGCTTTGCTGCCAGATCTCTTTGTGGTATTCGAGCTCTATAATGTCGGGGATGGGGTTTGCTAGGTTCATGTATACACAAATCCTGGCATACGAGGTGTATCTACCTTTCTTTGTAGTGTCATTATCTAAATTATTTTAATGTTACATAGATATTACCAATTTTTTTGTTGTCCAGGTGATGAAGATGGAGGATCCTGATCGATGCAACTATTACCCTCCATGCAACGCTAATGGTAGCGAAACATGTGATGAGAAATAAGCCTCAAGGCACGAGGAAAAACATTCTCTAGGAAAATCGAGATTTAATTTTGGTGGTTATGCTTATGGAGATTATTCTCAGGTCTTGGAGATTAAAATTGACTCTACAGGGAGATTTGTTTGCATAAAATTTACGGGTGGTTTCTTTGAAATGCTCAAATTTGTTTGGTGGTGTAAGCATCGGTTGACCAAAATGCCTAAGACCACTACAATGACTAGAATGAAGTAATAAGCTTTATCAATGATATTTAATATAATTAATGGCACATTCTAGACTGTCAAAACGGCTTCCTACACAACCAAAAGAAACTACAAAATCAAATAGATAATTTTGAGAGATATATGGCCCATATAGAATCCTATATTCATGATACATTTTGTCGTCACTAGCTAATATGGAAATGCTTCTCAAACTCCCAATATTGTAGATGTGTAATGAAACGACTTAGATGTATTTTGTTTTTTCTTTCTCAATTTTGATATTTTGGGTCAGCTGAAGTAAATTAAAAGTAGACCTAGTAGACTTCTATATTTTCAAAGTAGATCTAGTTTTTTTAGACGTCTATTTAATATTTATTGGGCTCCTTTTATTGGAATTGGGCATTTTATTCATTTTACATTTTTTTTAAATTTAAACATATCAGTGTATTCTCGCCACAATATCAATGGATGTAATTCACACCACTAACTTCCTTGCATATCTAAATCACATGATTAAACCTTGTTTAAATTAAATTTTTACAAAGCTTGATTAAAAATTTACCATGCCATTTGTTAATTGACACCTATGAGGATTAACGAGAATGGGAAGACTACAAAACATTACACATACACTTGTCATGGTAGTGGAAAGGTGTATTTTGGAATAAGATGATTATCCATTTCAAAACATTGATAACGTGTGTCCAATTCCAAATAACAGGTGTCCGTCAGTTTCATTAACTTGTCCATCAATTTCACCCCTTCATTATGTTTTATCTACTAGAGCTTAGCTCAAACCCCAATCAATCAAAATCCAAATTCTCTTTGCTATTAAACATCAAGATATATTTTCCATGTGAGAAATTTGAAAATATGCACACTCAGGTTTGTAGAGTAAAAAAAGACAGATTATATGAAACCCTGAATTAAAATATCATCAACCTATGATGATGAATACCTTTAATTTTTTCCCTAGATGTTGAAAATGTCAATTTGTATGAAGTAAAGATGCATATACAATGCAATGTAAAATCTTCCAATAAGAAATAACTTTGGAAATTTTCTGCAATAGAGATGTACATATTGTGAAAAGTAATTAAATCACTGAAAAGTATAAAAACATGAATATAATCAATGAATATGAATATAAACAACTAACATGAATATAATCAATAAATATATATTCTAATCAAAGACTAATATAAAAAAAATATGTATCATTAGTAAAATTTATTTTTTCCATGAGTACTATGATACAAGTAGATTAGATCCTTTTAATTTGTAAATTGAATACAAAATACATATTTGAATATGAATTATGGCCCAAAACATAATATTAAAAAAAACTGTAAAAAAATTCTGACGAGCTTTTACCATTCACCATTATTAAATTAAAAAAAAATTAATATCTAATAAAAAATTTGCATTAGCTTTTACAATTCTATGTTATTAAATATTAAAAATAAATAAACAAATATTAAATAACAAGTTCATTATCTAAATAGTTTTGAGCTTTACCAGTCTACTACGATGTCCCTTCTTTTCACTATTGTTAGTTTTTAAAGCATTTGGGCCTACCTTCTAAAGAAATTGTGCATGTTAATAATTAGAAATGAATTTGAGTGAGATACGATGTCCCTTATTTTCACTATTGTTAGTTTTTAAAGCATTTAGACTTAGACTTCTAAATAAATTGTGCATGTTAATAAGTAGAAATGAATTTGAGTGAGATAACATGCATGGTCATCAGCTTCATTTTAATTTTATGTTATTAAATATTAAAATAATCAGCTTCATTTTAATTCTATATATATATATAAAATAACAAGTTCATAAGTGTTATAGCTTATGTTTTTATAATTTTAAGTTTTAGATTTTTGGGTTTTATAACTTTTAGTGATTTAGATGGTATATTATTTAGGTTTCTTATTATTTATTTTTTATAAATCTAAGTTTTTAAATTTTTATAATATTAATTTTTTATAATTTCATTTTATTTTTGTTAATCTCAGGTTTTAAGAAATATTAAAAAAAAAAAAGTTTTAGGTTTTAATACATACTATATAAAACAAAATAATATTAAAAATAAGTTTATAATCAACATTATGATAATTTATAAATAGTTTATTTTATATTTTTTATATTTGTTTATAAATAGTTTACCATTAGTATTTCATAATTTTATAATATTGATTATCATAAATAAATTATATTTAAAACATTATTATTAACCATATTATTAATAAAAAAATATCAATAATATCTTTTATATAATATTAATTATGTTTAAAAATAATCAAGTTTTAAACGTGTTTCAAACATGTTTTAATCCAGTTTAATATATGTTTTAATCATATTTAATATAATTTTAATTTACAATCAAGTTTAATCACTTTAATTATATTTTATTTTTTAGTTAATACATGTTTTAAACTTATTTAATACAATGCTATTTTTTTAAAGTACTAATATTTAATGTCATTAACATAATAACATTAAAATCATTAATAATATTTAAATGGTAACATTAATATTAATAATATTAGTAGTTTATATATATATATATATATTAGAAAAATGCATTTTTTATTGGATTAATATTATAAAACTAAAGAATTAATACTATCTACCTAAGCTATTAACGTGAAAATTTAAAGATTTGATCATTTTCGTTTATAATGTTAATTCCTTAGTCATATAATATTAATCCCAAAAATTTATAGTATTAATGGCTCGAATTTATAATATTATTAATAAACACGACCATGAACTAGGCAGCACAGAAAAAAACAGCAAGAGATACAGTCGACGACAGACACTGGTACCGAGATCTAATAGCAATGACAGAGGAAGGGAGGAGGGGAGAGATCCCCTCCTATCGAGATGCAGCAGTAGGGGAAGGACAGAACAACAACACCCAGATGGAAGAAACAAGAAAACTGGGACCTGTCCTAGGAGCACAATGGCAAGCCGACAGCAGAGGAAGGTGTTTACCTTGTGCTGCGAAGAAACCAAGATTTATCATCCCAATGAATAAACTGGAGCGCTACAGAAGCTACATGAAAGATCATGCACTAATATGCAAATTCATCGGAGTATGGCCGGCAGAAAAGGACCTCACCAGATGGATCCAGCAAAAGTGGCAACCCCGAGGCCACATTGAACTGAAGCTGGGAGCACGAGGATTCTTTACGGTAATTTTCTCGAACTTGCAAGATAAAGAAAAAGTATTTGAAAATGGTCCATATTTCCATTATAATGTGGGATTGTTTATGAGATATTGGGAAGAATGCTATAACCCAGATAAGGAAAAATTCTTAGCAGCACCGGTATGGGTAAGACTATTCGGACTTCCAATGGACTTTTGGGATCCAGAAATACTAGAAGGAATAGGAAACACTATAGGAAGCTTTGTTAAAATAGCAGAAACTACAAAAAAGGGACGATACACCTCATACACAAGAATCTGTGTCTACATGAACATAGCTGACCCGATTCCAGACACAGTCGAGTTAGAATATCATGAGGAAGTATGGCAACAAACCCTGGATTACGAGCACATTCCTTTCAGATGCAGAAGATGCCATGAGTATGGCCACTTGTTCAAGGAATGCCCGCTCAACATAGAAGAAGAGGAAAGAAGAAACAAACCACAGAGGAAAAATCAAGAAGACAAGGAAGGGTTTCAGGAGGTAAAAAATAAAAGAAGATACACAAAGGAAAACCCCAAAGAAACAATGAAAGAACAACAAATCAAGACAAGTTATAGAAATAGCTTTGAAATCCTTCAAGAAGAAGAGGAAGAAAATGAGACTCAAACAATGGATTACCAGGGAGAAAAAGAAAACAGCACAAGTCAAGGTACAACACACATCAAGCGGAAATCTCAAGGTGAACCATCAAGTAAGGAGGACAAGGAAACAGGGGAGAAAATGGAAAATGTAGTAATGGAAATTGATACAAGCAGGGGAGAAGAATTAAGTTTAGAAGAAGAAGTATTATGGAAACTCCTAGAGGAATGGAAACACCTAGATGAAAGATTCATCCCAGAAGAGCAGAAAAAACTATATAGAGATACCTTCCAACAATACCAAGAAAAACAGGGCAAGGGAAAGCTGGGAATGGTAGAACAACTAGGCCTCCAATAGGACAATACTTAGGACCTTCAAAGCAAAACAAAAGGAGGGAAAAAAAGAGGTAGAAGGAATATACAGGAATCGATACAACTCATGGGTGAAATGCTAGTGAATACTGGAAGAGTAGTTCCGCTCTCAGTGGTATTCCACCAAACCAACCCAACCACCTCATGATAGTCACATCCTGGAATATAAGGGGCCTGAACAGTCAAGGCAAACAGAGACACTTAGTGGAAAGGATAAGAAGAGAAAAACCCCAAATAATGTTGTTATAGGAAACAAAAATCCCAGGGAGGAAAATGGAGGAGATCCTAAACAAAATCAAACCAAAATATGAATGCATGACCATAGATGCAAATGGAAGTGTGGGAGGTATTGTGATTTTATGGAAACCAACAGAAATGACAACTGACTATTGGATAGGAATGAAAAGGATTCTCACAGGGAAGTTCTGATTAATAAGAAACAGAGACTGGTTTCTAGTCTCGATAGTTTATGGACCACTTATTCCAACGGAAAAAGGAAGTTTCCTCCTCCAGCTCCAACAGTAAGGTAACCTGCATAAAGAAAAACTCTGGTTGATAGTAGGGGACTTCAACATGACAACAGAAAAAGACAAAAAGAAAGGTGGTTTGCAAAGAGAAGAACCAGAAATGGAGAAATTCAAGGACCTACAGGCGGAACTGAAAATGATAGATATTCCAACTGTAAGTGGGAAATGCACCTAGAACAATCAGCGAGGAGGGAGCAATCAAATAGCTTCTAGGTTAGACAGATTTCTTGCATCAGAACACCTCTTAGGAAAGGATATTTTCTACAGAGCTACAATCCTTCTGTGTCTAGGGTCATATCACTGGCCCATTAAACTAGAGATAGCTATGAATCAGCAGAACCAGAATAGACCATTCAGGTTTGAGGCATTCTGGTTGAGAGATCCCAAATTTATAGAAAAAATGAAGACTTGGTGGAAGGAAAATGAGAATGGAAGGGAAGGAAGAAATAAAATGCACACTCTCCAACTAAGATTAAAAGATCTAAAAGCAAAGATTAAACAGTGGAATAGAGAAGAATTTTGAAATATTCACAAGGATAAGGAACAATTGCAGATTTCAATGGAGAAAATACAATAGAAAATAATAGGCGAAGGAGGAAGTGAATAATTAGTTGAAGAAGAACGACTAGTGCTAAATAAAGTAGAGGAAAGAAGAAAACAAGAGGAAATCTTATGGAAACAAAAATCCAGAATCCAATGGTTAAAAAAGGAGAGAGAAATACGAAATTCTTCCATACAGCAATGATACAACACTAACAACAAAATAGAATATTCTCCCTAAAAGATAAGAAAGGAAACAGGGTAAAAGATAAGAATATTCTCACTATCAATTACAGAACCTGAAACGAGCTAGGAAGCCTTCGAAAAGAATCTTTGTTATATCATTGTGCTGAGTAGATAAAAGCTCTTTCAGTCAATTTCTGGAATAGAATTATATCATTCTATTATGGCTAGATTTTTTAGATCCTTTTCTACCATAGATAAAAGATCAATATCAGAAGTAGAAAATAGATCTGTCGAGTCAGATATAAACGAACATGAACAAGTTGAAGATCCAGAAAGTTGGAACCCGCCTGCCTTAGATACTAAAGAAGTCTACCCGGTTCCAATGATGTTTAAGCTTTCAAAGAAATATTACTTCAAAGAAGTTGAGGTTAAGATTAGAATTAAAGGTCCACATGTACAGATAGTAGGATTGAATATATTTTTAGAAGATGAAATAAAAAAGTTTAGAAAATATGCTAAGGATGGAAGGTTTTATTATTTACATTTTGGAGCAATAAGGATTGGTTTAGCTCCTTTGTTCAGACATGGATTAAATACTCCCTGCATAGCAGAATTGTTTGATTCAAGGCATAATGAATATGATCATGCCAAATAGGAACAATACTTGGAAATTTGATGTCTGGTTGTCAGCATGGGACAATTTATCCCGATTATGCTATTAGTTTGACAGATATTCATTTGAAAGAATGCTGGAAAGCCTTGATAGGAGTACAAGGATTGTCTATGGCTGATGAAAGTGAGTTTTTGTCAGTAATTGTTCAAACCTCCTTTCAGTTAACAAATACAGTACATCCAAAACTAAAACAGACGGTGTTGAGAGATTATGTGACAGTCGGGATAGGAAATGCACAGATTGAAGGTGTGCATTATGATAGAGAAACATTACCCGATCACTGGTATATTCAATACAAATCTTTGGCTTTAGATAACACAAGTGGTAAAATTAAAAGAATGGCTCTTGAAGATGGGGGGGTAAAAATAATTCCTAATTATTCAAGTTACCCAAGAATCCCCAAGCCAGAAGTCTTGCCAGAGAAACATGTCCTACCAGTCGAAGCACCTACCCAAAGTGGAAGAAAGTCTTTCTATAGACAGTTGACCATACCAGAAGAACCTTCCACTAGCACCAGTACACCCCGGTCTGAAAGTCAATTGTATATTCCTGAAGAGAAACCCTTTTTAGCTGTAAATAAAATGTTTAGAACTCATGTAAATACTTATTCACCTATGGAAGAATATCAATTTGCTAACAAAAGATTTGTTAGAGGGGGGAAATGGCCACCAAAAACTAAGTTTTGTGTCTCCTCATCCTTGTCAAGACAGCCAAATACAAGAGCAGATGTGCGCCCTTGTTAGAACATAACTCCCAGGATCCTAATGATATGGATCAAGTATATCAAGTAGGAAATTATTTGACTGCTTGGTGTTCTCATGCCGAAGATGTTCTAAATGATTTAGGACAACAAGCAGAATTGATAAATGCAAACCTGAAATTGCTATATGAAGAGCGACAGGAAGAAAAAAGAGAACGGGAAGAAAGGAGAAGGAGAAAATTGAAGAAAAAGGCCAAGAAAATCCCTAAATTTCATGTAGATATGACAGCACCTAATTATTGGGACTTGGAAGAAGAAGAAGAGGAAAGAGAAGCAACAGAAACGAGTGTTGGAGAAGGAACTTCCAGAGACACTGGTAAGTTGACCAGTGAATCTTCAAGAACTTTCAAAGCAGAAAAACCTTTTGAATCTAAGAAGGAAGTCATGACTCTAGAACAAGCTGCACTAAAGTTCCCATCTTTTATTATGCCATCAATAAAAAATCAGAATAAAGCTCACATCCTAAAAGAAGCTGTTAAGTTTCCTAGAATCGAAGAAGATCTGTTTGCTAAAAATTCTAGTGCCTACATTCTAGATCTAGATAACTCATCTAATCCTAGAGAGTCTATTAGAATCTGGATAGGAGCCCTATATCAAATGCAGTTAGACAATGTGTCTATAATGATTCTAGCAGAAAAAAGGATGGCAGGAATTGTGTTTGATTGGTGGATAGGAGGCTCAGAAACAGAGAGAAGAGCGGTCATGGAAGCTGGTTTGTCTACACTAGAAATATTGTTGAAAACTCAATTTGTGCTAGAACCAGTAGATGAAAAGAAACAGTTGTTAATTGACCTTAGCCGTATGGAATTAAGAGATCTAAAACATTTAGATCAATTCAGTAAAGAGTTTATGGCTAGAGTCTTTAAAGCTAATCTGTTTAATGACCTTGCTCAAAAAGTTTCTTATTTATCAAAATTACCAGGAAACTTAGGAGATCTGATAATGAAAGATCTTGAGGTTCAAATGAAAAGTTTAGATCAAGTTTATTGGGTTGATCTTCTGTTTAGAGTTTAAGAAAAGGTCAAATATCTATGTTGGCAGAAGAAAGCGCATGACATCACTCCAAGCTCAGATGTCTGCAGAACAGTACTACCATGGATGCCTTTTAAATCAAAGAAGAAGAAATATAAAAGGTATGGTAGATACAAACCCAAAAGAGTATCGAACCCGAAAAGACCTTTCAGAAAATTCAGATTTTTGAAAAAGAGAACGGCACCAAGAAACAACAATTGTTGTTTCATTTGTAAAAAAGGAGGACATTTTGCCAGAAAGTGTCCCCAGAAATCATCTAGTAAACTCAAGGCTTGTGTAGATATTGAGGAGTTTCAAGATGACTGGTCTGTAGTAGAATCTGATGAGGAAATTTTTGATGTATATATTCTTACAGAAGTTTCAGATAATGAAGATGAAGATCATGTACAGAAAATGAATATTTGTTTGAATTGTTCTGATGATGATGATTTTGCTAGTGAACAACATTATCGTGAAATAGAAAGTTCTTCAAATATTGAGTTATCAAGCGAGACAGAAGTTGATTCAGATGATCAATCAGAAGAATCAGAGATATCAGTAAGACCAGACAAAGGTAAACAAACTGCATTACCTTTGCCTCAGTTAAATTCTTTCTGTCCATTTGAAAAGAAAATAGCACCATCAACTAGTATACCACAACCAGAGGTTATAAGAAAAGAACAAAACACTTTGTTAAAAAAGATTGTCAAAACAGATAGCTTGATTTATATCCCAGTGCAAGTACAAGTCAGAAATGAATGGATTTCAGTAGATGCATTTATAGACACTGGAGGATCAAATAATCTAGCTAGACCATCTTTGTTCAAACCTCTGTGGAAACCATTAAAGAATATACTAGTGTCAGAAAAAATTGGAGGATCTGTTCAACTCACACACTATGTAGATAATGTCTCTTTAAAAGTTGGGCGGAGTATTGTTAAAATCTCAGCAATTCAGCATTATGACCCTTCAGCAAGTTTGATGTTAGGCATGCCATTTATAAATTTTGTGCTCCCAGTAACTATCAGCCAAGACAAGCTGATAATAAATTTGAAGAAGAAAGCTATATTTGTGCCAAGGCTAAGTATTGCAAACTCTAAAGCTAGGTGGGAGAATAGCCAAAAGAAAGTAGAAACTACAAGGCCGTCTAAAGATTCAGATGACTGGTAAAAAGTTCTACAGATTTATGAGGCTAGAGCAGAAAAGGTAAATAAACAGTCAGCATGTATTGAAGAAAATTGGTCTATAGAGCAGAGAGACATCTACCAAAGACTTCTAAAAATTTGCTCGGACAATCCATAGCAGTTCTGGGAAACTGAAAGTCCGATGCAAGAAATAGTCACCTTACATGACAATGGAGTGAAAGGAAAGGTGATTCCTTGTACACCAGCAGATGAACAAGAAATGAGGAATCAAATTCAAGAACTACTAAAGATGCAGCTTATAGAACCCAGTGAATCTCACTATGCATGTTCTGCATTTTTAGTTAGAAATCATTCTGAGATAGTAAGAGGTAAACCACAGATGGTCATAAATTATAAACCCCTTAATGCCATTACTCAGAATTTTAATTATCCATTGCCAAGACCAGAAGTGATTATGCAAAAGATTCAGCATAGTAAAGTGTTCAACAAGTTTGATATGAAGTCAGGGTACTACCAGATATAGATTCAACCAGAAGATAGACACAAAACAGCTTTCATATGCCCAGCGGGATTCTATCAGTGGAAAGTTGTTCCGTTCGGTCTGAAGAACGCTCCAGCCTTTTTTCAAAGAAGGATGGATTACATTTTTGCTAAATATAATTTTATAGTCACATATATAAATGATATTTTGATTCATAGTCCAGATGTACATACTCATTTGAAACATCTAGAGATTTTTCTTGAAGTTAAAAATCATGGAATTGTTTTGTCAAGAACTAAGATGTCCTTATTTCAAGATAGCATTGATTTTTTGGGGATAAATGTTGCAAATGGTTCTATTCAAATGCAGCCCCATGTGCTAACAAAATTAACAAAGTTTCTTGATGAACTGAAGGACAAAAAGGCAATCCAAAGATTTATTGGAGTTCTGAATTATTTGCACAAATACATTCCAAATCTCTCAGAGAAGACAGCTCCTATAAGAAGATACATCAATGGAGGATGGTCAGATGAGGCTACAAAAGCAGTAAAAAAGCTCAAAGAAGAATGTCAGCATCTACCAAAACTTCAACCACCAGGTGACGGTTTATTAATTTTACAAACTGATGCTTCACTTGATTTTTGGTCAGCAGTGCTTCTAGAGCAAAGAAGAAATAGCAAAGGAGAGATTGAAGAAAATTTGTGTGGATATGCCTCTGGGGAGTTTACATCAAGTCAGAAAAATTACTTCATAGCTGAAAAGGAGACATTAGCTATCTTCAACGGAATTCAGCGGTTTGAGGTATATTTAACCCCGGTTAAATTTTTAATCAGAACAGATTCCAAAAATTTTAAATATTTTCTGTCGGCAAAGATTTCAAGACAACTTGCAAAAGGCAGAATTCTAGCCTGGCAAATTTGGTTTCAGCAATTCGATTTTGAAGTTGAGTGGATACCAAGCAATTCAAATTTCTTGACAAACGTCCTAACTAGAGACATGAGTAAAATGTTCATAACTTGTAAATATTCAGTTTTTGAGATTCCGGGCAAAAGCCCTGCAGATGATCGTTTTGCTACCTTTGTAGATAGATTTAGAATTTTAGAAAATCATGCAAGCTATGTAACAGATGAAATCAAGAAAGTAGTCGGTTTCAAACCAAGAAGAAATTGGTGGATCAGAAGATGCCAAGCATGGCAGTCAAAGAATTTGGGCATATCCTTGGGCTTAGATGAAAATCTGATAAAAGTTTTTTCTTTACCAAATATGAAGGTTAAGCTTTTCTTTAGAAGCTTATCTGATTTTTGGTCCAGCGTCTATACACCAGAAATGATCTAGACGCTCAGAATTTTGAACTATTATCAGATCATAGGAAGCATTGATTTTGCCTTCAGTCTTTTCACAGGTGCCAAGATTTTGGATCTAGAAGAAATTCCCATAAAAGAGGAAATGAGAAAATATTTGGTTTCTTTAAGAATTCCATATATATTTGAAGAACTTGAATACTCTTTCCTCCAGAGAATTGATGAGAATTATGCAAATACTGACACATTCCCTCAGTATGAAATCTTTGAGAATTTTGTAGACTAGAAAATTCCAGGAGGAGAATGCAGAAAAATTCAGGTTACCAGAGTATCCCAATGTATACAGAGATCAGTTCAGTCTCTGAAGACCTATGCTTATCCTTGGGATTTTCATAGTCTAAGGATCAGGGACAACATAGAACCAAATCCTTTTTCTCAAGTGTTTAGTCATGAAAGGATTGGTAACTCTAAAACTGGTAACAATCAGGAGTTAATCAAACAGCATGCTGAATGGTTCCACAAATTTGGAAATTTAAGACTGGTAGAAAAAATACAAATTCTTAATAAAATGGATGGTCTACAAGGACAGCCAAAAGCTTTAAAATTTGCAATTAATCAGAAGGCATTAATCACCATCTCAATCTTATCTCCAAATTGGAATAATAATGTCATCCACATTATTAGTCTGATGATATCAAAAAAGATATGCACGTCAATGATTTTTGAGTTAGGATGGCAGCATAGGGACTGTTTGAGTGAAAATTGCAGGTTATGGATTCAACACGCTATCGAGAGCTCAACGAATATGTTTCAGATATTCAAATGGGAATCATTAGATGGGATAGAGTTGGCAGTACAGAGATCTCCGGCAACACGCAATGCTTTTAAAGATTCTTTCCTGGATATTGAAATCAGTGCTCTTCCTTTTTTGAATAAATCGGAAAAGCAAGAATCAATGCATACACCTCAACAGCCAGGACTTCACAAGATAAAAACAAAGGGAATCGATGAACAATATAACCGAATTATGAATAGATACCATCAACAGCTCATAGATGAGTACAAACCATCTGCCGGATCGTTAGAAGAAGACTTATGGGAGACTAGGAGTCTGATGGGACCCTGGTAAAAGAATCTCTTGTCAGCAATGTGATAATGTTGTTCACATGTTGTGACAGGAATCTTTGTACAAAAGAAAGATTGAGTAGACACCGTCGGTGGAAAAAGATACCGACAGGACCCTCAATTATTTCTACTTTATGTCATGTCTTAGCTAAGTTTAGATTCGTTTAGATTCTATTTAAGAACGAGCCCTCATGAGTTCAGATCATCGTTCGATTGAGAGCATGTGTGTTGTAATGAACTCTGAGACTCTTCTGTTGTAATAAGCTTTGTATTCTGTTCTTGCTTTTTATTAATATCGAAGCCTACTGGGCCGTCTGTCTGAGGACAGTTCTGCAATCCGTCTGAGGATAGTTCGTGAAGTCCGAAAGAGGTTGAACTGTAAGGCGCTGGAGTAAAGACCCGTGGAGAGAGGTCGTGTGAGACTCGTGCATGTTCCCTGAGGAGAAGAACTAGAGAGTCAGACTTTTATTTCCAGAAAAGCTACGAGTTATTAAGAAGTAAGTTCTGTATACATCCTAGCTTCATCTTGTTATTATGAATGCTCTGTGAATGCTCTGTTGAATGGTCACCCCTATATTGGTATCAGAGCCTTGAAACGACCCTGTATAATTCTATAGACAGAACCTTAAACGAGCCAGGAAGCCTTCGAAAAGCATCTTTGTTATATCATTGTGCTGAGTAGATAAAAGCTCTTTCAGTCAATTTCTGGAATACAATTATATCATTCTATTATGGCTAGATTTTTGAGATCCTTTTCTACCATAGATAAAAGATCAATATCAGAAGTAGAAAATAGATCTGTCGAGTCAGATATAAATGAACATGAACAAGTTGAAGATCCAAAAAGATGGAACCCGCCTGCCTTAGATACTAAAGAAGTCTACCCGGTTCCAATGATGTTTAAGCTTTCAAAGAAATATTACTTCAAAGAATTTGAGGTTAAGATCAGAATTAAAGGTCCACATGTACAGATAATAGGATTGAATATATTTTCAGAAGATGAAATAAAAAAGTTTAGAAAATATGCTAAGGAAGGAAGGTTTTATTATTTACATTTTGGAGCAATAAGGAGCAATAAGGATTGGTTTACCTCCTTTGTTCAGACATGGATTAAATACTCCCTGCATAGCAGAATTGTTTGATTCAAGGCATAATGAATATGATCATGCCAGAATAGGAACAATACTTGGAAATTTGATGTCTGGTTGTCAGCATGGGACAATTTATCCCGATTATGCTATTAGTTTGACAGATATTCATTTGAAAGAATGCTGGAAAGCCTTGATAGGAGTACAAGGATTGTCTATGGCAGATGAAAGTGAATTTTTGTCTGTAATTGTTCAAACTTCCTTTCAGTTAACAAATACTGTACATCCAAAACTAAAACAGCCAGTGTTGAGAGACTGTGTGACAGTCGGGATAGGAAATGCACAGATTGAAGGTGTGCATTATGATAAAGAAACATTACCCGATCACTGGTATATTCAATACAAGTCTTTGGCTTCAGATAATGCAAGCAGTAAGGTTAAAAGAATGGCTCTTGAAGATGGGGGGGTAAAAATAATTCCTAATTATTCTAGCTACCCAAGAATCCCTAAGCCAATAGTATTGCCAGAGAAACATGTTTTACCAGTTGAAGCACCTATCCAAAGTGGAAGAAAGTCTTTCTATAGACAGTTGACCATACCAGAAGAGCCTTCCACTAGCACAAGTACAACCCGGTCTGAAAGTCAATTGTATATACCTGAAGAGAAACCATTTTTAGTTGTAAATAAAATGTTTAGAACCCATGTAAATACTTTTTCTCCTATAGAAGAATATCAATTTGCTAACAAAAGATTTGTTAGAGGGGGGAAATGGCCACCAAAAACTAAGTTTTGTGTCTCCTCATCCTTGTCAAGACAGCCAAATACAAGAGCAGACTGTGCCCCTTTGTTAGAACATAACTCTCAAGATCCTAATGACATGGATCAAGTCTATCAAGTAGGAAATTATTTGACTACTTGGTGTTCTCATGCCGAAGATGTTCTAAATGATTTAGGACAACAAGCAGATTTGATAAATGAAAATCTAAAACTGTTATATGAAGAGCAACAGGAAGAAAAGAGAGAAAAGGAAGAGAGGAGAAAAAGAAAATTGAAGAAAAAGGCCAAGAAAATCCCTAAATTTCATGTAGATATGTCAGCCCCTAATTATTGGGACTTAGAAGAAGAAGAAGAAGAAAGAGAAGCAGCAGAAACAAGTGCTGGAGAAGGAACTTCCAGAGACACTGGTAAGTTGACCAGTGAATCTTCCAGAACTTTCAAAGCAGAAAAACCTTTTGAATCAAAGAAGGAAGTTATGACTCTAGAACAAGCTGCAATAAAGTTCCCATCTTTTATTATGCCATCAATAAAAAATCAGAATAAAGCTCACATCCTGAAAGAAGCAGTTAAATATCCTAGAATCGAAGAAGATCTGTTTGCTACAAATTCTAGTGGTTACATTCTAGATCTAGATAACTCATCTAATCCTGGAGAGTCTATCAGAATCTGGATAGGAGCCCTATATCAAATGCAGGTCACAACAAAGCTAGATAATGTATCTATAATGATTCTAGCAGAAAAAAGGATGGCAGGAATTGTGTTTGATTGGTGGATGGGAGGTTCAGAAACAGAGAGAAGAGCGGTCATGGAAGCTGGTTTAGCTACACTAGAAATATTGTTGAAAACTCAATTTGTGCCAGAACCAGTGGATGAAAAGAAACAGCTATTAACTGACCTTAGCCGTATGGAATTAAGAGATCTAAAACATTTAGATCAATTCAGTAAAGAGTTTATGGCTAGAGTCTTTAAAGCTAATCTGTTTAATGACCTTGCTCAAAAAGTTTCTTATTTATCAAAATTACCAGGAAACTTAGGAGATCTGATAATGAAAGATCTTGAGGTTCAAATGAAAAGTTTAGATCAAGTTTATTGGGTTGATCTTCTGTTTAGAGTTTCAGAAAAGGTCAAATATCTATGTTGGCAGAAGAAAGCGCATGACATCACTCCAAGCTCAGATGTCTGCAAAACAGTACTACCATGGACGCCTTTTAAATCAAAGAAGAAGAAATACAAAAGGTATGGTAGATACAAACCCAAAAGAGTATCGAACCCGAAGAGACCTTTCAGAAAATTCAGATTTTTGAAAAAGAGAACTGCACCCAGAAACAACAATTGTTGTTTCATTTGTAAAAAAGAAGGACATTTTGCCAGAAAGTGTCCCCAGAAATCATCTAGTAAACTCAAAGCTTGTGTAGATATTGAGGAGTTTCAAGATGACTGGTCTGTAGTAGAATCTGATGAAGAAATTTCTGATGTATATATTCTTACAGAAGTTTCAGATAATGAAGATGAAGATCATGTACAGAAAATGAATATTTGTTTGAATTGTTCTGATGATGATTTTTCTAGTGAACAGCATTATAGTGAAATAGAAAGTTCTTCAGATGTTGAATTGTCAAGCGAGACAGAAGTTGATTCAGAAGATGAATCAGAAGAATCAGAAATATCAGTAAGACCAGACAAAGGTAAACAAACTGCATTACCTTTGCCTCAGTTAAATTCTTTCTGTCCATTTGAAAAGAAAATAGCACCATCAACTAGTATACCACAGCCAGAGGTTACAAGAAAAGAACAAAACACTTTGTTAAAAAAGATTGTCAAAACAGATAGCTTGATTTATATCCCAGTGCAAGTACAAGTAAAAAATGAATGGATATCAGTAGATGCATTTATAGACACTGGAGGATCAAATAATCTAGCTAGACCATCTTTGTTCAAACCTCTCTGGAAACCATTAAAGAATATACTAGTGTCAGAAACAATTGGAGGATCTGTTCAGCTCACACACTATGTAGATAATGTCTCTTTAAAAGTTGGGGGGAGTATTGTTAAAATTTCAGCAATTCAGCATTATGACCCTTCAGCAAGTTTGATGTTAGGCATGCCATTTATAAATTCTGTGCTCCCAGTAACTATCAGCCAAGACAAGCTGATAATAAATTTGAAGAAGAAAGCTATATCTGTGCCTAGGCTAAGTATTGCAAACTCTGAAGCTAGGCGCGAGAATAGCCAAAAGAAAGTAGGAACTAGAAGGCCGTCTAAAGATTCAGATGACTGGCAAGAAGTCCTACAGATTTATGAGGCTAGAGCAGAAAAGGTAAATAAACAATCGGCATGTATTGAAGAAAATTGGTCTATAGAACAGAGAGACATCTACCAAAGACTTCTAAAAAGTTGCTCGGACAATCCATAGAAGTTATGGGAAACTGAAAGTTCGATGCAAGAAATAGTCACCTTACATGACAATGGAGTCAAAGGAAAGGTGATTCCTTGTACACCAGCAGATGAACAAGAAATGAGGAATCAAATTCAAGAACTACTAAAGATGCAGCTTATAGAACCCAGTGAATCTCACTATGCATGTTCTGCATTTTTAGTTAGAAATCATTCTGAGATAGTAAGAGGTAAACCACGGATGGTCATAAATTATAAACCTCTTAATGCCATTACTCAGAATTTTAATTATCCATTGCCAGGACCAGAAGTGATTATGCAAAAGATTCAGCATAGTAAGGTGTTCAGCAAGTTTGGTATGAAGTCAGGGTACTACCAGATATAGATTCAACCAGAAGATAGACATAAAACAGCGTTCATATGCCCAGCGGGATTCTATCAGTGGAAAGTTGTTCCGTTTGGTCTGAAGAACGCTCCAGCCTTTTTTCAAAGAAGGATGGATTACATTTTTGCTAAATATAATTTTATAGTCACATATATAGATGATATTTTGATTCATAGTCCAGATGTACATACTCATTTGAAACATTTAGAGATTTTTCTTGAAGAAGTTAAAAATCATGGAATTGTTTTGTCAAGAACTAAGATGTCCTTATTTCAAGATAGCATTGATTTTTTGGGGATAAATGTTGCAAATGGTTCTATTCAAATGCAGCCCCATGTGCTAACAAAATTAACACAGTTTCCTGATGAACTGAAGGACAAAAAAGAAATCCAAAGATTTATTGGAGTTCTGAATTATTTGCACAAATACATTCCAAATCTCTCAGAGAAGACAACTCCTATAAGAAGATACATCAACGGAGGATGGTCAAATGAGGCTACAAAAGCAGTAAAAAAGCTCAAAGAAGAATGTCAGCATCTACCAAAACTTCAACCACCAGGTGACGGTTTATTAATTTTACAAACTGATGCTTCACTTGATTTTTGGTCAGCAGTGCTTCTAAAGAAAAGAAGAAATAGCAAAGGAGAGATTGAAGAAAATTTGTGTGGATATGCCTCTGGGGAGTTTACATCAAGTCAGAAAAATTACTTCATAGCTGAAAAGGAGACATTAGCTATCTTCAACGGAATTCAGCGGTTTGAGGTATATTTAACCCCGGTTAAATTTTTAATCAGAATAGATTCCAAAAATTTTAAATATTTTCTGTCGGCAAAGATTTCAAGACAACTTGCAAAAGGCAGAATTCTAGCCTGGCAAATCTGGTTTCAGCAATTTGATTTTGAAGTTGAGTGGATACCAGGCAATTCAAATTTCTTGACAGACGTTCTAACCAGAGACATGAGTAAAATGTTCATAACTTGTAAATATTCAGTTTTTGAGATTCCGGGCAAAAGCCCTGCAGATGATAGTTTTGCTACTTTTGTAGATAGATTTAGAATTTTAGAAAATCATGCAAGCTGTGTAACAGATGAAATCAAGAAAGTAGTCGGTTTCAGACTAAGAAGAAATTGGTGGACCAGAAGATGCCAAGCATGGCAGTCAAAGAATTTGGGCATATCCTTGGGCTTAGATGAAAATCTGATAAAAGTTTTTTCTTTACCAAATATGAAGGTTAAGCTTTTCCTTAGAAGTTTATCTGATTTGTGGTCCAACGTCTATACACCAGAAATGATCTGGACGCTCAGAATTTTGAACTATTATCAGATCATAGGAAGCATTGATTTTGCCTTCAATCTTTTCACTGGTGCCAAGATTTTGGATCTAGAAGAAATTCCCATAAAAGAGGAAATGATAAAATATTTGTTTTCTTTAAGAATTCCAGATATATTTGAAGAACTTGAATCCTCTTTCCTCCAGAGAATTGATGAGAATTATGCAAATACTGACACATTCCCTCAGTATGAAATCTTTGAGAATTTTGCAGACTGGAAGCACAAGAAAATTATTGACAACGTTAGGGATACATTGTTCTTTACTTTGATAATTCCATTTCTTCATTATTATATTAAGTTCACCACATATCATCATTACATTATTCAGATCTACACAATTATTGATCAGCATATGCAATTATATAGAAAGAACAACATCATCATCATCAATGCAGAGGAACATAAAGGAGAAATAGAAGAAAATCATGCACACATAGAGACACCAAGATTGGTTCGATACTAGAGCAAAACCCACTATGGGGAAAACCCTTGCAAATATTCTTCTTCTTATATCGTCATCAAATGATTCAGCAAAAGAGAGTACAATGATCCATAACCTTATCTATGCAGAAAAACGACTATGATATCCAAGAAATATATCTAGTCATGCTTATAATAAAAAACCTCATTCTGATGGTTGTAATGTGTTGTCACTGACTATAGTCAACTGCTAGATACTATTGAACACTATTGTCAATGAGCAGAATCTTCAGAATACTAAAATATCATCATAGAGTCACAGACACAGGGACAAGGAGTTGTGCGAGTGTCTATAGCAGTCCTTGACGCTCTCTACAGAACTGGAAGACTGCATCCGGAACAGATCTGGACGCTCCTAGGTGAACTGGATGAGGGCGTCAGGGATCAAACATACACAGATATGCCTCAAACCCTAGATTCTCTCATAAGGCTACTATTCCAACATCTATGGCATCTCGGATTCTCTCAAGACCACTCTATGCGAGTGTATGGGGACCAACACCTTCATATTTTCCTTTGAAACCCTAGACACTCCCATAGGCTTATGTTCCAGTGTCTAGGTCTCTCTAGACATTGTCTTGACCACTGTATGTTAGCGTCCAGGAATTAGAAAACCCTATATCAATGTGAGCTTCACCCCTGAGATTTAGGACCCTTGCCCGAACTTTCCTTCAACAAACCTATGCAAATCAATATAATAAGAGCAGACAAGATGGCTTGATCAATGTGTTAAAATGAGATTGAGGTCTCTTCTATTTATAGTATTTCATGACGGTCCACTTTCGGTTGAGTTTGGTCTGTCCAATTTAACATGTGCTTAGGGTCGACCTAACCCAATATACATGAGTGAATAAATAAATTCAAAAATCAACTTTCGCTTATCCAAATAAGGTGATATTAAGGTTGATTTTGGTCCTTTCGAAAAGGGGAATCTAATGCAATCATAATCTCAGTCATCTAAGTTGTCCAAGGTGGAATTTGACTATAGTTGCAAAAATTAACACTCACTCTCAACTAGGGAGAATTCCACCTGCCAATATATGCCCATCAATCAATATGCTATTCTTGTGTCTTTAAGTGTCATCACATATCATTCTTGATCATCTCTGTCATGTAGTCATCATGCCATGACCACCTGAAGTATCTCATCATCACAAATCATCAATGTACATCTCGATCTATACCTTGCTTATTCTTACTTATCTCTTGATTGTTCATGCTCATATGCTGAACATTCTCGAATCTTGAAGAAGAAGATTTTTTTACCAAATGGGAGCTTAATCTAACACCCTCTATCCATGAGGTTGCTACCTAGAATCTCTACCAGCAAGCTACTACCTAGAATATCATCATCAATCGTCATCAGAGAGCATAACATCAAGGATTACATCTGAACATGGAACCACATCAAGGAACACATCTCGACCCGTAATATCATGGGGAAGATATACATCTACAACCCCATATCGAGGATTATGATATCCAAACACACAGGGGAGAACATCTTGACCCTAGGATCAAATTAGGGAGCTCAAGCTCAACTTGGAATCACATAAGGTTATCTCAACCCATCATATTTCCTACTAATATTTCCATCGATGACCCTAAATAGTCATGTCGTATAACACCTACATCATAATCAACTTGGGCTATACACCCCAAAGTATAGTCTCAACACGTTGGCCAAATGAGGAGAGATATTCTTGATAAGCCCAGCTTGTGGGTACGATTCCATCTAGGGTATACTTTGCAAAGACCAAACAGGGGATCATCTTTCTCCGACCCTATCAAGATGGGGAAGAAGCATATTCAACCCTATTGTCCAGAGTTCCCTCAACCCCAGGAGCCCTCCATCTCAATTCCTCACCCTGGGAGCTGAGATAGGGAGGAAAAGTTGGCTCAGTGTCCTCGATCAACACTTCTCTCATAATACTCAAATATGGTATAAACTTCTCTCAACAATAGTTGTTTCCTATTCATACAGGAAAGTAAATCAAATATCATTTTAAAACATAAATAATCATATAAATCGCAAAAGGATACCATAATCATCCTCCCTCTCAAGGAGGTTCCAACCACAAGAATGAGCTTGTTTCAAACAGTTGCACTGTCTTAATATATGAGAGTATCTCGGTCCCAACTATAGATATGGCATTTACTACCAATCAGATCCCACTCTATGTCATCACAATGTATCCATGTGATATCTAGATCATGCTTAGACAAATCTATAAGGAGCTTCTTCATCCCGCCTCACAGATAACCATACTAGCAACATCGTACTCATCCTCAATCGTACTATGGACTTCTCATCCTAGATATAATGGAAGATCTCATACTAAAGCAACATCCAAATGTGTTTAACAATAATTTTTATCAAAAACAATACATCCATGCAGTCACATATCATAGGAGAAATATCTCAGCCTCAAAAGTAGAATATCTCATGCACATATTTCAAAGGATGCTTGGTGGAAACTCTATGTGAAAGATTCAACACACTCATGAATTTATTCAGGTTCTATACACATCATATATATATATATATATATATATATAGATATATATATAGAGAGAGAGAGAGAGATCATGAATTTATTCTATGTGTGTGTGTGTGTGTGTTCAAAAATGAACATCAATGCTTCAATCACCAGTTGAATGCCCTGTCATGTTCAACAACATCTTTGAACTTCAAATTGGAGTGTCCAAGGATTTTCATTTTAATTATTCAAAAACGTTTTTTAATAACTTTGCAATATATAACTTCTTTTCCAAAATATAGAAATCGATTCGTCATGCCATGAAACATCATTTCAATCTTCAGAGGTTATCTCCCTTTGATTTAGATCACCAGAGGCTCTTCATCTATCAAGAGTAAACCATCATAATCAAAATCAAAGCCATACCTTGGAATCCATCATCCGGACGTCATCAAATATAGTCAAATATAGACATATCTAGATCGGGGAGCTTGATTCATGCAATGTTCTAAGAATAATGCCTTCCTAATCCATCATAATCACCCTTACATAAATCATTGTTGTACCATCACATCAGGAAAGTCAAGTCATCAAAGCTTAGAAGCCAAATCACAACCATTATCAAACTCATTATTATCACAATATCAATACTTTCAACCTGGTGACAGGGAGAGCTAATATCAAGTCGTGACTTCATTTATTAGCATGCTAACAAGGTGTAGTCAATCATGCAATATCAATACAAACTTCATTAGGTCATTTTCATAATCATAACAAAAGTAATTTATGTCACTAGTCATAAATGCATACACCAAGGATGAGTCATGCAAGTTCCATTTCCATGTTGAATCACAACTATCATTACCTCAACCATTATGCTAGGAACCAGGAGGTCAATTTCTGAATACCCACATAGCATTGACATCAGGGAAGATAAAAAATCGTCAAATCAAATAATTAGACATCAGGTCAAGTCCATATTTTCTATCATAGAGAGATCTATATTCAAATCATATCTCAATCATCAATTCAAAGTTATTGTCAAGCATCATGGCAACGCACTGTTATTCTATATCAATCATCCAAATCATGCCAACCTCTTAAAACGCAAACATAATGACATATCTAATGTATGTCTCGGTCACCTACAAACACAAGTTCAGTCTACATGTTCATGTTATGGAAAACATTTAATCTTTTCCTGCTTCCAAATATTGTTATCTACAACATATCTATGGAACTGAAATCTTCCAAGTGACCATCCGATTTCATGCACAATACTTCATTTTTATGTGATTAGCAATTTAACCCAAAAACTTCATAAATCAGATTACAGTGGCAGAGTATGTCAGAGAAACCTTGGTTCAGAGTTCAGACAGCTTCAGATGATGGTCAATTATAGTCAAACCCCTGGATGCTCCCTTCAAGTTTGTATGGGAGTGTAGGTTTTAACCCTATACAGAAATTACCTGCATACGAATTCTTAAACAAAGAAAATAAACAATGCGAGAGAATAACCCATAAAACACATATGCACAGATATTTTCCCCTAGATCCCAAACCCGGGACTACCAGCTTGATTTTTCATTATATTCCTTTCAATGTTACAATACATATTTATACATGCCGAAGCATCCAATACCATGGACCGAAATCCATCATGTCCAATACCATGGACAGAAAAACCATCGCGTCCAATACCATGGACAAAAAACCATCGCGTCCAAAAAACATGTGCGAAAATCATGCACAAAACCATAGGTGGGTCCACCCAACCTAACATAGGGTCCAAAACCAAAATTTTCCAGGGCGCTACACTGGACCCCATAAACTGGGGTTACAAGTGCCCTTCAAACCCCCTATTAACTACGTGGAAAGAATATAACACAACCCAACAATCTCCCACTTGTTGTTTTCTTTCCACAGGGGGCCACAAGAGAGCTTAGTCATTTTTCCAGCCCCGAGATGCCCATTTCTTCTCTACACCAAGAGAACTTCTCAGAGCTCACAGATTTTGTCAATGCATCTGCAATATTCTTCAAAGTGTCCACCTTTACCAGCGACACATTTCTGTCTTCTATCATATCCCTCACAAAGTGATACTGAACATCAATGTGCTTTGTCTTTGAATGATAAGCAGGGTTCTTTGCCAAGAAAATTGCACTTTGGCTGTCACAGTCTATTCTTATAGCTCCCTATACTAACCCCATACTTGAACACAATCTCTGCAACCAAATTGCTTCCTTGCTTGCATGAGTGGCTGCCATGTATTCTGCCTCTGTAGTTGATAGTGCCACTACAAATTGTTTCTTACTCATCCAACTGACTACACCTCCAAATAGGTTAAACACATACCCACTTTTAGATCTTCTCTGATCCAGATCTCCAGCCCAGTCTGCATCAACAAAGCCATGAATATCCAACACTCTGTCCAATCCTGGTCTTCCTTGGTAGCACAAACCATAATCACTAGTGCCACGCAAATACCTAAAAACCCGCTTCACTGCTGTCCAGCGCTCCTTCCCAGGTTTTGACATAAACCTGCTCAATACTCCCACTGCATGTGCAATGTCTGGTCTCGTACAGACCATTGCATACATCAGGCTACCCACTGCACTTGCATATGGAACACGGGACATGTCCTCTTCCTCTTCTTGTGTCTTGGGACACTGTTTAGCAGATAACCTCACACCTACAGGAATAGGAACCTTCACCGGTTTACTATCCTGCATATTAAACCTCTACAGTATTGTCTCGACATACTTCCTCTGGTTTAACCAGAGCTTCCTCTTTGCCCGATCTCTTTTAATTTCCATGCCCAAAATATAATTTGCAGCACCAAGATCTTTCATGTCGAATTTGGAGGACAATTGGGTCTTCAAATCCTGGATAATTTCTTTGTCATTTCCAACCAGCAACATATCATCCACATACAAGACCAAATAAATAACACGGTCACCAATTAATTTAAAATACACACAATGATCTGCTTTGCTTCTGGTGAAGCCAAGTCCCCGTATAAATGTATCAAATTTCTGATACCACATCCTTGGTGATTGTTTTAACCCATACAGAGACTTCTTTAACTTGCATACCAGTTCTTTCTTACCCTTCACCACAAAGCCTTCAGGTTGCTTCATGTAGATTTCCTCTTCCAAATCCCTGTGAAGAAATGTTGTCTTCACATCCATCTGTTTTACCTCAAAATTAAAAGCAGCAGTAATAGATAAAAGTAATCTAATAGAAGTTACCTTGCCAACAGGAGAAAAAATATCACCAAAATCAATTCTCGACACCTGGGAATAACCTTTTGCTACCAACCGAGCTTTGTATTTCTCCACCTTTCCTTCTGCATTTGTCTTCTTCTTGAACACCCATTTGCTGCCAATGGGTTTCCTTCCAGCCGGCAACTCCACCAGATCCCAAGCTTCATTTTTGTGCAAAGATGCCATTTCATCAACCATGGCCTCTTTCCAGAGTTTTCCATCCTCTGAATCCACTGCTTCCTTCACATTTTTGGGATCATCATCAGTAACAGACAAAGCAAAATTTGAACAGAAAGAAAATGGACTATACCTTTCTGGCTGCCTTCTTTCTCGACCTGATCTTCTCACAGCCGAAGTTTGTGGCTCTTCATCTTCTGATTCCTCCTCTGCTGCAGAGTCTAGTTCTTCCTCCTTTGGCTCAAACTCTATCTTCTCAGGTTCCTTTGGTTGGATTTCATGTTTAATAACATCTTTTACCTCTCTGAACACCACATCTCGGTTGTACACAACCTTCTGTGTGACTGGGTTCCAAAGCTTATAACCCTTTAAACCATCTTTATACCCAATAAAGATGCACTTTTCAGATTTACTATCCAACTTGGTTCATTTCTCCTTTGGAACATGTACATATGCATCACATCCAAAGACCCTCAGATGTGAAAGAGGTGGTTTCTTACCAGTCCATACTTCTTGTGGAGTCTTATCCTCCAACGCTGATGAAGGTGACCTATTGACCAGGTAACATGCAGTATCCAATGCCTCTGCCCAGAATTCCTGTCCTAACCTGGCACCACTGAGCATGCTTCTTGCCCTTTCCATCAACGTCTTGTTCATTCTTTCTACGACTCCATTTTGTTGAGGTGTATAGGGAGTAGTCTTCTGCCATGCTATACCACACTTCTTACAGAATTCTTCAAATTCCTTGCTGCAAAATTCTCCACCATTATCTGTCCTCAGCACCTTTATCTTCTTCTCTGTCTGATTTTCCACCAGAGCCTTAAATTCTTTAAACCTGTCAAAGACTTCAGATTTCTTCTTAAGGAAATATATCCATGTATTCCTTGAGAAGTCATCTATAAATGATACATAGTACACAGACTTACCCAGTGATGGAACCTTCACAGGTCCAAACACATCACTGTGCACAAGCTCTAATATCTGTTTCATCCTCTTACCACCAGAGGGGAAACTCACCTGATTCTGCTTCCTATATACACAATTTTCACAGAAATCAAAATCTAGAGAGCTATTATTCATACCTTCTACCATACCTTTACCATGAAGTATTCGAAGGCCCTTCTCTCCAATATGTCCAAGCCTTTGATGCCACAACATGGTCTTCTCTCCAGAGACCATTAGATTTTCTACTCCATTTTTAGGAACCATAGAACTATTGCACCCATCAACAACAGTGCTACCTTGCGGCTTGTACAGAGTTCCAATCCGAACTCCCCACATCAATATCAGTGCTCCTTGAACCATCTTGCAGGTATCTTTCTCGAACACTGTCTTTACACCTGCATCATCCAACTTGCTTACATAAATCAGATTTCTGGCCAATGCAGGAATATGCAGAACACCTGGAAGTGTTCTAACCCTTCCACCTTGCAACTTCAACTTTACTTTTCTGCGACCAATGATTCTAGCCTTCCTATCATCTCCTAAGAAGACATCACCACCATTGTATTTCTCATACTCGCAGAACCACTCTCTATGGGGAGTGAAGTGAAAGGATGCACCTGAGTCAATCAACCATGCCTCATGATCTACATGTGTACTTGAAGAAGCCAAGTACACATCCCCACCTTCATCTGAGGTGGTTTTTGCCTCTGTAGAAGGAACATCATCAGATCCCTTTCCTTTATCAGGAGCTTTAGATTTACAATCCCTTCTGAAGTGCCCTTCCTTTCCGCATTTCCAGCACACCACCTTTGTAGGTTTTCCTGGAGATTTAGATCTCCCTCTAGATTTAGATCTCCCACTCGATGACTTATTTTTGTTTCTGTTCAGGGACCGTCCTCGTACAGACAAGGCATCACCATTCTGGCTCTCCATATTTTTTCGTCTCATCTCCTCCGTCAGCAAGGCTGAGACTATTTCATCAAACTGCAAAGCAGTTGCATTGCTACCTATTACAATAACCAGACTATCCCACGAATCTGGTAGAGAACACAACAAACTGATGCACTTATCTTCATCTGAAATTTTAATATCAACAGCTAATAACTGACTTACCATAGTATTAAACGCATTCAGATGCTCTGTCACCGAGTCTCCATCTTTCATCCTTAGGTTATACAGCTTTTTCCGCAGGAACAGTTTATTCACCAGAGACTTAGATTGGTACAAAGTCCCTAACTTGTCCCACAAAGCCTTCGCCGTAGCTTCCCCTGATACATTCAGCAATATTGAATCTGAGAAACACAATCGTATTGTGCTCTTTGCCTTCCGATCCAACTTCTTCCATTCTTCATCGGTCACTCCCGTTGGTTTAGTACCCGGATCTACCGCGATCCACTGATATTTATCCACCAATAGATCCTCCATCTTGAGTTTCCACAACTCAAAACTCTGACCATTGAACTTCTCAATCTCTATCTTTCCACTTCTCGCCATCTTCTTTCACCACCAGAATCGATCTCGCAGATCTCCCACTGAACAGGGTCTACCACAGGCCCGAGCAAAAAACCCCTCAGCAACAAAGGCGTCCCCTTGAAGCCAAAACAGCTCTGATACCAAATGTAGGTTTTAACCCTGTACAAAAATTACCTGCATACGAATTCTTAAACAAAGAAAATAAACAATGCAAGAGAATAACCCATAAAACAAATATGCACAGAGATTTTCCCCTGGATCCCAAAACCGGGACGACCAGCTTGATTTTTCATTATATTCCTTTCAATGTTGCAATACATATTTATACATGCCGAAGCATCTAATACCATGGACCGAAATCCATCATGTCCAATACCATGGACCGAAAAACCATCGCGTCCAACACCATGGACAAAAAACCATCGCGTCCAAAAAACATGTGCGAAAATCATGCACAAAACCATAGGTGGGTCCGCCCAACCTAACATAGGGTCCAAAACCAAAATTTTCCGGGGTGCTGCCCCAGACCCCATAAAGTGGGGTTACGGGTGCCCTTCAAACCCCCTATTAACTACATGGAAAGAATATAACACAACCCAACAGGGAGCATATTTAGCTATCTGGACATTGTGTGGGCCTTAGCATGTGTGCGTTCAGGGAAGAGATTTCCCAGTTCAGTGCCTATGTCCAAAGCAAAAACCCTAATTTATGTATAAGATTTACATATGAGACTTTGTTGCAGATCAATTATGTCAGAGGCACATAAATCACACTTGAATAGTATAGAATAAAAATAGTAATTAGATTAGGAATCTTGAGAAGAGATTCTCCCTTTGACTGGGAATCTACTTCATTCATCTATGCCATCAAACTGTATCTACTAGATTCAAGAAACAACAAATATGTTAGATCATAAACATATATCTATCATGCCTATCATCATCATGACATCAATCTTTCATCAAAGGTTAGGCTCAAAGCCACATATAGATGCAACATCATGTCTCAGAGATTATCAACACAATAACACTTTTTATCAAGAAAATCCATCAAGTTAGGGAATCCAATTTTACCATATGCCATCAAGACATGACCACAGATAGTAAGAGATCTAGAATATCAATCTCACAGTTATACCTTTAACATCAAGGTTACCATGCTTTCCATAAGATCAATTCAAATAAAACTTTACCAAAACAACGAGAGTGGCAATCTCTCTTTATATATGCTTTCAAGATTCTTATCACAAGAATTACTAGTAGTATCATGTATATGATTCAACAATCTATCCTTCTATATGAAATCCCACATGACTTATGCATGACAAGTATCAAGAGTATCCTCTAGTAGAGCCAAGGTGCTAGCCTTCTTTATAGGATCAAGATATCAAGGTGAGATATCAAGTTAGTTAATCATAAAGTGAGTCAATGTATCAACATTAGGTGGCCTCATAGATTTCAAGAATATCAAAATTTCAATACCAAATGCATCATTTTATCTTAGGAAACATAGATCCAAGTCGCTTTCATATGCATGTAGGAGCCATCAAGCAAAGAGACATTCTCATCATGTCTTAGGGCTTACCTATCCATCAATGTTGTTGCTAAAATACAACATATCATGCATACTTTGTGGTATTCAAATACTTGTGCACCTTCTCATAGACAACTTCTATTTCTTGTCACCTTTTCATCAAGTACCTCTTTACATCTTTCTAGATCTAGCTTTTCTTTCCTACATCTCAAATGATCCTCAACAAGGATTTACTCATCACATCTCATCAAGGAGGTTAGAAACATCCATATACTCAAATACATATGGAGGAAGTATAAGCAATAAACATAATCATCAGATCCATGGGTCTAAACAAAAGTAAGAGGCATCATAAGTCAAGAAATAATTATCTTCAATGAGAGGTGATCATCTCCCCCTTGAGCCAATCTTCGAGAGCTATCAATTTCCATGGTCCATATACCAATGTTCCCTTCAAATATCCAACTAGGTCTGTTAGGGATTATGCCATCTAGGGATTCATCAAACCTTTGTCAAGTGCTTGAGCATCTTCACATTGACCAGTTATACCTCATATTGTTTCCATAAACTATGGTTTTCTCTCCAACGCTAACCTCATAGAGTCTGTCAAACCCTAATAATCAAGTTGCCTAGGGTTTTATTCAAACCCTAGAATTCTTTTAGGTCTACACCATCCTCTTCTTACTTCCATCAGAGGTGTCATCCTCAGAGTGATCTCCATGGCTTTTCTTCAGCCCAACTATGATACAATGTTAATTTTTCATAGGGATACATTTTTCTATGCTTTAATAATTGAATTTCTTCATTAATACATTAAGTTCACCCCATACCATCATTACATTATTCAGATCTACACCATTATTCATTAGCATATGAAATTAAATAGAAATAACAACATATTCATCACCAATGCAGCAGAGCGTAAAGAAACAATAGAAGAAAAGCATACACACAGAGAGACACCAGGATTGGTCCAAGACCAGGGCAAAACCCACTATGAGGAAAACCCTTGCAAATCTTCTTCTTCTTACATCGTCATAAAATGATTTAGAAAATGAGAGTATAATGATCCCTAACTTTATCTATGCAACAAAACAACTATGATATCCAAAAAAATAGATCTAATCATACTTGTAATCAAAACCCTCTTTCTGATGGTTGTAATGTGCTGACACTGACTGTATTCAACTGTTGGATACTACTGAACATTGTTCTCACTGAGCGTAATCTTCAGAATACTAAAATATCATCATTGATTCCTGGATGAAGGGAGGGGGAGCTGTGCGAGCATCTGTAATAGTCCTGGATGCTCTCTACAGAACTGGAAGTCTGTGTCCATAACAAATTTGGACAGTACTAGGTGAATTATATGAGGGCGTCTAGGGTCGAACATACCTAGATCTGCATCAAACTCTCGAAACTCTCAAAAGGCTATTGTGCCAGCATCTATGGAAGCTCATAGGCTCTCAAGACCACTATGTGCGAGCATCCTAGGAACAACACCTCCAGATCTACCTCTAAAACCCTAGATTCTCTCGTAGGCTTCTTTTCCAATGTCTAGGTCTCTCTGGATGTTGTATTGACGATTGTGTGCCTACGTCCAGGGGATAAAATACCCAGTTTTGTGCCAGTGTCTAGGAATCAGAAAACCGTAGATCAATGCAAGCTTCACTCCTGAGATTTCAACCCTTGCACGAACTTTCCTTCGACAGACCTATGCGAACCAAGACAATAAGATAAGAGAAGATGGCTTGATCAATGTGTCCAAATGAGATTTAGGTCTCTTCTCTTTATAGGCTTTCATGAGGGTCCACTTGGATTTGAGGCCGACCTGTCCAATTTAACATGTGCTTATGGCCGACCTAACCCAATATACATAATTAAATAAATAAATTCAAAAACTAAACTTTCGCTTGTCCAAATAAGGTGATCATTAGGTTGATTTTGCTCCTCTTGAAAAGAGGAATCTAATGCAATCATCATCTCAGTCATCTGAGCTCTCCAAGGTGTAATTTGACCATAGTTACAAAAACTAACATGATGTGCATTCATTTATGTTATCGAACCAGCTCAAGAAAAGATAGATCAACGCCTTAGAATTCAGCCTCTTCGAGGGGGCAACCTCCTTTACATTACATAAATGAACAATTCTTTGATGATTCAAATGACAAGACCTCCTTTCTATATATAGGAGTCTAAGGAGTCACAATATAATCCAGCCAACCTAACAATAATAATATAAAGCCACAAAAATAACAATAGAGGGATTCTATGGGGCACAGAAATAACAATATGGGGGTAATAGGGGCACAACAATATAAATAAGGGGTATAACTAGGATAGTAATGGGGTGATCACTAGTATTATAGGGACCCAACATGCCTTTCTCCTTCAAAAAAGTGTTGTCCTCAACGCTTGAGTAGTTCTGGATACTTCTGCATAAAATTCTCATCCTACCATGTGGAATCTTCAGCGGATAAGTTCTTCCACTTGATAAGATACTCTGAAATTGATCGATTTCGTAGCTGTTGAGTTCTTGTTTCTATGACTGCTTCCAGTTCCAATACAATTTTTCCTTCCTCGTCAAGTTCTGGAAATATTGTTTGAACTGGGAGCTTGTCGCCTATAACCTTCTTTAAAAATGAAACATGGAAAACTGGGTGCAATCGAGAAGCTGCAGGAAGCTCCAATTTGTATGCCATAGTACCAATCTTTTGTAACACCTTGTATAGACCATAATACTTTGGTGATAATTTATTATCCTTTTTAGCTTGCTTGAGGGACATTTGCTTATATGGTTGTAGCTGTAGGAATACCCAATCACCTACATCAAAATTTCTTTCACTGCGATGTTGATCTGCATGTTCTTTCATTCTATTCTGTGCCAACACGAGGTTATCCTTTAAGAGTTGGAGGACTTGTTGTTGATGTTCGATGTGATGTTCCACTGCCTGAACCTTAGAATTTTCTCTTAAATATGATGTGATGGATGGTGGTTGATACCCATAAAGTGCCATAAATGGGGTCATTTTTATTGCTGTATTGAAGGAAGTGTTATACCACCATTCAGCTAGAGGCAACCATTTGACCCATTGTGTCTGTTTATCAGAAACAAAGCAACGAAGATATCCTTCCAAACATTTGTTTACTATCTCAGTTTGCCCATCAGATTGAGGATGATAAGATGAGCTATGAGCTAACTGAGTACCAAGACAAGAAAATAATTATGTCCAAAAATTTCCAGTGAAAATGGGATCTCTGTCACTTACAATAATCTTTGGGTTTCCATGTAGCTTTTGAATTGTTTCCATAAATGCAGTAGAAACTGTACTGGCTTTAAATGGATGTGATAATGCACAAAAGTGTGCATACTTGGTAAGTCTGTCAACTACCACCATGATGACACTCTTTCCCTCAAACTTGGGTAAACCTGTGATAAAATCCATTGAAACCTCCTCCCAACGTTGGCTTGGAATGGATAAAGGTTGTAATAGACCCGGTGTCTTAATTGTTTCAATTTATTTTGTTGGCAAACCAAACATTCCGCCACAAACTTTTGAATATCTGATTTAAGGCCATCCCAAAAAAAATCCTTCTTAACCCTGTGGTAAGTTTTTAAAAATCCTGAGTGCCCTCCTAAGGGAGAAGTGTGCAATTCCATAAGAATCTTTTGTTTTAGTTGGGAATTCTTACAGAGGTATAAGCGATCTTTGTACCATAACGAATCATTTTTCCAGCTAAATGTATCAGAGATACTAGAATCTTGTTGTAGCTTTTGAATAAGTGCCCACACTTCTTCGTCATTCTTCCATTCCTCCCTTGCTTCGTTTATCCAATTTGGTTGGATAATAGAAATGGGGCACAACAATGCTTCCACATCCTCATCCTTTCTTGAGAGTGCATCTGCCACCACATTTTGCTTCCCTTTTTTGTAGATGATTTCAAAGTCATAACCCAACATCTTTGTGACCCACTTTTGTTGCTCTTCAGAGGATAATCTTTGTTCTAAAAAGTATTTAAGGCTATCATGATCCGTTTTTACCTTGAAGTGTCTTCCCATTAGGTAGGGTCGCCATTTCTTAAGTGCATGGAGTATTGCCAACATTTCCTTCTCATAAATAGCTTTGCTTAAAAACTTTCCCTTGATTGGACGACTTTCAAAAGCAATGGGTTTTTCATCTTGCATTAGAACAACACCAATTCCATTTCCTGAAGCATCACATTCCACAATAAAGGTTTTTGTGAAGTTCGGTGTAGCTAAGACCGGTGCTTGGCACATTGCCTCTTTAAGATGTTCAAAGGCCTTTGTTGCTTCCGGAGTCCATGAAAATGCATCTTTCTTCAATAATGTTGTTAGAGGTGCTGCTATTCTCCCATAATTCTTAACAAACTTGCGATAATACCCTGTCAACCCAAGAAATCCTCGCAGATGCTTTATGGATGTGGGGATTTTCCATTCCTTAATGGCTTTAATTTTGCTAGGGTCTACCTTAACTCCTTCATGAGATACAATATGACCCAAATATTCCACCTCCTGGACTCCAAAGAAACATTTGGATCTTTTTGCATATAATTGTTTCTCCTCCAATAGTTGTAGCACCCTGTCAACATGTTCAACATGATCCTTCCAAGACTTGCTGTAGATTAGTATATCATCAAAAAATACTAACACAAATTTTCTAAGGAATGGTTTGAAAATTGAATTCATCAAACCTTGAAATGTTGAAGGTGCATTGGTAAGGCCAAAAGGCATGACCAAAAATTCATAATGACCCTCATGAGTTCTAAATGCTGTTTTCAGAATGTCTTCAATCTTCATTCTGATTTGATGATATCCTGAACGAAGATCCAACTTGGTGAAGTAAATTGATCCATGCAATTCATCCAGTAATTCATCAATGACAGGAATGGGGAACTTATCTTTAATAGTGAGCTTGTTGAGCTCCCTATAATCCGGACACATGCGCCATGATCCATCCTTCTTGTGCACCAATACTACTGGAGCGGAGAAAGAACTTTGACTCGGTTGAATTATACCAGCCTCTAGCATTTCTGCAACCATACGTTCAATTTCACTCTTTTGGACATAGGGATATCTGTACGGCCTGATGTTTGGAGGAACACTTCCTGGAATCAGATGAATAGCATGATCATGATCACGCATAGGTGGGAGACCTTTGGGAGTCTCAAATACCTTGGAATGATTGTCCAGGACTTTTTGGAGATCTGGAGAAATAGATGATTCCGATGTGGAAACATCTAGCGAACATAATTGTGCAATTACACCTCTTTGTTCCTTTTTTAGAAGCTTTGTCATACCATTAGAGCTGATTATCTTTCTTGGTTTCCCTGCAATACCCCTTAATTCAACTTCCTTTCCTTCCGCAGAAAATTTGATGAAAAGTTCTTGAAAATTAAAAGCTATTGTACCCAAGGATTGTAGCCATTGGACTCCTAGTACAACATCAGCACCTCCCATTGGAATGGAAAGCATTGGGCTAGTCAATACATATTCTCCCATGGATAGCTTGATATTATGGCACTTTCCAGAGCAATTTATTGTTCCTCCATTTGCAATCATCACTTGACACTCTGGTGCTGGATATAGGAAGCAATTCAATTCTTTTGCTACCCTACAATGAATAAAATTGTGGGTGCTTCCTGAATCAATCAACACTATTACCTTTTTCTTCTTGATTTGTCCTTCTATCTTGATGGTTTGAGGAGTGGTAATTCCCGCCAATGCATTACAAGATATGGTCGGATTTATTTTTTCTTCATCTAGGCTTTGTTCCTGGAGTATATCCTCTTCTTTTGACCTTTCTTGCTCCTTTTCTTCTTCCTCTTCACAATCTATGTAGAATAATTTCTTCTCAGCACACTTATGACCTTTAGTGTATTTGCTATCACAACTGTAACAAAGCCCTTTTGCTCTTTTTTCTTCCAATTGTTGTGGTGTCAACCTTATAGGTTGTGGAAGACTAGGGGCAACAACACTTCCGTCTTTATAGTTGTGAGTGGTATGCTTCCTGGTTGCCATAATTTTGCTTTCCATTTTTCTTGCTAACCTGAATGCCTTCTCTAATGAATCAGGTTCCCAAAGGCGAACATCATGTTGGATATTATCCTTTAAAGACCCTATGAACACATCAATCCTATGCTCCTCTGGAATATCTTTTACCCTTATGTTCAATTTTTGGAACTCCTCAATGTGCTCCATTATTGAACCCTTTTGTTTGAGACTTATCAATTGGCTAAAAAAAGTGTTGCTTTTTGTATCCTCATAATGTGCTATCAATTCTTCCATAAAAATTGCCCAAGTGATAAATTGTTTACGAGAGCAAAGCCATTGATACCATACAAACTGATTTGGTTCCAAATATAAATTTGTCATACGTACCTTTTGTGTGTTTTGCACATTATTGAGATCGAAAAATTGCTCCATCTGTAATATCCATGTTGCGGGATCCTTGCCATCAAACTTCCTCATATCGATTTTTGGAATATGGTGGGTCTTCGATCCAACATTAGAGTCTATGATATCATGATTAACATTTCTTTTGTTCACATCATGAGTTTCCTTTACCACCTTTTCACCATTAGTAAGTATTTCTTGTAGAAAATTTGTCAAATCTGTCTTCATATCTGCAATGTCTGTCTTCAAGTTTGTGTTCAAATCTATCTTCAATTCTTCCATGTCTGTTTTCAAATATGTCTTCCAATCATCCATCTTAGCTTCCACGCCCTTTATCTTAGATTCCATGCCATTTATCTTAGATTCCACGCCATTTATCTTAGCTTCTGTTAGCTTTTGTGAGCGTGACATTTGTTGCACTTGTTCTTGTAATTTTGATATATCATGTAGCATTTCTTCCTCTTCTTCATGAGTCATGCTAGAGCTTTCAGGTTCCTTACTAGGTGTTTGCATTTTCTTTCCTCGGGGCATCAGTTACCTATAATAATGCTTTACTATGCCCTTTGAATTCCTTCAAACCAAGCTTATGCAAAAATTAAAAAAAAACTACACACCTTTTTTCACTTTGTAGAAGCCTGATATTGAATCTGATGTATCTCTGTAATTTCGGATCATCTAGTTCTAAAATTGCAGCCTGTAGTAGCCTTCTACGTCCTCTTTCCAATGCCACAAGTCTGACACAAATTGGTTTCTCCAAGGAAGAGTTACGCGAAATCTCCCACAGTGACTTGGTTTTAGACTAGTTCAATAGAGCAAACTTGTACGACGTGCCACAAGTCACTGTTTCGACCTATGGATCTCAAAAATGCATACAATAAACTACAGTCCCTCATTTTTCTATACATTCTTACGAAATTTCAATCCGATCTTCAGAGAGAAAGTTATGACGATTTTCCCCAGGTCACCTGTTTAGAATGTAATTTAGGAGTCTGCAAAAAGACTGACTTCCTCAGATCATATCTCCGTAAATATAGTGCAAAAAGATCTGAAATTTGGACCCAAGGTTCAACACGAATTCTTCTCAAATGGGTTTTTTCTTTTGACTTCTGAAACATCACAGAAAAAAAGTTATAGTGAAAATGCCATGCTGACCTGTTTGGAGCAGCGAAACCCTAGAATCGAAAGCTCTGATACCAAATGTTATGAAACCAGCTCAAGAAAAGATAGAAAAGATAGATCAACACCTTGGAATTCAACCTCTTCGAGGGGGCAACCTCCTTTACATTACATAAATGAACAATACTTTGATGATTCAAATGACAAAACCTCCTTTCTATATATAGGAGTCTAAGGAGTCACAATATAATCCAGCCGACCTAATAATAATAATATAAAGCCACAAAAATAACAATAGAGGGATTCTATGGGGCACAGAAATGACAATATGGGGGTAATAGGGGCACAACAATATAAATAAGGGGTATAACTACAATAGTAATGGGGTGATCACTAGTATTATAGGGACCCAACAATTTATGTGTTACAGTAATTTGACCATAAATAAAATACTTGAATTTTCATCTGAAATAAAATGTTCACTTACCTGAAAATGTTTGCTTTTGAAAGTATAAACTATTTGTAATTGCATACATTCTTATTATTCCCATTTTTAATCATTCAACATTGTTAGTCACTTTGCATTCAAGCAAGGTAATAGAAAACAATTACCATTGAAACTTACTTGGGGTTTAACACTCCATGAGTCATAATGGTTAACATTGGAGAAAGGTACTATTAATATTAGAGAGTAAGTGATATAAGGTATGATGTTTACTATAATAGCTTGAGGTAAATATTTGAATTGTCTTCAATTTCAACCACCATTTTCATATGATCGATATGAAAAGATGGAAAAATAATAGGTGTGACAATAAGAAAATTAGAAGAAAATAGCTTGAGAATGATCACAATGAATACTATTTGTAATTGTCTACATTCTTATTATTCACATTTTCTATCATTCAACATTGTTACATTTTCACTTTACATTCAATTTTTTTATTTCATCATTCAATTTATTAACAGTCTCTATGATATCACAGAATTGACGTAATGAAGTAAATTTAAAATTAAAATGACCAAATTAATCTTAGACATATTTAGCATATTTAAAATGATTAGAATAATTAGATGTTCATTCAATTTTATGTGACTGCAAATGAATGAAACCAACCTAGATCCATCTTAACCATGGATCTATCAAGCACCGATAGGGATCAATTCTCTTAAGCTCAAACCTTTCCTCAACTTTTGCACTTAAAAAAAGAGGTTTGAACCTTAATAGAATTGATCCCTCTTGGTGCTTGATAGATCTGGAGTTAAGATGGGTCTAGGCTAGTCAATAACACATATGCTCTTCATAATGATTTATGTAAAAAGGAAATAGGATTATAGAAAGGTAGCATTAAAAAAATATGATTAAAGTAGGAAGAAACCATTGTTGTAACAAAAATTGATTAAAGAAAGTCCACTTCATTGTAAGAGGACACAATTAACTTCATTGATACTCGACCTATCATGGAATTCCTTTTACTTATATAGTGTGTTAATTAGAGGTGCATTCTACATTCGAGTATGAGGGAGATGTGTAATTCTTTCTATTCCCATCCTCAAGTTCGAACATGTTGCTTTTAAAATAAAAATGAAATATTCTCTAAATAACAAATAATGTAGAACAAAAACTAAAAATAAGTATACATATTCAATTAGTTTTAATTAAAATCATTATAAAACATTGTGCTTGCTCAGTTCATTGTTGATATGACTACGAAGTTTGAGTTGTGGTAAAAATATTTCACTCACTCTCAACTATAAATAAAATATTTAGATGTGAATGTGAAATAATATAATTTTATATCAACTTTAGAGGGGTCAAATAATTAAAAGTAATATCTATATATATATATATATATATATATATATATATATATATATATATATATATATATATATATATATATATATATATATATATATATAGATATAGATATATATATAATTAAAATTTATGATGATGATGATGATGATTAATGTTCATTAAGACCAATATGGCCTATTAGATGTTAAGAAGGTAAGAAATTAATCAAAATTCTTTAACATATTATTTTTATGCTTGAAGAGAAGTGAGAGAAGCATTCCCAAATAACCTTAGTTTTGATACTTTAATAGGTCGAGAAGGTTAGTTGTGCGATAGATATTTTGAAAAGTAGAATGGATTTATCTATGAGTTGTACAATGTAAGAGAAATTGATTTTCATATTCAACCCTCATAACCTTTATTTGCATGGCATTTTGGGAGCAAACCAAGTCACAGTTTCACTATGAAGCTCATGTGAATAAGTTTTTATCTTAGCAACGCTCATTTTCATCTTAATGCTAGTCAAAATAGATAAATAATTGTGGTTTGGTTTTCAAAATTGGGATTGATCGCCTCCTTATAATATCGTAATTTACTTTTTCTTTATTGTTCCATAACTTCTCCTTAAATTTGGAAGTAATAATATTTTTAATATTATCCTTAGTTTGCAAGATGATCGCGTGCCAATGGCCTAGCCAAGATTGGACATCCTTATTCCATCCTCACTTGAGGAGAAGGTAGGAGTTTTGGCTAGAGTTAGAAACAATTTTGGGGAACCTATTGGCTTCCATGTTGAATAACTTCTTCTTATACATGATATACCTGGTCATAGTCACAGTTTCAATAGGCGAAAGACTACTTCAATCATTCTTTAATCTTGATGTTGTAAGTTAGAAAATGCTCTCTCTTTCACATATTTTTAAAAATATTTTAATAAGGAACTTAAATGAACTATTTGAATATCTATATTAACTAATTTGTTTCATAAATATTGGTAGAGTGATAGAAGTTTTAGTGTTGACAATAATAAAATGTTTCAATCTTTCCAGCAGGGGCTCCTGTCACGAGCTTGCTCTTGCTGTGTCTCTTCGTCTTTCACTGATAGCCAACTCCTGGTGAACCAGTGGTGAACCTACTCAGATCTTTCACACACTAACGGCCTCAACAATGGCTTCCACGCCTCACAACGGCCTTGGTGTCCCTTCGAACCTTTGGTGAACTTCCTACGAACTTCGGAAGAAAGCACAGAGAAAACTACTACCACAGCAGTCTTTATAAACACACAGAGATACTCAAATGCGGAATGGCATACTCATTTTATTTCAGAATGGAGAAAATCTTTACAGGATGCTCTTAGAGCTTTTACAGAGAAGAAATTCCTTACAGAGATAGACTATTCTCGCATTTACCGGACTGTCTACCGTTCATAAAGAACAAGTATTACCGGAGGCTTCCTGGCGAGGAATAGACTCTGCCTCAGAATACGACTTCACACAGACATAGACTATGGACAATACTCTATTGGTTCAGCCACTTCAGGTTCTCACCAGTGCCGAGCACACTGATGCACAGGCTTTTCAAACCACCTAAGGACTTTGAGTGATTTTTCTCGTGATGCAAGAAAATCAGACAATTCATCCGCAATTGCAGAGCAGGAGAACACTCGACTCACACACACACATAGACTCTCCAAGACCCAAAAACCCGATGCCTAACAAATGAGCCTTACCCTCCTTATATAGGATGAGAGGGTGGACAAACATTGTTGTTGGTCGGTCCGGAGAAAAGACTTAAAGCTAAAAGAATCATTACTTTTCAGTTTTTACCAGAGCAATGTCCGCACAAATATTCGGGTCTTTGAACGGTCCGAATAATTGCTTTTGGGTAATGCTAAGATATTGCCTGTAAAGTAGATTCTTTGTACATAAAGTAGGACTGACATTCATCATGACTATTTACATAGTGGATGCTTTTAAAAGCCCACGAGAAAAGAATATTACACTGTGGAGGCTTTTGAACAGTAAAGCCCACGGGAACACTGGTCACAATTAAGCCCTTGTGACTGGTATGAAGTCAGAATACAGTCAGATTAGGGAATCTGTCCCTTTTATAAAGTAGATCATCACAAGCTTTGGTGTAGATTCGTCTGACTATCATTGGCTTTCCCAAAATAATTTGATGTTGAACCTTGGTTAGAACATACCATGATAAGTGTTCTCTCATGTACTCTTGGAGCGAGTAATTGATTCTATGGAAAGGGTCCCACTCTTTTACGGTCATTTCTTTAACTATTTTATAAATGCCATGAAAACATTCCACAAAATTATTTTCAAAACATTTATCACAGTATTTCCTTTCATAATTTTCATGATATATGGGGTCCATGGCTGTTCTGCTCACTCCATAATCTGTCCACCAATTCTGGAATCACTGACATTGTTGATTTCGCTAAGATGCTGCTAGTGTACTAAATTTCAACTTTGTATAATGGGTTTCTTCACGATCATCAACATTTAGAAAGTCCCACCATAGCTTCTTGTAATCTGCAAAATCATACACAGTGTCAGGAAACATTACCTTAGGATCGTTTCTGGGCCACTGAGCACATGGTTGGACAGGAAATTGTTCTGGTTCATTCCATAAGTCTCTGGTCTGATAGATGCAGTAGTATCTTTCATAGATTCCCGTGTCGCATCCTCCATGGTACCAAATACCAGCAATGTCATGAAAGTTTTTCTCTAGGGCCCATCTTGCAGTTCCAGCATCTGCTTTTGCTTTATCATACATCATGTCATGGATCCATTTTCTCCCTTTAGGGTACACCTTCCTTTCTGGTACATAGTGCTGGAGATCAGTGTGTGGCTGTAGGTTGGCGTCAAGGACCTTTGTATTCCTTAGTTGCCATGTGGGTCTCTCGTTGTTCTTGTATGTGTCCCAATCTTGGTCATCCGGAATGGTCCGTAAGACTTCTTGTTTTTGGTGTTGGTCCCATTTAGTGATAATCATCATGACATGTGATTTCTTTTGTCCAAGATATTCTCTGTTGAGGAAGTCAGCAAGACTGTTATTTTCACCCTTTATGTGTTGGACAGAAAAATCAAAGTTTGCGAAGAGTGCTTGCCATCTGGCAAACTTTGCTTCACCAGCTTTCTTGATATCCTTTGATAATACTTTCTGCATTGTTGAGGCATCTGTTCTAAGAAGAAAAGGTTTGTTAATCAAATAAACATCAAATTTACTTATGCAGTTCCATGCATCCTTGACTTCTCTTTCAATGACTGAGTAATTTTGTTTTGCAGAATTCCATACTCCTGAGGCAAACTGCACAACCTGTTCTTCCTTACCAACTCTTTGTTTTAAAATTCCTCCCTAGCCGATATCACTGGCATCAGATTCGACTATTTTGAAGGCTTGATCATCTGCTACATATAGTATGGGTAAAGATTTTACCTTTGCTTTAATTTCTCGAACTGCGTTGGTGTGGACATCTGACCATTCTGGGGGATTTTTGCCAAGCCTTTTGTTGAGCACTTTTTTGTCGCTGGCAAAATCTTGATAAAAGTTGCTGACATAATTTAAGCAGCCTAAAATCCTTTGCAATTGCGTTTTGTCTTTTAGAACATCTGGAAATTTGTCTGCAAACTCAATAGCATGTTGTTGGAGAGAGATTTGTCCATTGTAAATCTTGTGTCCTAAAAACCTTATAGAAGTCTGGAATACTTCTATTTTCTTTTTGCTAAGGTCAAGCCCATTTTTCTTAACCAGCTTCATGAAAATATTTACATGTTTGAAGTGGTCATCAAGATTTTTGGAAAAAATCAAAACATCATCAATATAAACAATGAGCCAATCAAAATATGGCTTGAAAATGTCATCCATGACTTTCTGGAATTTTGAAGGGGCATTTTTGAGAACGAATGGCATGACATTCCATTCATAGTTCCCTACAGGGATGCTGAATGCAGTCTTGAATTTATCTTCTTCATCAATGGCCACCTGCCAAAATCCTGCCTTTAGATCAAACTTTGAAAATATTTTTGCTCCTGCAATTCTTCTAATCAGGTCACCTTTATGTGGAATGGGATAGGTGTCGTTGGCTAAAACTAAGTTTAGAGGTTTGTAATTGATTACAAGTCTAGGAATACCTCTAATCTGTTCAGCTCTCTTGTTCACATAGAACCCATTGCAATTCCAGGGGCTATTGGATTCTCTGATTAAACCTCTATTGAGCAGCTGCTGAATTTATTCTTGACATAATTCCCTATATTCTTCGTTCATTGGGATTGCTCTGCTCTTACAGGGCTTACCTGTATACCCTTCTTTGTAGGGCAATCTGATAGTGTGTTGCTTCCTATGCCAGAAAGCATTTGGCTCTTCTGAACATCGTTTTTCTTCTATTTTCCCTTTTAGTTCCTGGATCTTTGTTTTAACTTGCGGCAATTTTAGCTGTTCTTCAATTCTCAATGTGCCTTTCAGATCTTTGAGATCCGATAATAAATATTCTGCCTTGTCCAATTTTTGCATTGCTTGGACCATTGTAGAAATTCTTGGACTAGAAACATAAGGAAGTTCTATGCTTTTCTTTCTTCCTCTTGATGTAGGCACAGAAATAAAATAGCCAGCTTTATTTCCTTTTATTCTGAATGAGCCATGGGGTTCTACTGCAGCTAAAAAGACATTCCCTAATATACAATCAACAGGGATGTCTGCAATGGCAAACTTCATGTATACACAGTGGGTATCAAAACATAGTGAAGCTCTAGGAATTTCATATTTGAGTTTCTTGTTACCTAGGCCTACTACTTCTCTTTCAGCAGCAACCCAATACTTAGCTGGGACATTCTTAATGTTAAGAATATTGATATCTACACTAGAATCTAATAATGCGGTCATGTAGAAAATTTGTCCTTGGATACAGATTTTTACCTTAACATGATGTTGCTGGTAGGTAATAGTGAACAATCTCATATCTTTGAAGCCGAAATTTGGATCTTGTCTACCTTCAGCAACTTGCATCTCCTGGTGAAAGTCTATCGGATTCCAGGAATCTTCTTCCTTTTCTTCTTTGACCTGCTTTCCCCTTTGTATTTCTGCAATTTGGCTCTTGATAGCAGAAATTTCAGCTTTGAGGTGGTGAATTTCACCACTTACTTCTCCCAGGGTCAGGGATCTTACTTTCCCTGGCTTTTGATGATGCATTTGGAAAGATTTAGTATTCCTTTCATAGGATGCATCTATAAATAGGGGTTTCTTACCTGATTCTTTTGAAGCTTTTGTTTTGAGCTGGTCAGTGAATGCTTCTATCAGACGATTCTTCATATCTCCTTCCTCCATTGCCTTGATTTGGGATAAGATCTTCAGTTCTGCTTCTTCTTCAATGGATGCCATCAGGACTTTTTCTTTAGGAGGCTTAACTTTTTCCTCCTCATTAGAACTGGTATAGAATTCAGAATCATCATCATAAAAGATATGGCAAGCACATTCTTCTGGATCCGAGAAAGAACATTCTGATGAATCCGAATCAGAATACTGCCCCATATTTACCTGAAATTCTTCGTCTGATGAAGTGTTGAAAGAATCAAGAGAGGATTCTTCTAGTTGGTGTTGCTGGGCTGAGTCTCTGATAGAAAGATTTGGACATCTTTCTATAACATGTGTCTTAGATTTGCATCTGAGACAAAATATTGGTTCTGAATGTTCCTGCTTTACTTGCTTAGCTTTTTTAGCATAAACAACTGTCTTTTTCCCTTTATTGAGCTTTGACTCTTCTCCTTGGGGACACCTTGAAGCTGTATGCCCATTCTGGCCACACAACCAACAAGTGATTTTGTTCCATTTATCTTGTTTGGTTGTATGCAAATGAATATCAGAGGGGTTATAATAATGGGTTCTTGGAACATATCTATAATAACCCTTCTTCTTATATCTCTGGTTTCTATCCTTCATGAGATGCTTTCTTTTGCTCTGAGGATAATTTCTTTTGTTCTTGTAGAAAGTCTCTTTGAATTCTTTCTTTGCTCTTTTCTTAGACTTTCTCTTTTTTACCAGTGGGTCATCCACTGTAAGTCCATATTTGCTGAAAATGGACTTTTTATTTGGCAGCCTGGATAATTTTTCTAGAGATTTGTTAACCTTTGAACTGGTACAAAGACTAACCAATGTTTTTGTAATATGGGAATATATTTCTCCCCATGTGTAAGATTCAAAGGGCAACTGGAAAATCTCTTGCATTCTTATGTAATCAACAAATCTTGAGGGCAGAGCAGCAAGATATACCTGTTTCCAAAGCAAATTCTTGGAATCTTTTACCTCATAGATTCTCTGCATCCAATCTCTATGAAAATCATCATATTAAGACATCTTATGGCATTTGAGGTTCATTAGGATGACCTCATGCTTGTCGGCTATTTCTATCTCACTGCCACACCAATGTTCCAGAATCATTGATGTTAATGCACCAATCATATTGCTTGTAATAGTACCATCTGAATTATGAATAACATCTCCTTTTTCATCCTTGAGGAGAGTTCCTGTAAAGCATTGGATGATAGTTCTGCAAGCATCTATCTCTGACTTGCCTCTGAGTATTCAGTATACATTAAATCAATCATCTGGCGAATTTGGCCAATACTCATGTTATCTATGTTCCAGTCTCTGTGAGAATCAGGGTGGAAAGTATGGGCGTCAGACATCTTTCCTTTTCCTTCAATATCAGGAGCAGAGTATCTGAAAAATCTATGTTCTAGAGGTTCATAGATTGGGAGAATTTGAGTTTCTGGCCCTTTCTACTCTTTTTGTTCTTCTTTTGGTTCCTTGAATAAGGAAGCAATATTTATATGCTCTGATTCATCAATGGATGATGAAATAGTTTCTTTTGGGAATAACAGAGGAAACCTCTGGACATTTCTTACAGCATGCTCAATTTTTATATTTCTTTTCATCAAAAAAGAATTTGGAACTGGCCTTTCACTCTTTTCTATCTGCATCTTTTCAAATTTCTCATTTAGGCCAGTAAGGAGAGTCTTAGTTACATCAATGTGTCCAACTAAGTTTTCTCCTACTTCTTCAATCTTATTCAATGACTCTCTGGTGTAAGAACGAGTCATGCTGGAATCAAACTGTAAATTATTTAAACAAGTATTTACACTTCCTAGTGAAGACTGTACACCATCTATCTACTTTTTTACATCATCTGTCTTTGCCACATTCATTTCAAGACCTTTAATAGCAGTATTTGTCCAATTTATCTGTTCACTTGCCTTTTGGATTCTTCCATCAATGCCTAAGGCATTGTCATCTTTTTGGACCAAAGGGATGGCTTTGGCTGCATTCATATTTTCTCCTAAAATAATTGCTTTGTAAGGAGGGAATGTAGTAGGAGTTTCTAATTTAGATCCATCTAGTGTAGTCCATCCATGTTTATCAGTTATACTGCTAGAAGCGCCAGTGAAAACATTTATAGGAGCTATTTTATCTTTCCATGAATAGAAAGATATCCACATATTATTTGTCTCCATGTAATGTTTCCAATTTGTTGCTAATTGTCTTTTTTGTTCAGGAGTATATGTTTGGTCAAATTCTTCTGCCTGAGGATTTGTATATAGATCCCAATTCAACATGTCTTTCATCCATTTAGCACTGATTTCTGACTTCAAACATCCATCCATAAGTGCAAAGAATTTATGCATTTCCATGACTGCAGGCTTTTTACAATCAGAGGGAATTTGTTTGAATCTGCATTCTGGAATTAGTTCTGATTGCTCAAGTTTCCCTAGCCCATATCTTGGCTTTGCAGGTCTCATCAAACAGATCATTTCAATGAGCCTAGGGTCTTCTTCTTCTACTGTATGGATCATGAGAACATGTTCTGAATCAGGCTTTGGTTCATGTGGAAAAGGGATGTCAGAGCATTTTGGATTCGGACATGAGCTGATGGAAGTAGAAGGAGGAGCAATACCCGTTCTGGGATTATGATGTAGGTGAATATTTCGTTCAGCTAGAGCAAGTAGATTTATGACTTCACTACAGTCAGGACACTTTACTTCTAGAGAAGAGAAATTTACAAGCTGAGCTAATTCATAAAGCTGATTATGTCTACAAAAAGAAGATGAAGAACAGGCAGTATCAACAGTGGAAGGATGAAAAACAATGAAAAATTCAATTACTTCCTAATAAGAGTAATAAGAGGAAAATATAGAATTCATTTAATTCTTAATATAAATTAATATCTAAGATTTAAAAAATATTAATAAAAATAAAAATTTCAATGCCAATCATAATTAAAATGTTTTAATGCCCATGTTAAATAAAATATTTCAATGTCAAGTATGTGTATATTACATATGGCCAAAAACCTATGTATATATTATATAAAACAATTGAAGTAAATATTTTTTTATGATTAAAACATTTCAAGTAATCTTATTATTATATTTGTAATTCAAAAAAGTGAGTTTATAGTTGCCTCTCTTCAATGTTTTTATGCATTTGCAATTAACATATTTCAACTCTTTTTCAAATATTTTTTTTATAAATGATGTCTAAAATCTAATAAAAATTTGTTGGAATTGAAAATTTAAGTGATCAAATTGTTTAACTACTAATATATCAAGTGTCTAAAAAAAATTAAATATCTAATAATATAAACATTTTCTCATGTAAAAAAAACATTGTACCTCAAAAAATATCTGTAATTAATATAAATCTACACTAATATATTATTGAAATAAAATGCTTTCTTTTCAAAATTTTCCCACAACCCTTTAAACAATTAAAAATACTTTTCTTAACAAATATTTCCCATCCAAGCCTTAGTTACCTCATGTCTTGGATTCTTGTATTTCAATCGTAAACATCAATCCCATCCTAGACTTAGTTACCTCATGTCGTGGATTCTTGTATTTCAATCGTAAGCATCAATAAAAGGGTTACAATAAAATGCATTAGCCCAATTGGCCTTACTATCCACTCTAGGCATGCTACCTTCCGTCTTCCCAAACACATCTACTTTGAAGTTGGCCCCGCATATTTGCCCCATACTATCAACACGAGGCATCGGGATCAAATTATTGAGAGGATGTTCAAAACTCTGCAAGCCACCTGTTATAGAGAAAAAACAACCTGCAGAGGAAAATGCAACATCAGTATAAAAAGAAAAGCAGAAAATATATTACTATGCCTGATGTGTGAAACAGCTAGAGAATAGATAAGCTGTAATTTAGCAGTCCAATATTACCTCTGGGAAAAGCAGCATAAGATTTTCCACATCCTTCTTTGAGGACATCTGGATCATTAGATAGGACAAGGCAACCATCAGCAGCTGTGCCCCAAAAGAAAGGCACTGAACCATCGGCATCCTGTTAAGCAAAATAGTTTGTGAGCCAAAATGCGAAGAAATCCACAATTTCTTGGCATACCTAAATGGAAAGTCCAAAACAAAGAAAAAGGAAATGGAGGGATGACAATGACAGGCGTACAACTGCAGTGAAGAAAGCCTGTGAGGTGGAGTCGTAAAGAACGAAGGCAAACTTTCCAGAGAGCTCTCTAAGGACCTGATCTGCAGGGTAGGGCCCCCGATCTCTGAGAGTCCGATACGCTTCAATGACGATAGACACTTCATTTGCACTTTTGTTGAGACCATATCGTTGCCTCAACGCCGCTACATTATCCAAGATGCCCTCGAATATGCAGAACATGTCATCTACAACTCCGAAAGACCTGCGAAATTCAAGAATCACCAACTATAAGAAGATATTAACAAAAGAAGATATTAAAGAAAGGAAGTGAGAAAATAAAATATGCCTGGGTGTCAGAAGAGGCTGGCGCGAGTGAGTGTAGGCCATCACGCCGACATCCCCAAGGTTAATGCAGACGGTTGCAGAATCGGCAGAGACGAAAGATTGAACCAAATCGATACCATTTTTTCTCTGGTCAGCCTCAACCTTGGGGCTGGTCAATTCCTCAGGGCCTTGTGCCACGGATCTCTTCAATACTGTCAGCATTTCTGGAGGCAGAAACAACTTCAAACGAAAATACACTACCTGGTTGGAGGAAGAAAAAAAACCCAACGAGATAATTTTTACAGAGAAGATAAGACACAGAACAGCACTGTTGTTGGTTGCTTGTTTCTAAGGAAGACGATGTACGAATGGGTTTGGTGAGAGAGGTTGTTAGTATATATATAATCATCCGCCCATTCAGGGGACTTCGAATCGGATAACCACGCCACCTCGATGTGTGAATATATATATATATATCAATTATGATCACGTAATTGGATAGCCACGCCACCTTGGCGTGTAAATATCAGGCCGCTACTGATATTGGATAAACTTCATATTATCCAAAATGAAATGACTTTTCATATATAAAATATAATTTGTAATTCTAAAAGTGGAAAAAATATATATTTTTTTGAATTTACAATTCTAAAAGTGGAAAAAATATATATTTTTTTGAAATTATAATTATATGAATATAAAATAAAATTAAAAATTAGTGTTATAATAAAAAGAGGAAATAAATGCTTCCAATAATCGTTGTTGGTCAATTTTGGAATATGATGGTATTATCAAAAGTAAATTATATCTTATATAATGGGCTTACAAGGTGTAAAAGGAAAATCTAAATTTAGAAATTTAAGGAATTATGATTTTAGTCTAAATCTTAAAGTTTAGATATAGAGATTTTCATGTATATGTTTTCCATAATTCATTTAACCAAAATTTTAGATATTGAGATTTTTCATGTATATGCTTTTACAATAGTTTTAATCAGCGTTTTAAAAAATAACAAACAGATTATGCATTCAAACTAATTAGATTTAGAATTATGATTTTAAATATGGTCTGATATAAATTTCTAAAAAAAAGAGTAATGGGAAAGTTATAATTTTTTGTTTTTTGAAACTCACTCAATTTTTTTATGTATTAATTACAATATCTTAATCTAATATTTATAATTTAAAAACATTTTCATATTTTTTATCACAAATTTCATATTGAAAAATTTAAAATATATTTTATTACTTCTAATCTCCATTGCTAATGCCAAAACAACCTTTTTCATAATTTGCGACACATCAGTAAAATCGTACTAAATATAAATTTTAGAAAAACAAAAAATGCACACTACAAAGTACTAAATTATTACAATTATATCAAATATTTGATATAGTATGACAAGGAGAAAATCTAAATAAACTACAAAATCTGACAAACTCTTATAGGTGGAGCTCATAAATGTAATTTTCTAGAGCATTGTAAGTTCATATATCAAATAGCCATTTACTCTTGTTAATAACAATTTAAAGTATCTACTTACTCTCTGCAACGTGAAGCGTGAAGTTTATTGATGCACCCATGTATTTTGAGAATTTTTATTTGGGAGGATAATAACGTGACTTCAAGGGGCAATGCTTATGGTGTATTTTGAGAATTTTTTTTCAGTTTCTTGTTTTATAATTAAAATGCTTATTTGGGAGGATAATAACGTGACTTCAAGGGGCAATGCTTATGGTCATATTTCAAATGGTTCACCAAATCAAGTTTAAGGAGCCATTAATATTCTAATTCTAGGTTTCTTGTTTGGGACGATAGTGGTCAATATCTACTTAGGAAGGTCGATATGTTCAATTATTTGACCAAATTCTTCTCATGGTATAGTATAGGCGGTAGGAATTTGTTATATAGAGTTTATTTTATTTTAGCAATTGCAAGCTCTTTGTTCACAAAAGACACATATTGTATGGGGTTCCTAGAACTTGTGTTGAGATTGTGCACCCATAACAATATGCTCTAGCATCTAGTGCATAAACTAGGTCTTCTACAATTACAATTATGAATCCAAGGAATTTGGTAATTCTAATATAGAGTAAAAATCCCTTTACCAAATTTGTGGTGGAATTCTATGTTTTGTGCTTGTTGCAATTGTGGTGAATACTTTGATATTGTTAGTCCTATATTACATGCTTCTCTCTACAAAGAAAGACAAGGAAAAAGTTGTACGTCAAGGTGGGTGAATATGACATCCATTCTCATAGATGTTTTCCTACTTTCCTTTCCCATTTAAAATCTCTAGATTCAATCATTAAGAGTCGAAGCCTTTCAGAAAAATAAAATAAAATAAAAATAAAATAAAATAAAAATAAATAAATTAAATTAAATTGTTGTTCAATGAAATACTTGTTCCTCATAAATAAATTTTTGATTTCAATTGCATCCTTGTTACTTCCTTATAATTGTTTAAATGTTTTATTGTTCATGAACAAATTAAGTTTCCTTTCAATTGAATATCTTTTTCTTTTGAGAAACAAGTTTAGTATTGCATGGTTAAGTAAAATATTGAGGAGTCTAATGAAGTATTGTTGCAATTCCTTGAGGCAGCCAAGGGAGTGAGACAAAGGCTCTGCAACCAGATTTTATACTAGTAGGGACACCAATGCATGCTTAATCAAGCACTTCAAAATTGAATCAAACTTGTTTTCCTTTCCTTAAAGTAGATTTGATTTCAAAAATTTTATTACAATTTCTTATTCAACCATCAACCTATGCCAATCAACAAAGCACCATTTTGCAAGCCCTTTCAAAAGGCATACTTCACCTCACAACTTGATATTCCAAGAATGTAAGATTGAGTAGTTTAGGTTGATAATATTAGTTCATTTCTACTATTTGGATTGAAAATTAATAGTTTTGTTTCATGCTTTCTTTATTGTATAGCTATTAGATCCTAATTTAAAATTTACTTCCTAGTGAAATCCTAGCAACCTTCGTTTAGACTTTCTTTGAATAGTTAACTTAGTCGATTTTCCATTTGATTAGCATGAAATTATATTTGAGCTCACACATAAAATGCATGAAATCTCATGAACTTACAAACATGTGGATTGATAATTTAATGTCCTAATTTACAAAAGTAAATTAGGCCAACAATTTGAGTGTAGAAATGTTGTTGTTGTTTTCTACAATGAAAGCGTGGGTGTTGTCTTGTGGGGTCCTCATCTAGGTTCAACGTTAGTTAGCCAAAAAAATCCCTACATTACTGGCCCTTTCGACATCAGCCCGCAGAGCGCGGACTGAAATCTCACCTGAAGCAGTATGGGGGGATGATAGAACCAAGTTTCTGCACCCTTGAGATGGATGTGATGTAGTTTATCCCAGCTATACCTACCTATGCGCAGGTTGCTTAACCCTCTGTTCGTCCTTTAGCACCTTTGTGAAATGGTACAATTGACTTTTGCACAGCCCTAACCTGGGGCTGATATGCTTTCGCGATGCTATGGCAGCGACTGTGATATTTTCCCAACTACACTAAGTGTCTTATCTTATTAACAAATCTTAGTTAGCTTTGCATAAACAGATGTTCTTACTTGCGTTCGCTTAACCAATACCTTTACATATATTTGTGCATCATATAAGCATTATAAGTGAAATTCATACCCAATATAACAGATGCATAAACAGGAAATAAAGACACAGAAATTGTAGAGTACTTTCTCTTTATTGATAATTCCGAATGATTACAGACTCAACCTGCCCTGTGCACTCAGCTGCAGAGCCTCTACCTATGCTACGACCCAAAACATAGACTTCTACTTCAGAGTTATCTCTCATACGTGTTTGATCATTGATTCTATCTAATTGCCTCTAACTACTTAGAGCCTAGCTCTATTTATACAATCCATGGTCCACGGACTATGGGTAGATCTTCTACAACCGACACTACATTTTCAAAATAAGGGCAGACAACCCTATGACTCTTTAACAATTACACACTCCGCGACCACAAAATGTGGAGTCTTTACACTTGGATTACAAAATTGGACCAAAATATGGGCTTTAAGCCCCAAAACTGCCCTTGGGGGATCCCATGCCCAACAGGCCCCCAACATAAACATCATGACTCGTCCTCGAGTCACTTTGTAGGTGCGGAGATCTTAGCATGAAGACCTCCTAGCTCTGTTTGGATCACTGCAACTTCGGCAACGCACTGAGCAGTCGCCTGCTTCTTCCACTCGCTGCTCCATGATTGCTGGTGAACTACTGCCCTGAATCTTTTGCTGAGCTGCCTGCAATTTCATGAGCTTTCCTTCAATGGAGGCTGTGATCACATAAGCCTCATCTATCCATGGCTGTAGGCGCGCTTTTAAGACTGCTTCTTTATGTCAAGCAACATCCACTTGTTCCTTGAGCGCCTTTGCCTCCTGCATTCGTGCGAGCCTCTATGTAAGGGCAACCGTCTGTGCAATCCCTTTTACCTCGTCATACCTCTATTGTAGCTCGTGCGCCTCTATCTCTAAGAGCTCTACATTCGGGTCCTCCTGCAGGGTGGTTAGGACCTTGAATGACTGTTCGAAAAGTTGCATGTAGTCTGCCACTACACTATCAATCACCACTATTTTTGTTGTAATAGTGATGGTACATTGTTCCCTGACTTTCGACAGAGTTGAAGGCTGCACCATCAACTGCAATTCTACGATCTATAGGTTCAGCTCGAGTTGGACCCTGGCCATCTCCGCTAGAGCATCAGGCACCCCTGTGGCTAACCTGCGGATGCGCGCCCCCACCGATTCTTCTGCCTGAATGTCCAACTCTAAGACAATCTGCAAGCTTCCTCTACTACTTGCATAATCTGCTTATTTTGCTCCACTGCCTTGTTGCGTTGTAGGCCCAACTACTCGATGTTGATGCCATACTTGCTCATCACTTGTAGAGTGCGACTCTCCTGAGCCCTGAGTTTCGCAGTGACTCCATCCTAGAAAAGGTAGAGCATCTCCTGAGGGAGCACAGCCATGCTCAATTCAACCCCTTTCAATCTATTGAACGTGGGCCTATCAGCCTCATTCTCTGTAGTAAGTGCCCCATTTGGTAGCACTATCTTGTTGGTCACCCTTGTGCGCAACATCTTCTCGATAGCTGAAGTGCTGATCGCGATGCTGGTGGACACTATGCTAGCCTGTGGAGTGCATACCTGCAACTCTGTCCGGAGAGCCCCCAATACCAATTGTTGTTGTTCTTCGAACTATTGGAGGGCCTCTATGGTGACATCCATCACTGTTTCGCTAATATCATGCAAATCCCCCTCAGTGAGGGTGATTGGGTTGAAAGATGTCTTTGATGCCTTTTTTTTCTTTCATGGCACAACCTTCTCTCGTGGTCACAGACGCTTGAGTTGGGTGGATATCGTCTTTGGGTCCACGCCACCTTTTTCTGCCTTTGTTTTTGCCTCAATTATGGGTGAAGGTGACTTATGTCCTTCATGCTCTTCTCCTCCTATTTTCTGCTATTCTGCCAGTTTCGCGACGTCGTGCGCTGCTTGGGCCTTAGCCTCCGCTTCCTCCTTTCTACGCTTCTCCGCTAGCTATGCCATTCGAAGCTTTTTCTCTTCCTTCTTGTGCTGTGCAGTGGACTTATCCTTTTCCACCACGGAGCCAGCTGAAGCATGCCACTCTGGCGGCCAAGACTCAAGGTCTGCAAAAATTACATCATCAGTCGCCAAGTATGGTAGGTTATGCCATGTCTTCATAGGGTCCTTCCGCACCCTGATAAAAACATGGTGGAAATCCGCTTTGAACTCTGCAAAGCTCTGTAGACTAGCATATATTGTGGGTGACAACCACGGCTTGTGATTGATCCCCATCTGGATATTCATCTCCATTAATACCCAAAAGATATTACTTTCTTTTATTCGTTGTGCATCCTTGGTCACCCACAGTGAAGCATACTTTGCTACCTCTAGAAGGTCCGGCATGACTGAAGGGAATTGGTTGTCTTCAGGTAGCTCCCATGCCACCAGTACGATCAAAAAGAGGAGCCATGCATAGTGAAATGTTTTGCCCTGCTCCTATGCCTCACGACAGTTCACAAGGAACTCACTGCATAGATAGTTCGCCCAGTTCAACTGGACTCCTTCCATGCATTGGGCTGCTAGTGCAATCACAGGTGTGGGTACCTCATCTGCGCGACACTTACCAATCACTTTCTCTTCTAGTATTTGTGTCGTGACCTTGACTGCAAGGTTGTTAATACTGGAGATGGCATATCCTCACTTCTTCTTCTTCAACATGAACTTCTTCTTCATTGCTTCCGTGAGGGCCAACTTGCCACCTTCTCCTTCGGATATATTGGTTGGATTCTCCCTTGAGTAAGGCAGTCATGTAATTTGATGAATCAAGTGGTTTATGATGGGGATGGGCTCCTCTAGCCACAAACACCCATCGTGCACCAAGTAGAGCAGTAGCCTGATGATGAAGACAGTCACTGGGGCGAGGTGGTAATGTGTCACCCAGAGCAGGTTCAGCAACTCGGCTTTCTCTACACCTTTAAGCCATTTGTGCAGCTCCAATTCAATCATTTCAGCTGTCGTGTCAATCTGCCTGCACATTAGCTGCTTAATCACTAAATGTGGAAATTTCTCATGATCCGTGAGGTGCCAATCCTTGAATTTTAGTACAGGAACTTGTCCTAAGTGCGACCCATAAAAGAAAGGATGATTTGGGAGCAATTGATTCTGCAAGGCACTCTTGCTCTCGTCTATGTCCTTCGACACCTTGGCTTTACCCTTTCGTAGAGGAACATATTTTGGTAATAGGGTGATAGGGTTCGCACCCTGGGTTTCAACTTCCATTTCCTCATCCTCCTCATCCACCAGGATTTCTTCAGATTCCTCCTCGTTGACCTCCAGATTAATCGCCTTCCCCTTTTCCTGCAAGGTGAGCTGGGTCCTCTATGGGTTTCTTGGTGAGATGTGCACTGGTATCATAACATGCTTATCCTTCCTAGGTCTCAGTGTTCTGGGAAATTTAGGGACCTCAACTATTATTTTGGCACTCTCTAGGGCTTCTACTACCACAATTTCCTACGCGGCTTCCTCGGCTATCACTACTCCTATGTCCATGGCTTCTATAGGTGTTGACATAACAATATTCCACAATTCTTGCAATGTCTCTGGTAGTTGCTCAAACAATGAATTCGCTTTCAGAGTCTCGAATAGGTCTTAGTTCATGTATACTTAAGCGCGCAACAACTCAGTTCTCAAAATGCCAAGTGTTTTCCACTGGACATCCACTTGTAATTTATAGGGCCTTTTGAATTCAAGTCCGACCATTCCCCCCACATTCGGTTCATTAATGCTAGATTGGCGGCAAATTTCCAAGAATCTAAGCCATAAAGTTCAGCTTAAATTCCTGTCGCCCACTCCATTTGGCCTCAAACTGACCATCAAATCATGAATAATGACTTTAGCAGTCACTTCATGGTAGACCTGCACGTTAGCGTAGCTTTCTTCACACTGTCACAAACCCTGTGACACTTCGCTGCATCGCGTAGTCCTGAAATCGCGCAGCTCTCCAATCCGGGTAGTGTAGTTTATAGTCCCATGCCTCCTTTTAGCCACCTAAAGTGCTAGGACTATGCTTCTATCAGCTATTCAGATGGTAGGGCCACCTGTGTATGGATTCAAACGACTGCCATTCATCTTTCCTGGGAAGGGATCTCCATTCAACTTAACCAACTAGACCGTGCCACCGTCAGTAATCTCCCTAATAACATATGGCCCCAGCCAATGCATTCTAAGTTTCACTGGAAATTTATCAAACTTACCATCATACAACAGCACCAAGTCATTCACCTTAAAGGTGCACAACTTAATATGTCAGTCATGCCACACCTTTTCACGGTGTTTTTGGACCTGTTGGTGAAATCCAGTGAAAAATCTCTCTTCTTACAGCTCATCCAACTTTGCAAGCCTCTTTTCCAAGGCTCCTTGATCCATCATACCTATGAGCGCTGCTATGCGTAGACGAGGCACGATGTATTCCATAGGCATCACCACTTCAACCCCGTATACCAGCCTAAAGGGTGTTTGTCCCTTTAACTTCTTGCACATTGTTAGATAAGCCCACAATACAGCGGTATGTGTAGGTCCCAATCACTTCACTAACCATTGCATACCTTTGTCACCACGGTCTCCAGTACTTTTTTGAATGCCTCCACTATCCTGTTAGCTTGTGGGTGATGCGGTTTGCTCTTCTGATGATACACCTGAAATTCCTCCATCAGTGCGCTGATTGTCTCATTCAAGAAGTGTGTACCTCAATCACTCATTAATATCTTTGGACATCCAAATCACATCACTACATGTCCAAATAGAAACCTTGCGACCATTGTGCCCCTGCAATCCTTCACCAACTGTGCTTCTACCCAATGAGTCAAATACTCCATCATAGTGATAATGTACCTCGTGCTTGTCTTTCCTTGGGGCTGAATAGGTCCTACAAAATCTATTTCCCACTTTTCAAAGGGTTGCAATGTTATTTTTGGATTCAAAGGCATTTCATCCCTCTACAATGGCCTGCCTATTATCTGACATACATTTCACACCTTGCAATATTCTTTTGAATCCTAATGAAGGGTTGGCCACCACAACCCTGCACGTATAATTTTTTGCGTGGTTGCTCTCCCTGCATAATGTCCTCCCGTCGCGCCCCCATGAGCGTCTACGAGGATGTTTCTTCATTCAAACTCAGGTACATACCTTCGCATTATTTCATCTTTCCCCATCTTGTATATATGCCCAGCAATGACAGAGAAATTTGTTGTGTGCACCACTAATTCCTTCTTTTTTTGGACAGAGTATCCTTCTGGCGTAGCTCTAGTTGTTAGGAAGTGTATTATGTCCTCAAAATTTCCATCCACAACGCGCATAGCAAAGAGTTGCACGTTAGGTAATCCTTCCTCCAAATTAGGGGGTTCCTCCCCTGTCTCAATGTACAACAAGTGGTCAGGTCCTACATTCAACCATCCAGGCTTTACAACAACTTCAAAATCATATTCTTAGAACAATAAGAGCCACCTGCAAATGTGCCTCCCTAGCATAGGCTTATTGACCAGGTACTTTAGCACAGAGTACAGGTGCACTTGCTCAGGTTGGGGCTTTTCTCCATAAGCCTGCATCCATTTGGCCAAATGTGTGCATGGATAATTCTGCCCATCATACTTGTCTGTCAGTCACATCTTAGGCTTCCAAAATCGTGCTCTCATCATCCTCCTACATTCGTGCCAATCATCGAAACTCCCCTTGTTCGTACCCCACCATCTTGCGAGCATAGCACGAAGTGCCCAGTCCAAGGCTTGGAAGCGTTGTTTTTCTGGCACTTCCCTTTCAAATGCATCCAAAAAGGTATCCACCTCATTTAGGCCATCATAAGTAGGAAGATTTCGTTCTTCTGATGACACGCAGCGCAGCAACCAGGTCATCATGTTGTAATTCAGCGTAGTTACTCCATGTAACCAATTCTGCCAGCGTTCTATTTCCTCGTTAGAGTCTGAAGTGAAGGAACTCTCGCGCTCCCATGTAATCTGCCCATCTGTGGTGGGATTCACCAAATCTTAGTCTCGTTCTGTTATCTTATAGATGCAGTCTAGATCATCATCACTCTCATAGTTGTGGACCGGTTCAATATAGCACGATCCTTCAGCAGGATCCAGGGGTATTATTAGGTGCAGTGATTTCTCCTCAAAGATCATCTTTCACTTCTTCAGATTGATTACCCCATTCATATCAGTAGCCCAGTCAATTCGCAAGAGCGTAGGGTATGGATTGTTGTCATCAACAATCTCTATTACTTCAAAATCTACCAACATGCTCGCTCCCTCAATATCTATGATCACTCCCTGCAACCACCCCATGGGTATGATTTTTTGTCGGTTCACCATCCTCAACTGAATCGGAGACCATTGCAGTGCAGGTCTCCCCATTCGCTCCCATATCTTTTTCGGTAGAACATTCACATTTGATCCCAAATCTAGAATGACTTGATCGATTTTGTATTCTCCGATCTGCGTGGTGAGTGTCATTTAATGCCCTGTCCTTGTCTTATGCTTTCTGATCTTGCAGACTACACACGGTTCACCCGACATGTTCCCGGCGCATCTATTGATAAGTTCATGTAACCCTTTCGTAGCCTCACTATCGCGCAATAAATTCATACAAGTTTCGAGGAAAGTTATCAGCATAGAGGGGTCCATCTCTAGCTCCGGTTTATCCTTGCTTCCTAAAGTGGAGGTTTCAGTGAAGCTCTTCTTAGCTTCCATGAATGCTTCCTGAGCGTGCTCTAGATTGAACTCATACTCTTTCATTGGGGCTTTGCGAACCCATGTACTATCTTTCAGTTGTTTCCCCTTGTCATCTCTTGTCATTATTCCACTTCAGAGCACTATATTTATGTTCGGATCTTCCTCACGCGGGTTAGACCTCGTCATCTACAGGTTCTGAGTGGGGGGAGGTGGTAGCGCTCCTTTGTCACATATCCTAGCTATTAGTGTAGGACAATCTTCTGTTTCATGATCAAACATCATGCAATAATTGCACAACGGGCATGTTGGATTAGTGCAGTCGCAAGCATAGTGTCCTGGCCCTCTGAAATTGTAGCAAATCAACCCTGAAATACTATCCATGCCACCCCTGAACTCTGGTCAAGGGGTCACGTTTCGACCTGAACTCTATAGGCAAGAATTCTATCCATCATTAATTCATAGCTCCTAAAAGTATGCTCATCATGTGCCACCAATCTACAAAAGTTACAGAATAACTGTTGCGGAGTTTGCTTATACTTCTATAACAGGTGGCAATTATCTGTGACATGTTTTCTGGCTATTTGATAGATAGCGCACCACAAAGAAGGTGTCGTGCTAGGTCCTACTTGAGCTTCCAAGCTTAAAGACATTGGTCCTCCTCCTACAAGGTAATTTGTAAAGACCGGGTAGTGGTCTTTGTCATGACCCTGACTCTTGCATTTCATGCACCATACCTCTTCGTGTACTTTTGGCCAAATCGTCCTATCTTGCTTCAAGCTTTGCATCTCAAGGCATAGATTCTTCAACTACGTGTGGATCTGTTGAACTCCTAGATTAGGATCTTGCGTTGGGGTCTCATGTGGTCTCATGGAAATATCCAAGGCCTCTACCTGAGTTGTTATCTTCTGCTGTGACAGCGCACCCCTTAAGTGTGGTACTAGCGAGGCCACAAACCATTCGCGATGTTTTCCATCTGTCATTCATTTTGGCTTCGCAGATCATACATTTCAGCCTCTGATCTAGTTCCCAAGGCATCTCACCTAGTAGCATCATGATCTCTTTGAATCCCACAATCGACTGCACTTTAGATTTAGGCCTGCTAAACTCCCTATTTAGTGCTACTTGGACATCCACTACTTTAGCATTCGGTTTATCATTGGAGTACTTAATATACCAGGTTAACGCGTGATCTTATAAAGCACTAACCAATGTTGCCTTATTTATGTTATCATCTGTAACACCTTGGGCTTCCCATACAACCCTCACAACAAACCAGAATTGGTCCAAATCCTCATTTCCCAAGCATTTGAACAAAGGCAACTTCACTGTGTTTTCCATACTAAATCGCGGTGGAGGTGGAGGTGGTATGGGTGAAGTTGGAGGCGATGGTGGTAAAGATGGAGGTGGTGTTGGTGTAGGTGGTATTCGTGGAAATCCTTGTCTTATCAACTGAATAGCACTTCATGGAGAGACCTGCGCTATCCCTTTTTCTTCCCTTCACAGTGGTGGAATCAAGGGGCTATACTCTAGATTCTTATTTCCTTCGCTTTTGTAACTTTTTCTGCTTCGCGTAGTCCCAAACATCAAGGTAGCTGCATAACCCACTTTTTGCACAACAACATTTTCATCCAAGTATCCAAATATTTTACGTACTTACCTCGCGGTCCTTTGAAAAAGTGTCACTTTGCCTCGCTATAGCTGACTGAGGTGTCGACCACAAACTCAATAACAAATCCTCCTATGATACGATCGAGCCAATGATTGACAGCGCACATGATTTTATCCTCTGATGCTTCCAACCTTCGCACTAGCTCCTGGGTCCACACAATAGGATCGTCAAGTTTCCACCTTCCTTGGCTATCTGCTAGCTTTGCGATCCACTCGTATAGCTCAATAGGAAAGGAGGCTAAAAATATTTCGTGTTTCTCCATATATAGGTATCAGTCCAACCACTATTCTTTTGACAGTCATGGGTTTTGTTTCCTTGTGCCGTGAACTGAATTCTTCTGTCCAACCAGCCTTCAATTGCTTTCTTAGTTGGATTCCAGTAATATGACATCACACATCTCTACACAGATTCGAGTCCTGGCAACGGAACCATTCGCTGGCTTGTGGGCGCCTGACCAAAGTTTAGCATTAGTTAGCCAAACAAATCCCTACACTACTGGCCCTTTCGGCATCAGCTCATGGAGCACGGACTAAAGTGTTACATGAAGCAGTACGGGGGGATGTTGGAACCAATTTTCCACACCCTTGAGATGGTTGTGATGTCAGTTTATCCTAGCTATACCTACTTGAGCATAGGTTTCTTAACCCTTTGTTCATCCTTCAGCACCTTCACAAAATGATACAATCGGCTTTCGTGCAGCCCTAACCTGGCGCTAATATGCTTTTGCGCTGCTAGGGCAATGACTGTGATATTTTCCCAACTACGCTAAGTGTCTTACTTATCTTATTCACATATCTTAGTTAGCTTTGTGTAAACGGATATTCTTACTTGCGTTCGCATAACCAATACCTTTACATATATTTGTGCATCATATATGCATTATAAGTGAAATTCATACCCACTATAATAGATGCATAAACAGGAAATAAAGTCACAAAAATTGTAGAATACTTTCTCTTTATTTATAATCTTGAACGATTACAGACTCAACTTGCCCTGCGCAGTCATTTGCAGGGGTCTGCACACTCAGCTGTGGACTTCTAGGCCTCTCCGCACTCGCTGTAGAGCCTCTACCTATGCTATGACCCAAAACTTAGACTTCTATTTCAAAGCTATCTCTCATACATGTTCAATCATTGATTCTATCTAATTGCCTCTAACTACTTAGAGCCTAGCTCTATTTATACAATCCATGGACAATGGACTTGTAGAAATTCTCACTATAGATTAACTTGATTATGCAATATAACTAAAGCAAAATACTTAATCCACTTTTACAATCAAACTTGCGGAAGCTTAATCGATTTGAGCAAGATCAAGTAGAACACATATAACAGAGAAAAAGAATCATTACACATGAAATACAGAAGAATACTCAGGGGAAAGCCTCAGCTAAAAACCCTAATATCTGTATTATCGTACAAGGTGGAAATATATCATAATTACACAAAGCCTTAGCTCTCACAGTTAGCCAGCTCTCAGTACAATCCTCCTGGATGCTCACAGGCAATCAAAGCTTCTCACAAGCCTTCTCCTCTACCCTCCAAGCCTCCTATTTCCTTGCATTGTTTCTCCTAGGTGATCCTACTATTACCAAGTGTAACACTAATCACTCAGAATGATCTCATACCCTGTAAAACTGCGCAATCCTCAAGGAACCTTGTTCCTTCTGCATTGATGAGTTTCCTTTATAGGAAAATTCCTCCAACTGATAGTACAATGTCCATGTCTTCAATCTCAACTCGGTCTTTGTCTGAACTGACATGCATGATTTATTTATGAGAGAATCCTCAGTTATCCAGAGTACACTAGTTTGATTCATGCATGCATTAACTGACTGAACTCACAATTAGTTCCTCAAATTGTTTTTAACTAATTTAATTGGGCTTAACTTAGTTAATTGGGCTAACTAATTACAAATCAAATACAACTCATCCTTATCTCCATAATTAAGGGATAATCTCTTTAATTTAAGGGATAATTGTTGCATGACTTCACAAAGACTTCTAGCTTGAATTTCTCCAACTAATTAATCCATAATGAATTAATTAATTATTTTTCAAGCAGCTAGTGAGACTAAATTTGAATATTAATTCTAAATTTTAATTCAAGGACAAATTAAAATTGGAATATTCTGAATGCTACTTTTAGCATTTCTTGTTACTATTCTCAACAGGACCATGGGTGGATCTTCTACAGCCAACATTACATTTTCAAAATAAGGGCGGAAAACCCTATGAATCTTTAACAATTACACACTCTGTGACCACAAAATGTGGAGTCTTTACACTTGGATTACAAAATTGGACCAAAATATGTGCTTTAAGCCCCAAAACTACCCTTGGGGATCCCGCGCCCAATAGTAGGTGATGTTGTTGAGGGAGGTGGAAGAAACCATTATGCCTATTGGATGGGAGAGGCCAATGTTAGAAACCTACCCTTCACATTCATTGTCTCTCCATAACATCATACTTTCATATAGAGATCTATAGAGAAAATTTAGTACGTGTCTCTCCATATCATCATGTTCTGATCTAATGATATAGTGACACACTTTAGCAAGGCACATGGCTATGTTAGTTCTTCTTGGTGTTTAGTAAAAATCATTGAACCTACATAAAAAGGGTGAGTTATGAGCTAAGTAGTAGTCCATCCATCTATTGTAATATCCTTGTGCACAACATTCGACGATGTTTCAAAAATTCATAAAGGTTATGGATGAGGTCCTTCAAAGAGGACCAAATCATTGAAGGGCATATAGAGTGGGCCTAATATTTAAGAGCACATGTTTCGTCATAAGAGGTCACAAGTTCAAATCCAAAGGGGGATAAATTATGTATTTGTAGACTTTAGTAGTAAAAAATTTATGTACCGATGGGTCCCTTGTCCCATAAACAAGGGGGTCTCATACACCAATTTGGTATTAATGCAAAGTTCACACCAGAGTACGAACAAGGTATGCATGGGAGAAAAACTCATATAAATTCAATTTTTTTATGAAAGAGAACTAGTTTGAAACATAATTAACAAGGAAGAATTCTCAGAAAGGAGAATCCAAGTATAAAAACCATGTGTTTTCTCTCATTTCCACGTCCTTGAAGTAGTCCTTAGTCAAATTTTTATTTCAAGGATCTTGTGTTTGAGGGCTGAAGGAGGTGAAAACCCTTTGAAGCTCAAGAAAGGAAAAGAAAAGCGGATGGCTCGAGGTGGTGGGAATGAAGGTGAGTAAATAAAGTAGTAAATGGTAGAGTTGATGTATTAGGGAGATAAAAACCTTGTGCAAAGTCTTGTATGCCAATTCATTTAGCAAATAAATATTGAACAAATAAACACACACCAATAAGAAACTGAGCCTCTGAGGAAATAGTTCACATGTCATACATGGTTGGTGATTCATCGCAAAGAATCTAGATTTAGCCAATAAGGCTTTAGGAGAATGACCATGTATATCACTAGAAAGACACCAATATATCAACCAAATTCATTATCAGATCAAAAATCTTCGTCGATAATGAATGCAGTATATAAAACAATGTGCCAAATCTTACATAGATCATTGGTCATTAAATGTCCATATCTGAAACAAAAAACCGACCACCATTGTTGGGCAGTGGATCCCCCCATAGCATGTTTTTGGGGCTTAAAGCCCGAGTGTTGGTCAATATGATGTAAAGACTCTGCGAAATGCGGGCGCAGAGCGTGAGAGTCTAGGATGAGTCATAGGGTTATCTGCCCTAAAATAATGTAATTTAATGTAAAGTTGTGTCGACCTACCTATGGTCCATGAACCATGGGATTGTATAAATAGAGAGAGGCTCTAAGCGTAAAGATAGTCTTAGGAGTTTTTTGGAAAGTAATAGATAGATGTGAAGGCATGGTTAGAGGATAAAATTAGATTTGAAGGTATTGGGTCGTAGTAGTAGGTAAAGGCTCTGCAACTGAGTGTGCAGAGGCCTAGTAGAGTCCGCAGTTGAGTGCAGGGACCCCTCCAGCTGAGTGCATAGGGCAGAGTCGGGTTTGTATTGAACTGAACTTGAAAAGAATCATTAATAAAGCTAAGTTGATTTGGCATGTTGGGCATCTGTTTCGTAGATCTATATTTTTATGTTCAGTGTTAATGGTATTTGTTTATCTATATCCGCGCACATGTATGTATGTTTATGTATGAAAAGTTTCTGAGTAATTAACGAATAGAACCTAACTGAGAAAGACTTGGGTAATTAGTACTAGTTGCACTGCAGCTGGATCTGCGCGAAGGTAGCCCCACAGGACGCAAGGAGCCCGCTGATGTGCCTAATCTAGTAAGCGCGAAGGTTGAATCGCGTACCTATCGCCCATATCAGACATCCCCAGGGTGTAGAAACCTGGTTCCAGCACCCTCCCATACTACTTCGGGTGAGACCTCAGTCCGTGCTCCACGGACTGTTGCCGAAAGGGCCAGTAGTACTAGGATTTGCTTGGCTAAACTCATTGTTAAACCTAGGTCAGGCCCCTTCTAGCCAACAAATGATTTCGTTGCTGAGACTGGGATCTGCCTAAGGGATATCTGATGTCATGCCACTGGAACCCAAGAAATAAGGAAATTGAAGAGTGGTTGGACAAGAAGATTCACAAGTTCGCAACACAGGAAAATAGAACTCCGCAGGTATCTGAGAAAAGGTGGTTGGATCATTATGTGTATATGGAAATCCACGAGATTTCCTTTGCATCCTTTCCCTCTAAACTGTATGAGTGGATCACAATATTAGCCAATAGCCAGGGAAGGTGTAAGCTCGACCAACCGATAGTGTTGACTCCGAAATTAGTGCGCAGGCTAGAGGCATCAGAAGACAATATCGTGCGAGTTGTGGACCATTGGCTCGACTACATAATAGGGGGATTTATCACTGAGTTTGCGGTGGACATGACCGTGAGCTACAATGAGGCAGAATGATGTTTTCTCAAGGGACCGTGAGGTAAGTATATTAAATCTTTGAATACCTAGATTAAGATGTTGTTATGTGAAAAACGGGTTATGTGAATACATTAATGTTTGGGATGACACGAAGCTGAAAGATATACAAGGGTAGTGGGGAATTAGCAAACAGCCCTTTAATTTCACCTTTGTGAGAAAGTAAGGAAGAGCTCACTCGAATCTTTCTCCAAGAAGTGCGGTCAGCTTGATAAGGCAGCACTTTCTATAGCTACCACCTCCACCCACACCACCACCCGCTTCACCTCCCTCACCTCCATCTCCACCCACTCCACCTTCACCAACCCGTCAGTTCAACATGGTGAGTGTGATCAAGCTACTCATATTAAGAGGAGTAGGGAATGAGGATCTGGACCAGTTTTGGTTCGTGGTAAGAGCAGTGTGGGAAGTGCAAGGGGTCATGGATGACAACATTAAGAAAGCTACATTGGTGAGCACGCTGCAGGATCTTGCGTTGACATGGTATGTCAAGCACTCTAATGAAAACCCAAACACAGGGATAGCAGAGATCCAGAATGTGCTGAATAGAGAATTTAGCCAGCCAAAATCAGAGACATAGTCAATAATCAAGTTTAAAGAGATCGCGATGCTTCCAGGCAAGACCCCCTGGGATCTGGATTAGCAGATGAAGGGTACGATCCGCGACTCTAATATGACGTTCATGGATGCACAACATCGTGCATGGCTTGTGGCATCCCTGACACCGCACTTGAGGATGGCACTGTCACAACAGAAACTTTCCACCCAGGCCAAAGCATTGGAAATGGCGATGAGGTTGCATGAGACCTTGATACAAGATCCTAGGTTGGGAGTTCAACAAATCCACGTGCAACTACAGAATATCTGCCTGGAAATGCAGAGCTTGAAGTAGGATAAGGCACTGTGGCCAGAGGCATGCGAGGAATTATGGTGCGTAAAATGAAAAGGCTAGGGCCATGGCAAGGACCACTGTCCAGTATTCGCGAAGTACTTGGCAGGAGGGGGGCCAATGCCATTGAGACCGAAGGCATAGGTAGGGCCAAGTGTGACACCCACATTATGGTGTGCGATCTGTCAGATATGAGGAAAACACATGACGGATAATTGTCATTTGTTGCAGAAGTATACACAGACTCCCCAGCAGTTGTTTTGTAATTTTTGCAGGTTAGTAGGCCACGACGAGTGCACTTGTCGCAGTTATGAGTTAATGATGGATCGAATCCCAACCTATAAGATGCAAACAAAAACGCGAGCCCTCGACCCAACTGTGGGGATGGCACACACTGGATTTCAGGGGTGAGGTCAAGGATGAGGAGGAATGGACTAGGGAGGGGCCATGGACAGTTAATTTGTTACAATTGCGGAGGACCAGGGCATTCCGCCTATGATTGTACCAACCCAACGAGAATATCCTGTTCATATTGTGCTTAGTTTGATCATGAAATGATAGATTGTCCTACGTTGATCACATAGATGCGTGAGAAAGGGGTACTCGATCCTCCTCCGACTCAAAATATCCAAAGATGAGGTATGAACTACGTGAAGAAGACCCAAATGTGAACATGATGCTCAGAAGTAGCGCAACCACAAGGGAAAATAAGGAGAAGTAGCTTGACGAAGATACATGGGTTCGTAAGGCTCTCGAAAAGGAACCTAAGTTTGACTTAGAATGCGCAAAGGAGACGTTCATGGAAGCTAAGAAGAGCTTCACAGAGGCCTCCATTTCAGGTAGTAAGGATCAACCAGAGACAGGAATGGATCCTTCCATGCTCACTACCTTTTTAGATACATGCATGAAACTGTTGCACGACATAAGGCAGTTAAGGGACTATAGGATTTGATCACCAAGTGTGCAGGGTCAGGGGAACTGCACATAGTCCAGAAACTGGGAAAGCATGCATTGTGCACTGGGAGGGAAATGAGATTGACAACGCAGATTGGTGAGTACGAAATGGATCAGGTCATCCTAGATCTAGGATTGGATGCGAATGTGTTACCATAGAAAACATGGGAATGCATGGGCAAGCCCATGTTATAGTGGTCCCCTATTCAATTACAAATGGAAAACCAACAGAAGATTTTTCCCATGGGGAGGTTTCAAGGGGTAACAATTGATATCGAAGGCGCGAGCACACTGATGGACTTTGAAGTAATAGAGATTGTTGATGACAGCAATCCCTATCCCGTGTTGCTAGGAATAGACTGGACCACTAATATGAATGGAGTCATCAACCTGAAGAAGCGGAAGATGATATTTGAGAAAAAGTCCCAACGTGTAGTAGTCCTGCTAGACCTAGCCGAAGGAGCACGCTACACTAAACCTATGCACGACGATGGAAGAGACGATGAGCTAGATTGTATTTACAAGATAACTATGTGAGATCAGGATTGGGTGAATCTGACTGTAGATGGAAGGATCTCGTGGGAGCGCACAAGTTCCTGCACCTTGGATTCAGACGAAGAAGTCGAGTGCTAGCACAATCGATTGAACGAAGTGACAATGCTGAATTGCAACATGATGATTAGATCACTGCATTGCGTAACAACACAGACCCGAGATCTACCAATATATGATGGATTGATAATGGTGGATTAATTCTTGAGAAAGTTTGAAAGCATAGTAACAAAACAACAGCAGTTCAATGTGTTGAAGTGGGCGTTGCCCGCAACACCTATGCACTGGTGGGGAACACATCAAGGAAATTTTGAGAACTGGCGCGGATTTAGAAGGATGATGCACCTACGATTTGGGAAATCGCAACTACAGATAGAAGATAAATACGATGGACGAGATGACCCGTGCATGCACCTCGCGAAATGGACCAAGGCCTATGGGGAAGAACCACAGCCTGAATGGGTACATTTATTCTACCATACCTTGGATGTCATACCCATGAATTGGTATACTGAGACAGAACTCCGACATGGTATGAGCGAATGGGATGTCTTGCGCGAGGGATTTTTGTTAACATTCACATTTGAAGACTGATGGTCGGATACTGTTGATGACACGCTGCAAGTAGTAAAAGCCGCCATCTTCAAAATACCATAGGAACCACTGGAAGTACTTCAACCAGCATGGGCAACCCAGTTAAGCAGTGCCCTAGAATGTTATAACATGAAAATAGAGGAGGATGATGACGACCCCCGAAATATTAATATTCCAGAAACTGAAGGCTATCACAAGGTTCGAGGACCATCAATTGAGGATCCCGACATCACTGCACCACTAAAAACAAAGTAGCTAAACATTGGCATAGATGTGGATCCGAAGTATGTGATGCTTGGGGACTATTGGGACGATGCTACGGTAGATAAGGTCACCGAGTTACTTCGCAAATATCAAGATTTGTTCCCGGAAAAAATCACGGACTGAAAGGGGATCATTGGCGACTTAGGGATGATGAATATCACTCTGAAACAAGATGCAAAGCCAGTTAAGAAATGACCTTACCATTAGAATCCAAAGTATAAATAAAAGGTCTACGACGAATTAGACAAAATGCTCGCAGCTAGAATTATTGAACTAGTGGAAGAATCTGACTGGGTGAGTCCTATGGTAGTACAGGAGAAAAAATAGAAGGGCGAAATTAGAATTTCCGTGGACCTCAGGAAGCTTAATGATGCCTGTGTTCATGATCCATTCCCAACACCATTCACAGATGAAGTATTGGAGAATGTTGGCGGTCAGAAAGCTTACTCACTATGGATGGCTTCTTTAGGCACCATCAAATCAAGATCATGACGGAAGATAGGAGCAAGACAACCTTCACAACTGAATGGGCTACTTTAAATACACTGTTATGCCCTTTGGACTGAAGAACACGCCAACGATATTTTCGCACATAGTGGTAGCCGCGTTCAAGGAATACATCCACAAGTTCTTGGAAGTCTATCTGGACGATTGGACTATATTTGGGTTAGTTAAACACCATATAGTGAGCTTACGTTTGATGTTGGATACTTGTCAATGACACCAGATTGCACTGAATCTTAAAAAGTGCACCTTCCTTGTTCCCTTCAGAAACTTGCTCGGCCATGTGGTTTGCAAACAAGGCCTAATGGTGGACCCTACGAAGATTGTTGTTATTCTCAATCTAGAAGTGTTGCAAAGTGTCAAACAACTACGTGCTACTTTGAGGCACACTGGTTACTACAGAAATTTTATCAAGAGTTATGCACAAATAATAGCGCCAATGGAAAAACTATTGATAAAGGACACTACATATTGTTGGAATGATGATTGTATGAAAATTTTGGATGTTCTCAAGGAGAAACTGGCATCCGCTCCCATCCTGGTCTTCCAAAAATGGGACGTAGAATTTCATGTACATGTTGATGCGTCGTGTATTGCGCTGGGAGCTGTACTTACACAAGAAGGCATGGAAGGCATGGATCACTCGATCGCGTTCGTGAGTCGTTGACTATCCAAAGCCAAAAAGAACTACTCTACTACTGAGCACAAAGGGTTGGCAATGGTGTACGCGCTCTAGAAATACCGACACTATTTACTTGGTGGGCACTTCAAGATGTATACCAATCATTCTGCATTGAAATACCTGGTGAACAAGCCTGTGTTGGGGGGCTGCATATGCATATGGTTGTTACTGTTTCAAGAATATGACTTTGAGGTCATCGTAAAGCCGAGACGCCTAAATGCAGGACCAGATCACTTATCATGAATTGAGACAGGAAAGGAGCCAACAAATTTGGAGGAGGGACTATCAGATGCACAGCTCTTTACAATGCACATCACAAACGGCCACTTCGAAGATATAATCATTTTTTAACCACAGGGACTGTGCCAAAGGAATATTCAGTCTAGGAGAAGAAGGAATTGGTGGTGTGTGTGGTAGACTTTTCTATCATCGCGGGGCACCTCTACAAAATTGGAAACGATGAGATATTGCGAAGATATGTACCTGAATTTTAACAAGGACAGATCCTCACAGAAGCACATGGGGGGCTATAGGAGGACACTATGTAGGACACGCGACTGCATAGAAGATTCTTTGTGTTGGGCTATAGTCGCCAACCCTACATCAAGATTCGAAAGCACACTATCGAGCCTACAACATGCGTCAAAGGACTAGAAAACCATCACGAAGGGATGAGATGCCACTCAATCCATAGATGACACTACAACCATTCAAAAAATGGACTTTGTGGTACCAATCAAACCTTAGGGAAATACGGGTGCATGCTACATCATCACTACAACATAGTACCTAACTTGATGGGCAGAAGCACAGCCGGTTAAGGACTGCACGGTCGCTACAACTACGAAATTTTTGTTCGACAACATGTTGACATAGTTTGGTTGCCCGAAAATCTTAATAAGTGATTGTAGAACGCACTTCCTGAATGAAACCATCATCACACTCACCGAGGAGTTCCAGGTGTATCATCAGCAAAGTACATCGTACCATCCACAAGCTAATGGGATAGTAGAAGCATTCAAAATTCTGGAGACTGCACTGACTAAAGTATGTAATGCACAGTGAAACGACTGGGACTTACGCATACCTACCATATTATGGGCATACAGAACCATGTGCAAAAAGTTGACGGGTCAGACACCTTTCAGGATAGTCTATGGCATGGAAGCTATCATGCCGATGGAATTTATCATCCCCAGTTTGTGAATTGTAGCACTTACAGGCATGTCAGACCGCGAAGCATTAGAAGAGAGGCTCGCGCACTTAGAAGAACTCGAGGAAGAATGATTTGTGGTGGGATTCCATCAGCAAGTACAAAAACAGCGGGAAAAAGCCTGGCACAACCACCATATCAGGTTGCACACCTTCAAGGAAAACGATTTAGTGCTACTATATGACAGCAAGTTTGAAAAATTTCCCAGAAAATTCAGAATGCACTGGCTGGGACCATATGTGGTAAAAGAGTTCATAGACAGAGGCGCGGTCCAGCTAGTCAAACTTAATGGAGAATGCTTCCCAGGGCCGACTGTCTGACTAACCTACCAATGCACAGTCTTCGCGACCCGAGAAGATGGACAAGGGTGTGGGATTATAAACACAAGTACTAGAAGCCGACACCAAGGAAGAGAATCAAGTCAGACGTAGATGATTCAGAAGTAGAAATGCAGCAGCTCCAACCGACAGCAGAATGGGGTGTTGCGGACCTTCGTACCGCATAGGCATAGGTGGATGGACTTCACGCAAAGATCGCCACACCAGCAGAGTGACTCAGGATGAGTCACGATGATTGTGTTGGGGGCCTGTTGGGCAGCAAATCCCCCCATAACATGTTTTTGGGGCTTAAAGCCTGAGCATTGGTCAATATGATGTAAAGACTGTGAAATGCAGGCGCAGAGCGCGAGAGTCTAGGATGAGTCATAGAGTTGTCTACCCTTAAATAATGTAATTTAATGTAAAGTTGTGTCAACTTACCCATGGTCTGTAGACCATGGGATTGTATAAATAGAGTGAGGCTCTAAGTGTAAAGATAGTCTTACAAGTTTTTTGGAAAGTAATAGATAGATGCAAAGGCATGGTTAGAGGATAGAAGTAGATCTGAAGGTATTGGGTCATAGTAGTAGGTAAAGGCTATGCAGCTGAGTGTGCAGAGGCCTAGTAGAGTCTACAGCTGAGTTCACGGACCCTTGCAACAGAGTGCGTAGGGCGGATTCAGGTCTGTATTGAACTAAACTTGAAAAGGATCATTAATAAAGCTAAGTTGATTAGGCATATTGTGCATCTATTTCGTAGATCTATATTTTGATGTTCAGCGTTAATGGTATCTATTTATCTATATGCATGCACTTGTATGTATGTTTATGTATGAAAACTTTCTAAGTAGTTAATGAATAGAATCTAACTAAGGAAGACTTGGGTAATTAATATTGGTTGCACTGCGGCTGGATCTACGTGAAGGCAGCCCCACAGGACGCAAGGAGCCTGCTGGTGCACATAATCTAGTAAGCACGAAGGTTTAATCGCGTACCTATTGCCCATATCAGACATCCCAAAGGTGTGGAAACCTGGTTCGGGCACCCTCCTATACTACTTCGGACTGAAAGGTCTAGTAGTACTGGGATTTGCTTGGCTAAACTCACTGTTGAACCTAGGTCAGGCCCCTTGTAGCCCACAACCATCAAACTGTTTCCATGGAAAACATCGTAATATCAAAGCATCCAACCTTATTTTATATCAAATATTATGGACCATTACGTTGAAACCATACTATGATATCTATTCAAACAATTATACTTATTTTCCATACATTCCATATATCAATATTTAATGCAAAGTTTGAGAAAATAATATATCCCCTTGAAAGCACCAACAATGTATGTGAATGAAGGATTGGGTTACACAATATATAAGTTCAATTGTCACTAAACCACATAATATGCATTTGAATCATATTTTACACAATTGCAACATATGTATTTGACATAGATTACAATGGTGCTAAACATTGTAATATATATTTGTATAATCAAACCTTTTAAGTAAACAAATGAATACTTCATGTGGTAAGGAACTCACGTCCACCATCCATATATATATACATGAGTTAGTTATGTGGTCAAAGGGATGACTCACCAACTTTGAAAACTAGTGCATTAATATACTTTTTCATCAAGAATTCATTGAAACTTCCTAGTTATTAGTCCACAAGGAAAATGTTGACTCATAACCTAGATATTTTCTCATTGGAGAATCGCACCTACTAAGTCAAATTTGTTGTAATTTTAGGTGTAAATAAGAGAGAATTTTTTGCAGGTCACTGCAATGGCTTGTATAATTTAGTTGTTCTTGAGAGGTGTTAACACCATAGATATATTATTAACTTATAAATATTTTTTGTTACAATTCCATGACTTCCCAATACCACCTACCCAAAAACCATCTCATTTCACAATAAAAAATTAAAATGTAAAATATATTAGACAATAAATATATCATTGATTACACATAGTGAGAATTCTTGATTATATGGAGAGAGAGAGAGAGAGAGAGAGAGAGAGAGAGAGAGAGAGAGAGAGAGGAGGAGAGGGAGAGAAGGAGGGAGTGAGAGAGATAGAGATGGAGTTTGAGGGGGGAGAGAAGGAGGGAAGAACAACAACATAGAGCCAAAGAGTTAGAGAGAGGGATTAATGAGGGATAGATGGAGGGAGAGTGATGGAGAGAGGAGATGAGGGAAGACAGAGAGATGGTGGTGTTGTTGTCTACAATGAAAGCATAGGTGATGTTTTTGAGGGAGGTGGAAGCAACTATTATGCCTATTAAATGGGAGAATCCAATGTTAGCAACTTCCCATTCACATTCATTGTCTCTCCATAAAATAATTCTTTCATATAGAGATCTATTAAGGAAATTTAGTAGGTTCCTATCCATATCATCATGTTCTCATCTACTAATCTAGTGACATACTTGAACAAGACACATGGCTATGATGGTTCTTGTTGGTGTTGAGAAAAAATCATTGAACCTACATAAAAAGGTTCAGTTATGAGTTGAGTAGTAGTCCATCCATCTAGTGCAATATCCTTGTACACAACATTCGACGATGTTTCAAAAATTCATAGACGTTATGGGTTGGAACCTTCAAGGAGGACCAACTAATTGAAGGACATATAGAGTGGGATTAATAGTTAAGAGCATGTGCTTCCTCCTAAGATGTCACAAGTTAAAATCCAAAAGGGGATACAGTAAGTAAGTTGCATATCTTAGTAGTAAAATTCTTATGTATTGATGGGTCCCTTGTCCCATAAAAAGGGGGTCTCATGTATTGATGGGTCCCAATTTGGTATCCATAAAATTCTTATGTATTGATGGGTCCCAATTTGGTATCCATCTTGGCCATTATCTTAAAATTAGATGATTATTATTATTATTATTATGAACACATAAGTGATATTTTATACCAAATTATTTGGATAGAAAAATTTTAAGCAAAATCCCTTCCATAAAATAACTTCCAATATAATAAGTGTGAATTAAAAAACATGATATATATATATATATATATATATATATATATATATATATATATATATATATATATATATATATATATAGATATATATACCAATTTAAAAACAAAATATTTATGTTAAAAGTCATTTTTCTCGAATAATTTTTAAACTATATATAAGCAATTCTCATATCTAAATTTGGTATTTAAGTTTAAATGTAATTGTTGGGTTGTGTTATATTCCTTCCACGACTAGCCCACCTAGTGTATCAGGGGGTTAAGGGGGGGCAAAGCCCCCCTTCGTTGCACCGATTGCACAGTGAGGGGGTACCAGGGGGGGTGGTAGCCCCCCTTGTACGGGGGGTTTGAGGGGGGCAGTTAGCCCCCCTCTATGGGATCTAGAGCAATGCCCCAGGGAAAAAAATGTTTGGACCCTATATTAGGTGGGGCGAACCTACCTATGGTTTTGTGCACGGTTTTCACACATGGTTTTCGGCGTGATGGTTTTCGGTCCATGGTATTGGATGCTTCGGCATGTATATATATGTATTGTAACATTGAAAGGAACATAATGAAAAATCAATCTAGTAGTCCCGGATTTGGGATCCAGGGGAAAATTTCCGTGTATATTTGTTTTATGTGTTATGCTCTCGCTATTGTTTATTTTTTGTTTTAGGATATCGTATGCAGTTAATTTATGTACAGGATTAAAACCTACATTTGGTATCAGAGTGTTTTTGGCTTCAAGGGGATACCTTTGTTGCTGAGGGGTTTCACTCGGGCCTGTGGTAGACCCTGTTCAGTGGGAGATCTACGGGATCGATTTTGGTGGTGAAAGAAGATGTTGAGCAATGGAAAGATAGAGATTGAGAAATTTAATGGTCAGAGTTTTGAGTTTTGGAAACTCAAGATGGAGCATCTATTGGTGGATAAATATCAGTTGATCGTGGTAGATCCAAGTACTAAACCAACGGGAGTGTTCGATGAAGAATGGAGGAAGTTGAATTGGAAGGCAAAGAGCACAATATGATTGTGTGTCTCAAATTTAGTATTGTTGAATGTATCAGGGGAAGCTATGGTAAAGGCTTTGTGGGACAAGTTAGGGACTTTATACGAATCTAAGTCTCTGGTGAATAAATTGTTCCTACGAAAAAAGTTGTATAACCTGAGGATGAAGATGGAGACTTGGTGATAGAGCACTTGAACGCATTTAATATTGTGGTAAGTCAGTTATTATTTGTTGATATTAAAATTTCAAATGAGGATATGTGCATCAGTTTGTTGTGTTCTCTACCAGATTCGTGGGATAGTCTGGTTATTGCAATATGCAGCAATGCAACTACCTTACAGTTTGATGAAATAGTCTCATCCTTGCTGATGGATGAGATGAGATGGAAAAATATGGAGAGGAAAAATGGTGATGTCTTGTCTATACGAGGATGATCCCAGAATAGAAACAAAAATAAGTCATTGAGTGGGAGATCTAAATATATAGGGAGATCTAAATCTCCAGGAAAACCTATAAAGGTGTGCTGGAAATCCGGAAAGGAAGGGCACTACAAAAGGGACTGTAAATCTAAAGCTCCTAACAAAGGAAAGGTATATGATGATGCTCCTTCTGCAGAGGCGAAAATCACCTTAGATGAACGTGGGGATGTGTACTTGGCTTCTTCAAGTACACATGTAGATCATGAGGCATGGTTGATTGACTTAGGTGCATCCTTTCACTTCACTCCCCATAGAGAGTGGTTCTGAGAGTATGAGAAATATGATGGTGGTGATGTCTTCTTGGGAGATGACAGGAAGGCTAAAATCGTTGGTTGCAGAAAAGTTAAGTTGAATTTGAAGGGTGGAAGGATAAGAGCACTTTCGAGTGCTCTACACATTCCTGCATTGGCCAGAAATCTAATTTTTGTAAGCAAGATAGATGATGTAGGTGTAAAAACAATGTTCAAGAAGGAAACCTGCAAGATGGTTCGGGGAGCAATGGTATTGATGCAGGGAGTTCAGATTGGAACTCTGTACAAGCTGTAAGGTAGAACTATTGTTGATGGTTGCAACAGTTCTGTGGTTCCTGAAAGTGGAGCATAAAACCTAGTGGTCTCTAGAGAAAAGACCATGCTATGGCATCAAAGGCTTGGAAATATTGGAGAGAAGGGCCTTCAAATACTTCATGGTAAAGGTATGGTAGAAGGTATGACCAATAGATCTCTAGATTTTTATTTCTATGAAAATTGTGTATATGGGAAGCAGAATCGGGTGAGTTCCCCTCTGGAGGTAGGAGGGTGAAGCAAATATTAGAGCTTGTGCACAGTGATGTGTTTGGACCTGTGAAGTTTCCATCACTGAGTAAGTATGTGTACTATGTATCATTTATAGATGACTTCTCAAGGAATACATGGATATATTTCCTTAAGAAGAAATCTAAAGTCTTTGACAGGTTTAAAGAATTTAAGGCTCTAGTCGAAAACTAGACAAAGAAGAAGATAAAGGTGTTGAGGAAAAATAATGGTGGAGAGTTTTGCAAGAAGGAATTTGAAGAATTCTATAAGAAGTGTGGTATAACATGGCAGAAGACTACTCCATACACACCTGAGAAAAATGGAGCTATAGAAAGAATGAACAATAAGTTGATGGAAAGGGCAAGAAGCATGCTTAATGGTGACAGGTTAGGACATGAATTCTAGGTAGAGGCGGTGGAGACTGCATGTTACCTGGTCAATAGATCACCTTCATTAGCATTGGAAGATAAGGCTCCACAAGATGTATGGACTGGTAAGAAACCCTCTCTTTCACATCTGAGGGTATTTGTATGTGATGCATATGTACATGTTCCAAAGGAGAAAAGAAAAAATTTGGATAGTAAATATGAAAAGTGCATCTTTATTGGGTATAAGGATGGTTTAAAGGGTTATAAACTTTGGAACACAGTAACAAGAAAGGTTGTGTACAACCGAGATGTGGTGTTCAGAGAGGTGAAAGATGTCATTAAACATGAAGTCCCTTCAAAGGAACCTAAGAAGATAGAGTTTGAGCTAAAGGGGAAAGAGTTAGACTCTACAGTAGAAGAGGAATTAGAAGATGAAGAGCCACAAACTTCGGTTGTGAGAAGATCAGTTCGAGAAAGAAGGCAGTCAGAAAGGTATAGTCCATCTACTTTCTATTCAAATGTTGCTTTATCTATTGCTGATGATGATCTGAGAACTATGAAGGAAGCAGTAGATTCAAAGGATGGAAAACTCTAGAAAGAGGCCATGGTTGATGAAATGGAATCTTTTCACAAAAAAAAGGCTTGGGATCTGGTGGAGTTGCTGGCTCGAAAGAAACCCATTGACAACAAATGGGTGTTCAAGAAGAAGACAAATGCAAAAGGAAAGGTGGAGAAATACAAAGTTTTGTTAGTAGCAAAAGGTTATTCCTTGGTGCCAGGAATTGACTTTGGTGATATTTTTTCTCATGTTGCCAAGGTAGCTTCTATTAGTTTACTTTTATCTATTGCTACTACTTTTTATTTTGAGGTAGAATAGATGGATGTGAAGACAACATTTCTTCACGGGGATCTGGAAGAGGAGATCTACATGAAGCAACCTGAAAACTTTGTGGTGAAGGGTAAGAAAGAAATGGTATGCAAGTTAAAAAAGTCTCTGTATGGGTTAAAGTCGTCACCAAGGATGTGGTATCAGAAATTTGATACATTTATACGACGACTTAGCTTCACTAGAAGCAAAGCAGATCACTGTGTGTATTTTAAATTAATTGGTGACCATGTTATTTATCTGGTCTTGTATGTGGATGATATGTTGCTAGTTGGAAATGACAAAGAAATTATCCAGTATTTGAAGACCCAATTTTCCTCCAAATTCGACATGAATGATCTTGGTGCTGCAAACTATATTTTGGGCATGGAAATTAACAGAGATCAGGCAAAGAGGAAGCTTTGGTTAAACCAAAGAAAGTATGCCGAGACAATATTGCAGAGGTTTAATATGAAAGATAGTAAATCGGTGAAGATTCCTATTCCTGTAGGTGTGAAGTTATCTGCTGAACAGTGTCCCAAGACACAAGAAGAGGAAGAGGACATGTCCCGTGTTCCATATGCAAGTGCATTTGATAGCCTGATGCATGCGATGGTTTGTATTAGACCAAACATTGCACATGTAGTGGGAGTATTGAGCAGGTTTATTGTTGAAAATAGTAACAAGAAATGCTAAATATAAAAGTGCTAAATCTAGTATTGCTATAAATAGCATTTCGGGATACCTTCCTATTTTAGTTAGTCCCTAAAATAAAATAGAGAAGTAAAAATTCGAATTTGATCTTAGCAGTTGTTTGTAAAATAATTAATTAATTCACCATGAGTTAATTAGTTGTAGAAAATCAAACATGAAGTCTATGTGGGGACATGCAATAGTTTCTCCATCAATTGAGGAATTTATCCATTAGTTAAAGAGATAATGATGAATTGTAATTAGTTGACTTAGTTAACTGATTCAAGTCCAGTTATATTAATTCAAACAGTTTGTTGAATTAATTGTGAGTTCAGTCAGTTAATGCATGCATGCATGTAACTACTGCACTTCAGATAACTGAATATTCTCTCATTAATAACTCATGCATGTCAGTTCAGACAAAGACCCAGTTGAGATCAGATGGAAGGGCAGTGTACTATCAGTTGCTAGAATATTCCATTGTGAATATCTCTTGCATGCAGAAAGAATTCTTTCCTTGAGGATTGCACAGTTACTTCTTCAGGTTTTGTGAGTGGGATGAGGCCAATTCACACATGTTGCATCACTGGACCCCAAGAAAAACTGCGCAAGGAAATAGTAGGCTTGGAGGGCTTGAGGAGGACATATAAAGTGTCTATTCAGTCTGTGAGTTGTATTGTTTGACTACAGAGAGAGAAGGATAGATTGAGAGGTGATTCTTTTTGTAACTTGAACAAGATTTCCACTTGTATGATAATACAAAGATTGGGGTTTTAGGCTGAGGCTTTCCCCGGGTTATTTTTTTTGTGTTATGTGATTGATTTCTCATTCTCAGTTATATGTGTTCTCATTGATCGTGCTCAAATTGATTAAGCTTCCGCAAAGTTTATTGTAGAAGCAGATCATGTATTTTGCTTTAGTCTATTGCATAATCTGTTGATCTATAGTGGGAATTTCTACATTTATGTCAAAACCAGGGAAGGAGCATTAGATAACAGTGAAGCATGTTTTTAGGTATTTATGTGGCACTGGTGATTATGGTTTGTGCTACCAACAAAGACCAGGATTAGACAGAGTGTTGGATATTCATGGCTTTATTGATGCAGACTGGGATAGAGATTTGGATCAGAGAAGATCTACAAGTGGGTATGTGTTTAACCTATTTGGAGGTGCAGTTAGTTGGATGAGTAAGAAACAATATGTAGTGGCACTATCAACTATAGAGTCAAAATACATGGCAGCCACTCATGCAAGCAAGGAAGCAGTTTGGTTGCAGAAATTGTGTTCAAGTATGGGGTTAGTACAGGGAGCTATAAGGATAGAATATGATAGCCAAAGTGCAATTTTCTTGGTAAAGAACCTTGTTTATCATTCAAAGACAAATCACATTGATGTTTAGTATCACTTTGTGAGGGATATGATAGAAGAGAAAAAGGTGTTTTTAGTAAAGGTGGATGCTTTGAAGAATACTTTAGATGCATTGACAAAATCTGTGAGCTTTGAGAAGTTCTCTTGGTGTAGAAAAACAATGGGTGTTGCAGGGTTGGATAAATGACTAAGCTCTCCTATGGCCCCCTAAGGAAAGAAAACAACAAGTGGGAGAATGTTGGGTTGTGTTATATTCTTTCCATGACTAGTCCACCTAGTGTACTGGGGGGTTAGAGAGGGGGTGGAGACCCCCCTTTGTTGCATTGATTGCACAGTGGGGGGGGTCCCAGGAGAGCTGTAGCCCCCCTAGTACAAGGGGTTTGAGGGGGGGTGGTTAGCCCCCCTCTACGGGGTCCAGGGCAGTGCCCTAGAGAAATTTTTTTTTGGACCCTATATTAGGTGGGGCGAACCTACCTATGGTTTTGTGCATGGTTTTCGCACATGGTTTTGGGCGTGATGGTTTTCGGTCCATGGTATTGGATGCTTCGCCATGTATATATATGTATTATAACATTGAAACGACATAATGAATAATCAATCTGGTAGTCCCGGTTTTGGGATCCAGGGGAAAATCTTTGTGTATATTTGTTTTATGTGTTATTCTCTCGCTATTGTTTATTTTTTGTTTTTAGATATCGTACACAGTTAATTTCTGTTGGAGGTTAAAACTGACAGTAATTGTGCCCTTTACAACCCAGTATGGAAGAGATGTGTAAGTTTCTTCGGTTGTCCACAAAGCTGAATTTTTCGCTAATGTGAACAAAAAAAATAAAAATAACCATACAAAAATATAAGTAATATCTCAATACAATTATCTCATTTTTTTTATCATATACCTTGAATTGAATGGATCGTAAATTTACCTTCAATTTTTTTTTACCACATTAAAACTCCAAATTAGGTAAGATTTTAAACATATTTACTCTATTAAAGCTAGTACCATTTATTAAATCAAAGTAAAAAGATTAATTCAACACAAAGAATAGAAAATCTTACTCCAGAATCTTTTAATATTTATTTTAATTAAATATTTGTAAAATGAATCTTAAAAAATAAAACCATATCCTATAAATATATTAAAATATTTAAAGACATAAATATTTCCATGTTGAATTGTAATATTTGAAAATATTAATATGTTGTCATTTTATTATAAATTTTGTTACCATGCCATGTAAAAGAAAACATTAGATCTAATATTAATATTGAAAGATTAATATTCATATTAATATTAATATTAAATCTAATATTAATATATTAAAGTATTAATACTATTAAATTTGATATAATATTAGATTGTTATATTATAATATATATTAATATAGCATGATATATATTAACTATAGATATATATGGGAGGGAAGAACAAAGACATAAAGCGATAAAGGTGGAGAGATAGGAAATGAGAAGAAGGGCGAGATAGAGGGCTTGAGAGAGAGGAAGAGAGAGGGAGGGATAGAGAGATGGAGTTGGAAGGGGAGAGAAGAAGGGAAGAAGAAAGACATAGAGAGAGAAAAGTGGAGAGAGAGATGGAGTGACAAGGAAGAGAAGGAGAGAGAGTGTGTATGTTTTTGGGTGAGACAGAGAGATAAACAAGGAGAGATGGAGATCAATGATGGAGAGAAGGAGAGGGGGGGAGATAGTAACAAAGTTGGAGAGAGACAGAAAGAGAGAGAGAGAGGTGGGAGAGAAAGGGGGAGAGAGGAAGGAAGAGAGTGTGGACGTAAGAGAAAGAAGGAGAGAGGGAGGTAAGAAGATCTTTAACATCATCATCTTTAATACTTCTTTCATCCTCAGATTCGTTGAAGGTCATATGCCTTAGCTCCTCCAAATCATCTTCTTTAGGTTCCTCCTTAATTTTTCCACAAATGAGAGCTTCATGGATTCCAGATTCATATAGATTCCCACAATCTTCAAAGTTGTTAAATGTAGCAACATGTTTTCCAATGGGGAATAACACTCTCTTAATTTCTTTCAAAGCTTCAACTATCTTCAGATCCTCATGTGAGAAGGATAAATGAGCTATAAACACCTCCGAATTAGTTGTCTACCTTTTCATTTCTTCTGTTAAATATCAGGCTTGCATAAATGTCCCTAGTGTATGAATAAACTGGTGTACCCATAACTCAATAGGAAATCCATTTTTTGTCAAAACAATGTTGAAAGTCTGAACATGCTTCTAAGGGATTGTATAACCCTTATATACAAGAATACCATTTGAACTCTTCTCAAGAACAATAAACTGAAACAACATGTCAGACTTAATTGAGTCCTAGTTTTAGAACTGGTTGTGATGAGCTCCTCAACATCTTAGAGGAGTTGCTTGTAGAGAAATGTCCATCAAAGGAATTCTTTGCATTTATTCAATATCTGAATCAACCTCCTTAATAAAATTCGTAACATATCCAATACCATTGAAGATAGGATAGTCCCTTACCTCCATATCAATCCAGTGGGCACATCGAATAGTTGCACAACATTTGGAATGCTGCTCATGATCTCGTTGTTTCCAATCATCTAGCACAACATCTGAATCAAATTCTATATGTTGAAAACTCCTCCAACTAAGAGAAGCATCTATTGTAGGATTTATATAGTCCACCCTATTTCTTGCAGTAAGTTGATATAGCTGATCCAAAATATTGGGATCTTCTATATCATTAATGAGATCTATAAACCTTGGACCTTGATAAGGTTCCAATGCTTGTATGACTCTGACTCCATCTACTTTGAAGGGCATGGTTTATCACTTAATACCAATAACAACATTTTTTTCAAATGCCAAGTATATTCCCAATAAATCTAGATAAGGATATTTATCACTCATAAAATCAATGACTTCAAAATTTTCATATGTCTTCACTCCAGCAATATCAACTTCGAAATCTTCTAGATGACCAATGGGAATAATGCAATATTGGATGGCCATGTGTAGCTAAATAGGAGAAAACACCAAATTGGTTTTCCCCAATGCCTCCCAAGTTTTCCTCAACAAGATACTTACATATGATCCCAAATCCAACATAGTGTCTATGATAGAACCCAATAATTTTGGCATAATGTGTAACTCCCTTCCCATTGTTATCTTACTGCGGTGAACACATCTGGAGTAGTGTTTAGGAAAGTTAATGGAGATATGCCTTTCTGAAAATTCTTCATCCTTGACAACAACCTTAATCTTTTTCACAATTGGATAGATAATTTTTCATCACTCATAATATGCAAAAATAACTTAAACCACTCCATGACTAGTTGAGATGTATCTTGTAGAGATTCAGGACTCTTGAGTTGTCCCTTTTCTTCTTGCTTTTCTAATAGACTAAAGGACAAAGATAGCTACTTAAATAGTTCGCCAACATCCTCATAATATTCTTTCTATTGAGTGGGATCATAAGACTTTTTTGTAGAGGCAAGATTTATTATGGTAGGTTGTTCTATTTATTATGGCAAGTTGTTCCATTCTGCTTACCTCCTCTAGTGACAATGTTAATGTTCAGTTGAAGAACTAGTTCATGTTCTCTAGGTTTTGCATTGATTAAATTAGCACCCAATTTTCTATTACACTTCCCATCTAGCAAATAATTCTAGACAATATTCAATAGAATGTGTGTTTACATGGTAATGGACAATCATGAGCAACATGGCCCTCTTGATCAAAATTGTAGCATCAAATTGGACCTCCTCCTCCAGATATTCTCCCTCTTAAGCCACCTCCTCCTTGTCCTTAAGGAGCTTCATTAACCCATAATGTAGTGAAATCCAAGAGATCAGTCGCATCATCCAAAGTGCTGCACTAGTTTGTATGGTGAGACAAACACCCACAAAACTCACAAAACATATTGTTTGGAACATTGCCATATTTTTTCAAAACAAGACAAAAACAAGGTGCATTTCCATAAGGGTGACAAATCTCAAAATGTTCATTAGTAGATGTACCTTGATTATTAGGAAATGCATGATACTGAGTATGTCCTGGGTAAGGAACACTGGTGGATATTTGCACAAATTTGCTAGTAAGTCCTGACAGTGGCAGAGGTGGTGCCATAGGCACAGTAGAAGGGGATGCGCTCTGCAACCTTGGGCACTCAGTAGCATGATGTCCCTCAACATGGAAATTAGTGCACCAAACATGTGGACGCAAGGGCCACATAGTATGTATATCCTTCAATCTCTTCGTTAGATCCATAATATGATGTTGTGAACCAATGATATCATGATCACTAAGAGAAAGACTTGCCCTATAATTAAGTGGATATCCTACCATTTCCTCTATTTTCATAGCTTATTCTAATGCATCATGTAATGTATCAATACTTTTTTGTGTCAAATGAGTTCTAGTTAACGACAATAGAGCCTTAATAAACCAATCCCTCTGATGATGGGGATCAATAGGATAAGTCAATTTCCTAATTGCACCTTTAAACCACTACATGCACTCTCATGCATTCTCTCCTTCTCGTTGTTTAATATCCCATAACTAAGATAAACCTTGTTGGTTTGTGTGAGGAAGTTTAAGTTCCTTAATAAACTCTCATATAACTAGGTCAATAGTTGAATTCAAATTCAAATCAAACCACTTGATGAGCCATCAAAGTGCTCTAGCTCACATAGTTATCTGGAGCTTAATGATCTTAGAAGCATCAAGAGTCTGTCTAGCCCTCCAAATAGTTTCACATAGATACTAATGTTGTTCTACACCTTTGTCTCCTCAATCTAATAATTTAGGGTATTGAGTGAACAATCCTACTACATTCCCACCATTGTTGTTTGGCCAAGAAAAACTAACACAAAAACTTGTGAACTAGGTTGCGAAAAGACTGCAAAGATTTTTTGAAAACTTCTACTAGGACTATCAAATCCACTAAAATTACAAACTGCATATTCATTATGAAATTTCTAAAATTTCAAAGTTTTAACTAATTTGGAAAGAAAATTGACAGGATCTTGATAAAGTACCAAAAGTAGGTTAGGGAGAGAACTAGCTACATTATGCCTTGCAAACTACTACTTGGGGGGGGAATCGTCTTCAAAGAATAACCACCTCATCAAAAAATGCATGTCTTCATCTATAGTAGTACTCTAATCAATTGTCTCAACTAGCTGCCTGGGAATTTTGAGTGTCCATATTCCTTCCAACCCCCAGTGGGCTCCACTCTCTCTATGTTGTTCTCCTATCAAAATCCTCTAGCTCCTCCTATTTCACTAGAGTGAGATCCTTCTCCTACTTCATTATTCCGCAAATCCTAGTTGCCCATTCCTCCTACCCATAACCTTAGACTACTTAGCACTTTGCTTATGAACCGAAACTCTCCTTCCCTTCACATAATCTCTCACAATTTTCTTTCCCACCACTCATCATCTATTTGTCCCCTTCAAAGTACCCGAAAATCCTGAGCATTTTGCAACTCTTCTGCATCCATAACAACTTTCCCTCATCTTATGCAACTGAGCAGTGTCTCTCTCATAAATCCCACCCCTAGTGCCTATGTTTTTACGCTATCATGTTGGTTTCATGGAACGACAATAACCTCTCTTTGATCACAAGAATTTTGATCCATGGAGAAATTTCCTTTAATAATCTTCCCTACAAACCTAAGTTCAATATTTCCTCGTCTTTGGAGAAATATTGATGGTTCTCCACAAAAAATTCAATAATGTAACCTTTGAAAGTTGCTTGGACCCAAAAGTCAATAGCTCTAGTTAGTTTAGTATCTAACTGGTGCAATGCGACCAAATCAAATGTGGTCAAATTTCTGAATATTTGGCCATGACTCACACTTCCTGCTTTAAGCTCCTATCTACTTAATTAATTATATAATTCCTCAAGAAATTTACACCAGGACTCATACTTATCACATATAGGTTTTGCATATAGGATTTCCTGCTTAACCCAATCGAAGTTCTTTTGTCTCAACTAAGCTTGTTGTAAGATAAACAAGTCACATTTCTCGCACCACCATTCTTGAATGTTATCCTTGTGAATCCTTGACACCATGATCTAGATCCCCACTTGAAATCAAAGTCATGACAACAAAACCACTTGTTGGGAGAAGAGTTTTGTCGTGTAGACGCAAGGTTCAACCGTAAGTTGGAAACAAAACATTTTGTCGTAGCCTAGCGCAATGCTATAATTCTTAGTCCTTCGCAAAGGAGAAAAGTCTCACCCGAGGCATGCCAATAATTCTTAAATGTTAGAAGGAAGTTTAGACAATGTTGAGATTCAAATCATTGCATACATTAACCACCAATTATTTAATTATATAGGAAGCCCAAAATAAACTCGTGCACATTATAGAAATAAATATATAATAGACTATATAATAAAACGTTACAATTTCTTTTAAAAGGGAATTCATAACATGACAACATTCAATCCAAGAAAATACAAGTATAAGCCTGCAAATCTCCCATTATGTTATATCAAGAACCAAGGAATTACAATGTGGATCTGCGAAGACCATGCAATATTCATTTTAGAATTTCCTCATAGTTAGAAAGAAAGGGACTAAATTATATCACAATACATGAAAAGATATTTCAAACCTTATTATGAAAAAATGTTGGCATAACTCTCTCTCTCTCTCTCTCTCTCTCTCTCTCTCTCTCTAGATCCATGCATCTTTATATAGATTTTATCCTCTTTCTTGATTCGTGCTCGCTTGATCTGGTCCAACTTGATCCCTTTGAAAAAATCCAGGTGCTTTGGTCCATTTGCACTTGATTATTTCATACCTGACACCGATATCCTTCCCATTTTGTTTTGCAAGCCCCAAGATAATCACTTTCTTTCATCGCTTGCCACTTTCTCATTTTTGTTCCGGCCTTCTGACTTGTTTTTCCATCTTCTTTGCCTGCTTTTGTTGATCATCTATGTGACTGTTTTCCAAAAAATATTGATCAAAACTATCCAAAAATGAAGGACCCAACACTTTGGTAGGCTGGGTTGAAAGGATATCTTCTAGGAAAGGATAAATGGTACTCTAAGGATAAGGTATAAGAAAAAATTTCTTCACCTCATTCAGTAAAATATTTTGGGACAACATGCCTCCAAAAATGGGGACGCATGATCTAGATTTGATCACTATATTTTTTTCATCCATCTCAAATTTTCCAAACTGGAAATATTAGAGAAATCAACTCACATGACCAATTTTAGCAATAGGACACAATTTGGAGAATTGAGGTCAAAAATCTTATAGGGCTAGTTTAAGGAATTAAATGATGTATTTTTGTGACATAAATGTTCCTCTTAAGTGTGCTCCCCAAGGTACCATTCTACACTCTAAGTCCTTTTCAATAGTGCAATAATCATGTCAATCAGAGTCCGAATACAAAATTTATGCCTCTCGAAAGTTGAACTATCATTGTTTACCACCATAATTTAAAAGGATGCCATATGAGCCCTCATTACTTATGGAAAATAGCCTATCCACATGGGAAATATGAAGAAGAATCTAGAAGGGTTGAATTGTAACTCATTTTGAAGGTTGAATGGGTCAAATTTAACCCCTAGTTGGCTATTAGATCATGATATAACTACGCCACTAGGGGGTAATGAGTTCCATTCTATTTGCTCACATTTTATTCCATTGTAAATTAGAGTAGCTATGTGCGGAGACAGAGAGAGAGAGAGAGAAAGAGAGAACATAATAGAGGGGATTTGTGTTGTGTAGCATCATGTGCATCACAAGTCTCTCAAAACACCATAGAGAGTGCCTTCTCCTTTGTATTTGTATCATTTACATTCTAGACTAAAGATAACAAAGCAACTTCACCATTTAACTAGGTTTTCTACAGAAATATTTTCCCAGATCATATCTTTGTGTTCATGGTGTTTGATGTTTTCTTTTATTTCAATATCCTCTATTTTATGCATTTTATCTATTGCATGCATAAGAAGAAAAATATTGATTAATAAATCTAGAAATCTAAAGAAAAATTAACCCTCATAATAAAGATTTCATATTTCAATCTATTTTTATTATATCTCTTGTGACAAATTGTCTAGTGGAATATCCATGGTAGTTTATGATCAATTCATTGGTAAAATAAAGGTTGCGTTATTTCTATTAAAATTTATTTTTAAAATATATTTATCTTTTTTTTTTAAGTTATTATGTTAGAATTTTTTAGATTATTTTATAAAATTATGTTTTTAATTTGGTACACATTTTCATTATTAAATTTATAAATTATTTAATAATTTCTATGTATTACCAAATGACATAATAAATGTATTTCATTTTTAATGGATAATTGCTTTTTGGAAGAGATATAAGGATGATGGAGTATTAATAGTGCAAACATTACAAGAAAATGTGTGAGAGTGATAGTACACAAGATTGTTTGCTTTCTTAAGGTAGTATGTGATATATTCATGTCCAATAGATATGACTTACTTTTGATTGTGGTTATGATTTATCTTTTGTAAAATTTTATAAAGGTTATAAATGTTAGAAGGAATTTTCTTAGAAATGAATGAATATTATTAACCCATAGGCTTACCCAAGACCTATGACAGATTGTGTTTGTGTGTTAGTAAGAAGGATACTTCTTGTGGTGGGGGGGGTTTGTTGCAGGGTGAATCGATACTATGTACTTTTTAGCAACATTTAGAATGATTTAAATCATAATCAAGAATAACACAAGAAGTTAAACAATAGATACACCCAAGACAGATGTTTATATGGAAACCAATAAAGGGAGAAAACCAAAATCTTCTTTTTGTATTTAATGCAAACTTCATATAGCTATTACATAAATTGTACTAGTTGTTAGCCTCCTCTTGCAATAGGTTTCATATTTCATGATTGAATGTTTTACATACCAAATATGTCATCTTTTCATGCTGCAAGGTTCCATATTTCCAAGAAGTTCCGTTTTGAAGAATCATAACATTTTTGAAGAGTTTTAAAGATAAGGGAAAGCCAAACAGCTTAATCTTGGCCTCCCTAGGTTTAAATTGCTTGTTTTAGAAGATAGAGAATGAATATCTGTCCAAACAGCTTAAGCTTGGCAGATGAGTAGATAGGCAGAGAAACAAGGGCGCTCAACTGTTTAATCTAAGCCCTGGAAGAGATAAGGGTACATTTAGATAGGAGGGCAGTCAAAAGAAAAGAAGATAATCAGGGTCTGCAAGTCTAAGTGCACCCAAACCAAAAAGAAGAAAAAATGTTAGGTAAGTAGGCTGGGTAGGCAGTTTTGAGCTTGCAAAATGAATAAGTGTGATCAATTTTATATTTCAAAGTGTTATTTTACTTCAGATCACAAATACAAGGCAATTTTCCCTTGGAGCAGCTCAAGCGAGGCATGATTAACTTCCTTTTCTTCCTTTATCCCAAATCATTCACTAAATTCCCCTAAAGATGTTAAGATCTGCGTGATATCTTTAAAAATTCATCATGTTCCACAGCACTTGCCTAAGCAAAGATCTGCTTTGCTTAAGGATGCTTATATTTCTTATACAGGTCCAGTTTCCCCTTTAAAGCCTAGGATTTCTATCCTTAGTGCTTTCTTCACAAAATTCATATTAACTTTTAAAACCTATTATGTAAATCCCTCCTGATTTCCCCTTCCCATACTAAAAAATATAGTAAAAATCCCCATTATTTACATATCCCCACCTCTGGTTGAAATATAACCATAAATATTGCTTGGGAATTGCTAAGTTTACTTGAAACTTAGTAAGAACCCTCACTTTGCTCAAAAACCATCTTCCTAAGGTGTTTGGACTCCTTCCAAACACAAAACCCCCCTTCAAATGATATCGGACCCCTTCCGAGGCCTCAAGAACCCTTCCAAAGCTTTAAAAGGGCCTTTTCCGATCACATAAATCATTCTCCGATCGCATTAACCCTCTTCCGATTGAGTGTTTCCTCCTCCGATAAATTTTCCTCCCCTCCGACGTGATATCACTGTCGGAGGTCGCAGCATTCATTCATCAGCCCCCTTTTATAACTCCCCGATATCAATTGGCCGATGTGATTTCGCGATCGACAGTTGCAAGTTTTCTGTACCTGTATATATATTCCCCCCTCTCATCCGCCGACACGATATTGCCATCGCACCCAAAAGCATATCGCATCGTGATCCACTCATTATCGCAATCGCATCATTTATGCATATATACCTCCGCTTCTCCATAAAACTTGGTTCTATTGCAAAAACTTAAGTTTTACCGCTAACCTCATTCTACTGCAATATATATGGAATTTCCGCAATATTTCCCATTTTCACACAGCTGCATGCCTTATCGCTTTTCCGATATCGGCGATCGCTCCCATCACCTCGCACATATAAAAGCCATCGTCCCCTATCCCTGCCGATTGCCGATCGCTAATTTAATCCTTGCCGTACTGCCATGTCACCCTGCCACATCACCCTGCCACTTCACTGTCGTACTGGGACCCACTGCTGATGTCATGCTGACGTTATCACTGAAAGAAGACGCAAAGGGTGCAAATCGCAGCAAAGGATGCCCGGAATGAAAAACTGAAGCAGTTTTCGATGCGCGATTAGCGCTTAGCGTTAATCGCACATCGCTAAGAAAAAATGATCAAAATGGAAGGCCGCCTGTTGCTCAGCTACCAGCAGGCCCAAAAACTCTCAGTTTGATAGATTTTCTTCATTTATATTCGTATTCAACTCGGCCAGCGCCGATAGCATTCCAGGGGTCACGAAATTCATTTGTAGTAGCCGTTTTTGCCTTGAAAGGGCAGAAAAGGAGCGATTTGACAGTTTCAAACACATCAATGGAGAGAAAGCGGCCCGATTCAACTGTAAAAGAGTATCAGAGGAAAGCTGAAGCCCCGATTAAATTGAAGAGTATCATTGAAGCGGAAAAGAGTATCAGATCATCAATACCAAAGCAGGTGAACATTAAAGGCCTCCAAGCAAAGTCAAAGAAAGCAGTGAAGCCATTTAAGGCTCTCAGATCACAGTTAATGCACATCAAAGCCCAAAGCATAGTTATTGTAGAAACACTACATCGAGCCACCAAGGACACCATATTAACTCATTTTGATACAGCTGCCTCCAGCGCAGCTCAAATAGATATCTTCTTGCATTAATTTTAGGACAAGACTAGATTAAAGAACTCATTTCCCTCAGATCTATTTAAGATCTGCTGTAATAGATATTTTTAGATATTTTCCCGATATAAACCACCCTAATTCATTGTTTAAAGGGGGGGTTGGTTGATAATCCTAATTCGGGACTCACACTATATGTTTGAGAATTTCCATAATCAAAGACTGCTGAAAAGCTTGGAGGATGGACTGTCTGTTGTGTTATTAATGGTTGAAGAGTGAAATATAGAATTCTTGCGCTGCTACATGGCCCAATAAGTGTTTCTTACCTCTGTTTTCAATTCATATATGTTTCTATCATACATATATCACCATCTAAGTTACAGAAAGAAAGATTAGCTTAGAATTTTCTTGGATGCACTCTATGCTCAGTTTTTGTGACTTCTATATGTTTTCTTCTGATTTAGGCATAAATATGAATTCCTCATGGCTCGTATTTGCTCTATTTCATTCATGTATGACTGTTATTTAGGAATTCTTGACTGCTCCTAGATATAGTTCACTCACCTTCCCTCTGTTAAGCTGAATGAGAGATTCTTAGTTGCCTTTCATTCCTTAGCCTTCATTTCATCCTTTTAGCTTGAATGATTGTTTCATGTGTAGCTATCCTACTCTATATTCCTCTTGTGACCAAGAAAACGCACCAGCAGCCCAACTCCATGACTCCATGCCCAATGGTTTGAACCTCTCACACTATGCATGCCTCCCTACTTGAAAACATCAATCATCCCACCAAAATCAAAACAAAACCCATGTATACCATAACTAGCCTAAAATCAACCCAAAACAAATTTAAATTTTAAAGAGAGAGCCCTCTCTGACTACAGGTAGGCTAGGACCTGTAGCCCAAAGATTGGTTTGTGGTTACCTCGGCCGTATCCCTTAAGGAGCCAAGGGACAACCTGAGTGATAACATCATTGGCGACTCCGCTGGGGACTTATTCAGAAAATTCCAAAAAACAAGTTAGAAGCTGGCTCCCAAGAAGAAAACACATAATACTAGGTCAAATCTAGACCCAAATCCACCAGTTGTTTTTGAAAATCCCAATTTAATCTCTATAAACCTTAGCAAACAAAAACAAGAAGAGGTTGTTGATTCTAGTCCTGAAACAGTTCAACCAAGCTGTTTTCCAACCCTTGTTAAAGTTTTTTTTCATTCAACCACTACTTCCCCTTGTTTATCATCCACCTCTCCAAGCACCTTTTCCACACCTCCATTCACTGCGCATACTACCACTACCACTACTGTTATTACAACTCTTCCAGTTGTTCCAGTTGTTCCACTTATCCCTGTAAATATGGCTAACAGATATGCACCCTTACAGTTACCTGCAAATCCAGGGGCTATGCCTCAGGATTATCAAACTAAAATCACATACTTTGATGCTACTGGTTCTGGCACAGCCCTGCAACATACCAAGAAAATGTAGGACTATTTTGAGAGTTATGAAATAGATGATGATAGTGTAAGAATGAAGATTTTTGTCCAAAGTTTAACAGGAGATGTAAGGCCTTGGTTTAGAGCACTTGCTGCAAATTCCATAGCTGACCCAGAGGCCCTTTACCAAACATTTCTTAACAGATGGGAGAAGAAGAAGGACCCTCTGCACATATTATCCGAGTATGACACTATCAAAAGAGGCCCTCAAGAAGCTGTCTTAGACTATTGTGCCAGGTTTAACAATGTTTACAACGCTATTCCACAAAACCTTAGACCTCCACCTGATCTTGCTTTATACAAATTCCCTGATGGATTTGATTCAGACATGGCTTATCAGTTAAGGGAAAGAGCCCCTCAAACCTTAGCAGACATGCAGAATGTAGCTGTTAGTGTGGAGGCAAATCTGATTGCCAAGCGAAATAGAGCAAGAGCTGAGAGAAGAACCACTTTCAAAGATGAACCTTCAGCCTTTGAGCAAAAATTGGACACAATCATCAAAGGTATGGACAACTTTGAAAATAGAATGGGAACTATTGAAAGAAAAGCCTCATGGGAAGAACAGCAAAACAATCCTATTAGAAATCCAAACTTTAGAAAAAATCAGAACCCAAACGTTAGAAGGGCAAATCCAGACCATGATATAAGACCTCCTTTTCATGAAAACTATGTTGAAGCTTCCACATCTAATGAGCAGATAGAGGACACTCACATAAACTTGATGGGTTTGAAGAGTGAACAACAAGTATTCCTAACCAAAGAAGACCAAGATGACCATGATATAAATCAATTTCAGATCAAGTCTGGAAAGTCATTTGACTTCAAACAAGGCTATGATTCAGCTGTCTACGAAGTCAATAAAAAATACAAACCGAGAACAAGAACCATTGATGTGTCTGATCCCATCAAGCCAAAGGATGCCAAGTAGCTTAAGAAAGTAAAAGACAAGGCTACTTGCTGATAAAACAGACCCAAAATTAAAAGAAGTGACCATATAGGATGTATCTGACATGCAACCCTCTAAAAACTAGCCTTTTGTATCCTTTCCATCAAAGGACAATGTAAATAGCACTCCTCAAAGCCTTCCAAAAACAGAACAATCTCAAGAAGTCACCCATAACCAAGAGAAGATCACTAAAGATACAATTGAAAAGGGAAAATCTGCTAGTCACAATACTAAAACACAGTCAGAAAAACCGTTTGATTTAGAAGTAGAAATTGGTAAATTAAAGATATCTATTCCTCTCTCTGAGCTTGCCAAACATGATGTGTACAGACAGCAAATCAAAAGATCACTGCAAATACCAGAGAATAGGGATGATGTTAATGTCTTAGATAATCAACCTGAATTACTTTTTGGCCCTGAAGTCAATGGTAAATCAGGACATGGAGCTGTTCTACCCTTTTATGTCAGTTTGCACATTCATGATAAAGTGTTGCACAATGCTATGTTTGATTTAGGTGCTTCACACAATTTGATGCCCAAAGCTGTAATGGAGAAGCTAAACCTTGATGTCACTAGACCCTACAAAGACTTATTCTCATTTGATTCTGGTCAGGTCAAGTGTTTAGGCTTAATCAAAGACCTTTGTGTGTCTTTAGTCCAATTTCCCAACAAAACGATCCTAATGGACGTGGTGGTTGCTGACATTCCACCAAAGTATGGCATGCTCTTATCAAGATCTTGGGGAGCAAAACTCCAAGGATCTCTGCAGCTAGACCTCGTCTATGCCACTATTTCAGTCTTTGGACAACCAAAGAGACTGTATAGAGAAACATTGATGAAGTATGTGGTAAGTAGTGAGGAAAAACCCCAAAACTTTCCCATTTACTCAATCCATTCTGATATGGATTCCTTTATATTGTTCAATAATGATAGCTGCCCTCTCACTGATGAGAAGCCTCTGCCTTTAGAACAAGAAACATGCATCAATCAAGAGTCAGTTGCCCATACCAGTCAAACTGTTAAAACAATTAGTGCAACCAGTATACAAGAAGAACCACATGAAGCACAAAACCTAGGCCCACCTAATCCTAAAATGACTGAAACTCTTAATACTAACCACAAGCAAGAAATCACATGGTATTTAGATTTTGATGGTTCTGTTAATAAGCTAGGAGCAGGGGTAGGAATATGGATTCACAATACAAATAATAGCCATGCAGAGGGTCATGCTTACAGACTAAACTTCAAATGCACCAATAACATGGCAGAGTATGAAGCTCTCTTATTAGGCCTTAAACTGCTCAAAGCTCTAGGAGTTGCAAAAGTGACCATTCTAGGTGACTCCGATTTGATCATTCAACAGATGAAGGGTAACTTTGTTACTAATGACAATAGGCTGAGAGCTTATAGGTTTGTTGCCACAGAAATACTTAATTCCTTCACCGAATCCAAGCTTGCTAAGATTTCTAGAAACCATAACGTGCATGCTCATAGTCTAGCTACTTTTGCTAGCACTTGTAGGCTGCCTTTTGAGCCCAATTACCACTTTACTGCTGAGATAAAGCACATGCCTGTTGTCCCTAACAATATCAAAGATTGGCAAGTGTTTGAGAACGATGCTCAAATCAAAAATTTTCTTACGTTACAGCAAGAATTCTCAAGCTTAAACATTGATGAAGATGCCATGAATGACCTACAACAGCAAATGAGCCAAAATGAGCAAACTATAACAGCTGAAACAACGAATCAAATGCTGCACCCAACCATTTTTTATGAGAAAAACATGCAAGAGCTGAAGCAAATGCATTCAGAAAAAATAGCTGAAGCAGAGGCCGAAGTGATTGATTTAAAAGACAATTTTTTACCTGTTGGCCTCACTCCATTAGAAGACATATTTGATTCAAACGATGTCCCCAAAAAGCCAAAGATGTAGCCCTTAAACACTGTTGTGGAAGACTGTAATATTGGGACAGAAAAGAAGCCTAGAATGATTAAACTGTCCAAGCCTTTGCCTCTCGATCAAAAACCAAAATATGTTGATTTATTTAAAGAGTTTCAAGATGTATTTGCCTGGAGTTATGAGGACCTTAAGTCCTATGACACCTCCGTTATTCAACTTACCATTCCCTTAAAGCCAAATCAAAAGTCCTTCAAACAGAAACTAAGGAGGATCAATCTTGTGCTTCTCCCTTTAATTGAGAAAGAAGTAAAAAGAATGTTTGAGGCTGGTATCATAGCACCCATTAGATTTTCAGAATGGGTATCCAATATTGTTCCCACAAGGAAGAAAACAGGGGAGATTAGACTATGCGTGGACTTGAGAAATCTGAACCAAGTCTCCCTTAAAGATCACTACCCTCTGCCAAAAATGGACCACATTCTACAAAGAGTAGTGGGGTAGTCAAGAATTTCTTTTCTAGACGGCTTTTCATGTTTTAATCAAATACTTGTTCACCCGGATGACCAAGATAAGACAACCTTTACAACACCATGGGGAACATTTAAGTATGTGAAGATGCCTTTCGGACTAAAGAATGCAGGTGCTACCTTTCAAAGGGCCATGGACATTGCATTTGCCAAAGAAATCCATGATTTCCTAGTGGTTTACCTTGATGACCTTACTCGTTTCTCAAAATATGATCAAGAGCACCTAAAACATTTGAGACAAGTGTTCCTAACCTGTAGGAAATATGGCATTTCCTTAACTCCTAAAAAATCTCTCTTCGACCTAGAAGAAGGCAAATTGCTAGGCCATATCATTTCAAAAGATGAGATTAGAATTGATCCTGAAAGAATTCAAGCCATCTTGTAAATCCCTTATCCGAGAAACATCAAAGAATTGCAAGCATTCCTAGGAAAGATCAATTTCCTACGGAGATTTATCCCAAACTTGGCTGAGCTGATACGAATGCTAAATAAAATTTTAAAGAAGGATTCCAAGGTAAAATGGACTTTAGAGGCCAAGCAAGCCTTTGAGGGCATAAAATCTACCTTAACCCAAGCCCCAATCCTCACAAGTCCTCAATTTGATAAGGATTTCATCATTTTTTCATTTGCGTCTGAACACACCATTGCTGTTGTCCTTTTTCAGAAAGATGATCAGGGAAATGAAAAGCCAATTGCATTTTTCAGCCGAGCCCTTAGAGATGCACCCTTGAAGTACCAAATCATGGAGAAGCAAGCATATGCCCTTGTTAAAGCAATCAAAGATTTCATAATTTACATTTTATATTCACATGTGATTGCTTATGTGCCAAATGTTGTTGTAAAAGACATATTAACCCAAGAAGGCATAGAAGGCAAAAGAGGCAAATGGATTGCCAATATCCTTGAGTATGACATTGAGATAAAACCCACCAAGCTGATAAAGGGACAAGGTTTAGCCAAACTGATGTCCGAAACCAATTTCTGAGCCTTAGACATTAATCAACTGGACAATGAACAGGAGTTGGCGACTCCACAGATCAGTCAAGCTTTTTTTCAATCCCCTTGGTATGCTGATATATGTTTTATATTGTTAAACCTGTGTGCTCCTCCAGGGTTGTCCAAAACCAAAAAGAGATTTTTAAAGATGAAAGCATCAAAGTTTTGTGTCTTAGATAGTGCCCTGTTTTGGAAAAATCATGAAGGAATATTGTTGAATTGTCTAACTATGAATGAAACTGACAGTGTCATGAAATAATTCCATGCAGGGGACTGTGGAGGGAACTTATATTAGAAGTCCACTGCTGACAAGATACTCAGGGCTGGTTTCTATTGGCCCTCTTTGTTTGCTGATGTGAGAAAGTTTGCTGTTTCATGCCACAAATGCCAAATCTTTGAAGGCAAAAGAAAGCTTCTGCCCTTGCCCCTTAAGCCCATTTCAACCGAGAAGCCTTTTCAACAATGGGGTCTTGACTTCATTGGAGAAATCCACCCATCCTCTTCTGGCCAACATAAGTGGATTCTAACAGCCACAGATTACTTTACCAAGTGGATTGAAGCCATCCCATGTAGGTAAGCCAATGACTCCACCATTATCCAATTCCTTGAAACCAACATTTTGTCCAGATTTGGCTATCCTGAGAAGATCATTACAGATAACGCTGCTGCATTCAAATCCAAGAAAATGATCAGCTTTTGCCACAAATTCCACATTACCTTGGGTCACTCCATAGCCTATTACCCTCAAGGTAATGGCTTGGCCGAATCATCCAACAAGAGTCTGATTAACATCTTTAAGAAAGTCTTGGAGGAGAACAAGAAGAACTGGCACAAAAAGCTTGTAAATGCCCTATGGGCAGACAAATTGTCAACCAAGAGGTCCATAGGGATGAGCCCATATGAGTTAGTCTATGGAATGGAGGCCAAGTTCCCTTCTTCTTTGGGAATCCCTGTTATCAAATTGCTGCAAGAGATTCAGGTAGAACCAAATGATATCCAAAGAAGAATAAAACAAACTATCCATTTGCAACAAACAAGAGAGAAAGTGTACGACAGAGCTCAGATCTTACAAGAGAAGCTCAAGAAAATGTTTGACAAAAGAACCAAGGCTAAAGATTTTTGCATAGGCAACAAAGTCTTAAGATGGGATTCAAGAAGGGAGGACAAAGGAAAGCACGGCAAGTTCGATTTCCTGTGGAAAGGCCCCTTTATTATTTTTGTTGTTCAAGGCAGTGAAACATATTTTCTGAAGAGTTTGGATGGCATCATAGCTGAAGAAGGCCCTGTCAATGGCCGAATGCTAAAGCACTATCATAATCCCGTTTGTTGAACGCAGCACAGCTCTATATACTATCTGTACATTAATATTTGTATTTTCAACACTTTTTCTTTTTAGCAGGCCAATAAGAGGGAACTACGTAGCAAATTTTGAAGGAAAGATCAGAGAAAGCTCTATTTTCAGGTCTCTGTTCTTTGAAATATATTTACAAGCACCCAAAAGGCAAGAGGGAGAATTTCAGTTTACAACAACAATTGAAGATCAAGGCATTCTGACCTGCTGTTCTCGGCTTTTCATCTTGAAAAACCATCCCCAAGTGGAGCCACTGTTAGCCTCCTATTGCAATAGGTTTCATATTTCATGACTGATTGTTTTACATACCAAATATGTCATCTTTTCATGCTGCAAGGTTCCATATTTCCAAGAAGTTCTGTTTTGAAGAATCATAACATTTTTGAAGAGTTTTATAGATAAGGGAAATCCAAACAGCTTAATCTTGGCCTCCCTAGGTTTAAATTGCTTGTTTTAGAAGATAGAGAATGAATATCTGTCCAAACAGCTTAAGCTTGGCAGATGAGTAGATAGGCAGAGAAACAAGGGCGCTCAATTATTTAATGAGCCCCGGAAGAGATAAGGGTACATTTAGATAGGAGGGTAGTCAAAAGAAAAGAAGATAATCAGGGTCTGCAAGTCTAAGTGCACCCAAACCAAAAAGAAGAAAAAATGTTAGGTAAGTAGGCTGGGTAGGCAGTTTTGAGCTTGCAGAATGAATAAGTGTGATCAATTTTATATTTCAAAGTGTTATTTTACTTCAGATCACAAATACAAGGCAATTTTCCCTTGGAGCAGCTCAAGCGAGGCATGATTAACTTCCATTTCTTCCTTTCTCCCAAATCATTCACTAACTTCCCCTAAAGATGTTAAGATCTGCTTGATATCTTTAAAAATTCATCATGTTCCATAGCACTTGCCTAAGCAAAGATCTGCTTTGCTTAAGGATGCTTATATTTCTTATACAGGTCATGTTTCCCCTTTAAAGCCTAGGATTTCTATCCTTAGCGCTTTCTTCACAAAATTCATATTAACTTCTAAAACCTATTATGTAAATCCCTCCTGATTTCCCCTTCCCATACTAAAAAATATAGTAAAAATCCCCATTATTTACATATCCCCTCCTTTGGTTGAAATATAACCATAAATATTGCTTGGGAATTGCTAAGTTTACTTGAAACTTAGTAAGAACCCTCATTTTGCTCAAAAACCATCTTCCTAAGGTGTTTGGACTCCTTCCAAACACAAAACCCCCGTTCAAATGATATTGGACCCCTTCCGAGGCCTCAAGAACCCTTCCAAATCTTTAAAAGGGCCTTTTCTGATCACATAAATCATTCTCTGATCGCATTAACCCTCTTCCGATTGAGTGTTTCCTCCTCCGATGAATTTTCCTCCCCTCCGATGTGATATCGCTGTCAGAGGTCGCAGCATTCATTCATCGGCCCCCTTTTATAACTCCCCGATATAAATTTGCCGATGCGATTTTGCGATCAGCTGTCACAAGTTTTCTGTACCTGTATATATATGCCCCCCTCTCATCTGCCGACATGATATTGCCATCGCACCCGAAAGCATATCGCATCGCGATCCACTCATTATCGCAATCGCATCATTTATCCATATATACCTCCGCTTCTCCGTAAAACTTGGTTATATTGCAAAAACTTAAGTTTTACCGCTAACCTCATTCTACTGCAATATATATGGCATTTCCGCAATATTTCCCATTTTTGCACAGCCGCATGCCTTATCGCTTTTCCGATATCGGCGATCGCTCCCATCGCCTCGCACATATAAAAGCCATCGCCCCCTGTCCCCGCCGATTGCCAATCACCGATTTAATCCCTGCCGTACTACCACGTCACCCTGCCACATCACCTTGCCATGTCACTGCCATACTGGGACCCACTGCTAACGTCACTCATCACTGAAGGAAGGCGCGAAGGGCATAAATCGCAGCAAAGGATGCCCAGAATGAAAAACTGAGTTATTTTTCGATGCGCAATTAGCGCTTAGTGCTAATCGCACATCGCTAAGAAAAAATGATCAAAATGGAAGGCCACCTGTTGCTTGGCTACCAGCAGGCCCAAAAACTCGCAGTTTGACAGATTTTCTTCATCTATATTCGTATTCAACTCGGCGAGCACCGATAGCATTCCAGGGGTCATGAAATTCATTTGCAGCAGCCTTTTTTGCCTTGAAAGGGAAGAAAAGGAGCGATTTGACAGTTTCAAACACATCAAGGGAGAGAAAGTAGCCCAATTCAACTGTAAAAGAGTATCAGAGGAAAGATGAAGCCCCGATTAAATTGAAGAGTATCAGTGAAGCGGAAAAGAGTATCAGATCAGCAATACCAAAGCAGGTGAACATTAAAGGCCTCCAAGCAAAGTCAAAGAAAGCGGTGAAGCCATTTAAGGCTCTCAGATCACAGTTAATGCACATCAAAGCCACTCAAGAGCAGGGAATCAAAGCCCAAAGCACAGTTATTGCAGAAACACTACATCGAGCCACCAAGGACACCATATTAACTCATTTTGATACAACTGCCTCCAGCACAGCTCAAATAGATATCTTCTTGCATTTTTTTCAGGACAAGATTAGATAAAAGAACTCATTTCCCTCAGATCTGTTTAAGATCTGCTGTAATAGATATTTTTAGATATTTTCCCTATATAAACCACCCTAATTCATTGTTTAAAGGGGGGGTTGGTTGATAATCCCGATTCGGGACTCGCACTGTATGTTTGAGAATTTCCATAATCAAAGACTGCTGAAAAGCTTGGAGGATGGACTGTCTGTTGTGTTATTAATGGCTGGAGAGTGAAATATAGAATTCTTGCACTGCTACATGGCCCAATAAGTGTTTCTTATCTCTGTTTTCAATTCATATATGTTTATATCATACATATATCACCATCTAAGTTACAGAAAGAAAGATTAGCTTAGAATTTGCTTAGCTGCACTCTATGCTCAGTTTCTGTGACTTCTATATATTTTCTTCTGATTTAGGCATAAATATGAATTCCTCATGGCTCGTATTTGCTCTATTTCATTCATGTATGACTGTTATTTAGGAATTCTTGACTGCTCTTAGATATAGTTCACTCACCTTCCCTCTGTTAAGTTGAATGAGAGATTCTTAGTTGCCATTCATTCCTTAGCCTTCATTTCATCCTTTTAGCTTGAATGATTGTTTCATGTGTAGCTATACTGCTCTATATTCCTCTTGTGACCAAGAAAATGCACCAGCAGCCCAACTCCATGACTCCATGCCCAATGGTCTGAACCTCTCACACTATGCATGCCTCCCTACTTGAAAACATTAATCATCCCACCAAAATCAAAACAAAACCCATGTATACCATAACTAGCTTAAAATCAACCCAAAACAAAGTTAAATTTTAAAGAGAGAGCCCTCTCTGACTGCAGGTAGGCTAGGACCTGCAGCCCAAAGATTGGTTTATGGTTACCTCGGCCGTATCCCTTAAGGAGCCAAGGGACAACTTGAGTGATAACACTAGTGCCAACCAAAAGGAAGCACCAAATGTGTCATTTTCAAGAACCCACTTGTACAAGACACCAACCGCTAATCTTTATAGGCACCAACTTGAAAGAAGCTTCAGGCCTGTGATATGCAAGGACCTACTTGCACAACTTTCAAATCCCTTTTTAATTAAGTTTCAAGCTCATATCTATAGTATATAATTGAAATATTTTTAATACAATTTTCCAAATGACATATCTGTCTCTTCAGGCTTTATATTTACATATTTCTTCTATTTATATAATTTAATTAAAACACTTCAAAAACCTAGATCTTTGATCCTTTTTCCAACTTGACTCTCAAAGTGTTCAAATCCATGATATATTCCTACGCAACTAACAATCCTTTCCTCAACTTATTGATTCAATTAAATCTCTTGGAGAATCTTATTTGTTGGTCAATTTTTCCTTAAGTTTCATTTCTACAACTTGAATTTCACACTTTATTTCTACACCTTGAATCTCACACTTTAGATCCACAAATCTCAATCTCGTTTGTCCTTCATAACTCGATCACGCAACAAAATCTTACCTTTGTACTTTTATTTTCTATTTCTAATTTTCTTATGAACTTCTTCATCAATCTAGTTGTGATCTTCTCTCCTTTTGTTTTCTATTTCTAATTTTCTTATGAACTTCTTCATCAATCTAGTTCTAACCTTCTCTCCTTTATTCTCAACAAACTAAAGAGTGTCTTTCTTAAATGTAGAATCTACCTTCTTAATCTTCAACCCCACACTAATCACGTTGACAATTCTTTCTTATATATCCAATATCAATTTCTTAACTGCTAGACCCAATTTTTTTATATTTTTTAATAATATTTTATTTTACAACTTCGAATACCAGATGCCTAAAACTATTCATTAATTGTCTTTCTGCAATTTAAGGCTTAACTTGTGAGCCTAACCCCTTTGACTTCCACCTAGTGTGATTATTTGTCATCATAACATTGTCCATAACTAACTATCACCTGTGAAGCCATGTCATTGCGATGACATGAACATGTGTCATCACTTGAAATTTCCAAGTCACTATTGCCTAATGCGATGATATTTTCTCTATCAACCTTTGAATTATGTATAAGCTGAATTTTACATGTTGAACCTTGAGCTTGTAGAATTGCTGACTTTTATTAAAACCATTAGATAAAAACGTTTACAACCGTAGAATCACATCGTGTGCAAGTTTACATGATAAATTTCGCACTTATTCACATCCAATATCAATTATGGACCGTTAAACTAAAATATTCTCCACTTTGGATGATATTGATTTGTGTACCACTCAACTTCTGTGCAGGTGCAGATTGATGTAAAACAAGCTTAACCATTAGTTTTTGTCACAGGTTGGACTAATGGTTAGCCTCTCCGTAGGTTGAAATTCGATATTAAACCTGAGTTGTTGATCTAAATATTTTTCTTCTATATGATTTCATCATGCTATGGGATGTGCATTAGTCCTCACACATGTTTGCATCCAATATTACTCCTAGATTGTTGGATCAAAATGATTCTTGTCATTGGATCTCATCATGCAACGGTTTACACGATAACCTATTCACATGTTATACACCCGACGGATATAAGAATCCTTGATCTTTCTTGTGAATATGACTCTTAGCCATTGATATGCTTTCTCTTTTAACTTCACCAAAAAACTTATGATTTCGTTGTGCTCAACTTACCCACACTTATGCAATTTATGAATGGTCTAACGAGATAAATACTCCACATCCTTTAGTACGATCAGCTAAAGTCTGGATCCTTGAATTTGGCTATGCAACAACACACATTCATGCAATGATAATAATATAATGATGAAGCCACCCCTAAGCTTGAAACAAGTATTGTTCACTCATGTTTTTTTAGAAATTTGTGATGGAATTGAACCTCCTCAAGAAATTTTAATCTAAATCAAGAGACACAATTCTACTCTATTGATCTACGAAATTCAATTCATAGTTTAGAACAACAATCTCATACATGTAATGAAAAATAACAGACATGCACAATATTTTTTCTAGGGGAACCCAAATGGGAAAAACCGCTCAAGCCTCTTACATTATTAAGATGAATAAAGATGTATTACAATTACTTGCCCGCATTGAGCACAACGTGCAAGTGAACAACTTCTCTCTCTACTTAATGAGAAGATCTAATACAGAATTAGTCAATTTTTGCCTTTGCTTCATCCTCTATTTCCTTGCGTAATTCCTAGAGAACTAGCCCCTATTTTTTAGAAGTTTTTCTCCAATTGATTGCACAATTCTCAAGGTTTGATCATTTGACTGCATGCAACACCTCTACACTCAAACTAGTTTACAAATGCTTGTTACATTGCCTTGGAATCTCCACCATAGTTAGGAAATTGAATTCTCTACATGCACTAGTTATTTTAGGTTTATTGATCAGTTAACTAGATGATCACTGAGTTAGACTGTTGTCCCACTACACAACTGACCTTCTGTTAGTTCCTCCAATTGTTCGAACTAGTTTAACTGAACTCAAGTGGATATAACTGAACTGGATCACCAAAATTTAGCAATCACACATGCCTAATTGAAATCCAAGCCCTCTAACGCGAATTTACTGAGCTAACTAAGTGATAAGAGCCATGCCACACATGTTAACTACATCCAAGTTGTCTGTTGATGTGGAAGTTTGAATTTTCTCAATTTGACCAAGGTAAAGTCAAATTGAGACTTTCTTGCTTCACTTCTCAACACTCCCTTTTAGCAAGAAAGGGATTATCAACCACCCCTATCCTACAGTTATGGAACTCGAACATCCCTCTTGACAAAGCCTTTCTCAAGATATCAATATCTTGTTCCTCTATCAGAATGTATTGTAGTAACATTATCTGCCTCTGCACACAGTCCCATAAATGGTGATATCATATATCTATATGCTTGGATCGATCATGAATTTTGGATTCTCAGAGAGTTTTATGCAACTCTGATTATCACAATAGATCGCAGTTAGATCCATCATCTAACCAAATAGTCCCATAAGTATCTTTCTCATCTGATTATGCAACTCTGATTGTCACACGGAATCTGTCAAGGGTGCGGACACGACTGACCTTCCTAGAAGTCTAAGACATTCTAATGACAAACAAGACAAAATGGAGTGATCTTTCTCTAAATACACCTTTTACAACATGAAAACTACAAGTGTTTAGGCTTACCTTATTCCAAAACGCTGTTGTTGAAGTCCGTTCTTGACGATCCGGATGAGCTCCTCCTTCAAGTCAATTCCTGCAACCACAAACAATCAAACAATTACCAAGCACTTGCATTTCATATAATAAAACATATATTCAACATGCAGACCAAGGAACACATGAAATAACTCATTAACACAAGCTATTGAGAAAAATAAACCAGTTTGTATTAATAACGAAACAAAGAAACTCTTACAACCTGGCCTTGGTGTTGTGCAAGTTCCTCCCAGGGTCCATCAAGGGTTTTCCTCTACTTTGACAAAGCTCACCCTCTCCCAAGTAGAATCAAGTGAAGACAATCTCTCCTCACAAAGGCTCTAATGGAAGACCTAAATCCTGCAGCATTTACCCAAAGAAAATGTATAGCTCCAACCTCTTCTCCTTTTGGCTCAATGCCTTTATTTATAGTGCTGTAAAGAGGTTATTCAGGTCCACTATCAATGGGATCATCCCCCTCTATGGGTGGGATAGCTCCCTTATTGATGGGATAAGTTCCCCTTTAATAGAGATACATGAACCAACTGGAGGCGCATCCATTTCATCAAACCGACCTCTAGAATGTTCTAGAAGTAACCACAAGTAACTTTTTCAAGATAAAACTCGCGCATTTTGCCTTTTACAGAGGGACGCACCTGTCCCTTAACATACAGAGCGTCCATGGACGCAGATTTTGTGAACATGGTCAGCGTCCCCGCAGGTAAGGCTAGAGAGAACCTGCGACCCCAGAGATAAACATAGTTTTTACAAGACTTTCTCTCTTCTTTGAGTTTGAGATGGATAACAGAGGCATGAGACTTGCCTAAGAGGGTAGCATGACTGTTGATTTGAGCCATACTAACTGTAAGTAGTCAAGGTGACATTTTTTAGTGTAACAGATTGCCCCCTAAAGTGCGAAGCCTGGAATAGAATAGGGTTTTGTAATTCTAGGAAGGGTGAAGCGCTTTATCATTTCAAGGATTGCCTTGTGGATGGCCTGGTTGGAACCTGCAATTTTCAACACAAAATACATGGATAAGATTATATCATCACTGAGGTAGGCATTCCCATACTCAGATTTAAAACTTTAACTAATGGACTAACTATTCTGATACAGGAATGATCTTGCAGTACATCATTTTTATAGACTTTTGTAGACACAGTATGGACGCAGCCATCTGTTTATGATTAGTCTACATAGACAATGAATACAAAACTCCTCGCAGCCTGGATGGTAGAAACTAGATCCAGGGTCTTCACTTCTACTTCCCGAATTGGTACGATTCTAGCCATGTGATTAAATGATTCGATGTCGAACATGGTAGAAACCACTTGATTACCAGTCAATGATGTAAACTGTTAACAAGCGTGAGAGAAACCACCAGTAATGTCAATGGTCCTCAAAGTACCAAGCACAACCCGTGAAATGTGAATAGATGTTTTGATGTCGAACACTTCACGGAATCCTTTGATCGAAAGTCAATGATGTAAACTGACGTCAAAGGCGAGAAACCTGCCATTGATGCATGCAGACTTCAAGGTACTGTCGATTCCTAAGTCATCTTTCTAGATAATGTGTCGATGTCGATAGAAAGCGACCCGTTGCAGGCAAGCCCGCAACACGAAATCATTGTTCAAGTTGAAGAAATGTTGCTGTAAGGACTGACTCAGGGATGGTCAAATGGATGACAAGTATTTTGCAGATGAAAGTTTTGCTTGCAGACCTCTTGAACACATAACGACACAACAGATGGTTTGGTGACGAATAACTCAAAGTTGATCCCTGAACCCGGTTAAAGATTTTCAAAGTGATTTGGTCAACTGTGAGGTAAAAGATTTCCCAACCCAGGTGAATGAAAAGTGTCGTGTTCAAGAGCGGTAATAAAGTTTCTTCTGAGACAAAAGGTGACAAATAGGTTCATTCTTCTCTTTTTTTTTCCCCACCATTTCTGGCAAGTACCTCTTTATTTTTAACAAGCTTGAGGAGGATAACATATGCTTGATTATAAGCTCATCCTTCGGACGAGTCCAACCTAGTTTAAATTCGAACCCTAGGAAGGAGTGGTTCGTTCCTGTTTGTAATTGAACAGGTCCTCTACTGTAAAAGTTTAACGAGCCCAGTATAGGAGAAACTCGGCGTTTTTCAATTTTAGAGAGTCTGAAAAAACTAAAGGAGACTCCACGTTGAACTTTTTCGTATATTTGTGTCCCTCAAGCCCGAAAAAGTATAAAATAATACCTGGGGGAACCGCTTGATCTTGCGACCAAGGAGTACTTTCATAATAGTGTCGTTAACCTGAAAAGTAAAAAGCGATCAAGGACACGTCGTTTTATTTCCTTATCGAGTTCGAAACGACAAAAACCCGGCAATCTTTTCCTGATTTTGCGGTCAGAAAAGAGCTAAAAGGGGACCGTCTTTTAATTCCGTTTTAACGAGTGAAAAAGAAACACTCGGCGATCTTTTCATGTTTTAGGAGTCAGAAAAAGGCTTAAAAGATGACTCTGAAATTTTGTTTGTGAAAAATTACAATTTCCCTCGAAATCCCTTCGTCCTGCGCAAAAGCGACACATTACTCATACCTGTTTAAAATAGGCAAAAATACATTCAAAAACATCTTTTCATGGTAAAAAATGAACTAATTCATCCAAAAAACCTATAAAAAGACCTTTTACCATGTCATTTTTACCGTTTCACTGTTGAGGTTGAAAAAGGAGCTTTTGACAAGAAACTTCCCGTGGTTGCTGCGGAAAATCTGACCGTCGGAATCGAACGCCGCTTCACCGAGGTATTTTACACATCCCACTCTTCATTTTTATCCGTTTAGTTTTTTGTTTTTGGTCTCTGTTTCATTTTTTGGGGGGTTTTTGGGTTCAAAATGCGCCCCTCGGCGGACGCAGGTGCCCTTCGGGTGACCTGCGTCCCCCGACTTTTTCTCACACGGGAAAAAGGTCGGGGGACGCAGTCCGCCTTCAGGCGAGCTGCGTCCGGACGCCCTGTGCTACAAAGCCGGGGTGCGTCTTCCGCAAAGGGCGCATTTCAAAACCCCAACTCTCTCAAAAAACCACCAAATTTGCTCAAATTAATTTCTAATTGACTCTTTTGATGTGCAGGACCTAAAACATGTTAGACTGGAGAGAGAGAGAGCACGTAGAGGACGATGAAGCTGCGATTAACCACCAACCCTCTCTGGATGCCTTAAGAACATGTGGATTGTACAAATATTGGACCATACCGGGCATGAGGGGCCAGGTAAGATTTTTGGAATGGCTGGTTGAGCGATGGAACGTTCAAGATCAATGTTTTTACATTGGAGGGCACCAGCTCGAGATAGAGCCCTCGGATGTATACTTTCTCACTGGCTTGCCAAACAGAGGTGAGCAACTCAACCTTGCGGGGACCAGGCCGGGTGGCCAATCCCTTGATGATCTCCGCGAGGAGTGGTGCAGACCAGGGACTCGCCATAAAAAAGGCGTGGAGATAAAGCACATCGCTCTGGCGGAACTTAGAGTTATTGCATTTACGGTCACCAGGATTTGTGGCGCGGCCGCCTTGCACATTGCCTCCGGATCCCAAATGCGGATGGCAGTTGACTGTTACCAAGGCACCATCTTCAACTGGTGCGAAGCTGTGTCGGCTCATATGAAGAGCCAACTAACCAAGGCAAAGAACGGACGACTAAAGACTTTTGGATATGGGCCTATAGTCGTGAGCTTTGCCTTGGAGAGAGTTCCTATGCTGATCCCTCAGCAACTCACTGTTGATGACTTGGGTCCTCGGGAGCCAAAGCTTGTTCGATGGGTTGCGGTGATGGCCCGGCATCCTGACGAGGGTGCTGCAGTGGTTCGATTCTCAGACAGTTACTTCGACTGGCTAGAGGGCCAGCTTTTTGTGATACAAGACTTTCCATATGCCGGAATGGATTTCAGAGGTGATCCGGACATGGTTCTTCCACAGGGAGAACAATGGGATGACAGAGGTACTTTCATTTTCACAAGTTTTCTAATTATGTATTTTTTTATTTTTCATATATATCGTCTCAAAGTAACAGTAAAATTTTAAAAATGCAGATGTTGGACCACAGCGTCCAGCCAATCTCCGGCCTTACGACAGACGACATCCAGCTGCACCGACACCGGCCCCACAGGACGCGGCAGCAGAAGTACTAGCTGATTTGGAGCATGATCTAGAGCGTCTCACGGCAGATATACCTGAGACTACTATGGACGATATTCCTATGAGGCTTCAGCGCTTCGTAGTCGCGGTCCCTGGACCGTTTAGGAGATTTTTGCGTAAGGTAGCCCGCGCAGTGGTGTCGTACAGAGAGCACCACCAGTGATTGACTAGTCACTTTTGTAGTCACATGTGACATTTTTGACTTTTTGTACTATCATTTTGCCGATCATAAGGTGTGTTAAACCTATGATCGAAGACGATGTATATATTTTTGGACACACTTCTATCTATATCTATATATCACTATTACCGGCTTATCTTGTTTAACATGTATGATGAAATGTCTTTTAAATTTACTTGCATGATTATTATAAATGTCTGTCCAACACTCGAGAAGCAATTGCATCTGCTAATGTATTCAAAGACCTTGGAATATGTTGATATTCAATGTAATCAAATTCACGTTCCAAGAGACGCACTCTCAAAAAAACCTTAATAACACAGGATTTCTAATGGCATAAACTCTATTAAGCTGTAATACAACAAGTTCAGAATCTAACCTCACTATCAAACGTCGAATTCCAAATGAAATAGATTCGGATAATAATTCAACCACTGCACTGTATTCTGCAATGTTATTCGTTGTTTGACCGAGGCTTACCCCATGCATAGAAACTAACTCGTCAGAGGGCGAATAGATAACCCAAGCTGCGGAAGAGATATTCCGTGTACTACGACAAGCACCATCAGCAAATCCAATGTATGTTTGGAGAGGCGTCGACATCTACAATATCAAGAGTAAAACCAAGATGAGCCAAAATAATGACGAAAAAACACACTCGCTAAACTAAGCACACTGACTAAACTAACACACTTGCTAGCTAGAAAGGAAATCTAACCTATCTAAAAAATTCTCCATCCATCATTTTAAGCATAATACCTCTTTAGGTAAAGTCCATTTCTGGGTTTGCCCAAAGAGTCCCCATCAAAATCAACTAACTCATAAGCCCCTTTTGCTAGCTTTCGCTTTACAATGTAGGGCCCATGCCACATGGGAACGAATTTTCCAGCACCTAGCTTATCGTTCGCTTGATCATATAATAGTACTAGGTCTCCTTCCGAAAAACTTCGAGGGGTTACATTTTTATCGTACTGAGCTTTCATTCGTTTCGCGTGAGTCTCGATAGCTAAAGTAGCGTCACGTCGAGTCTCATCTAATTTAGCCAAGTATAACAACCGTTTCTCCTCTTCGGAAGTAGCTGGAAGTAATTCGACAGCCATTTGAAGTGATGGGATTTCGCACTCAATAGGTAACACAGCTTCTAAGCCATAAACTAGCTGAAAAGGGGTGAAACCTGTTGAATTTTTCACTGAAGTTCGATATGCCCATAGCGCCGAAAATAACATGTTATGCCAATTCGTTCGATGGATACCAATGATCCGTCGAATCATGACGACTAGAACTTTGTTGATTGACTCAACCAAACCGTTGGCTTGCGGATAATAAGGTGTAGAGCTATCGTGGCGCAAACCAAGCTGGCTTGTAAGCTCAGTCATCATGACATTTCGAAAATGGCTTCCATGGTCAGTAATGATTGCTTGTGGGACACCAAACCTAGTTATGATATGATTGAATACGAAAAGTGCAGCTGTCTTGCCGCTTGCGTCGAATGTAGGCATCGCCTCGGCCCACTTAGTAAAATAATCAACCGCAAGGATGATATACGCATGCCCCCCGGCCGAGTGAGGGTTACAAGTAATAAAGTCAATGCCCCATTTGGCGAATGGACCAGCGGCAATTATAGGGTGGAGAGGAGCAGGTGGAGCGCGCATCTTGCGATCAAACACTTGACAGTTGTGGCATTTTCTGACGGCAAGGATACAATCTTTAAACATAGACGGCCAGAAATAGCCAGCGCGCAACACCTTCTGAGCTGTGGCATACCCAGACATATGACCGCCACATGCTCCAGAGTGACAATCATTCAAAACTCTCTCAGCCTCATCGTGAGTTAAACAACGTCGAAAAACTAAGTCTGCCCCCAGGCGATAAAGTGTATCTCCAATAATTCTGTATTGCTGGGATTGAAACCGAATTTTTCGACGGTTTCCTTGGAAGCTTCAGGCCGAAAGGTTTGGGTTTGGAGATAGATGATTATATCCCCATACCACGGATCTACAGTGCTAATAAGAAACAAAGATTCGTCCGCAATGGACTCCTCTGCCACAGTCTCTGTGTCAGCACTCGGGAAATCACACATCAATTCCGCGAAGACTAAAGATTTCTTAGACTTGGACTTCTCAAACTCCAAGTCGAACTCTTGCAGGATGACGATCCATTTAGAGTACTTGCCCCCTAGCAGTTGTTTTGTCAAGATATAAATCATAGGGTTGCAATCCGAAATAACAGTAGTTTTGCGGAGAAGAATGTAGTGACGAAAACGCTGGACAGCTTGAACGGCTGCCAGGGCCAATTTCTCCACATGTGAATATTTTAACTCAGTTGGATTTAAGGTTCTGCTAAGGTAATATATCACATGCTCTGCTTTGAATTCATCTTCTTGAACTAACACCATTCCAATGGTGGAATGCGAAGCTGCGAGGTATAAGAAGTAGTCCTGGTTGTAGTTGGGAGGATGCAATAACGGTGCATGGGTCAACGCGTGTTTCAGTGCATCAAAAGATTGTTGGGCAATCTCGTCCCAAAAGAATTGTGCGTTCTGTTTTAACAACCGTGTAAAACCTTTAGTGACCTCGGCGTAGTTAGGGATGAATCGGCGTAAAAAGTTCGCTTTCCCTTGCAAACTTTGGAGTTGGCGCAAACTCGAAGGAGGAGGCAATTGGATGATAGCCTCGACTTTCGAGGGATCGACGCGAATGCCGGTTTTGGAAACAACAAATCCCAGCAATCGACCTGTTTCTATACAGAAAACACACTTGTGGGGATTCAACCGAATTCGATAATGCCTACACCTCATAAAGATTGCTCGTAGGTGGACAAGGTGATCAGCTCGTTGTAAAGAATGAGCAGGCAAATCATCGAGATAGGGTTGCACAATGTGCTTGATGTCATGAAACGCATAAGACATCGCCCGTTGAAAAGTGGCTCCGGCATTCTTAAGTCCAAAAGGTAATTTGCAATAAGCAAATGTCCCCCATGGACAAATGAATGCCGTTTTTGGTTGATCGGCAGGTAGAATATTGATTTGATTATAGCCTGAGAAACCATCCATGAAGGAAAACATCTCACTTCCGGCACAATCATCAATAATTTGATCGATATAAGGCGTAGGATAGTTGTCTTTTGGACAAGCTCGATTGATATCCCTATAATCGATACAGATTCTTATTGTTCCTTGTTTTTTATTGACGGGAACAATATTCGATACCCAATCCGTTAACGGGATCGGATAAATGAAACCTGCTTTCAACAGCTTTTCGACTTCTGCTTTAATCGCAGCCGCTTTTCGAGGGTGAATCTGACGCAACCGTTGCCGAATGGGTTTAGCATCCGGGTAGGTTTTGATTTCATGAACAACAATGGCAGGATCAATTCCCGGCATTTCCTCGTAAGACCAGGCAAACACGTCGCGGAATTCTTGGAATAGGGCCTTGTAAGTTTGGATTTCTTCTTCAGTACATGCGGCACCTATATGAATGTTCTCCTCGATTCCGGGCTTCACTGAAATATCAATGGGAATAGTACGAGAAATATTCCCTAAATTCAGCTCTGAATCAGAATGTTTCGTTGGATCCTGAGCGTCTTTGACATATTCAGCGGTAAAGATAGATGAAAAATCATTTTCAAATGCATCATCCTTAGGTAAAAACGAAGATCTGTGATGGAGATCTTCCCATGGTAGATCATCTACACTTAGGATTTCGCGAAGTTGTTCGTCAGATGACACTTCTTCGGGAAACGTTATCCGTTCTAAGGGTGAGGTGAAAAGTGACTCTTCACTGACCACATTCATTTGGTCGGTTGAATGAAAGTCGGTAAAAGACATAAGAGCTTCATAAGCAATCTCATACGGACTCAACGGCATAACATCACCGAGTGAGTCTAGCTCAGAGTCAGAGGGAACATACCAAGGATCATCATAAATAATGTTTTCTGACGTGATCATATGAATTGTTGCGAACGAAGGGTCTGCATTGAGTGGAGGGAGAGGAAAAGTTCCCAGTAAACCGGAATCCTTAACTAAACCTACACCAATGTCCCTATAAGGGATTGTCGTTTTACCAACATGCTGGATAGTTTCTAAAGAGGTTGGGTCGGATGAAAAGTATGTCAGCTGATCAATAGTCACGATCTTACCGTTATGTGGAAACTTAATGACTCTGAAGACCGATGAAACGACCGCTGTCATAGCATATGACCAACTTCGACCCAAAAGAAGGTTGTAGTCTAGAGGGGCATCAACCACTTCCACATCCAGACTAACGGTTTTACCTTCGACCCCTATAGGCAATTCTTGTAGAATACCAAACGGACGGAACCCACGGCCATCAAAGGCCTTAAGGATGGTGGGGGATTGGTTCAACGAAGGAGAACCAAGCGATCTCCAACATTGAATCGACATAATACACGTAGAAGCTCCCTCATCAATCACAGTCCGATGAATAGGCCTGTTTTTGACTATCACTGGAATTTGGAAAGCCATTTGATGGGGGAGACGCGGTGTACTACTTTCTAGATCAAAGATCATTAGGTTCGGGTCCTGAACATCGACAGCTCCAATAGCCGACAAAAGCAATTTTCGTTGCGCTGGACATGATTGCAGCACTTCGAGTGCCGACATTGCTGAAGGTGAAACAGCTAAGTCTTCAACAATGTTGTAATTCTGGGCTGCTCTCGCATGTGGATTGAAAGCAGACCTTCGAAGTACACCCTTGGCGGGCGGCTTAATCACTAAGTCTGGGTTAGGTTTTTCGATCTGTAGTGGATCGGAACCAGGAGCTGAGGTTGATGGGTTAGAGTGAGAAGATTCTGCTTCTTTACCATCAACAGGAGCCTTACTACCATAATCTTGCGATCGAGTCGCAATCCTGACATGAGACATCATCAAAATGGGTTCTTCACTGGCATTCGAAGAAGAACCTATCATCTTATTTTCCTGCTCGGGAAATGGATTCTTTAACACAGCAGGAGTGGGAGAACCTTTAACTATTTTCACTACCTCGGCCCGATGAGGGCAGTCTCTCGTAAAATGATCTTCTTCACAAATGAGACAAGGATAACGAGGTTTGCGCTTTTCGTCATTGGTTTCCGACTTTTCCGTTTTCTCCTTTGGAGCCTTGTCTGCTTTAGCCTTCTTCTTTCCTTTCTTCTTTCCACCGTTTTTGGATTTGGCCGTAGATGACTCTACAGCGTGAATGTCGGCGGTAAGTTCAGGAGGAGAAGACTCTCCTGTCGGAGAATCAGGCAAAGTGATAATTGGAGTATTGGAGGTCTTGGAAGACTTCTTCTTACTCTTCGTAGTCACGATACCGATCATACCATCAGCGGCATGAGATCCCGAAGGAGCAGCAGCGATTTGGTTTGACTTTGGAAGATCCGGAATTTTCTCGTGTAACGTACCCGACTGAGTGTAAACTAAGTCAAGGTATTGTGCCTGAGCAATGACTTGCTCCTCAGTAACTACTCCGGCCTTAGCTACATCTTCAGTAATTCTTGGTAATAATGATTTTACAAACCATTCAGCTAAAATTTGGTCCGGGATAAAAACTTTCACTAATCTTCTTCGACGTCTCCACTCATGGATGTGATCAGAAATGTACGTGGATGTCGATTGTTTTAGCGAAGTTAATAATTCTGTACCATTATCGTATCTGACTGGTAACTGAAAATGAGTTAAGAATGAAGTAGCTAACTGGCTAAAGTTGTAAAAAGAAGCCCGTGGTAACTCAATGTACCACTTGGCTGCGAGACCAATGAGTGTACGCTGGAAAAGACGTAAGCGGATAGAATCATCTGAGATGGAATTTGATGCACACCAGAGGTGGTAAGTCATCACGTGATTAGACGGATCCTCTCCAGACTTACCTTCGAACTTGGGTATATCGCTGGGCAACTTATTTGGCATTGGCGGCCAGAACGGAAGATATTGAATTGGATCGTTCGTTAGGCGCGTCAAGTCGGGTAAATCTAAAGTCGCAATAAACGGTAACTGCCGGTTAGGATCTCTAAAACTCTGAGTCACAATACCAGCCCCAGGAGGAGGATATCCAGGATAACTAGGAACAGGAGTCGCATTTGGGATATTATATCCTCCTGGAAAACCAGGATTAACCGGACCGTACTGGGGTTGCTGAGGTGGTTGATAAGTGTACCCAGGATACGGTTGATACTGGTAAACCGGTTGTTGGGCAGCTTGCCCAGGTTGATACTGTCCCTGGTACGGAGGTTGAACAAATTGAGGTTGAGTAGTAACAACCGTACTTGTACCAGGTTGGCCTGCAGGCATCTGGACTGTGGTTTGAACCGTGGGTCCAGACAACGGTACAGATGTCTGAGGAGCGGTTACAGGGACAGTAGAAACCGGAGCTGCCGATACTCCAGAAGTAAGCATGGTAGATGAAGCGGTAGTTGCTGCAGCCGTGTGAGGAGGAGTACTAGGTGCAATTGGCGGCTGAGTAACTACGGAAGTTACAGGGGTCTGAACACTTGACTGGACAGGTTGCGGTTGCTGGGGTGGACCAGGAACTGCAGGTTGTCCTGCTTGAGGTACCGACTGTATACTTGGTTGCGACATCTGTTGACCCTGTGACGGATCCCATGTTAACATTCCAGGGTATTGACTCGTAACAGGTTGAGGATACTGAGATCCATAGCCGTATTGAGGATAGGGTTGATAACTGTAAGGTGCAGTCCCATATGATTGCCCTTGAGGTGGTTGATAACCTTGACCAGGGTATTGACCCGTAGGTTGATAACCTTGAGGTAAATACGAATACTGGGGTTGACCTTGACCTTGAGGTTGGTATCCTTGAGGTTGATACCCTTGGGGTTGATACCCTTGGGGTTGCCATCCTTGAGGTTGCCATCCTTGAGGTTGATACTGATACTGAGGTTGACTTTGGGGTACATATTGAGGCTGGGGTTGATACCCTTGGGGTTGATACCCTTGAGGTTGCCCCCCAGTCACAAATGAAGTACCTTGAGGTTGCCCCCCAGGCATTAACGAAGGTTGCCCCCCAGGCGGTAATTGGCCACCTTGAGGTTGGTTAATGGGAGTTGAACCTGACATCATATAAACTTCACCTATACTCAATGGTACATTACCACTGTTTCCAACTAATAACCCATGATCAATGGGTTGAGGAGATGCTCCCGCAAAGGTACCAGAAAGTGATTGATACCCAGTAGGAACAGAAGGACCGCCATGTAAAAATGATTCAGGACTTTGTGAAAACACAGATGACTGACCAGACATATTTACAGGAGAATGAATTCCTCTAGGTGGAACCGGAGTACGAGGTGTAGAAAAACCTACTGAGTTGTCTAAAAAATTGGTTAATGCAAGGTACCAAGATTCACTTCTAGGAGGACTGTAAAAGATGGATTCACGCTCCCTTAGATCAAGGGTAATTAGATCTTCAGAATCAGAAACGCCTATTTCTTCCTCTGGAACAAGTTCTTCTATAGCAATTAATCCAACAGGAAGATTTTCGGTGATAATTCTTTCTATTCTTGGTGAATCAGGAACACTAGGAGTTGGAGTAACAGGTTCTGAAATTTCAGGTTCTTCGCCTGTTTCACTGGCAGATGAAAAACTACCAGCAAGCTCGGAAACTGTAACAGCTTCGGGATTGTAACCTGTTTCTAATCTTTGGTAATCTGGATGGACTACCAAAGAAGATTCTCCTTCTTCAGGTGAACCTACTTTACTGCCACTAGGAGTTACAAGGACCTTTAAACCCTCTAAATAACTGGGGTCGTCTCGAGGAGGTGAACCCCTAAGTTCACGGGATCTTCTCAACAATTCGGCCACAGAAACAACTTCAGGAGACTGGCCCGCAATGCGACGGGACCTTCTCGGTAATTCCGCCACAATTAAAGATTTTAACTACAACACACGAAAACAAAGTAAAAAATTTCAAATCAAACCACCTAAAGTCTTCTAAAGAACCAATCAAATTTGAAGCACACGCCTAAATAATCTAGAGCGTCAAACCACACACAAACAGTAGTCTTCCGGACCAAAACGCTAGTTGGTGATTAGGCCCAACCTCGCAGGATTCAGTACAGAAATAGTGGGTGGAACAGTTACCCCGGCAACCTGCTTAATGAATAGACTGGACCAAGTTCCTCCACTTTAACCGTCTCGAAGTGAAGCGAACCCCCCAGAAAATCCAAGTGAGTATAACCGACGTCTGCTCCAGGTACAGTGGGACCTTCCCTCCACCGTCACCTTGGGTAGAATCCTAGATATTATGGCCACTAAGGTTACCAATCACAACAATTACACCTGGGGGAACAGTCTAAACTCCGACAGCACGCAAGGGCAGAGTAGCAAGCTCCAATCCCCTTACCGGCTCCTTGACAACAATCCAAGGTTTACCGATAAGTGACCCCTGGCTCCTCGACAATGGTTAATCCGAGGTTTACCGTTTGTAATACGTACTGCCTGGCGTCGTTCCCAACGAGGGAGGAATGATCCCCTCACTGGTTCGGACACGAGCTCGTGTTTCTCCTTTAAGAGGAGCTTTCCCAGAATGTAACTGAAACAATTGGATTTGTTCTACTCAAGATAGACTATCTGTTTGGTTTTGTAGTCTTGGAGAGTTAAGTACTCACCTACTCCAAGACCCTAGCCTAAGCTATGTTGGTGCTTCAGAGCCCTAGAAAAATAAAGATTACTAGATTGATTTTAATTTAAGCGTTACTTTTAAGGTTGTTTCTTAAGTCAAAAGGTGATGGAAGTGAAACTAGTGGTGTGTTGACTCGACTCGAAACCACTACAAAATGCACCTAAAATGATTTATCCACTACTTTACTTTTTCGATGAATTGCTTAACTAAAAAGTTGAGAGAATGCAATCTTTATAAAAGCAACTTCTTAATTGAAGACAATCAAAGAAACAATTCGTTTTTCTTTTCCAAGCATAAAAACATAACTTCTCTTTACATGCACGAAAAAACTCTTTTCTTCTTTTGAAAACAAAAAGCTACTTGAAACAAGACTTTTTAAGAAGATGTTTTTGTATTTTTCTTTTAATAAAGCAAGTAAATCTAATATAACCAAAAATCAATCTTAACAACTCTTAAAATCTATGAAAATGCACTCATAAGCAAACTAAAAGCAAATTTACTCTAAGCAATCTTAACGAGGCCAAAACTAACAATGATTATTTCTAAGGTGTTTTACTTGATCACAATCAAATCAAGGACTAGCTTATTGCAGAACCAAAAACTAGTCAAAACAAAATTCTAATCTTTTTGTCCTTTTTGAAAATGGAAATCAATACTTTAAAAACAAGCAAAGCGAAATTTGACCCAAAACAACTCAAATGATAAGTTGCTCACACAAGGAGACTTTACGACAGGCTCAACTTCTAAGAAGGTTGACTAACCAGAGATATCTAAGGCTGGACAACTTTCTAAGCTCAAAGTTACTACAGAACCTATTCAAAAAATCAAACCCTAGGTCTAAACTTCGTTGAAAACCACTAAAACACTCAAAGCTCACAAAACTAGTTCAGGTGAGAATTCTTGACAGGGTACTAAAGGATCTGGGCAGAAAACACTAAGGAAAAACAAAATCTAAAAGTAATTTAAAGCAAAAATGGAATTTTCTTAACTTTTACAGGAAGACGCAGGCCACCCGTTGTCACAGGTGCGGCCCCGCACTGTGCAGTCGACAACAGCGCGTCCAAGGACGCACTGTGCAGCACACCGAGACTGCGTCCTTCTGGAAAAAGGAAGAAAAACTAAAGCCAACTAAATCTAAAGCTAAGCCACCCAAATACTAATTCTCACAGTCAAAAACCAGAAAATAAAAATGATTTTCTCAAAGCAAAGTTCATATAAAGGAAAAGACTCTCTCATTAATGGATTCCCCAGTGGAGTCGCCAATTTGTCACACGGAATCTGTCAAGGGTGCGGACACGACTGACCTTCCTAGAAGTCTAAGACATTCTAATGACAAACAAGACAAAATGGAGTGATCTTTCTCTAAATACACCTTTTACAACATGAAAACTACAAGTGTTTAGGCTTACCTTATTCCAAAACGCTGTTGTTGAAGTCCGTTCTTGACGATCCGGATGAGCTCCTCCTTCAAGTCAATTCCTGCAACCACAAACAATCAAACAATTACCAAGCACTTGCATTTCATATAATAAAACATATATTCAACATGCAGACCAAGGAACACATGAAATAACTCATTAACACAAGCTATTGAGAAAAATAAACCAGTTTGTATTAATAACGAAACAAAGAAACTCTTACAACCTGGCCTTGGTGTTGTGCAAGTTCCTCCCAGGGTCCATCAAGGGTTTTCCTCTACTTTGACAAAGCTCACCCTCTCCCAAGTAGAATCAAGTGAAGACAATCTCTCCTCACAAAGGCTCTAATGGAAGACCTAAATCCTGCAGCATTTACCCAAAGAAAATGTATAGCTCCAACCTCTTCTCCTTTTGGCTCAATGCCTTTATTTATAGTGCTGTAAAGAGGTTATTCAGGTCCACTATCAATGGGATCATCCCCCTCTATGGGTGGGATAGCTCCCTTATTGATGGGATAAGTTCCCCCTTAATAGAGATACATGAACCAACTGGAGGCGCATCCATTTCATCAAACCGACCTCTAGAATGTTCTAGAAGTAACCACAAGTAACTTTTTCAAGATAAAACTCGCGCATTTTGCCTTTTACAGAGGGACGCACCTGTCCCTTAACATACAGAGCGTCCATGGACGCAGATTTTGTGAACACGGTCAGCGTCCCCGCAGGTAAGGCTAGAGAGAACCTGCGACCCCAGAGATAAACATAGTTTTTACAAGACTTTCTCTCTTCTTTGAGTTTGAGATGGATAACAGAGGCATGAGACTTGCCTAAGAGGGTAGCATGACTGTAGATTTGAGCCATACTAACTGTAAGTAGTCAAGGTGACATTTTTTAGTGTAACACTCTTGACAAAGCCTTTCTCAAGATATCAATATCTTGTTCCTCTATCAGAATGTATTGTAGTAACATTATCTGCCTCTGCACACAGTCCCATAAATGGTGATATCAGATATCTATATGCTTGGATCGATCATGAATTTTGGATTCTCAGAGAGTTTTATGCAACTCTGATTATCACAATAGATCGCAGTTAGATCCATCATCTAACCAAATAGTCCCATAAGTATCTTTCTCATCTAAATCGCCTCACATGTTGCTTGATTTGCAACCATGTATTCTTCTTCTATCGAGTTGAGCGCCATAGATCTTTTCTTCATGTTGTACTAGGAAATCGTTGTAGACTCAACATAGAAAATTCCACTTTATGTACTCTTTCAGTCAGATGAACCCCCTACCCAGTTTGCATTTGTGAAGCCACACAACTTCACTTCTTGCATGTCTATACCATAATCCATACTAGGTAGAGCCTTTGAGGTATCTTAAAACATCCTTAGATTCCCTCTAATATAATTTGGTTGGCCTAACCATATCTTGGCTCAAATGGTTGGCTACATAACACATATCTAGTTGTGTGTTCACAAGATACATCAGTGAATCCACTGACTGCCAATAAATTGTAGCATCCACGTCTTCACCTTAAGTGGCAATCTCTTTCCTCCAGTTGGTCACTAGAGGTGTCTCCATGGGCTTACAACTCTCCATGTGGAATCTTTGTAGTATCTCATTAGCATACTTTATGTGAGACACAAACAATTCCCCATCATCTTTCCATACTTCTAGCTCGAGGATGTAGTGCATGAGACATGTGTCCTTCATTTAAAATTCCCTTGCAAGGTCCTCCTTGCAAGAGATGATCAATTGTTTATCACTTGTTAATATTAAATCATCAACATATAAAAAAATGATAAGAAATTTACCTTCTACCAAAATACAATAGAGGTTCGCATCCTCTTCAATTTTGGTGAAGCCCAAACCAATGAGATAACTATCAATATTGGTGTACCAAGCATGGGGTTCCTGTTTGAGACCATACAATGCTCGCTTGCATCAAAACACATGAGATTCTTGATTAAATGTCTCAAAACCTTCTGGTTGCTCTATGTACACCTCCTCCTAAATAAAAACCATTGAGAAATGTTTTTTCTACATCCATCTGGTGGATCTTCCACCCCATCTGCGTAGCTAGTGCAATAATTGATCTAATGGTTGAATACCTTGCGACAAGCGCTAAGGTTTCCTCATAGTAAATTTGCTCAACTTGAGAGAATTATTTGGCCACAAATCTTGCCTTATACTTCTATATTCTCTTGTATACTACATGCTTAACCTTGAAGATCCATCTTGAACTCACAACTGATTATCCTTTGGTCTCAAGACCACTTCCCAAACACTATTCTTCATGATGGATTCGTATTCTTTAACCATTTCATTAACCCAAACTGAATTCTCAAATTCTTCCTTAAAAGAGGATGGATCAATCTCTACTAGCTTAGTCAATAGATCCATGTAGTTAGTGTACCTCTCAAGTGACCTCCTTGTCCTACGTAAATTTGAAGGAGTTGCCACATTTTTCCTTGCATCCTGCATTAATCTATCAACTTCCTTGGTTTGTTTTCTACCTTCTATGGAAGGTTCTTCTTGATTAGATGTCTCCACTCTCTGCTCCTCTATTTATCATTGCTCCACAACTTCTTGAGGCTCCTTATTTGGAGTTAAAATCTCCTCTTCTAGTGGGATCTAAAGCTCCCTCTCAAGAGAGCATCACATCGCTTTCTCCTAATCAAAATTTACATCCCTTTGCACAACTGTCATTCTGAGGGAAGCTAAGGACACACGGTAATTGTGTGGACCTTTTGTGTAGCCCAAAAAAAATCCCAAATCTACTATTGGCTCAAGCTTATTCCTAGAATATTTGGAGACATGACAGTAAACAGAGGCTCTAGAAATCTTGAAGTGAGACACATCTGACTTTCTCCCCAAGAAAACCTCCCCTAGTGTAATCATACGAAGAATCCGATGAGGACTCTGGTTTTGCAAGTAGAATATTGTGTTACATGCCTCTACACACAAATGTAGTGGTAGGCCTTGCTCATGTAGCATAGTTCTTGCTACTCCAATAATGCTCTGGTTCTTTCTTTCATCTACCCCATTTTTCTATGGGTTGTGAGGTATTTTCAACTCTCTTCGAATGCCTTCTTTTGCACAAAAAACCTTGAAGTCAATCGAAGCATACCCACCTCCATTTTCGCTCCTAATAGCCTTCGTTATCTTGGCGGTCTCTTTCTCAAATAGTGCCTTGAATTCTACAAACTTTGAGATTGTCTCATCCTTCTTCCACATGAATAAGATCCAACACTTCCTTGAGAAATCATCAATAAAAATAACAAAATATTTATTTTTGGAAGTGGAGTCTATCGAGAAGGTTCTGTAAACATCAGAGTGGACTCTTTCCAATTTTGCATGCTAGTTGTTGTCTCATTCATGGAATGTGTATTTCACATATTTCCCCAAGGTACAACCTTTGCAGACATCATGTTGCTCAAGTGCTCGTTTAGGGAGGCCATTGGTTATTTTCCACATAATTTTTAGGTTTCAATAATGGAAATGGCCCAATATCCTATGCCAAATTTCATCGACATCGTGGCTCTACATTTTCTCTACCCTATTTCTTAATGTAGCACAATCTTCCACATCTAAGTTGTATAGGCTGTTCACCTGAACCCCAATCTTCTTGACTTGTCCAGTGGCTATGTGTCTCGTTAATATTTTCCCTTTGTTGAAGATCACATCATAACCATAGTCCTCTAAAACTGCTACAGAGATAAGATTTTTATTTAGGCCTGAAACAAACATAACATATTTGAGGTGAAGAGGAGATCCCTACTCACTCTGAAAGGTTACTGTACCAATCCCGGTAGCAATGTACCTTTCATTGTTTCCCAAATCAATATGCATATAGAGATATTTCTCCTCTAAGTCACTGAGAAAATATCTACACCCTTCATGTGGAATGAGGCACCAAAGTCCAAGTACCACACAACCCCCATCACAACGTTGGCCATGCATGCGGTTAGGGTGAAGTCTAGCTAAAACTATGAAACCAATACCTCATCTACTACTCCTCCTGAGCTCTTCTTGCTAGAATTTTTGTGTGGAGACTTTGTAGCATAGTGCCCAAATTCATGACAATTGAAGCATTTTATTTTAGACAAGTCCTTCTTCTTGCCCCTTTGGATTGATTCTAGTTTGGTTTGAGACTTCTTCCCTTTTCTCTTCTTTCCTTTTCCAACCAATGCAAAATTTTCTTTATCCTCGCCCTTGGATGAAGTCTCGTCTCTGGTATTCCACTTGATGTCTTCTTGTACCAAATCATACCATAGGTTTTCCCAATTTGGTAATTTATCCCTACCATTCACTGATTCCTGGTAGTTATGACAAATTTTGGGAAGGCCTAGAAGAGCTATGATCACAAGGTCATCTTCTGAAGCATTGACAACCACCCCTCCAAGCTCATCATGCACTTGTGTAAATCCACTGAGATACTGTGGAATAGTGTCATCTTCTGCATCATGATATTTCAAATTTTATCTTTGAGGGCCAGTTTCCTATCGTCGTTGTTATTCTTAAATATCTCTGTCAGATCCTTCCACATTGCGAAAGGATTTTCTTTCCCATGGATATTTGAGACAATGTGGTCTCACACTCCCTCCAAGATTATTCTCCTCACCTTGGTTACATCTTTCTTCCATTGGGCTAGGTTTTGTGCATCAAATTCCTATGGTTTTTTAATATCTATCTTGAAACATTCTAGCAAGTCATTTTCATCAAGCACTACATCCATGCGATTTTTCTATGAAATGAGTTTAAAGTTACCTTCTAAGGTATACTCTAATCTCAGTTCCCAAATATGAAGAGATCCTACTACAGTGAAGCTGCAAATTTGAATTTCCTGCTCTAATGGGAATCCTGCTCTGATACCATGTAGAAATTTGGTGATAGAATTGCAATTCATCAAGAAATTTTAATCTAATTCGAGAGATGCAATTATAATCTATTGACATGAGGAATTCAATTCACAATTTATAACAACAATCTCAGACATGCAGTAAGAAATAATACACATGCATAACATTTTTGTGAACTGGGCGGTTAGAGGGGGGTAGAGTCCCCCCTTCGTTGCGCCAATTGCGCAGCGAGGGGTTCACGGGGCGGTTTGAAGGGGGTGGGTAGCCCCCCTCTACGGTTCCAGGGTAGCGCCCTAGGAATTTTTTTTTGGACCCTATATTAGGTTGGGCGGACCTACCTATGGTTTTCAATCCATGGTTTTGGACATGATGGTTTTCAGGCCATGGTATTGGATGCTTCGGCATGTATAAATATGTATTGTAACATTGAAAGGAACATAACGAAAAATCAAGTCGGTAGTCCTGGTTTTGGGATCCAAGGGAAAATCTTTGTGTATATGTGTTTTATGTGTTATGCTCTCGCATTGTTTATTTTTTGTGTTTTAGAATTCGTATGCAGGCAATTTCTATATGAGGTTAAAACCTACATTTTTTTCTAGGGGAATCTAACTGGGAAAATGCCGTCAAGACTCTTTGCATTAATCAGATTGATAGAGATGAATTACAATTGCTTACCTGCATTGAGCACAACCTATAAGTGAATAACTTGTCTCTTTGCTCAATGAGAAGTACTAACCAGACTTAGTCAATTTTTCCCTCTTCTTGAGCCCCTATTTCCTTGCATAATTCCCAGAGAATTAACCCCTATTTTTTAAATAAATTTTCTCCAATTGATTGCGTGGTTGCCAAGGTTTTATCATCTTACTGCATGCAACACCTGTACACTCAAGCTGTTGATTGATAAGTTAACTGGATGATCACTCAGTTAGACTATTGTCCTACTGCACCGCTTACCTTCCACTTGTTCCTCCAATTGTTAGAACTAGTTTAACTAAACTCAAGTGGATACAATTGAACTCGATCACTAAAATTTAGCAATCACACATGCTTAACTAAACTCCAAGCCCTCTAGCTTGAATTTGCTAAGCTAAATGAGTGAAAAGATCCATGTCACACAATTTAACTCCATCCAAGTTGTCTGTTGATGTGGAAATTCTTTTTTTTCTCAATTTGACCAAGGCAAAGTCAAATTGAGGCCTTCTTGCCGCACTTCTCAATAGTTCCAACAAGTTTTAATTTTTCATCAATGTCAATCACTGCTTAACAATCTCCCACTTTGGCATTGATGGAAACACTTCTTAACATTGTTGTTCATTGATGACAAAATCTTTACTTTGTAACATTTTTGTCATGCCAAATATTTTCCTAGTTGTTATTTATTCATGTTCATGTCCTTTGTGTCCATGTTCATGTGCCCCTTATTTTTTACTATGTATTCTACATTATCAACATCTATAATGTTTGTATTGTTGTCTCAATTATTCTCCCCCTTTTACATCAATGGCAGAATTGTTTGATACTCCCCTTGTGACCCATATTTACCACATTAACCACTATATAACATTCTATGGATGCTACCATGGCTTGTGATACTTGTGGACCTGTCTGTAAACTACTTTTGACAAGGCTTATTTTAATGCACTACCGTAATGGGAAATCATGATTTTTGTTGCATTATATGTTGAATTGCTACCCCTAAAGTCATGCTCCTCTTTCTGATCTAAAACACTCATGTTGCTACAAACATCCTAGTTCATATGTGGAAAACTACCCTATTTGCTAGCACATAAAATTAATGAAGAGAAGAAAGAGACAATACTCCTAACTTCTGCCTTAAATAGTCAAAGTTTTCTCTAGCAACAGAATTGGTTAAAATACCAAAAACTTGTTCTTTTGTTGGGATATACTCCAATTTCACAATATGTTTTGCTACTTTTTCTCTAAGGAAATGATATTTGTTAGGGATATGCTTGGTATTGGAATGAAGAACAAGATTATTTGATATACTTATAGCACTTGTATTGTCATGAATGATAGGAATAGATTTATCATACATTATCTTCAAGTCTTGTAGTGTTTGTTTTATCCATAAAATATAAGTACAACTTGCTACAAATGCTATATACTCAGCTTCAATAGTAGAAAGAAATACAAATGTTTGTTTTTTTTCGAACCATGCCACCAAACTATTTTCGAGAAAGAAGGCACCACCACTTGTGTTTTTCCTAACATCTATTTTCAACCCAGTCAACATAAGTCAATGCAATTAATGAATGATTTTTACCTTTTGGATGCCAAAGACCATAATCCATTATAGCTCTTAGATATCCTAATATTCTCTTGGCGACTAAGAGATGAGTTTTCTTGGGGACATACACAACTACACTAATAGCTTGCATAATTTATGGTTGAGAGGCTATTAGATACAAAAGACTACAAATTATTCATCTATGTATCAGTTGATTTACCTCTAGTGACTCATCACCTTGCTGAGCTTACATCCAGTGACCATGGAGGTACTCACAAGAGAACACTTTTCCATTCCAAATTTCTTCAACATTTCCTTGAGATACTTTATTTGGGAGATAAATATATCTTTTCTGATTGAGTGATCTACAATGCTCAAAAATTGAGGTTTCTCCAACCATGGACATCTCAAATTCATGTATAATGAAAATTTTTGGCTTAGTGGATCTACACCACTACCAAAAATAATGTCATCAACATAAGCAACAACAATCAATAGGTTATCATTCCCAAATTTTATATACATATAGCTATATGTTTCTCCTCGTTTGAATCCTTTCTGTCACAGGTATTTATTTAGCCTAGTATACCATTTCTTGAGTGCTTGATTGAGTCCATATAAACCATGTTTCCACCTACACACTTCCTCAGGATTTTGTGAAAATTAAAATCTTTTAGGATGTTCTATGTAGACTTATTCTTCAATCTCACCATTCAAGAAATCTTATTTTACATCCATCTTATTTACTTTGAAACTTTTATGACATGAAAATGCAAGAAAAATCCTTATTATTTACAATCATGCCATAGGTCCAATGGTCTCTTCAAAATCTAGCCCTCTACTAGAGCATAGCCTTTGCATACCAATTTGGCCTTATTTCTATCAACTTTCCCATTCTCATCCAATTTGTTCCCTAAGATCTGTTTAGTACCAATGATATTTTTATTTATTGATCTTGTAACCAATTCCCATGCCTACTTTTTCTCAATTTGATCCATCTCCTCACTCATGGATTTTACCCAATGTTTATCTTGACTTACTTTAAGGAAATATTTTGGTTCAATCATAGGGAACATGTCAATATGTGCTTGACTATAAGTTTTCATTAATCTTCTTTGAGTTTGAATTCCAACTTCCTTATCACCAATTATTTGGTTTGTAGAATGACCTTTTGTCCGTACCTTGAAAAATTTTCTGGGTGAGAGCATTCTATCTACTCTTCTTCTTCTTCTTCTCTTGATTCTTCATCCCAATATGCTTCATCTTCACTGTTGGTTTGATTAGGTGGAATGATAAATATTTGCTTTTTGATTTTGACGAGTAAGTCCTTATTGACCTTGGCATCAATGTAAACTATTTTGTAAAGCCTTTTAGTATAACATTTATATCCCTTGGTTTTGTTGGAATATTGTAAAAATATTCCTTCATCAGTCGTAACATCAAACTTTCCCAGTTTTACATCATTATTTTTAATGTATCATTTACTTCCAAATACTTTAAAACCCTTTATTGTGGTTAGTTTTCCATTCCATGACTCATATGGGTCTTGTCATTGTTTGGTCTAAAATGAGCCTCATTTAATATATGTATTGTTGTATGAATATCTTTGGCCCATAATTCTTTTGGTGGATCTTTTTCATCCATCATTACCCTTTTTTACTTTTGTACAAAACTATTTTGTCTCTCAACTACAACATTTTGTTATGGGGTGACAATAATTGTGAATTGTCTCTCTATTACATGTTCTTCATGGAATATGTTAAACCCATTTGAAGTGAATTATCCACCTCAATCTGACCTCACAGAATTTATTCTGCAATCGATCTAATTCTCAACCAAGGCTTAAAATGTTTGAACTTCTTAAATGCTTCAAACTTCTCCTTTAGATAGGATACCCATGTAAGTTTTGTATAATCATCAATTATCAATATGTAGTGTATCTCACCACTTGGAATCTTGGTTCTAATAGGTCGACATATTTTCACATGAACAAGTTGAAGTGGCCTTGTATATATTAATTCTCTTTACCCTTGAAAGGAAATCATACATGATTGTTGATTTGACATGAGTTGAAAATAGCGTTTGGCATATTTTTAATCCTTGGAAACTTGTTTATGGTTCCCTTTTTGCTAATTTTTATGATGTGACTAAAGTTCAAGTAACCAAGTCTCATGTGTCATAACCAACTTTTATCAATCTTTCCAAGATAAAAATTTTAATTTTATTCCTTGATAATAAATACATTGTTAGAGGCTCTTACACCATTTCTTGTAACTTCCCTTGTGTTTTCTAATTTTATCTCACATCCTGTTTTCGTTGTGATAAACACCCTACAAAACTTTTCCTACACTTGAAATTTGGAGTCTTCTTGTGATCTGATGATCTATCGTTTCAAGTTGTTCATAGTCACTTCATGATCGGTTGATGTTTTTCTAAATACTCTAAGTATTGAAACCACTTGTTTATACATGCTTAGCCTTTGATGAATTCATAAGTGCACCCCTTTCTAGCAAGTCTTAAGTCAATGTCCACCCTTGAAGACAAGCATTACACAACCTTCGAAAGTAATGCTTGCCCAATCTTTGGAAATAGTGTCTATGTAGTACTTACTGATAATAGCTATACAATGCTTAGTGGAAAATATTTCATATCTCATGGACATTGAGCAGTCCCTAATGATAGTAGTTGCACAATTGTTAGAGACAATGACTACATAGTCCTTATGCAAAATTAGTGTGCAATTCCAGTTCAAGGTGAGATTTCAATTCTTCCATTTGGTGTTATCACACCTCTTAGTGGCAACTACCTCACTCGTTTATGCTCTCCTTGTATAAAAAGTATAACTCATAGCTCTTTTCACTATTATCATTCACTTTCGATCTCTATGCACTTTGGAGCATAAAGAGAATTCTCTCTCTAAGTTGCAATTGTACTATCATTCGGGTAAGCTTTCTTAATTGTTCCTTTCACGCACTTTTGTTTTTGAATGTGTCCCTTTTACTTTCATAACATCGTTTTTTCTTGCTTTCACTTTGACAAGGGTCTCTTTTGTTTTATTTTTCTTTCATGTGTCACTTTCACTTTCTTTATCTTTTGAAAGTATCATTTTCACTTATTATTACTCTCACAAGTGTCACTTTTTTCTACTTTCATTCTTACATGTGTCTCTTGTGTTTTCTTTGTGTTGGCATGTGTCACTTTCACATGTTTTCATGCATCTTAAAGAGAAACTTAGCACACTTCAAGAGGAAACTCCAACACACTGTCTAGCACTAGTTGATGTTATTTATTCTTAGAACATGTGTTGGACACACTCTTATGGCATATCACATATGTTGGTTGAATTTTGACACTTGGGTCGTAAAGTTATATACTAAGTGTCACACTTGGAGACAAGTGTTTCATAACTGGTGTTTCACTGTATACATGTTAATTTTGGGTAATGAACATTTTCTGAACATGTGTTTGTTGGAATAAGGAATTACTGTGAGGTGGGGTGAATCAGTGATAGTGAGGTTATTAAAATTTAAGCTCAATTATTATATTTCCTTTGACTTTTGCCAATTATTTGTAAGAGCGTTAAGACTACAATATAGATGTACAGTAAATAAAACCATTCACATGATCATGTAGTTCTTCAATTGAGCATCACACACACATGTTATGTGGAAACCCAAAGGGAGAAAACAACCAATCTATTTTTTATTATGATGTAAATTAAGAACCTACTTAATTGCATAAAATTGTTTCTGGGAACCTACTCACAGGAGGCCCCAAACCCCTTCAGATAGCAAGCCACCACTTTCCAAGAGGTGCCAACCTCTTATGAATAGAGGCAACTACCTGTTCTAGCCACTATTATGACTTTCACACAATTTGTTGATTGCGAACAGAGGCCAATACAAATTCTCAGAGATATAAACTTGATCTATTGTTACACCAACTCCTTCCCTTCAGCTCTGCAATTCGACTTCCCACTAGCCTCTTCACTGCTCAACAATCTCTAGTCTTGACCCTATGATCTATTGTAACCACAGTTAACTCTCGGCACTTAGATCTCTTCTCCTCATACACTTACACTCAACGCAACTATTGCATCCCAGTTGCTCAATGGAAATCCATGGATTTTGTTCTTTTTTTGTGCAAATGTCAATTTTCTATTTGTTGTCCTTTTGGTATCTTTGATGTCTCTAATGCCTCTACGTTCTCTGTAACTTAGTGCATGAAAGAATTATTTTGCATGTCTCTCCCTATTGTTGTTCCATTAAACTGCAAGGCCACTAAAAATACATTAAGTATAAGAATGGGAACATGTGGATTCTACATACTAAGAATTAAATCCCAAATGACCCTCCACACTAAAAAAGTACCTCTATTGAATTTTCTTGCACAAATAACTTGGTCCTCTATTCCTCTTAAATGCCCACGGAGCTCTGAATGTGGTTCAAGTATGTTTCTCCTTCCTGCTTTAGCTACAACTCGCCATCAGAGTCCATAAGTTCGCTAGTATGATGTCCTTGAGCCATATTATTCATTTAATTCCTTGTGGTGTGCAAGTGAGAAGAAAGTAGGCTTGTTTTCAGCAGTTACCATTAATATAATGGCACCAACTTATCTGTGTGCATTTACTTTAGCTTCTAGCTCATAAATCCTTTTAACACTACATGTTGGAGTTGCAGACTCATCCATAACTATGAATTATTCCCAAATATGGCACATAAGCCAAGGATATATTAAAGCATTCATTACTTTAAAGCATAAGTCACTATTGAGATGGATCCTAGATGCCCTAGTACTTGTAACGTTTTTAAATAAAATCTTGTAGGAGTTACAAGCTTTCGGGCTCCTTAGCATTAGACCACTAGAGTGCATCACTTCTAAAGCTAGTCAATCATGCAAAGCCCTTTAAACACTTTCCCACATTGTTTTTCTTTGTTTTTATATTGAAGGCCCTTGGTCACTGGAACATGTGAAACCTTCACAAAACCAAATCTTGGGTATGTCTATTGATATTTGACGGACTATCAAATGTCAACAAAAAATTCCATCACCCATCTCTATCACCTGTCATCAAGTCTAGGTGCTTTATTTGTTTCCCTTCTATTAGCTCTTGAAGAGTTGGAGCCCAGATGCCAACATACCCATAGCATTTTATAAAATAGATTCCCTTTCCCTTACAAGCTTTCCAGCTTCCAACCTAGCCCACATGCGTGCACCGCTGGCAATGCTGCTCTTCTTCCTTTGTGCTCTGTTATTGGAGACCCTTGGCTTGGCTCACTATTATCACCAAAAAATGATCACCTAGTCATTTCTTCCTAGGTTGATCAAAATACACCATGTAGGATTAATTTTACCATTGTAAATTCACTTTCACCATGGAAATAATATAGTAAACCATTTTTCCTAAAAAAAATTCTCATTAAAATTAAAAAAACCCCATAAAAATATTTAAATAAATCATTATTTATTTAATATTCTCTAGGAATAATTATTAAATCATTATTTGATAATTATTTGTTGTCACATTTGACTAAATCACCTTGGAATAGTCAAATAAATCACTATTTATTTATTATTCCTTATTTTTATTTTTTGGAATAATTGTTAAACTATAATTTAATAATTATTTCAAATTCACACTTTTCTTAATTCTCACAAAGTGATTAATAATTCATTTTATTTGTTAATTACTTCAACCAAATTCAAAATAAAGATGTTTAACCATTTTGAACATCTTTTTTCTCTCCAAAAAGTATAATTAAGTATTCCCAATGGCTAGATTTTGATTTCGTCAATAATATCTTATTATTTTCTAATTCTTAATTTAGCTCAATACTTTATTATAAATAGATGGTTTTTTCATTCATTATTCACCTTTATCATTCTCATCGTCACCACTATCGTCTTATAACATTTGAGCTCCCACTTGAGTTCAAGCTATTTTTCTTTGGTTTTTGCCCATTGCATGTTGAGAGAGAGAAACAGATCGCTAAAGCACAAGCACATCAAAAGGACCCAAACCATGGAGGGGGGGATCTACAAACCCACGTTGTAAATATTCCTCACCAGGTGTTTTAATAAAATTATTATTCATTTGAAGTCCTCCATTGGGTTATTGTACTTTAATTTACTATTTCTATATGTTTTGGGATTGCATCATATATTTTCTTACAGGGTTTTCTCACATTTTATTGCAGATCTGAAGCATAGAAGTACCCATATGTTTTTGTTAGGATCACCTTTCACGGTGACTTAAGTGAATTATTTTTTGTACACTTCTCCAAAATAGTTACACTAACAAATGGCGACTCCACTAGTGTAGTAATTTAGAACTTTGTGTTAAAAATAGCAACAAGAAATTCCAATTTAATTTGTGCTTGAATTAAAATCAAATTCTATTCTCATAGAAACTTGTAAATAGTTAATTAAGTTTAATTGAATTAGGAATTTTGATTTGGAAGTATATCTGGAGTCATGTAAGTTTGATCCCTAAATTTTAGGGTTCCAAGTTGAGTTCTTTGGAGTTGTAATTAGATAACTCAGTTCAACTGAGTTATAATCAGTTAAACTAGTTCTAATTGTTGGTGGAACTAGTACAGGTTTAGTAGTGAGTGAGTACACCAGTGCATCCTCAGTGGCACACTAGTTAATTGAATATTCACTCAAAAATAATTCATGCATGTCATTTCAGAGGAAGACCGAGTTGGGACTAGAGTGCAGGGACATTGTACTATTAGTTGTATGATTTTTCGAGTTGTACAGATCATGCATTCAATCAGTTGAGGATCTAAGTTTGGATTGCATAGTTTTGGAAGATAGATTTCCCAATTAAATATGGGTTGATCCTCTTACGAATTGCACATGTAAATAGGGTCTTGGAAGGCATCATAATTGGCTAAGTGTTGTATAGAGCTGACTTATGAGGTAGAGAGTTGATTATACTTGTGCGGGGATTGTTCTAGTGAGAAAAAACATTGTGTTTTCTTCTTGGATTTTTAATTAATGCAATATAGATAGTCGGGGTTTTGAGCATTTGCTTTCCCTAGAGAAATATTGTGTTATTTGTGATTGATATTCTTCCTCTTGCTAATTATTGTTTTCATTAATCATTATTAGTTTCTGTTGTTGAAAGTATAGTAGATCCTTGTCTTGTGTTTTAGAAAATTACATGGGTTGTTGAATCTATAGAAAAATATACCTGGTATCAGAGATGAAGACAGTCTAGAAGATAAGATTTCGAGTTTGTTGTGAAGGTGAAATTTGAATTTTCAATTCATACTTTAGAGTCGACAAATGGCTTTCTATAGTTTGAGACTTGAGAAGGAAAGGATGGAAGCAATGTTGGAAGACAATGGCCTCAAGGAATTCATTGATCAAGACATTCCTAAGCCACCAACATCGGATGCTAATGATCTGGCCGAATGGAGAAAGTGTGTGGCAAAGGTGAGGCAAAATATTCTTGAGGGAGTTCAAGACCAGATTGTCTCGAGTCTCCATGGCAAGGAAACTCTATATGATATGTGGAAGTCAGTAATAGATTTGTTTCAAAATAGAAGTGACCATAAGCAGTTGGCACTGAAGGAAGAAATAAAAAAGATTAATATGGAGAAGGGCGACTCAATGCTGAAATACTTGACCAAGTTCCTTATTGTTAAGATGAGCTTGGAAGTGTTGGGATTATTATTTCCAAGGATGATATGGTGAGACTAGCTCTTTTAGGACTCCCCAAGATTTGGCATAGTTCTCAGGATTCTTTCAATGGGAGGGAGAAGCTACCAGGTTGGGAATGATTGTGGTCAGATTTGGTACAGGAAGAGATTTAGAAGAGCACTAGGAATGGATCCTCATCAAAGACAGATGATGAGGAAAATTATGCCTTAGCGTATAAGGCAAAGAAAGGGAAGGGGAAGGTGTCCCATTCCGAATTAGATTCTTGTCATGGAGGAAAGAAGAAGGACATGTAGAAATTCAAGTGCTTTCATTATCATGAGTTGGGAAATTTGGCTACAAATTTTCTACTCAAGAAGTCCAAGAAGAATTCCTTAGGAGGAGAAGCAGGTAAGGCCCTTACCTCACAATTTGAATTGGAATTTACCCTCATCGCATGCATGGTGTCATCGATGATGGGTAGTGTATGGTACCTATACATTGGAGCTTCTTGTCACATGACTGGTAACAAGGAGCTCTTTAGTGACTTGAAGGAGAAGGATCTCTAGATGCATATCGAGATGGGTGATAATGGGAGGTATAGTGCTACCAGGGTTGAGTAGAGTTACCTTTCAGAGTGAGTCAAGTCCTCCCCTCACTTTGCAAGATGTTATTTATGTTCCTGGTTTGAAGAAGAACTTGTTATTTGTTTCCATGTTGGAGGATAGAGGCTATGATATGATCTTTAGTAAGGGAAAGGCATTCGTTCATCACATAGCCACAGGATAGGGATTCAGGTGAAGAATCTCTACAAGTTAGAGGTATAATATTTCACTTCCTTGAGCACGAAAGTATAGAAGGTGCAGGGATAAGACATCGGTGAGTTGTGGCATAGGCGGTTGGGTCACTAATATCACGGCGCTTTGAAAATGATGCAGTAAATTTCTACCGATCTTCCCAAAGGTACACTAGAGCAAGTTGCCACATGGAAAGGGTGTACTTTGGAAAAATTCACCAAAACTTCCTTTCACAATAAAGACAATCGAGCACAGAAAATTTCTAGATGAGTCCATTTATATGTGTGTGGATCATTCTCAACAACATCCACATCCAAACACATGTATTATGTTATATTTTTTGACAATTTTTCTCGTAAATGCTAGATCCTTTGTATATAGAAGAAATATCAGACTTTTGAAAAGTTTTGTGAATTTAAAGCATTGGATGAGAAAGATACTGGTAGGAAGGTTAAATCTCTTAGGTGTGATAACAATGGAGAGTATGTGTTAAATGAGTTTAAAAAATTCTGTGTTGACAACACCCCATAACCCATAACAGAATGGGTTGGCTGAAATGAAGCATAGAAGCATTGTAGGGGTAGCACGACTGATGTTGGATGATCAGGGCCTACCACTACACTTATGGGCCGAGGCATGCAACATAGTTGTTTATTTGCAAAACAAATCCCTCATTGAATTCTTGGGGTGAATACACCAAAGGAGGATTTCTCAGGGAAGAGACTAGATGTGTGTCACTTCAGGATTTTTAGCTCATCGGTATATTTCCATGTGACCAAAGATGTGAGGAAGAAGCTTGAGCCAATAGTAGAGGTGGGGATATTTGTGGGGTACACTGATACACCTCAAAACTATCAGGGGTACATGTCGACCAGTAGGATGACAGTCATTCGCAGGGATGTCAAATTAATATGAAGAGAATGCCATGAGATGTTCCCTTGAGAGGGAGCTTCAGCTACATGTAGCTAAGGAGCTTTTGGCTCCTAAGGAGGATCCTCATATTGATGTGGAGAATCCACATGCAGAGGATCTAGGAGTGGAGACATCCACTTAGATAGAGTCTTCCAGAGATGGGAGAAAGCACAGCAGAGAGGCTGACAGGTTATTGCAGGATGCGAGAGAGAATGTGGGAGCACCCACATCATAATGCAAGAAGAGGAGGTCACCTGAGAGGTACATTGGACACATGGCTATTATGAGTGGATGTGTTAAAACAGAGCCATCTTATTTTGAGGAGTTCATGCAACAACTAGTTTCGGTTGATGCCATGGTGGAGGAATATGACTCCACTGTTCGAAACAATTTTTGGGATGTGGTCCCAACATCAGAAGACAAGTCAGTGGTGAGTTCCCAATGGATTTACAAGCTAAAACAAGCAGCAGATGGTAGTGTGGAGAAACATAAGGCCAGGTTTGTGGTCTGAGGCTTTTCTTAGATAGAAGGGATTGACTATGTTGAGACCTTTTCTCCTATTGCAAAGTACTCATCAATCAGATACATTTTAGCACTATCAATGTAGATGGGTTGGAAGATACATTAGATGGATGTAAAGACAACCTTCCTTAATGTAAATATTGAGGAAGAGGTGTAAATTAAGCAGCCTGAAGGTTTTGAGATATTTGACCACAAGTTGCATGTGTGCTGACTCAAGCGAGCATTGTATGGGTTGAAGCAAGCACCCTATGCTTCATAGACTATGATCAATAGCTACTTCACTGGGTTAGGCTTCACCAAAAGTGAAGTGGATGCGAACATGTACCATATTATGGTGGAAGGTAAGTTTATTATTGTTTTATATGTCGACAATTTTATTCTGACAGGTGATGATAAGTTGATCAAGTCTTGCGAGGAGGATATTGCAAGAGAGTTCAAAATGAAGGAATTGGGGCTCATGCACTACTTTTTGGGAATGGAAATATGGAAAGGTGATGGGGAAATTTTTGTCTCTCAAGGAAATTATGCCAACGAGATATTGAAAAGGTTCGACATGGAGAGAAGTAAACCCATGGAGACTCCTCTATCAGGTAATTGGAGGAATGAGGATGCTAGTTTGGGTGAAGTAGTGGAAACTAATGTTTACATGAAACTTGTGGGCTCACTCATGTATTTGGAGAACACATGATCGAGCATGTTTTATGCATTTAACCAGCTTAGTCAAGTGATGGTTAGGCCTACCAAGTTGGAAGGCGGCTAAGCATGTGTTGAGATACCTCAAAGGCACTACTTACTATGGATTGTGGTACAAATAGACAGAGGGAGTGAAGCTTCAAGGATTCACCGATGCAAATTGGGTAGGGTGTCCATTCGACAAGAAGAGCACATCATGAGCGATCTTCAGTATTGAGTCAATAGTTTTTTCTTGGTACGACAAGAAACATAGATTGATTGCACTCAGTTCGGTAGAGGCAGAGTACATGGCTGCTAGTTAAGCAACGTGTGAGACCATCTAGATGATGAAGATTTTGTTAGGTTTGTTTGGTCAGTAGATGGATCCATCTTTGATTTACTGTGATAATTATAGTTGTATCAAACTCTATGAAAATCCATTTTTTCATGACCATTCCAAGCATATTGATATATAATATCATCATCTTTGAGACTGTGTATAGAGGTGGATTATGTTGTTGGAGTACATTCCCACAGAGGAGAAGGATGTTGAAATTTTGAAAAAGGCATTGTCAAGATGTAAATTTTAGTTTCACAGAGATAGGATCATGGTAGTTGATAATCCCTTTCTTGTTGAGAGGGAGTGTTAAAAATAGCAACAATAAATTCCAATTTAATTTGTCCTTGAATTAAATTGTGAATTAAAATCGAATTATATTCTCATAACAACTTGTAAATAGTTAATTAAGTTTAATTGAATTAGGAATTTGGAGTTGGAAGTCTATCTAGAGTCATGTAAGTATGATCCCTAAATTTTAGGGGTCCAGGTTGAGTTCTTTCGATTTGTAATTAGTTAGTTAAACTAGTTCTAAATGTTGGTGGAACTAGTAGAGGTTTCGTAGTGAGTCAGTGCACCAGTGCATCCTCAGTGCTACACCAATTACCTGAAGATTCACTCACAAATAATTCATGCATGTCATTTCAGAGAAAGACCCAGTTGAGACTAGAGTGCAGGGACAATGTACTATCAGTTTTTTGATTTTTCGAGTTGTATAGATCATGCATGAAATCAGTTGCTGACCTAAATTTCGATTGCACAATTTTGGAAGAAGGATTTCCCAATTCAATATGGGTTGATCCTCTTAGGAATTGCTCAAGGAAATAGGGGCTTGGCAGGCAGCATAATTGGTTAAGTGTTGGCTAGAGCAGTCTTGTGAGGCAGAGAGTTGATTATACTTGTGCGGGGATTTTTCTAGTGAGAAAAAGTATTGTATTTTCATCATGGATTTATGATTAACATAATATAGAGAGTCAGGAGTTTGAGAAGATTATTTCCCCAGAGAAATATTGTGTTATGTGGAATTTATATTCTTCCTCTTGCTGATTATTGCTTTCATGCATCATTATTGTTTCTGTTGCTGAAAGTAGAGTGGATCCTCGTCTTGTGTTTTAGAAAATTACATGAGTTATTGAATCTACAAAAAAATCTACACCTTGGTGATTATTCTTTAATCTATCTTCAGTGTTTTTCCAACTATTTTTATCTCTCTCAATTTTTATTTTTAGATCTCCTTTGTTTTTTGGAAAATTTTATGCTTCTGTTGGGGTTCCTTATCTTTCTGCAGGTCACATGTAACATTTGAGTAGGAGACGACACATTTTGTACCAAATATGTAGAGTGAGAGAAGCGAGAGTAGAGTGCACTTTTTCGCCCAATAACTGTGCCTAGAACACACTTTTCAGTTTGGTTTCTGCACTCTGTGGATTTAAAAAAAAAAATTGAATTCTTTTTAGCATTGTTAAGACTGTTGCATGTGTGTTGGGAAGGTTTCTTGTTACTTCCTGATCCACATATAGGCTTATATCCACTTAGTAGTTTATAATTGAGGAAGGAAAAATCCACCTAAGGTTTAGTGTACACCTCCACCATTTAGGAAGAGAATGACTAAGTTGAGGAGTCTAGTGTGCAACATTTTCAGCCCCTATTTTTAAGGTTTTTTCCACTGTTTTACAACCCTTTTAGATAGGTTCCTTGAACATTTTAATCCCTTTAGAGATTGGTGTTTCCTTTCCCCCCTAGGATCCCCTTGTGGGTCCTAGTTTTTGGAGCTTCTTGCATGTTCTTTTCCAACATTTTCACCATTGTTGTTTGCTCATTTTCTGCCCCATTTTCTATAGATTGCTTCCTTTAGATCCCAGTCCCTTAGACATTAGATATTTTGGAAATTTTTGTGTCTTTTATTTGCTTGATTTCCTTCCATTTATTATATGCTTGATATCCTTCTTGGGTGGTGGGTTATGAGCTTGAATTTGTTTTTTATTTCACTATCCATTTTCAGCATTATTAACAATTTCCAACACTTTATTTTCACCAACACATGGCATCATCAAAACATGCTTAATTAACTCATCCACTTGACACATTATTTTCAAAAAATCACACCCTAATTGAACATAATCTTTGTTAACACCTCTGAGCCAAGATTTGAAACAAGCCACCATAATAACTTAACTCACATAGATTAAGCCCACTTGGGCATCAGGATAAAAACAATCTTTGTAGTTAGGTGTAGGATCAATGGGATAGGCTTATAATAACACCCAATGATCACTTAAATTGAGACAAATAAGATGATATATTAGGGAGATTAAAATACTTCACCATCCCATGGTCCAAAGGCAGAGTGCATCAAAAACCTGATTCAGAGGGGGTTAAGCTAGATCATGATGTAAGCAGTTCTCCTCAGGGCTACCCAATGTATAGTAGGGAATTATGTGTCTTGGTTGATCACCAAGAAGCTCAATACAAAACCAACCTCATGGGATGAAGGTAGCCTTAGTTTCCAATCATAGGAAAACACCCTATAGGATAGGTTGTAGGCAGCAGTTGCTTCTCTACCCCACCTTTCTCTAGACAACTCTGCTTGTGGGGATCATATTCTGTCAAGTAAGAATTCTTTTGGAAGGTCATCTAAAATAATAGAATTACTACTTTTTTTAGGATTTATATTTCCTTTAGGCTAGAGGTTGTTTTTCTTCTTTGGTAGGACATGTTTTCTTGAATTATAGTAGTATACCATTATAGTTAGTTTTAACTTGCAACACTGCACTAGCATTTTCTTATTGTTTGTTACTCTTTTCTGCCATCATCACCCTTTAGACTATTTATACATATTTTTCTTGAAACCATTGCACCTCCTAGACATTTTTTGTGGAGACTTCGTGGCCTTCGCCCCCTGTTTCCTTTAGGATATCTTCCTCCTCCCTGTCTAGTTAAAGTTCATCCTCCTAGTCCTCCACTGAGTCCCCATACTAATTATAGCTCATATGATTCTTCTATTTCTTCCTTTAATTCTATGTCTTCCCAACCCCACATCCCCACCACGTCATACACCAATATGGGTACTGGAAACCATGGTCCTAACCAAGGTAACCCCATTGGAAAAACCTCTACATGTATGGCCACTAACACTCCCTTTCTTCCTTATATGGATGGTTTGAGCCTCCTTGATTTCAGCTAGTTCATCAACGATTGTCATCTCCATAACCCAAATTGACCTCCTATTCCCACCAAGCTTCCTTCCGACATCCCCAAGTTTGAAGGTAATCCTAGCGAAGACCCCACAAATCATGTTCACTCTTTTCACATGTGGTGTTCATCAAATTCCATTACCAAAGGCTCCATTCACCTTTGTCTTTTCCAATGCACCTTAACACAAGTTTCTACCAAGTTTTATGTGGACCAACCGCATTCCTCACATTCCACCTTTGTGACTCTTTCCAATGCTTTTATTTGCTATTTATAGTTACCTCTCCGATACGATAAAGCGACTGAACTATTGACCTCTTTTCATTAAAATTCTTCCACCCACCTTTCTGACCATGTTTAAGAATGGTGCAGAAGGAGGAGCATGTGTAGATCCCCTGAGTTTGAAGACTGTGTATATATGGATTGGTTTCTAAGAATTCTTTTGGCCCCCATAGGCAAAAATGTCGCTTCCCACTTCCCCCAGAATGAAGAAGAAGCTCTCCAGATAGCCTTGAAATATGATCTAATCTATGCTCAGTTAGGTTATGTTTATATTTTCCTCCTTGATCTTCCTTAGCCCAGTGCTCCTAATGTGCTGGGGCAATCTCATGGCATTGACGATATCGTTGGATCCATTTCCCACCCTCAACATCCACCATATGATCCACCTCCTATGAGTTATGGTCAGACCCATGGGGGACCAGTTTTGCTTACACCTATCCCCCTCTTGATCCTTCAAGTGTTAATTCTTACCAAGATACAAGCATATCATATGCATATCCCCATCTGCATCACTTGATGTGAGGGCTAGCTCTTGCTCAACCTGGTTATTAAATTTTTTCGATGAATCCTTACTATCCTTATGCACCACCTAACACTCTAGCCTTGACAACACCCACACCTCAACCTCCCATGCCTCCTCTACCTCTGCTACCCCCGAAACCGCCTCCTCAAGGTCAAGCATATGCCCAACGTATTACTACCAATCCCTCCAACTCCAAGATAAGGAATAAGGGGAAGGATAATCGGAACTAACAACCTCAATGTAACCAAGGCAACCAAGGTCAAAAACCTAATGCCCCTAAGGGTGACCAACCTAATCCCGCAACCCAACAATAGGGAAGACATCCCAAGAAGAAGAAGGCCCTTAGAACCAATAAAACGTGTGCCTCTTACAGAGTTTTTGGCCATTTTACTCATGAATTTCCCCTTTTACCTTAGATGCACCAAGCAATGGAAGCTCAAGCAGATGCTTCTTAAGGACCTCAACCCATTTATCCACTTCCTCCCTCTCATGCTTTATCACAATTGACTGTGCTTACAGATATTTTTCCTCATCAAGGATATGTGGATACCCAACCTACACAGAGTAATTCAGCCCCCAAACTTCACACTCTGACCAAAACAATTACCAAATTTTTGTGATGAATTCTGAAGAGGTCAATACTGAACAAGTTAACCTTCAGACTCAGTGGTGCCAATATTGATCAGGTGCTCATGTCCTAAGTGTCGTAAAATGCTCAAAATTTAAAGTGCTTATAACTGGTTCAAAGTTGAACGACTGGAAAGTTCTCGTCTTCCCGATTCCGGTGCCGCAAACGGTTCGAAAAAGGGTCGCTGTATGAGGAAGTTATGGCAAAAAGAAGAATTTGTCCATAACATTAGAAATTTTAATTTAAAAAAAAAAAAAATTAAAAAAGGAATATTCCACAGTATATTCCTTGGAATATTCCCTTTGCACAGCCAATCAGAAGCTGCCACGTGGTAGGCCCGGAGGCCGCCACGTGGCCCCTGGATGACGTCAGCAAATGTATTCGTTTCATATTAAAATTTGTTTGAATGGATGGAGGATCGAACCCACAACCTCCCCATTACAAGCACTATGGCTTACCGTTGGGCCAAATGGTGGAACGTGAATTATGTTTAGAACAATGTTAATTTAAATTTTAAATGGCTTGATGGGCAGGAAATGAAGGGGGCCAGCCCCTAAGCGGCCAGCCCCCATACCATATGACCTTGGGCCGAGAACCGTGGGCCAACCCCAACCACCAGCGAATTTGGCGGAAATTTTGGCGAACATGGAGATATTGACGGACCCGCCATAATTGGCGGAGCTATCTGGAGTTAACTAAAGTTAGCTGTGTTAGCTACCTATACCAATAGGTTTCATTTTTCATGATTGGCAGGGGAAGTGCCAATATGATCTACTTTGGTGATGCAAAGATCTCATATTTTGTGGAAAACACATATCTACAGTTGTTTGATGTTGTCCTACTTCTGAATGGGTGATCCAACAGCCTAAGCTGGGTCATGCCATATTTCAATTTTTTGTTGTAGACTAGAGAAAGAAATCTGTCCAAACTGTTCAATCTTGGCAGATCAGTAGTTAGGTAGAGAATGAAGGTTCCCAACTGCTTAATCTGGGGCCTTGGAAGTAATAAGGCTAGCCTTAGATAGAAAATCAAAAGAAAATGCCAAAGGAAAAGAAAAAGGCACATGAGGGTTTGCAAGTCTAAGTGCACCCTCCTTGAAGTAACAAAAAATGCTAGGCAATAGAATGGGTAGGTAGATGGGGTTGCAGAAGCATGATTTCTTTCATATATCTGGCCTAAGCAAAGGAAACACATGGTGGCCAGTGCAGATCTTCCTATTCAGCAGTTTTGTAGCAACAGAGTGAAGCATGTCTAACTCCCCAGTCATCCCCCATCAAAATCCTTGCTAACATCCCAATACCACCTTGTTCATTACAGAAGTCAAACTCTTTTGTTGATCCTTGTTGTATAAAAGAGCCACATTTCTTGTGTAAAAATCTTTTCATTTTGATCTACTCTCAAAACTAAGTTTGTTCCCTAAAAACTTAGTGTCTATCACCTCTCATTCATATCCCCCTCCCATGTTAACTATTAACCATTATTACTTAATTCCCTATATTCCCCTTTTTCCCTACTACTATATCACCATTGTATATAAAAACCCCAAAGTAAATATTCCCCCTTCCCTAGGCACTATAGCCTTATAATTTCAAAGGTTGGAGCGCTAAGAGATTTAAGCGCAATAGGCAAATAACACCAAAAACAAAGTCTAGGGATTAATCCAAGATCTGCTTGGTTTAACAGCCCTAACCCCGCTTTGCGAACATTAACCCTTTTTGGCTCATAAATCATCGCAAAACCCATTTTTCTCCGCTTATCCAAAGTTTGATTATAGCGCGCATTCCCAGAAAAATATTTGTTTATTCTCCGCTTCCCCGCCGTATTGTCCGATCATCTACACAACCCGTCATCCGTCGGATCTGGGCCCTCCCATCCGACGGCTCACATTGATTTCGGACCGCCTCCGATGCCCGGACGATAGCTCCCGAAAACTGTCAGACCATGACGTCAGGGCAATGGCACGCGTCGCTCCCAGGTTGTATCGGGAGGCCGCCTGCCAAAACCGCTCCCGTACTATAAGCGGTCCGATGGAACCACTTACCGCTCTGGTAATTCCGCCACACGTCACCCATGCGTCACCATTACGTCACTGCCACCTCAGCGTCACATCAGCGCCCGACCCGCCATCGCTCCAAGTTGTCTGCCACGTCCCCCATCCACGTGGACCACTCACAGACCGCCACGTCATCACTCCGTACCATGACCCCACCTATGACGTCATGCTGACGTCATCCAAAAACGCGCCAAAGCCCAAAATGTCCATATTTGGCCAAAAATCATGGTTTTTCGCACTTTTTCGACAAAAGACCACTGTGCTCCCTGCATGCAATTTCACGACCATTTCACCGCCAACCTGCTGAAACTCACTCCAGAGCCGTGGCCGCCTACGAGTCAACTCGAACCAAGTCTCCACCATTGTGCTGCGACCAGGTATTTACTACATTCTTCCTGCGCCTGGTCTATTCCGTTCTGCACTGTTAAAACACCATAAAACTGCCAATTTCACCGAGAATATAAGCTGCATTGCCCTGCAATTAAGTCAATTGCCCTCATATCAGCCAATTGTGCCCAGTTGTACCTCAGTTACCCTGTTGTCACTGCAAGTCCTCCAAGTTTGTATCAACCTACTGCGCAAGCGTTGCATTTGCCCGCAATTCGCTAAAATTCTGCTTAAAACACACAAAATCATGGAAACACCAGCAGCGTTGAATATTGCACCTTTAAATGCCCCACAAAGAGAGCTAGAGTGGCTGCCCCTGGCTGACAGAGACTACCAAATGGCAGAGGGAATCCCAGATTACAGCAAATACCACGTTCATGTGCTCAATGATCTCAAAGCCAAACATCTCAGTGGAAATGATATTCTAGGGATTTGGGACTCCAATTTGCCTATTTTTGATCTCCCTCAAGTCAATATCCTCCCAGATTTGATACATCGATGTAGTGCCAACTATGACCCATGTCAGAGAGCTGTCCTCAATCCCTCAGGGTCAGTTTTGTTCCATGTCACCCCTGAGGCCATAAATCAAATGCTGCACTTTCATACTACAAAGCCATTGACTCCTCTCTCCATGATGGATTTGATAAAGAAAGGAGGCAAGCTGTCCAGTGCCCAGATTTTAAAGATCAATCAATTATTCATTCAATCAGGATCTCAAACTGTGAGGACTCCTCCTATTGGAAATGTATATCTCAATGAGTTGGGAAAAATGCTTGTGGATATGATCAGTTATGTCCTGGGATACAGATCATCTGAGGATGTTGATGAAACCATTCTGGCCATGATGTCCATCTTCTCCCCTGGAAAGCCTCCTTCTGTTCACTATGATTATGCTGCATACATTGCCAATAAAATTCATGAGCAATTGATGAATCTAGAGAGGGAGAGGATATTTAGATACACTTCTTACATCTATCACTTGTTCCTATTCTATTAGCCTGATAGCTTCCCTATTACTCTCAAGAAGTTTGATGCCCAAGGGAACCAAAGGTCTGTAGTGTTTTGGTCTTCAGTTTTCCATCACATATCTTTTTCACCATATAACTACTGTGAATTCATAGACCTATTTATCCATCCAGCCATGTCCTTGCTGTTGAGTGCCCCTCCTCCAAGATTGACAGATGAGATGCAAAGAATCCTCCAGCTCTCAAAGGCCTACAACATTAGGGATTGGTACTTTTACCAAAACCATACAATGATCAGAATATATGGTTGTGAGTTAGCCCCATATAGGCTACCAAGATATGTCCCTATGACACTTTTTGCTTTAGAATATTTCAGACAATTTGGAAATGTAGACATGGTCCATTTCCACAGCAAAAATAAGAAGGTACAACTAAAAGTCAGAAATCAGCTAGGCCCATTTATTTATAATAAAAGAGAAGAGGCATGGCAAGAAGCAAATAAGATCCTGCAATGCCTTGGGTTGCAAACCAGTTTCCTCTGGATACCCTATGATCCCAATCATTTCATTAGTCTTAGAAGGGTCAAATATAAGTTGGCTAGCTATGATCATGTCAGGTTGCCTCATATTGAAAAATATGCAAATCTATTAAGATGGAAAGAGGGCACCCTAGAAGAGGCAAGTACTAAAGAGGAAATACTACAAAAAGAAGCAAAGAAACTTGAGAAGGAAGCTGACTTGGAAAATTGTGGGCAGGTTTCCTCTTCTTACCAAATTCAACTTGGAGCAGCTGCCTCATCCTCTGCAGCCCCCCAGCAAGCAGCTCAAACTACTCCTCAAGCAGCTAGCACAGGCAAAGGGAAAGAAATGGAGCAGGATCAGCCGCTCCCAACAGCAGAACAACAGAAAGAGCAGCCCAAACAACAAGAAGAAATGGCTGAGGCCCCTATATCTACAGAGCAACAGGCTCAAGAAAGTGTGCCCCCAAGACAGGAAACAGCAGTGGATGCCTCGGTGCTCCAAACCCCATTGAATGAAGAGAGAACTAGGAAGAGGGATAGACAACAAGAAACTCCCCTCACTACATCAACAAGTCAACAAGGGGAGAAAAGGCAAAGATTAAATCCTCTTTCTGAAGAAGAGATGCCTATTGGACCATCCATGGGTATGGGCCCTCCTAGCATGGAAGCATCAGCCAGTTCCTTCCAACAGGAACAAGAAAGAACACTTGGAGGAGAGGTCAGCTCCTCAAGCCAGCAAAGAAGGGCAGAATCCAGCATAAAGCAACAATTCATTGATATTAAGAAGAGGAATGAGCCAGTTAGACTTCAGCTTTACAATCACTTGCTCAAAATGGCTCCCACAAACCAACAGAGGCTTATGTCAGCATATGACATAACAGAGGGGAAGATGACTATGAGTCATTTCATGCCTACTATGCTGCAGCCACAGTCAGCTGCAGATTACATCAGAACCAACCTTGAGGTATTTGCAAAAGACATCCACCCAATGGACCAAATTGAGCTACATAAGCAAACGGGTGAGATGGTCTACTCCTCTCTTGCAGACAAAACCTTTCTTGCACACAAATTGCAAAATAGTCTCCATAATACCACTGCCCAATTAGAATTGGAGAAAGCATCCTCTCAAGCCAAAGACAACAGGATTAGGTCTTTGGAAGATATCATTATAGAGCTTGGGCATGACCCAAGTGATCCCAAAGCTGTGCAGGCATTACTAAAGGAAAAAGAGGCAGATATAGCAGCTTTGAGGAAGATGGTCAAAATTCCAGCAACCCTTCACCCTCAAACAGAAGATGTTGCTCAGCAGAGAAAGGACCAAGATGTAGCAGCCATGCTGCTAACACTACACAAACAATTGGTAGAAACAGAAGGGAAATTGGTAGAAACAGAGGGCGCATTACAGGCAGCCCTGAAACAGAAAGAAGGAGGGCAGACATCTCAGCCCCCTCAGCCAGTGATTAACCTTGAGGAGCCTCCTCAAATTATAAGTCCTCCCACAGGACAGACAGCTGGGACAGGCCCTTCAACATCAGCACCAAATACAGCAGCAGCACCAGCAACAACATCAGGACAGGCACCCAACCTTGATATGCAGAAGATGATGAAAGAGATTGAAGCTTTAGAAGCACAGATGGCAGAACTAAATGAAGCCAAGGAAAAATTGGCTACACTTAATGAAAAATATGATAAATCAAAGCAAAGTGTAGCTGAAAAAACAAGAGAGGTAAGGGCTCTTGAGAAGAAAATAAAAGAACTGGAGAAAGAGCTCTCTCTTGACAAAGTGGTGGCTGAAATCAAGAAAGTCCTGTGGGCCAATATTGGTCAATCTATAACAGATCAATGGCAATATATTGAAACCATCCATGAGCACATAGATCTCATAGGCAGGGCCCACAAGGAAAGTCAAAGAGCAAGGGCATCTCTAGGCAATATGCCTGAGATAGCCAATAGGATGATCAATGTCCTTAACAACCGCACAGGCCCTCAGCTGGCAGCCATGGGTATCTCTAACAGAACTGACACCATCTTACTAGTAAAAAGGGTGCTCACTTTGAGAAATCTTGTGCAAACATTGGATAGAAGGTGCCAGGAAATGCAGACAGAGGTGAACAAGTTCACAGAGAAATTTACAGCATTACATAACAGAGGCCGTCCCAGCTTTCTAAATAGTGCAGGAAGGTTACTATCCCATGAAAACTATGCCAAGATGGTAAATAGATTTGCTACAAATCAGATCACTGCAGCATCAAGTACTCCAGAGGAAACAGGGCCTGCATCTGGGCAGAGCCTCTATGACAGAATAGAGAATTTGTTTTTTATCATGAATGAGATTAGACATCTATTTGAAGTGCCTCCAAATTACTACAAATATACTGAGGCAGATGAAACATTAGGCACAATTTTGAGACATCAGTTGCCTACTCAGGAATGGTGGACAAGCATGATACAGACATTGCTGTGAACAAACAGATTTTTCATCATATTTTTGTACATCAAATATAAATCATCATGTTCAGATAGTTGATATATTTACTATAACTGCAAAAGAGTGGACTGAGCCAACTCAGCAAACCAATTTGGCCACTAAAGCAATACCGATAGATGAAGATGACGGGGCTGAGATAACTACAGCACGATAGAGCAATAAAGGGCGTATTATTCAAAATCAATGCAAAGCACCCTGCAGAGCCAGTTGCCCTCAAAAGTCAAGAACTTCTGACAAACAGCAAGCAGTTGTTGTATATTCATTAAAGTAGCTTTTAATTTTGTAAGAAATATCTTTGAAAGTTGGTAAGAGCAGTTATTGTGCAATAACTCAGAACTGAGATATTTTTGTGATATTTTTGTATATATGCACCCCCGCATAGCTTATTGGGGGTTGTTGTTACTCATTTGTTCAAGAGAACTCGGTTGTATTTCCTCTGAAAGTTATAATACAAAGGAGCTGTTGGTTTCCAGGAGATATGTTTGGCTTGGACGTGCTGTGATGAAATTATTGACCGCTGCAGGATTCTCGTGTTATGGAGTGATACAATAAGTGTTTTCTAACTGTATTTATGTTTTATCTCTTTTGTAATCTGTCTGTGATGTATGGTGTTTAATCTTGGTAGAAAGGTAAAAGACGAGTTCAGGATTTGTCCATTAAAGACACCCCAAACTCAATCCTTCCTACCAAATATGTTTTCTTCAAGGTTAGCTGCAACTGCGGAATTCTTAAATGCTCCCATTTGCTCTAATCACATAATAAGTCTTTATTCATTGATTCTCTATTGCTACTGAGTAGGATTTGTTCTTCATTTCGTATTTGCACTGTGAAAGAACTCTTAATTGCCTTTCCTGGTGTAAGTTATACTGTTTTCTTTGCTAAAAATCAAAGTTTGTATCATGAATACCCATCTAGCCTTGCATTGAACCTCTCTTTATCACAGACATCAAATCCTACTCATTTCTAGACTCCACATGCCCAATGGATTGAACTCTCCTTCATGTTTGCATGCCCTTCTTTGAACAACAGTCTGCAACCAAAATTCAAACAACCTCCCACCTCATAACTAGCCTAAAATCCTCAAAAACAAAGTTAAAACTGAAAGAGAGAGCCCTCTCTAATTACAGGTAGGCTAGAGCCTATAATCCAAAGCTTGGTTAGTGGTTACCCCGGCCGTATTCCCTCAGGAGTCAAAGGGAACAACCTGGGTGTTAACAAGCTGGAGTTTTTGTAGGGGTAGCTGGCAGTTGGGAGTAAATGGCCATAACTTTGGCTAGGAAAGTCCGTTTTGGACGAATTTTTTTTTTGATTTTGGGTATTTTCGACCTTCTGAAGCCATTGGTGTAGGTCTTACAGCCATCTGAGGTCATTTGCAGAGGTTTTGGAGCCATGAAAGTTCTAGGAGCCACCAGGGCCCAGTTTTGTGAAGACTGTATAGGGTTGCAGGTATCCATTGGAGGTGATCCAATAGTCAATCCTGAAGGATTCAAGTGTTCTGAATCCATTTTTGCCATATATTTTGCCTGTAGATGCTTCTATTTAGCTGTATTTTCAATTTGAGCATTTAATAAAAACAAGGACAAGCCCGGTTGGGAGCTTTGGATCCAGCAGACATAGCCCTGGAGGGGGTGAACTGCTTTATCAACTTCTTTTGCATTTGTGGTTGATTTATTTTGCAAAACAAATTCATTTTAATGTGTTAAACAGTAAAAGGAAATAACTCTGCTATGCTTAAATGGGTCATGAACAACCGAAAATTTCATGTGTTTTCTTTCTGCAAGACATGGAAATCTTTTAAACATGTTTAATTCTGAATTGAATACCTTGCAAACGAATTTCAAGTAGTTTCAAATTCAGATCAAGTTGGTATCAGAGCTCAGGGTTTTTGTGCAAAGATCTTCTAACTGTCTTGCAAAGTATTGATGCTTACCAGGTTGAAACTTAAAAGAGGGGAAGGACAGTTGACTAGAGAACAAGAGAATCCTCAGTCAAGGAAGGCCAGAGAGCCATCACCTCCACCTTCAATTTCACCCTCAAGAGTCTCAGCAGAAACTTCAAGGATGTCTAAACATGAAGGAGAAATTCCTACAGAGACAAATCCAAGAGAAGAAGAAAGAGTCTTCAGAAAGGCTTTCTTAGGCCTCACTGAAATGGTGAGGATATTGTACCAAGAAAGAAATGAGAAATTGGCTGGAGCAGGGTCCAAACATCCACATGAAGGACAGGGCTCTTCAGGAGGTAAGAAGGATGATGATCATTCCAAGAAAGGACATGGAGGAAATGGTGATCCACCACCCCCATCTTCACCTTCTTCCTCTCCATCCTCGTCTTCTTCTGTTCATAAGCATAGATCCTCTGGAAAAAGTCCTTTTTTGAAGCTTGATGTAAAATTTGAATTACCTATGTTTAATGGTGAAGTGAATGCAGAAAAGCTTGACAACTGGATTGGGCAGTTGGAAGTTTACTTGAGGATCCAAAATATGCATGATGATACCACAAAGATTCAGTTGGCTTCTTTGAGAATGGATGGAGCAGCATTGGTCTGGTGGGAGGCCAAGACTAAAGAGGAGATCAAGAAATTTGGTAAGGTTACCTTAACATGGCCTGAATTTCTGTTAGCCATTAAAAAACAGTTTTATCCTCTTGCTCACATGCAAAAGGCCATTATGAATTGGAAAAATTTCAGACAACTTAAGGGTCAGAGTGTCCAAGACTACACCCAAGAATTCAGGAGAAGAGCTCTCTTGTTAGGGGTAGATTTACAGACCTAAGAAACCTTGCTGAAATACATCGGTGGCTTGCACAGCTACCTTAGACACACCATCTTGATGTTTAACCCTACTAGCCTGGACGAGGTTTGTGTCCAAGCTACCCATTTAGAGGCAATGGGAAAAAACACAATTGAAGAGGGTAGAAACAAGCCCCCCAAGGGGAAAAACAAAGAGAAAACCTCCAAGGGAAAGAGCAAAGAGAATGCATCTGTCAAATAGGAGAGTGAGAAAGTGATCTGTAAACACTGTTCTAAACCAGGCCATGAGGAGAAAAACTGTTGGAAATTACATCCTGAAAAAAGACCTCAATTTAACAAATCCAAAGGGAAACAGGAAACTGCTGCTACTACATCTACACCACAAGATTTAGGGGAGGATTCAGGTGATGAAACCAAAATTGCACCCATGGGTTTGAAAAACTTGAAGGGAAAAGAAATTGAAACTCAAGCCAGCACTAGTACCTCAAACTACCATGTACAAGCTCCTAATGAGGAAGAAAGAATTGAACTATTTCATGTGAGGGTGATTTCAAAACATACTAAAATTGACACACTTTTTGATAGTGGGTCACAAGCAAACCTTATATCAGAGGACTTGGTCAAGCAGCTTAAACTTGAGACCGTTCCACATTCGAAGCCATATCCACTTGGATGGATTTGCAAGAATGCAAATTTACAAGTTTCAAGAAAGTGCACATTGCGCTTTGCAATTACTGCACATTTTATTGACACAGTTGAACTTGATGTGGTACCTTTTGATATAGCAGGAATTGTTTTGGGAAGTCCTTACTTGTTTGAAAGGAAAGCTATCTTTCATCGCCATGAAAACAAATATCATCTTTTCAAAGATGGCAAGGAGTTCATTGTTAGAGCTCATCACAAGAAGACAAATATAGTGATGTTGAATGCAGGACAGGCAAAAAGGCTGGTCAATTCAAGTAAGAATTTTGTTCTTCTTACGATTAAGCCCAAGGTTGATGTGAATCATGAGTCATTTGACAATTGTGATCCAAAACTTAAATCAGATCTTTATGATGTAGTTGGTGCATATCATGAGATGTTTCAGGAGCCAACAGGTTTGCCTCCTAAGAGGGAGATTCAGCATGAAATCCATTTGCATCCAGATTGTCCTCTTCCAAACATAGGCATGTACCGCATGTCTATTATGGAGAATGCTGAAATAAAGAAGCAAATCAAGGACTTGTTGGACAAGGGTTTCATAAGGCCAAGTACTTCGCCATGTGGGTCACCGATTGTATTGATTCCAAAGAAAGATGGCACTTGGTGTATGTGTGCTGATTTTAGGGCCTTGAACAAGATAATGGTAAAGAATCGTTACCCACTCCCAAGGATAGATGATTTGCTAGATCAGCTGAAAGATGCTCGATATTTCACTAAGCTAGACTTGCGCAGTGGATATCATCAAGTAAGAATTGAAGAAAGTGACATTTGGAAGACAGCGTTTAAAACCAAACAAGGACTCTTTGAGTGGCTTGTGATGCCGTTTGATTTGTGCAATGCACCTGCAACTTTCATGCGGGTAATGGATGATGTCTTGCATCCTTTTCTTGATGATTTCGTTATTGTCTACTTAGATGACATCTTAATTTTCAGCAAGTCTAGAGAAGATCATGTCATGCATGTTAGGAAAGTACTTGATGTTTTGAAGAAGAATCAGTTATTTCTTAAAATGTCAAAGTGTGAATTTGGAAAGACTTCTTTGGTTTATTTGGGACACATAGTAGGAGGAGGTGCTTTGAGAATTGATCCTGCTAAGATTGAGGCTATTGTGAAGTGGCCTACTCCCAAATCCATAACAGAGGTAAGAAGTTTTTTGGGTGCAGCTCAATATTGGAGGAAGTTTATCTCTAACTTCTCTTCTATAGCAACTCCTATGAATGCAGTGACAAGTGTGAAGCATGCTTTCCAATGGGGAGGCAAGCAGCAAAAATCTTTCGAATCTTTGAAAGAGAAGATTAGTTCAGCTCCAGTCCTTGCATTACCAGATTTGAGACAGCCATTTGAGATACAAACTGATGCTAGTGATTATGCTATGGGTGTGGTTCTTCTACAGCATGGTAAGCCTATTGCTTTTCATTCTGAAAATTTTAATGGTGCTGTTGTAAATTATCCTACATATGATAAGGAGTTGTATGCGTTGGTACAAAGCGTCAAAAAGTGGAAACACTATTTGATGGGCAAAGAAACTGTTATACATACCGACCATCAACCCTTACAGTACTTGCAATCACAAAGCAAGTTACAACAGTCACGACACTTCAGATGGATGGGCTTCTTGCAACAGTTCCATTTGGTAATAAGGTACAAGAAAGGTACTTTGAATAAGGTTGCTGATATGCTTTCAAGGCCTATTATTGGTACTGTTACTTTACTTAAGAATGCTTCCATTATACATGATAGTTACATAGAACAATATGCATCTGATGATGACTTTAAAGATGTGTATGCTAACTTGAGTAAAGGGAATCATGTAGAGGAAAATGACTATCACATGCATAACAATTTGTTGTTTCATTTGGGCAAGTTGTGTATCCCACAGGGGGAGAGGATAAATGTCATAAGAGAAGCTCATTCTTCTCTTATTGCTGGCCATTTTTGTGTGAGCAAAACAGTTGCACATCTACAGAGGTATTGCTACTGGCCTCGCATGGTAGATTCTGTTTCAAGGTTCATAAGAGGATGTTCATTATGTGCTACAAGCAAGGCTAGCAACAGGAAGCTTGGTTTGTATACTCCTTTGCCGGTACCTTCTAGACCATGGGAGAGCATCTCTATGGATTTTGTAGGAGGTTTGCCAAAATCTAGAAAGCAGCATGATTATTTATATGTAGTAGTTGATCGTTTCAGCAAAATGTGTATACTTATGCCTTGTAAGAAAACTATAACTGCTGAACAAACTGCTGAATTATTTTTTCATCATGTATGGATTCACTTTGGTTTGCCTACTTCCATTATTAGTGACAGGGATTCCAGATTTGTGGGGAATTTTTGGTCCAACCTATGGGAGATGATGGACACAAAGTTGAAGAAAAGTATTGCTTTCCATCCGCAAACAGATGGACGAACAGAAGTTGTGAATAGAACCATTGTGCACCTCTTGAGAGGTTATTGCAGCAAGCATCCTAAGCTTTGGGATGAACATTTGCACTACATACAACATGCTTACAATCGTGCCAAGCACTCTTCCACAAACACCTCACCGTTTGAAGCTTGTTTTGGTTACTTGCCAAAATCACCTCTTGATTTCATTCTTGAGAAAGATGTCGCCATTGAGGGACATAGTGATATTGACAAAGCTCGTTCATTCATTGAAAGAATTCAGCAAATACATCAGCAAATTCAAGAACAGCTTGAGAAGAGTCAAGGCAAGTACAAGGAAAGACACGACAAGCATAGTGTCGATCACAAGTTTCAAGAAGGTGATGAGGTATGGCTGTACATTAGTAAGGAAAGGATGCAAGGAGAAGGTAAAAAGCTGAAGCCTATTCGTTATGGTCCATTCAAAATCCTCAAGAAGGTTGGAAATAATGCTTTTCAATTAGATTTGCCTTCCTACATGCAAATGTATTCTGTTGTCAATGTGGAGAACTTACGTTTGTATGAACCTCCATTGATTGCTGATCATGAAAATGCTATTCAACTGCCATCTATAGAAGATTTCTCGCCAGAATTCTTAGATGAGCTGAAAGAAGATACAATCCTTGACAAAAGGACACGCACTTCAAGAAGGGGCAGTGTAGATTATGTTCGGGTTGGTTTCAAAGGCAGCAAACTGAACAAGGCAAAGTGGATGGAGGTGGACAGAGTGAGGGAGCTGTACCCTCACCTCTTTAATAGGTAGTTGAAGGCTTTTGCGGTCCAAAAGCTTCCCAATGGGGAGGCGTGATCAGGTGCTCATGTCCTAAGTGTCGTAAAATGCTCAAAATTTAAAGTGTTTATAACTGGTTCAAAGTTGAATGACTGGAAATTTCTCGTCTTCCCGATTCCGGCACCACAAACAGTTTGGAAAAGGGTCGTCGTATGAGGAAGTTATGGCAAAAAGAAGAATTTGTCCATAACATTAGAAATTTTAATTTTTTAAAAAAAATTAAAAAAGGAATATTCCGCAGAATATTCCTTGGAATATTCCAGGAAATATTCCCTTTGCACAGCCAATCAGAAGCTGCCATGTGGCAGGCTCGGAGGCCGCCACGTGGCCCCTGGATGACGTCAGCAAATGTATTTGTTTCATATTAAAATTTGTTTGAATGGATGGAGGATCGAACCCACGACCTCCTCATTACAAGCACTATGGCTTACCGTTGGGCCAAACGGTGGAACGTGAATTATGTTTGGAACAATGTTAATTTAAATTTTAAATGGCTTGATGGGCGGGAAATGAAGGGGGCCAGCCCCTAAGCGGCCAACCCCCATACCATATGACCTTGGGCTGAGAACCATGGGCCAACCCCAACCACCAGCAAATTTGGCGAACATGGTGAAATTGGCGGACCCGCCATAATTGGCAGAGCTATCTGAAGTTAACTAAAGTTAGCTTGAGTTTTTGTAGGGGCAGCTGGCAGTTGGGAGTAAATGGCCATAACTTTGGCTAGGAAAGTCCGTTTTGGACGAATTTTTTTTATTTTATTTTGGGTGTTTTCGACCTTCTGAAGCCATTGGTGCAGGTCTTATAGCTATCTGAGGTCATTTGTAGAGGTTTTGGAGCTGTGAAAGTTCTAGGAGCCACTAGGGCCCAGTTTTGTGAAGACTGTATAGGGTTGCAGGTATCCATTAGAGGTGATCCAATAGTCAATCCTGAAGGATTCAAGTGTTCTGAATCCATTTTTGCCATCTATTTCACATGTAGATTCTTCTATTCAGCTGTATTTTCAATTTGAGCATTTAATAAAAACAAGGACAAGGCCGGTTGGGAGCTTTGGACCCAGCAGACGTAGCCCTGGAGGGGGTGAACTGCTTTATCAACTTCTTTTTCATTTGTGGTTGATTTATTTTGCAGAACAAATTCATTTTAATGTGTTAAACAGTAAAAGGAAATAACTCTGCTATGCTTAAATGGGTCATGAACAGCTGAAAATTTCATGTGTTTTCTTTCTGCAAGACATGGAAATCTTTTAAACATGTTTAATTCTGAATTGAATACCTTGCAAACAAATTTCAAGTAGTTTCAAATTCAGATCAAATATGAAAATCCCTGTGTGAATTCAGTGACTAATTCTTAACCCAAAGTTTCCACTAAGCCTTTGTCGTCACTAAGTGGTACCTTACAGATCCCTTTACCTAAAGTCAAGGTTCCCCCCAATATCCCCAAAATTCCATTACACTAAAATGTTTCATCTTCTAAAGCTGCCCATACCTATAGCATAGCAAATGACTTGGTGCAGTCTCTTGTTACCATGTCAATGTTGGAAGTCCTCTAGACATGCCCATCCCAACAAAAAGCTCTACTATATGCTTTCAGCATTGTGGATCCTTATGACAATCATGTGATTGCCTTTGGTGTTGATAAAGTGGAACATGCCCCACTTCCTTCATCTATTTCTTTTCAAATATCATTCTCCATAAAAAAATCCACTATCCAATGGCGTATAATAGAAAAAGGCACCTCCATCTATGTGATGGCAACTAGTGTTTAGAAGGAACTTCATTCCCCTAAAGTATCACCACCCACTATCACTCTTCGTGCTTGGGATGGTCAACCCTCGTAGCCTCTCAATTTATATTGCAACTTCCCCATCACTCTTTTCATCAAGGCATTATTGATTACTATCAAATTCATTGATGCCCCATTAGATTATAACATCTTTTTGGCTCGTAGTTACACCTATTCCATGTTTGCTATCACATATGCTATCTTCTGAAAGATTTTCTTTCCTCACAATGGAAATATAGTCACTATCGATCCATTTAATTACTATGAACCTCAGTCTCAAACCTCTCCTCATACCATTATCTCATCGATGACTGGAAATAATATCATCCCTTCCTTAACTGATATTTCTCTTTGAGTCTAAAAATATTCCATGCCTCCTATGGATTACTATGGCCCACCAACTAATCCTTCTGAGCCTAGATATTCCATTGTTTTCATGCTTCAAGCGTCACAAGCCACAGACAGAAAGTCTAGTATGCCTTCTCAATAACAAACTCCTCTGCAACCTCCTGCTCAAGACTCAACTCATCCTTCAGGTACAATTCTGGTAGGCTAGTTTCCTTTTGTTGGTATCTCTCCTAGTCCTTTTCCACCTGGAACCATTCCCCCAGGTCTCTCCCATCCCAAAGAAATTCCTCTAGGTCATTACCCCACTGGTCAGATACCTTTCTTATTCCTGCCCTCAGGAATTTTTTCAACCTCTATAATGGCCACATTGAGTCTTCCTAACATCACCTTGGGGATCCTAGTTGGGTACATTAATCCTCCTGCAAAAACTCCCCCTAACAAACTCAAACCTTATAAAGATTTGACTTCAGTTCAACCCATTATAAGCCCCCCTTCCTTTGTTTCAATTACACAACAACATCAATAGGCAACCACTCCTATTCTGAAAGAATTTAGTGAAGGGGGGAGAGGGGAGTCTAGAAAAAGGGGAATAAAGACAAGGCACCCTAACAACTCCTAATCCTCCTCAACCTCCAAATCCTTCCCCTCCATGTGCTTTGTGTGATGTTGTTGGGCATGCCACCAATAATTTTCCCAACCTCCCTCATATTAAGAATGTGGTATCTGATACCTTTCTTGACTCTAACATTCCTAAGGTCCATTTTACCTTACCCGAGTTAGACAAGAATAAAAAAACCTTATGCACTAATCACCCTTGTGCTTTGTGTGATAACTATGGACATTACTCTCATCACTGTCCATGTCCCAAAGATTCTTGTGATAAAATTCAAGTGCTTCATGTGTTATATATCACTTTTAGTGGTTCCACTTCCCCTATACCTATGGGTCTTGGCCCTAATAAATTGCCAAGATAGGAGGTCTTTCAATCCACCATCATGATCCCTCCTCCTGATGTCGATATGATGGATAATTCAGCCCTTATTTTCTACCTATCATCATCCATGGGATCTATATATTCCGACCCTTTATGAGTTTCCTATTGTGCTTCTTTTGAACCTTTTTTGAAGGACACTCCAGTCTCAACATTAGCAGATGTCACATATACTAGTGATCCATATAACCCTATAGATGATGCATATTTGAACCATGTCTCTCATGATGATGATTAGTCCCAACACCTCTTACTTCAAACTTAAAAATTTGAACCACATCCACCTTGTGGGAATTACATTGACACCTAATGTTTGGGTGAGTGGGAATCCATTCTTGAAAGTCCATGAGAGGGTATTCTCCTCAATCCTCCCGGTGCATCTGGTAGTGTCGACTCTAGTGCCACTATTCTTCCCCACCTTGAAGAAACTATAGATTCCTATATCACTCCATATATCTTTTGGGATGATCCACTTAATCATCCCTTCATCTTACTTCAACAACCTAGTCCCTTAGGCATTGTTGTTGTTCAAACCTAATGTAATTTAGGTGAGCAAAATTTCATTATATCTGAAGGCACTCTTTGGTGTAGTGACACCATGTATGATGTTGTCACTCACTACATTATGAGTTTTCAATTGTCCCAAGTGCCAAATAACAGTTACATTTGAAGTGATTTTTCACACCTCAAAAGCACTCAAATATAAATTATACCCTCTCCATTCCATAGTGCTCGGAACAAGGTTTCCAATGGTATATGGAAGTCCGAAAATGGATTTCTGGATCAGAAGATATGGCCTATTAAAGTTCAAGGATTCCCTTGCATTTTAAGTGAAGGAGAAAAGCATATCAGAGGTCAAGGAGCACATCACAATGGAAAATCAACAATTTTTCTGAATTAACAATAGGGAAGAGAAGTGAGATTAGCAATCAACAATCATCGATATCATAAATTTCAGTTGGAGTTCCTACAATCTAGGCATATCGACAATCAGCGGGTCTAGGGCATCGCAAATTGGTGATCAGCATGATGGTAGGGTTACAACTCCAAAACAATACGATAACATGATGTTGCAATATGATAGTGGAAAGCACCGAGAGGGTAGAAAAATATTTAACAAAGGATTTCTATGAAAAAATAAAGGCAGGCGGGCTCTTTCTCTCTCCTCCAGTAGGGCCACATGGAAGCACACGATTAGTCCCGAGAAAAACACATGGTAGCTGACGTCAACATGATGTGGTAGTACAGAGGACATATGGCACACAGATCCAGCATTGCCAAGGGTCCTATGGGGGTATATCCGAGAAAAACATGTCACCACTTAGGAAGTGACACGTGGCACCGATGACATCATCAATCCCACAAATCAACTATTGATGATCTCACAAGTCAAAGTCCCAGTTCGGATGCGATATTTTATACACTAGATTTAAAGGGTTGTTGGGTCTGTCCCTTTTCAAAGGCCACATATTAATTAAACACCCCCATCTCTGGACGTCCTAGATTGGCTCCGCCCAAATCAATGGCTAGCAGGCCTTTTTGTCCCCCTCCTCCATGTTTCCCTTTATCAGTGGGGGGGGGGGGGGTCCAAAAAAGAGGTTTCCCCACTGGGCCCCACTGCCACGTGTCCATATCATATTATTTTTCACCCCCCCTTTCACTTACCACTTACCGCTCATTCCCCCCTTTGAAAACCACTCATCCTCACACTCTCTCTTTTATATTGTGATTCTGATATCTCGTGTAAGCCCAATCCCGCATATCGACGATCGTATGGGTCAAGGGGAGATACTAAAGGCAAGCATCAGAAATCACCGAAGTGTGGGACTCTATGTATAAAAGGAAAAAGGCCCTAGGATGGGATTCTAAAGGCTTTAGTGGCTTAGGGCTAAGCACCTGGTTCTAGACCCTAGTCATATGAAGAGAATTACAAAAATGGGTTGAAGCAAAGGGTCCTAAAGGGGATGAGAACTCGCCTGTTTCATAATGTTTTTTGTGATAAGTTCCAGCACTGAAAATTCCTCCATATTACACCATAATTGCATCACTAGGAATATTAGGGTGTCGATAGTGTTTTAAAGGGATTATGGGAGGGCGAATGAGTTGGAAGCCAAATTCTAAGTCTGTTATTGCCATGATGGGTAACCACTCTGGCTTCATGAAATAGAAGGAACAAGATTGTTAAATACTGAAAGTGACAAGGGACCGACTGAGAGAGGATTACCCGTGATTTAGTAGAAACATGTCTAGACTAGAGGCTAGCAACGAAGAGTGGTGTGGAGATATTTTCAAGACCATCATTTCAGTTTCACTAGATTAGTTATGTTTTGTTGTTTCTTATTGTTGTTGTTGCTATTCTGTTTTATTTTCAAGAAAGGTATCTTACTGTTGTAATAATTAGAGGCTTCATGTTGAGATAGCTAGTCATACAGACAACTGTAAACTCCAGCCAAAAGATATTTTTGTAACTGATTTCCTTGCTCCCCCTTTCCTTATAAAAGGGAGGAAGAAACACTTAGAAAAGGTTCTGAATTCTGTGGAAAAAATGATGTAATTTCTGAAACTATGTTAATTCCAGATTTGCATCTTTCATATTATAAATGAAATAGTGGTGATTCCAACCTTCGAGTATTATAGTATGTTATTTCTCTGTTAAACTTCCATTATGTTCACATTTCCTCTCTGATTTCATGCAATTGTAGCTTCCACAAATATCTCATATGTTCTTACGGATTCATTTCTGTTGACTAGTTGATGCACATGCCTATATGTAATTATGAGATTATATATTTAAATTTGTGCTCCATGAATCATAGTATCCAATACTCTTACATCTATATGTCTATCTTTAACTCAGCTAAGTATATAAATCTTGAGTTTTCAAGCTCTATGTGATGAGTTAGTGTTCTCCCTCTTCTTTCATTACTCTGCAAAAGTTGATTAAACTGTAAGTCCTCGAATTACTCAGACTCCACTAGGTTTTACCTATATTCCTATGAGTTGTATATGTGAAAGGATACTAGAAATACATGGCTTAAATCCTTGGATGAAGAAACCAATCCCATTTTTTTATTTGTATATTTGTAATTACTATATGTATAAGATGTATATGATGTCTCTGGTTTCCTGAAGATCATATAAGACACATAAAGATAGATGTTACCAGGCACTAGTCTTGTAAGAAATCCAAGGCTATCTCTAGAAGCGACAACATATGCGAACCCCAAAATTCATTCCAATTGATTCATATATGTAGTGCTAAGTGAGATTGGTAATCCACCATTTCCTTTCTCATCCTACACCCATCATAAATTCTTCCCACATAAGACAACCATAAACAACAAATGGTGAACCACATTTTCAAAATGTGTTTAGAGTACACTAATCTAAATACATTTGGCATTCCCATAGCATGCTATAACTATTCATACAAAACTAGGAGGCACATACGCTCCTACATATCCTCATCAACCTCTGGAGTATCTTGTGGCAGTGGGTCTGAATGGTCGAATCCCTTATTTGAGCACTTGAACCATAGTGGCACTCCACAAACTCATCTAGCTGGGTGCATCATTCCCACTGTTACATACTCAATCAATCCCCTCCATCACATATTTTTGGGGGTTATATCTCATGCTTGGGGGCATGATGGTACCCATGGACACCTTCTCACTTGATTAACATAAGTCTTAGCCTAGACTGCAATGATATAGGCATGGTCAATTAATATCCTTTCATTCCTTGGGCAATTTTTCCTACCAACCTCTCTGGTGAACCTTAGATACATCACATATTATAGATGCTCGATACCATATCTTTAAATATTTTACTCTATGTGATGCCACACTTACCGCCCAATCCCCATGTTTAACTTGGTGGGAAAGAATTATCCTAGACCTTCTCTAATTGTCATTCTTGTGCCTTGGTTCTTCATCAAGAACCATATTTCCAAGAAGCATTAAGGCCATTTTTAGACAAGTAAGTCCCATTACATGAAAGTTGAAAATATGAATTCTAATGGTCAGTTTGTCTGCTATGAGACCACCAATATTTAGGGCCTATTCCTCCTCTCCAAATTCTCTAATAGATCAATGTGCAAATGAATTGGATTTGGGGGCAAGAAACCCTTTTATAGGAAAAACCCAAGTTTTTTCATCGCCCATTATGACTAAATTGTAGCTCGATTTGACGAACTATCAACATTGTTGGAAAGATCTCACCAAGATATATAATGGGTCTCTCTTTGTTTTTGGTAATGTGAAACTTCACCAAGAAGTCATTTTTTCCATGAAGTCTCAATTTGTCCCCTCTCAAAACTGAATTTCCTCATGTGAGTCATTGGTTCTTTGGTACTACTTTTCCTTTGCACTTGTTGAATTACTTGTCAATTTTCATCATGGTTAACCATTATTTACTCATGCTTTTATGGTCCCCTTTTGGACTCCCCCATGAGGCAACATCACCGAGACACCCTTGTCCATAGCAATAGAGATGAGTCACCTTTGCATCCATGGATTTTGTTGAGAGTCCCATTGAGTCTTTCTATAGTGTATAATCCATCTTTGCATCACATTTATCCCATTCTACTCATTTTTGACCGCCAGCTATACTAACCTGTCTTCGAAAATCCCATTCTAAGTAATTGACCATCCCCTCTAGAATCATGTTTGTCGCTGCTAGGTCAACCATGCATATTATGCTCTAAAAAGGGAATTTTTTAGTCCACCACTCATTGTTTTTCCTCCCATCATCAGGTCATCCCATTAATCAAATTACTATGATCCTCATGCCATTGTTGAGGAATCCTCATTACCTCAACTCTGGCAGGTCCTCTTCTGTTGACTTTAGCACATTTATTCTCGGAGAGTGGTTTATATGGAAGTGTACCTTAGTTCTAGCTTCCATCATTGTTTGGTGCCTTGGATCAACCAAAGGGAATACTTATTTCCCTTTGACTTGGTTAGTTGATTTTGGTTCTCGAATCCAACTCATTATCGCATGGTCGAGAATTGTACACTTGATTGTCCAATGAGCCAGCTGATTTACTAGTATTTCTTGGATGTGCGTGAGATGTTCTAGAACTCATGAGGGGGTGTCTCTTTAGGTATCCCCCAACATGCCCAGATGTTAGTAGCTCATGATCCAGCCCTAGATGTATTTCTATAGATTTGATTGGTTTCATCCCCGCCAATCATAGTGCTTATAGCATGGATCGTCTCATTCAAATGACCCATTCAGATCTATAGAGCCCTTTCCTGATCAACGGGGCTTCTTTGGTTGTGATCCCCCCTCACCATGTCATCTTGAGGGGTATTATGTCTCATGTACTTAGATTGGTAGATGTTATTGTATTAAGTCTTGACCTATGTTTTCCAGTCACATTATGTATATGGGACTCATTGTATCATTGTATCGCTTTCTAGCCCATTTATGTGAACATATCATGTATAATGTATCATTTAATTTGTATCTTAGTCCCACATTGTTGGGCACACCATTATTATTTGTACTTTATTATCTCGGCAGGTATGGGCATGCCTTCCCCGCCTCATTTGAGATCATGTACTCCAAAATAAAAGGAGACTTATATCAGATTAGTAGGTCTCATCCCCTCCATTATCAGTTCTTCCTTTTCTTGCTTCATCTTTCTCTCTCTCCCCCTTTGGTGTCCTGTGAAAGTGAAACCTACAACGTATTTCAGTCATATGATTTTCTCTTGACAATCTTATGTTGAGGGGGAATCTGTTATCACCAAAAAATGATTACCTAACCATTTCTTCTTAGGTTGATCAAAATACACCATGTATGATTAATTTTATCATAGTAAATTCAATTTCACCAAGGAAATAATTTAATAAACCATTTTCCCTAAATTATTTCTCATTAAAATTCAAAAAACCGCATAAGAATATTTAAATAAACCATTATTTATTTAATATTCTCTAGAAATAATTATTTGATCATTATCTCTTGCCACATTTGACTAAATCACCTTCCAATAATTAAATAAATCACTATTTATTTATAATTCCTTATTTTTATTTCTTGGAATAATTGTTTCAAATTCACACTTTTCTTAATTATCACAAAGTGATTAATAAATCATTTTGTTTGTTAATTACTTCAACCTCTTTCCAAATAAAGATGTTTGACCATTTTGAATATATTTTCCCTCTAAAATATATAATAAAGTATTTGCAACGGCTAGATTTTGATTTGGTCAATAGTAATTTATTACTTTCTAATTCCTATATTAGATCAATAATTTGTTATAAATAGAGGGTTTTTTCATTCATTATTCACCTTGACTATTCACATTTTCACCACTATTGTATAATCAAGTTTGAGATCCCACTTAAGTTCAAACTATTTTTGTTTTTTTTCCCAATGCATATTGAGAGAGAAACATATCACTGAAGCACAAGGACATCAAAAGGACCCATCCCATGAAAGGGGATCTACATAAACATGTTGTAAATATTCCTCACTAGTTATTTTAATAAAATTATTATTCATTTTTAGTCCTTCATTCGGTTATTACACATTCATAATTTACTATTGCTATATGTTTTGGGCTTGCATCATTTTTTTTTCTTGCAGGGTTTTCTCACATTTTATTGCAAATTTGAAGCATAGAAGTAGACATATTTTGTTCTTAGGGTCACTTGTCACCAGTGGCTTAAGTGAAGTATTGTTGGTACATTTCTCCAAAATATTTACACTAACACCAACTTTCCACCTATCAGCATCATTTTTTGGAGCCTATATGCCCACATGCCTGTAACCTATTTAAATGAATTCCTTATGGCTTACGGGATTTCGAGCACTATTCCCACTACCCCAAGTCATTTCCATCTTGTGACTATTTTAAATAAACCTCTGGGCTTTCAAGCTTTCCGGGGTTCCATGCACTAGCATTTATGGCTTTAAGAACCTTACTTTGACTAAGCATAACTTTTGTTCCAAAGCGCCATTTGCATACTTCCACATACCATTGGAAATATTTTTCCAAGAAATTTCCAACTATGCCACTCTTACGAGAAACTGGGTTGATCACTTGAGGGATAATATCCTCTAAATTTTGAGACTTCCTAACCATCATAGTTATCTTTTTATGGCCTCTCCACAAAGCCTACTACCATGATGATTCTCTACAAAATATTGTAGCAACCATGGGATCCCCCATGAACAACATGCTCATTAATTCCAACATTTTTTGCCTCTAACCTTAATGATAGTCTAGTTGACATCAATGCCAACATACCAAGTGCTGCCAACCATTCATGCAGTGCCAACTATCAAACAATCTCCCCCTTTGACATTGATTGCAACAAGCCAAGCTCCCCTTGAAACCAAGCATGTTTTTATTCATCATTGTTTTCCCCTTGGCATTAATAATCTTCTCCCCCTTTGTCATAAATGGAAAATGATCCTTCTAAAGGTTCGCCCGCCACACACACCCCCCCCCCAACAAACATTATAGCCTACTCTTGAATTGATCCTTAAATATGATTACCTAGCAATGCTCATTGTAATTGAGTCATTTGGGAGGAGTCACAACTCCTATCTACTACTAGAGATACTCAAAGGGCTCTCTTGCAAGTGACTTAGTGAATATGTCTGCAAGTTTTTCTTTAGTGGCCACATATTCAAGTTGAACAACATTAGAAACAACTTGTTCTCTTTTAAAATGAAACTTGATAGGAATGTGCTTGGTCTTTGAGTGCATGACAAGATTCTTAGAAATATTGATAGCACTAGTGTTGTCACACATCATTTGAATTGGATCAGTAAACTCTACCTTAATGTCCTTCAAGGTTTGCTTCATCTATAGAATTTCTGAGCAGTAAGTGGAAGTTGCAATATACTCTACTTTAGCAGTGGATAGATCGATGGATTAGTGTTTCTTGCTAAACCAAGACACTAAGTAATCTCCTAGAAATAATGTTGCACTAGAGGTTCCCTTCCTGTCATTAATGATTCATTCCCAATCAACATCATTATAGGATTTTAATTTAAAATTTCAGCTTCTAGCATACCACAAACTATACTTTGTTGTGCATTGCAAATATTTTAAAATCCTTTTGAAAACAATGCCATGACTTTTGTTTGGTAATTTAATTGACATTAAATTTCTTACATGAATTATCAACCAAGGCTAGTAAACTGATGAAATGCATGTGCATTGTATGTCCCAGGAGTCTTTTTCACTCATTCAATTCCTAAGTTATTTTGAGTTATCGAAATGCACATGTTCTTCTATAGCTATTTAAATTATACAAAATTAAATCAATTCTACTTTATAATGATCACACTCACACTTTCTTTAATATAAAATCACTCTTTCTCTTAAAATCACATTTGCTGAAATAAAAAATCACTCTTGAAAACTATAACTACTTAAATTTAAATCAATCTCAAAGCCACACTTTATTGAATATAAATCACTCTCAAAACCACACTTGCTTAAATGTAAATCACACTTGTACTCAAATCAATCACTTTCTACAATAAAATCATAGTTACAAATGAATTTGTTCTAACTTAAAGAAGGATTAGTTCTATAATTGAAAATCACTACAATGTAAAGCTTATACTTCTACTAATATCTTAGATTACACTCTATCCATGTGCATATAAAATCTCTCTTCACTTGAACAATAAAATGAATAGCAGAAACAATCTCAAACTTGTATCTAAGAATCAAAACTCAATTACTCAAATAAATTGATAGAAATCTACAAGAAATATAAACTGAAATATTAATTGTTAATTAATGAAGACCTTACTATCTCGAGGGGGGCCTCCTACGAGAAGAATGTAGCACTATCAAGCTTTCACAATCTAATTATCTACGCATTGAGATCACACAATAGAATGGAATCGAAATAGAGTTTTTATATATCAAAACAGAGTGCTTTCAAATAAAATCCAAGTCTCCTTTAGCTATGTCGAGAGGCATATTTATAAAACCCTTACACAATAAATATTTTCAAAGATTTATGCCTATGATAATTGACATTGGCTATAATTAACTGAAGAGATAAGATATCGTAATATTGCTTATGATTTTCTATCAACGAAGCAAATCATGAGGCAAAAAATCTGCATCTCACTCGCTTGATTCGCCTTCCATGATGGTTGACTTATCCTTTGACCAAGCCGATAGAGTTCCTTCTTCATTGATCCAGTTTCCGCAAATAGGAACAAATCATTGTCCCAGCTAATTGTCAACTACCCATGTTCCCTGTTTCTGTTGGAATTATGATGCATGTGTTGTACTTGATGGCAACCCTCTCATAGAAGCACAACTCACTTATACATAACTAGATGAATCTAAATAAGAGATATCAGATGTGACAGAATACATGGGATGCAGAACAGATCAAAGGAATCAGATAACAAATTCTCAGTATGGCAAGTTAGCTTTGCCATCAAGTCCAAAGGGGGATATTGTTGGCATTATGATGCTTGTATTGTACTTGATGGCAACCCTCTTGCAGCAGAACATCTCACTTATATATAACTAGATGAATCTACAGAAGTGAGATCAGATGTGACAGAATTCATGGGATGTAAGGCAGCTCAAAGCATTCAGTTCAAATGTAATGTACAGTATGGAAACTTATTATGATGATAGTTCACAGTATGGAAACTCACACAGATGACAGATCATAGTGCAGTAGGGCAGTAGCAAAAAGTTAATGATCAGACTACAAAGAATGTAGAAAATGAAAGGCCCGCAGGTTCCTACTCACAAAGATGCGGCCTTAGGCTGGGTTCATAGGTGGGCCATTCAAAAGGTGCAAACATGTTCGCAGGTGTTCCGAACAAAAGGTGTGGTCCTAAAGTACACGCACTTTCATGCAGAGAAAAGCGCACGCACGTGGGAAATCTTATGGTTGGTCCATGGTATTAGTCCGACAGTTTTTGATCCTATGGTTTTGGTCCGTGGTATTGCATCCAAAAGAGTTCAACCCAAGTATTATATCCTTGGTATTGTTTCTTAATGGTTTTGGTCCATGGTTTGAGTAAGGCCTAACCTATATAAAGGAAAGGAGATCATTTGGCTTGAGACACTGATGCATGGAATATCTTAAGTAGCATAAGATCTGAAATAGTGGTGATCGATTGGTGAGATATAGCTAGACCTGAATCAAGGAGAAACCTAAGTATTACAAGTCGGATCTACTGATGGGTCGAGATCTCTTGGGCACGTGATCAGATCTGTAAATCTGGAAGTCTGGGTTACAATTGAAAACTGATAAATTGTTTATACCCGAAGGTCTGCAGGCGTGACACAGCGTAGGTGCAGAGGTGCGCAGGCCAGAGACAGGCGCAGGTGCGTAGGTGCGCAGGCGAGCCGCAGGATCAGGTGCGGAGGTGTGCAGGCAAGCCGCAAGAGCAGTTGCGGTGGTGTGCATGCAAACCTTAGGAGCATGTGTGGTGGTACGCAGGCAAGCTACAGGAGCAGGTGCGGTGGTACGTAGGCAAGCCGCAGGAGCAGGTGCGGTGCCGCAGGTTTCTATTGGTGAAGTTGTGGACGTTTCTTCTAATATGTTTTAGCTGCTTTTGTCTATTACTGTTGTGTTTAGGGTTCTGAGTTAGTGTCCGGTTGCTGTGGGTTGAGAAATTATTGATTCAATTTTGTACAAGGAAGATTGGTTGATTGCATATCTATTTGATATTTGATTGATGTTCATGATGCTTTGCTTGATCTGAAACAAGGATACACTCATAAGGATGAACGGTTTGATAGCCTAGATCTGAATTATTGATGTATGTTCATTATATGAATGGTATGATTTGGGTATGACCGATGTATGGAACAGCTGCAGAGTTATAAGGAAATATTTGCAGATCTATATGCAAGTTTGTTGTGGTGAAATTGTTGACTCAGTATTGGGTGATTCAGAGGTTGATGATGCTAGTATTGATTGATTGTGTGCTTCAATAATATTGATGGGTCTAGTATGAAAATTGGATGAAATGTGGCCTTTCAGATTATGATGTTGTGTTCCATGAGTATCCAGTCTGAAAATGTATGAAACGTGGTACCCGGAGGAGAGAAGATTGTAGGCTGGTGCCTACGTACTAGTATCTTAGCTAGTACAAAAGCTAAGGGGGTGGTAGCTCCCTTCCAGTAGCAGTTGGAAAACTTTGGAGCATGTCAGTAGGTTGCAGCCTGCGTACTAGTAAATGGATCAGCTAGTACAAGAGCTAAGGGGGTTGTAGCTCCCTTCCAGGAGAGTCTGGAGAAAGAGAGAGAAGGTTGTAGCCTTCTACAGGTAGAAGCCTGTGTACTGGTATAAGTCTACACCAGTACAAAATATTGTAAAAGGAAGTTTCTTATTAAAAGAAGATAGAGACGACTTGCAGTAGGTGGTTTTCACCCACATTGGGTTTCCACCTTATATCATGGTGTTCATGTGTGCTTCTTGTGTGTGATGATCCGTTCTATTTTTTCTACTTCAGTTTACTATTCATACGGTTAATAATGTTCTAATGCACTCATTAAGGATCAACTAACTGAATCATAAGTATACTGGATATACACTGGTTGCATTAATCATTGTTGTGGAAGTAGCGTATATGAATCTGAATATGGAAATGAAAAAGTTTTATTGATTAAATAATATTGATTCATCCCCCCTCTCTGTATTATTTCCAACAATTGGTATCAGAGCAGGTCCTTTGGTAGAAGCTTGATCACTTGAAGGAGATCCATAGAACAATGGGAAAGAAGCTTAAGACGAAAGCACCTAAGAAGAAGAAGACATCTCAGAAGAACTATGACAATGGGAGTATCGATTGGGGAATATGTGGAAGAAGCACTTCAGATTTAGAATCACTTTATGATGAAGATGAACAACCAAATGATCTATCAGGTATGAATTTGTTATCCTCTGGTGATACATGTATCTATCCATTTGGAAAAGTTGAAAGTGATAGCGAAACAACTGAATTTGCTCTTATGGGTAAGCAAGAAAGATATCAAATAGAGGTAGAATTTAAAAGGCTTACAGACAAAATTAGAGATCAACAAGATCTATTGAACAAAAGGGAATGTGCCTTCAAGAAGAAGCTACCAAACTAAAAGATCAACTAGAGGAAGGAAACAAGGTAAGGAAGTTATTCAAGGACAAATATCAAAAGTTGCAGGATGAAGTAACATCACTAAGAGATGAAGTCAATGAGAAGAGCATAACAATCAAGAAACTCAGAGATAGATCCAGTTACTATGAAAGTCTTGAAGCTATGATCGTCTCACTAAAGGAAGATCTTGAAGAATCAAAGAAGTAGAATAACGAACTTCTCCAAGCTCATGAAAAACAAGAAAATGAAGTTCTCAATCTAAGACATCAGTTGGAAGAAGGAAGAAAAGCTAAATAAAACATGAAGAAGCGGTATCTTGAAAAGGAAGAGCAACATCAGGTTGAGGTAAATATGCTAAAAGATAAGCTAGAAGAAAAAGATAAGCTCTTACGATTTCAAGATAGTACTAAGGTTTTGGATGATATTCTTAGTAGTCAAAGGTCTCCTACTATCAAAGCTGGTCTTGGTTTTCATGAATCTGTTAAAGGTGAATCTAGTAAGACAAGGGACTCTAATGCAAAATCTGAAATGCTCAACAAGGAGATGAATGGTCAATCTCATCATCAACCAAGGAAAGAAATTCTTCAAAGAAAATCTTTTACTCCTCCTATGAATAAGGTTGAATGCTATGTATGTCATAATCTTGGACATGTTGCATCTAGATGCAGAATGGGTCAAGGTCATCATGCAGGAAGATCATCACATTCCAGGTACTTTAATGGATATTGCTTTGCTTGCAATATGTTTGGTCACAGAGCTGTTGATTGCTATAGAAGGAATATGAGACATGTAAGATGTTATGCATGTAACAAGCTTGGACATATAGCTAAGGAATGCAGGAACAAAGTATGGACACCATACCAAAAGAAGAAAACATCATCACACTTGAAGATATGGAAGAAGAAGGAAGTACAGACAGAAAGATGTGGTACAACACAATATATAGACTCAGAGGGAGCTGAAAGTGTAAAACTTTAGTGTCCTAAATCTCATACGCAAGTTTGATAAAGGGAAGACGCGTATATACACGAGTTAGTCACTACATAGTCGTGTATATGTTAGCAGAGTCTGATATGATTCAGTTTATTATTTGCTCTGTTTGATAATGGTTACAATTTGCTGATGATGTGTGGAAATGTCTTGACACTTGTAAGATGTTTAGAAGTGTTTTTGCACCTAACTTGATGATGATGATGTCTTAATAATTCTTGCTGATATATGAATGTTCAAGATCTGACAGTAAACAGATGGCACAAGTTTAGGGGGAGTTTATGCTTTTAATAATGCATTGTTGGCATTATGGTCCTTGGTGATGATGCTTATATATTGTTGTCATATGATTCTTGGGGTTACATAGTTGATTAGATTTATGGTTGATTCTCTGATGATACATATATGGTGTTTACATGGTGATCTTCATAAGGATAAGGAGAAGTACAAAGCTTGAATACACATCTTCATTGCTTGATGATGAGTCACTCATATGCTGCTATAATATAGTTATGATGCAGGATTCCTATAGTTCTTAGAGCTCATGTGGAAGAGGATTGTTGCTGTTGATGATATCAAGAAATCATGATCTTAAGCTCAAGATACATAGTGCTGAATACATGAATGATTATTCATGTCGCATTGTTGGAGTCATGATGATATAATGATAGGTTGATACTTACATATGTTGATTGATGTAGATATTCCCAAGATCATGCAGATCTTGATGTTGATGAGATGGCTGTGGTATTTTTCACATATGATATAATGTGAATGATTCTAGATGAAGTTGATGATGGCATATCTTGTCACAGGTTGACGCTATCTACACTAATGGACGTATACAGGTTTCTGGTCTGGATGCTGTTGACAGATGCTTATAGAGCAAATCATACACTATGTATGATAATTGCTAATGACTATCATGGTCTTATTTAGATGTGTGGTCTCTGTTATAAATGTCATGAATAACATTCGATGAAAAGGTCATATCAAGAATCATAATGTAATATTGTGTCTCTATCTATTGTAGTCATTTGATGAGATCTCTTCTGGTCATTTGTACCTCCACTATGCATAGGAAGGATGATGAAATATTTCAGTCGTGTATTTCTTGTATTATCAAGGTCATGTAACGACCTATTTTGGTTTCCCCACTATGCCTGGGATGAATGATGTTATACTCTTGTGTTATCATGTATCCCCACTTGGTTAGGTGGATGAGTCAAGTTTGGTATATCCCCATTTTGACGGGAGATGGATGTATGAGTCTTTGTCGATAGGAAGGTCACTTATGATGTATGGAGTCATGTTCTTTCTTATAGAACATCTTTTTGTAGACTTTGCTTATAGCTAGGGGGAGCATGAACAACACTCTTCAACAGAACAAGAGATTTTAGCATGTACTCAAAAGTAGCATGGACAGATTGGTACACCTTGGCATATACAAAGGGGGAGCTCATTCAGAGGTTTCAACAGGTACTCAGGGGGAGTATGGTCAATAGAATGTTTACCATGGAAAGGGAATATCTTGTTCCGCCCTTTGCCCTTGATGTCAAAGGGGGAGAGTGATTTGGTGTTGTTGCCATCAAGTCCAAAGGGGGAGATTGTTGGCATTATGATGCATGTGTTGTACTTGATGGAAACCCTCTCGTAGAATAACAACTCACTTATACATAACTAGATGAATCTATAGAAGAGATATCAGATGTGACATAATACATGGGATGCAGAACAAATCAAAGGAATCAGATAACAAGTTCTCAATATGGCAAGTTAGCTTTGCCATCAAGTCCAAAGGGGGAGATTGTTGGCATTATGATGCATGTATTGTACTTGATGGCAACCCTCTTGTAGCAGAACATCTCACTTATATATAACTAGATGAATCTACAGAAGTGAGATCAGATGTGACAGAATTCATGGGATGCAAGGCAGCTCAAAGCATTCAGTTCAGATGTAATGTACAATATGGCAACTTATTATGATGATAGTTCACAGTATGGCAATAGTATGGCAACTCACACAGATGACAGATCATAGTGCAGCAGGGCAGTAGCAAAAAGTTGATGATCAGACTACAAAGAATGTAGAAAATGAAAGGCCCGCAGGTTCCTCTTCACAAAGATGCAGCCTTAGGTTGGGTCCATAGGTGGGCCGTTCAAAAGGTGCGGACATGTTCACAGGTGTTCTGAACAAAAGGTGCGGTCCTAAAGTACACGCACTTTCATGCAGAGAAAAGCGCACGCATGTGGGAAATCTTATGGTTGGTCCATGGTATTAGTCTGACAGTTTTTGATCCTATGGTTTTGGTCCATGGTATTGCATCCAAAAGAGTTGAACCCAAGTATTGGATCCTTGGTATTGTTTCTCAATGGTTTTGGTCCATGGTTTGAGTAAGGCCTAACCTATATAAAGGAAAGGAGATCATTTGGCTGGAGACACTGATGTGTGGAATATCTTAAGTAGCATAAGATCTGAAATAGTGGTGATCGATTGGTGAGATATAGCTAGACCTGAATCAAGGAGAAACCTAAGTATTACAAGTCAGATCTACTGATGGGTCGAGATCTCTTGGGCGCATGATCAGATCTGTAATTCTGGAAGTCTAGGTGACAATTGAAAACTGATAAATCATTTATACTCGAAGGTCTGCAGGAATGACACAGTGCAGGTGCAGAGATGCGCAGGCCAGAGACAGGCGCAGGTGCATAGGTGCGCAAGAGAGAAGCAAGATCAGGTGCGGAGTTGCGCAGGAAAGCCGCAGGAGCAATTGCGGTGGTGCGCAGGCAAGCCACAGGAGCAGGTGCGGTGGTACGCAGGCAAACCGCAGGAGCAGGTGCGGTGTCGCAGGTTTCTATTGGTGAAGTTGTGGACTTTTCTTCTAATATTTTTTGGCTGCTTTTGTCTATTATTGCTGTGTTCAGGGTTCTGAGTTAGTGTCCGGTTGCTGCGGGTTGAGAAATTATTGATTTATTTTTGTACAAGGAAGATTGGTTGATTGCAGATCTATTTGATATTTGATTGATGTTCATGATGCTTTGTTTGATCTGAACCAAGGATACACTCATAATGATGAACGGTTTGATAGCCTAGATCTGAATTATTGATGTATGTTCATTATATGAATGGTATGATTTGGGTATGACCGATGTATGGAACAACTGCAGAGTTATAAGGAAATATTTGCAGATCTGTATGCAGGTTGGTTGTGGTGAAAGTGTTGACTCAGTATTGGGTGATTCAGAGATTGATGATGCTAGTATTGATTGATTGTGTGCTTCAATGATATTGATGGGTCTAGTATGAAAATTGGATGAAACATTGCCTTTTAGATTATGATGTTGTGTTCCATGAGTATCCAGTCTGAAAATGTATGAAACGTGGTACCCGGAGGAAAGACGATTGTAGGCTGGCGCCTATGTACTAGTATCTTAGCTAGTACAAAAGCTAAGGGGGTGGTAGCTCCCTTCCAGTAGCAGTTGGAAAACTTTGGAGCATGTCAGCAGGTTGCAGCCTGCGTACTAGTAAATGGATCAGCTAGTACAAGAGCTAAGGGGGTTGTAGCTCCCTTCCAGGAGAGTCTGGAGAAAGAGAGAGAAGGTTGTAGCCTTCTGCAGGTAGAAGCCTGTGTACTGGTATAAGTCTGCACCAGTACAAAATATTGTAAAAGGAAGTTTCTTATTAAAATAAGATAGAGACGACTTGCAGCAGGTGGTTTTCACCCACATTGGGTTTCCACCTTATATCATGGTGTTCATGTGTGCTTCTTGTGTGTGATGATCTGTTCTGTTTTACTGCTTCAGTTTACTATTCATATGGTTAATAATGTTCTAATGCACTCATTAAGGATCAACTAACTGAATCATAAGTATACTGGATATACACTGGTTGCATTAATCATTGTTGTGGAAGTAGCATATATGAATCTGAATATGGAAATGAAAAATTTTTATTGATTAAATAGTACTAATTCACCCCCCCTCTTAGTATTATTTCCAACAGTTTCTTGGCTGAGGCTCTGCAACGTATTGAACTTGGACTTAGTTGCATAAACATTCATCAGCTACAAAATTGTTGTAATTCGGTTGTTCAAATACATATTGAGTTAAATAATAAAGACAAATGACATTTATGAAATATAAGATGATTATGTACTTGTTATTCTTTCAACCTTGTAAATAGATACCCAAATTGATACCCCCATGGCAGAGGAAGTCTAACCCACAATCGCTCTTATGACAGGTTTAAGGAATGGGAAGGAATTTGGGTTTGAAACAAGTTAGGAAAATAGAGTTTAGGCGAGAGTGGTCTCAGTGCGAAAATAGGGTTGAGTGAAATGGAAGTGTTCGACATGTAGGGGAATAATGAATGGAAAAGTGAGGGCGATTTTTGAATTATATCACGGTTAAACCTCGACTTGGTTGACAAGACATTGATATTTTCATTAAACCAAAGTTGTGTGAAAATAATTAAGGTAATCATTATTCAATATGGTAGTAGCAATGGTTACTCATCTTTTTATTTAATAATTCAAATGTTTTACCTTTATTATATAAATCAATATTTAAATACCTTTTCTCCTTTATCTTACTACATTTGAATTTTCTTTTGTAGGTTGTCTAGTTTATTTAGCTGCAATCTTTATTGGATTTTACTTTTATCATCATTTTCATTTTCTTTGGTCACAATCTATTAATTTAGCCGCTTAATTCTTTTAGAGCTGCAGATTGTTGACAATTTCGTAGTTGCATTATTTTAAAGGATAAAAAGAGGAATAAAAAGAAAATGGGATTAGAATAGGGAAAATAAATCTAAGCTAACAAGAACTCTTGGTTTTCAACTTGGATTTTCTGTATAAACATGCCAACAATGTTGGTTTTCATATATATATATATATATATATATATATATATATATATATATATATATATATATATATATATATATATATATATCTATATCTATATCTATATCTATATCTATATCTATATCTATATCTATATCTATATCTATATATATATATATATATATATATATATATATATATATATATATATATATATATATTCCTTTTTATTTATTTTTATATTTTTTACTTTGTGAAAAAAGAAAATAAAAGACTAAGTTGGAGGGGAAGAAGAGTCTTGACCAAATTCAAATTAAGATTGTCTTGCAGATTTCTTATGAATTCCTCCCTTGTTAATGGTTTATGATATATTCATAATATATGACCATTTACAAGGAAGGTCACCTTCTCTTCATCAATATTTCTGATTCTGACTACTCCATTATCAAAGGCAGTTTCAATATGACATGGACCAAGCCAATGAGTTTGAAATTTTCCTTCAAAATATTTAAATTTTGAATCAGAAAGCAATGCCCAATCACCAGGCTAAAACTTTATTTCTTTGATAAACTTATCATGCCACCTAGATCTTTGTTGCTGAACTATATTGGTTCTTTGAATAGTATCATGTCACATCACATCAAGTTCATTCAATTGTTCCATTATTTGTCTTTGAGCTTCTGATAAATCAAGACCCAATTTGATTGTTGTTTTAAAAGTCTTTATTTGGAAATCAATAGGAAACAAGCCTTGTTTTCCATAAACAATTTCACAAGGAGTGTGTCCATTTTTATTTCTCCATGTGGTACGATATGCCCAAAAAGCTTCTGGAAGCTTTTCTGCCAAATCCCTTCTATGCAAATGCACATTTTTGGTAAGAATTTCTTCAATTACTTTGTTGGTAGATTCAACTTGTCTATTGTCTTGTGGATTATATGGAGTTGACCTTCTGTGTTTCATTTCGTATTCCTCCATTATCTTTTGTACCAGCTTGGATGTGAATTGAGTGCCTTGATCTGTCATAATTTTTCTTGGGACACCAAAATGAGTGAAGATATCCTCAAAAAGAAATGAAACTACAACATTTTCAGTAGAAGAAGAAAGTTCTTTAGCTTCTACCCATTTTGTGACATAATCTATACAAACAATGATACACATTTTTTGTCTTGATGGCGGATTGATTGGACCAACAAAATCTAGAGCCCATTTTTCAAAAGGTTCAGTAAGTACCTGAGGCTATAAATGCATTTCATCTGAAGGAACATGTTTTCCTATTCTCTGACAACTGTCACATCTCTTAACATATTCCTTGGCATCCTTAAAAAGAGAAGGCCAATAATATCCTAAGAGAAGGATTTTATAAGCAGTTCTTTTATCAGTGAAATGTCCTCCGCATGGTTCATCATGACAAGCCTTCAATATTTATGGTACTTCATTTTCTTTAACATGTCTTTGAATGATTAGGTCAGGTCCTATCTTGTGATATTCTTCACTTATCCATGAATAGCTTGCACTAGTTTGAATAACCTTCTTTTTTCTCTTTATGAGACAAGTATGATGGTAACTTCCCTGTAGCCAGATAATTAGCAATATCTACAAACCAAGTGTTGGGTGTGTGTTATATTCTTTCCATGACTACCCCACATGTGGGGGGTATGTAGGGGGCGATAGCCCCCTTGCATGAGGTTGCCTCGAGCAAAAAAACATTAGACCCTATATTAGGTGGGTGGACCTACCTATGGTTTTTTGCATAGATTTTGCACATGGTTTTGGGCTTGATAGTTTTCTGTCCATGGTATTTTGTAGATACGATCAAGGGAACTACGATTATGTTCTAATCCAGAGTTAATGCATTGGGGTTGACAACTTCTTCAGCATGTATAAATATGTATTGTAACATTGAAAGGAATATAATGAAAAGTCAATCTGGTAGTCCCAATTTTTGGATCCAGGAGAAAATCTCTGTGTATATTTTTTTTATGTTTTATGCTCTCGCCATTGTTTATTTTCTGTTTTTTAGAATTCATATGCAGGTAATTTTTGTATGGGGTTAAAACCTATAATTGGTATCATAGTTATTTTGGCTTCAAGGGGACGCCTTTGCTGCTAAGGGGTTTTGCTCGGGCATGTGGTAGACCCTGTTCAATGGGATATCTATGAGATCGATTCTTGTGGTGAAAGAAGATGGTGAGCAATGGAAAGATAGAGATCGATAAATTTAATGGTCATAGTTTTGAGTTGTGAAAAATCAAGATGGAGGATCTGCTGGTGGATAAAGATCAGTGGATCATGGTAGATCTGGGTACTAAACCAACAACAATGTCAGTTGAAGATTGGGCGAAGTTGGATCAGAAGGCAAAGAGCACAATACGTTTGTGTGTCTCAGATTCAGTATTGCTAAATGTATCAGGGGAAGCTTCAATGAAGTCTTTGTGGGACAAGTTAGGGACTTTGTGTCTCTCGTGAATAAACTGTTCCTATAGAAAAGGTTGTATAACTTGAGGAAGAAATAAGGAGACTCAGTGATAGAGCATGTGAACACCTTTAATATTGTGGTAAGCCAGTTATTATTTCTTGATATTAAAATTTTAGATGAAGATAATTGCATCAGTTTGTTGTGTTCTCTAACAGATTCGTGGGATAGTCTAGTTTTTGCAATAGGTAGCAATGTAATTACCTTGCAGTTTGATGAAATAGTCACATCCTAGTTGTCAGAGGAGATGAGATGGAAAATATGGAGGGCCAGAATGGTGATGCCTTGTCGATATGAGGACAGTCCCATAACAAAAACAAAAATAAGTCCTCGAGTGGGAGATCTAAATCTAGAGGGAGATATAAATCTTCAGAAAAACCTATAAAGGTTTGCTGGAAATGCGGAAAGGAAGGGCACTTCAAAATGGACTGTAAATATAAATCTCTTGAGAAAGGAAAGGAATCTGATGATGCTCCTTTTTCAGAGGCAAAAACCACCTCAGATGAATGTTGGGATGTGTACTTGGCTTCTTTTTCAAGTACACAGGTAGATCATGAGACATGGTTGATTGACTTAGGTGCATTCTTTCACTTTGCTCCCCATAGAGATTAGTTCTGCGAGTATGAGAAATATGATGGCAGTGATGTCTTCTTAGGGGATGATAGGAAGGCTAGAATCGTTGTTCATGGAAAATGCAAGTTGAATTTTTAAGGTAGAAGGATTAGAACACTTTTGGATGCTCTCCATATTCCTGCATTGGCCAGAAATTTGATTTTTGTAAGAAAGCTAGATGATGCAAGTGTAAACATAGTGTTCGGAAAAATATAACTGATGGTTCAGGGGGAACTGGTATTGATGCAGGGAGTTCGGATTGGAACTCTGTACAAGCTTCATGGTAGCACTGTTATTGATGGGTGCAACAGTTTTGTGGTTCCTGAAATAGGAGCATAAAATCTAGTGGTCTCTGGAGAAAATACCATGCTATGGAACCAAAGGCTTAGACATATTGGAGAGAAGGGCCTTTGAATACTTCATGGTAATTTTATGGTAGAAGGTATCTCTAATTTCTCTCTGGATTTTGATTTCTGTGAAAATTTTGTATATGGGAAGCAGAATCGGGTGAGTTTCCCCTCTGGTGCTAAGAGGGCATAACAAATACTAAAGCTTGTGTGCAGTGATGTGTCTGGACCTATGTCAGTTCCATCAATGGGTAATTCTGTGTACTATGTATCATTTATAGATAACTTCTCAAGGAATAAATGGATATATTTCCTTAGGAATAAATATAAAGTATGATAGGTTTAAATAATTTAAGGCTCCAGTGGAAAACCAGACAGAAAATAAGATAAAGGTGTTGAGGACAGAAAATTGTGGAGAGTTTTGCATGAAGGAATTTTAATATTTTTGTAAGAAGTGTGGTATAGCATGATAGAATACTACTCCATACACACCTCAACAAAATGGATTTGTAGAAACAATGAACACTACATTGATGGAAAAGGAAAGAAGCATGCTTAGTGGTACCGAGTTAGTACAGGAATTCTGGGTAGAGGCAGTGGAGACTCCGTGTTACCTAGTCAACAGATCACCTTCATCAGCATTGGACGATAAGAATCCACTAGAGGTATGGACTAGTAATAACCCTTCTCTTTCACATCTGAGGGTATTTCGATGTGATTCCTATGTACATGTTCCAAAGGAGAAAAGGAAAAAGTTGGATAGTAAATATGAAAGGTGCATCTTTATTGTGTATAAGGATGGTTTAAAAGGTTATAAGCTTTGGAAGCTAGAAACAAGGAAGGTTGTGTACAGTAAAGACGTGATGTTTAGAGAGGTGAAATATGTTATTAAACATGAATTCCTACCAAAGGAACCTGATAAGATAGAGTTTGAGCTAAAGGAGGAAGAATCAGACTATACAACAAAATAGGAATCAGAAGATGAAGATCCACAAACTCCAGCTGTGAGAAGATCAGTTCAAGAAAGAAGGTAGCTAGAAAGGTATAGTCCATCTACTTTCTGTTCAAATGTTTCTTTATCTATTACTGATGATGATCCCAGAGATGTGAGGGAAGAAGTAGATTCAGAGGATGGAAAACTCTGTAAAGAGGCCATGGTTGATGAAATGGAATATTTTCACAAAAATGAGGCTTGGGATCTAGTGGAGTTTTCGGCTTGAAGGAAACCCATTGGAAACAAATGTGTGTTTAAGAAGAAGATGAATGAAGAAGGCAAGGTGGAGAAATACAAAGCTCGGTTGGTAGCAAAAGTTTATTCCCAGGTGTTGGGAATTGATTTTGGTGATATTTTATCTCTTGTTTCCAAGGTAGCTTCTATTAGATTACTTTTATTTGTTGTTGCTGCTTTTTATTTTTAGGTAGAACAAATGGATGTGAAGACAAAATTTCTTCAGGGGGATCTGGAATAAGAGATCTACATGAAGCAACCTGAAGGCTTTGCGGTGAAGGGTAACAAAGAACCGATATGCAAGTTTAAAAAGTCTCTGTATGGGTCAAAATAGTCACCAAGGATGTGGTATCAAAAATTTGATACATATATATAGGGACTTGGCTTCACCAAAAGCAAATAAGATAACTGTGTGTATTTTAAATTAATTTACGACCATTTTATTTATTTTGTCTTGTATGTGGATGATATGTTTCTAGTTGGAAATGACAAAGAAAATGTACAGGATTTGAAGACCCAATTGTCCTCTTAATTTGACATGAAAGATAATGGTCCTGCAACATATATTTTGGGCATGGAAATTAAACGAGATTGGGCAAAGAGGAAGCTTTGGTTAAACCAAAGGAAGTATGTCAAGAGAATATTGTAGAGGTTTGATATGCAAGATAGTAAATTGGTGAAGGTTAATATTCCTGTAGGTGTAAAGTTATATGTTGAATAGTGTCCCAACACACAAGAAGAGGAAGAAGACATGTCTCATGTTCCAATGCAAGTTCAGTTGGTAACCTGATGTATGCAATGGTCTATACTATACCAAAAAATGTACATGCAGTGGGATTATTGAGTAGGTTTATGTCAAAACCAGGGAAGGAACATTGGATATCAGTGAAGCGGGTTTTCAGGTATTTGTGTGGCACTAGTGATTATGATTTGTGCTACTATTAGCTTGATGGGCCCTAACCCAGGTTCACCATTAGTCAGCCAAGCAAATCCCTACACTATTGGCCCTTTCGGCATTAGCCTGTGGAATGCAGATCGAAGTCTCACCCGAAGTAGTATGGGGGGATGAAAGAACCAAGTTTTTGCACCCTGAGATGGTTGTGATGTCAATCTATACTTCCTGATCCTGCCTTCATGCAGATCAATAAGCTTTTAGGGATTATTGATGCTCCTTCTCTTCCATCCTTCAGTACCTCCTCGAAGGTACCCAACTGATCTGCGCGTAGCCCTAGCCTGAGGTCCAGACACTTACATGCCTCTATGGCTACATTACTGCATAAGTTCCCAAGTTACCTAATCTACCATGCATTTATAGTTATCTTCACGTAATCCCATATTCTTGCTCGCATTCAATTAATAGATATAATCGAATACATTTGCGCATTAAATAAGAATTATAATGTAAACCCAAATCATATCATGATATAATCAAATGCATTAAAAAGAGACAAAATACACAATGATTTTCAAAATACTTCTCTTTATTGATATCTCAAGTTCATTACAGACTCTATCCACCCTACGCACATAGTTGCAGAGGTTCATGCACTCATTTGCTGACTTCCACCCTAGGCCTATGCACACTCAGCTGCAGAGCCTCTACCTATGCTAAGACCCTAGAACACTTATAACTTCTTACTCAAAACTCTTCTTACTACTACTATCTCCTTTAAACTCTTCTAAGACTCCCTTTTTATACAATCCCATAGTCTGCAGACCATGGGTAGATCTTTAGAGCCGACATGAGACTTTACAAAACAAGGGTGGACAACCCTTTGACATCTTCGCACTCTACGACCACAAAATGCAGCGACTTTACATATTTATTACAAAATTTGGGCCTTCTACCTAAAAACATGGGCTTTTAGCCCCAAAACTGCCTCTTGGGGGAACTTGTTGCCAATAGGCCACCAACATAAACATGGTGACTCACCCTCGAGTCACACTGCAAGCGCGGAGATCTTGGTGTGAAAACCCCCCAGCTTGACCTGTATGACTGTTACCTTGGCAGTGCACTGCGCGACTGCCTACTTTATTTCCTCGACCAACTGCTCCATTCCTGGCCCTGCACTGTCAGCCTGAAGCTTTTGTTGAGTCTCCTACAGACTAGCCAGCTTGCCTTCAATGGAGGCCATGATCGAGTAGGCCTCGTCCAACCAAGGCTTCAAGTGCACCTTCAACTCTACCTCTTTGTGTTGAGCTACATCTACCTGCTCCTTCAATGCCTTGGCCCCCTACAGCTTCGTGAGTCTCTGTGTGAGGGCAACAGTATGCACTATCCCTTTTACCTCATCGCAGTGCTGCTGCAGCTCTCACGCCTTTGTTTACAACCTTTGAACAGTAGGGTCTTCTTGTAGGCTGTTTAGTGTTAGCACTCATAATGAACCTCGAGGCTGAGAATAGGTAATTCTAAGGTAACCACAGACCAAGATTTTGATTTGGCATCTAGCCCTGCTAGACCAAAGAGGGCTCTCTCTTTGCTAACAAAATGTGGCTGTGATAACTGATTCTTAGGCTAGCTATGGAGTGCAGGGATTTTTTTGAAAGGTTTTTTGGGTCGAAAACAACAAGAGAAAGGACCATTGGGCTATGGAGTTGTTGCCAATTTCTACCGACAAACTTGGGGCAAAGTAAGTTCAATGTTCAGCCAGATAAAGGATTGCAAATGTGAGAAGAATAGGGGAGAAAGCTCGTTGCCCTTCAGGCATCAAATAGGGGATGGATCTGTAGCAGTAGCTTTAGACGAACGAGAAACACAGGGTTTCTCAACAGAGCTTCTAACAGAGGATGGATTCTGCAAAGGCAACCACTACATTTAACAACCAAATCATCATGAAAGGAGCATCGTGTGTAGATGAATTCCTAACACATCTCTTAGATAATGTTGTAACAAGGTAGAGGAAACAAAATATGTAAGTGAATTACAGGAAAAACATATTGAGCACTAAACACCTTGATGGATCCTAGGTCTAAAGGGCAAAAACTGCTTTATTAAAATGATATTCAAGAAAACTTTACACAGTCCCAAGTAGCCTCTCTCTGCTGCAAAAATCGAACCTCTATCTTTTAAAAATAATCCTATATATACTAAATTACAAATATATTTTGATTTCCTCAACAAAGGAAATAAAATAAAAAATAAAAAATAAAATTAATAATAAAATCCTATCATAAAACAATATTATAAACCAAACAATATTGAATAAAACTCTCATGAACTATGGCAAATAAGGTTGTTTTGAAAACCAAAATCAGTGAATTTTGGTCAAGATTCGCTTCCTTTAAGGGTTGAATTCCACAAAATCTTCCCTTTGACTGCCACCTTGCACCTGCCTGCACAAATTTTGGAGTTAGTTGATTAGTTTGCTATTCTTGTTCCCCCAGAAAATGGAACTAAAGATCTTCCTGCTGATTTTGTAACCATTTGACAAACTATTTCCACTTTTTCACTAGATGCTTTTGGAAATCTAGAAATGTTGGATTTTGAACATGATTCTCATCGAATGCTGGAGATACTGGGAATCAACTCTTAGCTGGCACTTCTTTAATCATATAATAAGCTCCTCCAAAACCTCCATACGCAAAATCTATACACTATAGATTTCGAAAATGTATCCATGGCATCTTCCCTGATCGCCTTTTCTACCTCATTGTCCTATCGATGAGCTTACCAGGACTTCATTTTAACTATAATCACCTTGTTCACTTTGAACACTAGTTTGAGCAATCATACCACAAACAGCAATGCGGCCATGGACTTTCATATTCCCCAGCACTGCATTGAGCATATCACCACCAACATTATCGAAATAGATGTCGATCCCATCTGAAAAATCCTTTTTAAAGCCACCTCCAAGTCATGCTCCTCCTTATAGTTGAAAGCATCATCAAAACCCAGTTTATGTTTCAGTAGATCAACCTTCTGTTTATTACCTGCACTCCCTACAACATAGCAACCCATCAACTTTGCAAACTGCCCAACAAGCTGGCCAACAGCTCCTGAAGTGGCAGAGACAAAAACATGCTCCCCCTTTTTAGGAGAGAAAACCTCAAAGAATCTAGCATAAGCAGTAAAGGGATGTCACACCCACGGGCTATGCGCAGCGCTAAACCCAAGAGCGCAGCGCCATAGTGCTACGCGCAGTGCCACAATGCTATGAGCAGCGTCACTTAAATTGTCTTGGCTTTCGATTTTGACTTGGCTTCGAATTTTTTTTTTTAAACTTGTATGTTTTGTGGATGCAGGGGTGCATGGGATTTGGAGCTGGTTGGTCTTCAAGAATACTTCCATTTATGCATTGTATGCATTTTCTTCATCATAGCCTTCTCTGCATAACTTTCCTTAGAAGGACAAATGCATCTTTTCACCTGATCTTTCTCCAATAGTGCCTCCCAATCATTCTTTTCTAAGAGCTTCTTTGTATCACCATAACTGAGAGAAATGTAATAATTCATATCCCCAAGCCAAATAACTCTATCGTGCTGTAGAATAGTTTCAGGTGATTTTTCTTCAGAAAAACTGTGAAGCCGTGGAAAGTATGTGTTCTTGAGGATTTCCAAGACATCAGAATTCCTTCTGAGTTCATCGCCATCTTTCTGCCTAGAGGCCAAGTAGCTACCAATAAAGCAAAAGGTTGTCTGATATAGAGACATGCTAACTGAAACACAACCCTTGTTGCCTAGGTAACCCATTAGCCCGCATCCAACACAAGAAACCTTCAAATTGTGTACATGATATCTCAATTCGCTCTGAACCCACACAGTGAGAAATATGCCCACCATTTGTTTACTTGCAACTAAACAATATTTCTTCTGCTCTGAGATATTTAATGAAGAGCTCCTCAATGTTGGAGAGAAGAGAGGTAAATCTCCCACACGATAATTGTCTTCCTCTTCAGATGAAGAAGCTGACTTAAAACTACAAGATGAATCTGTCCTTTCGATTGTCTTACCCAACAAGAAGTGGTCAAAGGCACTCCACAGTCGTTTCAACATTGGCTTGCCCTTGAAATTTTCATGATATGACCTGAAGCTTTAAAGACACACTTCGTAAATGAGGCAAAGACACACTTAATCTTGGGATAAAGAGAAATGCTTTCCCAGCTGAAATGTCCTATGAATCTCCAAGTATTTCTTTCTAGAACCATGAGACCAGCAGCTGTAAACCTCTACGCCATATGTTGAGATGAGGATTAGCAGCATGGAAATAGACCTTAAATGCTATGTTCTCTCCTCTATCACAATCCATCCATGAGACTCATTATTTCTTGATGAGATAATAAAAAAAATGTTTATGATAGTCTTTAGGATTGATAAACATTCAAATGTTGTGCAATTGTCATAATTACTTTCATGAAATTGACATAATTCTCATCCACTAGTAACCCTACAACACTAAAGCAACCCTGATCATATTATTTTCATTGCAAGCCCTTTTGTATATAGTTTCAAAAGAATTTCTAGGCGAGATGTTATCACTGTAGACAAGTACTTTGTTGCTGCCCAATTTAAGCAACAGTTGGTTGGGATAGTAGTCGTCCCATCAAACGAGCAACAATCTTCATTTGACCATATCTTCTGATCTGGGAGCCGGTTTTTGGAGTGTGATATACTATTGGAAAGATTTTTCTAAGCTGCTTCTGATGGACACAATTATGACATGTTTTGCACTGAATATCATGTGCAAAACATCTAACAAAACCAAACATAGTAAGAGGCCCATTTTGATCACTGAAGGAAGGCCAAAGGACTAACTCTAAAAGTTGATCCAAATATGTGATGACATATTTAGCCCTCTCCAAATTGTCTACCAAAGCTTGCACTTGAGCTTCCATTTCCTGTATGATGATGTCTTTGATGGTTTCTTGATCATGAGTCTTTAAATCAATGGTCTAAGTATCATGCTACTTAAACTCATCATGCTTTGCTAGATCAAAGTCTCTTTCCTCCTCATAGTCATAGTATTCTTTTTCTATGTTTGCAAGGTTTTCTGGTTGCACATCTTTAGACAGGGTTGAAGGGAATGAGTGGGAATCTTTAGGATTGTAGGGATGTGTTTAGGGTAGATTTAGACAAAATATGAATTATGAGAGTGAGGAAAAGGGTTTTTAGGATGAGGGATATAATGAGGGGATATGGATGAGGGGACGGGTAATGATGGAAAGAGGGGTTTTAGTTCTAGTGATGGGTGATGGGAAACAAAGCAGTTACGGTTTTGTAGAAGAAACTAGGGTATGATTTTAAGTGTGAAGAAAATGTCTATAAATTTCATTGTGCAAGCTAAAAATAAAGTGGAGAACGGCAACTTACTTGTAAAAGAGGAAATAAAAGAGAATTTGGTGAAATTTTTGGTGTTATGGATGATTTGGTGGCTTATTTCCCAATTCATACTACCTTTTCCCAAATGCGCAATGCCTAGCTCTACGTGCAACGCCAATGTAAAAATACACTAAGAAAATTTTCCAGACACGTAGCGCCACCTCCTCAACGCTTAGTGCTTTTCGAAGGAAACTTTTGGAGGCCTTCCCAGTGTCAAAATTGGACGTGGGATAGCTTGTTGGAAATCTTGTCAAGTCTATCTTCTAGAATATCTTGAATTTTTCAATTTGGAGCTCATTTGTCCTGTCAAAAGATCAATCTCCCAAGACTAGTCACAATGTACAAAATGAGGCTGCCAAAATGCAGGGTGTTTTTCTAGTTAACTTTTGGAGGCTTTCCTCAACTCAAAATTGAGCTCAGGATGGCTCATTGGAAAGCTATCTATGTCTAGTTATCATTTGACTCCTCAAGAAACTCATTTGGTCACTCTAGGTAGGAAAAATATTGATTTTCCCAAGGTCACTCCAAAAGTGCATCAACTCTCCCGAGGCAACTGTATTTTTGACATTTCTCTAAAACCATGACACTTGTGTAGAAAGTGAAGGAGGTTTTTCTTCCCTGGCCTATTTTGGACAAAAACCACTCTCACGTTTTCAAAATTATGCCCTATTTGGTCTAGAACATAGTTTGAATAAAAACAAGCCCTATGTGTGGCAAATTTGTCCCTTGGAATGACTTATTGAAAAATGATGGAGACATGATGTGTATGAGTTGGAATGGCCTCATACATTCTGAAATTACCTCCATTATGCCTCATATACTCACATGTGTCTTATTCCATAGCCAACCCTAGCTCAATGGGTGAGGAAATTATGGTTTAGTGCTTGTGGAAAATGATGATTTGGACACCCTTAGGAAAAAACAACTCGCTTTGGCATGCACTTGACCCTTTGAAACTTTACCCTTTCACTTGACTATTTCCTTTGAAAAATTGATCTTTTGATGGTCTGGCATCTTTGGAACACTGAGTTAACAGCTTGGGATGGTGAAATTATTACATTTGAAAGACATAAAATTACATAATGAAATAAGCATTTCTCTTTACAAATGATCTTCACATGGTGAAGGGATGTTATTTGATCACCCTTTACTTTCTGGTCTTATGCAATGGAATGGAACCTTGGCAACCCTAATGACCTAATGAAACCTTGAAAAACCCTAAAGACCCAATGAGACCTTGAAGGACTGAATTTCAAGATGACAAAATGACCTCATGACTGATACAAATGGCATGATAAAAATAACTTTATGGATGATGTACAGTAAAAAAGATATGAAACTATGCCAGCAAGTAATCACATTCAGGGAAGAGTGATGCTTTTGGACTAGGACTACCATCAATGACTAATTTTTTGCATGACCTAGTGGAATGATAAAAAATTGCTGAATCGGATCCCTAAAATGATATGAAAAGAGGATTTTTGATCATTGATGGCAGGATGCAAATACTAACACTAACATCGGCCTTATTGGGGATGGTGGCTCCTTGGAGGTGTCAGGAACATTGTAGACCACGTGCCTAACCATGTGGGCCAATACGGTCAAAAATTTAAATTGAAATGCATGACTAAAAACTGACGACTTGACGACACAAACTAACTCTGAAACTGACTAAACCATGCTCACTTCTGTGAGCTTATTAATCACACCCTACTCTAAGTGATCCATTCCTTACTTGATCAAGTGAAATGAAACAACCAATGCAACCAAGTAAGCATTCTGGCTGCTATTTGAATTCCCTGCAAATGCTTGTTTATGAGCAAGAAGAGAGAACTACTGAATGGAAACTCCCATGAAAACTTGTAAACAGATCCAAATTTTCCGAAATTGAATAATATGGATTCTCTATCTGACTGCAAAAATACTACATGAGGGTCTTGCAATATATGTGCACTGGGACTTAGCTCATCCAATGGATTATTTTGCTTCTCCTCATACCATGAATGTAAACTTTCATCTGAGCTTTGTGACACAACTCCTGCTGAAAATGACAAAGAAACCAACTGTCGTATCAAGTTTGTATCAACACTTTTTTTAGGCTCACAGTTAGCTAATGGAGAAGGACTTTGACTGTAGACATCATCCAACACAACAGCTATTGGATGAAAAACTTGAAAACACTGTTGCAACCCATTTTCTATTGGTTCCAATGAGATTCCATGATTTTCGATAGGCTGCAAAATTCCCTTCAAAAACTAAAATGATTCAAAACATAATGGTACGGAATCATCTTGGATCATTTGATCATGTATTTCAGCTTCCAATTATTCATCTACAACCTGAAAATCAGTGGCGTTTGGGGGCTGTAAATCTAGATATGGGAAGTCTTGAACAAGGATTTCATTTCCCACTAGATGGTCAAGATCGAAACTTATCGACGGTTGATTTCTGATTGCACGAAAATTGTCTCTGATGATATGAAATGAAGTAAAACAAAAAGGCAAAGATCCTTCACTTACTTCAAAAAATTTTGCACTTTCCTCCTCATTTCCATAGCTGATATGCATTGGCTAATCACTATATTCGAGCTACTAAAAGTGAACTTCCTCCTTCCATAAACCTGCTACTAATTTGTCTGCAAGATTAGCTTTCGTTTAGAGAATCATCATCATACTGATCAAACTTAGGCAAATCATCAACATAAAACACATCATCAAGCATACATGTTAGATCAACAGATCTCTCTTCTCCAAGATGATCTATAAAACAATCATTATTAGATCTATGACAACTGGGATAAGAAAGAAAATGTTTTAGATCAACTACTTGTTCTTCTTCAATCAACAAGCCATGGTCTTGAACATCATACTTATTCCTTGTTGTGATCTTTTGCATAATCTCTTCCACTACACTTACCAAAATGTTGAGCTTTACATCTAAAGATGTCAATTCCTCTAGATCAATGTTCTTCCTCTCTCCTTCCTTCAACTTTTCCCTTCTGATCAACAAATTAGCCTCTACATCTACTGCACTATTTTGCATCTCTTCAAGTGTTGCAAGGTTCCTTTCCCTCAGTTGAAACTCCATTTCTGGATCAAAGACTTCCGGGTAGTGTAAGAGAGTAGATCCAGGAGGAGGTCTTATATTAACCGGCATCGAAAAATAGACTTGGTTAAACCTGGAAGAAAATTGTTGTACTGTCTCCCCTAGCTATCTTTTCAGTTGGTTATACTCTTCTAGAATCAAGAAAGGGTTATGTTTGACTACCCACTTGTCGAGGAAAACTTTGACGCAATGTTAGAAATTTGAGATGCTCGCATCAGGCAGGCTTTTGAACCAACTCTTGACTTTTCCTTGCAAAGAAAGAGCAAAAAGCCTAATACTAACATCCTCTTCATCAACTTCAAAAAGGTCAAGAAAAGACTCAAAATGTAGTACATGTCTCTCAGTAGTGATTTTTTCACATTCACCATCAAATCTTGGTAGATATAGGTAATGATTTCTACGGAAAGCATGGGATATAGGAGGTGAAATCAGAGGCATGTATCTATCCAGAATTTTACAAGGTATAAGGGTATATACAAAAGCTGTAGAATCAGTCTTTGTCTCTTTAGGCTCATCAATTTGAAGACGATCATCATAAGATTCGGAAGAAGGGTCTTAATCAAGATCAAAGGCATGCAAAAATTTTGTATTCACAATCTTCAAAGGGAAGGAATCACATGCAGGTCTAGGATCTTTTCTCAAATACAGTATACCTCATAAAGCCTTCTTGAAATTTTCAGGAAAAGAGAAGAAATAATTATAACAAAGAATATAATGTCTTTGGATGAAATTCCAACTTGAATACCTGATCTTTCCATATTGTCCTTTCATGTTTCTGCTGGCCAGGTTCATCCTCTAGTGGAGTCCTTGGATCTAATCTCAAAACTTATTTGGAGTGGCTACGTGAATGTTTTCAACCTTCCTATGTCTAATCGTTGTCCACCATCAACAATCAGATCTGAACTTGATCCATTTTGCTAAGGAACATAACACTACGTTCCCCAGTATGGTTTCCACTATGTTATCACCTAGAGTGACCTCAGGGTAAAGGGAGGCAATTCCACGGTAACCACAAACCAAACTTAGCCTAGTAGCTAGCCCTACCAGGCCGGGAGAGTGCTCTCTCCTTTAGAATCTTAGTCGAGATGATTGGATCAAGTAAAGGATTTTAGGCTAGGTATAGTAGCTTGAAAGGTTTTGATTGAATTTGTTGGTGTTTTGATGGATCAGATGGAGTAGGGCAGTTTAAGTCTAGGAAATTAGATCAGAAATGCAGGGTTTTATATGGGGCAAGGTAGGCATAGGATTTAGCACTTTAGGCTTAATGGTGTGAGGTGTTTAAGACTTATGAGGAGGTAAGGAGGGCATGAGACAATCATGGATCATTCTCAAATAGTAGAAAACATGAAATATTGAATGATTTCCTACGGTAGAGCATTATTACAATGGATTCTACCTATCAAACTTGATAACATTCAATAAGAAGCAATGAAATGGATGTTAGAATACATAAAACATGTAAACAAATGATCACAGAAGAAGAAACTATGCTAAAACTCCATACCATAGGAATCCCATAAAAATAGCTACAAATTTGATTAATCTCCTTGCCAAATTGCTTACAATGATGTACAATCAAGCTCTGAGCATCCAAGTGAGTCCAACCTCTACAAATGACTAAGAGAACACATGATATAGGAATCAAAACAACTCATCATAGCCTCAAGGGTCGAATCCATGAGAAGAGGAGCTGCTCTAACTGATACTAAACAAGGAACAAGAATATAGGCATTATCAACAACTTGCCTCCAAAAGTGAAAAACTGATTCATTTGACTTCAAACTAGATCCTAAAGAAATGAATCTACCCTATACAACTTTTTAACCATCATATTTACAAGCCATGACATCCTTTACAATAGTAAATCATCCACCATGAGAGAGAATCCATGATCATAGTCAAAAACTGGAAAAATAGGCATCCTGAGCAAAATTTGCTCTATGTGCATCGCCACTGGCTCAACATGTAGCGCCAATTTCAGGTCCCTTTTGAAGGCCTTCCCAACATCCAAATTGATCCCATGATAGCTCATTGGAAATTTATTCATGTCTACTTTCCCGAACACCTATAACTTCTGCATTTGGAGCTCATGTGACCCCTCAAAACTTGATTCTCCCAAGGCTGCTTCTGTGTGTCCAAAAAGTGGAAAAAAGGTCATTTTAAGGGTGTTTTTGGACCTTTTGGTGGACGAGTTTTACTCCAAAACTTTTAAAACTTGCTAGGGTGCATGTCCTCACTTTCCTAAATCCAAAAATGTAACCCATTCCTCCATTGGATTCCCCTAGGAAAAGGGGCAGTTTTTCTATGTATTGAATTTCAAAATTTACAAAATGACAAAATTTGTTTAAAAATTGCCCAAAATTGGTGTGAAGCACCACCATCATGTGCTTTGATTGGCCAAGGAGGCCTCAGCCAACATTTTAAGTCTATCCTCCTCTTTCTTTCCATTCAAGGCTTGCCTTAACCTAGCTTTCAGCTTCTTGATTCTTATGTTGCAAATCTTATTGCGGGTCCTGTATTGATAAGCCATGTGTCTAAGAATCTGTTTATCCCTGTTGGCCTTCTTTAACAACTCCTCAAGGTGTAGGTTGACTCTCTCAATCCAAGTCTCCCTATCATTTTAAATCTCCTACTCAATAGGGGTCAAAGTGACTTGTGCCTCTTTGCCACTTTGTTATTTCATCTTGAGCATTTCTAAGCTCCATGAGGACTTGTTTGTCACTCAATTGCTTGTTTTCTTGCTCCAAATATGTGATGTAATATTTGGCCCTTTCCAAATTGTCTGCCAACACTTGCACTTGAGCTTTCATTTCCCGTATGATGATGTCTTTGATGGTTTCTTGATCCTGAGTCTCCAGATCTATGGTCTGAGTATCATGCTGCTCAAACTCATCATGCTCTGCTAGATCAAAGTCTCTTTCTTCCTCATAGTCATAGTCTTCTTTATTCATGTTTGCAAGGTTTTTTGGTTGCACACCTTTAGAAAGGGTTGAAGGGAATGATTGGGAGTCTTTAGGATTGTAGGGATGTGTTTAGGGTAGATTTAGACAAAATATGAATTATGAGAGTGAGGGAAAGGGTTTTTAGGATGAGGGATATAATGAGGGGATATGGATGAGGGGATGGGTAATGATGTAAAGAGGGTTTTTAGTTCTAGTGATGGGTGATGGGAAACAAAGTAGTTAGGGTTTTGTAGAAGAAACTAGGGTTTGATTTTAAGTGTGAAGAAAATGTCTATAACTTTCATTGTGCAAGCTAAAAATAAAGTGGAGAAGGGCAACTTACTTGTAAAAGAGGAAATAGCAGAGAATTTGGTGAAATTTTTGGTGTTATGGATGATTTGGTGGCTTATTTCCCAATGCATAGTGCCTTTTCCTAGACGCATAGTGCCAGTGTAAAAATACACTGTGAAAATTTTCCAGACGCACAGCGCCGGGCTCTACGTGTAGCACCACTTCCTGAACGCATAGCGCTTTTTGAAGGCCATTTTTGGAGGCCTTCCTAGTGTCCAAATTAGATGCAGGATACCTTGTTAGAAAGCATGTTGAGTATAATTTCTATAACATCTTGAATTTTTCAATTTGGAGCTCATTTTCCGTACCAAAAGCTCAATCTCCTAAGACTGGTCAAAATGTGAAAAATGAGGCTTCCAAAATGCAGAGTGTTGTTTTAGTCAACTTTTGGAGGTCTTCATCAACTCCAAATTGAGCTCAGGATGGTTCATTGGAAATCTATCTGTGTCTCATTAACATTTGACTCATCAAGCAATTCATTTGGTCACTCCAGCTAGGAGAAATATTGATTTTCCCAACGTCACTCCAGAAGTGCATCAACTCTCCTGAGGCAACTGTATTTTTGACATTTCTCTAAAACCATGAAACTTGTGTAAAAAGTGAAGGAGGTTTTTTTTCCTTGGCTTGTTATGGACAAAACCCTCTCTCACATTTTCCAAATTCTAACCTGTTTGGTCTAGAACATCGTTTGAAGAAAAACTGGCCCTATGTGTGGCAAATGATTTGTCCCTTGGAATGACTTATTGAAGAATGATGGAGACATGATGTGTATGAGTTGGAATGGCTTCATACTTGCTGAAATGACCTCCCTTATGCCTCATATATTCAGATTTCTCTAATTCCATAGACAACCCTAGCTCAATGGGTGAGGAAATTAGGGTTTAGTGCTTGTGGAAAATGATGATTTGGACACCCTTAGTAAAAAACAACTCCCTTTGGCATGCACTTAACTCTTTGAAACTTTACCCTTTCACTTGACTATTTCCTTTGAAAAATTTATCTTTTGATGGTCTGGCATCTTTGGAACATTGATTTAACAGCTTGGGCTGGTGAAATTATTACATTTGAAAGACATAAAATTACATAATGAAATAAGCATTTCTCTTTATAAATGATCTTCACATGGTGAAGGGATGTTATTTGATCACCCTTTACTTGCTGGTATTATGCAATGGAATGGAACCTTGGCAAACCTAATGACCTAATGAAACCACGCTCTTCTCTCAAAGAAAGGGAGGGACAAAGAAGAAAGGAGATAATACGGTGAGGACCAACCCAATAAGCAATCAGGGAAGGCCGAACTCTCGACAATAGGCCCGTAGGGATTTATTGCTCACCTTCCCCAAAGAAGTGAGGGACTTGGCCGAGGTTACGAGGTTGAGGAGAGGCCCGGTAAGCCCAGTAGGGGCTCACTATTCATATGGTGAGGGATTTCTTGCTCGACCGACAGAGGAGGTCAAGGGCTGCCATCATGCCCCCCTTGAAAAACCCTAAAGACCTAATGAGACCTTGAAGGACTGAATTTCAAGATGACATAATAACCTCATGAATGATACAAATGGCATTATAAAAATAACTTTATGGATGATGTACAGTCAACAAGATATGAAACTATGCCAACAAGTAATCACATTTAGGGAAGAGTGATGTTTCTAGACTAGGAATATGATCAGTGACTAATTTTTTGCATGACCTAGTGGAATGATAAAAAATTGTTGAATTAGATCCCTAAAATGATATGAAAAGAGGCTTTTTGATCACTGATGGCAGGATGCAAATAATGACACTAACATTGGCCTTATTGGGGATGGCAGCTCCTTGGAGGTGTCAAGAACACCGTAGACCAAGTGCCTAACCATGTGGGTCAATACAGTCAAAAACGTAAATTGAAATGCATGACTGAAAATTGACGACTTGACGACAAAAGATAACTTTGGAACTGACTAAACAATTCTCATTTCTGTGAGCTTATTAATCACGCCCTAATCTAAGTGATCCATTCCTTACTTGATAAAGTGAAATGAAACAACTAATGCAACCAAGTAAGCATTCTGGCTGCTGTTTGAATTCTCTGCAAATGCTTGTTTATGAGCAAGAAGAGAGAACTACTGAATGACAACTCACATGAAAACTTGTAAACAGATAAAAATTTTCCCACATTAAATAATATGGATTCTCTATCTGACTCCAAAAATACTGCATGAGGATCTTGAAATTCATTTGCACTGGGACATGGCTCATCCAATGGATTATTTTTCTTCTCCTCATACCATGAATGAAAACTTTCACCTGAGCTTTGTGACAAGACTCCTACTGAAAATGACAAAGAAACCAACTGTGAGATCAAGTTTGTATCAACACTTTTTTCAGGCTCATAGTTAGCTAATGGAGAAGGACTTTGACTGTAGACATCATCCAATACATCAGCTATTGGATCGTGAAAAACTTGAAAATACTGTTGCAACCCATTTTCTATTGGTTCTAATGAGATTGCATGATTTTCGACAGGCTGCAAAATTCCCTTCAAAAACTGAAATGATTCAAAACACAATGGTACGAAATAATCTTGGATCAAATTATCATATGTTTCAACTTCCAAGTCTTCATCTTCATCCTGAAAATCAATGGAGTTCAGGGGATGCAAATCTAGATATGGGAAGTCTTGAACAAGGATTTCATTGCCCTCTAGATGGTCAAGATCGAAACTTATCGATAATTGATTTATGATTGCATGAAAGTTGTCTCTGATGATTTGAAACTAAGTAAAAAAAAGAGGCAAAGATCCTTCACTTCAAAATTTTCTGCACTTTCCTCCTCATTTCCATAGCTGATATGCATCGGCTAATCACTGTATTTGAGCTGCTAAAAGTGAACTTCCTCCTTCCAGAAACTAGCTGTTGATTTGTATCCAAGATTAGCTTTTGTTTGGAGAATCATCATCATACTGATCAAACTTAGGCAAATCATCAACATAAAACACATCGTCAAGCATACCCGTCAGATCAATAGATCTCTCTTCTCCAAGATGATCTATAAAACAATCATTATCAGATCTATGACAACTGGGATAAGAAAGAAAATGTTTTAGATCAGCTACTTGTTCTTCTTCAATCAGCGAGCCATGGTCTTGAACATCATACTCATTCCTTGTGGTGATCTTTTGCATCATCTCTTCTACTACACTTACCAAAATGTTAAGCCTTACCTCTAAAGATGTCGATTCCTCTAGATCTATGTTCTTCCTCTCTTCTTCCTTCAACTTTGCCCTTCCGATCAACAAATTAGCCTCTACATCTACTACACTATTTTGCATCTCTTCAAATGTTGCAAGGTTCCTTTCCCTCAGCTGAAACTCCATTTTGGGATCAAAGGCTTCCGGGTAGTGTAAGAGAGTGAATCCAGGAGGAGGTCTTATATTAACCGACATCAAAAAATAGACTTGGTTAAACTTGGTAGAAAACTATTGTATTGTCTCCCCTGGTTGTCTTTTCAGCTAGTTATACTATTCTAGAATCAAGAAAGGGTTTTGTCTGACCATCCAATTGTAGAGGAAAACTTTGACAAACTACTGGAAATTTGAGATGCTCACATCAGGCAGGGTTTTGAACCAACTCTTGACTTTGCCTTGCAAAGAAAGAGCAAAAAGCCTAATACTGAAATCCTCTTCATCAACTTCAAAAAGGTCAAGAAAAGACTCAAAATGTAATACATGTCTCTTGGCAGTGATGTTGTCACATTCACCATCAAATCTTGGTAGATATGGGTAATGATGTTTAGGGAAAGCATGGGATATAGGAGGTAAAATCAGAGGCGTGTATCTATCTGGAATTTTACAAGGTATAAGGGTATATACAAAAGTTGTAGAATCAGTCTTGGTCTCTTTCGGCTCATCAATTTTAAGATGATCATCATAAGATTTAGAAGAAGGGTCTTGATCAAGATCAAAGATATGCGAAAATTTTGTATTCACAATCTTCAAAGGGAAAGAATCACATGCAAGTCTAGGATCTTTTCTCAAACACAGTATACTTCGTAAAGCCTTCTTGACATTCTCGGGAAAAGAGAAGAAATAATTTATAACAAAGAAAATAATATCTTAGATGAAATTCCAACTTGAATACCTGATCTTTCCATATTGTCCTTTCATGTTTTTGTTGGTTGGGTTCATCCTCTAGTGGAGTCCTTGGATCTGATCTTGAAACTAATTTGGAGTCGTCAGGTGAATGATTTCAACCTTCCTATCTCTGATCGTTGTCCACCATCAACAATCAGATATAAAATTGATACATTTTGCTGAAGAACATAAAACTACGTTCCCTAGTATGGTCGTTGCTATGTTATCACCTAGATTGGCCTCAGGCTGAAGGGAGGCAATTTCAGGGTAACCACAAACCAAGCCTAGCTTCGTAGCTAACCCTACCAGGCCGGGAGAGGGCTCTCTCCTTTAGAATCTTAGTCGAGATGACTGGATCAGGTAAAGGATTTTAGGCTAGGTATAGTAGCTTGAAAGGTTTTGATTGAATTTGTTGGTGTTTTGCTGGATCAGATGGAGCAGAGCAGTTTAGGTCTGGGAAATTAGGTCAGAAATGCAGGGTGTTCTATGGGGCAAGGTAGGCATAGGATTTAGCACTTTAGGCTTAATGGTTTGAGGTGTTTAAGACTGATTAGGATCTAAGGAGGGCATGAGACAATCATGGATCCTTTTCAAATAGTAGAAAACATGAAATATTGAATGATTTCCCAAGGTAGAGCACTGTTACAATGGATTCTACCTGTCAAACTTGATAAAATTCAATAAGAACCAATGAAATTGATGATGGAATACATAAAACATGTAAAAAAATGATCAAAAAAGAAGAAACTATGCTAAAACTCCATACCACAGGGATCCCATAAAAATAATTGCAAATCTAATTATTCTCACTGCCAAACTGCTTACAATGATGTACAATCAAGCTCTGAGCATCCCAGTGAGTCCAACCTCTACAAATGACTAAGAAAACACATGATATAGGCATCAAAACAACTCATCCTAGCCTCAGGGGTCGAAGCCATGAGAAGAGTAGCTGATCTAACTGATAGGAACAGGAATATAAGCATTATCAACAACTTGCCTCCAAAAGTGAAAAACTGATTCATTTGACTTCAAACTAACTCCTAAAGCAATGAATCTACCCTCTACAAATTTTTGACCATCATATTTACAAGCCATGACATCATTTACAATAGTAAGTCATCCAGCATGACAGAGAATCCATGATCATAGTAAAAAACTAGAAAAATAGGCATCTTGAGCAAAATTTGCTCTATGCGCAGCGCCATTGGCTCAACGTGTAGCGCCATTTTCAAGTCCCTTTTGAAGGCCTTCCTGGAATCCAAATTGATCCAATGATAGCTCATTGTAAAGGTACTCAAGGCTACGTTCTAGATAACCTTTAAGATCTGAATTTGGAGCTCATTTGACCCCTCAAAACTTGATTCTCCCAAGACTCCTTCTGTGTGTCCAAAAAGTGGTAGAAAGGTCATTTTAAGTGTGTTTTTGGACCTTTTGGTCGACCAGTTTTTCTCCAAAAATTTTTAAACTTGCTAGGGTTCATGTCCTCATTGCCTTTTATCCAAAAATGTAAGCCATTCCTCCATTGTATTCCCCTAGGAAAAGTGTAGCGCCACTTCTAGGCAGTTTGTCTGTGTATTGAATTTCAAAATTTACAAAATGACAAAATTTGCTTAAAAATTGCCCAAAATTGATGTGAAGCACCACCATCATGTGCTTTGATTGGCCAAGGAGGCCTCAACCAACATTTTAATTCTATCCTCCTCTTTATTTCCATTCAAGGCCCGCCTTAACCTAGCTTTCAGCTTCTTGATTCGTATGTTCCAAATCTTATTGCAAGTCTTATAGTGATAAGCCATGTGTCTAAGCATCTAGTTGTCCCTGTTGGCCTTCTTTAATAGTTCCTCAAGGTGTAGGTTGACTCTCTCAAGCCAAGTATCCCTATCATTTTCAATCTCCTACTCAATAGGGGTCAAAGTGATTTATGCCTCTTTGCCACTTTGTCGTTTCATCTTAAGCATTTCTAGGCTCCATGAGGACTTGTTTGTCACTCAATTGCTTTTTTTCTTGCTCCAAATATGTGATGACATATTTGGCCTACTCCAAATTTTCTACCAAAGCTTGCACTTGAGCTTCCATTTCCCGTATGATGATGTCTTTAATGGTTTCTTGATCGTAAGTCTCTAAATCAATGGTCTGAGTATCATGCTACTCAAACTCATCATGCTCTGCTAGATCAAAGTCTCTTTCCTCCTCATAGTCATAGTCTTGTTTATCCATGTTTGCAAGGTTTTTTGGTTGCACACCTTTAGAAAGGGTTGAAGGGATGAGTGGGAGTCTTTAGGATTGTAGGGATGTATTTAGGGTAGATTTAGACAAAATATGAATTATGAGAGTGAGGGAAAGGGTTTCTAGGATGAGGGATATAATGAGGGGATATTGATGAGGGGACAGGTAATGATGTAAAGAGGGTTTCTAGTTCTAGTGATGGGTGATGGGAAACAAAGAAGTTAGGGTTTTGTAGAAGAAACTAGTGTTTGATTTATGTGTGAAGAAAATGTCTATAACTTTCATTTTGCAAGCTAAAAATAAAGTGGAGAAGGGAAACTTACTTCTAAAAGAGGAAATAGCAGAGAATTTGGTGAAATTTTTGGTGTTATGGATGATTTATTTGCTTGCTACCCAACACGCAGCACCTTTTCCCAGATGCATAGTGCCTAGATCTACGCTCAGCGCCAGTGTAAAAATACACTATGAAAAAATTCCAGACACGCAGTGCCACCTCCTGAATGCATAGTGCTTTTTTCAGGCCACTTTTGGAGGCCTTCCGAGTGTCCAAATTGGTAATGTAATAGTTCTTTGGAAATATTGTCAAGTATACTTTCCAGAACATCTTGAATTTTTCAATTTGGGGCTCATTTGCACTGTCAAAAGATCAATCTCCCAAGACTGGTCAAAACGTGCAAAATGAGGCTGCCAAAATGTAGAGTGTTGTTTCGGTCGACTTTTGGAGGTCTTCCTTAACTCTAAATTGATCTTAGGATGGCTCATTGGAAAGATATTTGTGTCTCGTTATCATTTGACTCATCAAGAAACTCATTTGGTCAATCTAGCTAGGCGAAATATTGATTTTCCCAAGGTCACTCCAAAAGTACATCAACTCTCCTGAGGCAACTGTATTTTTGAGATTTCTCTAAAACCATGACACCTGTGTAAAACGTGAAGGAGGCTGTTCTTCATTGGCCTATTGTGGAGAAAAACCTCTCTCACCTTTTCCAAATTCTACCCTGTTTGGTCTAGAACATAGTTTGAAGAAAAATCGGCCCTATGTGTGGCAAATGATTTATTCCTTGGAATGACTTATTGAAAAATGATGGAGACATGATGTGTATGAGTTGGAATGGCCTCATACTCACTGAAATGACCTCCCTTATGCCTCATATACTCAGATGTCTATGATTCCATAGCCAACCCTAGCTCAATGGGTGAGGAAATTAGGGTTTAGTGCTTGTGGAAAATGATGATTTAGACACCCTTAGGAAAAACAACTCCCTTTGGCATACACTTAACCCTTTCAAACTTTATCCTTTCACTTGACTATTTCCTTTGAAAAAATGATCTTTTGATGGTCTGGCATCTTTGGAACACTGAGTTAACAGCTTGGGATGGTGAAATTATTAAATTTGAAAGACATTAAATTACATAATGAAATAAGCATTTCTCTTTACAAATGATCTTCACATGGTGAAGAGATGTTATTTCATCACCCTTTTCTTGGTGGTCTTATGTAATGGAATGGAACCTTGGCAACCCTAATGACCTAAAGAAACCTTGAAAAACCCTAAAGTCCTAGTGAGACCTTGAAGGATTGAATTTCAAGATGACATAATGACCTCATGACTGATACAAATGGCATGATAAAAATAAATTTATGGATGATGTACAGTCAACAAGATATGAAACTATGCTAGCAAGTAATCACATTTAGGGAAGAGTGATGTTCTTGAACTAGGACTACCATCAGTGACTAATTTTTTGCATGACCTAGTGGAATGATAAAAAATTGTTGAATAGGATCCCTAAAATGATATGAAAAGAGTATTTTTGTTCATTAATGGTAGGATGCAAATACTGACACTAACATTGGCCTTATTGGGGATGGTAGCTCCTTAGAGGTGTCAAAAACACCATAGACCAAGTGCCTAACCATGTGGGCCAATACGTTCAAAAACTTAAATTGAAATGCATGACTAAAAACTGATGACTTGACGACACAAACTAACTTTAAAATTGATTGAACCATGCTCACTTCTGTGGGCTTATTATCACACCCTACTCTAAGTGATCCATTCCTTACCTGATCAAGTGAAATGAAACAACCAATGCAACCAAGTAAGCATTCTGGCTGCTGTTTGAATTCTCTGCAAATGCTTGTTTATGAGAAAGAAGAGAGAACTACTGAATGACAACTCACATGAAAACTTGTAAACAGATCAAAATTTTCCCACATTGAATAATATGGATTCTCTATCTGACTCCAAAAATAATGCATGAGGATCTTGAAATTCATGTGCACTGGGACATGGCTCATCCAATGGATTATTTTGCTTCTGCTCATACCATGAATGTAAACTTTCACCTGAGCTTTGTGATAAGACTCCTGCTGAAAATGATAAAGAAACTGACTGTCAGTTCAAGTTTGTATCAACACTTTTTTCAGGCTCACAGTTAGCTAATGGAGAAGGACTTTGACGGTAGACATCATCCAACACATCAGCTATTGGATCATGAAAAACATGAAAAGACTGTTGCAACCGATTTTCTATTAGTTCTAATGAGATTACATGATTTTCGACACGCTGCAAAATTCCCTTCAAAAACTAAAATGATTCAAAACTTAATGGTACGAAATCATCTTGCATCATCTGATCATATGTTTTAGCTTCCAAGTCTTCATCTGCAACCTGACAATCAATAGCGTTCGGGGGCTGCAAATCTAGATATGGGAAGTCTTGAACAAGGATTTCATTGCCTTCTAGATGGTCAAGATCGAAACTTATGGATAGTTGATTTATGATTGCACAAAAATTGTCTTTGATGATCTGAAATGAAGTAAAACAAAAAGGCAAAGATCCTTCACATACTTCAATTTTTTTTTCACTTTCCTCCTCATTTCCATAGCTGATATGCATCAGTTGATCACTGTATTCGAGTCGCTGAAAGTGAACTTCCTCCTTCCAGAAACCAGCGACTAATCTGTCTCCAAGATTAGCTTTTGTTTGGAGAATCATCATCATACTGATCAAACTTAGGAAAATCATCAGCATAAAACACATCATCAATCATACATGTCAGATCAACAGATCTCTCTTCTCCAAGATGATCTATAAAAAAATCATTATCAGATCTATGACAATTGGGATAAGAAAGAAAATGTTTTAGATCAGCTACCTGTTCTTCTTCAATCAGCGAGCCATGGTCTTGAACATCATATTCATTCCTTGTTGTGATCTTTCGCATCATCTCTTCCACTGCACTAACCAAAATGTCGAGCTTTACCTCTAATGATGTCGATTACTCTGGATCCATGTTCTTCCTCTCTTCTTCCTTCAACTTTGCCCTTCTGATCAACAACTTAGCCTCTACATCTACTGCACTGTTTTGCATCTCTTCAAGTGTTGCAAGGTTCCTTTCCCTCAACTGAAACTCCATTTTGGGATCAAAAGCTTCCGGGTAGTGCAAGAGAGTAGATCCAGGAGGAGGTCTTATATTAACTGGCATCGAAAAATAGACTTGGTTAAACCTAGCAAAAAATTATTGTACTGTCTCCCCTGGCTATCTTTTCATCTAGTTATACTCTTCTAGAATCAAGAAAGGGTTCTGTCTGACCACCCACTTATCAAGGAAAATGTTGACGAACTACTGGAAATCTAAGATGCTCACATCAGGCAGGGTTTTGAACCAACTCTTGACTTTGCCTTGCAAAGAAAGAGCAAAAAGCCTAATATTGACATCCTCTTCATCAACTTCAAAAAGGTCAAGAAAAGACTCAAAATACAGTACATGTCTCTCAGCAGTGATGTTGTCACATTCACCATCAAATCTTGGTAGATATTGGTAATGATTTTTAGGGAAAGCATGGGATAGGAGGTAAAATCAGAGGCTTGTATCTATCCAGAATTTTACAAGGTATAAGGGTATATACAAAAGTTGAAGAATCAGTGTTGGTCACTTTGGGCTTATCAGTTTGAAGACGATCATCATAAGATTCAGAAGAAGGGTCTTGATCAAGATCAAAGGCATGCAAAAATTTTGTATTCACAATCTTCAAAGGGAAAGAATCACATGCAGGTCTAGGATATTTTCTCAAATACAGTATACTTCGTAAAGCCCTCTTGACATTTTCAGGAAAAGAGAAGAAGTAATTTATAATAAATAACATAATGTCTTGGATGAAATTCCAACTTGAATACCTAATCTTTCCATATTGTCCTTTCATGTTTTTGCTGGTTGGGTTCATCCTTGAGTGGAGTCCATGGATCTGATCTCGAAACTGATTTGGAGTCACCAAGTGAATGATTTCAGCCTTCTTGTGTCTTATTGTCATCCACCATCAACAATATGATCTGAACTTGATACATTTTGCTGAGGAACATAAAACTATGTTCCCCAGTATGGTCACCACTATGTTATCACCTAGATTGACCTTAGGTTGAAGGGAGGCAATTCTAGGGTAACCACAAACCAAGCTTAGCTTGGTTGCTAGCCCTACCAGGCCTGGAGAGGGCTCCCTCGTTTAGAATCTCAGTCGACATGACTGGATTAGGTAAAGGATCTTAGGCTAGTTATAGTAGCTTGAAAGGTTTTGATTGAATTTGTTGGTGTTTAGTTGGATAAGATGGAGTAGGGCAGTTTAGGTCTGGGAAATTAGGTCAGAAATGCAAGGTGTTCTATGGGGCAAGGTAGGCATAGGCTTTAGCACTTTAGGCTTAATAGTGTGAGGTGTTTAAGACTGATGAGGAGCTGACAAGTTCATGAGACAATCATGGATCCTTCTCAAACAATAGAAAACATGAAATATTGAATGATTTCCCAAGGTAAAGCACTGTTACAATGGATTCTACCTATCAAACTTGATAATATTCAATAAGAAGCAATGAAATGGATGATGGCATACATAAAACATGTAAACAAATGATCACAAAAGAAGAAACTATGCTAAAACTCCATACCACAGGGATCCCATAAAAATAGCTACAAATCTTATTAACATCCTTGCCAAACTTCTTACAATGATGTACAATCAAGCTCTGAGCATCCAAGTGAGTCCAACCTCTACAAATGACTAATAAAACACATGATATAGGCATCAAAACAACTCATCCTAGCCTCAAGGGTCGAATCCATGAGAAGAGGAGCTGATCTAACTGATACTAAACAAGGAACAGGAATATAGGCATTATCAACAACTTGCCTCCAAAAGTGAAAAACTGATTCATTTGACTTCAAACTAACTCCTAAAGCAATGATTCTACCCTCTACAAATTTTTAACCTTCGTATTTACAAGCCATGACATCATTTACAACAATAAATCATCCACCATGAGAGAGAATCCATGATCATAGTCAAAAGCTGGAAAAATAGGCATCTTGAGCAAAATTTTCTCTATGCACAACACCACTAACTCAATGCGTAGCGCCATTTTCAGGTCCCATTTGAAGGCCTTCCCGACATCCAAACTGATCCCATGATAGCTCATTGGAAAGGTCTCCAACTATACTTTCCTGAACACCTAAAACTTATGCATTTGGAGCTCTATTGACCCCACAAAACTTGATTCTCCCAAGAATGCTTCTGTGTGTCCAAAAAGTGGCAGAAAGGTCATTTTAAGGGTGTTTTCGGACCTTTTGGTGGACCGGTTTTGCTCCAAAACTTTTGAAACTTGCTAGGGTGCATGTCCTCACTACTCTGAATCCAAAAATGTAAGCCATTCCTCCTTTGGATTCCCCTAGGAAAAGAGCAGTGCCGGTGGCGCTGCACTTTTGGGTAGTTTTCTGTGTATTGAATTTCAAAATTTACAAAATGACAAAATTTGCTTAAAAATTGCCCAAAGTTGGTGTGAAGCACCACCATCATGTGCTTTGATTGGCCAAGGAGGACTCAACAAACATTTTAAGTCTATAACCTTCTTTCTTTCCATTGAAGACCTACCTTAACCTAGCTTTCAGCTTCTTGATTCTTATGTTGCAAATCTTATTGCGGGTCCTGTAGTGATAAGCCATGTGTCTAAGCATCTAGTTGTCCCTGTTGGCCTTCTTTAACAACTCCTCAAGGTGTAGGTTGACTCTCTCAAGCCAAGTATCCCTATCATTTTCAATCTCCTGCTCAATAGGGGTCAAAGTGACTTGTGCCTCTTTGCCACTTTGTCATTTCATCTTGAGCATTTCTAGCTCCATGAGGACTTGTTTGTCACTCAATTGTTTGTTTTCTTGCTCCAAATATGTGATGACATATTTGGCCCTCTCCAAATTTTCCATGAAAGCTTGCACTTGAGCTTCCATTTCCTGTATGATGATGTCTTTGATGGTTTCTTGATCCTGAGTCTCTAAATCAATGGTCTGAGTATCATGCTGCTCAAACTCATCATGCTTTGCTAGATCAAAGTATCTTTCCTCCTCATAGTCATAGTCTTGTTTATCCATGTTTGCAAGCTTTTTTGGTTGCACACCTTTAGAAAGGGTTGAATGGAATGAGTGGGAGTCTTTAGGGTTGTAGGGATGTGTTTAGGGTAGATTTAGACAAAATATGAATTATGAGAGTGAGGGAAAGGGTTTTTAGGATTAGGGATATAATGAGGGGATATGGATGAGGGTACTAGTAATGATGTAAAGAGGGTTTTTAGTTCTAGTGATGGGTGAAGTGAAACAAAAAAGTTAGGGTTTTGTAGAAGAAACTAGGGTTTCATTTTAAGTGTGAAGAAAATGTCTATAACTTTCATTGTGCAAGCTAAAAGTAAAGTGGAGAAGGGAAACTTACTTGTAAAAGAGGAAATAGCAGAGAACTTGGTGAAATTTTTGGTGTTATGGATGATTTGGTGGCTTATTGCCCAACGTGCAGTGCCTTTGCCCAGACGCATAGCACCTAGCTCTATGCATAGTACCAGTGTAAAAATACACTGTGAAAATTTTCCAAACGCTCACCACCAGCCTCTGTGTGTAGTGCCACCTCCTCAATGCATAATGCGTTTTCCAGGCAATTTTTGGAGGCCTTCCTAGTGTCCAAATTGGGCATGGGACAGCTCGTTTGAAAGCTTGCCATGTCTACTTTCTAGAACATCTTAAATTTTTCAATTTGGAGCTTATTTTCCCTGTCAAAAGCTCAATCTCCCAAGGATGGTCAAAATGTGCAAAATGAGGCTGCCAAAATGCAGAGTATTGTTTCAATAAACTTTTGGAGGTCTTTCTCAACTCCAAATTGAGCTCAGGATGGCTCATTGGAAATATATCTATGTCTATTTATCATTTAACTTATCAAGCAACTCATTTGGTCACTCCAACTAGGAGAAATATTGATTTTTCCCCAGGTCACTCCAAAAGTTCTTCAACTCTCGTGAGGAAACTATATTTTTGACATTTCTCTAGAACCATGACATTTGTGTAACAAGTGAAGGAGGTTTTTCTTCCTTGGCCAAATGTGGACAAAACCCTCTCTCACTTTTTCCAAATTCTACCCTGTTTGGTCTAGAACATAGTTTGAAGAAAAACAGGCCCTATGTGTGGCAAATGATTTGTCCCTTGGAATGACTTATTGAAAAATGATGAGACATGATGTGTATGAGTTGGAATGGTCTCATACTCACTGAAATGACCTCCCTTATGCCTCATATACTTAGATTTCTCTAGTTCCATAACAACCCCAGTTCAATGGGTGAGGAAATTAGGGCTCAGTGTTTGTGGAAAATGATGATTTTCACACCCTTAGGGAAAAAAAAAAACAACTCCCTTTGGCATGCACTTAACCCTTTGAAACTTTACCCTTTCACTTGACTATTTCCTTTGAAAAATTGATCTTTTGATGGTCTGGCATCTTTGGAATACTGAGTTAATAGCTTGGGATGGTGAAATTATTACATTTGAAAGACATAAAATTACATAATGTAATAAGCATTTCTCTTTACAAATCACCTTCACATGGTGAAGGGATGTTATTTGATCACCCTTTACTTGTTGGTCTTATGCAATGGAATGGAACCTTGGCAACCCTAATGACCTAATGAAACCTTGAAAAACCCTAAAATCCTAATGAGACCTTGAAGGACTGAATTTCAAGATGACATAATGACCTCATGACTGATACAAATGGCATGATAAAAATAGCTTTATGGATGATGTACAGACAACAAGATATGAAACTATGCTAGCAAGTAATCACATTCAGGGAAGAGTGATTCTTTTGGACTAGGACTACCATTAGTGGCTAATTTTTTGCATGACCTAGTGGAATGATAAAAAATTGCTGAATCGGATCCCTAAAATGATATGAAAAGAGGATTTTTGATCACTGATGGGAGGATGCAAACATTAACACTAATAGTTAGTACTTTAAACGACTGTTAAAAAGCATTGTGTAGTCTACCACTACACTTTCTATTGCCACTATTACCTCTATTATAGCAATCGCGTGCTGCTCCTTGAATTTCGGCGGAGTGGAAGCCTAGGCCCTCAAGTGCAATTATGCAATTTGGAGGTTCAGCTCTAACTAAACCTTTGCCAATTATGTGTGGGCATCTCACACCCTCGTAGTGAGTTTGCGAACATGCATATCTACTGGATCATCCATAGTAATGTCAAACTCTGGGACCATTCGACATGCTTCCTCCATGACCTTAATCATGCACTAATTTGTGTCAGTGAGTGTCATCATGGAGGCGATGGTGGAGTCTTGTTGTACACCCATCTAAGTATTGTTGATCTTATGCTCGCTAATCACCTACAAAGTGCACTGTTTGCAGACCCTCAGTTCCGTGATCACCCCATCCTGTAGCAGGTGGAGTGCAACACTAGGCAACACTACTAAGTTCAGCCCTACTCCCTTGAGTGCACTGATAGAAGGCCTGTCAGCTTCGGTCTCTCTCATTAGTGCTCCATCTGGCAGCACTATGGCTCAAAAGTCCTTCACACATAGCATCCCAATGGCTTCTGAAGTATCGATGGCCAAATTGGTGGATGCTGTGCCAATCTATGATGCCCGAATTTGCAGCTCTCACAGATTGGCTTGAATGGCCCCTAACGCTTGATGTTGTTGCTACTTAAACTATTGTAGCAGTTCTGTGGTGGCATCCCATGTTGTATCTCCAATGTCATTGAGATCCCCCTCTGTTAGGGTGATTGGGTCCATGGATGTCTTGTTGGCCTTGGACTTCTTCCACAGCCCTACTTTTTCGTGTCCCCTTAGACACTTCATAAAGAACAGAGGCGTTTGCAGGTCCACTCCTCCTTGCTGTATCTGATCATCCTCTTCTTCCTCTTCTTCTGGGGAGGGCGACTTCTCTTTGTGAGACCCACGTTGCTCTCCTCCTGTCTGTCTGCCTGTCTCCTATGTGGCAACACGGTTTGCCTTAGCCTTATCCTCAGCCTCCTTTCTCCTTTTCTCAGCTAGCTACTCCATCTTGAGCTTGGATGGTTGTCTTGTTGGATCTTGTTGTTAAGTCCGAGGTAGTGTGCCATTCTTCCTACCACCTGTCAATAACTGCTTGAATCACATCATTTATTGCCAAGTAGGGCAAGTCATGCCACTTATGCTCAGGGTCCTTCTGTGCCCTTATGTATACATGGTGGAAATTAGCCTTAAATTCCGCGTACGGCTGCAATTTATCAAAGACAGTAGGCGACAACCACGGCTTGTGGTTGATGGCCATGTGCATGTTCATCTCCATCAAGATCCAAAAGATCTTGTTGTCCTTGATCTGCTAAGGATCCTTAGTCACCCATAGTGAAGCATACTTCGCAGCCTCAGGCAAGTCTAGCACGACTGAGGGAAATTGGTTGTCTTCAAGTAGCTCCCAGGCTACCAGCATGATGGACAGCAAGAGCCACGCATAGTGGAAGGTCTTACTGAGATCTTAAGCCTCACGATAGTTCGCAAGGAACTCACCGTAGAGGTAGCACGCCCAATTAAACTAAACCCCCTCCATGCATTGGGCCACTAGAGCTACGATGAGTGCTGGTACTTCATCAGAGCGACACTTCCACCTGACCTTTCTTACCGATATCTGTGTGGCCACATTGATCGCATGGTTAGAAATACTTGTAATGTCATAGCCGTGTGGCTTCTTCACTAATTCGAACTTCTTCTTCATGGCCTCTGTGAGGGCTAGTTCACCCGCATTTCCACCAAACATCATAGCCAGATTCTCCCCTGAATATGGCAGCCTCGTGATCCTATGGATCAGTCTATCAGTGAGGGGTATTGGCTTCTCCAACTATAAACACCCATCATGTACCAAGCACAACAGCTGCTTGATTACCAGTAAGGTAATGGGTGCACAATTGTAGTGCAGCACCCATAGCAGGTTGAGCAGGTGTTACAAAAAATATTGTCACCATGACTATTTGCAGTCAGTATGGGTCTATCATCATTCATACTGTCCTCATTGGCAAGTCTCGAACCTCAGCTCTTCATGTCAAGCTTTAAAAATGAGAGAAAGACTTTGAAAATCAATAAAGCTCTGGTTCCGCACTTTCTCTCACTGTTACTTGCAGTCCCGCACCCCTGGTTCATATTACCTGCGGACCTGCCTGCTCTGTCTCTAAAGGAGTGGGTGCGGACCCCTGTGAAAGTCAAAAAGGCACAAGTTTATTCTTAAAAACTCACTTTGGGTTAATTCTAGATGATTCTAGAAGGAATTTTGACGTGGATGGTTCGCTCCTAGGTGGTTCATGCATCCCAAAACTAAAGGAGCTAATCCCTTGATGAGAGGGGCTTATCCCTTTGAAGGAGGGCTTTATCCCTTTGAAGGTGGACCTAGTAACTTCCCTCCATTGCACTATAAATTAAGGCATTGGGCTGGTTGCTAGGGAGGTTAGAAGCTGAACATTTTTTAGGGTAAATGCTGTTGGAATTGAGACTTCCTAGTTAAGCTTGAGAGGAAAGATTACATACCTTTTGGCTTCATTGGGAAGAGAGTAAAACTTGTCAAAGTAGAGGAGACTTCTTGCTGGACCTTGGGAGGAGCTTGTACAGCATCAAGGCATCAGGTTGTAAAGTTCTTCTTTGATTAGAGTTAATACAATCAGATTCATTTTTCTCAACAAATTGTATTATGTGATTTGGTTCATGAATTCCTTGATCATCATGATAAATATGCTTTATTATATTGGCTTTTCAGGTGCTATTTAATGTGTGTGCTTGTTTGTGTTTGCAGATTCTTTATAAAGGAGCTCATTTGGATCAACGGAGCATGGCTTCTACAAACTTGCACTAGACCCAAGGTAGGCCTAAAACACTTGTTTGCCTTTACTTATAAATTGCATATTTAGAGAAAGATAGAATTTGTTTGGTTTGCTTGTCGCTAGATATCATTAGATACTAGGGAGGTTGGTCTTGTCCGCAAGAATGACTTATCCAGCCGACAAAATGGCAACTCCGCTGGGGACTTGAATTTTGGTCTTTGCCTTTGCTTTTACTTTGACTTGAGAAACTTTGTATCTGTTTCTGTTTTTGGCTTGATGTGTGTGGGATTGGGTAGGTTTAGTAGATCTTGAATTATTTTTTGTTTTTGATACTTTTGGGAGAGGACCGCACCCTCTGCTTGTAACACAGTGCGGACCTATCCACACTTTTGTTTTACACAAAGAGCAGTCCCGCACCTGGGTAAACTGGGAGCCTGCGGACCCTGTCAAAATTTTGAAAAACTTAAGATTTTCTCTTTCAGTCAGCTTAGGATTTGTTTATGTGTTTTTAGCCTCTGCCCAGATCTGCACGTGATTTGTCAGGAACTTTTCTTAGGTTAATTCCATTGGCATTCATGTTTTAAGCTTTTATCAATTGGGTGTTTTGAGTCTCTTTTTTGAGAAATTCTTAATTTGATTTCCTTTGTTCATTACTTGGAGGTTTGTCTCAGTATTTTCACAATTTTGCATCTTTTTGCTTTTGCTTTTTGCTTTTGTTTTTTCTAAATTGTGTATGAGTGTTAATCGCCTTTGAGTGTTTTTATTTTTTGATATTTGGATCTCTCACCCGATTTTCTTGACTTGCACTTGATTGGTTCTTAGATTACATTAGAATCATCTTGTGTTTGAGAGTTCTCTAGCATAGATCACATTTGCATAATTAGAATTCTCATTTTCAGAATATGAATGAAAAATGTGCATAGATTACATTTGCATACTTTTCAATTGAATTGTGCATAGATTACAATTGCATAGTTTACATTCTGAAAAATCAATCGTAGATTTAGATCAGCTTTCTTTGATTTGAATTTACATATTTTTATGCTTGTTTTTAACACATAAAAAACAAAAATAAAAACTGTTTGGAATTGATTTGCATTAGTTTTTTTTTTTATGAAATTAGTGCATTAGAGAATTTGTTATATTTTCTCTTAGTGATCAATTTTTTGCATTGTTGGAAGTGAATGGAAACTCTCTCCTTACTTTAGTTTGGATTCATAAAATTGAAAAGATTACATTATCATATTCGATTGCATTCAGTTTTGGGTCGGTTCATAACACCATTGATTTCATATCCATTTACCCTTTTGAGTAATAACAGCCTAAATAACACAGCGCTTAATTAAAATTCATCTAGTAATTTTTACATTTATAGGGCTCTTTATCACCAACATAGCTTAGGCTAGTATCTTGGAGTAGGGAGTAATTAACTCTCCAAGATAGTAAAACAAACAAGTAGCTGTATCTTGTGGTAGGAGATAAATTCCAATTGTTACATCTATGCTCTTGGATAGCTCCTCTTAAAGGAGAAGCACGAGATCATATCTGAACCAGTGTGGGAATCAATCCTTCCTCATTGGGAATGATAGAAGATATTCACGTATTAAAAACGATAAACCTCGAATTGACCATTGTCGAGGAGCCTGGAGTCACTTGTTGGTAAACCTTGGATTATGTCAAGGAGCCTTCAAGGGGATTGAGCTTGTTACTCTGCCCTTGCGTGCGTATCGGATCACAGACTGTTCCCCCAGGTATATTTGTTTCCGTTGGTAACCATAGTGACCATAATCTATAGGATTCTTTCCTAAGGTGACAGTGGAGGGAAGATCCCACTATACCTGGAGCAGACGTCGACTAGACTCACTTGGATTTTCTAGGGGGTTCTCTTCACTCGAGACGGTTTAGTGGAGAAACTTGTGCCAGTCTATTCATTAAGTAGGTTGTTGGGGTAACTGTTCCAACCGCCATTTCTGTATTGAATTCTACGATGTTGGATTTCATCACCAACTAGTGTTTTCGATATGGAAAGTTACTATTTGTGTGTGGTTTGACTCCTAGATTTGATAGTGCGTGTTAATTTATTTGTTTTTACTTTTAGAGACCATAGGTGTGAATTGTGAATTTTAATTGTTAGGTGTGAATTGCAAATTGTTAATTTTAGTTTTAAATTGTTAATAAAATTCACTGAAGTTGAATATAATGGCAAATGTTCCGAAATTTACCAACCAAGGAACCCCTCTTAACGAGAATCCTAGTACTTTTCCTTGCTTTGGAAATGTTGGTCCTCCTTATATGGCTACTTTGTCATTACCTGGATTTACAATAGGTTTACCAATATGGTTATTTTCAACTTCGTTGGCCCCAAATACTCCAATTGTTCCACCTCAACCGAATGCTTCACCTCAACAGAGTTCACCATCTCAACATCACCAACCTTCTGTTGACCCTTTACCTTCTTCACCTAATTTTTCTTCCTCCATTTCTTCCTCTTCGATTGGTAAAAGCCATGATGCTAGTAACCAGGCGGCTAAGAAGAAGAAGAAAGGGAAGAAGAAGAAGAAGAAGAAGAAGAAGAAGAAGAAGAAGCAAGATAAGAAAGAAGTCAACCAACCAACCATGGCTGTAAGTGTTATTTGTGTTGAGGAAACCTCCAACATGCATCGTAAACCCAAATACCCTTGCAAGCTTTGTAAGGGTGACCACTTCCTTATCAATTTTCCTGGTATTCCAAAGGTCTTGGAAGTATGGTCAGAAAAATCTCATCAACTTTCCATTGATCCATCAACCAGTGATAGTCAGGTTCCTTGGAGAAAGGGTAAAGTTAGGTTTCCTTGTAAGTTATGCAAAGGGAGTCATCAAACTCACATTTTCCCTCACATGGATGAAGCCTCGAAATTGTTGGAAAACCTTACTATTCCACAACAAGAATTTCCAACTGGTTAACGTAAACTTTCTCCCAACCTACCGTCAACTGACAGAGTGATTGATCTAATTTCAAGTACAGTCGATCCCACTCTTCCATTGCAGAGTGAAACTCGTATCACTCAGGTTGATGATCCATTAGTTGATCGAGTGGTTGATTCAATTTCACATTCGGTCGATCCCACTCTCCCTTTAGAGACTGAACTTCATACCGCTCAGGTTCTTCTTGTTACATCAGATTCTTCTATGCCGGGGGGCATTTCACCTGTTTCTACAGAACCCCTTCCAAGTACTAAGGTATTTTCCTTTGATTGGAATAGACTAACAGAACCTCGTCTTCCTTCATCCATCCCTTTCCAAATCATTTTCAAGGTTGGTGGTAGGGACATACATCGCACACATGTAGATGAAGGTGCTTCTGTTAGTATTTTGTCCTCAACTTATTGGAAAGCTTTGGGTTCCCCTCAGCTTGCGCCTATTAGACAGAATCTGAAAGCTTTTAACAGAACCATTAGTGAACCTTTAGGGATCCTTCCTAAGTTTTCTATTACCTTGGAAGGTAAAATTGTCTATATTGATCTTATGGTAGTTCGAGGTCCCTTGGATTTCAATTTACTCCTTGGGCGAGACTATGTTTATGCAATGAAAGCTATCGTATCGACACTCTTTCGTGTGATGTCTTTCCCTCACAATGGAAATATTGTGACTGTAGACCAGCTTTCGTTCCCTAGTCTTGTTTCAACTACCAATAATATGACACCCCTAAATGTTCCTGATTCTAAAGTGGTATCTACCCCACCGCGGGTTAATTATGTGGCAACTGGTCCCATGTTTTTAGTTACTGATGTAAGTGAGCCTCTCACTATTTGCTCATCTTCCTTTGATTTAGATCCGGTAATTGACATGGAAAACTCTATGGGATTACTTGAACGCGATGTTCTTATCCCTTTTGAGTCCCTTGACATGTGTTCCTTCCAGAGAACTATTCTTCCTTCTGATCAAGACCTCTTGGAAGCCATGATCAAGGTGTGTCCATTGACATGTTTTTCTTCCAGTTGGAAGCCATAATCACTAGATGTTGTGAGGATAGTTTTGTTCCTGTGTCAACCTCGTTAAAAAATGAAATAGGGTGTTTCGAGGAAAGTTCCTGTTACTGATTCAACCTCATTAAAAAATGAATCAGGTTTGAGGATAGTTCCTTGTCTTGTGTCAACCTCGTTAAAAATTGAAACAAGGATAGGTTATATAGGTAGATTGTAGAGAGTAGATATGAGGATAGTTTGTTCCTGTCTCAACCTCATTAAAAAATGAAACTAGGAATCATGTGCATAGTTCCTTGTCTTGTGTCAAGCTCGTTAAAAAATGAAACAAGGAGTCATGAGCATAGTTCCTTGTCTTGTGTCAAGCTCGTTAAAAAATGAATCAAGGATTTTAGAGCATAGTTCCTTGTCTTGTGTCAAGCTCGTTAAAAAATGAATCAAGGTTTTTAGAGCATAGTTCCTTGTCTTGTGTCAAGCTCGTTAAAAAATGAATCAAGGAGTCATGAGCATAGTTCCTTGTCTTGTGTCAAGCTCATTAAAAAATGAATCAAGGATTTTAGAGTATAGTTACTTGTTAGGTATATTGTAGAGAGTAGTTATGAGCATAGTTCCTTATCTTGTGTCAAGCTTGTTTAAAAAATGAAACAAGGGTTTTGAGGATAGTTCTTTTCCTGTGTCAACCTCACTAAAAAATGCAACAAATCCCACGAGTCTTTCCAAGATTTCGAAAGTAAACCTTCATTTCATCCACCTGGTTGAATGAAATGAAGCTTGGGGGCATGTACCTTGATTTGCATCATTATGTTGGGGGCATGCGAACTTATAACAAGCATAGTTTTTCGTTTCAAGCTTGCGTAAACATGAAACCGAATCTGAGCATAGTTCTTTTCCTGTGTCAAGCTCATTAAAAAATGAAACAAATCTTCCTCTAATTGAGTCGAGAGTTTGACTAGATCTCATAAATGTTAAGTTGTATATTGAGGTTAGTTATTTCAGTTTTTTGCATAATTTTCTTACAGTTTTAGGTCGGGTCTTTCATATGATCTCATAAATGAACCTTCATTCCATCCAGCTATTAATTACCAACAGTGTACTTAGTTGAATGAAATGAAGCTGGGGGGGCATGCGCTCTAGCAGTTACGCTTAAGGGGCATCAAGCACAGTTTTCTCTCTGTTTCAAGCTGGTGTAAAAATGAAACTACTTTGAAGCATAGTTTTTCTCTGTTTCAAGCTTTTGTAAAAATGAAACCTATCTCGAGTCAATTTCAGTTATTTTCGAGACTCATTAAACTCATAAAAATCCCGAGATTATTTTGCTATCTTTCATTCTCGTGAAACAAATGAAAATGCCGAGTTCTTTCTGTCTTTTCCTGCTCGTAAATTAAATTGAAGGTCGGCCATACGAGTACATTTTTCATTTTTTCGAAATCATTAAAACTTACAAAAAAATGAAAACCATGAGTACATTTTTATCATTTTTTCAAACTCTTTAAAACTTACGAAAAAGTGAAACCTTAGAGTCACCTTTAAGCTCTTTTCTGACTCCTAAAACATGAAAAGATTGCCGAGATTTTCTTTTTAAGCTCGTTAAAACGGAACTAAAAAGACGGTCCACTTACAGCCCTTTTCTGACCATAAAAACATGAAAAGATTGCTGGATTTTTGTCGTTTCAAATTCGATATTGGTTATAAAACGATGTGTCATTGATCGCTTTTTTACTTTTTCGGATCAGAGGCACTAATTATGAAAAGTACTCTTTGGTCGTAATTATCAAGCGGTTCTCTCAAGTATTATTTTATACTTTTTCGGGCTTGGGAGAAACAAATTTACGAAAAAGGACAACCATGGAGTTTTCTTAAGTTTTTTTAGACTCTCTAAAATTGAAAAATGCCGAGTTTCTCCTACACTGGACTCGTTAAAATTTAACAGTAAAGGACCTGATCAATTACAAACAGGAATGGACCACTCCTTCTTAGGGTTTGAATTTAAACTAAGTTGGACTCATCCGAAGGATGAGCTTATAATCAAGAAAATGTTATCCTCCTCAAGCTTGTCAAAAATAAAGAGGTACTTGCCAGAAATGGTGGGGGAAAAGAGAGAAAAATGAGCCTGTTTGTCATACTTTGTAACCACTCTTGAACACGACACTTTTTATTTACCTGGGTTGGGAAATCCTTTGCCTAACAGTTGATCAAACCATATTGAAAGTCTTCAGCCAATTTTTGGGTATTAACTTTGGGTAAATTGTCACCAAACATCTGCTGTGTTGTTATGTGTTCAAGAGGTTAGTGCAAATAGACCATTCATCTGCAAACTATATGTCATCCATCTTGACCATCCCTGAGTCAGTCCTTGCAACTTAATTTCTTCAAACTTGATCTATGATTTCGTGTTGTGGGCTTGCCTACGACGGATCACTTTATATCGACTTCAGCTCATTATCTAGAAAGATGATCTAAAAATCGTCAGTATCTTGGGATCTGCATGCCTCAATGGCAGGTTTCTCGCCTTCGACGATAGGTTTCATCATTGACCTTCGATCAAAGGATTTTGTGACATGTTCGAAATCAACACATCTATTCACACCTCATGGATTGTACTGAGTACTTTGAGAGCCATTGACATTACTGGTAGTTTCTCTCATACTTGTTAACAGTTTACATCATTGACTAGTAATCAAGTGGTTTCTACCATGATCGACTTCGACACATTCATTCACATGGATAGAATCGTACTATTTCGGGAAGTAGAAATCAAGACCCTGGATCTAGTTTCCACCATCCAAGCTGCGAGAAATTTTGTATTCATTATACAGTGGACTATTCATAAACAGATGGCTGTGTCCATACTGTGTCTACATGTGTCTATACTTGTGATGTATTACAAGATCATTCCTATATCAGAGCAGTAGTTAGTTTTCTAGTTAGTTTTGATCTGAGTATGGGAATGCCTACCTCAGCGATGATATGATCTCATATATATATTTTGCATTGAACGTTTTTACAGGTTCCAACCAGGCTCTCCACAAGATGATCCTCGAAATGATAAAGTACTTCACTCTTCCTAGATGATAAATGAAATCCTCATCTACTATAGACTTCGCACTTTAGGGGGCAATCTGTTACACAAAATATTGTCACCATGACTATTTGCAGTCAGTATGGGTCTATCATCATTCATACTATCCTCCTTGGCAAGTCTCAAACCTCAGCTCTTCATGTCAAGCTTTAAAAATGAGAGAAAGACTTTGAAAATCAATAAAGCTCTGGTTCCGCACTTTCTCTCACTGTTACCTGCGGTCCCGCACCCCTGGTTCATATTACCAGTGGACCTGCCTGCTCTGTCTCTAAAGGAGTGGGTGCGGACCCCTATGAAAGTCAAAAAGGCACAAGTTTATTCTTAAAAACTAACTTTGGGTTAATTCTAGATGATTCTAGAAGGAATTTTGACGTGGATGGTTCGCTCCTAGGTGGTTCATGCATCCCAAAACTAAAGGAGCTAATCCCTTGATGAGAGGAGCTTATCCCTTTGAAGGAGGGCTTTATCCCTTTGAAGGTGGACCTAGTAACTTCCCTCCATTGCACTATAAATTAAGGCACTGGGCTGGTTGCTAGGGAGGTTAGAAGTTGAATTTTTTTTAGGGTAAATGCTGTTGGAATTGAGACTTCCTAGTTAAGCTTGAGAGGAGAGATTACATATCTTTTGGCTTCATTGGGAAGAGAGTGAAACTTGTCAAAGTAGAGGAGACTTCTTGCTGGACCCTGGGAGGAGCTTGTACAGCATCAAGGCATCAGGTTGTAAAGTTCTTCTTTGATTAAGTTAATACAATCAGATTCATTTTTCTCAACAAATTGTCTTATGTGATTTGTTTCATGAATTCCTTGATCATCATGATAAATATGCTTTATTATATTGGCTTTTTAGGTGCTATTTAATGTGTGTGCTTGTTTGTGTTTGCAGATTCTTTACAAAGGAGCTCATTTGGATCAACGGAGCGTGGCTTCTACAAACTTGCACTGGACCCAAGGTAGGCCTAAAACACTTGTTTGCCTTTACTTATAAATTGCATATTTAGAGAAAAATAGAATTTGTTTGGTTTGTTTGTCGCTAGATATCATTAGATACTAGGGAGGTCGGTCTTGTCCGCAAGAACGACTTATCTGGCCGACAGCAGGCCTACCTTATCCATGCCTTTGAGCCACTTCCGCGGTTCCAATGCAGTCATCCCAGTGGTCTTATGGAGGACGCAGTGCATTAGCTAGTCTGTCACCAAGTGAGGGAATCCCTCGATGTGAGCTAAGTCCCAGTCCTCCAATTTCAACATTGGAATCCATCATAAGTGCGGTCCTTCAAAAATAATCTTGTCCAGCATCAAAGATGTGTACAAGGTGACCTTTCTCTCGTCAATTTCCTTAGGCACCTTGGCCTTGCCCCTACATGGAGGGACATACTTAGGCAATTTAGTAATGGGGTTAGATCCCTCAACTTCAACGTCCTCCATTTCTATACCAAGATCCTCATTGTCCATTGTGATATCCTCAATTTCTTCCTCCTCCAGTTCTAGGTAAATTGTTTTGACCTTTTCTTGAGCGGTGGGGTTGTCCTTCGGTGGGTTTCTCCTAGGTGACACATGCACCAGTGGTGTCACGGCCTGCTTTTCTTTCTTTCCTTTCACACCTTCATGGGTCTGGGTAGGCCTTAGTCTAGGCAACTGTGGTGACTTGGGTATCTCTGCAACCTCCGGAGCAGTTCCCTCTACTTCCATAGCAACCTCTGGCACAACCCCTTCAGTTGTCACTGCTTCCCCAATATCTACAGTTTCTATCAGTGTTGACATGATGCTATTCAACAGTTCTTTGGTCTCCTTTGGCAATTGCTCAAACGCTGAACTCGCTATTAGAGCTTCAAAGAATTCATGGTTCATATGCGTATAAGAGCTTGACAACTCAATGCTCAAAATGCCAAGTGTTCTTCGTTGGGTAGCCACAAGTAATTTGCAGGCCATTTTGAATTCAAATCGGATCTTCCCCCCCCAAAATCAATTCATTAATGCTAGATTGGCAATAGATTTTCAAGGATCTCACCCATAAAATTTTTCTTAAATGCCACCCCCTAATCCATTTGTCTGTTCTTTCATCATCAAATCATTAACAATGACTTTAACGGTCACTTTCCAGCTAATCTACGTGGTTTTATTCGAGGTAGAATAGCCTTCTGCGCACTTGTGTGGTCTCTGTGACATCTCCTCATTCTGCACAATTTCTTCATCACGCAGTTCCCCAACCCAGGAAGTGTAGTTTATAGTCCCACACCTACTTTCAACTGCCTGTAGTGCTAAGACTATGCTACCTTCATATAGTCACCTAGCCGGATCACCACTGTATGGCTTCAATCAGCTACCATTCACCTCTTCTGGGAAGGGCTCCCAATTTAACTTAACCAACTGAACTGCCCCACCGTCAGTAATCTCTTTGATGACATAGGGCCCCAACCAGTGCATCCGAAATTTCCCTGCAAATTTATCAAACTTGTTGTCATATAGCAAAACCAGATCATTTACCTTGAAGGTGCACAGTTTAATGTGTCGATCATGCCATGCCTTTTTGTGCTTCTTTTGGACTTGTTGATCAAATCCAGCTATAAGTTGGTCCTCCTCAAGCTCTGCTAGTTGTGCGAGCCTCTCTTCCAAGGGTCTATGGTCCACCATTCCTGTGAGTTCCATTATGCGCAAACTAGGTACAATGTATTTCATTGGCATCATAGCCTCTACGCCATACACAAGTTTGAAAGGAGTTTGTCCAATTGACTTCTTGCAAGTCGTTCAGTAGGCCCATAGCACCGTTGGTACATGCACATCCCAATCACTTCTCTGAGCATTACAGACCTTTGTTAGTGCATTCACCAGTATCTTTTTGAATTCTTCTACCATCCCATTGGCTTGCGGGTGATAAGGCGTGCTCTTTTGATGATACACCTAATATTATTTCATTAACGCACTGATTGTTTCATTAAGGAAGTGCGTACCATGATCTCTCATCAATATCTTTGGATAGCCAAATATTGTCAATACGTATTCAAAAAGAAAATTCACTGCTATCATGTTGGTACAGTCCTTCAAGGGTTGCACCTATGCCCACCTGGTCAAGTACTTTGTCACAATGATGATGTACCACGCACCTATTTTCTTTCCTGGAGGCTGAATTGGTCCCACAAAGTCAGTCGCCCATTTCTCGAATGGTTGTAATGTCACCTACAGTAGAAACGAAAATTCATCCCTTCGCGATGGCTTGCTAGTCCTTTGACATGTGTCACAGACCCTACAATATGCTTTCGTGTCCTTATGCAGAGTTGGCCACCACAATCCAACACGCAAAACTCTTTGCGCTATTGCTTTTCCTACATAATGTCCTCCTACAGCTCCTCTATGAGATTCCGCGAGGATGCTGCTTCGCTCAAAGTGAGGCACATAGTGTTGCAATATTTCGTATGACCCCATTTTGTACAAATGTCCTGCAATGACGTAGAAGTTTGTCGCGCGCACTACTAACTCCTTCTGCTACCTTGTATACCCTTCTGGGGCAGTCCCTGTTGTCAGGAATTGTATGATATCTTCAAAGTGACTATCTGTGATGCATAACACAAAGAGTTGTGCGTTAGACAGTCCTTCCTCCAAATTAGTGGGCTCCTCTCCTGTTTTGATGCGCGATAGATGATCTAGTCCCGCATTCAATCATCTAGGCTTCACAATAGCTTCAAAGTCATACACCTGGAATAATAACAACCACCTACAAATCTTTTCCCCCAACATAGTCTTATTAACCAGGTATTTTAACATAGAATGATCTATATACATCTTAAAATGTCCACCCAGTAAATAGTGCCTAAACTTTTGGAGCTCGTATACCATGGCTAGTCCTTCACATTCTGTAGTGGAATAGTTCTTCTTAGCCTTGGACAACTTCCTGCTCATGAATGCTATAGGATGTTCCAATTCCCCCTCGCCCGCTTGTGTCAGCATGGCCCCCAGTGCGATATATGAGGTGTCCATGCACACATGAAATTCCCTCTTCCAGTCCAGAAAGACTAGGATTAGTGCAGTGACCATTTTCTCTTTTAGCACATCTAAGCTCTTGTGGAATTCATCATTCCAACAGAACGTAGCATCCTTTTTCAACAACTTCTCCATGGGCGCGATGATCTGGGCATAGCTCTTAATGAACTTCTTATAGTATCCGGTATGCCCCAGGGTTGTGCGCAGCCATTTCACATTCCTTGGCACCTCCAAATTAATTATCACTGCGATCTTTGCGAGGTCTACCATCAAACCCTATCTGCACACCACATGCCCTAGCAGGATCCCAAAAGGGACACAAAACATACACTTCTTTAGATTGAGTGTGATCTGGTATCTTTGACATGTATCTAACATTAAGCATAGACTTGCCACATGACGCTTGACCAATCCAAACACTGTCCAATCGTCAAGGTACACCTCCAATAACTTACGAATGAAATCTTTGAATGTCGCAATGACTACGCATGAAAATATTACTGGCGCATTCTTCAGCCCAAAAGGCATTACAATACACTAAAAACATCCCCATTCCGTCACAAATGTCATCTTGCTTCTATCTTTAAGTGTGATTTTGTTTTGATGATACCCAAAGAACCCATCAGTGAAAGAGTATGCTTCTTGGCCACCTACATTATCCAGGACTTCATCAGTGAATGGGGTCAGGAAGGGGTCATCCACGCAAGCATCATTCAGCTTCCGGAGATCCACGCATATCCTTATTTCTTATTTCTGTTTCTTTTCCTGAACCACTATCAGGCTTACCCAATCAGATTCTTCTACTAGTTCAATAACTCCTACCGCGAGCATCTTATCCAACTTAACACAAACCCTTTCCTTATACTTAGGATTAAGATGGTAAGATCTTTGTTTTATAGGCTTCGCGCCCAGTTTCAGGGTGATCTTCATGACACACAGGTCTCCTATTATCTCTTTTAGATCAGAAAAATTTATGGGGAACAAATCATGATATTCACAAAGGAGCTCAGCGACCTTGTCTATTGTTGCATCATCCCAATAGTCCCCAATCTTTTCAAATTTTGGTTCCACCTCTGTGCCAATGTTGACCTGCCTAGTTTTCAATAGCACGGTTATGTCAGGATCCTCTACCTATGGACCTTCAACCTTGCGGTGACCTTTAGTTTCCAGAATACTAACTTTTCGGGGATCCTCGTCTTCTTCTTCAATGGTCACATTATAGCATTCTAGTGCATGGCCTAGCTGGGTAGTCCAATTAGGTTGGATCAGGTCCAAAGGATCTTGCGGTATCCTAAAGATCACTGCTTTAACCTCCTGTAGCACCGTGTCAACACAGTCAAACCCATCCTCAAAGCTGAACATCATTAAAATCCCTGGCGTAGGATGTCCCATGCTTACGTGCCATGGCGGAGCTCTGTTTCCAAATACCAATTCATTGGTATGACAGCTAGGGTATGAAAAAATAGATACACCCATTCAGGTTGGGGCTTCGTGCCATAAGCCTTATTCCATTTAGCCAGGTGATTGTGTCGGTCATCTCTTCCATAATACTTATCTGTCATCCACACTTTTGGCTGCCCAAAACGTATTTTCATCATCCTCCTATAGTCACGCCAATCACTGAAACTATCCTTGTGTGTATCGAACCATCTTGCAGGCGTAGCATGCAGTACTGAGTCCAAGGCCTGAAAGCGATGCTTCTTTGGTACTTCTCTTTCAAATGCATCCAAAAAGAAATCAACATCAGTTAGCCCACCTTAATGAGGCAGATCCCTGACTTCAAATGACACACAATGCAATGACTTGGACATCATATTACAATGCAGCGTCAAAATTCATGTAGCCAATTCTGCCAATGCTCCAATTCTTCATCTGAATTTGATGTGCAGGAGCTTTCATGATCCCATGCAATGTGCTTGTCCACTGTCGGATTCACCCAATCTTGGTCTCACACCATTATCTTGTAAATCTGGTCCAAATTTTCATCGCTTTCATAATCTCGAATTGGTTCTATATAGCGTGATCCCTCCGTAGGATCGAGTGGCACCACTACGTGGAGCGACTTGTTTTCAAATATCATCTTCCACTTCTTCAGGTTGATTACCCCATTCATATCAGTGGCCCAATTGATTCCAAGGAGCACAGGGTAGGGATTGATATCATCCATAATCTCTATTACCTCAAAATCTGCCAGTGTGCTTGCACCCTTGATGTCAATTATGACCCCTTGTAGGCTCCCCATTAGGATAATTTTATGTTGATTCACCATTCCTAACTATATCGAAGGCCACTGGAGCACATGTCTTCCCATTCTTTCCCAGGTCTATTTTGGCAAAACACTTGCGTCAGACCCCAGATCTAAGATAACGTAGTCCATCTCGTATTCCCCTATCTGTGCAGTGAGTCTGATCTCCTACCCAGTCATTGCCTTGTGCTTTCCAAGCTTCCTGACCATGCACGGTTCACCAGTAGCACCATCCTTACTAGTGCGCCGATTGATTAGTTCCTATAGACCCTTCACAGCCTTACTGTCACAGAGCAGCTTCATGTAGGTCTCCAAGAACATGGTAATCATGGATGGGTCCATTTCTTCAACTAGTTTCTCTTAACTTCCAAAGGTAGAGGCCTCAACAAAGCTTTTCTTTCCTTCCATAAATGTTTCTTTCGCCTGCTCCAAATCAAACCCAATCTCCTTTTCTGGCACTTTGCGGACACATTCACCTTCTACAAGCTGCTTCCCTTCATCTTCCCCAGTCATGGTTCCACTTCGCAGCATAATGTTTACCTTAGGTTCTTCCTCATGAGGCTTAGCCCTCATCATCTAAAGGTTTTGCATCGGTTGCGGAGGCTGTGCCCCCTTTTCGTAAATATTAGCCAACAATATCGGGAAATCCTTAGTCACATGGTCAAACTAAGTGTAGTAGCGGCTTGACAATCATTTCGGATTCGGACAGTCCCTTGCGTAGTGTCCTAGGCCTCCGTAATTGTAACAAATCAACTATCCTTGGCCATTCCCAGGCCGTCCTCCACCTCGACCTCGATCACACCCCTGATACTCACCTCGTGTTCCCCCAATGCCTTGGTATGGAGGTCGCATTTCTGTCTGCACTCTGTATGTGGGTGTCCTATCCCCATCAATTCATAACTTAGACAATTGTGCTCATCATAGCCTACTAATTGACAGAAATTTCATAACATTTGTTGCAATGTTTGTATAAATTTCTGTAGCAAATGGAAATTATCAGTCATATGTTTCCCTGCTACCTGACATATAGCACACCATAGTGTACGCCCTGCACTTGGCCTTGCCACAGCCTCTAGTTTTAGAGGCCTTGGTCCTCCTACTACAACATAGTTTGCGAAACTATGCAGTTATCCTTGTCATGCCCCTGACCCTTGCATTTTATGCACCAAACTTCTTCGCACACATCTGGCCAAGCAGTTCTATCCTGCTTTAGACTTTTCATTTCGAGACAAAGGTTTTGCAACTGTGCATGAATTTTTTGAACCCCTAGATTCAGATCTTGCATCGACATTTCATGCAATCTCATCGCAATCTCCAAGGCTTCTGCCTGAGTCGTAATCTTTTGTTATGACAGTGCAATCCTTAAGTGAGGCAAGAGCGAGGCCACAAACCTTTCACGGTGCTGCCCATCTGTAAAATTCATATTAGATTCATGGATTTTACACTTCAATCTCTGATCTAACTCCCAAGGGGTCTCACCTAGTTTCATAATGATTTCCTTGAATCCCACAATCGACTACGCTTTAGACTTAGGCCTACTAAATTTTTTATTCAGTGGAGTCTGGGTCTCTACTAACGTAGCTACTTGGTTATCATTAGAGTACTTGATGTACCAGGTTAGTGCGTGATCCTACAAATAACTAACAAATGTCGCCTTCTTTATGTGTTCATCTGCGACGCCCTGAGCTTCCCATACAGCCTTTATGATGAACCAAAATTGGTCCGAGTCCTCATTCCCTATGCCCTTGAAGATAGGTAGTTTTATGGAGTTTGCCATATTGAACAGTGGAGGTGGTGGTGGTGTGGGTGATGGGGTGAGTGGTGGAGGCAAAGATGGAGGTGGTGTGGATGGATGTGAAGAGGGTGGTGGCAGTGTAGGTATTCACAGGAACCCTTGTCTAATCAACTAACTACCACTTAGGGGAGAAATGTGCGGTGTTCCTTCATCATCACTTAAAGGAGGTCTGATCAGTGGGCTATATTCAAGACCTTTTCTTCCTCTGTCCCTGAAAGGTTTTCTACTTTTCATAGCTCCAAACGTCAAGGTAGTCGCATAACCCATTGTTCACATAAGAGCATCTTAATCAAAGTATTCAATGATTTTAAATACTTACCTCGTGGTCGTTTGAAGAAGGGGCACTCTACTTTTTTGTAGCTGACAAAGGTATCGACCATGAACTTTGTCACAAATCCTCCTATGATGCGGTCGAGCCAATGGTTGACAATGCATGCGATCTTTTCTTCAAAAGCTTCTAACCTCCTTACTAGCTCTGATGTCCACCCAATCGATTTGTCAAGCCTCCACCTTCCTTGGCCATCTGCCAACTTCCAATCCACTCATATAAATCAACCGAGAAGGAACAAAAGAAGATTTTGTGTATTCCTGTGTACAAGTATCTGTCCAACCACTGTTCTTTCATCAATCATGGATTCTTGTTTTCTTGCGCTGTGAATTCATGGATATTTCTATCCAACTAGGTTTCAATTTCTTTCTTAGTTGGATTCCAGTGATACGACATCACACATCTCTCATGCAGATCCCAGTCCCAGCAATGGAACCATTTTTTGGCTTGATGGTCTCTGACCTCAGTTCAATGTTAGTCAACCAAGCAAATCCCTACACTATTGGCCCTTTTGGCATCACCCTACAGAGTGCAGACTGAAGTCTCACCCAAAGCAATGGGGGGTGATGCAGGAACCAAGTTTCCACACCCTCAGATGATCATGATGTCGATCTATACTTCCTGATTCTACTTGCATGTAGATCGATAATCTTTTAGGGCTTATCGTTGCTTCTTCTCTTTCATCCTTCAGTACTTCCTCGAAGGTACCCAACTGATCTTCACGCAACCCTAGCCCGAGTTCCAGGCACTTACATGCCTTTGTGGCTATGTTACTGCATAAGTTCCTATGTTACCTTAGGTGTTACCTAATCTACCATGCATTCATATTATCTTTGTGTATTCCTATATTCTTGCTCGCGTTCAATTAACAGATATAATTGAATACATTCGCACACTAAATAAACATTATAATGTAAACCTATATCGTATCATAATATAATCAGATGTATTAAACAGACACAAAATATGCAGTGATTTGCAGAATACTTCTCTTTATTGATATCTCAAGTTCAGTACAGACTCTATCCACCCTGTGCACACGGCTATCGGGGTTCATGCACTGAGCTGGGGACTTCCACCCTAGGCCTGTGCGCACTCAAATGTAGAGCCTCTACCTATGCTAAGACCTGAGAACACTTAGAACTTCTTACCCAAAACTCTTCTTACTACTACTATCTCCTTTAGACTCTTCTAAGACTCCCTTTTTATACAATCCCATGGTCCACGAACCATGGGTAGATCTTTACAACTGACATGAGACTTTACAAAACAAGGGCAGACAACCCTTTGACATCTTCGCACTCCGTGACTACAAAATGTGGAGACTTTACATCTTTATTACAAAATTTGGGCCTTCTACCCCAAAATATGGGCTTTTAGCTCCAAAACTGCCTCTTGGGGGAACCCATTCCCAACAGAACTATTTGTTAGGTTGATGGGCCCTAACCTGGGTTCAGCATTAGTCAGCCAAGAAAATCCCTACAATACTGTCCCTTTCGGCATCAACCCGTGGAGTGCGGACCGAAGTCTCACCCGAAGCAGTATGGGGCGATGCAGGAACCAAGTTACCGCACCCTGATATGGTTGTGATGTCGATCTACACTTCCTAATCCTACCTTCGTGCATATCAATAAGATTTTAGGGCTTATCGATGTTCCTTATCTTTCTTCCTTTAGTACCTCCTCGAAGGTACCTAACTGATCTTTGCGCAGCCCTAGCCCAAGGTCTAGGCACTTATATGCCTTTGTGGCTACGTTGCTGTATAAGTTCCCAAGTTATCTTAAGTGTTACCTAATCTACCATGCATTGACAGTTATCTTCACGTAATCTTATATTCTTGCTCGCATTCACTTAATAGATATAAGTGAATACATTCACACATTAAATAAGAATTATAATGTAAACCTAGATTGTACCATAATATAATCAGATGCATTTAAACAGAAACAAAAATACACAGTGATTTGCATAATACTTCTCTTTATTGATATCTCAAGTTCAGTACAGACTCTATCCACCCTACGCACACAGCTGCAGGGGTTCGCGCACTTAGCTACGGACTTCCACCCTAGGCCTCTGCGCACTCAGCTGCAGAGCCTCTACCTATGCTAAGACCCAAGAACACTTAGGACTTCTTACCCAAAACTCTTCTTACCCCTTCTATATTGTCTTAGACTCTTCTAAGACTCCCTTTTTTCATAGCTAACATGAGACTTTACAAAACAAGGGCGGACAACCCTTTGACATCTTCATGCTCCATGACCACAAAATGCAGAGAATTTATATCTTTATTACAAAATTTGGGCCTTCTGCCCCAAAACATGGGCTTTTAGCCACAAAATTGCCTCTTGGGGGAACCCGTTCCCAATAGGCCCCCAACACAAACATGCTAACTCACCCTCGAATCACTCTGTGGGCATGGAGATCTTAGCACGAAGACCCACCAGCTTGACCTATACAACTACTACCTTGGCGGTGCACTGTGTGACCACCTGCTTTATTTTCTCGACCAACTGCTCTGTTGTTGGCCCTACACTATCAGCCTGAAGCTTCTGCTAAGTCTCCTGTAGACTAGCCAGGTTTCCTTCAATGGAGGCCATGATCAAGTAGGCCTCATCCAACCAAGGCTTCAAGCACGCCTTTAGCACTGCCTCTTTGTGTTGAGCTTCATCTACCTGCTCCTTTAATGCCTTGGCCTCCTACAACTTCGTGAGTCTTTGTGTGATGGAAATAGTACACGTTGTCCCTTTTACCTCATCGTAGTGTTGTTGTAGCTCTCACACCTCTTTTCCCAGCCTCTGCACAGTAGGGTATTCTTGTAGGCTAGTTAGTACTTTGAACAACTGTTCAAAAAGAGTTGTGCAGTCTGCCACTGCAGTTTCTACTGTCATTATTGCCTCTGTTATAGCAGCCGCATGCTGCTCCTTAACTTCCGACAGAGTCAAAGATTGGGCCTCAGCTACAATTTTGTAATTTGGAGGTTCGGCTCCAGCTCAACCTTTGCCAATATGTAATGGTCTATACTAGACCAAAAATTTGACATGAAGTGGGAATATTGAGCAGATTTATGTCAAAACCAGGGAAGGAACATTGGACATCAGTGAAGCAGGTTTTCAGGTATTTGAGTGGCACTAGTGATTATGATATTTGCTACCAAGGAAGACCAGGATTGGATAGAGTTTTGGACATCCATGGATTTGTTGATGCAGACTGGGTTGGAGTTCTAGATCAGAGAAGATCTACAAGTGGGTATGTATTTAACATGTTTGGAGGTGCATTTAGTTGGGTGAGCAAGAGACACTCTGTAGTGGCACTTTCAATTATAGAGGTAGAATACATTATAGTCACTCATGCAAGAAAGGAAGATGTTTGGTTGCAGAGATTGTGTTTAATTATGGGGTTAAGACAATGAGCTATAAGGATATACTGTGACAGCCAAAGAGAAATTTTCTTCAAAAAGAACCCTTCTTATCATTCAAAGACAAAGCACATTGATGTTCAATATCACTTTGTGAGGGATATCATTGAGGAAAAAAAGGTGTTGTTGGTAAAGCTAGACACTTTGAATAATATTGCAAATGCATTGACAAATTTTGTGAGCACTAAGAAGTTCTCTTGGTGTAGAGAAACAATGTGCATTGTAGGGCTAGATCAATGACTAATCTCTCCTCTGGCACCTTGTGGAAAGAAAAAAATAAGTTGGATAATGTTCGGTGTGTGTTATATTCTATCCACAACTAATCCACGCGCGTGTGGGTCGGGGGGTATGTAGGGGTTTTGTAGTCCCTTTGCACGGGGTTTAGAGCAGCTTCCCGAGAAAAATAAATTGGACCCTATAATAGGTTGGTGGACCTTGGACCTACTTATGGTTTTTTACATTGATTTCGCACATGGTTATGGGGATGCTGGTTTTATTTCCATGGTATTTTGTAGATCCGGTCAAGGAACTACAACTATGTTATAATCCAGGGTTAATGGATTGTGGTTTATGGATGCTTTGACATGTATATATATGCATTGTAACATTGAAAGGAATATAATTAAAATGAATCTGGTAGTCCCAGTTTTGCGATCCAAGGGAAAATCTTTGTGTATATTTGTTTTATGTTTTATGATCTCGCCATTGTTTATTTTCTATTTTTTAGAATTCGTATGCAGGTAATTTATTTACGAGGTTAACACCTACACCAAGGAGATTTAATAGATACTGCAAAAATATATTCATGAGGAAAATTATCTTCTACAGGCACATTGTTATTTTTATTTTGGATTCTAGATAGAAAGTCAACAACTGTGTTTTGCTTTCAAAGTCTATCCAAAATAGTAATGTTGATTTCTTGTAATAACAATAGCCATATTGTAATTATGTCATTAGTAATTGATTTACTCATTAGATATCTAATTGTAGAATGATCTGTGTGTATCAAGGTTTCATAACCAATGATATAATGTTTGAATTTATTGATGGCATGTACAACAACTAAACTCATTTTCTGTTATAGTGTAATTTAACTCTGCAGTTACTGGTGTAGTAAATGGCATAAGGAGTTAAATCCTTCTGCCCTAATATAACTCCTAAAGTTGTATCTCAAGAATCAGTTGAAATGTGAAAAGGAAGTCTCCAATTTGGCCCTCTTAAATTGAGTGCTTCATAAATCTTTTCTTTCAATGTTTCAAAAGCATTTTGGCAGTTAGAATTCCAAATGAATTCACAATCTTTTGTGAGAAATTTGAAAAGTGGAGAGGCTAGTTTGTAAAGTTTTATATGAATCTTCTATAATAACCAGTAAAACCAAAAAAAATTCTAACATCACTTTGATGGGTTTGAATTTATAATTTAGAAATAACTTCCACTTTAGATGTATCCACTCTAATTCCATTTCTTGAACTAAGTTGTCCTAAAACAATTCCCTCGGTAAAATTCATAAAACATTTTTCATGACTTAATGAGAGATTTACTTCTTTACATCTAATGAGATTTTTTTCCAAATTTTTAAGAGATTCTTCAAAAGAATTTCCATAGACAGTAAAATCATCCACATAAAATTCTACACAGTCATGAATTAGATCAAATAAAATGCTTAAAACTGCCCTTTGGAATGTTGCAGGTGCATTACATAACCCAAAAGGAAGTACTCAGTAAGCATAGGTTCCCCATGGTCAAGTAAAAATGGTTTTACCTTGATCTTCTGGAGCTACTTGGATCTAGTTATATCCGCTAAAACCATCCAAGCATGAACAATATTTTTTTCCTGCCAATGTATATAAAACTTGATCTATAAAAGGAAGTGGAAAATGATTTTTTAAAGTGGCTTTATTCAATTCCCTATAGTCAATGCATACTCTCCATTTTCTATTCTTTTTTGGAACAATTACCAATGGTGATAACCATTTTCTATCTGATATTGGATGAATAAAATTCACATTTAACAATTTTTGTCATTCCTCTTTAATAGTTTCCCTTAAATTTGGATTCATTCTTCTTTGGGGTTGTCAGATTGGTTTGGCATTTTCTTAAATATAGATATGATGTATACAAGTGTTATGATAAATTCCTTTCATGTCAATGTATTACCATGCATAAGCAGATGAATGTTCTTGTAACATCTTTATCAATTCTCACTTTTGATATTCTTCCAAATTATTATTAATTTTTAAATTTTTCCCTAGAAAAATTTCTATTAAAGAATTGCCAAAATTTTCCATAGAATGTAAAGACATTTGACGAGATGATAGATATTATATGCTACATTGTTCTTGAAAACTTTGACTAGATTCACAATATGAATAATATTCAGTACTTTCCATTAGATTTAAAATATGATCTTCTTCATCTATTTGTGAAGTAGAAAATATTTGTCATATATCAATATTATCATCTATCCATTCTTTACTTTCTACTTCTATTGTTATTTTTGTAGGAGGATATGATGTGAATTTCTTTGTTAAACTTCCATCAGAGATAAACATATCACCGGATCTACAACTTACAAAAGCATCAATTGTAGCTAACCATGGCCTTCCTAGAATCAATGGGTGTCCTCCTAAATTATTATTTTGTGTCGAGATCATAAAGTCAATAGGATATTCCTAAGAATCTAAGGATAGAAATATATCTTCTAACACACCCTCAAGTTTGATAACATATCTATCTATTAATTGCAATAATGTAGGTGTATATTGAATATTAGGAAGTTTCAATTGATTGATAGTTTATTTACTCATGATGTTTATGGCTGCTCCTAAATCAATCAATGTGTTTGGAATTTCAATACCATTGATGTGTGTTTTCACAGTGGGACTTCCTAGATCAGTATATTTCTGAATTTTTGTTTTTCCCATCATGATATCTGAATTTTTTCTAACTAACTGGATTCTCTTTACTTCTTTCCTTTTTCTTCCAGGTTTTTTAATACTTAATTCCCTAATTTTCTTTGAAAATATTGGTATTTCTTTGATGTCTTGTAACATAGGAATTTTTATACAAACATTATTTGGTTCATATATCATATCATAATCAGGCAACACACTCTATTTTTCTATGCCTTTATCAATTTTCGATCTTTCAGGAAAAGGTGGTGTTTGAATAGAGACTAAAGGTTGTTCTATAATGGGAGTTGAGTTTATTGGAACATCATCAGGATGGAAGGGGTGATTTTTTTTTAATAATTCTCCTCTTGATGAGGAGATGTCTATTCCTCGGAGAGGTTTTCTTTTCCATATTCCTGAATAATAATAGATGGTGACTTATTTTCCAATACTCTACTAGATCTAAGTTGAACATTGTTTAGATCTAGTGGAGTTATTATGTAAGTTTGGAAATTATTTCCTTCCATATTGTAAATAGGTTGTGAACTTTTATTATTATTTGGTTTTGTAAGTGGCTGGGTAGGTAGTTGATTTGGTCTTTGTGAAAATGGTAATGAAATTTTTGGAGTTGAATTTTGAGATTGAGATGGTTAAATAGGTTGAGAAAATATTGCGGTGGAAAAACAAGATAAGGTTGTTGAAATTAAGAATATCAAGGATACTTTCCATAAGGATTCTTCCATCCTTGTGCCCAAGTTTGAGGCCAAGGTTTCCAATGCATGGGTGCAGTCAAATTACTTTGTGATGGTTGTGCATATGCTTGAGTGTTGAAACCCTAAGTCATATTTGATTGTGGATTTTGGCATGGTCTCTTAGCAATAAAACAAAGGGGTTCTATTTGTTTTGGTATTACTTCCACTTAATAGATAGTTTTAAGACCTGGTATTGAATGGCATTCCTTTGTATCATGATTTTCTGCACAAATAACACATCTTTCTACACTTTTTAATTCAGGAGGGAATTCTCTTAAGGCATGCTTCTTTCCACATTTCGAACAAAAGATAGATAATGCAACATTTTCAGCTTTTTTCTTGTTTTGTACTTTAAGGGTATCTATTTGCTCACTAAGACTCCCCAAAATATATGTTTTAAAGTTGTCAAGAAAATTTCCTATTTCAACCCTACTTACTGTGCCAACTGCAAATTTATTAATCCTAGACATAACAAGATCTCTTGGATTTTTCCCAGTTCTTGCTTTACCTCTTGAAATGTGTATGCATGTTGGCTTAACGGGTCTTTACCTAGGTTCATAGTTAGTTACACCAACCAAAAAAACCCTACACTGCTGGCCCTCTTGGAAACAACCCATGTAGCACAGGCTGCAGTCTCACCCAAAGCAGTATTAGGGGATGCAAGAAGCAAGTTTCTGCATCTAGAGACCAATGTGATGTCTTACAACACCTTTGATCTACCTCTGTGGAGATCGATATAATTCTCGGGCACATTACTATAACTTAGTTAATGCGACCTTCATACCTTCGTGAAGGTCCACAATCAGTCCTTGGGGACCTTAAATAGTTTATTTACCTCCTTACGCACATCAAAAGGTAACCCTAGATTGGAGTTCACCTAGATCTACTTTATTTGTCATAAAACATAAGAGAAATAATTTGAAAATTCGCAGAAGTGGCTAAGCATTCATTTCATACATTATTAATATAGAGTTAGTAAATTTGCGTAGCATTCAATCATTATCTCATAAGACATGTCATTCATCGGCAACATATAGGATAAAAAAGTACAAAAGGAAATACTCAGTAATTCTTCAGAAAACTATCTTTATTGATCTTTAATTCACTGATTATAGACTCTTCTTACCCTATGCACACAGCTACAGGGGACTGCACACTCAGCTGCAGACACTACCCAGGCCTTCTATGCACTCAGCTGCAGGAGCCTTTCCTTTTCTATCTAAGCGAAGGAAGTAGAGCCTTCCTGCCTTAGCTCTTGCCCAAGACAACAAAACTCTTCAATGTACCCAATTCTCTATCAAAACTAACTTCTAATATTCGCTAAGACTCAACTATTTATAGACTTTTCAATACAATGCTCAAGACTTTACCCAAAATAGGGGGTTAAGCCCCTTTGACTCTTATCCATCTATGCGCTCTGCTTCCACATATCATAGAGACTTTACATCTTCTACAAAACTATATACAAAATTTGGGTTAACTAACCCCAAACTAAACCATGGGACCCCATCCCAACATGCCCCCAACACACAGATTGTGACTCGCCCTCGAGTCACTTAGTTGGTTGTTCAACTTTCTGGCGAGGTTCGTTGAATGCCTTGGTCATGGCCTAAAGCTCCATAGTACTTTGTTCTACTACTTGTTGTACTTCCTAGACTGGTTTCTTTATGGTTGGCCCCTCTATTGTCAGTTGCATAATCCTCTACGTCTATTACATTTCCTTCAGCTTCTCATGAATGTTCTATGAAAAATGGCAGGCTTCCTCTATCTAAGGCTCAAGCTGTGCTCTGAGCAAGGATGATGTAGAAGCATCCAGCACCCTTAGTCAAAGGGAGGAATCCAAAGCGAAGCAAAGAGGAGCACGTGGACCAGGGGAACAAAATAGGGAAAAATCTGTTTTAAAACAGATTTAAAGATGGAATGGATAAAGTCTCAAGGAGACTTATTAATGTAGTCTTCCATGTGTTCATATGCATGTATGCATTATCGAGCTTTAATAGTTTTTTTTAGAGGATTGATCAGATCCTTCCGTGATCCAATCCAGCACTTCTTATATATACGTACCTGTGCATTCAAGAGGTATATAGGGTAGTAGATAGACAAGATGTAGTCGAGATGAGAACTGTTGCTAAGGCTGAAATTCATTAGAAATTGTAACTGTGTTGTGTTAATCTAATATATGTGTGCTTCAATGTTGATTGTGCGTTGTATGTATTTCATATATGTATGTGTGTTAATGGCTTGGAAGCCAACGTTTATATGTGTGTGCCGAGGATTTAATTCCCAGATTGAGAATGCATTGATCGACCATCGACCACAGTAGGATCAATGGCAATCCAAGATGTAGAGTTAACTATTATATATGAATGTTGCGCGTGAATTGGTGTATGGCAAAGGAATTGGCTTTAAAGCACAGAAATCCATCAACCGACGGACGAATGCGAGGAAGATTAAGTTAAGGAAGGAACGACTGAGAATGCACAGGAGCCGTTGGATCGATATGATCAACGGTCCAGATGAAGTCACAGATGAGCAGAGACCTCCTATCGCATCGGCGGAAACCTTTGGATATTATCGGAACCGGGCCTGATAACAATGCGATTGTGATCCTGCGATTAATCGTCAACTGTCGGATCAAGAGCTAGGATCGACAGTTGCGATCAAATCGTTGATCACAAATCGGAGAATCCAAATGACAGTGGGCAGTGGAGCGTTGAATGCCAATAGTGATAAATCCAATCAGCAATCAGAGATCAAGTCTATCAAAAGTTGGGCAACCGGAGCAGTGTTGTGGATCAACCAAAGGTGCGGACCCGACAGAGACATAGGTGCGGGTCTAATGAATTTGAAGTCCGACTGTTTGTGTCCTGTTGGGGTTTCTGTGTGCATTCCCTTGTTGATCCAGATTTAAACAGGAACGCAACAAATTACAGAGATAACCATAAACATAGAGATGCAGTGGAAATAATACTTCATTTCATTAATGTAAAATATTGAAATATTCTTACAAACAAAGTTGGAAATAAACAAGATAGGGCGATGGTAGCTTATCTCTAAGAAGAGATGTGGTAGCTACATGCCTTTGAAACATGTTACAATGAGGCTCGAAGGCCTATTTATTATTGAGAAACAATGGAAAACCCTTCACATCCCAAAACCTAACCCTAGAAGATAAAACGCCAAATTGTGGGCCCTATTTTTGGGTAAGTTGGTACATCAACTTCCCGGGGTTGTAACTTTGGCACCCACTCTTCGTTTGATGTGTACAGTAGCTCGTTAGAAAGATATATCCAAGCACTACAACTTTGGGAATATAAACATCGGTCCATGGACCCATGTTGCTCCCATATTTCCCAAAAAACGTCGTTTAGGGCCTCAAAACGGCTCCGGAAGTTCAAGACCCGAGAAACTACTAAAAATAGTAAATTGTGCTACAATTACCGAAAATGAAAAACTGAAAGAGACAATTGTGGGGGTCCAAATGGGATAGGTGGGTGGCCACCAACATTCACCTAGATCATTCCTCCCCCCTTAGGAAGCAATGGTCCCCATTGCATTGAGTTCCTCCATCTACTGAACTTGTCCTGCAATCTCTGATGTGTCCAGTAATGGTGGGAAGCATGGTTGACGATGGTCCACTTTGAACACTTGGTGTAGGCGAAGGAATGGAGGAATGATGTTCTCCAAAGCATTGTTCCCCACAACCTTGGTACTACTGTAAGGACCATGTCGGAATGGTCTGAGATTTTGATGGGTTCTGGTAAGGCGTTATTTCTGTCGATGCAACCAGACTTTGTTGCCAACTTGAAATTTATGTGGTAGCCCTGTGGGTGAGGAGAAGTTGTTCCTATGTTCTTTCATGACCATATCCCTCTATTGATGCTACTGTTGCATGGAGGAACCCTTCGCAGGGGTCATGGATGTGGCGACAATATTCCCCTTACTTTGGGAGCGAACTAGATAGAAAATAAATTTCCTAGTCTGTGAGATGAGCTTGCTGACTTTCTTAACAGTGATCTAAGAGGTGGCAGTAGGTGGGGCTACCTTCGGTATCCTGTATAATGAATTACCCAAAGAAATAATAATAGCACGATGCCTTTACTCATACATAACATGTCTCCTCCACAAGTATGGCTGGCCTAATAGTACATCACAAACATCCAGAGGTGTAACATCACACAATACCTCATCTGTGAAGGGCTTGATGCTGTAAGGAAGGTGGCACTGTTGGTGAACTTTGAGATCTCGTCCTTCATGGAGCCACCCATTACTATATGGCTGCGGGTGTGGTGTAGACTAACCGCTTCACGACCTCTGCTGAAATGAGGTTCTTTTGGCTGCCACTATTGACAATGAATTGTAGTAGCGAACCCTTCACCCACATCTATTTGTGGAAAAGATGCTCCTCCTCCTCTGGGTCTTTGGGCTGATTCTTCTGGATCTTGGTGGTGGCAACAATGATGTTAGGCTCTGCATCAATGATCTACTTCCCTTTGCCATTCTCCTTGTCAGGTTTTGGCTCAAGGTCAAAACATGCATCTGATTCGGAAGCCTTCAACTCGGCCACAATTGATTTCTTAGTCTGACACTCACTTGTGTTGTGAGTGGGGCTCTTGTGGAACTCACACCACTTTCCTGTGTCCTTCTTTGACTTCATGGTGTTGTTATTTTCTTGCAGCTTCAACGGGTTGTCTTGGGTCACCCCGCCTTGGCTTTGTCCTTTGGTCTTCGGATTTGCAGATCTGAAGTCTTGCTTCTTTTGTTTGAACTTTTGCTCGATTTTGACAGCGTATCGGTACGCCGTGCCAAGCGAGGAAATGTTCAGGAACTCCAGCTCTTCCTGGATGTATATATGTAGGCAGCCATGGTATTTCAGTACTAGATGCAACTCAGAATCTTTGATACCCAACTGTGTGCGAAGGGTATGAAAAATGTTTGTGAACTCTGGCACATCTTGGTCCCGTCCCTGCCACAGTGTGGTCCATTTGATGTATTTGTCCTCATAGATTTTGACAGGGTAGTAGTGCTCCTTGACGGCATCTCAGAATGAATCCCAAGTGGGTGTGGCTGAAAATAGTGAGCCAGTACTTTCATTCTTCTGCTCACAGTAGGTTTCCCACTAGTCCTTGACATGGGAGGCTGCATTGAGAAGAGCGAAAACAATCTTTTCCTGACTTGAAAATGCATGAAAAAAAAAATACCCATCTAGCAGATTTAACCATTTATCTATGACATCTATGTCTATTTGACCCTTGAAGATGGGGATTTCAAAATTAACTTGTACCTTAAACGGTGTGGCATTTCCAGAGTAGCTGTTGGATGTTGATGCATCACCTCTGGGTAGTTGCTGAAGGATCTATGTAAAGCTATCCATCATCACGTTTCTTTGCCACTCAAGGGCTTCTTCGAGCAAGATTTTGATAGGATCTCTTGCCCCCTTGCCTTTCTTTTCATCCACCATGGGAGGTCGTCGAGATTTGCAAGGTTGGTCTTGCAAATGTTCGACCAGTTCAAGCCCTAACTCCTTATATCTCGACCTCATTGGGGACATGCAAAGAAAAACAGAGAAAAGCATACCGCTTTGACACCACTGATCCAGATTTAAACAGGAATGCAACAAATTACAGAGATAACCATAAACACAGAGATGCAGCAAAAATAATACATCATTTCATTAATGTAAAATACTGAAATATGCTTACAAACAGAGTTAGAAATAAACTAGCTAGGGCGATGGTAGCTTATCTCTGAGAAGAGATGTGGCGCCTACATGCCTCTGAACTATGTTATAATGAGGCTCGAAGGCCTATTTATTTTTGAGAAACAATGGAAAACCCTTCACATCCCAAAACCTAACCCTAGAAGATGAAACACCAAATTGTGGGCCCTGTTTTTGGGTAAGTTGGTACATCAACTTCCCGGGGTTGTAACTTTCGCACCCGATCTTCGTTTGACACGTACAGTAGCTCGTTAGAAAGATCTATCTGAGCACTACAACTTTGGGAAGAGCAACATTAGTCCATGGACCCATGTTGCTCCCATATTTCCCAAAAAACATTGTTTAGGGCCTCAAAACGGCTCTGGAAGTTCAGGATCCGAAAAACTGCTAAAAATAGTAAATGTGCTACAATTACGGAAATTGAAAAACTGAAAGAGATAGTTGTGGGGGTCAAAATGGGATAGGTGGGTGGCCACAAACATCCACCTGGATCACTTGTTCTCATGTCCTTCAATATTTGGTGTCCCCGAGGTTTTGGTAAAGGGGAAGTGGAAGATTAACTCTTCCGATAGTGTGGTGTCTCTGATTCTTATGTGGTCCATGATCATAAAGGCTTAAGGCCTAAAGAATGCTTCTGATAGGCTTTGTGGGCCATAACCCATAGGCCTCAAGATTGATTTGTTAAGGAAAAGGGATTTTGATTAACACCCAAAATCTCTTTTCATCCAAGGATTACTTTTTCTGCAACTCCTCAATCTGCATCAATTTTTCCTTTCCTTCCTGCAAACGTGCAACGTGCTGCAGTGGAACCAATGTCTACGCTGTCATACTAATCTCATCGTACTGCTGCTAAGATTCCCTGATTTCTTTGTTCAAATGTTGAATCGTAGAATCCTCCTATAGTGTATCCCATAGGCCCATTGCCTGAATGAAGAGATGATCACAACCTTGAACTCTGACATGTAATTGAGCCATGGATTTTTTTATCGATGCACCTATTTCTTCCCGAACCTCCGATGGTGTGGTCAACTGCAACTTCAATTGCAGCTCAACTATTTGCATTCGAATATTGAAAGTCACCTTGTCGACCTTTTCCTTTGATGTGCACACTGTAGCAGCCAATTTCCTCACTTTAGCTGAAGCATCTCCATCGTTGGGAATATTTAATTCAAGCACAGACTTGCAGGCCTGCTCAATTGTTGTTACTAGGTTCTAGTGCTATGACCGCAACTCCTATTCCTTCTATGCTTAAGTTTTTTCTATGAAAATTTGCTTGCTCTTGACTTGGAACTCACTAACAGAAGTGAGTGCGCATTTTTCTCTGATCTTTAGCTCATCAAAGACTCCCTGATGTAGCGCATGAAGAGACTTGAGCGACAATGTGGCAAGGTTCAATCCCATATCTTTCATTGCGTAGAGTACCATGCGATCCTGATTGGATTGCATGTGGACTAATCCCTCTGCTAAAGGAAAGACTCTGAGATCCAAAGCCCATTCAATCTCCATGACAGTGCTACAACCCTACCTCAAGCTCACTTTCATGTCATTTTCCTTTCCCACATCCATTTGAATCTTATTCACTTGGATCTACAGCTCATGTAGATAATTTTGGATGCACCCCAGTGTCTGCATGTATTGTTGTTCGAACTACTGCATCATCTCTATTGTTGTATCCCGCACTTTATCTCTGATCTCGTCGAGATCACCTTTGGTCAATATCATTGTATCAACATGTGTCTTCTTATCAAACTTTTGTTTCTTTCACGATCCTCCAACCTATTCCTTCCCTCGTTTCTTTAGAATAAACTAGGTTCTCTGCCCCTCATCGCCACCTTTGCCATGGTCTAAAATCTCTTATTCTTTTGTTTCGGGCGAAGTTGATTTTTCACCTTCCTACAACTCTTGCTGCTCCTTTTCCGCTTGCCCTTTAGCAGCATTCTCTTTTTCCATTCGAGCCTTCTCTATAGTTGCCTTAGCAACTTCCTTCTTCTTTTATTCTATAAGTGTGTGTGCAGCCTTTTGAGCAAAATCCTTCCACTTTTGCACAACAAAGCTTTCTGCGCCTATGCTTGTTCCAACGTCTAATTTCATAGGCACGCACCATTCCGGAGGCCAAAGGCCCACAACTTCCTGTATATCTGTGTCCGTCACCATATAAGGAAACTGGTGCCATTTCTATTTAGGGTCTCTACACACCTTGATCGAGACCCTATGGAAATCAACTTTGAATTCTGCTACATCCCAAGTTTCTACAGTGCCATGGAATAGCTCTGTTTCGAGATACCAGTTCATGGGGATTGTATCCAAGGTATGAAAGAATATGTGTACCCATTCTGGCTGTGGTTCTGTCCCCCATACCTTAGTCCATTTTTCCAAGTGATCACGTGGATCATCCTTCCCAATATACTTCTCAATCATTCTAGTATTAGCATGCCCAAACCATAACTTCATCATTCTCCTGTAATCTCACCATCCAGTAAATATATCCTTATGCGTACCCCACCATCGTGCGGGCATAGTGTGCAGTGCTAATTCCAATTCTTGAAAGTGGTGGTCCTCAAGGAATTCATGCTCAAATTCATCTAAAAACATATCTACATCAGTCAAACCATCATAATAAGGTAACTTTCTTACCTCCAATGAAACACAGCGCAGTGACTTCGTCATCATATTTCATTGTAATGTAGACACTTCATGTAAATGGTTTTTCCAATGTTCTAATTCCTCATCTAAATCAGAAGTGCAGGAACTCTCCCAAACCCATGCAATCATCCATCTGTCACTGGATTGGTCCAATCCTAATCTCGCGCTGTTATTTTGTAGATTTGATCCAACTCATCTTCACTGTTACACAAAAATATTTTCACCATGATTATTTGCAGTCAATATGGGTCTATCATCACTTGTACTGTCCTCCTAAGCAAGTCTCAGACCTCATCTCTTCAAGTCAAGCTTTGAAAATAAGAGAAAGACATTAAAAATCAATGAAACTCTGGTTTCGCACTTTCTCTCACTGTTACCTGCAGTCCCGCACCTTCTGTTTACAGAAACTGTGGACTTTCCCGCTCTGTCCCTAAAGGTGTGGGTGCGGACCCCTGTAAAAGTCAAAAAGGCGCAAGTTTATTCTAAAAAACTCACTTTGGGTTAATTCTAGATGATTCTAGAAGGAATTTTGACGTGGATTTGCTGCTCTTAGGTGGTTCATGCATCCCAAAAGAGAAGGAGCTAATCCCTTGATGAGAGGAGCTATCCCTTTGAAGGAGGGCTTTATCCCTTTGAAGGAGGACCTAGTAACTTCCCTCCATTGCACTATAAATTCAGGCATTGGGTTGGTTGCTAAGGAGGTTAGAAGATGAAGATTTTTGAGGGTAAATGCTGGTGAAATTAAGACTTCCTAGTTGAGCTTAAGAGGAGAGATCACATACCTTTTTGGCTTCATTGGGAAGTGAGTGAAACTTGTCAAAGTAGAGTAGACTTCTTGCTGGACCCTAGGAGGAGCTTGTACAGCGTCAAGGCACAGGTTGTAAAGTTCTTCTTCTTTTGAATTAATACAATCAAACTCATTTTTCTCAACAAGTATCTCATGTTATTTTTTTCATGAACTCCTTAACTTTCATGTTAAATATGTTTTATGACATTGGCTTTTCAGGTGCTATTTAATTTGTTTGCTTGTTTGTGTTTGCAGATTCGCGACAAAGGAGCTCATTTGGATCGAAGGAGCGAGGGCATCCACAAACTTGCGTGGGACCTGAGGTAGGCCCTAAAACACTTGTTTGCCTTTGTTTATAAAAGCATATTTAGAGAAAGATAGTGTCTGGTTGGTTTTCTTGTCATTAGGTCTTCTTTAGATTCTAGGAAGGTCTATCTTGTCCACAAGATCGAATTATTTCGTGTCGCAAAATGGCAACTCCGCTGGGGACTTGATTTTTTCCTTGTTTTTACTTTCACCTGAGAAACTGTGTTTTTGTTTCTGTTTTTGGCTTGTTGTGTGTAAAATTGGGTAGAGTTTGTAGATCCAGGGTTATTTTTCATTTTTCATAGCTTTGGGAGAGGACCGCACCCTAGCCTTTTGACACAGTGCGTACCTATCCGCACCTTTGCTTTTAGCACAGAGCGGGACCGCACCTGTGTTAACTGTGGGCCTGCGGACCCTGTCAAAATTTTGAAAAACCTAAGATTTCCTCTGTTAGTCAGCTTAGTTTTTGTTTAGAAGTTATTATCCACTGCCCAGACCTGCATATAACTTGTCAGAAGCTTTCCTTAGGTTGATTTCATTAGTGTTAGGGTTTTAGGTGAAATTCCTAGGAGTTTTGCTTGTTGGGCTTGTTTTTCATTTTGGTCTTGTAGTAGCTCTGAGTTTAGAAGTTGTAGGGACCTCAGATCACCTTGGTGTCTACTAGCCTTCTTATGAGTCTGACCATTTATGAAATCTCCCCTTGTTGAGGAATCCGCTTCGTGTTTTCTCTTTACAAAACTTCGAAAAGCTTGTGTTTAAAATTTTGGATTTTCATTTTCAAAAGGAAAACAAAATTGGTTGTTCTTGACTAATTTGTGATTCTGCATAAATTGGTCCTTAGCTTACATCTAGCTAAGTAAAACATCCTTTAAAAACACATCTTGTAGGCTTTGACTTCAAATAGGTTCTTATAATTTATAGATCTCAAAGTTAGTCATTTCCATAGTTTTGAGTGTTTTATAAAAAATAAAATATCTCTTAAGGGAAAAAGTTTGTTTTTGTAGTGGTTGAGTGCTTTGAAACGAAAAAGGGAAATTTTTGTGAAATAACTAGTTGTCTCGTTTTGAGTGCATTGGAAAGGACAAAAGCTCTTCTTTTAATTTGTTTGATTAAGAAAGATTTGTGTTTACAAAGTATTTGCATTCTCAAACTCTTTCTTAGTTTAGAAGTTCATCGAAGAGAAAAGATTGTTTAAATCATTTTAGGTGCATTTTTAGTGATTTTGAGTCAAGTCTTCATACCACGAGTTTCATCTCCGCACCTTTTGACTTAAACAAAAACCAATAAAAAATAACACTTAAAGTAAAATTCATCTAGCAAAATTTTTATTTCTAGGGCTCTGATACACCAACTTAGCTTAGGCTAGTGTCTTGGAGTAGGAGAGTAATTAACTCTCCAAGACAGTAAAGACAAACAAGTAGTTGTATCTTGTGGTAGGGAAGAAATCCAATTGTTTCATTTATGCTCTAGGAAAGCTCCTCTTAAAGGAGAAGCACGAGATCGTGTCCGAACTAGTGTGGGAATCAATCCTTCCTCATTGGGAACGACGCCAGATATTCACGTATTAAAAATGGTAAACCTCAGATTAACCATTGTTGAGGAGCCTGGGGTCACTTGTTGGTAAACCTTGGATTATTTCAAGGAGCCTTCAAGGGGATTGAGCTTGCTACTCTGCCCTTGCATGCATATCGGATCGTAGACTGTTCTCCCAGGTATATTTGTTTCAGTTGGTAACCTTAGTGGCCATATTCTTTAGGATTCTTCCTGAGGTGACAGTGGTGGGAAGATCCCACTGTACCTGGAGCAGACGTCGGCTAGACTCACTTGGATTTTCTGGGGGGTTCTCTTCACTCGAGACGGTTAAGTGGAGGAACTTGTGCCAGTCTATTCATTAAGTAGGTTTCCGGGGTAACTGTTCCAACTGCCATTTCTGTATTGAACTCTGCAACGTTGGATTTCATCACCAACTAGTGTTTTCAGTATGGAAAGTTATTGTTTGTGTGTGTTTGATCTCCTAGATTCTTTAGGTGTGTGATTCAAATTTGTTTGGTTCTTTAGAGGCTTTAGGTGGTTTTCATTGAGATTTTACTTTGTTTGCATGTGAAGTAGTTAAAAGTTTTTAACCGTGGCTGAATTACCGAGGAAGTCCCATAGAATTCGGGGCCAACCTCCTGAGGTTTCACCGAGCCATCTTGAAGGCTTGAAAGTCCTCGTAACTCCTAGAACCAGTAGAGTTGGGTCGCCTGAAGAAGGAAAGTCTTCTTTGGTGGTACATCCTGATTTTCAAGCGTTAGTAGCAGATTATAATCCGCAGTCAGTGTCTGTTTCCGAAGTTACTGGTAGCTTTTCATCTACTAGTGATATAGGTGAGGAACCTAAAATATCCGAGCCTGAAAGTGAATTTGCTGCTACTCCGACATCGGGGTTTGCTTCTCCATCTTCTAGTGGTCCTGGTTCACCTAGGGTAGAAAGAGTAATCACCCAAGATATTCCTTCTGGACTTATAGCTATTGAAGAACTTGCTACTCCGGAAGAAGAAGTAGGCATCCCTATCCCTGAAAATCAACCTGTTATTGAACTAAGGGAGCATGAATCAATTTTCTACAGTCCACCTAGGAGCAGTACTTGGTATCTTTCTTTGACTAATTTCTTAGAAAACCCAGGGTTACGTTTTTCACCACCTCGTGTTCCTTATCACCCAACACCTAGGGGCTATTATCCTCCATTAAATATGTCAAGACAGTCATCCATGTTTACTCAATCGCCCGAATCATTTTTGTACAGCGGTCCTTCTGTTCCCTCTGGGTATCAGTCACTTTCTGGTACTTTTTCGGGAGCATCTCCTCAACCCATTGAGCAAGGGTTATTAACTGGAACCAATGGTACTAAGCTTTTGAGCGTAGAAGACATTCTCATGATGTCAGATTCTATTCCCAATCCTCAACCTCAAGGTGGCTAGTTACCGCCTGGGGGGCAGCCTCAATTATTGCCTGGGGGGTAACCTCAAGGTACCCAATTTGCGTCGGGGGGGCAACCTCAAGGACAGTATGTACCTACGGGATAGTACGTTCCTCAAGGTCAACCCCAGACTCAATATGTACCCCAAGGTCAACCCCAATATCAATTTATACCTCAAGGTCAACCCCAGTATCAGTACATGCCTCAAGGGTATCAACGCCAAGGTCAGTACTCGAACCAAGGTTTCCAACCACCCTCTGGTCAACCGTATGTTCAACGAACGGGAAATGTACCTTTAAATTATCAATCCTACCCTCAACCCGGTTATGGTCCTCAATATTCTCAACCGGTTATGGGTCCGTACCCCGGAATGAATATAGTGTGGGATCCATCGCAAACTCAACAGGTGTTGCAGCCAAATGTACAGTTGTCATCTCAAACTGGACAACCCTTAGTTTTTGGTACACCCCAACAACCAGTCCAGTCTAACATTCAAACTTCTGTACATTCGGTAGTTTCTCAGCCTGGGCCTAGTACGCCTCGTACTCCACCTCAAACGACTGCTACAACTGCCGCAACATCTATTCAGTCTACCCCACCTACTTCTGGAGTATCGACAGCTCCGGTTTCTACTGTTCCTGTATCTACTCCTCAGACATCTTTATCACCGTCTGGATCTACGATTCAAACTTCGGTTGAGATGCCTGTAGGACAACCTGGTTCAAGTGTGGTTGTCACAAGTCAACCACAATTTACTTATCAACCGTACCAGGGACAGTACCAATTCGGTCCTGCTATGTAGCAGCCAATCTATTAGTATCAACCGTACCCTGGGTACACTTATCAACAACCTCAACAACCCCAGTACGGTCTGGTTAATCCTGGTTTTCCTGGAGGATACAATATCCCAAATGTAATTCCTATTCCTAGTTATCCTAGATATCCTCCTCTTGGGGCTGGTCTCATGACCCAGAGTTTTATGGACCCTAATCGTTAGTTACCGTTTATTGCAACTTTGGACTTGCCTGACTTGTCACGCCTAACGAACGATCCCATTAATTATCTTTCGTTTTGGCCGCCAATGCTGAATAAGTTGCCTAGTGACATTCCTAAGTTCGAAGGTAAATCAGGAGAGGACCCGTCGAACCATGTGATGACTTACCACCTCTGGTGTGCGTCTAACTCCATCTCAGATGATTAAATTCGTCTAAGACTTTTCCAGCGCACTCTAATTAGTCTCACGGCCAAGTGGTACATTGAGTTACCACAAGGCACTTTTTATAATTTTAGTCAGTTAGCTACCTCGTTTTTAACTCATTTTTAGTTGCCAGTCCGATATGACAATGGCACGGAATTGTTAACTTCATTAAAACAATCGACGTCCACTTACATTTCAGATCATATTCATGAGTGGAGACGTCGACGACGTTTAGTGAAGGTTTTTATTCCGGATCAGATCTTGGTTGAGTGGTTTGTAAAATCTTTGTTGCCAAAGATCACTGAAGATGTGGCTAAAGCCGGAGTTGTTACGGAGGAGCAAGTAATTGCTCAAGCACAGTACCTTGACTTGGTCTATACTCAGTCAGGTACGTTACACGAGAAAATCCCCGATCTTCCCAAGCAAAATCAAATCGCTGCAGCTCCTTCGGGATCTCATGCTGCTGATGGTATGATTGGTACGGTTAACACTAAAAGTAAGAAGAAGTCTTCAAATAATTCTTCTCCTATCATAACCTTGCCTGATTCCCCAACAGGAGATTCTTCTGCAGAGATTTCCACCGATATTCACGTTGTAGAGTCATCTGCAGCCAAATCAAAATCCGGTGGGAAGAAGAAAGGAAAGAAGAAGAATAAAACGGACAAAAATTCAAAGGAGAAACCTGAAAAATTGGAATCCAATGATGAAAAGTGCAAACCTCGTTATCCTTGTCTCATTTGTGACGATGAACATTTTACAAGAGACTGCCCTCATCATGCAGAGGTTGCGAAGATTGTCAAAGGTTCCCAAACTCCTTCTATTTTGAAGGATCCTTTTCCAGCTCAAGACAGTAGGATGACAAGTTCTTCCTCGAGTGCCAATGAAGAACCCATACTGATGATGTCCCATGTTAGGATTGCGACTCGATCGCAAGATTATGGTAGTAAAAGTCCTGTTGATGGTAAAGAAGCAGAATCTTCTCATTCTAATCCATCAACCTCAGCTCTCGGTTCCGATCCACTACAGATCGAGAAACCTAATCCAGACTTGGTAATCAAACCGCCCGACAAGGGTATACTTCGAAAGTCAGCTTTCAATCCACATGCGAGAGCGGCTCAGAACTATAACATTGTTGAGGATTTAGCTGTTTCACCCTCAGCAATGTCGGCTTTGGAGGCACTGCAATCATGCCCAGCACAGCGTAAATTACTTTTGGTGGCTATAGGAGTTGTTGACGTTCAGGACTCGAACCTAATAATTTTTTATCTAGAAAATAGTACACCACGTTTGGCTCATCAAATGGCTTTCCAGATTCCAGTGATAGTAAAAAACAGGCCTATTCATCGAACTGTGATTGATGAGGGAGCCTCAACGTGTATTATGTCAATACAGTGTTGGAGATCGCTTGGTTCTCCTTCCCTAAATCAATCCCCGATGATTCTAAAGGCCTTTGATGGCCATGGGCTTCATCCTTTTAGCATTCTACAGGATTTGCCTATAGGGTTTGAATGAAACACCGTTAATCTAGATGTGGAGGTGGTTGATGCCCCTCTACATTACAACCTTCTCTTGGGTCGAAGTTGGTCTTACTCTATGACAGCGGTCGTTTCATCGGTCTTTCGGGTTATAAAATTCCCTCATAATGGAAAGATCGTAACAATAGACCAGCTGGCTTACTTTTCATCTGACCCAGCCTCTTCTGAAAGTATTCAGCATGTCGGTAAAACGACTATCCCTTATAAGGATGTTGGAGTAGGACTAGTTAAAGATGTCGGTTTACTGGGAACTTTTCCTTTTCCTCCGATTAATGCATTGTCTTCATTTGCAACCACTCATATGATTACGTCAGACACCATTGTTTATGATGATCCTTGGATCATTCCTTCTGAATCTGAGATAGACTCGTTTGGTGATGTCATGCCTTTGAGTCCATATGAAATTGCGTATGAGGCCGTACAATCGTTTACCGACCCATTTTCAACTGAAAATGACTTTATGAATGTGGTCCGTGAGGAATCACTTTTCACATCAAGCTCGGATTTAATCACATTTTCTGAACTTGTTCACTCTGATGAGCAAATTCGTGAAATCCTATGTGTAGATGATTTACCATGGGAAGATCTCCATCACAGATCTTCGTTTTTACCCGAGAATGATCGTTTTGAAAATGATTTTTCATCAATTTTCACGACTGAATATGTCAAGGAACCTCAGAATCCAATGAAACATCCTAATTCCGAGTTAAATTTGGGGAACATATCTCGAACTATTCCTATTGACATTTCGGTTAAGCCTGGAATTGTTGAGAACATTCATATAGGTGCCTTGTGTACAGATGACAAAATTCAAATATATAAGGCCCTATTTCAAGAATTACGCGACGTGTTTGCCTGGTCCTATGAGGAAATGCTAGGAATTGATCCCGCGATTGTTTTTCATGAGATCAAGACTTACCCAGATGCTAAACCCGTCCGGCAATGTTTGCATCAAATTCACCCAAGAAAAGCTGCTGCAATTAAAGCAGAAGTTGAAAAATTACTCAAAGCAGGTTTCATTTATCTGATCCCGTTAATGGATTGGGTATCGAATATTGTTCCGGTTAACAAAAAGCAAGGAACAATAAAAATATGTATCGATTATAGGGACATTAATCGAGCTTGTCCAAAGGACAATTACCCAACTCCCTATATCGATCAAATCATTGATGATTGTGCCAGTAGCGAAATATTCTCCTTCATGGATGGTTTTTCCAGATATAATCAAATCAATATTCTACCTACCGATCAACCAAAAACAGATTTCATTTGTCCATGGGGGACATTTTCTTATTGCAAGTTACCTTTTGGGCTCAAGAATGCCAGAGCAACTTTTCAAAGCACCATGTCTTATGTGTTTCATGACATCAATCACATTGTGCAACCCTATCTCGATGACTTGCCTGCTCATTCATTACATTGAGCTGATCACCTCGTCGATTTACGAGCAATCTTTATGAGGTGTAGGCATTATCGAATTCGGTTGAACCCACACAAATGTGTCTTTTGTATAGAAACGGGTCAATTGCTGGGGTTTGTAGTTTCAAAATCCGGCATTCGCGTCGATCCCTCGAAGGTCGAAGCTATTGTCAAATTGCCTCCCCCTTCGAGTCTTCGCCAACTCCAAAGTTTGCAAGGGAAAGCAAACTTTTTACGACGATTCATTCCTAACTACGCCAAGGTTACAAAGGGTTTTACCCGGTTGTTAAAACAGAATAATCCATTATATTGGGACGAGATAGCTCAAAAATCTTTTGATGCACTCAAACACGCATTGACCCATGCACCATTATTGCATCCTCCCAACTACAACCAGGATTACTTCTTGTATCTCGCCGCCTCTCATTCCACCATTGGAATGGTCTTAGTTCAAGAAGATGAATTCAGAACTGAGCATGTGATATATTACCTTAGTCGAACCTTAAATCCAACTGAGCTAAAATACTCACATGTGGAGAAATTGGCATTGGCAGCTGTTCAAGCTGTCCAACGTTTTTGTCACTACATTTTACTACGTAAAACTACAGTAATTTCGGATTGCAACCCTATGATCTACATTTTGACCAAGCAATTGCTAGGGGGGCAAGTATTCTAAATGGACTGTTATCCTGCAGGAGTTCGACTTGGAATTTGAGAAATCTAAGTCTAAGAAATATTTAGTCTTTGCGGAGTTAATGTGTGATTTCCCGCGTACTGATACGGAAACTGTGGCGGAGGAGCCCATTGCGGACGAATCCTTGTTTCTAATCAGTACTTTAGATCCATGGTATGGGGATATCATCGTTTATCTCCAGACCCAATCCTTTCGGCCAGAAATATCAAGGTCAGAACGTCAGAAAATACGATTCCAGTCCCAACAATACAGGATTATTGGAGATACTCTTTATCGCCGTGGGGCGGACTCTGTTTTTTGACGTTGCTTAACTCATGAGGAAGCTGAAAGGGTTCTAAATGAATGTCACTCTAGAGCGTGTGGCAGTCATATGTCTGGGTATGCCGTAGCCCAAAAGATATTGCGCGCTCGCTACTTCTGGTCGTCTTTGTTTAAATATTGTATTACCGCGGTCCGAAAATGCCACAACTGCCAAATATTTGATCAAAAGATGCGCGCTCCACCTGTTCCTCTCCACCCTATAATTGTCATTGGTCTTTTTTTTAAATGGGGTATCGATTTTATTACATGCAACCCTCACTCGGGCGGGGGGGCATGTGTATATCATCCTTGCGGTAGATTATTTTACCAAGTGGGCCGAGGCGATGCCTACGTTTGAGGCAGACGGCAAGACAACTGCAATTTTCATGTTCAATCATATAATTGCTAGGTTTTGTGTCCTGAAAGCGATAATCACTGATCATGGGCATCATTTTTGAAACGTTATGATGACTGAACTTACAAGCCAGCTTGGTTTGCGTCATGATAGTTCAACCCCTTATTATCCACAAGCTAATGGTCTGGTTGCATCCATCAACAAAGTTTTAGTCATCATGATCCGACGAATAATTGGGATTCATCGGTCGAATTGGCATAACATGTTATTTTCAACGCTTTGGGCGTACCGAACTTCAGTAAAAACATCAATAGGGTTCACTCCTTTCCAACTAGTCTATGGTCTGGAAGCTGTGTTACCCATTGAATGTGAAATCCCATCACTGCAAATGGCCATTGAGTTACTTCCAGCCACTTCCGAAGAGGAAAAGAGTTTGTTATACTTGGCGCAATTAGATGAGAATTGACGTGATGCTGCATTGGCGATCGAGACTCACGCAAAATGTATGAAAGCTTAGTATGATCGAAATGTGACCCCTTGAAATTTTTCGGAAGGATATCTAGTCTTAGTTTACGATCAAGCTAATGATAAATTAGGCGCTAGAAAATTCGTTCCTATGTGGCATGGTCTCTATGTTGTCAATCGAAAGCTAGAAAAAGGGGCCTATGAATTGGTAGACTTTGACGGAGACTCTTTAGGTAAACCCAGAAAAGGTCTTTACTTGAAGAGGTATTATGCTTAAAGAATGGGTATGGAGATTTTTAGTTAGGATAGTGTTTCTTTTTAGCTGGTGTGTTTTAGTTTAAAAAGTGTGCTTAGCTTAGAGAGTGTTTTTTCGTCATTATTCCTGCTTATCTTGGTTTTACTCTTGATATTGCAGATGTCGATGCCTCTCCAAACATACATTGGTTTCGCTGATGGTGCTTGTCATAATACACGGAACATTTCTTCCACAGCTTGGGTTATCTATTCACCCTCTGACTAGTTAGTATCTATGCATGGGGTAAGCCTCGGTCAAACAACGAAAAACATTGCCGAGTATAGTGTAGTGATTGAGTTATTATCTGAATCTATTTCATTTGGGATTCGGAGTTTGATAGTGAGGTTAGATTCTGAACTCGTTGTATTACAGCTTAATAGAGTGTATGCCATTAGAAATCCAGTATTATTAAGATTATTTTTGAGAGTGCGTCTCTTGGAACGTGAATTTGATTATATTGAATATCAGCATCTTCCAAGATCTTTAAATACATTAGCAAATGCAATTGCTTCTCGAATGTTAAGTAGACATTTGCAATAATCATACATGTAAATTTAAAACCATTCCATAACATGATTTACAAGATAAGCCGGTAATAGTGATATATATATATATATATATATATATATATATATATATATATATATATATATATATATATATATATATATATATATATATATATATATATATATATAGGAGTGTGTCAAAAATTACATCGTCCTCAATCATAGGTTGAAAAACACCTTATGATCGGCAAAAATGATAAGTACAAAAAACAAAAATGTCATATGTGCCCACAATAGGCGATCATCCTATCACTAGTGATGATATCGATAAGAAACCACTGCACGGGCCACCTTGCAAAGGAACCTCCTAAAAGATCCTGGGACCCCAATCACATAGCACTGAAGTCGATGAGGAATGTCATCTATAGTGGTCTCCGGAATATCTCCTGTCAAGTGCTCGAGATGACCCTCCAACTCGGCCAAAACCTCTGCTGATTCGTCCTGTGGGACTGGCGCGGCTGCAACTGGTTGTTTCCTCTCGTAAGGCCGGAGAGCGGCTGGTCACTGTGGACCCACATCTACATTTGAAACTTTTGCTACCAGTTTTGGGACGATGGAAAAATAATAAAAAAAAAATTATAGGAAAAATGTTGAAAATGATTTTACCTGAGAGCCATGTCTGGGTCACCACAAAAATCTACCCCAACGTAAGGGAAGTCCTGAATAGAAAAGACTTGGTTTTCCAACCATTGGAAATACTTAGGTTTGAATCGAGAAACCTCTGTCCTCTTGTCCGGGTGACGAGCCATAACTGCGACCCATCGCATCAGTTTGGGCTCTTGACGAAGCCCAGCTCCAACAGTAAGGTGCGGCGGGATCAACATGGGAACCCTCTCCAGACCAAAACTCAAAACCAAAGCCCCATAACCAAAGGTCTTTAGCTGTCCGTTCTTGGCCCTGGTCAGTTGGCCTTTCACATTAGCCAGCACAGCATCGCACCAGTTGAAGATGATGCCTCGAAAGAAATCAACTGCCATACGCATCTGGGATCTGGTGGCAATATGTAATGTGGCACTCCCGCAAAGTCTGGTAACAGTAAACGCGATCACCATGAGTTCAGGACGGGATATGGTTTTCATGTCTATCCCTTTGTCTCTAGCCTGGCTGTTGCAGAACTCTAGCCGGAGGCTATCGACAGACTGGCCACCTGGCCTAGCCCCAAACAAAGTCAAGTCTTCACCTCTCTTAGGCAAACTAGTCAAGAAATATATGTCTGCCGGCTCGATTTCGAGCTGGTGGCCACCAATGAAGAAGCACTGGTCCTGTATGCTCCATCTGTAAACCATCCACTGTAATAAATCCACCTGAGCCCTCATGCCAGGAATGGACCAGAATTTGTACAAGCCGCACGCCCTCAAAGCATCAAGCGAAGGTTGATGGTTCCATGCGGCAGCATCCACGTCCTCATGCTCTCGTTCACGCCAATCTAGCATGATGTACTCTCTGCATCAAGTAAAAAGATAAATTAAAATGCTAGAAATTATTTTGTTTGGTCCAATTTTGAGAAATTTTGCGTTAAAAACCCTTGCAGCGGGGACCGCACCTTGTCTACATGGAAGGTGCGGACCCCTGACTTTTTCCCAATGGAGAAAAAGTCAGGGTTCGCAGGCCAGCAGTGGTACACCTGCGGGCCCCCGCGCATGGGTTTTAAGCCTAAAAACCCTCCAAAAAATGAAATGAAAGCCTAAAACAAAAAATGAAACGGTTAAAAATGAAGAGTAGGATGACGTGGATTACTTGGAGAAGACGACGTTCGATTCCGACGGTTGGATTTTCCGCAATTTTCACGGGAAGTTTTCTGAACAAAAGCACTATTTTCTCACCCAAAACTCAAACGGTAAAAATGAATTGACGAAAGCCCTTTTTATAAGTTTTTTGAGTAAATAAATTGCAAATTTGTTTATGTTTCACTTTGGAAAGGTATTTTTGCGACATTTTTATCCATTTCAAACAGGTATGAGTAATGTTTGCGTTTTTGTTCAAGATAACGGATTATTCAGGCAAAATCTATCATTTTCGACGAAAGAACATTTAGAGTCACCTTTAAGCTCTTTTCTGACTCCTAAAACATGAAAAGATCGTCGAGTTTCTCTTTTAAACTCATTAAAATGGAATTAAAAGACGGTCCACTTACAGCTCTTTTCTGACCGTAAAAACATGAAAAGATTGCTGGATTTTTGTCATTTCAAATTCGATATTGGTTATAAAACGACGTGTCGTTGATCGCTTTTTTTACTTTTTCGGGTCAAGGGCACTAACGACGAAAAGTAATCCTTGGTCGTAAAAGATAAAGCGGTTCTCTCAAGTATTATTTTATACTTTTTTCGGGCTTGGGAGACACAAATTTACGAAAAAGGTCAACCCTGGAGTCTTCTTAAGTTTTCTTCAGACTCTCTAAAATTGAAAAACGCCGGGTTTCTCCTATACTGGACTCGTTAAAATTTCACAGTAAAGGACCTGTTGAATTACAAACAGGAACGAACCACTCCTTCTTAGGGTTCGAATTTAAACTAAGTTGGACTCATTCGAACGATGAGCTTATAATCAAGCAAATGTTATCCTCCTCAAGCTTGTCAAAAATAAAGAGGTACTTGCCAGAAATGGTGGGGGAAAAGAGAGAAAATGAGCCTGTTTGTCATACTTTGTAACCGCTCTTGAACACGACACTTTTATTCACCTAGGTTGGGAAATCCTTTGCCTAACAGTTAATCAAACCACATTGAAAGTCTTCAGCCAGTTTCTGGGTATTAACTTTGGGTCAATTGTCACCAAACCATCTGTTGTGTCGTTATGTGTTCAAGAGGTCACTGCCAATAAGCCATTCATCTGCAAAATATCTGTCATCCATCTTGACCATCCCTGATTCAGTCCTTGCAACTAAATTTCTTCAACTTGATCTATGATTTCGTGTTGTGGGCTTGCCTGCGATGGATCGCTTTCTATCGACTTCAGCTCATTATCTAGAAAGATGATCTAGAAATCATCAGTACCTTGAAATCTGCATGCCTCAATGGAAGGTTTCTCGCCTTTGATGACAGTTTGCATCATTGACCTTCGATCAAAGGATTCCGTGACATGTTCGACATCAACACATTTATTCACATCTCATGGATTGTACTGGGTACTTTGAGAGCCATTGACATCACTGGTGGTTTCTCTCACACTTGTTAACAGTTTACATCATTGACTGGTAATCAAGTGGTTTCTACCATGTTCGACATCAACACATTCATTCGCATGGATAGAATCGTACTGTTTCAGGGAGTAGAAATGAAGACCCTGGATCTAGTTTCCACAATCCAGGTTGCAAGGAATTTTGTATTCATTATATAATGGACTATTCATAAACAAATGGCTGCGCCCATACTGTGTCCACATGAGTCTATACTTGTGATGTTTTACAAGATCATTCCTGTATCAGAGCAGTAGTTAGTTTTCTAAGTCAGTTTTGATCTGAGTATGGGAATGCCTACCTCAGCGATGATATTATCTCATATATATATCTTGCATTGAATGCTTTTACGGGTTCCAACCGGGCTCTCCACAAGATGATCCTCAAAATGATAAAGTACTTCACTCTTCCTAAATGATAAATGAAATCCTCATCTACTATAGATTTCACACTTTAGGGGGAAATCTGTTACACAAAAATATCATCACCATGATTATTTGCAGTCAGTATGGGTCTATCATCACTTGTACTGTCCTCCTAAGCAAGTCTCAGACCTCGGCTCTTCAAGTCAAGCTTTGAAAATAAGAGAAAGACATTAAAAATCAATGAAACTCTGGTTCCGCACTTTCTCTCACTGTTACCTATGGTCTCGCACCTTTTGTTTACAAAAACTGCGGATCTTCCCACTCTGTCCCTAAAGGTGTGGGTGCGGACCCCTGTGAAAGTCAAAAAGGCGCAAGTTTATTCTAAAAAACTCACTTTGGGTTAATTCTAGATGATTCTAGAAGGAATTTTGACGTGGATTTGTTGCTCTTAGGTGGTTCATGCATCCCAAAAGAGAAGGAGCTAATCCCTTGATGAGAGGAGCTATCCCTTTGAAGGAGGGCTTTATCCCTTTGAAGGAGGACCTAGTAACTTCCCTCCATTGCACTATAAATTCAGGCATTGGGCTGGTTGCTAAGGAGGTTAAAAGCTGAAGATTTTGAGGGTAAATGCTGGTGAAATTAAGACTTCCTAGTTGACCTTAAGAGGAGAGATCACATACCTTTTTGGCTTCATTGGGAAGTGAGTGAAACTTGTCAAAGTAGAGGAGACTTCTTGCTAGACCCTGGGAGGAGCTTGTACAGCGTTAAGGCACAGGTTGTAAAGTTCTTCTTCTTTTGAATTAATACAATCAAACTCATTTTTCTCAACAAGTATCTCATGTTATTTGTTTCATGAACTCCTTGACTTTCATGTTAAATATGTTTTATGATATTGGCTTTTCAGGTGCTATTTAATTTGTTTGCTTGTTTGTGTTTGCAAATTCGCGACAAAGGAGCTCATTTGGATTGAAGGAGCGAGGGCATCCACAAACTTGCGTGGGACCTGAGGTAGGCCCTAAAACACTTGTTTGCCTTTGTTTATAAAAGCATATTTAGAGAAAGATAGTGTCTGGTTGGTTTGCTTTTCATTAGGTCTTCTTTAGATTCTAGGAAGGTCTATCTTGTCCGCAAGATCAACTTATTCCGTGTGACATTCACTTTCCACATAATCACGGACTGATTCAGTACAGTGCGCCCCTTCTGTAGGATCCAATGGCACTATAACACTAAGTGACTTTATTTCAAATGACAATTTCCTCTTCTTCAGATTAATAGCGCCATTCATATCAATAGCCAGTCGATTCCCAGGAGCGCAGTGTAGGGATTACTGTCATTGACAGTTTATATAACTTCAAAGTTCACTACTGCACTCGCACCATCAACATCAACCGTTACTCCATCTAAGCATCCCATAGGGATGATTTTCTATTGATTCGCCATCTTGAGCTGAATTGGAGACCACTGAAGCACAAGTCTCCCCATCCTTTCCCATGTCTGTTTTGGTAGAACATTCGCATCTATTGGGATGGGGTTCGCTGGGTCAGTTTTGGGGTGAAAATAGCCCAAGTTTCGACATATTTGTGTAAATGATGTAAAGTCTCTGTGATTTGTGGATGTAGAGAATGTAAGTGGTTAGGAGTCAAAAGGGTTTTAGCCCATTGTGTATGTAAAGTTTGAATCAGTTTTGAGATCCACCCATGGTTTGCGAACCATGGAATTGTATGTAAAAGGCTATAAATAGGTGTGTCTTACAAATTCTAAGGCATGTCTATGGATAAGAATGGATGGAGTCTTAGAGTAATAGCATAGAGAAGTGGGTCAGATAGGAAATAAATGCTCTACAACTGAGTATGTAGAGACCTAAGTAGAGTCCGTAGCTGAGCATGCAAACCCCTGCAGTTGAGTGAGCAGGGTAGTTTTGAGTCTGTAAACCTGAACTGAAGATCAATAAAGAAGATTATTGAATAATTCATGTGTATATCTATTTATTTCTGTTTACTTTTGTTTATGATATATGATGTGGATGGATAATGTGTTTATGAAATATTGATCTAATGATGTGCGATTCACTTGAATAATTCTTAATAAATGTACACAATGCATGTTAAGTACTTTCGCAAAGATTGTGATGAATTTTGTTATGTTTTCTAACTACTTAAGTAGATATACGCGAGCTCTTATCTAGGGTTGTTTTCTGGTGTGCGTAAGTGGATGAATATATTGTTAAAGGTCCACAAAGATTGATCATGGACCTTCGCAAAGGTCTGAAGGTTGTTTTAATAGAATTATAGTACCAATCCCTAAGGGCTTATAGATCTGTGTGAAGGCAGGTCTAGGGCACTAAAATACATCACACTGACCTCTAGATGCAGAAACTTGGTTCCAACATCCCCCCATACTACTTCAGGTGAGATTTCAACCTACGCTAAGCAGGTTATTGCTGAAAGGGCCAATAGTCTAGGGTTTTGTTGGTTGGTGCAGCTAATTCTAAACTTGGGTCAGGAACCCCTAAGCTAACAAATGGTTCCATTGCCATAAACAGGATCTTCTTGAAGGATATGTGTGATGTCACATCACTGGAATCTGATCAAGAAAGCAATTGAAAAGTGATTGGATCGAAATATTCACGAATTCGCGGTGCAAGAGAACAAGAATTTGCGCCTAACAAAGGAGCAGTGGTTGGATAGGTATTTGTATACAGAGATACATGAAATTTTCTTCTGCATCTTCTCGATCGAATTGTACAAGTGGTTACCTAAGTTGGCAGATAGTCAAGGGAGGTAGAAGCTTAACTATTTAATAGTGTGGACTCTAGAACTGGTTCAACGATTAGAAGCCTCTAAAGATAAGATCATGTGCATTGTCGATCATTGGCTCGATCGAATTATAGGAGGATTTGTTACAGAATTCGTAGTTGATACCTCAGTTAGCTACAACGAAGTGAAGCGGAGATTTTTCAAGGGACCACGAGGTAAGTATTTAAGATCTTTTAATACCTCAATTAAAATGTTGTTATGTGAAGAACAGGTTATGCCATTGCCTTGATGTTTGGAGCTACGCGAAGTGGAAAATTCTTTAGAAATCGAGAAGATTCAGGGCTGGAGTATAGTCCCTTGATTGGACCTCCTATAAGTGATGATGAAGGGGTGGAAAGGACTTCATTACGGAGCGCTATTCATATAATCACTCGAGGGTTCGCTTGAATAAATCATCCATCCACTCCACCTCCACCTCCACCTCCACCACATACACCTTCTCCCACACCTCCACCACCACCACCTCAGAACACAATGAAGTTGTCGATTTTCAAGGGCATCAGGAGTGAGGATACAAAAAAAATTGGTTTGTTGTGGATGTTGTGTGGACCACACAGCAGATTACCGATGATAATATAAAAAAGGCACAATTGGTTACCACTCTGCAGGATTGCACACTGACTTGGTACATTAAGTATTGTTCTAATAATCCTCTAGCATCGCTAGAAGATACTAAGGATGCTTTGAACAAGGAGTTTAGCAAGCCTAAGTCTAACTTGCAATCTGTAGTCAACTTTAAGTAAATCACGATGAGGGTCAATGAGATGCCTTGGGTATTATATCAAAGGTTGAAATGTGTGATTTGAGAAGCAAACATACATCTCACATATTGTCAGCATCGCGAATGATTTATAGCTTTGATTCTACCCCACCCGAGAATTTCTCTGTCGCAACAGAAGATAGGAACTCACGCATAAGCCTTGGAAATTGCGATGAGACTGCATGCAATACCCATTCAGGATGTGACATTGGGAGTACAATAGATTCACTCACAATTGCAGAGACTCTGCTTGGAACTATAGAGCTTGAAGAAAGATAAGGAACTAAACCATAGGTGCACGCAGAAGTCTGGTGTCTGAAGTGCAAGAGCTAGGGCCATGATAAAGACCACTGCCCTATCTACGTGAATTATATTATAGGAGGGGGACCAATTCCCATAAATCCAGAAGCCCCGAGAGGGCTAAGCATTGGAGTTGCGATATGGTGTTCTATTTTTCAGGTTGCTGGAAAACACGCAACAAATAATTTTCATTTGCTTCAAAAATTTGTTTAGACACCCCAGTAGTTTTTCTGTGACTTCTGCAAAACGGTGGGCCGTGATGAGTGCCACTATCACAGCTATTAAATAATGATGAAAGGAAGGCCTACGTACTAGATGCAAGAAGAAGCTCGGCCTCCATTACAGGGCGCATGGGGAGCACGCGAAGGATATCAAGGATGAGGACGAGGCCGAGGAGGAGGAGGACCCAGTAGAGGCTCAGGATAGGTTATCTATTACAACTGTGGAACACCAGGGCACTATGCGTAGGAGTGTCAGAATCCGACACACCCATAACGTCAATATTGCAGCCAGTTTGATCACACTATAGAAGAATGCCCAATGTTGATAGCTAAGATGCAGGTGAAAAAGGTGCAACCTCAGCAACCTACACAGAACTTACAAATGATGAGAGCTGATCCCCATGAGGAGGATCAGAAAGTAAATATAGCACTGAGAAGCGGGATAAAAACTGGTACTGATAAAGGAAAACAGCTTGAAGAGGACAGATGGGTTCGCGAGGCCCCAAAAAAGGAAGTTGGTTTTGATTTGGTGCGTGCTAAGGAAAATTTTATGGAAGCTAAAAAAATCTTTGTTGAGGCCTCCACCTCAGGAAGCCAAGACAAAGTGCAAGAAACCAGCGTGCCTACAGAGGTTGATCCCTCTATTCTTACCACATTCTTGGAAACCTACATGAAACCTTTGTGCGATAGAAAAGTTATGAAAGGCCTACAGGAGATGATAAAAAAATGCGCCAACAAAGAAAACGCCCCTGATGGACACTACGTAGTTAGAAAAAGTGGAAAACATAAGGCAAGAATGGGGCACAAGATGAGGCTCACCACACAGATAGGAGATTATGAGATGGACCAAGTCATATTGGATCTGGGGTCTGACTCAAACGTTTTTCCAAAGAAAGCATGCAAAATAGTGGGGATACATGTTCTACAGTGTTCTCTGATCCAGCTCAAAATGGTGAACCAGTAGAAGATCATCCCTATGGGACGACTATATGGAGTAACAATTGATATAGAGGGTGTAAGCACTATGGATGACTTTGAGGTGATAGAGATTGTTGATGAAAATAATCCATACCCTACGCTCCTCAGAATTGATTGGGCCATTGACATTAACAAGGTCATCAAATTAAAGAAGAGGATGATGTCGTTTGGAAGAAAATTGCTTCAGGTTGTAGTGCCTTTAGACCCTACAAGAGGGGTGCGTTACACTGAACCATTCCACGATTATGAAGAAAGTTAAGATGAACTAGATCAGATCTATAAAATAATATCATAAGACCAAGATTGGATCAATCTAATGGCAGATGGGAGGATTGCATGGGACCGGGAGAGTTCCAGTAACTTTGATTTAGATGAAGAGTTGGAGCACTGGCAGAATCACTTGCATCAAGTATCGACACTGCACTGCAACATGATGACTAAATAATTACACTATGTTTCATTGGAGGTGAGGAATTTACCCTATTATTATGGTTTAACTTATGTGGATAAGTTTTTTGATGCATTTGAGTGAGAATTCCCTCAACATTGACGCTTCCAAGCATTAGATTTGGCACTGCGTGCTACACTCGCAAGGTGGTGGGGTATGCATAAGGATAACTTTGATGACTGGGGAGATTACAGAAGGATGATGAGGTTTCGATTTGGATTCCCTAACACTCGATTGATTGATAAATATGATGGGAGGGATGATCCGTGTGATCACCTAGCAAAATGGACTAAATCTTATGGAACGGAGCCACAGTTGGAGTGGGTACACCTATTTTTCCATACGTTGGATAAAATTACCATGAACTATTATCTAGAAATGGAGCTCTTCCATGGCACCACGGAGTGGGATATTTTGAGGGAAGGGTTCCTATTAACCTTCAGTTTTGAAGATGGCTTCACGAGCATCGATGAAGCCTTGCAAGAAATTAAGATAGCGATCTTCAGAACACCGCAAGAACCTCTGGAATGGGTCCAAATAGATTGGAGCTCCCAGTTGCACCATGCGTAGGAATGTTATAATGTGATAGCTGAAGAGGAGGATGAATATCTGAGAAATATTAACATTCCATATGATGAAGGACATCACAAATTCGGGGGGCCCGCAAATAGACAACCTAAACATCACCGCATCATTGAAAACAAAGAAAGTAAACATTAGGATTGAAGCAAAACTGAAGTTTTCAAAAATTGGAGATTATTTGGACGATGCCACTATGGATAAAGTTGTTGAGCTACTTTGCGAGTACCAGGATCTTTTCCCTACTAAGTTTTCAGACCTGAAGGGAATAATAGGTGACTTGGGCATCATGAAGATTACTCTGAATCTGGACATGAAGCCTACTAAGTAGAGGTCGTATCATCTTAATCCCAAATACAAGGAAATGTTTCGTCAGGAGTTGGATAAGATGTTGTAGGCGGGCATTTTAGAACCTTTGGAGGAATCTGATTGGGTGAGCCCAATGGTGGTTCAAGAGATGAAATAAGATGGTGAAATAAGGATTTGTGTAGATCTGCAGAAGCTTAACGATGCATGCATCCAAGATCCCTTCCCGATGCCATTTATGAATGAAGTATTAGCCAATGTTGGAGGGCGGGAGGCCTACTCATTCACTGATGTATTTTTTGGGTACCATCATATTAAGACCATGCCGAAGGATAGGAGCAAAACAACCTTCGCAATAGAATGGGATTGTTTCAATTATATTGTGATGCCATTTGGACTCAAGAATGTGCCTGTGATATTCTCTCGCGAAGTTATAGCAACGTTTAAGGAGTTCATCCATAAGTTCTTGGAAGTATACTTTAATGATTGGATGGTGTTCGGTTTAGTGAAGCACCATGTAGCAAGTCTGTGCCTAATGTTGGATACATGTCACAAATATCAAATCGCACTGAATTTGAAGAAATGTTTATTATGTGTTCCCTTTGGAATTTTGCTAGGTCATGTGGTATGCAAGCAAGGATTGATGGTTGACCCTACAAAGATTGTGGTAATAGTGAATTTGGAAGCCCCGAGGAGTGTTAAGCAGTTGCGCGCGACGCTGGGACATACTGGATATTACAAGAAGTTCATCAATGCTTATGACTAGATTACCGCACCCATGGAGAAGTTGCTGAAAAAGGATGCAACATTCTGTTGGGATGAAGAATGTCAGTGCAACCTAGATGTTTTGAAAGAAAAGATGGTCACCGCACTGATCTTGTTATTCCTAGATTGGAAGAAGGAATTTCATGTCAACATTGATGCCTCTTGCATTGCGTTGGGTGCAGTGTTAACACAGGCTAGTGAGGGAGAAATGGACCACCCTATGTCCTTCACGAGTAGGAATTATCGAAAGCAAGAAGAATTATTCAACGACTGAGCATGAAGGATTGGACATGATATACGCACTACAAAAGTTTAGGCACTATTTGTTAGGAGGGAATTTCAAGATGTACACAAATCATTCTGCCTTGAAATACTTGGTCAATAAGCATGTGTTGGGAGGGGGGAAGATCTCCCGATGGTTGCTGCTATTCTAGGAGTATGACTTTGAGTTCATTGTGAGGCTAGGGGGGTTAAATGCAGGACCTGATCATCTCTTGTGAATCGAAATAGGTGAAGAGCCTACTAATTTGGAGGAAGGGTTGCCATATGTGCAGCTCTTCATGGTGTGTGTAGCAGATAATCATTTTGTAGATGTTATCCACTTTTTGACTATGGGGATGGCACCGGAAGGGTATACAAATCAACAAAAGAAGGAACTAGTAGTGTGCGCGACAAACTTTTTAGTGATTGCGGGACATTTATATAAGATGGGTGCATATGAGATATTGCGAAGATATGTGCCAGATTTTGAGAGAAATAACATGCTTGTTGAAGCTCAAGGAGGGGATGTGGGAGGACATTATGCAGGAAGGGTGACTGCACAGAAGGTTTTGCGTGCAGGTTTATGGTGGCCTATGTTGCACAAAGATTCCAAAGTGTATTGTAGGTCACACGATGTCTGCCAAATAACTGGCAGACCATCGCGGAGAGATGAGCTGCCATTAAATCCTCAAGTATCTTTGCATCCATTGGAAAAATGGGCGATTGATTTTTTTGGGCCAATTCAGCCCCCAGGAAAGAAAACTGGTGCGTGCTATATCATCATTGCGATGAAATATTTAATTAGATGGGCAAAGGCATAGCCGATTAAGGATTGTGCAGGGGCTACAGTAGCAACGTTTTTATTTGATTTTGTGTTAACCATGTTTTTTTTGTCTAAAGGTGTTAATTAGTGATCGAGGTATGCATTTTTTAAATGAGACAATCAGCGCATTGACTGAGGAGTTCTATGTATATCACCAGAAAAGAATAATGTATCATCCATAGGCTAATGGAAAAGTTGAGGCCTTTAATAAGATTTTGGAGAATGCACTGATGTAGATTTGCAACACATAGAAAAATGAATGGGATGTGCATGTACCTGCAGTACTATGGGCATATAGGACTACTTGCAAGAAGCTGACAAGACAAACATAATTCAGGTTGGTCTATGGGGCAGAAGTCATAATGCCAATGGAGTATATTGTGCCTAGTCTGTGCATAAGATCTTTCACAAGTATGGCAGATCGCGAGGCCTTGGAGGAATGACACATGCAACTGAGGGAGCTTGAAGAGGACCGCTTCTTGGCAGGATTCCATTAGCAAGTACAGAAGGAGTCTGAAAAATCATGGCATGATCGACACATCAAGCTTTACACTTTCAAGGTAAACAATATGGTCTTGTTGTATTATGGAAAATTCACTAAGTTTTTGGGAAATTTTCATATGCATTGGCTGGGGCCATATACTATCAAAGAAATTACAGATGGAGGTGTAGTTCATCTCATGAAGTTGAATGGGGAACCTTTCCCAGGAAGGGGGAATGGAAGTTGTTTGAAGTTGTCTACAGGGGATGATGTGCAATGACTATATGGTGGCAGGACAGTCTTAGTGCTCCAAGAAGTTGCAAGGGAGCGCGACACTATAAACTACACTACCAGGGTCGAAGGACTACGCAGCAGGTGGGTTTCACGGAAGATGATGAAGATATAATATATGAAGTTGTGCGTGGGAAGCTGTGCCATGGAGGGGAGTACTGCGCAACACAGTAGAAAAGTGACCGTTGGGGTCACTGTTCATGACTTAACAGCCAAAAGATGGTTAAGAGGAGTGGGTTGGTGGCATTTAAGACCAAAATCTTTGAAGATCTGTTGCCAAGACAACATTAATTATCAAAATTTGTGGGGAACGATTGGATTCAAATTCAAAACCCACTATAAATTATGCATGTCAATCCAATAGAGAACACTTTGCACCCTTAGAGTTCTTGTTGAGCTTTGTTATTTTTCGCCAATGAACTGATCATATTAGGAGGATTTAGTTGTGAGTCCTACATTTGCTAAGCTATCAGAGTTCAATCACAAATTTATTCTCGAGAAAATTCTTGGACCAAACCCTACTGAAACTGTGAGCACTGGGGGAGATGTTGCCTCTCAGGGAGCCGCCCGGGAAGTGGTGAGTATGGAAGCTTCAGCTCCTATTCCTACGGCACCAAGGTCACCTAGGCCAAAGCCTACCCCTGCTAGAGAAATGTTGAAGCCGAAGAAGTATAAACAGAAAAATCTAATACTAGTGCACAAGTCTCCCTAGAAGCATTCTGTAGCACAGAAGCAAAAGAAGGACAAGCAGCCCGAGAAGGGAGTTGACCTGGAGGTGGAGGAAGGCCAGGGCATAGAAGACATAGGCACAGAAGACATATACATTGAGGGAGTGGAGCCCATCACAAAGCTACCTAACTATATCCCTCCACGCAAGGGGAAGGCGAAGGTCACAAAGGACCCAGATTTAGACAAATTTTCCATTTCTATGCCCCTACTGCCTGAGAAGGTTCCCTTTGAAGGTCTCTGGCTTGCGTAGATCCCACTATTGAAGATGGAAGATTAGGACCTTACAGATCATGCTAGGTTTCCTCACTTAGAAACAGATAACTATATGAAGTGTGTCTACTACACGAAGTCTAATGTTACCGCGCTAGAGACGGTGGAATGGATCTGCTTGTGGAGAATTCAGGATTACTGAATTTGTTGTGGGTGCCCCATTATCACTACACCCTTATCAACATAGTTTGTGTGCACCAACTACTCACTTTAGTGCACGATGGGTGCTTATGGATAGGTAGGCCTATCACCATCACTGACATGCTTATCCACAAAATCACACATCTACCACACGAGGGATTGAATCCAACCAAGGAGTTTGGCGGAAAGATAGGAGAAAAGGATCTGATAGAAAAAATGAAGAAATAATTTGACCTCGTGAAGAAGGCACGAGGATATTCAATCACCTTAATAAATGACCTTGTAGTGAAAATTTCCACACAGATCTTAGCGAGGAAGGTAATGAGAAAGTGCCACTTGGACAAAGCTCCAACACCCATGGTCTTCCTAGCTGCATAGTGCATAAAGGGCGTGCAGTTCAACTGGTCTAGGTACCTATGCTAGGAATTCGTCACGAATCGTCATGAGGCCCAGGATCAGATCAAATCATTCCATTACACTTGGTTTCTACTCTCTATTGTTTTGGTTACATGGGAGCTACTCATGGATAGCGAGTTTCCTTTGCTGGAAGAAGGATTACCGAAGGCAACATAGTTCACCTCCTTGTGGGCTACAAAGGACCCCGTGCGGATCACAGAAAAAAAATATTTTGGGTCCTGATGGAAGAAAGCCTCCACATGGCCATTAACCATCGCCCAAGGTTGTCCCTGACCTTGTACACACAGTTGTTAGCCTATGCAGCATTCAAGGCTGACTTCCACTGAGTATACATTCAAGTGCGAAAGGATCCACTACAAAAATGGCATGACTTGCCATATTTGGTCACAGAGATAGATGTGTTGGAGGTGATCACACGATGGCCAGTAGAGTGGCATGCCCCCTTAGACTTGAATGTTGGAACAAGTAAGGGCGTAGAAATTTCGACAGCACAGAAGAGAAGGGAAGTAGCTAAGCAGGCTGCATAGAACCTGGCCACACAAAGAAAGAAGGAATCTATAGAGAAGGCTCGAATGGAGAAAGAGTGTGCTGCCAAGGAGCAGGTAGAGCAGGAGGAGTGTGAATCTAAAAGAAGTGGCAAGTCCCCTTCGCAAGAGACCAAGGAGGAAGAATTTTCAGCGCAAGGTGATGGAGGAGATGAGGACAGAGCACCCTGTTTATTCTAAAACGATGCAGCGAGGGACAACAGGAAGGTTCCAAGAATAAACATAAATCAGATAAGTCGCAGGGTGATCCCATGGTGTTGACAGAGGGTGATATTGATGAGATCAAGGATAAAATAAGGGACACTATGACTGAAGTGCTGCAACAAATCAAGAAGTAATATATGTAGACACTAGGGAGCATCCAAAAGGATATATGCGACCTGGAGATCCAGGAAAATTAGATATAGGTGGGCATGGGTAAAGTGAGCATAGAATAGGCAAGCCTGGCACGTGGGATGAGTCAAGCAGTGTAATTGATAAGGACCTTAGACCTCAGGACTGTTGCATTACCATAAGGGTACCTTCCTGTAGAGTCAGTCGATGACCGCATCATATTAAGAACACTTAAGAACATCACGTTGAACATCGCAGCGCTCCCTAATGAGATTCTTCATGCACTACATGCATGGGTAATAGCAATGCGCTCTCAACCTCATCAGTGAATACATGGTGAGCAATGACCAGATGTTCACCGAGAAGGCACAAGCCTTACAAGAAAAGGAGATGTTGTATGCACAGAGATCCCAACTGGAGTCCGTAGTTATAGAGGCATGCAGAACAGTGCCTATGTTGCATATCCCTGAGGACACACAACTAGAAGAAAAGATTATAAAATTAGCTGTTGGGGTGTGTGAAGCAAAGGAAGAGTTTGGTCAAGTTCAATTTGAACTCAATATGAAAATAATGGAGCTGTAGTTAAAATTGCATCCCATGACTCTGCCTGAGGTCTAGGAGCAGTGTGGAGCCACCATTAGAGAAGGAATGACCACCTTGGATGCCGCAGTCCATGACTGTTCGGGATTATTATAGAAATCCATGGAATTGGTGAAAAATCTATAGGAGCATCCCAACCTGTAGACATTGAATACAGAGATCAGGGAGTTGTAGCAGTAGTATGATGAAATCCGAGCAACGTCACACTCCATTGCACCAGTGTAACACCTTGCAAAATTATAGGAGGGGAAGCATCTCCTAGAGTAGGTAGAGGTGGCACGGAAGAAGGAAGCCTTGCTAAAGGCTAGGTTACAACATTGGTTGGACGAAGCATATTAGATCATGACAACCATCCAGGATAAGCTTAAGGGCTTGCAGCAGATGCAGCAAGCAACGAGGCTAGCCGGTAGCCACGCAGAAGTCAAGCAGGTAGCCACGCAAAGTGTTGTCGAGGTTGCAGTAGTTCAGGAAAAGCTGGGGGGTCATCGTAGCAAGATCGCAGTGCCAGCTAAGTGACTCGAGGGCGAGTCACAATCCTTGTGTTGGGGGCTTGTTGGGATGGGGTCCCCTGGGTCAATTTTGGGGTTAAAATAACCCAAGTTTTGACATATTTGTGTAAATGATGTAAAGTATCCATGATTTGTGGATGCAGAACACGTAGATGGTTAGGAGTCAAAAGGGTTTTATCCCTTTGTGTATGTAAAGTTTGAGTCAGTTTTGAGATTCGCCCATGGTCCACGGACCATGGGATTGTATGTAAAAGGCTATAGATAGGTGTGTCTTAGAAAGTCTAAGGCATTTCTGTGGAGAAGAACAGATGGAGTCTTAGAGTGATAGCGCAGAGAAGTGGGTTGGATAGGAAAGAAAGGCTTTGTAGTTGAGTACGTAGAGGCCTAGGTAGAGTCTGCAACTGAGTGCACGAACCCCTACAGCTGAGTAGACAGGGTAGTTTTGAGTCTGTAAACCTGAACTGAAGATCAATAAAGAAGATTATTGAAGAATTCCTTTGTACATTTGTTTATTTTTGTTTACTTATTTTTACGATATATGATGTGGATGGATAATGTGTTTATGAAATATTGATCTAATGATGCATGATTCACTTGAATAAGTCTTAATAAATGTACGCAATGCATGTTAAGTACTTTCGCGAAATTGTGATGAATTTTGTTATGTTTTCTAACTACTTAATTAGATCTGCGTGAGATATAATCTAGGATTATTTTCTGGTGCGTGTAAGTGGATGAATAGACTGTTAAGGGTTCGCAAAGGCTGATCGTTGACCTCCATGAAGGTTTGAAGGCTATTTTAACAGAGTTGTAGTACCGAGCCCTAAGGGTTTATAGATCTGCACGAAGGTAGATATAGGGTGCTAAAAGACATCACACTAACCTTTGGATGCAGAAACTTGGATCCACCATCCCCCCATACTTCCTCGGGTGAGACTACAACCTGTGCTAGGTAGGTTGTTTCTGAAAGGGCCAGTAGTGTAGGGTTTTTTTGGTTGGCGCAACTAACTCTGAACTTGGGTCAGGACCCCCTAAGCCAACATTATTGGACCCCAAATCCAAAATGACCTGGTCCATTTCATAATCACCTATCTACAGTGTTAGTTGCATCTCTTGCCCTATGCGTGCCTTATGCTTATCTATTTTTCTAACCACGCACTGCTCCAAAGGAGTCTTTTCCTTATTGGTGCACTTGTCTATTAGGTCCTGCAATCCTTCCATACCCTTCTTGTCACGTAGTAACTTTATGTCAGTCTCAAAAAAGGTAGTGAGTATGCAAGGATTAACCTCTGAAGGCACATTGGTTTCTTGCATCTTTTCCTAGCTTTCTGAGGTGGAGACCTCACCGAAGCTCTTCTTGTTTTCCATGAATGTTTCCTTAGCACAATTAGGATGAAAGTCGGCTTCCTTCTCTAGAGCTTTGTGGACCCATCCCTCTTCTTCAAGCTACTTACCTTTATCAGTGCCAGTCATCATACCACTTTTTAGCACAATATTAATGCTTTGATCCTCCTCGTGGGGTTCATCCCTCATCATTTGTGAATTCTGCGTAGGTTATTGAGGCTGTGATTTCTTCTCTTGCATATTAGCTATTAACATCGGGAATTCTTCTATAGCATGGTTGAACTATCTGCAGTATTGACACGATGGATGTGTAGGATTTAGGAACTCTCACGCAAAGTGCCTCGGCTATTCATAGTTGTAGCAGATATTTTGAACGCGAACACTACCAAGTCGTCCTCCTCAACCTCACCCTCGACCTTAAAAACCTCCACACACTCCTCTTGTGCCTTGAGATGGATGGCCGAGTTTCTACTTGCATATGGTAAGTATGAGTTCTTTCCATCATCAACTCATAGATTTGACAATGGTGCTCATTGTGGCCCATAGATTTGTAGAAATTACAGAACAACTACTGAGGTGTTTGAACAAACTTCTGAAGAAAGTGGCAGTTATCTGTCACATGTTTCCCAGTAACTTGTCAAATGGAGCACCATAGTGCAGTTCTTGTGCTTGGCTCTGCTAGGGCTTCTGGCTTTAGGGGAATTCGCCCCCCCCCCCCCCCCAATAATATAATTTGCGTACACAAGACAATGATCTTTATCATGCCTGTAGCCCTTGCACTTCAAGCACCAAACTTCTGCGCACACTTTTGGCTTAGGGTCCTTGTCTTTCTTCAAACTCTGTAATTTTAGATGAAGGCTCGCTAACTGTGAGTGGATATGTTTTACCCCTAGGTTCGTATCCTGGATAAATGATGCATGCAGCCTCATTACAATCTTGAAAGATTCTACCTGTGTTACTATTTTCTGCTGTGATAGGAAAATTCTTAAATGGGTTAAAAGTGATGCGATAAACTAGTTGTGATGCTGGCTATCTGAGAATTGAATGTTAGCCTGTCTAATCTAGCACTTCAACCTCTAGTCAAAGTCCCAAGGTGTCTCCTCAACCTTCATCATGATCTCTTTAAATTCAATCACTGAATGCACCACAGATTTATGCTCACTAAACTCTTTGTTCAAAGTTTTCTAAGTTTCTACTAGTGATGCATGAGGATTTCTAGCACAATATTTAGTGTACCAAGTTATTGTGCGATCATGCAAGGCGGTAACCAACTACGCTTTCTTTATATTATCATCGATGATTTTTTTCGATGTCCATACAATGTTTGCAATAAACCAAAATGGTTCTGGATCTTCACTTCTTGTGCCCTTGAAAAATCGGCATCTTCATTGTGTTCACCATGTTGAATGGTGGTGGTGGTGGAGGTGTAGGTGAAGGTGTATGCGGTGGGGGTGGGGGTGGAGGTGGAGTGGATGGATGATGTTTTCTAGGAATACCCTATGTTATTATGTGAATAACACTTCGCAATGTAGTTTGCACTGCCCATTCGTCGTCACTTGAAGGAGGTCCAATCAATGGGCTATACTCTGGTCTTGATTCTTCATGATTTCTAAAGAATCTTCCACTTTGCGTAGCTACGAACATCAAGGTAATGGAATTACCTTCTTTTCACATAATATCATTTTAATTCAAGTATTCAATAACCTTAAATACTTACCTTGCGGTCTCTTGAAGAATCTTTTCTCCTCTTTGTTATAACTGATTGAGGTATCAACTACAAATTTCATAACAAATCCTCCTAGAATTCAATCAAGCAAATGATTGATGGCCTGCACGATCTTGTTGTCAGGGGCTTCTAGTCATCCCACCAATTCTGGAGTCCACACTATGGGACTATCGAGCTTCCACCTTCCTTGATTGTCTATCATCTTAGCTAACCACTCATATAGTTCAATTGGAAAAGTGCAGAAGAACTTGTCATGTACCTCTATATACAGATATCTATTCAACCAATCCTCCTTCGACAGGCACGGATTCCTATTTTCTTGAGTGTGAACTCATGAATCTTCTGATCTAGCCACTTGTCAATCTCTTTCTAAGTCAGATTCCAATGATGCGACATTACACATCTCTTTAAGTAGATCCTAGTCCTGGCAACAGAACCATTTGTTGGCTTAGGGTGTCCTCACCCAGGTTCAGAGTTAGTTACACCAACCAACAAAACCCTAGACTACTAGCCCTTTAGACAAAAACCCGTGTAGTGCATGCTGCAATCTCACCTGAAGCAGTATTGGGGATGCAAGACCCAAGTTTCTCCATCCAAAGACTAGTTTAATATCTTCGAGCATGGATCTGCCTCTGCATAGATTGATATAATTCTAGGGCACGTTACTGTAAATTAGTTAAAGTGACCTTTAGACCTTTTCAAAGGTCCATGATCAATCCTTGTGGACCTTAAACAATAAATTTACCTACTTACGTGCATCAAAAAGTAATCCTGGATTGGAGTTTGTGTAGATCTACTTCATTCGCCAGAAAACATAAGAGAAGTAATCTGAAACTTCATGAAAGTGGCTAAGCATTCATTTCATACATTATTAAGATAGATTCAATAAATTCGTGTAGCATTCAATCATTATTTCATAAAACATGTCATTCATCTGTAGCATATAACATAAACATATACAAACAAAAATACTCAGTAATTCTTTGGAAAACTGTCTTTATTGATATTCAATTCACTGATTACAAACTCTTCTTACCCTGTGCACACAACTGCAGGGGTCTGCACACTCAACTGCAAACTCTACCCAAGCCTCCTACGCACTCAGTTACAGGAGCCTTTCCTTCTCTATCTAAGAATAGGAAGCAGAGCCTTCTTTCCTTAGTTCTTTCCTAAGACAACAAAACTCTTCAATGTACCCAATTTTCTATCAAAACTTACTTCTAAGATTCGCTAAGACTCAACTATTTATAGACTTTTGAATATAATGTCATGGTTCGCAGACCATGGGTGGATCTCAAAACTGACTCAATACTTTACCCAAAATAGGGGGCTAAGACCATTTGACTCTAATTCATCTATGTGCTCCGCTTCCACATATCTTAGAGACTTTAAATCTTTTACAAAACTCTATACAAAATTTGGGTTAACTAACCCCAATCTGACCCATGGGACCCCATCCCAAGAATGCATAATTCACAAATATCTCCAAATTATAACTGAGAAATATTTTCTTTACCCATCATATTGAGAATATCAATCCACTCATCCCTAATAGATTTGAATAAGGTATCTTTCAAAGTTTCTTCATCTAGATTGTGCATTTTAGACCTTTTAACATTATAAGAAACTCTTTCAATGAAGTCTTCAATATTTTCATCTTATTTTTGCATCATTTTGAAGACTTCATCTTTAAGATTATGAGGCATACAATAATCCTTGTATTTCTCTAAGAATGTAGTTTTCATTTGTTCCCATGTTCTTATAGTATGTATTCCTAAGCCTATAAACCATTTTAATGTTGCATCCTTAAGAGTGGTTGGAAATAATTTCAACTTTTGAGTACCAAGGAGGTAGTCATAGGATCTACACAAGACTTCAAATTCAAAGATAAATGTTTCAAGATCCTCATTCTTTAATCCATGAAAATTAGGAAGGATGGAGGGTGAGATATTTTTCATTGTAGCTATGGTATCTTCATCGAGGATGGAAAATCCAAAAGGTTCTGGATCTCCTCTACCTCCTCCTCTTCCTCTACCTCCACCTCCTCTATTTCCTCATCTTCCACCTCCAATCCTAGGTTGTTCACCATTCACATTATGTACTTCTCCTTCCCCTTCTCCTGCCATTGTAGATTCCTTGGAATAAATCTAAGGTTCCAAAATTGGTTTTTCTAGCTCCTCTTCTAGCTCCATGGGTTCCTCTATCAATGGAATGTTAAAATAGGTTTCTTCTTCTTCCTCTTCACTAGGTATTTCTAGTTCTTGTCCTTAAATGTGTTCTCTAGTTGAAGATTGAAAAATTACTCCTTTTTTTGGGGATGTAGGATCCTCTTCTTCTATTATGTCTTTTATTGATTAAGTTGGTGTATCCCTAGGTTGGATTTCAGATCTAAGTACCTCAAGAAGTTTTTTGACTTCCCACAATGAATGGAATATGACTTTGGGTGGATGGTGTGGCACTACGAGGTCATGGTGGGGTGAGTGATGATTTTGGAATCAAACTTCTACCTCTACCTATAAATCTACCTCTATAATCTCTTTCCCTATGCATACCATTTTTATTATTTCATTTTAGTTTTTAATGAAAAGAAAAAGAAAGAGACTCCTATATACACTTCCTCGACAATGACACAAAAATTCTTGGTAATTTAATTGATGTTAAATGACTTACATGAATTATCAACTAGGGCTAGTAAACTGATGAAATGCATGTTCATTGTATGTGCTAGAAGTATTTTTCACTCATTCAATTCCTAAGTTAATTTGAGTTATCGAAATGCACATATTCTTTTATAGTGATGTAACTTATACAAAATGAACTCAATTCTACTTTATTTTCTTGAATAATGATCACACTCACTGGCTTTAAAATAAAATCACTCTTGCTCTTAAAAGCATACTTGCTTAAATGAAAAATCATTCTTGAAAACTATAACTGCTTAAAAATAAATCACTCTCAAAACCACACGGGCTTAAATATAAACCTCTCTTGCTTGAATATAAATAATTCTCAAAACCACACTTTCCTAAATGTAAATCACCCTTGTACTCTAATCAAAACACTCTACAATAAAATCACACTTACCAATGTATCTCTTCTAACTTAAAGAAGGATTGATTCTGTAATTGAAAGTCACTACAATGTAAAGCTTATACTTATACTGCTATGTTAGTTTATAATCTATCCATGTGCATTTGAAATCCCTCTTCACCTGAAAAATAAAATGATTAGCAGAAACAATATCAAACTTGTATCTAAGAATCAAAACTCAATTACTCAAATTAATTGATAGAAATCTATAAGAAATATAAACTGAAATACTAACTGTTAATGAACGAAGACATTAATATCTCGAGGGGTGGCTCCTATGAGAAGAAGTTAGCACTATCAAGCTTTCACAAGTTAATTATCCACGCATTGAGATCGCACACTAGAATGGAATCAAAAAAAGTTTTTATATATCAAAACAAAGTTCTTGCAAATAAAATTCAAGTCTCCTTTAACTATGCCGAAAGGCATATTTATAAAACCCTTATGCACTAAATGTTTTTAGAGATTTACACCTATGCTAATTGATATTGGCTATAATTAACTAAAGAGATATGATATCATAATCTTGCTCATGATTTTCTATCAACACAACAAATCAAGAGGTGCAAAATCTACATCTCACTCGCTTGATTCACCTTCCATGATGGTTGACGTATCCTTCTACTGAAATGATAGAGTGCCTTCTTCATCGATACGGCTTCTACAAATAGGAACAAATCATTTTCCCATCTAATTGTCAACTATCCATGTGCCCTATTTCTTAGCTGAGGCTTTGAAACTTATCAAAACTTGGACTTAGCTACAGAAACATTTGTCGACTGCAGTCGGTAGTTTAAGTAGATATTATGTTAAATAATAAAGAAAAATGATTTATGAAACATAAGATGATTATGTACCTACTATGCTTTCAACCTTGTAAATTGATATCCAAATTGTAGTTATGAAGGTTAAAAAGGAAGGATTTTAGTGAAAAAGGATTGTCAAAAAGAAGCAATTCTGGTGTTCAACAACTTTTACAGGGGTAGGCTTGAAATATGGCCATCATAGCTACTTCTTACGTGATGTCTATTCTATATTTTGTGAGATACAACAAGATTCCTATCATCGATCTGTAGACATATGATTTACTGGAGGTGTCTCATCTTCTTTGCATACCTTACAACCTGTAACCATGGGGGTGTTAACTAACTTGCAATATTCTAGTACAAATTTCTTTAGAGTTTCTCACAAGTATTTGGATTGGGAGATGAAGACCCCATCCTTTGATTGCGAAATTTGCAATCCTGGGAAAATGGATAGTTCTCCTATCATAGACATATCAAAAAAAAATTTCATGTCATTTACAAATTGATGTCCCAACCACTCCAGATCACTGCCAAAGATTATGTAATATACATGCACTAACACATTAATAGGTGTCCATATTCAAATTTTATATACATATTTCTATCTAAAATGCCCCACTTAAATCATTTTTGTTAAAGGTATCTATCCAATATGGCATACCATGATTTGGGGGACTGTTTGAGTCCATATAAGACCTACTTTAATTTTCACACTAACCCTTCATTCTCTGTGATCATGACCCCTATGGTTTCTCAATATATACTTCTTCATCAAGATATCCATAACGAAAGGCTAACTTCAAATCCATCTGATACACCTTGATGTTTTTTTTATTGGAGAAAGCAAGAAACATTCTGATAGCTTCTAATCTTTCTACAGGTGCAAAGGTTTCTTCAAAATATATTCCCTCTATTTGAGCATATCCTTGGAGACCAAGCAAGCCTTGTTCCTAATCACTTGACCTTACTCATTTATCTTATTTTTGAAGACCCATTTGGTTCCTATGACATTTTTATCTTTGGGTCTTGAAACAAGCTCCAAAGTGTCATTATTCTCGATTTGATCCAGTTCTTCATTCATTGTCTTTACCCATGACTTATCCTGACTTGCTTGAGAGAGATTCTTGGGCTCAATTTGAGATAATAGAGCAAGGTTTGTGCAAATTTGGATTCCAATGAATCTCCTTCTTATTTAAACACAAAGTCTGATCACCAATAATTTAGCTTTCTGGATGTTGTTTCTGTACATACCTTGAGGGATATTTGGACCTTCGTGTTGTACTTATTTCTCCATCTTCATCATCTGCCTCTATTTCTTATTAATCTAAGAATCTAGTGGTTGAAATTTCTTCTCCATATGAGTTCATGTTTCCTTTTAAAGACTTGGATTGTGGTATTATTTCATCCATTACTATATCAATGCAATCCTAAAATATCTTTGTCCTTTTGTTGTAGTATTTATATCCTTTACTTCAAGTTGGGTACTTGAGAAATATCCCTTCATCATCATGAGAGTCAAACCTTCCAATATTTTTTACCATTTAGTTTGATAAAGCATTTTCTCCCAAACACCTTGTAGTGTTTCATTGATGTAGGTCTCCCCTTCCATAACTCATAGGTATTCCTATCACTGTTAGGTTTGAGTTGTGTTTTGTTTGCTAGGTACAATGTTTCTTGTGTTGCTTCTCCGAGAAAGGTGTGAGGTACATCTGCTTCATCCATAATAGCCCTGACCATCTCATGAATTATTCTATTCTCTCTCTTTACTACTCCATTTTTTTGTGGATTTTTGGCCACAAAATATTTCCTCCTTATGTCATGCTCTTCATATTATTCTTCAAACTTGCAAAAAATCCTATAGATTCACAAGTTGATGCAATATACTAAAGCAAAGGACAAGAATATACTTCTACTTTCAACCAACAGAAGCCAACAGATCAATGAAAACAATATGAACAAGAAGAATATCAATCAATGGCACATAACACAAGATGTATCTGGGGAAAGCCATTGCTGAAAACCCCACAATTTTTATTTCATATATCATAAATATGTGTGAATATACAAAGCTTGTTCTCACTATAACAATTCCGCACAAGTATCCTCAACTCTCTCATCTCACAAGCTAATGCTTGGCCAATGCTTAGCCAATTTTGTAGCTCTCCAGGCTGCTAATATCTGGCATCATTCCTAGGATGAATAGCTCATATTTAAAGGGAATTCATGCTTCCAAAATTGTGCAATCCAAACATAAGATAAATCTCTGATGCATGCATGATATTTACACTCTAGTAAATAATACCACTAATAGTACATTGTCCCTGCACTCTAGTCTCAACTGAATCTTTCTTTGAACTGACATGCATGAGTTTCTCCTGAGGGAATCTTCAGTTAACTAGAGTAGAACTAGTGGATGCATTAGTGCACCAACTGACTGTTAGTCCTCTATTAGTTCCAAAAACAATTTAGAACTAATATAATTGAACTTAACTCAGTAAATTGAGTGATACAATTTCCAACTCAATTTAAACTCATACTACACCCCTAAAACTTAGGGAGAAAATATACATGACTATAGAAATACTTCCAACTCGAAATTCCTAAGCTAATTAATTTAATTAAACTTGATTAACTATTTACAAGTTGTTATGAAATAGAAGTCGATTTTAATTCTCGATTTAATTCAAGGACAAATTAAACTGGAATTTCGTGTTGCCGTTTCTCAACACTCCCCCTCAACAAGAAAGGGATTATCAACTACCCTAATCCTCTCTTTGTGAAATTCGAACTTACATCTTGACAATTCCTTTGTCAAAATGTCAACATTTTTCTCCTCCATGGGAATGTACTCTAACGACATAATTCACCTCAATACACAACCACTGAGATGATGATATCAGATATCAATGTGCATGGACCTATCATGAAAAACAGGATTTTCAGAGAGATTGATACAACTCTGATTATCGCAGTAAATCACTGTCGGATCCATCTACTGACCAAACAAACCAACCATGATCTTCCTCATCTAGATGGCCTCACATGTTTCATAACTTGCGGCCATGTACTCTACCTCTTTTGAACTGAGTGCAACCAATCTTTGTTTCCTGTTGTACCAAGAAACTATTGCTAACCCAATACTAAAGATCCCTCCTGATGTTCTCTTCCGGTCGAATGGATTCCCTGCAAAAGTTGCATTGGTGAAGCCTTGAAGATTCACTCCCCCTATTTTCCTGTACCATAATCCAAGAAGTGCCCTTGAGGTATCCCAACACATGCTTTTCTACCATCCCATATAGCTTGGTAGTCCTAACCATTGCTTGACTAAGATGGTTAACTGCATAGCACAAATCTGGTCATGTATTTACCAAGTACATGAGTGAACCCACAAGCTGCCTTTAAACAATAGCTTCCACTACTTCCCCTGAAGTAGCATCCTCCTTCCTCTAGTTACATACTAGAGGAGTCTCCATGGGTTTTCTACTCTCCATGTAGAATCTCCTGAGTATCTCATTGGCATACTTTCCCTGAGACACAAAAAACTCCCCATCTCCCTTCCATACCACCATGCAAAGAAAGTAGTGCACGAGCCCCATGTCCTTCATCTCAAAATATCTTGCAAGGTCTCCCTTGCAAGACTTGATCAACTAATCATCACTAGTCAGTATGAGATCATCAACATAAAGTATAACGATCAAAAACTTACCTTGCACCACTATGTGTTATAGGTTTACATCTGCTTTACTCTTTGTGAAGCCCAACCTAATGAAGTACCTATCTATCCTGGCATACCAAGCATAAGGTGCTTGCTTCAATCCATACAATGCTCTCTTGATCCAACACACATGTGACTCACGGTCAAAGGTCTTAAAACCTTTAGCCTACTCTATGTACATCTCTTCCTCAATCATGTCATTAACGAAGTTTGTATTCACATCTATCTAATGTATCTTCCAACCCATTTGTGTTGATAGTGCCAATAGATCTGATTGATGAGTACCTTGCAACATGAGAAAATGTCTCATCATAGTCAATCCCTTCTACCTATGAAAAGCCATGGGCCATAAATCTAGCCTTATCCTTCTCCAGTCTACCTTCTGCAACTTGCTTTACCTTGTAAAGCCAACGTGATCTAACCGCTGACTTGTCCTCTGATCTTAGGACCACATCCCAAACACTGTTATGAACTATGGAGTCATACTCCTCCACCATGGCATCAACCCAAACTGGCTGCTGCACTGCTTACTTAAAGGAATATGGATCTATCACAACACATTTGCCCATAAGAGCCATGTATCTAGTGTACCTCTTAGGTTACCTCCTTTGCCTACGCTGAGAAGTGGGTTCTCCCACATTCTCCCATGCATCATCCATTAATCTATTAGCCTCTCTCAAGCGCTTTCTTCCCTCTTTGGAATACTCTACTTGAGTGGATGTCTCCACCCCTGGATCCTCTACATTTGGCTTCTCCACATCAATCTGAGGCTCCTCAACCTTAGGATCTAAATGCTCCTCATTCGAATGTAGCTCAAGCTCCCTCTCAAGGGAAAATCGCATGGCCTTCTCCTCATTGAACCTGACATCCCTACGAACCACTGTGATCCTGTTGGTCTGCAAGTAAACCTGATAATTGTGAGGTGTATCAATGTACCTCACAAATATCCCCAACTCTATTGTCGACTTGAGCTTCTTCTCTGCATCGTTGGTCACATGGAAATATACCAATGACCCAAAAATCTTGAAGTGAGAAACATCTTCCCTCTTACTGGAATAAGCCTCCTTTGGTGTCTTCATCTCAAGTATCCGATGTGGGGTACGGTTATGGACATAAACCATTGTGTTTCATTCCTCAGCCAACAATAGTAGTGGTAAGCTATAATCATGCAACATCACCCTTGCTACCCCTACTATGTTTCTATTCTTCCTCTCGAGCACCCCATTCTGCTGAGGGTTATGGGGTGTTGTTAACTCCTGTTTAATCGCTTCCATTGCAGAGAAGTTCTTAAAATAGTTTGAGACATACTCACCACCATTATCACTCTGTAGAGCTTTAACCTTCTTGCCCGACTATTTCTTGACCAATGCTTTAAACTCATGAAACTTTATGAAAGTTTGATCCTTTTTCTGCATGAAAAATATCCAGCATTTACGAGAATAGTCATCAACAAATATAACATAATACATGTGTTTGGATTTGGATGTTGTCGAGAATGGTCCACACACATCTGAATGGAATCACTCTAGAATAGCCTCTTCTCGACTGTCTCTATCGTGAAAGGAAGACTTGGTGTATTTTCCCAAATTACACCCCTTTCATGTATCAACTTGCTCAAGTGTACCTTTGGGAAGACAAGTAGAGATCTGTTGCAATATCTTCAAAGCCCCATGATGCAAGTGGCCCAATCGTGTATGCCACAACTCACCAATGTCTCGGATCTGCACCCTTTCTACTTTTGTGCTCAAAGCATCACACTCCTCTACCTCTAGCATATAGATATTCTTCACCCAAATCCCAATATTATTTACTTGACCACTGCCTATGTGTCGAAGGTACACCTTTCCTTTCGAGAAGATCACATCATAGCCTCTATCCTCAAGCATGGAAACATATACCAAGTTCTTCTTTAGCCAGGTCACATACATAACATTCGTCAAGGTGAGTGGAGTCCCATGCTCCCTCTAAAAAGTAATTGTGCCCAATCCAGTAACACTATACTTCCCATCATCACACATCTCGATATGTATTTGGAGATCTTTCTCCTCCAGGTCACTGAATAACTCTTTGTCACCAGTCATGTGGCATGAAGCTCCACTGTCTAAGTACAATACACTTCCCATAATTGATGACACCATGCATGCAATAAGGGAAAATTCCAATTCGAATTGAGAGGCCAAAGCCTCATCTGCCGCTCCTCCTGAGGACTTCTTCTTGGACATCTTGAGTGGACAATTTATAGAAAAATGGCCTAGATCATGACAATGAAAGCGCTTAACTTTTTTCATGTATTTATTCTTACCTCCATGATAAGAATATTATTTGGAATGGGAAGATTTCTCTTTCCCCTTATTCACCTTAATCACTAAGGCACAGTTCTCTTCATCATCAATCTTTGATGAAGATATATCCGTGGTGTTCCTCCTAATATCCTCCTACATTAAATCTAACCACAGTGATTCCCAATCTGCCAGCTTTTCCTAACCATTGACAGAGTCCTGATAATTATTCCAAATCTTTGGGAGTCCTAGAAGGGCAAGACTCACGATATCATCCTCGGCAACCATGATTCCAACACTTCCAAGTTCATCATGACATTTAGTGAACTTGGTTAAGTATTTTGGCATAGTCTCGCCTTTCTCCATTTTGATTTTTTGAGGTTTGTCCTTCAGTGCCAATTTCCTTTGGTCACTGTTGTTTTGATACAAGTCCATCAATTCTTTCCACATAGCATACAGAGTTTCCTTACCATGGAGACTTGAGACAATGTGGTCTTGAACTCCCTCAAGAAGTATTTGCCTCACCTTCTCCACACACTTCTTCCATTCAGCCAAATTTTGTGGATCCGATGTTGTTGGCTTAGGAATTTCTTGATCAACAAATTCCTTCAAGCCAATATCCTTTAGCACAACCTCCATTCTGTCCCTCCAAGCTATAAAATTTGAGTTTCCTTCCAAGGAATACTCGAGCTGTAAATTGTAGAATGCCATCTACCGATCTTTAAGTATGTATTGCAAATTCGAATTTCTCCTGTAACACTAAACTCAAAACTTCGAAATCTCCTCTAGTATATTGAATTCAGCTCCAATACCATGTAGAAAATCCTATAGATTCACAAGCTCATGCAATGTACTAAAGCACAAGACAAGAATCTACTTCTCCTTTCAACCAACGGAAGCCAATATATCGATGAAAACAATATGAACAAGAAGAAGATAAATCAATGGCACATAACACAAGATGTATCTAGGGAAATCCACTGCTCAAAACCCTGCTATGTGTATTTCATATATCATAAATATGAGTGTAGATACAAAGCCTATTCTCATTAGAACAATTCTGCACAAGTATGTTCAAATCTCTCAGCTCATAGGCTAGCTCTTGGCCAACAATTAGCCATTTCTGCAACTCTCCAATCTCCTAATCTCTTGCATAATTCTTAGGATGAATAGCCTATATTGAAAAGGAATTTAGGCATCCAAAACTGTGCAATCCAAACATAGGATCAATCTCTAATGCATGCATGATATTTACACTCTAGTAAATAATACCACTAATAGTACACTATCCATGCACTCTAGTCTCAACTACGTCTTTCTCTAAACTGACATGCATGAGCTTCTCATGAGGTAATTTTAGGTTAACTAGAGTAGCACTAGTGGATGCATTAGTGCACCAACTGACTGTTAGTCCTCTATTAGTTCCAAAAACAATTTAGAACTAATTTAACTGAACTTAACTCAGTAAATGAAGTGATCTAATTTCCAACTCCATTTAAATGCATACTACACCCCTAAAACTTAGGAAGAAAATATACATGACTACAGAAATACTTCCAACTCAAAATTCGTAAGCTAATTAAGTTAATTAAACTTAATTAACTATTTACAAGTTGTTATGAGAATAGAATTCGATTTTAATTCTCAGTTTAATTCAAGGAGAAGTTAAACTGGAATTTATTGTTTCCATTTCTCAACAAAACTCTCTTGAATTGTATTCTCCCCCTCAGACTGATCTTAAGCATTTGATATTTATATATTTCTCATTTTCTACCTAAGCTTTAAATGTATTAAAACATTTAAGAGCTTTTGATTTTTCTTTTAATAACATTATCCATGTGGCTCTAGTTAAGTCATCAATAAGCAACTTAGAATATTTTTCTCCTCTTGAGATTTTTGTCCTAGTTGGCCATATATATCAATGTGAATTAGCTCTAGAGGTTTAGTTGATGAGAACTCCTTTGTCTTGAAACAAGTCCCAGTCTTCTTACCAAATTAAAAATACTTGCAGATTGAATTATCAAGCCTTGACAATCTTTCCAATCCTCTTATAACTCATATCTTGCTGACTTTTATTAGACTGTTGAAATTCATATGAATAAGTCTCCTATGCCACAACCAAGTTTGATCTTCCTTTCTCAAGTAGTAGCTTACTCTAGAGTCATCAAACACATATACATTATTATGAGTTCTGACTGCCTTTAACACTAGCTAATTTCCATTCTCTTAATTTCAGATCTCACATTTTTTGGATCAAAATGTCACATTATAGCCATTATCACACATTTTTCTCACACTAAAAAAGTTCTGATTAAGACCCTCTACAAACAATACATTTTTAGCTTTAGTCTCTTCACCAATACTCTCTATGCCCTTACCCTTAATTTTTGTTAGAGCATTATTTCTGAATTGGACATTGTTCCCTCTATCCTTTTATTTTAGAGGCATGAATTTACTTTTATCCCTAGTCATAAACTTGGACCAACCACTATCCACATACCATATGTTTACTTGATCATCTGCTAACAGAGCAAGCCCACATTCCATGTTCTTTCTAGACTTACGTTTCCAATTATTCTTATCCTTTGGAAAGGCTAGCTACCAAGCATTCTAGGATTGAGATTAATACTCAAAATTTATTTTTCATTCACTCGCCTTATGTCGAAAATTACTATATTTGAAGCATTCAACATCATCCATCAAGGGAGAGAAATGATTCCTATTTCTGGGAGGAGAGTTTTGGGATCCAAATTTCTGATACTTACTATATATGGAAGTTTCATCTCTTTCAACTTTGAATCTTCTACAATCAATAGCTTTATGTCCAAAGATATGACATTTATAACAATGACTATAAAATACAATAGACTATTTGAAGTTGGAAATTTCATGAGTTTGTTCATGAAGGTACCTTTTTTGTCTTGTTGATTGATTCATTCTCCTTTGGTATGAATCCTTTGAGAATTTGGAATTATTGTTCCAGTGATGGGTTCCTCACTTGCTTGCTAACTTTTTATATTCCTTGATTCCTTCTTGAAGCACCTTTGCATACCTCTGAGCTTCCTAAAATCCTATGTGTCTGAAGTTCATATTTCTCATAGAATACTCCTATGATCTAGAATATCACATACCTGTCTTATTTTATGGATACCTTTGATTGTTCGTAATATAATCTATCTTTCTTGTCCCTTCTAAAAACTTTCCATTTACACCCTTCTAGGTCTCTAGTCTCTCGAGATCCATTCTCATAGAGAAAATTTCTACCTCAAGACTCTAACAAATTTCTTCCCATTCATGAATTACAAAATTAAGAACTTCTTCCTTTAATTTCACTTCTTATAATTTGACTTTCAGGGACAAACTATCTTCTTTGCATATCTCTGGGATCATCTCCTTCTTTACTTTGATCAACTCCTGATCCGGATTTAAACAACAATGCAACAAATTAAAACTATAAGCATAAATATAGAGGTGCAGCATAAGTAACACTTCATTTCATTAATATCAAATACAGAAATATGCTTACAAACAGAATGGAAATAATTCTAGCTCGAGTGATGGTAGCTTATCTCTGAGAAGAGATGTCGCAGCTACATGCCTTTTAATTGTGTTACAATGAGGCTCAAAGGCCTCATTATTATTTAGAAAAAATGTAAAACCCTAAACATCCAAAAACCTAACCCTAGGAGATGAAGCACCAAACTATGGGCCATGTTTTTGTAAATTGGTACATCAACTTCCCAAGGTTGTAACTTTGGCATACGACCTTCGTTTGATGCGCACAATACCTCGTTAGAAATATCTATCTGAATACTAAAACTTTTTCATGGCCAAAATGGGTTGATAACCCTGGGTTGATGACCCATGTTGGCCAGAGTTTTCCCAAAAAAATGTCATTGAGGGCCTCAAAACAGTTCCAGAAGTTTAGGACCCGAAAAACTGCCAGAAATAGTAAATTGTGCTACAAATAAGAAAATTGAAAAATTGAAAGAACTAATGGTGGGGGTCCAAGTGGAATAGGAAGGTGGCCACCAATATGAACCTGGATCATTCCTACCCCCTTAGCAAGAAATGGTCCCCAATGCATTGAGTTCCTTCATGAGATGAGGAAACTTCTATTGAACTTGGTCCCTAGTGAGCCACTTGCCCTGGTGAAGGAGTTGGACTGCTTTGACAACTCGATATAGTTGGATCCTTTGTTGTTGAGTGTTCTTGATCTTCGTTTCCATGATTCGATTAGTTGTGGCTTGTTCCATGTAGTATGGATTTGACTCTGTAGGTGTGAGTTGTTCTGAAATGTCTGATATGTCCAACAATGGTGGGAAGTATGGTCAAAGGCGGTCCACATTGAACACTAGGTGCATGCCAAGGAATGGGGGAATGATAAGCTCAAATGCATTGTCTCTCATAGCCTTGGTAGTGGTTCAAGGACCATATTGGAGTGGTCTGAGTTTCTGATAGGCTCTCGTAAGCCGTTCCTTCTGCAAATGCAACCAGACTTTGTTTCCCACCTAAAACTTGTGTGGCACCTGATGTTTCTCATGTCGTTTCTTGTACTTGGCATTTGATTTCTCCAGAATTTCATGGACCTATTGGTGGATGTGTTGGATGTGCTCAATGAATTTTCTTTCCTTATTGGCTTCAGACTAAACCTGAACTGAATTTGCCTAAGTAGCTGCAAATGGTATGGCCACATCAATGGGACATAGTGGCTGGAATCCCAAGCCCACCTGAAAAGGGTTGTGGCCAGTCAAGCTATGGAGAGCCTCGTTATAGCTGTGCTGGACATAGGGGAGGCTCTCATCCTAAGTGTGTGTGATCCAGGTGGATATTGGTGGCCACCTGCCAAGTCCACTTGGACCCCCAGCATTGTTTCTTTTAGCTTTTTAGTTTCCTCACTTGTAGCACAATTTACTATTTTTAGCAGTGTTTCGGTCCTGAAATTCCGGAGCCGTTTTGAGGCCCTAAACGACATTTTTTGGGAAAACTGGGAGCAACATGAGTCTGTGGATTGATGTTGCTCTTCCCAAAGAGTTATTTCTCAAATAGATCTTTCTAATGAGATATTGTGTGTGTAAAATGGAGATCGTATGCCAAAGTTACGACCCCGGGGAGTTGATGTACCAATTTACCCAAACAAGGCCCACAGTTTGGCGTTTCATCTTCTAGGGTTAGGTTTTTGGATGTTTAGGGTTTTCCATTGTTTCTCAACAATAAATAGGCCTTCGAGCCTCATTGTAAGATAGTTCAGAGGCATGTAGCCGCCACATCTCTTATCATAGATAAGCAACCATTGCCTTAGCTGGTTTATTTCCATTTCTATTTGTAAGCATATTTCAGTATTTTACATTAATGAAATGAAGTATTATTTCCACTGCATCTTTGTGTTTATGGTTATCTCTATAAGTTGTTGTGTTCCTGTTTAAATCTAGATCAGTGGTATCAAAGTGGTCTTTTTTTTTCTCTATTTTTCTTTGCATGTCCCCAATGAGGTTGGGATATAAGGAGTTATGGCTTGAACTGGTCGAACCTTTGCAAGATCATCCTTGCAAATCCCGACGACCTCCCATGGCAGATGAAAAGAAAGACAATGGGGAAGGAGATCCTATCAAAATCTTGTTCAAAGAAGCCCTCGAGCAACAAAGGAACGCGATGATGGACAACTTTTCCCAAATCCTTCAGCGGCTACCCAGGGGCGACGCATCAGCTTCCAATAGCTACTCTGGAAATGCCATGCCATTTAAGGTACAAGTTAATTTTGAAATCTCCATATTCGAGGGTCAAATAGAAGCGGATGCCGTTGATAAATGGTTAAATCTACTAGAGGGTTATTTTTCTATTCATGATTTTCCAGTTGGGGAAAAATTATTTTCACTCTTCTCAAAGTAGGCCCCCACGTCAAGGACTGGTGGGAAACCTACTGCGAGCAAAAGGATGAAAGTAAAGGCTCACTATTTTCAGCCACACCCACTTGGAATTCATTCTGGGATGCCATCAAGGAGCAGTACTACCCTATCGGAAGCTATGAGTATTAATACATAAAGTGGACCACGCTATGGCAGGGAAGTGACCAAGACATGCCGAAGTTTACCAATATTTTCCATACCTTTTGCACAAAGTTGGGTATCAAGGATTCAGAGTAGCATTCGGTACTTAAATTTCATGGCTTCCTGTACAAATACATATAGGAAGAAATAGAATTCTTGAACATCTCCTCGCTCAGCACGACATACCGATATGCCTTCAAGGTCAAGAAAAAGTTTAAACAGAAGAAGTGAGACTTTGGATATATGAATCCGAAGCAAGGGAAAGGTTCCCCCAAACTATAGAACAAAGGAAAAAGCTAAGGCGGGGCAGCCCAAGACAACCCACCAAATCTGCAAGCAAATAATAGCGCCGTGAAGCCAAAAAAGGACATGGGAAAGAGGTGTGAGTTCCATAAGATCTCCACTCACAACACAAGTGAATGTCGGGTCAAGAAATCACTGGTGGCCAAGCTAAAGGTTTTAGAATTAGATGCATGTTTTGACTCTAAGTCAGAACCTAACAAGTGGAATGACAAAGGGAAGCAGATTATCGATGCGGAGCCCAATGCCATCATTGCCACCACAAAGATCCAGAAGGAGGAACCCAAATATCCAGAGGAGGAGGAGAGTCTCTTCCACTCCCAGATGTTGGTAAAGGGCTCCCTGCTATAGTTCATTATCAATAGTGGGAGCCAAAAGAACCTCATTTCAGGAGAGGTCATGAAGCGGCTAGGCTTACCGACCACAACACATCCACAACTGTACACCATCAGGTGGCTTCACCAAGGACGGGATCTTCGTGTGAGACATCAGTGTCGCCTTCCATACAACATCAAGCCCTTCACGAATGAGGCATTGTGTGACATTGCTCCCCTTGAATTTTGTGATGTATTATTAGGACAACCATACTTGTGGAAGAGACATGTTGTGTATTAATCAAGGCCCCATGCTGTTATTGTTACTTTGGGAAATAAGTTGTATGGGATACCAGAGGTACCACCACCTACCGCCATCTCTTTGGTTACTGCAAAACAATGCAGTAAGCTCATTTCCAAAACCGGGAAATTTGTTTCCCTGATGATACACCCTCAAGGAAAGAAGAAGACGGTGACCCTGACCTCTAGACAGGGCCCTTCCGCATGACAACTACAAATGGATAAGGTCATGGACGAGTACGAGTACATCTTCACCTCCCCTGCAGGGGTTCCTCTACACTGTCAGGTCAAGCACTCCATTGATCTAACCCTAGGTGTGCTATTGCCCAATGTACCAATCTATCGGTGCTCCGTTCTGGAGAATGATGAAATCAAGAGGCAGATTCAGAAGCTGCTACAGAAAGGTCGCATCTGTCTGAGTTCATTGCCCTGTGTGAGCCTAGTCATGTTGGTACAAAAGAAGGATGGGACTTGGAGACTCTGTATTGACTATCGAGTGATGAACAAGTTCACTGTTTGTAATAGGTACCCAATCCCACGGATTGATGACCTCATGGACCAATTGAAGGGGGGAAATATTTCAGCAAGATCGATTTGAAGTCAAGATATCATCAAGTATCAATCAAACCCTCTGATGTGTGGAAAATTGCCTTCAAAGGCAAGGAGGGCCTTTTCGAATGGTTGGTTATGCCTTTCGGATTGAAGAATTATCCTGCAACCTTCATGAGGCTAATGGATGACATCTTGTGGACATTCACCAACTCATTTGTAGTGGTATACTTGGATGACATCCTAATCTTCAGCCAAAGTTAGGAAGAGCACCTCCACCACATCCGATAGGTTCTCCAAACACTGTGGCAACACAAGTTATGTACCAATTTGGAGAAATGCACTTTTGGCATGACCTAGGTTCAGTATCTGGGATAAATTATTGATGAACAGGGGATGGATGTGGATCTAGCCAAGATCCAAGTCATTCAGGATTGGCCATCTCCAACCACTCTGACAGAGCTTCACATCTTTCTAGGTCTTGCGAACTTCTACAACAGGTTCGTGTTGGGATTTTCTCATATCACTTGGCCCTTTAGACAAGTCACCAAGGGAGGAGTGAAAGCAAAATTATTTTGGTCTAAATCTCAATATAAGGCATTCACAGAGTTGAAAGATTGCCTCTTCTATGCACCAGTGCTCACATTACCAGACTTGCAACAACCATTTGAGGTCGAGACAGATGCCTCTGACTATGCTATTGGGGTAGTCCTTACTCAACATGGGCATCCAGTGGCATATCAAAGGGAGACACTTTTAGACACAATCTGAAAGTATCCCAAATATGACAAAGAGATGTATTCAGTTGTGCAGGCCTTCCGACAATGGAAGCATTACATTTTGGGGAAGGAAATGGTCATCCACATAGACCACCAACCCGTGTAGTTCATACAGACCCAAGGGAAATTTCAAAATGATCGCCATCAAAAGTGGTCCACATACTTGCAACAGTTCCATTTGAATATCAAGTATAAGAAGGGAAGCACCAATAATGTTTCATATTGCCTCAGTCGACCACCGATCATGGTGTTAACCACCGTGCTCAACTCTTGTGGGCACGAGATTTTTGATTGGCCACTTCTCTACAAAAGCGACCCAGAATTCGACCACACATACCAGACACTCTTGGAGGGTCAGCATGTTCCAGCTTTTCACCTCCAGGATGCCATGTTATGCCACCTGGGTCACATTTGTGTTCCCTCAAGCAAGCGTTCCAAGATGATTTGGGAAGCACACTACAGTCGGGCTACTGAGCATTTCGGGGTTGAGAAAACGGTGGCAGTACTACATAAGTATTTCTATTGGCCAAATAATCGATAGGATGTCAGGAAGTACATCAGATCATACACTACCTGTGCCATTACCAAACCAACCATCAATAAGCAAGGCCTCTATAACCTGTCGCCTACCCCTAGTTGACCTTGCGAATCCATCTCCACGGATTACATGTTAGGCCTTCCTTCCACTAAGCATGGAAATGACTGTGTTTTTGTGGTTGTCGACAGGTTCTCGAAGATGGCCATTATGGCAGTCTGTAAGAAGAATATCACAACAGAAGCCACTACTAAACTCTTCTTTGAATGAGTGTGGGTACACTTTGGGATCCCACAGTCTATCATCTCATATCGGGATAGCAGGATCCTCAGTACATTTTGGTCTAGTCTCTGGTTGATACTAGACACCAAACTCACTAAGTCCACAACCTTCCATCCTTAAACTGATGGCCAAACAGAGGTTGTCAACATGATGATCGTACACATTTTGTGCATGTAAAACTCAAAGCATCCATGCACATGGGATAAGAGCACCCCCTATGTTCAACACAGCTACAACCGGGCTCTCCACAGCTTGACTGGCCACAACCCTTTTCAGGTGGGCTTGGGATTCCAGCCACTATGTCTCATTAATGTGGCCATGCCATTTGCAGCTACTCACATAGATTCATCTCATGTCCAGTCCGAAACAGATAAGGCAAACAACTTCATTGAGCACATCCAACATATTCTCCATTAGGTCCATGACATTCTGGAGAAATCAAATGCCAAGTACAAGTAGCGACATGATCAACATTGGGTGCCACACAAGTTTCAGGTGGGCGACAAAGTCTGGTTGTATTTGTAAAAGGAACGCCTTACCGGAGCCTATTGGAAACTTAAAACGCTCTGATATGGTCCTTACACCATTACCAATTCTATGGGAGACAATGCATTTGATCTCAACATTCCCCCATTCCTTGGCCTGCACCCAATGTTCAATGTGGACCGCCCTCGGCCATACTTTCCACCATTACTAGACACATCTGACATTGCAGAACAACCAACACCCACAGAGTTAAATCTAGATTGCATGGAACAAACTGTAACTGATCAGATCATGGATACACATATCAAGCACATTCATCGATAGAATATCCAACTGTATCGAGTTGTCAAAGTAGGCCAACTCCTTCACCATGGCAAGTGGCTCACTAGGGACCAAGTTCTGCAAAAGTTTCCTCATCTCATGGAGGAACTCAATGCAATGGGGACCATTGCCTCTTAAGGGGGGAGGAATGGTACAGGTGGATATTGGTGGCCACCCTCCAAGTCCACTTGGACCCCCACCATTGTTTCTTTCAACTTTTCAGTTTCCTTAATTGTAGCACAGTTTACTATTTTTAGTATTTTTCAGGTCCTGAACTTTCGGAGCCGTTTTGAGGCCCTAAACGATGTTTTTTGGGAAACCTAAGAGCAACATGTGTCCATGGCCTGATGTTCCTCTTCCAAAAGTTGTAGTTCTCAGAGAGATCTTTCTAGTAAGATATTGTGTGTGTCAAACAGAGATTGTATGCCAAAGTTACGACCTCGGGAAGTTGATGTACCAATTTACCCAAACGAGGCCCATAGTTTGTCGTTTCATCTTCTAGGGTTAGGTTTTTGGATCTTTATGGTTTTCCGTTGTTTCTCAACAATAAATAGGTCTTTTAGCCTCATTCTAAGATAGTTCAGAGGCATGTAGCCGCCACATCTCTTTAGAGATAAGCTACCATCGCTCTAGCTAGTTTATTTCCATTTCTGTTTGTAAGCATATTTCATTATTTTACATTAATGAAATGAAGTATTATTTTTGCTGCATCTGTGTGTTTATGGTTATCTCTGTAGTTTGTTTTGTTCCTGTTTAAATCCAGATCAACGTGGATTCTTTGAGTTGTACATGTGCAGAATGTGTATGATCATCCTGTTGACGACCTCTATCTAGCCATCAATTTGGAGATGGAAAGTTGTGGACTTGGTGAGCTTGGTGTCCAAAATCGACTAGAGACTAGACCAAAATGTATTGATGAACCTATTGTCCCGATCTGAGATGATAGATTGTGGGATGCCAAAGTGCACCCACACTCGTTAAAAGAAGAGTTTAGCAATGGCTTTTGTTGTGATATTTTTCCTGCAGTCTGCCATAATGTTCATCTTTGGGAATCTGCCGATGACCAAAAAAAAATAGTCATTTCCATGCTTAGTAGAAGGAAAGATCGACATGTAATCCATGGAGATGGATTCCCAAGGTTGAGTAGGGGTAGGAAGTGGAGTATAGAGGCCTTTCTTCTTGATGGTCAGTTTGGTAATGGCATAGGCAATGCAAGATCTGATGTACTTCCCAACATTCTGTTGAAGATTCAGCCAATAGAAATACTTTTGTAGTACTGCCACCATTTTTTCGACCCAGAAATTCCAAGTGGCTCGATTGTAGTGCACTTCCCAAATAATCTTGGCACGCTTTCTTGAAGGAACAAAAAAGTGTCCTAGGTGGCATAATAGCGCATCCTGGAGGTGAAAATATGGAACTTTCTAACCCTCCAAGAGCGTTTGGTATGTGTGGCCAAATTCTGGGTCACTTTTGTAGAGAAGTGGCCAATTAGAAGTCTTATGCACACAAGAGTTGAGCATGGTGGTTAATGCCATGATCGGTGGTTGGTTGAGGCAGTCTATAACATTATTGGTGCTTCCCTTATTGTACTTGATATTCAAATGGAACTATTGCAGGTATGTGGACCACTTCTGATGGCAATCATTCTGCAACTTCCCTTGTGTCTTTATGAACTATAGGGGTCGGTAGTCTGTGTGCATGGTCATTTCCTTCCCCAAAATGTAATGCTTCCATTATTGGCAAGCTTGCACAATGGAATACATCTCCTTTTCATAAGTGGGATACTTCTAGACTATGTCTAAAAGTGTCTCACTGTGATATTCCACTGGATGCCCCTATTGAGTAAGGACTACCCCAATAGCATAGTCAGAGGCATCTATCTCGATCTCAAATGTTTGTTGCAAGTCTGATAATGTGAGTACTGGTGCAGAGAAGAGGTGATATTTCAACTCTGTGAATGCCTTTTGTTGAGATTCAGACCAAAAGAATTTTTCTTTCGCTCCTCCCTTGGTGACGTGACTCAAGGGCCAAATGATATGAGAGCACCCCAACACAAACCTATGGTAGAAATTGGCAAGACTGAGAAAGTTGTGGAGCTCTGTCAAAGTGGTTGGGGCTGGCCAATCCCGAATGAATTCGATCTTGTCTGGATCCACATGCACCCCCGTTCATCAATAATGTATCCCAAATACTGAACCCAGGTAATGCCAAAAGTGCATTTCTCAAAATTGGCACACAACTTGTGTTACCACAGTGTTTGGAGAACCTATCGGATGTGGTCAATGTGCTCTTCCCAACTATGGCTAAAGATAAGGATTTCATCCAAGAATACCGCTACAAATGAGTTGGTGAATGTTCACAATATGTCATCCATCATCCTCATGGATGTTGCAGGAGCCTTCGTTGATCCAAAATTCATAACCAACCATTCAAAAAGTCCCTCCTTGGCTTTGAAGACAATCTTCCACACATAAGAGGGTTCAATTAGTACCTCGTGATATCCGGACTTCAAGTCGATCTTGCTGAAATATTTTTCCCCCTTGAGTTGGTCCAGAAGGTCATAAATCCATGGGATCAGGTACCTATTCATGATAGTGATCTTGTTCAGTGACTGTTAGTCAATAAAAAGTCTCCAAGTCCCATCCTTCTTCTATACCAACATGATCAGGCTCCCACAAGGCAATGAACTTGGTCGAATGTGACCTTTCTACAGTAGCTCCTAATTTTGCCTCTTGATTTCGTCATTCTCTAGAACATAGCATCGATAAATTGGTCCATTGGGAAAGGATGCACCTGGGGTAAAATCAATGGTGTGCTTGACCCGACAATGTGTGGAGGCACCCCTGCGAGGGTTGTGAACATGTCCCCGTACTCCTTCACAAACTTGTCCATCTGTTGTTTTCGTGGGGAGGGGCCCTATCTGGAGTTCGTGGCTACCGTCTTCTTCTTTCCCTGAGGGCGTATCATCAGGAAAATAAATTTCCTGGTTTTGAAAATGAGCTTACTGCATTGTTTTGCAATAACCAAAGAGATGGCGATAGGCAATGCTACCTCTGGTATCCTCTACAACTTATTTCCAAAGGTAACAATAACAACACAAGGCCTTGACTCATACACAACATATCGCTTCCATAAGTATGGTTGGCCTAATAATACATCACAAACATCAAGGGGAGAAACGTCACATAATACCTCATTCATGAAGGGCTTGATGTTGTATGGAAGGTGACATTGTTGGCTCACGCGAAGATCCCGTCCTTGGTGAAGCCACCCAATGGTGTACGGTTGTGGGTGTGTTGTGGTCGGTAAGCCAAACTTTTTCATGACCTCTGCTGAAATGTGGTTCTTTTGGTTCCTGCTATCGACAATGAACTGTAGCGGGGAACCCTTTACCCACATCTAGGAGTCAAAGAGGTGTTCCTCCTCCTATGGATCTTCAGGTTCCTCCTGATGGATCTTCGTGGTGGCAATGGTGGCCTTGTGTTTCGAATCGATAATATTCTTCCCTTTTCCATTCTCCTTTTCAGGTTTTGACTTAGAGTCGGAATATGCTTCTGATTCTGAAGCCTTCATCTCGGTCAACAGTGACTACCTAGCCTGACATTCACTTGTGTTGTGATTGGATGTCTTATGGAACTCACACCACTTTCCCATGTCCTTATTTGGCTTTGCGGTGTTTTTATTTTCTTGTGGCTTTGGTGAGTTTCCCTAGGCCACCTCACCTTGGCTTTGTCCTTTTTCTATGGTTTGGGGGCACCTTTCCCTTGGTTCAGATTTGCAGATCCAAAGTCTCGCTTATTCTATTTAAACTTTTTCTCGATCTTGACAGCATATTGGTACATCGTGCCGAGTGAGGAGATGTCTAGGAAACCCATCTCATCCTCGATGTACCTGTGTAGGTATCCATGGTACTTTAGGACTAAATTTTTCTTAGAATCCTTGATAACCACCTTCGTGCAAAGGGTATGAAAAACATTGGTAAACTCCGACATCTTGGTCCCTTCCCTGTCGCCGCATGGTCCACTTTATGTATTTATCCTCATAGCTCCCGATAGGGTAGTAATGCTCCTTAATGGAGTCCCAGAATGAATTCCAAGTGGGTGCAGCTGAAAATAGTGAGGTCGTACTTTCATCCTTCTGCTCATAGTAGGTTTCCCACCAGTCCTTGATGTCATGGGTGGCTTTGAGAAGAGAAAAAGTAATATTTTTGTAGCTGGTAAAATCATCAACAGAAAAATATCCTTCTAGGAGATTTAACCATTTATCTATAGCATGTGCATCTATTTGGCCCTCAAATATGGGAATTTCAAAGTTTACTTGTACCTTAAAAGGAGTGGAGCCTCCAGAGTGGCTACTAGATGTGGATGCGCCGTTGGTGGGAAATCGTTGAAGGATCTAGGAAAATTTATCCATCATCGCGTTCCTTTATTTCTCAAAGGCCTCCTCAAGAAATATTTTGATAGGATCTCCTACTCCCTCATCTTTCTTTTCTTTCACCATGGGTGGCCATCAGGGTTTGTGAGGCTGATCATGCAAAGGTTCAACTAGATTGAGCCCTAACTCCTTATATCCCGACCTCGTTGGGGACATGCAAAGAAAAACAGAGAAAGAGTAGACGGCTTTGATACCACTGATCCATATTTAAACAAGAACACAAAAAATTATAGCTATAACCATAAATATAGAGATGCAACAGAAGTAAAACTTCATTTCATTATTATCAAATATTGAAATATGCTTACAAACAGAAAGGAAATAAGACTAGCTCGAGCAATGGTAGCTTATCTCTGAGAAGAGACGTGGTAGCTAGATGCCTATGAACTGTGTTACAATGAGGCTCAAAGGCCTATTTATTATTGAGAAATAATGGAAAACCCTAAACATCCAAAAACCTAACTCTAGGAGATGAATCACCAAACTATGAGCCCTGTTTGGGTAAATTCGTACATCAACTTCCCTGGGTTGTAACTTTGGCATACAATCTCTGTTTGATGCGCACAATACCTCGATAGAAAGATATATCTGAGGACTATAACTTTTGCATGGCCAAAATGAGTTAAAGACCTATGTTGTCTCTAGTTTTCCCAAAAAACATTGTTTAGTGCCTTAAACCGGCTCCGGAAGTTCAGGACTTGAAAAACTACCAAAAATAGTAAATTGTGCTACGAATAAGGAAACTAAAAAACTAAAAGAAACAATGGTTGGGGTCCAAGTGGAATAGGTGGGTGGCCACCAATATCCACCTGGATCAACTCCTGCTTTAGATGTTTGTTCTCTTCTTCTATTTTTTCACATGTTTTTTTTCCTTCTACTCTAATAGCTAAGTCTTCTTTACTTCTAATGTCTTCTCCAAGTTTTTATTTATGTTAAACTAATTTTCCATTGTCTAAGTTATAAATACCTACTTTAGCACACTATAGTTGTTTGTTCTTTCTTCTATCCTTCTTTAATTCATCAATAGCACTGATAAGTTCCCCTCTAAATTCCACCACTCCTTCTTCTTCTTCTTCTTCTTCAGAGTTCGTAATATTTTGTTTCTTGGATTTCGATCCAAATTCCATGAGTAACCACTCATTTGACTCATCCTCCGAGGAAGTTTTGCTATCTGAATTTGGTGTCAAGCTATCCTCTTTGGAGTAGAGCCCCTTCTTCTTTGAAAATCTCTTCTTTAGATGTTTCTGAGGATTTCCTTTGAACTTCTAATCATATTCATTTTTTATTTTCTTTGTAGGGAACTTGGACAAAAAAATTCTAACTCTTCCATAGTCAAAGCATTTGAAGGGAAACTTCCCTTTATACTTTCCTGAGCCACACTTCAGTTTCCTAGAAAAGTGAGCCAACTCCTAATCAGATTCATAACTGGAGAAATCTTGATGATCTTTGTGCTCCTTAGCCTTCTTGGACACCTTGAAATTTGCCTCCTTTGATTCAAATTTCACTTTTCCTACTCTCATCTCATGGGCTATGATAGTACGAAGAAACTGATACATTGTGAGACTTTTCATATTAGACATCTCTTCAATGGAAGAGTTTTTTTCATTAAATCTAATAGGTAGATATCTTAATACTTTTGAACAACTATATCTTCTTTGATAGCTTCACCAAATGCTCTAATCATATTCGTTGCTTCATCAACTCTGAGGAAGTATTCTTCTATTCTTTCTTCTTCACTCATTCTTAAGCTTTCAAACCTCATTCTAAAGGTTTGAAGTTTGGCCTACTTGAATTTATCATCTCCTTCATGACTCTGATTGAGCTTGACCCATACTTCCTTAGCAAACTTACAGTTCATAACTTTTACAAGTTCAGATTCACTAAGGTGAAAGAGAATCAGCTTCTTGAATTTATAATTATTTCCATATGTTAGTGTCAGTATCTTCATCCCTCCATCAAAGATCAAATTCTCTTGTTGCATTTCATATTAGGTGTCTCACTCAGTCAGCTACATTCCATTAGGAGCATGGATCATCTGATGGTAGTGGCTTGTTGTACATTTTCCCTCATGTCCTTTACCTGCTGACCCATTTTTTATTCATCAAAATCATATGTAGTGACCTTTTGTCTTTAAAAATTTCAAGAGTCATTCTTTTAGTGTTTCACTGTCATTAGGTCTAGGGTTTCATAAAAAAAAGGGTTTTAAAATGTCCAATAATAGTCAACAGGCACATGAGGAGGTTCCAGTACCAATAAATTTCATAATCAATTGCTCAGAGATGTATTTTTCCTCAAAACTTTGTTTTGAGGAAAAACAGAGTATTTTAGATTTTATTGTATTAATTCATGTATTTTCAGTTCTTTTGTATGTAAAGCAGTTCAGAGGCAACCCTGGTCTCCTTCCCAAGCCTCAGTAGCTCCATCCCCTACAAAGCAAACAAAAATCAAGACAAATTAAGTCATTCAGTTCATCAAAAGGTTCAAATAAAGTGAAAAGCTCAAAAAACAGAGTGAAAAAGTAAAGTCACATTGCCAACATTATAAAAGTGGGTTTTTATGAGACAAAAATTAAAAGCTCTTGGGTATAAATCATTTTCTCAATTCAAAAGTTCATTTTCATTCAAGAAACAAGGTTGAGCAAAGTGAAGGTCATTTTGAGCAAAAGGAGAGAAACTTGGAGAAAATTGTGCAAAATCAGAGGCGCGTCACACTAGGTGGAAGGCGCGGCACATAGGGCCGCGATTTTCAGTGTAAATTTGCTCTGGCGTGGCACACACAAAAGGCAAGATGCATTGGGTTTGAGGCACGACGCATAGAGCTGCCAAACCTGACTCTCTCCAAAACTCGCTCAAATTTCCAAAATCATTCAAGGCTTCCATTATGCAAGTAAGTTGAGCCCTCGTAATTGCTAGTAAACGAGTTTTTTATACAATTTATGGTGGTTGTCTAAAAGAAAAATCAAACCCTACCTTCTTGCCATTTCTCAAGAAACTAGTGCATAGGGTTTGCATTGGTTATTTTGGCTGCCAAGTCCATTCTGCCATTCCCTCACCATTTCACTCCATTCATTTTCTCATCTTATTCCCCCAATCCCTAACTCCCATATTCCCAAAATCATCTTCGCCTATCCCCAAATCCCATTTTCCCAAATCCTAAATATAAATCCCTAAACCCTAAGTGTTGTCCCTAAAGCTTACATATCACTCCCTAATCCCCTGTTTCCTTAACAAAACCCTATCCCAAGAGTCCCAAAATCCCAAAATCCCTTTTCCCTTGGTGGAAGAAAATTAAAGACACCATAAATTTCATACTACTCATCAAGAAAACTCACTTACTAGCAAAAATGGAATCAGATCCTTCATATGATCGTGAAGAAGAGACACACAGTGATTCTCCTACAAAGGTACATGCACCAAGGAGGCCTCATAAGGGTGGCAAACATATACGAGAGGAACCTATTACCGTTGATGAGCTACAGGCCTGCCCTCTCACCATCACATGCATCCAACACCAATCCTACTATGAGTTCTATGAGATGGTTGCTAGAGTCCAATTTCAGTATGAGTTGGCCTAGTTGTTTATGCTTCATCTACATGATGGTCAAGCCACTCTAGCTAGTGTAACATTCACTCTAACACCAAAATCTATTTCTCTAGCAACCGGTATTCCTAATATTGGAGAGCAATGGAACAAAAAGTTGCAAATTGACAACTAACATTATGAACCATACATCAAGCCCAGTTATTTGAGACAACTCAGCAGAGTTTTTCCTTTCCGGTACCTAAAGATTCCTATGCTCCTTTGATGAAACTGATAATGAAGTATTTCAGCTGTGAGGGTCGGTTTTCCCGCCTATATGCCTACCATATCAGAATGTTGATGCATTTTACCAGGATGAGAATGACGAATCTCCCCTACTTCATGTGCCGAAATATTGAGAAGATGACCACCCTAGTACAACACAAGACTCCTCAGTAGCAGTTCAACAACGTATATCATTTTGCTCTCATTAAGATTGTGGTCGTGCATCAGCTTGGTTTGTAGGGCATCACATGGGAGGATTTCATTTCTCGTGAGTTATTCATAGCTCCTTAGGGACCTCCATAGGCTTTGCATGAGACAGGTGGACCTTCATATCAGCATGAGGGTCATGAGACACAGATCGCTAGTATGTCGGTGCTTGTCACCTATCAGAAGGGCACTAGACAGTTGTTTGCAGCAGCAAAGTGAGTATTATCTCCACCCGGGGTGGAAGGGGTCTCGCTTCCTTTGTCAGCACAGTAGGTTCAGACAAGGGAAAGAGGCCAGTAGATGATGAGGGGCCTTCAGGTGAGTAGGAGACCGATTTCATTCTCACTCAGGACAATGACACGGATTTGGGCCCACAAAGCTCAAAGCTCAAGGAAGTCATCCAACAGCAACAGGTGGACATCAATGCTTTGTCCCTCAACTTATACAAAGCTGAGTGGATAATAAAGTACCTGGAGCAAAGAAATAAGTAGCTTGAGGATCAGCAAGTGATTATGGAGTTGCAAAACATTCGGGAAAACCGCCAAGCTAATAAAAGAAGGAAGGTGAAGCTCACATCGCTTGAGCAAGAGATCAATGCAGATCAAGAATCATGGCTTGAAAGAGCTAATATCCACTTGGAGAGGGGGTTAGAGAAGGCCAACAAGGAGAATGAATTGTTGAAGCATATGGCTTATCATTACATGGCGAGAAACAAAGTCTACAAGGCAAGAATCAGGAGCTTGAAGGCAAAGTTGAAGAGGGAATCGAGGAGGCAAAAGGAGAAATATAGACTTCAGATATTGGCTGAGGCTTCCTTGGCCCAACACAGCACTTGATGGAGAATAATCAGCCCAAATTTCAAAAAATTTGGGGATTTTTTGCATTTTTTGAATTTTTGGCTCAAAAACAGAATTTTCTGCTCTATGCGCCATGCCACTTCGCGCTCACTTTTTATGGGAGCCTCCAAATGAAAAAAACTCAAAATTTTTGGATTTGGCATGGAGAAACATGCTTTCCTACCAATGGCCAAGAAATTTTGACAGGTTTTGAGCCCTCAAAAAGGTCAAAAACACTCAAAAAATGACCTTATCGCCTCTATTTTGACACACAGTAAGAAGTGTTGGGAGAAGTAAATTTTGGAGGGGAAAATGGAGGCCAAATTCAGAAACTCCATTTGAGTTAGAAAGTAGATAGGAATACCTTTCCAACAAGCACACTTGGAGCAAATTTGGACATCTGGAAGGCTAACCAAGTATACTTTGTTTTTCGCCTAGCTTTTGATAGTTTGACTTTTTCTCCTTCTTAATGTCAAAATTATGATGTAATTTAATGTAAATGGATGGATCATGATGTAAATATGTCTAATTTTCACTTATGAAGGTAGATTCATCTATCAAAACGATTTTTGAAACTGAATGAATTAGTTCCCTAGTTTCTAGAGGCAAGCTATTCCACTGCCTGATTTCTAGTTCTCAGTTTAGAATTAGTTGGAACAACTCCTAAACTTGTGAGCTTGACCCCTAAAGGCTAGGATGAGTTATGGTTTGTCTATATCTTGTGATATTTCAGTCATTAGCATGGTTGGACCTTTGAGAAAGCAAGGAGCTTCATTGCATACTCATATCAGCATTTTGGCTAAGCAATTGAGGCCAGGGTTTGTAGCACTCTTTGGGATTCATGTGGAATTTTTTCTTGGTATAGTGCTTTCTTTTGTAATTGTGAATTTACTTATGTGTTATGTATGCCATTATCTATCTTGTTTCTTCTTAACTAAAACAAACAAGGGAGAAGGTAGAATTCATTGAAAATGCAGTGCTCTACCTAGGGTTTGCTTTAGATTTTGATGTTTTCAGCTGTTTGAAGAGGATCCCTAAGATTTCTTGCCCTCTTCGACTCCTCGCCTGTCTAATCTCTCCATTTCATTCAATTTAAAGTTCCAAATCAGTTGCCTACCTTGCCCCATTGAGATCTCTGCAAGACTGAGCCTCATTCCTTGCACCCAAAATCTGCTTTTCCATTTGAGCCAACAAAAACATCATGTTATATTCAATCAAATTCTTGTGCACACATACCTAGCCTAAGATAAATATTTATATCAGTCATCTCAAAGCCCTCATTGATCATATTTTTGCTGAGATTGACCAGGAGAGAGCCCTCTCCTGACCTGGTAGGGCTAGCTACCAGGTTAAGCGTGGTTTGATGTTGTCCTAGACCATACCTTTCTTAGCCTGAGGTATTTTTAGGCACTAACACCATACACCTTTTTGTTGTCTGCATCTATGGGAGGGACATTAGGAACATCATAGTCTACCAACACAAAGCTCCAAACATAAGATAGGCATCCACCCTAACCTTCCAAAAGGCATACTTTGTCCCATCAAATACCGATATCTTACTTGAATAAGAATCCTAACTCTCTTGCCTAGACATAATTCCTTATGGATCTACCTTTTAGTGGTTAAACTATTCGTGAAGGAACTTGTCTCTAATAAGAATTGTTGGAATAAAGAATTAAGAGAGGGGGTCAATTAGAAATAGTGATTTTATTAAAATTTAAGCTCAATTCTTATATTTCCTTTGAATTTTTCTAGTTATTTGTAAGATCATTCATACTACAAAATAGATGTAAAATAAAGAAAACCATTCACATGAGCACATGGTTCATCAATTAAGCAACACATACATATTGACATAGGTATTTTTACGTGGAAACCCAAAGGGATAAAACCAACAATCAATTTTTTTATTATGATTTAAATTAAACCTCCACTTAATTGCATCAAGTTGTTTGTGAGAACCCACTCATAGGATGCCCCAACCCCTTTCAGATAGAAAGCCACCACTTGCCAAGAGGCACCAAAAATTTATGAATGCAGGCCATTATCTACTCTAGACACTATTATGCTTTTCATACCATTTTTAGATTAAGAACAGAGGAAAATACAAATTCTTAGATATATAAATCTGATATACTATTGAACCAACTCCTTCCCTTCATCTCTGCATTTCCACTTCCCACACTAAGGGTCCTTTGTAGAAGGTAATTTAAGTTGCTTCCTCAATGCTTCAATATCTGTATTTTTCTTTTTGATAATATCTTGTGCAGCATTGACATCAATAAGGTCATATCTAATTTTAATCACTAAGTCTTCTAATGAATTGACCCTGTTATCCTTTGCTGAACATGATATCGTTTCAATCTTCAATTGTGACTGCACATTTGACAGAGCAGTTCTGAGTTTTGACAATGTCATAACAATACTGGTCATGGTAGAGAAAAGAATCTCACCAGGCTGCCTATCCATGTTAATTTGATCAATTGGGTCTATTTGATTAGCATCGAAATAAAATATAGTCTTCTTGTAATCAGAAGAAGCCTTGGGAAATGGCACTTGAGCCTATAGAAAATCCATTTTCATTCTACCCTTTTCGTTGTCACAAGTTGTCAACAACTTGTGCTATGAAGTAGAAGCTTTCTTCTGAAATTGTGCATAAATATTTGCCTTTAAAGCCTCATTCTTTTGCTTAATTTCAAGGAAATTAGTAAAGACATTTGGCTCCTCTATTTTACTTGCATCTACAAATTGGGTGATCTCTAACAAATTTTGTGAAGTTGAAGAAGAAGATGGAGTAGTGATTACCTATTCTTATGTCCCTATAGATACTTGTGAATCATCCACATTGATGATGATAGGCTCCTTCTCACCCTGAGTAATAGTAGTGCCTTTGGAGTCAATCCTTGATTTCTTATGATAATGTATGAATTCCTTTTCTCCAACTGCTGATGATGAAGATCCTTCTCTGGGACTCTTTTCATGTTTGGTTTGAGAAGTAGGAGTTTGAAGTGTAGAAGGAGGTAAAACCTATTCTTCTGCTTCTTGAAGTATATTCTGTTGAACATTGGATAAACCAACACTCCCTGTGTGTGTTATGAAACCAGCTCAAGAAAAGATAGAAAAGATAGATCAACGCCTTAGAATTCAGCCTCTTCGAGGGGGCAACCTCCTTTACATTACATAAATGAACAATTGTTGGATGATACAAATGACAAAACCTCCTTTCTATATATAGGAGTCTAAGGAGTCACAATATAATCCAGCCGACCTAACAATAATAATATAAAGCCACAACAATAACAATAGAGGGATTCTATGGGGCACAAAAATAACAACATGGGGGTAATAAGGGCACAACAATATAAATAAGGGGTATAACTACAATAGTAATGGGGTAATCACTAGTATTATAGGGACCCAACATGCCCCTCTCCTTCAAAAAAGTGTTGTCCTCAACGCTTGAGTAGTTCTGGATACTTCTGCATAAAATTCTCATCCTCCCATGTGGAATCTTCAGTGGATAAGTTCTTCCACTTGATAAGATACTCTGAAATTGATCGATTTCGTAGCTGTCGAGTTCTTGTTTCTGTGACTGCTTCCGGTTCCAATATAATTTTTCCTTCCTCATCAAGTTCTGGCAATATTGTTTGCACTGGGAGCTTGTCGCGTATAACCTTCTTTAAACATGAAACATGGAAAACTGGGTGCAATCGAGAAGCTGCAGGAAGCTCCAATTTGTATGCCATAGTACCAATCTTTTGCAACACCTTGTACGGACCATAATACTTTGGTGATAATTTATTATCCTTCTTAGCTTGCTTTAGGGACATTTGCTTATATGGTTGTAGCCGTAGGAATACCCAATCACCTAAATCAAAACTTCTTTCACTGCGATGTTGATCTGACTGTTGTTTCATTCTATTTTGTGCCAACACGAGGTTATCCTTTAAGAGTTGGAGGACTTGTTGTTGATGTTCGATGTGATGTTCCACTGCCTGAACCTTAGAATTTTCTCTTAAACATGATGTGATGGATGGTGGTTGATACCCATAAAGTGCCATAAATGGGGTCATTTTTGTTGCTGTATGGAAGGAAGTGTTATACCACCATTCAGCCAGAGGCAACCATTTGACCCATTGTGTCTGTTTATCAAATACAAAGCAACGAAGATATCCTTCCAAACATTTGTTTACTATCTCAGTTTGCCCATCAGATTGAGGATGATAAGATGAGCTATGAGCTAACTGAGTACCAAGACAAGAAAATAATTCTGTCCAAAAATTTCCAGTGAGAATGGGATCTCTGTCACTTACAATAATCTTTGGGTTTCCATGTAGCTTTTGAATTGTTTCCATAAATGCAGTAGAAACTGTACTAGCTTTAAATGGATGTGATAATGCACAAAAATGTGCATACTTGGTAAGTCTATCAACTACCACCATGATGACACTCTTTCCCTCAGACTTGGGTAAACCTGTGATAAAATCCACTGAAACCTCCTCCCAACATTGGCTTGGAATGGATAAAGGTTATAATAGACCCGGTGTCTTAATTGTTTCAACTTTATTTTGTTGGCAAACCAAACATTCCGCCACAAAATTTTGAATATCTAATTTAAGGCCATCCCAAAAAAATTCCTTCTTAACCCTGTGGTAAGTTTTTAAAAATCCTGAGTGCCCTCCTAAGGGAGAAGTGTGCAATTCCATAAGAATATTTTGTTTGAGTTGGGAATTCTTACAGAGGTATAAGTGATCTTTGTACCATAATGAATCATTTTGCCAGCTACATGTATCAGACGTACTGGAATCTTGTTGTAGCTTTCGAATAAGTGCCCACATTTCTTCATCATTCTTCCATTCCTCCCTTGCTTCGTTTATCCAATCTGGTTGGATAATAGAAATGGCGCACAACAATGCTTCCACATCCTCATCCTTTCTTGAGAGTGCATCTGCCACCACATTTTGCTTCCCTTTTTTGTAGATGATTTCAAAGTCATAACCCAACATCTTTGTGACCCACTTTTGTTGCTCTTTAGAGGATAATCTTTGTTCTAAAAAGTATTTAAGGCTATCATGATCCGTTTTTACCTTGAAATGTCTTCCCATTAGGTAGGGTTGCCATTTCTTAAGTGCATGGAGTATTGCCAACATTTCCTTCTCATAAATAGCTTTGCTTAAAAACTTTCCCTTGATTGGACGACTTTCAAAAGCAATGGGTCTTTCATCTTGCATTAGAATAGCACCAATTCCATTTCCTGAAGCATCACATTCCACAATAAAGGTTTTTGTGAAGTCCGGTGTAGCTAAGACCGGTGCTTGGCACATTGCCTCTTTAAGATGTTCAAAGGCCTTTGTTTCTTCCGGAGTCCATGAAAATGCATCTTTCTTCAATAATGTTGTTAGAGGTGCTGATATTCTCCCATAATTCTTAACAAACTTGTGATAATACCCTGTCAACCCAAGAAATCCTCGCAAATGCTTTATGGATGTGGGGATTTTCCATTCCTTAATGGCTTTAATTTTGCTAGGGTCTACCTTAACTCCTTCATGAGATACAATATGACCCAAATATTCCACCTCCTGGACTCCAAAGAAACATTTGGATCTTTTTGCATATAATTTTTTCTCCTCCAATAGTTGTAGCACCCTGTCAACATGTTCAACATGATCCTTCCAAGACTTGCTGTAGATTAGTATATCATCAAAAAATACTAACACAAGTTTTCTAAGGAATGGTTTGAAAATGACCAAAAGGCATGACCAAAAATTCATAATGACCCTCATGAGTTCTAAATGCCATTTTCGGAATGTCTTCAATCTTCATTCTGATTTGATGATATCCCGAATGAAGATCCAACTTGGTGAAGTAAATTGATCCATGCAATTCATCCAGTAATTCATCAATGACAAGAATGGGGAACTTATCTTTAATAGTGAGCTTGTTGAGCTCCCTATAATCCGGACACATGCGCCATGATCCATCCTTCTTGTGCACCAATACTACTGGAGCAGAGAAAGAACTTTGACTTGGTTGAATTATACCAACCTCTAGCATTTCTGAAACCATACGTTCAATTTCACTTTTTTGGACATAGGGATATCTGTACGGCCTGATGTTTGGAGGAACACTTCCTGGGATTAGATGAATAGCATGGTCATGATCACGCATAGGTGGGAGACCTTTGGGAGTCTCAAATACCTTGGAATGATTGTCCAGGACTTTTTGGAGATCTGGAGAAATAGATGATTCTGATGTGGAAACATCTAGCGAACATAATTGTGCAATTACACCTCTTTGCTCCTTTTTTAGAAGCTTTGTCATACCATTAGAGCTGATTATCTTTCCCAGTTTCCCTACAATACCCCTTAATTCAACTTCCTTTCCTTCCGTAGAAAATTTGATGAAAAGTTCTTGAAAATTAAAAGCTATTGTACCCAAGGATTGTAGCCATTGGACTCCTAGTACAGCATCAGCACCTCCCATTGGAATGGAAAGCATTGGGCTAGTCAATACATATTCTCCCATGGATAGCTTGATATTATGGCACCTTCCAGAGAAATTTATTGTTCCCCCATTTGCAATCATCACTTGACACTCTGGTGCTGGATATAGTGTATTTGCTATCACAACTGTAACAAAGCCCTTTTGCTCTTTTTTCTTCCAATTGTTGTGGTGTCAACCTTATAGGTTTTGGAAGCCTAGGGGCAACAACACTTCCATCTTTATAGTTGTGAGTGGTATGCTTCCTGGTTGCCATAATTTTGCTTTCCATTTTTCTTGCTAACCTGAATGCCTTCTCTAATGAATCAGGTTCCCAAAGGTGAACATCATGTTGGATATTATCCTTTAAAGACCCTATGAACACATCAATCCTATGCTCCTCTGGAATATATTTTACCCTTATGTTCAATTTTTGGAACTCCTCAATGTGCTCCATTACTGAACCCTTTTGTTTGAGACTTATCAATTGGCTAAAAAAAGTGTTGCTTTTTGTATCTTCATAATGTGCTATCAATTCTTCCGTAAAAATTTCCCAAGTGATAATTTTTTTATGAGAGCAAAGTCATTGATACCATACAAACTGATTTGGTTCCAAATATATAGTTGCCATACGTACCTTTTATGTGTTTTGCACATTATTGAGATCGAAGAACTGCTCCATCTGTAATATCCATGTGGCGGGATCCTTGCCATCAAACTTCCTCATATCGATTTTTGGAATATGGTGGGTCTTCGATCCAACATTAGCGTCTATGGAATCATGATTAACATTACTTTTGTTCACATCATGAGTTTCCTTTACAACCTTTTCACTATTAGTAATTATTTCTTGTAGGAAATTTGTCAAATCTGTCTTCAAATCTGCCATGTCTGTCTTCAAATCCGTCTTCAAATCTGCCATGTCTCTCTTCAAATCTGTCTTCGAATCATCCATCTTAGCTTCCATGCCCTTTATCTTAGATTCCACGCCATTTATCTTAGATTCCACGCCATTTATCTTAGATTCCACGCCACTTATCTTAGCTTCTGTTAGCTTTTGTGAGCGTGACATTTGTTGCACTTGTTCTTGTAATTTTGATATATCATGTAGCATTTCTTCCTCTTCTTCATGAGTTGTGCTAGAGATTTCAGGTTCCTTACTAGGTGTTTGCATTTTCTTTCCTTGGGGCATCAGTTACCGATAATAATGCTTTACTATGCCCTTTGAATTTCGTTAAACCAAGCTTACACAAAAATTTAAAATAAACTACACACCTTTTTTCACTTTATAGAAGCCTGATATTGAATCTAATGTATCTTTGTAATTTCGGATCATCCAATTCTAAAATTGTGACCTGTAGTTCTGTTTCCTCTTTCCAATGCCACAAGTCTGACCCAAATTGGATTCTCCAAGGAAGAGTTATGTGAAATCTCCCACAGTGACTTGCTATTAGACTAATTCAGTAGATCGAACTTGTACGACGTGCCACGAGTCACTGTTTCAACCTTTGAATCTGAAACACACATACAAGAAACTGCAGTCCGTCCTCTTTCTGTACCTTCTTACGAAATTTCAATCCAATCCCCAGAGAGAATGTTATGACGATTTTCCCTAGGTCACCCGTTTTGAATGTAATTCAAGAGTCTGCAAAAGACCAACTTCCTCAGATCATATCTCCGCAAATATCGCGCTAAAAGCTCTGAAATTCGGAACCAAGGTTCAGCGTGATTTCTTATCAAATGGGTTTTTTTTGTGACTTCTGAAACTTCACAGAAAACAAGTTATAGCGAAAATTCCACGATGACCTGTTTGGAGCAGTGAAACCCTAGAATCCAAAGCTCTGATACCAAATGTTACATTACATGAATGAACAATTATTGGATGATACAAATGACAAAACCTTCTTTCTATATATAGGAGTCTAAGGAGTCACAATATAATCCAGCTGACCTAACAATAATAATATAAATCCACAAAAATAACAATAGAGGGATTCTATGGGGCACAAAAATAACAACATGGGGGTAATAGGGGCACAACAATATAAATAAGGGGGTATAACTACAATATTAATGGGGTAATCACTAGTATTATAGGGACCCAACAGTGTGTTTCATGAGATGGACCAACCACCTCTCATGAATCCTTACCTCTGGCGATGTGATCATTGATTAACACCTGATGGTTTTGGTCTAACGACAATCATGATTCCCAACAAGTGGTATCAGAGCATAGGTCATGAGTTTAATACACACCCGGCTTGTGATGGGGGGGAGATTGTTGGAAATTGGATAAATGAATGCTCCCCGTGTGTTTCGTGACATGGACTAGCCGCCTCTCGTGAATCCTTATCTTTGGCGATGCGATTGTTGATTAACACCTGTAGGTTTTGGTCTAACGATAATCGTGATTCCCAACATATTCTCCTCCCATTGTTCTTGATTTTTGAACTTCTCAATATCTGGTATTGGTGTAAGATTGTAAGGTATGGTTTTGAGTTCCGCGCTTAAGTTTGAGATATTACTAAATGGATCATAAGACCAAGTGAAGCTCGGTTGAAAACCCATCGGTTTTAGTATTGCATTTGCTTCTAAACTCCCTGATCTATTATTACAAATGAATGATCCTACTTGTGCCTTTATCTTGGTATCTTCTTCCCTGAAATAAAATGAGGTTCATCCATATTTATCATTTGCCTAATATATTCCTGAGAGAAAATTCTCATTGGAACATATTTGGGCAATTTATATGGAGATAATTCACAACCATATACTCTGATCTATGTGTAGTTTTGGTAAAGATATGAGGCTCTTGTTATAACTTGATCACTGAGATGTAGGATCCTTTTGATTTATATATTGATCTTGGGTTCACTCTGACTACTGAGAAGATGTACAACTGGGTGAATGAAATAATCAATGAAGTCTAAAAATTTGAACTCAGTTGAGTTCTTCCTAATCAATGAGGTCCACTGTGTGACTGCTTGATTCTCTTGTTGATCATCCTGCTTGTGTAGAACAATAGGTAACCTATCTCCCTACTGAAAAATAAACATATGTGCTAACATAGAGGAGTATTTAAACACTCCTTCAGTAGTTATATTCATCAATTTCTCATGCATTTATTTAGCAAAAAATTTGACTATAATTATACATGAAGGCAGGTTTGTTTTCTTTAGAGAAAATGGACAGATAACCTAAGATAGCTTCATCTACCCATTGATCTGTTTGGTAGCCTAACAAGCAAGAAATTAGGGAAATTATGTGTTTAGCTCTCTCAGGGAACATGGATGCTGGATAAGGAGGATTCTTTTTAGGGAGCTCAGCATCTTCAGGGAGAAAGATCTCAAAAATTTGAGCTCTTTGAGGGAAGGTGAGCTTATGATATAGGTCGATTAATGTTGCAGTAGAGAAAAAGCGAAGGGAATAATTTTCAGGGATCAAAAGCATTTTGTTGATGATTTTTGGGGTGATAGATATTAGAATGTCTCCATTCTGAGCTATTGTGGTTCTTTGAAGTAGATTATACTTGGCTTGGCACCACATGCCTAGATCAAGAAAAGAATGGGTCTAAGAAAACATGTACATAGGCAGAAAAGATTCCCATAGGTTTATGTCATTTTTAGAATCAATATAGGTTTGTTTTAGCGAATTATGCAATTCGAACATGTCAAATTCACATTCTGTGTATGTGATTTTAAAATATTGGTCAGCTAATGGGATGTGGTCCAGGACTAAGACATTAGAGGCCTTTGGGGTTTCTGTAATGCAGAAGAACTGACATATGGCTTGTATTTCTTCTTGGGATCCATAATAACGGAAATGTAATTTAGGATAATAGAAAACTTGCAGAGATACCTTAAAATGTTGCTTACTGTTTGTAGGCTCAGCTCGACAGAGACTGTAAAAACAGGAACAGTGGATTCAAACAATGAAAGAGCTATTTAGGAAAAGGGCGTAATGGAGAAAATGGATTATTTATCATCGGATTAAGCTTACCATTACAAAAAATTCATTATTAATCGAAAAATTAGTTATTTAATGCAGGGATATCAGCAATGGGAAGAAATAAATTAGTGGCAACAGATAGGCGAAAATGGATAGGCAGCAGTGGGCACATGGCATGGAGCAGTTTGAGGTGGAAGGAACGGGAGATGTTATTTTTGGCGCGATATCAGGAACAGTGGGAAGGTAGATAGGCGGATTTCGGGGGGGGGGGGGTAGTGGTAAGAGGTAAGGAGTGAGGGGGGTGCGAAGCGCGAAGGTGGTGACACGTTAGTGGGGGGCCCGCATGAGAAAAAAAACTTTTCGCACCCCCCATGTTGTTATCCAATATCATGGTGAGGGGGTGCGAAGTGGCTTCCCCGTCATTGGTCTGGGCGGGGAGGTGGATCGCTGTTGTTTTATCCTTAACCTTTATCGCTTGCCGGCAGATAAATTTTGTCATATATGACTTTGACATACAAAACATATGAATGTTTATTTAAAAATAATTAATCACCTTTTAAAAGGTAATTAAACATTAATTTAAAACTAATCTAATTTGGGTGCATTTAGACTAGCAACCCTTATTTAACTATTTCACTAATTAATCGTAATCTAATACAACTTTGGCCAAATTTTGAGCATATTAGGCCATTTATTTATCCTATTCTATCCTATCTTCTAATGTTCAACCAAGTTTAAATAGTTTGGTGAATTTATTCACTAATCTAAAACATAAATTTAAATGATTTGATCAAGATTAAACAGTTTGATCCAAATCAAAAGGAAAGGTTGTGGGTTGAAAACAAGTTGCACAAAAACCCTTTATTTATTACAAATGCAATTTATTTCTATGAAGTGGCATTTAAACAAGCACACTTATACAATTTTTTTATTTTCTTTTGAAGGTGTTTTATTTCATCTCCATTTTTTTCCTTTTTTTTCATATTTCCATCTTTTATTTATTTTTTCATACCCTCTTTTATAAAATAAAAACTAACTTATCAAAAAGAAATCATGTTACAATATCAGCTCTAACTAGGGACTGCTTCCTCCTACATGTAGCAGAGAACTTGCAGATCCATGTGCCTTCTCCTTGGGCTAATGGGGTCTGTATTGAAACAAATATACACCACATGTAAAATAAAACTCTCCGGTATTATACAATGATGAATGAATGGAAACCTCTCAATACTGAATATAGTGTTTCAAGTATTTCCCATTAATAGGCAATGAGGAATACTCTCCCTCTAAATTCTATAGAATGAAAGTCTTATTACTCTTAACCTAAGCAATGTTAAAAGGACCCAACCAGAGGTTGTCAAGCTTGCAATGTTTCCCTTTGTCCTCTCTTCTAGAATCCCATATTAGTACCAAATCACCTTCCCTAAAATCTCTTTCCCTAGCTTTCTTATGAAACAAGCTTTTCATTTTACTCTAATATTTCTTAAGCTTGTAATGGACTTCATCTCTATCCTCATTTAATTCTATGATCTTATTTATTTTTTGAGAGAAGTCATCAAGCTCTTCATTTGATTCTTGCAAAAAATTCATAACAGAAAATCTAAATGTGTGGGAAATATAGCTTCTTTTCCATAAACAAGCTGAAAAGGGGATTTACCTATTGATCTTTTGGGTGAAATCCTATTGGCCCAAAGTGCATAAATGAGATGAATTTCCCAACTTCTTGTATGATCCTCCAATGTTTTCTCTATAACTTTAACCAAACTTTTATTTGAGGACTCTGCCAGTCCATTTCCTTGTGGATAGTATGGTGTGGAATGATGCAACAAGATCTTATATTTATGATAGAACTCAATAATCTTAGTACTGTTAAATGATTTTGCATTGTCTGTCACTATTTACCTCGGGCATAGAAATCTAGACAATATGTATTCTTCAATAAATTTGATAACAACAATATCAATTGCATTTCTAACTGGAATGGCTTCTACCCATTTTGTAAAGTAATCTATAGCATTCAATATCCATTTGTGTTGACTGCTTGATGGAGGATGCATTTCACCAATGAAATCCAATCCCCATTGAAGGAATGGTGCTTGGACTAGTACTGGAAGCAATGGAAGAGCTGATAATATCTGCTTTCCAGAAAAGATTTGACACTCTGTACAACTCTTTCTCCCATTTTTGCAAACATAGTAGGCCAATAAAACCCTACCCCTAAGATATTGTATGCTGTGACCCTCCAAGCATAGTGCCCTCCACAAATTCCTGCATGAAATTGATCAATGATCCCTTCTATCTCATTTTATGTTAAGAAAAGTAAAAGGATGTTAAGAGGATCCTTCCAATACAAATTTACATTTACTATACAGTACTTTACAACCTTCAACTTCAGTGTTTTATATTGATTTTTTTCGAATTCAGGCAGACATTCAAATTCTATAAGAAAATTCACAATATCAAAGTACCAATCTGATAATAAAAAAAATTGTCAATGTGAATCATAATTGTCTGATTTGATGTAGAAGGCTCTTGTGGATTCTCCTGTGTTGGGATTTCAGAAGGTTCTTGTGGATTCTCATGTGCTAGGACTTCAGAAGGTTCTTGTGGGTTCTTCTCAATTGGGCTCTCAGAAGGTTCTTGTGGATTATTCTCAGTTGGGATCTTAGAAGGTTCTTGTGGACTCTTTTTAGTTGGGCTCTCAAAAGGTTCTTGTGGATTCTCCTATGATGGGATTTCAAAAATAGAATTTAATCCTAAGATCTTGCAATTGGATTCATCAAGGAGCTTAGCCAGGCCTTGACCTTTTACCAGCTTGATATTCTTGATGATGAGGTCATACTCTAAAATTTTAGTTATCCATATCCCTCATCTTCCATTAGTATCAAGTTGGGTTAAAACAATTTTGACAACACTATTAGGTACATATGCAATGATATAAGAGTGGAGGAGATAGACTCTAAAGGTTTTCAGAGATTGAACTAAAGAATATGCCTATTTTTTAATGATGTCATACTTTAGTTCAACATCTCTCATTACTTTGCTAAAAAATGCAATGGGTTGTTCATCTCCATCTTTTTTCTTTTGCAAAAGAATAACAGCTAAGGTAGTTTCAAAAGCAAAAGAAAAGACATTGAAAGGTTCAGAGTAATTTAGACTAGCTAAGATGGGGGTTTCTGAAATGGCCTTTTTAATTTGATCAAATGCATGCCTAGCAGTAATTGTCAATTTAACTTCATGGTTCTTTTTCAGCATGTCAGTTATGTCCTTAACTATTTCAGCATAATTAGGGATAAACCTTCTAAAAAATTAATTTTCCCAAGGAAAGCTTAAAATTTCTTCTTATTCCTTCATAAAATGAGTGCCTAAATTGTTGAGACACTTTTAGAATCAATGAATACTCATTCTTTATAAATGATGTGGGCGAGAAGTTTTCCTTCTTGGAGTGCAAACAAAGACTTCTTGGGATTAAGAGAAATCCCAAATTTTCTACACCTATCAAAAACCTTTCTCAAATGCTTTAAATGATTTTCATCAGAATTGAGAAAAACAGTTAAATCATCTAAATAAATAACAACAAATTTGTTGGTCTTACCTACAAATGATAGGTCCATAGCACGTTGAAATGTAGCTCCAGTGTTAGTTAACCCAAAAGGCATCCGAGCATACATGAATGTGCCCCAAGGAGTTGTGAATGCAATTTTTTCTCTATCCTCTGGACTAACCATAATCTGATTATATCTAGAAAAACCATCTAACATGGAAATTCTATGGGCTCCTGAAACTTTCTGAAGTAATTGATCCATCTTAGGTAATGGATAATTATCTTTCAGGGAATATTTATTCAAATTCCTAAAATCCACACATAATCTAATTTCACCATTCTTTTTTCTCACTGGAACTAGATTGGCTACCCAATCAGAATATCTCAATGGAAGTATTATTTTAGCATCCAATAGCTTCTTAAGTTATTTTTCAATAACAGGAAGAAGGACAGGATTAATTCTCCTCAATTTTTGTTTGAAAGGTTTTGCCTCTGGTTTTAATGGAATTTTATGTTCAATAAGAGATGTATCATATGTTTTTAATTCATTATAAGACCAGGAAAAAACATCTTTGTAGGCTTTAAGGAGGATTAAATATTTGTCTTTGGCTTCCATTAATAGGGATGCCGAAATTTTAACATTTATGATCTCTTTAGAACTTCCATTGTTATAGATTTCAATATTTTCCTCATGTGAATCAGATAGTGGATTTTTGGGGACATCATTATGATCAAATATCTTCTCAAGAGGTATTAACCCTTTTGGAATAAAATTGTTAGATAGTTGATAATGCTATGATCAGAAATTTTAGAGTCAAATTGTGGTGTTTGATTTTCATTGTCAACTTCAAGATTATCAAGTTGTTCTTCCTCAACTTGAAGGTTTGAGAATCCATCAATGACTTGGAAGAAGGATTTTAGCTACTCGTAATCATCAAATATTTACTAATGCTTAAGATTTTTAGGAATAGATGGTCTATACTTGACTTGAATTTGATACCAGGCAAGCATTTTATTAGGAACTTTAAAGGAACTTGCAGAAATAGCCAAGGAATCTACATGCATGTTTTAATCTCTAGGAATAGCAGTAATATTGAATGCTTAAAAGAAATTTTCAATTGAATTCCAAATCTCATTCCTATAAGATCTTAGTATGGGGATCTTAGTTTGACACAGATTCCTAACTTGTTTGACAATAAGTTCAGAATCATTAGACTTAAATTCTGCACCTAAAGGCTTCTTTCTAACTCCAATCCTAGCAGAAAATCATCATACTTTGCTACATTATTAGTTACATTGAATTCAAGTTTGTATGATTGGGTAATATTTTCTTTATCTGGTGAAATTAATACAATTACATCTTCTGCTCCTTCCTTTGAGCAAGAACAATCAAAGTACATTTTCCAAATATCAATTTCAATGGTTTTAGGTTGATCAATAATGTTTTCAATAGTAAGTTGAGTATTTTGTGAACTATTAACTAATAATTCAAAACACCCAAAGTCTTCGTCAACGAAATAAATAGGATGATTCCTAGCTTGATCATATTTATAAATAGTATTCATAAATCCAATTTCTATGTATAGCCTGAGATGCTCACCCCCATATACCAGAATAGTGGTATAAGACATATCCATTTGTAGGCTTCCTCCTAATTTAGCACAACAAGATCTTGATAACAACATGCCAAATTTGGGAGGGATGTCAGTGACTACTATGTCTAAAACCACACTTTTGATAGGGATCTGAGCTAAGGTAACCACCAAATCTTTAATAAGTCCAAGACAAGGTACTTTCTTGGAGTCAAAAGTGTAAAGATCATGGTAAGTTCTAGTGAATTCTAATTGCAGTTGGTCCATGATTACTTTAGGCATCAGATTATGGGAAGCCCCATAATCTAACATACAGTTATATAAAAGGAAATCATGAATTTTTAGAGTCACATAAAAAGGTGGTACATTCTCATCTATCATGTCAAAGCTAGGACCAAAAACTACTGAGGGTTTTTTGTCCTGCAGGCTTATCACATCCCCTTCAGCATCAACAGTGGGTGGTTGAATCCATTTAGAAACTTGGTTCTTATACCTTGGGTTATTTGACAGTTTAGCTAGGGAAATTGTTATTTTAACTCTTTCCAATTCTCTTTCAACATTAAAAGTTGTCAAAACAGTTTTATCAATTTGGCTTATTTCAGCTATTTGATTCAATGTTTGAATGATTTTTGTCTGGTTTCAGTAGATTTGATCTAAGGTTCATTTAGAGTGTGGCTTTTTGGAGGTCAACTAGGCCTTGACCTAGGTCTTCGATCATATCTTCTATTCAATTATCCAATTAAAAAATTAGAAAAGGCCTGATATTTAGAAATTTGATTTTCTTCTTGATTTTAAGAAGACTGATTTAAAGGGTGAGAAAAAATAGTATTATGTACAGATGAAGAATCAAAATTATTTATATCTTCAAAAATTAAAGGTCCAATGTTATCTAGTTGTTGGTCATCAATCATCAAAGGGGTTTGGATCTGTCGATCAGTGTTAGTAATCTACAAAATTTGAGTTTAAGGGACTCTTCTAAATTGAGTTTGTGGTCTAACAACAGTTTGTTGTATTGTTCTAGGCTGAGTTTCAATCTTAGAAATCCTATTAGAAATGTTTCTAAGTAATGATGTTATCTCATCTATCTTTTGCTCGTCGTTTTTTGAATTTGAGGAAGACCCTTCTTCCTTAACTTCCATTTTTCTTTCAGCCTTTTCATCCTTGGCTTTGAGTTTAGATGAAGTTGATCTATTAGCCTCAACTTCTATAGCATTAGTTTGCATGTCTTGAAGGGTAGGGGATGTCCTTTCCCTAATTATGACTATAAATTCATCATCAAAGGCTTTGGAAAACCTAATTTTTGCTGTTGTAACTGAAGGTTTACAATCAGGAAGCATTTTGTGGTAAAGTTTATTGTATTGTTTAATGAAATCTGCCACTAGTTCTCCATGGTTTCTTTTAAGCTCTTCAAAATCAGTAAGATAGTAAACTAGATCCTTTTTAACACCTCACAGATTCTTAAATATGGTATTTAATTCATTCCAAGATTGAATTGAATCATCTTTGAGTTGTCTAAACCAAATCCTAACATTTCTCTCTAAATATTGAACAAATAATCGCATATATACATCCTCATGCTCTATGTTCATATTATCTACAAAATCTAAAAAGGTAGCTAGATGATCTTCTATAGAAAAATTAGTTTCCCCATTAAACCTGGGCAAAAGCTTCAAATACCCATCAGGAAAATTGTTACGTTGGTTGGGAAGATGCAAGACAGCATATCTAAATTGAATAATGGGTTGAAAGGCCATATTTAAATATGAAGAAGAGGATTATTTAGTAGAAGAGGTAGGAGATGATGTAGTGGAAGATAAAGAGGAAGGTGGTGAAGTAGTGGGTGAAGATTGAGGTGTAAAAGTAGGAGGAGGAGAATGGGAAAGTGGAGAATCCCTAAAAGTTTTCAAAGGTGTTTTAATAACTAACTTCTAAACCTGTGTTTCAACTTGTTCTTTACTTTCAAACAAAGGGTTTGAATATACAAAGAAGGTTTCTTCAGGTTGGGAAGAAGTATATGGAAATGTATAATGAGTGGGGGAGATCAAATCAGTTGGTTTTAGCTCCGGTAAATGTACATCTATTTCTTCCTCTAACTTGGGTGAATTTGAAAATATTTCAAGGAGTTTCTATGATTCCAAATATTGTACTAAGAGAGATGACTGCAGATAAAATCCTTTAGATAATATTTCTAAAACCCTAGGTGTTAGATCAGCCAAATCCAATTGGGATGGAACAGAGCTAAAGGGATCAGAAGTTGAAATATCTTCAGGTTGTAATGGTACACAAGAAGAAGCAAAAGCTTCCCGCCTCATTCTAAATGAGGCCTCTCTCACCAGTATTTGTGGATCAGATAAAGGAGATATAATTTGAGAGTCAAAGTGAGATCTGGTATGTTTGGAAGGAGCAAGATTGGTCTAGTGGAGTCGCTAGGTGAATAATTTTAACCTACAATTTCTTTTTTCACCTTAAAGAAAAAGTATTAATCATTGTCCTAGGGAAAATAGTTCAATTTCTGCTCCCCGGCAATGGCGCTAGTCTGATGTTGTCCTTTGAGATGACTCTAGGTTAGTTATTCATGCTAGAGCATCTAAAATGTTTTGTGTGTTTTTAAGGTTTTTGGATGACCAATGTTATGAATTATTTGAAAACAGGTGCTTAAGCCTTAACAGTTACAAAGTTAAATGAAAGGGATGTTATTTGTCTAGCTATAGTTAATTGATTTAAAAAGAGGGAATAGTGGAATCTTGATGAAATATATCTTGCTAAATATTCAGACATAATATTTGATTGGTTATAAGAAAATAATACACACAAACAATTTTTCCTGTAGAACAAAATATAATTAAACGAATGCAGATTTCTGTGAAAATTAATTGATATAAAGGAGTTTATAATAACATATAGTCTTATAAACTAGTCCCTAGTTATTGTTTATAACTTCACAAAGGATTTAAGACTGACTTATACTCAATATGATCTTACCCAGATCTCTACATAAAGACTTAAATATATGAAGAAAGACATATTGAAATAAGCACATAAGAAAAGCTTACTAGGAGACAAACTATAGAAGGCAAATTCAGAATCCTTTCATTAAATTGAAGTAAATCTCCAACTCAGTTAAACCTATGTTCTCAAAGCTCATCCAAGGGTTCAACCCTTAATATCTCAAAGGAGGAGTTATTTATACAAAAAATTATTCTATATATTTTCAAAACGAAAATATGAAAATAGTACAAAACTATAGGAATTTCAAAATTGTCAAGTGCTCACACTATTCTTTAGGAATTTGTTGATGATGTGGTCCCCAAAAAGTGTTGCCAAGTTGTCTTTCAGTTGTTGATGAAAGTTAATTGATAACTTCACACAAGTGATCCCATTGGTCTTCACTTGGTATAGCAATCTTTACCAATTTCTTGTAAAATTCATCAACCTCGTTGTATTTCTCAAAAGTGGGATTATTTACAAAATGGTGTTTAATCTCATGCTTAATAGTCAATTCGAAATCTAAAGCTTCTAACATTTGTTTTCCTATAATATGACCCTTTATGTCTGCAAAATTTTCTTTATCACTTGTTATAGTATAAATATTTAAAGAGTATTCTTCCAAACTGATCAACCTATCATTTGGGGCCACTAATACCGGCAGTCCTATTTGATTTAGTAAATTAAACTTAAAATGAAACCTTTGAATATAAATCTTCAAGGTCTGGCACTTGGTCTCTAACTAAGTCATGACGTTCTTTTTTTACAAAACCTTATTGATCTCCAAAATGGTTTCTGTTATGTCCAGAATCTCAATCTGCTCCAACTTGGCCCTTGTTTTTGAATTAAGAACTATGATCATGTATGTAACTTCATTGGGTTTGTCTTTAAGAAGTTTCTTCATTTCATCAATATCTATCTGACATCTGTTTATAAGTTCCTCTTGCTCAAAAATGATCTTAAAGGAGGGCCATACTTCATTTATGGTCTGACTAATATCTACCCAAATGTGTTCTTTGGCTTGGGCCAAGATTTGAGCCATTAATGACTCACTCTGCAACTCTTTTATTCTTTTATTTAACCTATGGGTCTTCTACATTTTTCAACATACAAAATGTCATTCTTTATCTTCTAAGCTTCCAGATTCTTAAATTTCTTATGAAGCCTTTCATTTTCTTGTTTCTGGCAAGTCAGCTCCTCTAAGAGTTTGTTCAAATCCACTATTATTGATGTAGATTATGTTGTGGTTGATGTAGATTCCACTGACGTTCTAGACACTGTAATAGGAATAGTTGTGATGGGAGCTATAGCTAACTGATTAAATTTCTCTTTTTCTTTAAGAAATTTCTCAATCTGATCCTCCATGGTCTTTATCTATACATTCTTCTCAATGATCAACTTGAGCATTTCCTCCTTGTGGTGTTCATTTTCTACTATTCCCTTGGTCTAAAGGTCCTCTATAGAAGGAAGTTTGAGCTACTTCCTCAATGCTACAATATCTGTGTTTTTCTTTTTGATAATAACTTTTGTAGCTTTGAAATCAGTAGGGTCATATCCAATTTTAATCACTAAATCTTCTAATGACTTGACCTTGTTATCCTTTGCTAAAGATGATATCTTTTCAATATTCAATTGTGATTGCACATTTAACAGAGCATTTCTGAGTTTTGATAATGCCATAGAAGTATTGACCATGGTAGAATAAAGCATATCACCAAAAGAAAATACAGTCTTCTTGTAATCAGAAGAAGCCTTGAGAAATGGCACTTGAGCCTATAGAAAATCCATTTTCATTATACCCTTTTCACTGTCAAAATCTATCAACAACCTATGTTGTGAAGTAGAATTCTACTTCCAAACCTATGCATAAACATTTTCCTTTAAAGCTTCATTCTTCTGCTTAATTTCAAGGAAATTACTAAAGACATTTGGCTCTTTTGTTTCACTTGCACCTGTAGATTGGGTGATCTCCAATAAATTTTGTGAAGCTGAAGAAGAAGATGGAGTACAGATTACACATTCTTAAGTCCCTATAGATACCTGTGAATCATCCAAATTAATGATGATAGGCTCCTTCTGAGCTTGAGTAGTAGTAGTGCATTTGGAGTCGACCCTTGATTTCTTCTGATAATGTATGAATTCCTTTTCTCCAACTACTGATGATGAAGATCTTTCTCTGGGCCTATTTTCATGTTTGGTTTCAGAAGTAGGAGTCTGAAGTGTAGAAGGAGGTAAGACTTGTTCTTCTGCTTCTTGAAATATATCCTCGTCCCATTTTTCTTGATTTCTGAACTTCTCAATCTCTGGTCTTGGTGTATGATTGTAAGGTGTGGTTTTGAGTTCCACACTTAAGTTTGAGATAATACTAAATGGGTCATAAGACTAGGTGAAGATCGGTTCAAAACCCATCTGTTTTAGTATTGAATCTGCTTCTAAACCTGTTGATCTAGTATTACAAATGAATGATCCTACTTGTGCCTTTATCTTGAATTAAGATATCCTATTCCCTGAAATAAAATGAGGTTCATCCATATTTATCATTTTCCTAATATATTCTAGAGAGAAAATTCTCATTGGAACATATTTGGGCAATTTATATGGAGCCAATTCGTAGCCATATACTGTGATCTCTGTGTATTTCTAGTAAATATACTAGTATCCTATTCTAACTTGATCACTGAGATGTAGGATCCTTTTGATTTATGTATGGATCTTGGGTTCACTCTGACTGTTGAGAAGCTCTGACACTGGGTGAATGAAACAATCAATGAAGTCTGAAAATCTGAACTCACTTGATTTCTCCCTAATCAATGAGGTCCACCGTGTGACTGCTTGATTCTCTTGTTGATCATCCTACTTATGTAGAACAATAGATAGCATGTCTCCCTAAAGAAAAATAAATATATGTGCTAGCATAGAGGAGTATTTAAACACTCCTTTAGTAGTTATATTCATCAATTGCTCATGCATAGCTTCAACCAAAAATTGACTGTAATTATATATGAAGGCAGGTTTGTTTTCTTTAGAGAAAATGGACAGATAACCTAGGATAGCTTCATCTACCCATTGATCTGTTTGGTAGCCTAACAAGCAAGAAATTAGGGAAGTTATGTGTTTAGCTCTCTAAGGGAACATGGATGCTGGATAAGGAGGATTCTTTTTAGGGAGCTCAGCATCTTCAGGGAGAAAGATCTAAAAAATTTGAGCTCTTTCAGGGAAGGTGGGCTTATGATATAGGTTGATTAATGCTACAGTGGAGAAAAAGCTAAGGGAATCATTTTCAGGGATCAGAGGCATTTTGTTGATGATTTTTGGAGTGATAGACATCAGAATGTCTCCATTCTGAGTTACCATGGTTCTCTAGAGTGGATTATACTTTGCTTGGAACCACATGACAAGATCGAGAAAAGAATAGATCTGAGAAAACATGTACAAAGGCAGAAGGGATTCCCATAGGTTTATGTCATCTTTAGAATCAATATAGGTCTGTTTTAGCCAATTATGAAATTCGAACATGTCAAATTCACATTCTGTGTCTATGATTTTAAAATATTGGTCAACTAACCTTCGGGTTTAAGGCATCAGAGGCCTTTGGGGTTTCTTGTAATGAAAAAGAACTGGCATATGGATTGTCTTTCTTCTTAGGAGACATAATAACAGAATTGTAATGTAGGATAACAGAAAAGTTGCAAAGATACCTTAAAATGTCGCTTATTGTTTATAGGCTTGGCTCGACAGAGACTATAAAAATAGAAACCGTAGATTCAAATGGTGAAAGAGCTATCTAGGAAAAGGGTGTAATGGGGCAAAGGGATTATTTATCATCGGATTAAGCTTACTATTATAGGAAATTTTTTACTGATCGGAAAATTGGTCATTTAATGCAGGGAGATCAGCAATGGGAAGCAATAAATTGGCATAAATGGATAGGTGTTAATGGACATGTGACATGGAGCAGTTGGAGGCCGAAGGCACGGGAGATGTTATCATTGGCGCGGTATCGGGAAGAGCGAGAAGCTAGATAGGCAGATTTCGAAGGGGGGGTGGTGGTAAGCAGTAAGGAATGAGGGGGGTGTGAAGCACGAAGGTGGTGACACATTAGCAGGGGGCCCGTGCGGGAAAAACAACATTTTGCACACCCCCCTGCCATTATCCAATATCATGGTGAGGGGGTGCGAAGTGGCTTCCTTGCTATTGATCTGGGCGAGGAGGTGGATTGTTGTTTTTTTTGCTTGACCTTTATCGATTTCCAATAAATAACTTTTGTTGTATATGAATTTGACATAAAAAAACATATAAATAATTATTTACAAATAATTCATAACCATTTAAAAGGTAATTGAAATCTAATTGAAAAGTAATCTAATTTGGGTGCATTTAGACTAGCATCCTTTATTTAACTATTTCACTAATTAATCCTAATCTAATACAAGTTTGGCCAAATTGTGAGCATATTAGGCCATTTATTTATCCTATTCTATCATGTCTTCTAATGTTCAACCAAGTTTAAACTGTTTGGTGAACTTATTCACTAATCTAAAACATAAATTTAAATGATTTGATCTAGATTAAACAGTTTGATCTAAATCAAAAGGAAAGGTTGTGGCATGAAAACAAGCTGCACACAAAACCTTTATTTATTACAAACGCAATTTATTTCTATGAAGTGGCATTTAAACAAGCACACTTATACAATTTTTTATTTTCTATTGATGGGGTTTTATTTTATCTCTTATTTTATTTTCTTTTTTTTTTTTTCATATTTCCATTTTTTCTTTATTTTTTCATAACCTCTTTTAGAAAATAAAAATTAACTTATCAAAAATAATGCATGTTACAACATGAACAATAGTGATTTATGGTGATGGAGCTTTGATGACTGATGAGCCCCAATTTTTGGTAACAATTTGGGCTCATTTGGCCTACTTACCTTGCTCAACCCTTCATTTTTTATCACTTATGCATCATTTCTTAGTATATTCGTGTTATTTGTAGGAAGAAGGGCAGTCATTATGCCTATGTGGCTAATACATGATGATTTCAGGTTTTTTGACATTAAATGGAGCAAAGACCACGTAGATGGAGACAAGGAGACAACCAAGGTGGCATTGCGGGTTTGTAGGAAGGTTGTCCACAGCCTTGAATAACCTTCCTCGTGATCTCCACCCCAACTCCGAGCTCCAACGGCTATCACCACTGAGCTAGAAGGCAGCCAACGGATTCTACAGGAACAGCAGTTTACTTTTAGTTGGACAGCCAAGCCCCACTAATTGAGGAGGCCAGCTTGGCCCTCATCATGTATAAATATTGAGGCTGTAGCCTTCGATAAAGACTCTTGAACCTTTGTTGTAGATTTCGAATCACGAGCTGTAGCTCTGTTTTTTCTCTTTGTAAGCCAATTTTGGCATGTTGTTAGACTCATGATTATGATCTTTTAATAAAAGGCAGGCAGATTTGGATTCAATTCTGAGTTCTTAGAGGAGCTATAGCTCTCAGGTTAGGGCCCAACCTGAGAGCAATAGACCTCCTTTTCTTTGTATTGTTACTTGTCTTTCCTTTCAGCATTTCATTTCTTTTCCTTGACATGCATTTGAAAAACACAGTCTGCTGATTCAATTTTCTTGATGTGATTAAGTAGGATTAGTTTATGGATGAAGTGCTTTCAGCAGCTTAGATTAGAGTAGGAGGATTAGACTTCATCAGAGCTCCAAGAAAAGGTTGATCGTGCACTCACTGCCACCTCTGTTTAGAGAGTGGGGGTGTAGACCGTGCCAACCACCAAAAAACGCAGTCTTGTATGTTCATGCAAGCTTTAAAGTCATATTTCCATTGGTAGAAGTATCCATGTATCCATGCAGTTCGATCTTGAGCAATAACCCCTTGTTTCAGCTCCATGCACGATTTCTCTCTTAACTTACATCGATGTTCTTTGATTTCTAATAAAACAGTTAGAATAGGTTGATGAATCCTCGGTTTTGTGCAAGACAAAGGTGATTTGTTTCATTTACACTGCGCAACACCACTTCAACACTTCCTTATCCTCCTTAGTCGTCCCTAAGCCACCTCCTTACCTCGCAGCTAGATCCTTTGCCCACCAACTCTTCTATTATCCACGTTGCCTCATCTTTTCGGCCTTCCATTGCCTCTACCCTTCTATCGACCAACCAACTTTATACACTCTCTCCCCAGCTCATCTCTCTATCCCTGAGCCATCACAAGCTCCCCTTTCATCTTACCTATCCACCCATACAGCTCCTTCACTCCTCCATCACCCAAAACTCCGATTGCAGAACATCTTGTAGAAGTTAGCAGACTTCCTGTAGAAATCCTGAGCTTCCTGTAGGATCCCCTGCAGACATCCTGTAGAAGCCTGCAAACACGGTTGCCAAGCACCTGAACATTGTGAACTTCTGTGGAATGATGTTATGGATCCCCTGGAACCTCTCAGAGTCCTCCTGACCTTTCCCAAGCCTTCCTCCCCTTTGAACTATCCCTGCACAGTCAAGACCCAGTAAGAAGCACAATCATAATAACTCCAACCACTTGAGCAAAAATACAAAAAAAGCGTGTTCTCTTCAATGGAAGTAGTTTAAATTCATGCATCTCATATCACTAGAAGTAATGGCATCATTGTTAGGAGTTGCATTCCCATCATTGCATTGTAAGGATTAAGCTGGTCAGATTAGGGTTTACTAGGGTTTCCATGTTTGGTTGGCTTTCAGTTCATTCTTGCAAAGTAGGTTAATTTCCTTTGAGATAGCCTTCGTTCATCATTTAGAAAGCTTCTTCTGAGAACATATAGAAGTTGGCTTGAGCCCTAGCGGACTTGTGCCAGCTGACCAAGTGACAGCTGCGACAAGAGCTAGTACTTGTGCATACAGCACCGTCGCTTCCAAGTTTGTTACGAACTACCGGGTTGATAAAATTAGAGAAGGAAGCTCCAGGAGTTGTAGCATTATTGCTACAATACTGGAGCCCACCATCCTTTTTGGTGTCGTTGCCAGGGAAGCGTCAGAGTATTAGTAATTGTTGCTTTTCTTCTGCTTTCTTACTCTCGCCTTCTACCAAGTAGTTTATTTCATTTCCATTCTGCAAAAGTAGCATAGACATTTCCTGCTTTCATAGACTAGCAATTCAATTCCGCAATTTCAATTTTGCAAGCATAGATTAGCCTTTCAATTCTGCAAGCGTAGACTAGCATTTCCATTCCTGCAATTCCATTTGAGCAAAGTAGATTAGTTCTTTCCTGCTTTCAATTCAATTCTGCATCTTTATTTCAGCAAGATAGTTAGTTGTAGATCAATCTGTTTCAGTTTTGCAGGTACCAAAGAAAAAACAAAAGCAATCAAAAAAGTCTTTCCATTTCATGCCTCGTAGGAATCGAGATAAAACAGGCAAATTCTTACCCAACACCCCCACCACATCACTGAGTCACCCTTCTCTCTTCTTCGGTGACAGTGATCCAGAAGAACCTATAGGTGAACCTCCTGAGATATACGAAGATCCTATAGCAGAAGAAGAATTAGAGACCATCCCATCTGAAGCTATGGATGACAATAGAGGAGAAGATGAGAGAATAGAAGGTGCCTTCCCCATCTGAGAAACCAATGGAGACATGAAAATGAAAAACATTAGTCCCTCCGCTCTACCTCACTTCCATGAACTGACTACTGAAGATCCTGATACCTTCCTGTTTGAGTTTGTTGTCCTTTGTAGAACCTATGACTATACTGAAGATGAGCAGAAGCTGAAACTCTTCCCTTCAACTCTTAAGGATGCAGCATTACGTTGGTTCATGGGCTTACCTGGGAATAGTATCACCACTTGGGCTCAGATGCAGCAAGCTTTCAATACCAAGTACCAGGACTACTGTAGGTGCAAGGAAACCAAGGGAGAGATCTTTCGGATGACCATGGGAAATGATGAGTCCTTAGAGGATTATGAGGAGAGGTTCCAACTTAGCTATAAGCGGGCCAGGTGCACACTTGACCCTGAATCCCTCAAGTTGGTCCTGCTCCGAGGAGTCCCTGAAGACCTCTTAGATACCCTTCACATGTTAGCTGGGGGAGATATTTACCAACTGCCTTATGAGGACATCAAGACTGTGTTTAGAAACCACTCCAGGGTAGCCCGGAAACGAGGTAGAGGAAACCTCCTCTCAGCTGGTATCCCTTTCTCCAAGCATGAGTTTGAAAATCAATTAGAAGATCTTAAGAGTGAGGTGAGATAGACCATTGCCATGCAACTGGACACATTCAGGATCCAGCAGAAGAAGGAAGAAGCTAAGAGAGCCTTGGCTATCTTCTGCCCTAGATGTACAAGGAGACACCCTAAGAACGAATGCCCATTGCATTCGGTTGAAGTGTGCTTCGTTTGTGAGGAGGACCATCCCACAAATCAATGTCCAACCTTACCTGGGCTTAAAGCCATGTACCAAGGGACAGAAGCTCCCACTGAACCTCTCTATTTCCTCAACCAAAGGAGGCCACAAAGACCTAGACCTTACCAGCAAGGGATGCAAGGGGCACCCCAAGCTTATTACAGCCCCAACCAATCGACTCCTATGCCTTCCTGGGGTCCCCCTGCTCATCCTTCCTGGTCTATGCCTCCTCCATGGTCTTATCCACCTCAGTACCCTACTCAACCCACTACTCATTCATATCATTCACATGCCCAGCCACAGCCTCAGTGGAATGCACCTCAGTCGGGGTGGAGGCCCCAAAACAACACTCCTCCTGCCATTTTGCCTCCACCACCAGTTCAACCTCAACCATTACCTCCTGCTCCTCCCAAGCAACCTCAAATACCTGCTCAACCGAACCCGAACCCCAACAATAGACAGGCCCAGCAGGTATACACTGGGGAAACATCATGCCCTATCTATGCTGTGGAGATCCAGGAGATCAATCTTTGATCTGGAAAGACTCTTCCGGATCGCCAACCTCCTCCCCCAGAGGACGAGGAGGACAAACAGGAAGGTGAACCAAAGGCTATTCCACCCTTTCCTGAGAGACTAACAGCCACCACATGACCCAACCCAGAGGAGGATGAGCTTCTGGGAGAGCTCAAGCAGTTGTGTGTGAAAATACCACTTCTCCAAGCCATCAAGGATGTGCCAATATACAACAAACTGGTTAAGGAAAAGTGTTTCAAACACCCAGGCAGGCGAAAGAGAGATGCTTCAACCATCAATGTCTTAAGACAACTGTCTAACCTTATGTTAGGACAAGTCATCTACCCAAAGTATCTAGATCCTGGGAGTCCTGTAGTAGATGTCCACATCAATGGCACCATCATACCTCACACCTTGATTGATTTGGGGGCTGCCATTAATGTGATGACCAGGGATACCATGCTCAAACTCAATCTTCAGGGTTCCTTGAGGAAGACCTCGATAGTCCTGCAACTAGCAGATCACTCCACCGTGACTCCCGAAGGGATTGTGGAGGATGTCTTGGTCTCTGTCGACTCTTGGGAATACCCTGCAGATTTCTTGGTTCTGCAACCCAAGGCAAAGCTTACTGGATATCCTCTTATTTTGGGAAGGCCTTGGTTAGCCACTGCAGATGCTTACATAAGTTGCCATGCAGGAAACATGACCATAAAAAACGGTCCTATGTCCAAGCAGCTAGTCCTATACCCTCCTGCCCAACCCTCCTTAGAGCATGACTTACCACTGTGGTTGGAGGAAGGAGAAGAGGATGAGGTGTACTCAGCACCTTTGTGCACCCTAGATACCACTAGAAGAGACCCCCCAATTGAGGATGACTTGATTGAGACTTTGATCCAGAATCCACCTTCCAGTGCACTATCCTTAGAGAAATTAGTGGAGGATGCCCAAGCCAGCACCTTAGTGGACCTTTGTGCCACCAACCCTGTCACTCCCAGAGTCAAGAATGTGGAGTTCGGCCCTGAGAGAACGTTAAAGATCAGCTCCTCCCTATCTCCTTCCTAGGAAAAGGAGCTGTGTAGCCTGTTGGCCGGCCATCTAGATGCTTTTGCTTGAAGCTATAAGGAGATGAAAGGAGTCCATCCTTCGGTCTGTACCCATCACATATACATCAAAGAGGATTGTAAGCCGGTTAGGCAACCTCAGAGGAGAATGAATCCAGCCCTTAAGGACATTGTCAAGGAAGAATTGTAAAAACTGCTGGATGCCGGATTCATTTACCCCATCTCAGATAGTGAATGGGTGTCCCCTCTGGTGTTGGTTCCCAAGAAAAATGGGAAATGGAGAATTTGTGTGGACTACCGAGAACTGAACAAAGCTACCAAGAAAGACCATTTCCCTCTACCTTTCATAGATCAAGTGTTTGATGGACTGGCAGGAAAGAAGTTCTTCTCTTTCCTGGACGGGTTTAGCGGGTACAACCAAATCCAAATCAGCCCGGAAGACCAAGATAAGACCACCTTCACTTGTCCTTGGGATACCTTTGCCTACCGAGTTCTTCCCTTTGGGCTATGCAATGCTCCTGCTACTTTCCAGAGAGCTGTCTTGAGCATCTTCTCGGAGCTGGTCCATGATGCGGTGGAAATTTATATGGATGACTTCACTCCTTATGGGTCCAACTTCCAGGAAGCATTGTCTAATCTGGGAAAGGTCCTAACCAAATGCATTGAGATGAACCTGTCCCTTAGTCCTGAAAAATGTGAATTCCTGATGACTGAAGGGACCGTGCTAGGCCATACCATTTCTTGCCAAGGGTTACAAGTGGATCCTAACAAAATTGCTCTCATCAAGAAGGTTCCACCTCCCCAAAAGGTAAGGGATGTTCGGAGTTTCTTAGGATTAGCAGGGCATTACAGGAGATTCATTAAAGACTTCAGCAAGCTAGCCTCGCCATTGTTTGGCCTGTTGGCAAAAGATGTGGAGTTTAAATGGACTGACGATTGTCAGAGGGCTTTGAATGAATTAAAGGAAAAGTTGGTGTCAGCCCCAATCTTGAGAGGTCCAAACTGGGCCCTACCTTTCCACATCCACACTGATGCCTCAAACAAAGCCATAGCGGCAGCTTTAGGACAAGTTGAACAAAAACTTCCATATGCCATTTACTTTGTTAGCAAAAACTTGTCCAAAGCCGAACTGAATTACACTGTAACCGAGAAAGAATTCTTGGCTGTGGTCCATGCACTGAACAAGTTCCGACATTATATTACTGGCTATAAAACCTTTGTACATACGGATCATGCTGCGATTAGATATTTAATGAATAAACCAGATGTGAATGCTCGTATTATTAGATGGTTAGTTTTGTTGCAGCAGTTTGATTTGACCATTGTTGACAAACCAAGTAAAGAAAATGTTGTTGCTGACTTTTTATCTAGATTGGATTTGTCTGCAGATGAGGATGGAACAGTGGATGACCAGATGCCCGATGAACATCTGTTTGCTATCTCAGTACTCTCTCCATGGTTTGCTGATATAGCAAACTACCTTGTTTCAGCATAGTTCCCTCCGCACCTATCTTCAAGAGAGAAGAGCAGAATCATCAGAAAAAGTGCCTCATTTACTTGGATTGGGGGCAATCTGTTCAAGCTTGGCCCTGATCAGATCTTAAGGCGTTGTGTAAGGGAGGAGGAAGTCTTTGATATCCTCCTCACCTGTCATGATGGGCCTTGTGGAGGACATTTTGCAGCAAAGAGGACTGCCTTCAAAATCCTGCAGGCAGGCTACTATTGGCCCACACTTCATCAAGATGTTAGAAGGTATATCAGCCGATGTGACCAATGCCAAAGAATGGGGAAACCGACTCAAAGGGATGAGATGCCTCTCCAACCTCAAGTGACTCTTGAGCCATTTGAGAAGTGGGGTATGGATTTTGTGGGTCCAATCAACCCTCCTTCGAGGCAAAGGTCTTACATCATTGTGTGCACTGACTACCTGACAAAGTGGGCAGAGACTAAAGCAATCAAAGCAGCAACAGAAGAAAAGGTGGCCGAGTTCTTAAGAGAAAACATCTTCTACAAGTTTGGCTACCCAAGAGAGCTGGTCACCGATCAAGGGAGCCAGTTCACATCCAACCTAATTGAAGACCTACTAGCTCATCACAAAATCAAGCATAGGACTTCCAACCCCTATCATCCACAGGCAAATGGGCAAGTGGAAGTCACCAACAGAGCATTGGAAGGGATTTTGACTAAGGTGGTGAGCAGCAGTAGGAAAGATTGGGCAGATCGCCTGGTTGAGGCCACATGGGCTTACAACACCACCTGGAAGACCAACACCGGCTTCACACCTTATGAGCTAGTCTATGGGAAGAAAGCTTTGCTGTCCATTGAATTTGAATACAACACTTTGAGGATGGCAGCTCAGCTGGACCTAGATCTCAGCCATGCACAACAAGAAAGGTTATTGCAGCTGAATGGACTGGACGAGCACCGAATGCAGGCCCTCCTTCACTCGGAAGTGGTTCAACTTCAGAGAAAGGTGTGGCATGACCAACACCTCAATGACAAGCAATTCCAGCCAGGAGATTGGGCATTGTTGTATGACTCCAAGTACAAAGATTTCAAGGGGAAGCTGAGAACTAGATGGCTGGGACCATATGCAGTGGAAAAATGTCATGACAATGGATCTATTCTTATTCGGGCCATTGATGAGGAAGCCATCCCCATGCTTGTCAATGGGCATCAATTGAAGATCTACAGGAAACCTCTCTCCAGACAAGAGTTCATCAAAACTATGGAGAAGTCAGTGTTGGTCATAGAGAAGGGTTCTGCCTCTGCTTTGGGCATACCCTGAAAAATCTAAAAAAAAAAAATAATAATAAATAATAAAGATCCTTGGGTGAAAACCTTTCTAAGGCTCCCAAGGCAGGTGGTAGGGGTGAAAACCTCATTGAGGCACCCCTATTGTCTTTCAAAAAAAAAAATATTTGAAAAAAGATCCTTGAGTGAAAACCTCTCTGAGGCGCTTAAGGCAGATGGCAAGGGTGAAAACCTCATTGAGGTGCCCCTGCTATCTTTCAAACAAAAAAAAAAAAAAAAAAAAAAAGAGAAAAAAGAAAAAAGAAAAAAATAATAAGCAAAAAAAAAAAGAGGACAGCGAGTTTATAATGTGAAATTGCATGCAGGTTGCAGGTGTTCTATGAAGGAGAGGAGGTCTTTCAACTCAAAGCCAAGGATCCTTATCATGCTGCCAGGAGACCTCACCAGCACCTCCTCCAAGAATACTCATTTTCTCCAAGGTATGTGCACAATTTCATCACGGCTTGAGTCTTCTATAGGAAGATGCAGACTTTCTACAGGAAGGTGCAGACTTTCTACAGGAAGTTTTGTATTTCTACAGGAAACTTCCTTTAGAAGTTCAGGACGGCCTAGAATTCATTTTATGAGGAGATCTAACGACCAAGGATCGGTTTGGACACATGCAAGCTACTGTTGTCACCCTTACACACTGCCGTCACCGCTTTCTACCATCCTTGTCGACATGCAATGAAGTTACCTGCACCATCAAAGCAGATCATTGAGTTATCAAGAGAAAGCAATTTTTAAGATGAAAAAACGCTGAGATGTCATACCATATCCATCCCAGCCATCCATGAGCTCTGTGAGCATGATCGTGGGGCCATTGCCTTCATCGTGCAGCATGCACCCGAGGAGGAAAAACGGTTACAGGACATCCCGCAGGAGTCCCGTAACAGTTAAGCCCGCTAGAGTGTACACCATTCACAGCACTTGCCATATGCAATGAAAATGCGGGCGCATGCAGCCGAAGCATCAAATCCATCGTCAGCGGCCTGTGAATATGAACCTCCGGGCCTGTGCAAATCCACCAGTAGCAAATAAATCCACTCATCATCGTCCAAGAACCGAAAATCGTGTTGCGGCCACACAGGTAAGTGCCTCGATCCTTTCTTCCGTCGAATTGCATGAATGTTAATTTGAAAATGTTTGCAAAGTGTGAAGTGAATGTGTTGAGAAGTTGTATGGCCATTTGACTGGCCACGTCGACCAGTTAATGGTCTAGTCGGATGTTTGGGTGGCGGTCGTGGCAAAAGAAATGGGCAGTACACACGTGAGAGCAATCCCGTCGGGAAAAACGAGTTTAACAGAAGAGATGGCGGCGGATCTGCGGGGAATGATGCGGCAGTAAGGGAACTCGCAAGCAAATGATGGGATGACTTCGTCCAACGGTCCGGCAGGGACAGCTCACCCCCGCGCCATGGATTCCACCGATTCAAATCTAATCGGCTAGATTGCCACCCCATGCATTTATCATTCACCGTTTGAGACTCGAGTGATCATCCGAATCCCTCTGCAGCTCGATACTCCGAGTCTTTGGCCCTCAGAACGCCTGTGAAGCAACACCAAGAGTGCAGACCCACTGCAGTATCCCCCAGAAATCGCACACTGCTCCTACAGGAAAGCTGTTTCTACAGGAAGTCGGATTCCTCACGTCAAAAGGTGGCGGATTAAAAAGGTAAGCCTGAACTCTCCATGCAATTTGTTTTTGAGGGTTGCAGAATCATCGTCTACAGTCTGGTCGTAGAAAATTGTTGCAAATGTTGTCTGCCGTGCATGAACTGTCGTCCTACAGGATGTCAGTGTAATTAAGCTGTGTTAAGGTCTTCAGGAGATAAGCTTCGTGAATTATATGCATGACAGAAGCGTAATTCTACGCTCTGTCCCAGTAGGCCAAATTTCTTCCGCATTCGCCACCTCTAGCTAAAGCAGCAGTTTTTCACCATGCCGGGTGGGTTCATCAGAAGGGAACCCACTGATTCAACAAAGTTAAGAGAAAATCCTGAGGTGGTGGAGCTCTTCACACGAGCGCAATGGATATCCTTCTGTGACAAATTGCAGGGCTATGACGACGAAGTGGCAGAAGAGTTTTTGCAAGCTCTGAGGCCGAAATCCAAAACATTGGCCACCGTTAACTTCAGGGGTTTAAGCCTCAAACTCACCCCACAATTCATCAGCCGAGTTACTGAGCTCCCAATGGGATTGCCATGGGATAAAGAAGAAAGGAAATTGGGCCAACAGGCTAAGAAAGAATTCTTTCCACCAGAGGAGGAATTCTCAGAAGACAAAAATGGGGTTCGTAGAACCAGTTTACTGCCACCGTGGAATGAAGTTAGCCTGCAGATTATGAAGTACATCACCTGCGAAGGCCGTTTTAGCATTGTATACGGGTACCACTTTCGGTTACTCACTGAATTAAGGCACCAGATGGATCTACCTGTAGAAAACAAGCTCAGTCTCCCCCACTTTCTATTACAGTCTCTGATTGAGTGTGCCACCAAGTTGAAAGAAGGCACACCAGACCAGGTAGCCCACCATGGACTCATCAAACTCCTCGTGGAGGATGCGCTCCACACATACAAGGTTCCTCTCTCATGGGAAGCCTTCAGAAATTTGACAAAGGATGGGGATATAAAGATGCTGACCGAAGAGCTCGGTTCATCTAGCAGTGAGGAGAAAGAGTCAGTGCCCGCAGGAAAGAAAGAAACAAGCCAGAAGACCACGACCACGGAGCAGAAGAAAAAGCAAGAGGAGAAACAAGAGACAAAGGGTGCCAAAGAGAAAGATGACACACCCATCTTGACAACAAGAGAGAAAAGGCTGCAAGGCAGAGTGGACAAGGCTGAGAAGGTCCACATCAGCAAAAGTGCCTCGACAGCACCCGCAACCAAGTCAAAAAGCAAAACTCATGCAGCAAAGCAAACCAAGGCGGTGACACCTGTTTCTACAGGAAAACCGAAACCGGCTTCTACAGGAAGCCCGAAATTAACCGGAAAAGGGTCTTCTACAGGAAGCCCGAAATTGACTAAAACAGGATCTTCTATAGGAAGCCCCGAAAAAGTGAAACCCAAGGAGAAGAAAGCTGATATTCGTGAAACGGAGGCAGCAGCTGTGCTGGCCGCCCTCAGCACACCTCCTAAGCCAAAGGAGAAGAGAAAGAGGGAGACCCCTCTATATTTTAAAGCTCGAAGAAGTGTGAGGATAAAGACGGGCAAGCCACAGCCTCCGTCCAGCAGCCCGATCATTATTGAAGATGCCCCTACTTCGCCCAAGGAAAGGTCCCCCTCAAGGATATCAGTCACCTATGAGAGGGGGAGCCCGAAGAAAACTACGTGGCAAGAAAAGTTAGACCAATTGACTGAAAAAGCTCGGCTATAGGATGCTGAAGATGCTCTACAGGAAACCTTAGCCAGGCTTAAAGAAACTGAGAGAATGGAAGGAGAAGCACCCTTATCACCACCAAGGGAGGGTGAAGTAGAGCCACCAAAGGAAGTGGAAAAAGAGCATATACCAGAGCCCAGCCCTCAGCCAAGTCTGAGTTCATATTACAACTTTTTAGAGGCTGGCAAAATTATACCTCAGAAATTTATTGTGCCACTGTTTTTTGCATTGGACGAAGAAAGAGTCCGCACACACACGTGGATGAAAATAGCCAAGTCAAAGGGGGTGGCGGACATAGGTCCCTTACAGGAGTAGCTCAAGGAGGCCAGAAGTGAATTGTCCATGGCTAAACATGTGGAAAATTGCCAATGCGTGTTCCTACAGGAAGAAAACCAGAAGCTGAGGTTGCAGCTACAGGAGCTGAGGGCAGGGACAGGTACATCATCCAAGGACACCACAAAGGATCAGTAAGGCAAAAAGGAGCTGAACACTGGTCTTGGGGAGCCAACCACACTTCTACAGGAAGCAGAACAGCAAGCACAAATTGAGGTGCAAGCTCTCAGAGAACAGCTGCAGCAGAAAGAAGCACAATTGGCCTGCATGGCCAGCTGGGCCATGGATGCTATCCAATGCAGGCAGCCGGCCAAATCTTATGGCTTGTACTTGAAAGACCAATGGCTGCAATTCCAAATCAATACCTTGGCGCAAAGAGGTATCTCTCAGCTCCAAGACCCACAACAATTCACTGAAGTTTGCAGTACTAGTTCATCAGAGGATAGGGCCAAATTAGCGGAGTTCTACCTCCATAATCTGGCCCTGCCTAATGTAGTTTCATGGGATCCCAATACGGCCTTGGGAGATATGCAATTAATGGCCTTTGCCTCATGGCTGAACCATGAGGACAAAAGAGCAGCAGAAGCCAAAGCAATCATGAACCGAGAGCTGAACGAGCCATTGCTCATCAGACCAGAACCAGGGGATCCAGTTGCACTAATCTTGGCACACCAACATTTGTCCACTGACCCTCAAGCTTCATTAAGATATATGGATCAATAGGCCCAAGCCATAGCTCATTTTGAGGACATGGAGAGACTGCTAGGAGACAACGCTGTCCAAGCATGCACACGCAGATGGAATACATTGGCACACAGTCTGAAAATCCGAGAGTACCATACCCCAACTCGGATGAGGGAAGCTCTGGTACGGGTAGCCCTCTATAAGAAATCCATGCAAAACCTCCAGGCCAGCTGGATTAGCCTTAAACTCAGCCCACCACTGCTGCTAGGATTGATGGAAGGCAGCACAGAGAAAGATGATAATGAACAGTGGGAAGAGGTAAACAGAAGGGCTGGGTTTCATATTAGCAAGGAGGACACTACTACAGAGGCTTGGGATGTAAGGGTAGCAGTAAAGGCAATGAAGGATGAAGAGTTGGACTAGTTGCTCAAGGATGAGAAAATATTTTAGCTGGGGGGTGATGATGAGCCCCAATTTTTGGTAACAATTTGGGCTCATTTGGCCTACTTACCTTGCTCAACCCTTCATTTTTTATCACTTATGCATCATTTCTTAGTATATTCGTGTTATTTGTAGGAAGAAGGGCAGTCATTATGCCTATGTGGCTAATACATGATGATTTCAGGTTTTTTGACATTAAATGGAGCAAAGACCACGCAGATGGAGACAAGGAGACAGCCAAGGTGGCATTGCGGGTTTGTAGGAAGGTTGTCCACATCCTTGAATAACCTTCCTCGTGATCTCCACCCCAACTCCAAGCTCCAACAACTATCACCACCGAGCTAGAAGGCAGCCAACGGATTCTACAGGAACAGCAGTTTACTTTTAGTTGGACAGCCAAGCCCCACTAATTGAGGAGGCCAGCTTGGCCCTCATCATGTATAAATATTGAGGCTGTAGCCTTCGATAAAGACTCTTGAACCTTTGTTGTAGATTTTGAATCACGAGCTGTAGCTCTGTTTTTGCTCTTTGTAAGCCAATTTTGGCATGTTGTTAGACTCATGATTATGATCTTTTAATAAAAGGCAGGCAGATTTGGATTCAATTCTGAGTTCTTAGAGGAGCTATAGCTCTCAGGTTAGGGCCCAACCTGAGAGCAATAGACCTCCTTTTCTTTGTATTGTTACTTGTCTTTCCTTTCAGCATTTCATTTCTTTGCCTTGACATGCATTTGAAAAACATAGTCTGCTGATTCAATTTTCTTGATGTGATTAAGTAGGATTAGTTTATGGATAAAGTGCTTTCAGCAGCTTAGATTAGAGTAGGAGGATTAGACTTCATCAGAGCTCCAAGAAAAGGTTGATCGTGCACTCACTGCCACCTCTGTTTAGAGAGTGGGGGTGTAGACCGTGCCAACCACCAAAAAACGCAGTCTTATATGTTCATGCAAGCTTTAAAGTCATATTTCCATTGGTAGAAGTATCCATGCAGTTAGATCTTGAGCAATAACCCCTTGTTTCAGCTCCATGCATGATTTCTCTCTTAACTTACATCGTTGTTCTTTGATTTCTAATAAAACAGTTAGAATAGGTTGATGAATCCTCGGTTTTGTGCAAGACAAAGGTGATTTGTTTCATTTACACTGCGCAGCACCACTTCAACACTTCCTTATCCTCCTCAGTCATCCCTAAGCCACCTCCTTACCTCGCAGCTAGATCCTTTGCCCACCAACTCTTCTATTATCCACGTTGCCTCATCTTTTCGGCCTTCCATTGCCTCTACCCTTCTATCGACCAACCAACTTTATACACTCTCTCCCCAGCTCATCTCTCTATCCCTGAGCCATCACAAGCTCCCCTTTCATCTTACCTATCCACCCATACAGCTCCTTCACTCCTCCATCACCCAAAACTCCGACTGCAGAACATCCTGTAGAAGTTAACAGACTTCCTGTAGAAATCCCAAGCTTCCTGTAGGATCCCCTGCAGACATGTTGTAGAAGCCTGCAAACACGGTTGCCAAGCACCTGAACATTGTGAACTTCTGTGGAATGATGTTAGGGATCCCCTGGAACCTCTCAGAGTCCTCCTGACCTTTCCCAAGCCTTCCTCCCCTTTGAACTATCCCTGCACAGTCAAGACCCAGTAAGAAGCACAATCATAATAACTCCAACCACTTGAGCAAAAATACAAAAAAAGCGTGTTCTCTTCAATGGAAGTAGTTTAAATTCATGCATCTCATATCACTAGAAGTAATGGCATCATTGTTAGGAGTTGCATTCCCATCATTGCATTGTAAGGATTAAGCTGGTCAGATTAGGGTTTACTAGGGTTTCCATGTTTGGTTGGCTTTCAGTTCATTCTTGCAAAGTAGGTTAATTTCCTTTGAGATAGCCTTCGTTCATCATTTAGAAAGCTTCTTCTGAGAACATATAGAAGTTGGCTTGAGCCCTAGCGGACTTGTGCCAGCTGACCAAGTGACAGCTGTGACAAGAGCTAGTACTTGTGCATACAGCACCGTCGCTTCCAAGTTTGTTACGAACTACCGGGTTGATAAAATTAGAGAAGGAATCTCCAGGAGTTGTAGCATTATTGCTACAATACTGGAGCCCACCAATGACCCTCACTAATAATGCATATATATGGTGGCATTCATTGACCATCACCTTTTTATATCTTGGTGAGGGTTGAAAAATGTCACCATAAGCTCATTGGTGATGGTCAAAATAGCTTTCATCATGAAAAATTGAATGTCACCAAAGGCCACATCACCAAAAGTATAGGTTTTGTGGTGATATTAAAGGTCCATCATGAATAGTTATTATAATGACAGATAATGACTATCACCATTTCATATGAACAACAGTGATTTATGGTGAAATACCTTTCATGACCCTCACCTTGATGCATATATATGGTGACATTCATTAACCATCACCATTTCATATATAAAAAATTACTTTTGATAATGGTACGTTAACTACCCTCACTATTGATACATGTATACAGACAAATAGTGATCATCACCATCCCCTATAAATATTAGGGCATGATGGGTTCGAACCACCAACCACCTTCTTGTAAAGAAGATGCTCTTCCATTGAGCTAGCACCCTTCAAAGAATTACACTGATTTTTTTTCCTTCGAGAGAATAGATATTCACAAGTCAAATGATTCTTTTAATCTTGACCATTCTGAATTATGTAACAACTCTTCTATCTCTTCTATGCTATTCTACCCAAATTTCAAATGTACCTATCATTTAAGGAAATAAGGTAGTTTACAATCATAACAAACAACAATTGAGAAAATAATATAATTTACAATCATGTATAGAATCACATTAAATAATTGTGCCAAACCTCGTTAGTTGCACTGTCATCCACCCATGTCCTTATAATTGTTGTAACCTGGAGCCTCATTTGGCCATCAAAATACAGGTAACTATAGACAAAAGTATTTTCAACACCATGATGAAGTTGTTTCCATAATTATTTTATTGGACACAACCAAAGATGTGAAACTGACAAAAAATAATTTAAACATACAGAAAACAACATACTATGTTAGAAACAAAATAAAAAGTTGTTGATTGGTAGCCTATAATGCTGAGTTAGAATGTTCACTTGTTGCAACATTAAAAAATATTGTCAAGGAAGTATTTTTATCAAGTCCACACATCTTCCATGAAGTTTCATTACCCTGACCAATCACAATGTACGTTGAAGATGGCCCTTTCTACAAAATTATCCATGTAAATGGCATTATTAACTGATAGATTATTTCAAAATAGAACTATATAGGTTAGGCTACTTTCTCAATGCCTTGTCAATGCTTTGATAAAAGTGATATAATTAAAATATACTAAATATGAAATTAGGTTTCCAATTCCAAAGACCATAAAATCTTTATTACAAGATAGGAGAAGAGTATTAATTAGGACCTAAAATTAATGTATCTAGGAATTACCTCAGTTTATCATATATTTGCACATTAGATAAGCATCATACTAAACAAACAATCTTCTGAAATAACAGAAATAATATATCAATGATAGAAAGGCAAAAGTGAGCAAGGATAAACCTTTTCCAAAGATGAACAAGGTCCTATAATACCTTGAATCTTTACAGCCTTAAAAAGGTTTACTTCAAAGGTGCCACTGCAATAAACATAGTATGTTAGATTTAATTTAGCACAAATTTTCTTACTTACAAAATCTTATCAAATCATCAAATGTGAGTTGAGACACATTTTGAAAATCATGTAGAAACTTCTAACAAATTAATACGTTTTAAAAATAAAACTGCAGTATGATTCTTCTCTTTTAATAAGAAAACTGCACAATTTCCACTAGTTGGATGGTAGATATCATCAAGTTCTCATTCAAACACAATCTTTCAACATAATCAATAAACAATTACAAACACACAGGTGTGAGAGATTTAAAGATGTGATTTTGTTAAAATCCAGAAAAAAGCCATATTAGCATACATAATGAGCCATGTCAAAAATGCAAAAAAGAAAAAAATATTATATATAGATATAGATTATGCTAAAAAAATAGTGTTGACTCCTAGTATTGATCTCAATCTGAATAAAATATATCATCAAGTTCTCATTCAAAATCGTTATAGAAAAGTCCCCAACTCTTCAGACACATTCTTTCAACACAATCAGTGATGAATTATAATCAGCACATAAGTGTTCCAAATTTAAAGCAATTGAAAAGAAAGAAAAAAATAGTATTAGCATACATAAAGACATGTCAAAAAAAAAAAAAAAAACATTATGAACAAAATAACAATGATAGCTAGCATTGATCATTGAACATTGCTTAGTGAAAATCATGTTAATGACTTGATGTAGTGTGGATCGTTGACATCCATAGATCTGGCTCATATATGTACATCAAATATTATTAATTAAGGTGAGTCTTCCTAGAAATTATCAAGTGTGTGCTCTACCACAAAGCTAATAGCATATTTGGATTCTTCCCTTGCTATATCAAAAGCGAGAGAATCCATTTCCCTCTCTTTCTCTTTTGACCTCAAAAGGATATAAAATCTCATTAATTAGTTCCTACTTCACTGTCCTCTCCTAGCTTAAGATTTAAATGTGGAACACTCTCTTTTGAATGTCAAGCAACACCAAACCAAACAACAAAGTAGATATGAGCTTTCCTTAGAAAGGATGTTCTATTGCACATCTTCCAATAGGGCAACCCAGTACCTTGTTACAACTCCATTCCTATAACTTTCTTTGACTCCAACATCAAATCCTTTTTGATAAAGATAACAACTACAGTAATGGTCAATGCCCATACCAGAGTGTGCTACATGAAAAAATTTTGGGTATGAATATGATACAGTACTACTTCTTCATGAAAGTAAGTTGTGGTCTACAATAAAAACTGAGGGTAGGTTTCTAGTTTAAGCATGTCCCTATAAGGTGCAATAATCCTTTTTCCTCATCCTAATCACATGTGACACATGGATAAATGGTACATGATGAATTGACATCCTTACAGGTAATATCAATCAAAGGTTTTAACATCAATAGCTTCCATTACTTTACTAAACACATTATGACATAACATTTTTCTTCAAATCATCTACCATTAGTCTTTACTCCTTGTTTCCTACTAGAATCCTAGGTAGATAGCTCCTTACCCCTTAGGCAACAAACCTTTTATGGCCCGCACACATTTAATAATTACAATGAACTCTATAAGTTGTCAGGAGGATTATAATTCCAATAAATCCAACAAGTTTGTACGAAATTTATATGAGAAGGGAATGACTTAGAGGCCATTCCATTTTTTATTGATATTGATGAATATAAAACTTCAGTTGGGTGTTACCCTGTAAGAACATGATTGAAACTTGGGTGCAAGGTGATCAGAATCCCATGGATCCAACAGACAATAACCAAGTTATTAACCTGGGTCAGTGGAGTGTAGGATTGTGTTTATTGTATTCTCTCAGGGGATTGAGGACTTCTCAACTAATAAAAATGTTGAGTTGCATTGTCTCATCAGCATGGAGTTTCTCAGCTTGCCTCTATAGTTTTGGCCCTTCTCAGAGTAGTTTGCCTAACCCAATGGTAAATTCCATGCCAAGAACCACCGTGAACATTTAAAATACCAGCCAAATAGGCACCATCTGCATTGAGGTCAACCTCAACCTATCAAATAAATTAAGCCTTCAAATACGTAATTCCAATGTCATAGTCTGAACAGACAGGTCAACCTGAATAATAAGATTAAGGACTTCCCACTATTTGGTGAAAATTATGAGGTTCAAGTTCACCCCCCTTTAGCTCAAGATGCCCCTAAAGCAAAATAAGTATGTTGGAAAACACTAGTAACTATTCACACAAAAAAGGTGCAAACCAAAACATCTATAGACCTAAAGGCAACAAAGCTCTACCAACCAACAAAGTAATATGACTAAAATGAAATAGTCCTTGGGCTCCACTACAAAGTAAAAAGGAATCCACCCTGAGTTGTTAATCTGTAGGCCATCGTAGCCTTATCCTAGGCATACCTAATGACTTACCACTTATTATAACATTCAAAGGAAATCCTCTAAGTAGGAAATGAAAAGCAACGACTCTAGAATTTTATGATCAAGCCAACTAACACTATCTCCAAAACTAGTTCAAGGCTCTATAAGAAATACATAGGGAGGGCATGAGCATAGAGATCCTCTCTCAGACTTTTCAATGGAAGTAGTCTACTACAATGTTCAAAAACCATAAAGTAAAATCATGATCATATGTGTTCCAAACCTATTACTTTTCTAGATATTATTTACTTGTGGGGAGTTATTAGGTTTGAGGCTACAAAATGTCCTGAGACATAACTGATAAACTACTAATATTTCAAGTTAGTCTTATGTTAGAAACATTGGTGAACAACACAACCATCTTGACCAAAAAACCAAACATTGGTGTTATGTTAGCCTTCTACTACTCAAATGACAAAAGGTCATCTTAGCAACAAACCAAGTTGGCATGTAAAAGATATATTTAATGTTACAATTGACAAATAGTTTGCATCTCCATTGAATTTCCTAGTGCCCATCACACTCTTTCTACATGTTCCTAATTTCTATCTTTCTAAAAAGAGATTAATAAATCCTTCATTAGAAATTTAGAGAGAATACCTAAAAACAACCAAATCTTTGTAGAATTTTGTAGAATTTTTCTACAAATCAACTAGCTCTGATACCATGTAAAAATTTTCTACAAATTAGCTAGCTCTAATACCATGTAGAAATTTCCCACCTGTAGATCACATGGTAATGCAATGTACTAAAGAAAAACACATGATCTACTTCTACAAAAAATTTAGCGAAATCTTAATCAACCATGAGCAACATCAATAAGAACACATATAACTGATAAGAAGGAATCAATCACACATAACATAGAATAATTTACCCGGGGAAAGCACCTGCCTAAAACCCCATCTCTATATTATCATACAAGTGGAAATATGGTCTGGATTACACAAAGCCTTAGCTCGGAAGTTATCTAGCTCTCAGTACAATCCCTCTGCTGCTCATAGACAGTCAAAAGCTTCTCACAAACCTTCTCCTATGCCCTCCAAGCCTCCTATTTCCTTTTACAGTTTCCTTGGGGTCCAGTGCTACCACCTGTGTGAATTGGCCTCTTCACACACTCACTAACCTCTGATCTAAGTGCACAAACTTGAAGGAGATAAATCCTCATTATGGATGAGCTTCCTTTATAGGAAAAATATTCATCCAACTGATAGTACACTGTCCCTTCTCTGATCTCAACTGGGTCTTTGTCTGAACTGACATGCATGAGTTATTTAAGCTATAATATTCAGTTATCTGAAAATATTAGTTGTTACATGCATGCAAGCATTAACAAACTAAATCTCATTAATTGAACAACTTGTTAAATTAATCTAACTCGACTTGACTTAGTTAACTGAGCCAACTAATCACAACTCATCCTTATCTCTTTAACTTATGGATAAATTCACCAATTAATAGATAAAATGTTGTATGTCCTCACATAGACTTCAAGTTTGTTTTTCCTTAACTAATTAACTCATGGAGATTAATTAATTAATATTTTAAACTGCTGTTAAGACCAAATTCGTTTTTACTTCCTATAGATAGACCAGGGACTGCTATAAATAGGAAGGGACCCAGAAATGATATTTTTATAACTTTCTATTTTTAGCAATTTCACCTCTCACCCAAGGTGGCCAATAACCTCACTAGCCAAACTACTATTTTTAGACATGTTATTTATAGGAGTCCTATTTTTAGCACATTCTGAATTTAACATTTCTTGTTGCACATTTTTCAACACTCCCTCTCAATAAGAAAGGCTTTCTCTCGAACTCGATCTTGTAACTCTGGAATATTCTGCATGAAATACATCTACCCGATCCACTTGCTCCAACAACACTTGGAACAAAAACACTCCCAACTAACCACTCTGTTGGGCTAGGAACATACAATGATGCTGAAGCTCTACCTGCTGCTAACAATTGCTCCCTCTCTAACATCTGGCTACTGCAACATCTCCATGCATCTTGCACCATTGCACACCTCTCTGTGCCACCTAGCACTGTGCAAAACACTTGTGCCTCTCACATTGCTGCAGCCTGCTAGCTATGCACTGTCCTAGGATTCCCTGCACTGTCACTCTCTCTGCCACTCCATCCGCATCCGTCTCTACCCAGTCAGTCAGTTCCTGCTACTCCAGATCGAGGCTCCTGTAGCAAGGTCTCATCCAAGAGGTTGGGTACCTCAAGGATCCTGCCCCTCCTCCTTGGGATGATCACTCTAGATCGCCCCACCTCCTACCTAGAGGTATGGCTGCATGTGATCCCTCTGCCCACCTGGCTCAAAGTTTCCCCCTACTGGAGGTCTCTGCATGAGTATATGTCTCTACTCAATCTCCACTCAGCTTCCCCTGTTGTGGCTGCTCCACAACCTCCTAAAGCTACTACACCAATCATGGCTCCTCCATAATCGTTTGAGACTTCTTCTAGCGCTACATGTTGAGAGGTAATTTACTCTCCCTCTCAACCACCAAGTATCTAACCTCTGCCTTGCTCCTCGAGGCTTTGCATGCATCTTACACCTCAAGTGAATGTAGGTTCTTGGCTAGCACACCAATCAGCGATATCTCCCTCATCTGAACTCCGATTCAGCCAATTTTTTTTTGATTTTGGGTATTTTTCCGCAAGGAATCCAAATATACTATTTATTTTTGAAAATTTTGTATAGAAATTTTCAAATCTTAAATGCAAATTCTTGGCCCAAAACTCAAAACTTTGAAATCTCCTCTTAGTATATTGTTCTTGCTTGATCACCTGTGCTCCAATACCATGTAGAATTTTGTACAATTTTTCTACAAATCAGCTAGCTCTAATACCATGTAGAACTTTTCTACAAATTATCTAGCTCTAATACCATGTAGAAATTTCCCACCTGTAGATCACCTGGTAATGCAATGTACTAAAGCAAAACACTTGATCTACTTCTACAAACAATTTAGTGGAAGCTTAATCAACCATGAGCAACATCAATAAGAACACATATCACTGATAAGAAGGAATCAATCACACATAACACAGAAGAATTTACCCGGGGAAAGCACCTGCCTAAAACCCCATCTCTGTATTATCATACAAGTGGAAATATAGTCCAGATTACACAAAGCCTTATCTCGGAAGTTATCTAGCTCTCAATATAATCCCTCTGCTGCTCATAGACAGTCAAAGGCTTCTCACAAACCTTCTCCTCTGCCCTCCAAGCCTCCTATTTCCTTATGCAATTTCCTTGGGGTTTAGTGCTGCCACTTGTGTGAATTGGCCTCTTCACACACTCACTAACCTCTGATCTAACTGCACAAACTTGAAGGAGATAAATCTTCATCATGGATGAGCTTCCTTTATAGGAAAAATATTCATCCAACTGATAGTACATTGTCCCTTCTCTGATCTCAACTGGGTCTTTGTCTAAACTGACATGCATGAGTTATTTAAGCTATAAAATTCAGTTATCTGAAAATACCAGTTGTTACGTGCATGCAAGCATTAACAAACTGAATCTCATTAATTTAAAAACTTGTTAAATTAATCTAACTATACTTGACTCAGTTAACTGAGCCAACTAATTACAACTCATCATTATCTCTTTAACTTATGGATAAATTCACCAATTAATAGATAAATTGTTGCATGTCCTCACATAGACTTCAAGTTTGTTTTTCCTTAACTAATTAACTCATGGAGATTAATTAATTAATATTTTAAACTGCTGTTAAGACCAAATTCGTTTTTACTTCCTATAGATAGACCAGGGACTACTATAAATAGGAAGGGACCTAGAAATGCTATTTTTAGAACTTTCTATTTTTAGTAGTTTCACCTCTCACCCAAGGTGGCCAATGACCTCATTGGCCAAACTACTATTTTTAGACATGCTATTTTTAGGAGTCCTATTTTTAGCACATTCTAGATTTAACATTTCTTGTTGCACATTTTTCAACAATCTTCCCCTCTAGAGGTCTCAACCTACATTCCTTCAAGCAATTTTTACTATCTGAAATGATTTTATAATTTCACTAAAGAATCTTCATCAACATTCAATCAATGATTTGATATCTCCCCTTATCAAAATTGGCTACAAAATAGAGGTTGATTCCATATGATCTCAGGACTTCCCCATATGAGAATTATGTTCATTAAAGGTTGAGACCAATAGAACATGTGTCTCTTCCGTGGAGATCACAAGTTCAAAACTAGAGAGGGATCGAGCGTGTACATGTTGAATATTGCCCACTTAAATGAGGCTCTAAGGGTTGGTGTCCCCTTGGAGTGGGACCCCCATATGAGACTGTCTCCAGGCATCTTGGCCCTTGCCAAGTCACAAGTTCCTGCTAATACTGGTTTGCAGGCTATCAGTACTAGCTACACAATTTATTGTTAAAGGAAAAGAGAAGCACCAGGTGCACATATAGCTAATGTAATAAGTTATTTATTATTTACCCACTTCCATAACTAATTGAGAGCTTATGTGAATCAATAACACTGATTAAGATCCTCAAACTTAGGGCAACTAATAACACTATTTAACATTAGGAGAATCCTAACGAAACTTCATTGAGTATTTCTAGTACCACTATAAACCACTTGAGATATAGAGAGATATGTTTTATCAAAAAATACAACCTTACTATTTTATGAGGACAATCAGCTGTGTTGTATTGTTCCTTCACATGCTCTTTCTTCCTAGAAAAAGAAGGAAAGAAAGGTTAATAGAAGAAAAAAAAATAGGATAGGCATAGTGCAATGCAATACATCTTGCCCCACCTTTGTACATTCAAATCACCAGGCTCCAACCACTCCTGCATAACTGCTAGACACTATATTGATATGTGAATTTAAAGAAATAACCCTCCACATTAGGGAAAGAAAACATCATATGGTTGAAAATACCACAATAGAGCACGGATACTTACAAGTATAGCTTTTTAAATATTTGTTGTACATGATTCCTATCATATTACAACTACTACACTTTAACTTAAGGCAGTTGTGTGCAGAACACACCCATATTTCGCTTTTAAATGAACCACTTCTAAGAATCACATATTTTCTCCACACTACATTGGAGAAACTAAAAAATTCTTGCATAAATTTCTAAATACTACAATGCAATGTTTAGCCAATGCCTCAGCTTCAGGGGTTGAGAAACTTGATAGAAAATTATGTTGGAGGAGTTTTTCTAGATAAAAAGTTGCACTCAAAGTTGTCCTGAAATTTTTGATTTTCTTAGGCCTCCTCTTGAGAAAGACGAGCAACAATGCACATGTAGGATCCTAATAAGCATGGAGTAACATCTGAGCCTAGTTCTTTTCCAACTCAAAATAAAAAAATAGGCCTGACTATGGTAAAATTTCTAGAATTTGCAGGTAATCTCAGCAAAAATCCATCAACTCAAAGTCTGACAAGTTATATACAAGTAAGTTGTGCCTATATTCCTCACTTTGGTGCAGAAAAACCATGTTGGAAATGTAACCTGGAGGTGAGATTAGAGAGTATACTACGATAATTTTACAAGAAAACACCCAAAACAGTGATGCCATCATAGTGCACCTCACAGTGAAACTGCAAGAAAGATACAACAACTAACTCTACCTCGGGGTTAATTCAAGATGTTCTAAGATAAACAAGCCTCCATCACACCACATGAGAACAATTCCAAACATGATATTATCATTTCATGTAAGTCACCTCAGACCTTAAAGTTCCATTTCTTTCAAAACCAATGATGAATGTTCATCGATAAAGTCATAATACCTCTTGGATATAATTTTCATCCCCTTGTATTTAGTTGTTTCAACCTTCTATGAAGATTCCCACCTTTCTGCCAATCCATCACCTTCCAACATCCTAACCACTTCATACATCTTCGGACAATGACTAGGTTAAACTAAGTACATAACAGTGCTACCTGCACCATCTCCTCAAGTTCAACTATCATAATTGGGTTTAATATCCTTGTCTATCATGATGTCAAGCCTATTCTCCTAATGTAGTTTTTTAACCCAATCAAGCATCACTCCTTTCTGGTTTGTTGCCCAACCAAAATCCAAAGCATTTTTCCTAGTTATAAGTTCCAACAATAATATTCCAAAACCAAATACATTGGTCTTCTCAAAGGACTGGCCCATTGAAAGGTACTCAAGGGCTATGTGCCCAACAATACCCCTAACAGCTAAAGTCACATGTGAATCCCTGTGATCCAGAAGTTTTGCTAATCCAAAGTCACCACAATAGCTTCAAAATATTCATCCACTAAGATGTTGGCTTCTTTTACATCACGCTGAATTATCTTGGGATCACACTGCTCATGTAGGTACTGAAGTCCCCTAGCAGCTCCCAAGGATATCCTCTTCCTTGTAGCCCAATCCAATGCAGGTTTTCCATTAATGGTATCTCTCAAACGAGATGCAACACTTTTGTTCAGCATGTATGGATAAACCAATAGTCTTTCTGTGGATGTCATGCAAAATCCACGTAATCTCAAAAAATTCCTATGCCAACCAAGCTTATCATCTCAACTTTTGTTTGAAATTGGACTTCTCCCCCTGCTGCATTAGCATCTTTCAATCTTTTTACGGCTACAAGAGTGCCATCTTGTAGGCATCCCTTATACACATTCCCAAATCCTCCTGAACCTAGAATATTATTGCTACTAAAATTATCAGCGACAACCTGAAGCTCTTTGAAATGGAATCTCTCTAAATGTCCCAAGAAAACTTTTGCATCATGTTTCTCACTTAAATAATAATAATAATAAAATAAAAAAACTCGTTGATTGTGTCTTTGTCTCCACCAAAGGAAAATTCCAATTGCAAGGCCAATTTTACCAGAAAACCAAGACTCAAATCTAAATCTAAAGGCATAGTATGTTTTCTAGAAACTCCAGAAGGAGCTATAATAGTCGTTGATGTATTGGTATTCAAAGGCATAGGTGTTGGAGATTCTCTAGGGAAAAGGTGTACAACACCTGACCCACATAATAGAGGGTTTCCTTGAATATAGAAGGTCCTTGCATGAATAGCTAGGACTGAACCACTGAGATTGTTGTAGGACAAGTCCAGAAATGACAACACATAGATGTTGGCTAGTGATCCAGGAAATGGTCCATAAAGGTTGTTGTTATTCAGCCTCAGGTGCTTGAGGTTCTTCAGCTGTCCTAATGAAGTGGGTATAACGTTGTTGAAATGATTGATGGAGAGGTCTAGTGTTTGAAGCTTTCCAAGCTTCCCTAATGCTTCAAGAATAGGTCTTGACATGTCATTATTTTTCAGAACCACAAACTGAAGATTGGTGAGGTTCCCAATGCCTGCAGATAATGTCCTTGATAGGTTTTGGATGGAGAATCCCAATGCAGTAACTAAGTTATCAACATTATAGGTGACCATGTTCCAACTACAGGGATCCACAGAACTGCCATCCCAATTCACAATTATATTGTGTGGGTCATTCAGTCCACTCTTGATATTAATCAGAGCAACAAATTTTGGATTCACACTACTTGGGGAGAGTTATGTTGCCTGCAAAGGTGGTAGTGATACCCATAACTACCATAATACAAGACATGCCCAACAACATCCTTGCCTGTATTACAAAACTTGTACACCAATACTAACACATTCTCATTCACAGTTGTGAAGGAGGTGCAATGAAGGAAAGGATAGTAAGGAAGAAGAAGAGCATATGTTTTTAGATATATGTATTAAGGAGCAAAGAAAAAAATTCATACTTAGCATAAATACATAGGAGGAACAAGAAAGAAAGCAAACTTATCCCCACATCCTTTGAGGACTGCAATGAACAATAATAAACAACACCATGCAATGATCAATTCCCCTCAAAGGTGAAATGACAGCAAGAAAACACAGGCATGGTAACATTAAAATATCTCATTCCCTTCTTCCTTTTTCTCGATAACTGTTGGTCTTATTTGTTACATTGAATTTCCCAAATTCCTCTAGACATCTCGTACTTCACGCTTGCAAGGAGATTTGATCCCATCTCATCTCAAAGTATATCTCCACCATCATAGCCCACTTCTCAAATAAACTTGTAAAAAGGGAGAAAAAAAAGGCAGGCTTAGGAAATCCCCTCCATAGCCAGTCACTCTCTATACATATACGCCACCTGATTCACTTGTTAGGAAAGCCTTGTACTATACCATGATACTGCTTTACTTTCTTCTTCAAACTACTAATGCTTTATGGGAAGTCATCACCGTCTCTCAATCATCACTCTACCATATATTATTTCAATTTCTATTGGGAGTTTGACTTTCAAATCCCAACCCATCCAACATTCTGTTGCAGCTATGTTTCTGCAACACTCCTGCAAATTCCTAATATAGATATTCCCCTTATAATACCCCAACCCCTTTCACTCCATGGCCCTATATGATTCCAACAACTACTAAATTCATGAGATTCCATTCCATTCCATAAGTATTTTCAATCTCATCTCCCCACACACACAAGCATCATGAGAAAATATCACTTACAAGTCTAGCTACATGCCCAATTCAACAAGATGTCACACTACATATAAAGGGTCAACCATCAAAACACAGAAATAAAATAAATATGGATTCATGTACAATAGCAATTTTGGGATAAAGAAAAGTAATATGAGATATGAAGATCTGCAGGGTACCCATCCTATCAGTTGGACCAAGAAGGTTTGGCTTAATCCAAATTTATTTTGAGGTCGATTGAGGAAAACATATAATTTCCAATTTTAGTTTAGAATTGGACATGTTCAAGATGTGAGTGATCATTCTTGTGCTGCTCATAATGAATTGAGCACAACTTATGGTGATAAACTTCAAAGTTCATGAGGCTAAAAGAAAAATAAGTTGGGAAATGGATTTGGAATAACCATCTATCTTCCCTTTTTGAAAATGACATTAAAAGGAAAAGAGAAACCTGTCACCATTAGAGAAAAATGTCCCTATAAAAAGAATAATGTGTGCCTGTGTAGGATAGGAAGAAATGTATAGTAGATGATATCATATCCAACCCAAAATTCCACTAGTACTTACTTGAACAAAAGACCAAGGGATTGATTTCCAACCTCAAAAATACGTTTGAAAGAGTCCTTGAACATAGAATGAGAAAAGATTTATGCTAGCATAACAAGGCCACGTCTTCTTTCAACTACTACTGTCATTTTAGTAACCCCAAGCTGAAATGAAAAATTTTAACAAAAAAACTCATTAAACAAGTACTGATAACTTCCTACAAACATATTCATCTCAGTCATAAAGAAAAAAATCCAGCAATGAACTCATGTATTATGCTCATTTCTAGTTGTACTAACCAGTACAACATAATATTGGAAAACAATCGAGTAGACATTTTCGAAACTAGAAACTAAGCACTTTAGCATATATATACCAAACTAAGTCACCTGAAACTGGGACATGAGGATTAGAGTGTCCACTACTAACACGTAGACCCCAAAAAATAGGACAAAGAGAAAATAATATTGTATAGTAATAATGATATAATCTAAGAGAATATAATATTGTATAATAATAATCTAAGTCCACAGCCCAACACCAAATTGACATATAAGATCCCCTTGTTTGTGGGACAAAGCACCCCCTCTGTGAAGTAATTTGACTGCTTAGTCTATGGAGGTGTACACACTACACACCCTACCCTTGTCTAGATTCAAACTTGTGACCTCCAAAGAGAACATGTTCTTAACTGTTAAGCCCATTCAACTTGTGTGCAAGTGTGTGCATTAAAATTACAGAAAGGAAATATTAAGATAAAGATGTAAATATTTTTAACATTCAGATATAAGAATGCCAATAAAGTATAGATCATACACACACAATAACAGGAAAAAAACTCAAGAGTCAGAACAATTGTTCTTCATTCAATGCCAAAAAATGTATTAAATAAATACAATGATACCATAGATAAGATTGCCAAAAGACAATACAAAATAGGGTAGATTCATTGAAGTATCTCATGAGTGATGAGCCATATGATATAGTCTGTCCTCCTGCATCATATAATCAAAACCATCAAGATCACCACCATTTCCATTGTTGTTATGATCTTCCCCTTTCTCTATATTGAGATAAGATCTGCATCTACTGAAGTGGGCCATCATCAAAAGTGCACAGTTGTAACACTGGTGAACTAATATCTGCATCTACTAGTGTGGACTATCATCAAAAGTGACCAACTCTAGAGCCAAAGAAAGGTTACTTGGGAGCGGGAATGGGAGCAAAATTTTCAGATGCCCTCCATTTGGGAGCGATTCGGGGAGAGATTTTTTTATATGATATATATTTTCCTATATTTGATGTATATATGTCAACAAAAGCATGTAGAATGATGAATTAGATATTAAAAAACATAGATTGAACCATATAACAACAATCATCTAGAAGTTATAATATTCATCAACCACATCCACAAGTTAGTAACATAGTAACATACAACATTTTGAGTCTCATGATTCATCAATCTTAAAGTTTCAAGCTTTCAAAATTCCATTCATAACATTTATCATCATTGATCATAAAAGTTGTACTTTTAAGCTAATTGTAACCATTACAACAAATAATATCCAACATGAAATGAAATGTTATAAAATGAAATGAAATGAAACAACTTTAAACTTTCATGAAGCATCATATTCATAATTCATTACCAATGAGTTATAATTGCCAACGTCAAACTTAAAACTTAAATTTTCATATATTGTTTACAAAAAATATCATAATAAATATGAAAGAGTCAACAGTTATAAAACTAGAAACTATAAATGACAAGTAAATCTATTATCTATTGTTAATTCTTGGGCCTCTTACTACCACGAGAACTGTCTAATTTTTTAGTCTTGTTGGAAAATCAGGGTCTTTGTCATTAATATCACCCTCTAAGAATTAATATCTAGAGCTATCTTTATCATTACCTCTAGATCTATATAGGGATATTTTTCATTAATATCACCCTCTAAGAATTAACATAAGATAAAAAAACCATGGCATGTCAAGTCAAGATTTTGTTTGAGTGATGGGTACATTTTTAGTAAGGCCATGATAGAGGAGTTCGACAACCAATATCACTAACATCAAGGTACATGGAGGTATTGGTTCCCTTGATTAAATATGAGTTCCATACCCTAATACATGACAAAATCTAATGGAAACATTACAATCCCCCCAATCCTAAAAAACTGATAATTCTGTTGGATTTTGAATGAGATCTAAAATTATACTTTCTCCATATGAAATCTAATGATGTCGAAACCACTCTCAAACATCCTGATTCATTTCAAGTAATGTTAAAAATTTAAGTAAAAGTGACATTATACTTAATCTTCATTTTCATCCTTTTACTTAAATAATTTAACATTACCATGAATCACATATCAATACTAGGGCCATAGGCTTGATCATTAGGTTGCCCCACTCAAAAATTATTTGTTTCTTTGAAAAAAAAATACATTTGGAATGTTATTGTACAAAAAATATTTGCAAAAAAGACTAGGGAACTCCCCTAATCACTCCCTAAAAACCAGGGAGTGATTTTTTTAAAGGGAGCGTGCTCCCGACTAGCTCCTGAGCAGAGCACGAATTGGGAGCAGGTTCTTGGGGGGGTGCTCCCCCACAACCCTAGGTCATAGTATTAAGATCAAAATTGGTCAATGCTAGTAGACAATACAAAATAGGGTAGATTCATTGAAGGATATCAAAGTGATGAGTCATAAGCTATAGCCTGTGCTCTTGCATCTCATAATCAAAACCATCAAGATCACCACCATTTCCATTGTTGATGTGCTCTCCTCCCTTCTCCTCCATATCAAGTTGAGATCTACATCTACTAGTGTAGGCCATCATCAAAAGTGAGCAGTTCTAGGACTGGTTCATTAATATCCTCATCCGCTAGTGTGGACCATCATCAAAAGTGACCAACACTAGGGTGAGAGTATCAAGATCAAAGTTGAACAATGCAAATTCAAGGTAGGTCTCCAAAACCATATCATCAAGAAATACATCCTACATCTTTTCCCTTCCCTGCTTTACAAGGAGGTAGTGTACATATACACCAATGTCTCCACTATAGAGTCTAGACTACTCAAGCATGTTCTTCATAGTCCACACATTCTTGATGCTCCAGTCCATATAGAAAGAAGAGGATGAAGTAATATGAGATAAGATCTTAATGAATCTCTACTATGGAATAATGTACACTGGCACAAGTGTCACCCACCAAGCATAGGACTTCTTAATCTACTTGACTTTGATCACATCATAGCCTTTGAATCTAAGAATTGAGATGAAAACTCAATGAAGGCCACCTCTCGAGAGTAGATTTATCCTAATATATCCTGCTATACACAATCTTCCTCCCCTATAAAATTATCTCTCCATGTGTGCAGGGAATCTACATGATAAGCCCAACATTGAGCCATTGTTGTTTGTAGTGCTTGGGATTCAACAAATGAGCCAAGCAAAGTGAAGATGTCCAATTCTTCTCTCACGTGCTAAAATAATATCTCATACAGTGTTGAAAAAGACTTTCGTCGATGTCCCCTACTAAAGATACTCATTCTAAAAAATAATTGTCCTCACCAACCCCAATGTAGTCCCGACCCTCATAAACATCTCACAATATGGCATGGGTCTATATTTGCAAACTACAACAAAGAAATATAGGATCCATGATCATAATTGTAAGATCAATCTTCAACCACCAACAATCATCCAACACTATCTCCATGATCTTCTTTGAAACATTTACATTATTATTTCTCCAAAAAGCCCAATAATTCGAAATATCCACAGATACAAGAGTTGTTCTAACCTCCCTTAACCACATAGGCATGATGAAAGGGGAAAAAAAGAGTATCTACACTTTTTAGCAATGATAAATTTGCAAAGGTTTTATAGATTATGAGCACACAGGTATGGTTTGGTATGAAATTGTGATTATGGCATGCATAATCAATTAACTCTCCCATCCATGTCATATAAAAAGTAAGAAATTTAAGTGCTAAATTCAAATAATACACAATGAAAGGTGTCCAAAATAGTTGTGGGTATTTAGTTTCCACAATTATGTCAACAACCTTGCAAACAAGTGCTGATCATTTGCACACAAGTCATCACTTCAATAAATTTAATGATTAGTCCACTGATATATTGTGCACCCAAAGCATCTATCACTTTCAAGAAACCCAATGCATTCTTTAATGACACCACAAAATTGATGTGGGAATAGTGTGCTCAATCCATTCATCCATAAGAAAAAATATTGATTGTTTTCATGAATGAAACAATACTAACTTTGACAGAATACATGTTGATTTTGAAGGTTGTAGGAGTTTATCCTTAACCAACAATGTGGGTCTACACTTATATGAACAAGAGGTACATAACCAATGAAATATTTTTCAACTAGAGCTCCACACATATCAATATATACAATAGTGTGTGCTATAATAATAAAAAGAAAAACTTTATTGCAAGATCCATCTCCTCTCACAAACCTAATTGAGAGATCTTGACCATTGGACCACTAGGAGTATGCATCTTGTTGTTATTGCTTGACCCACTACCAAATTGAAACCCACTACCACTCCCATTGGATGCCTTAAAATATGAAACAGGATCCTCATCTCTATGTACCATATATGTTGCCACGTTCATCATACCAAAGAATCCACTTTTGACTTTATTTTTATTTCAATGGGAGAAATCCCTTTACATGTTTTGATTCCCTAAAAAGCACTCAAAAGATACATAATATGCTATTATAATTACAAGGAAAAACAAACATCCAAAATATAGCATGCAAGAATACATTTTCAAAGTATTGTTTAGAGTGTTATTTCCCTAGTCATGATCTAGAGGAGTCCCATATGAAGAGAAGCACATCACTTCTATAATGACATTTTATACTAACTTCAGTCACATTGTCACTTTAAGATATATTCTCACAGAGTATAGAAATGGCCACTTAAAGATATATTCTCATAGAGGATTTCTTCAAATCGGCACTTCAACACCCACATTACATATAATGATACCCACAAATCCTTATTTGAGGTGTTTACATTCAAATATATTGCTTCATGAGTAAAATATTATCTCAGTGAAATCTTCGTGCCCAACTAATTGCAAGCCCATTACCTCTTAATTCCAATTTCTAGATGGCTCTAATCACAAGAGTCCTCATGAACAAATTTCCAATTAGTAAGGGAGAACAAACTCTAGAGCACCCAACCAATTTACAATAAGTATCTCATCACTAGCTTATTTTTTAAATATATATCTACATCATGAGAAACATGCCCTAGGGCCACAAAGAATTCATGTTAAGTCCCCCTACCTACATAAGAAATGAGATCTATACCTCATCCCCACACATTTATTGCATGGGTTGGTTAAGATATGCTATTTTAAGGCAATAATGCCTTGGCATGCTTTATTTTATGACATGACAATTGCATCCCTTTTAGTGATGTAAGATTCAAGTTTTTTCCAATTATAATGAAGGTTATGTTTACTTTTTAGTCCTTTGCCACCTACCTGGTCTAGCCTCTTCTCTTAGAATCAAAGTTGAATATAAAAACATTTTAGTCAGAGAATTGGATGAATGATGTTGAGTTTTCAACATCTTGTTTCTGCAATCAAACAACTCAATTATAAGATTTTCGAGATCGATATGGTTTTCATGAAAAAGTATAAGCTAAAATCCAAAAGTAAAGAGGCTGATCTTCTATCTGGATAAGAAATTCTGGCTACTCCCTCAAAGATAAAAAACAAAACACTAAAAGGGGCACAAATGTCTAACTACATTAAGAAAAATATGAAAAAAACTAGAGATAGGAATTAGATCTCATGCGATTGATTTATTTGCATGGGTAGGTTGGTGAAAGTCTATTTTGATGTAATTATTGATGTAATGATGGCTTGACATGTTCACTTTCAAGCACAAAGTATCAGGTTTCCCAAAATGAATGAAATGGAACACAATTCAAACAAACTCCATCAAAGATCAAAAGCAAAAACACTCAAGGACCACAGGTACATACAAAATTCAATGTGTATTGGTAATCCGACACCACAAGAAAGAACCGATTGATTCCCCAGTAGTAACACCATTCAAAACCCCTCCACCTAGCATCCCACCGAAAGTTGCTCCCTTTGGAAATCTAGGTTGAGGCCGCGTAAGCCCCATCTGATCTAAAATCTCTTCTTTTGAAATCTCCTTGGAACCACTGAAAACATAAGTTTTGAATAGATCTGCAAACCCCAATTTGTGCACATGAACCTGAGTCATGAATGTAATAAACCCCGCCAGAGCATTCTCTGGTAGCAGAGTTATGGCCTGGCATAGGGCCAATTTCATGCACCCCAATTCCTCTTTGATCACGCGGGTATCCAACATGAACATAAAGACAAGGTTTGGTTTCGAAACCCAGTCACCAGGAAATGCATACTTGATGGTCATATACTACAAGAAAATATCACCACACACATTTCTCTCATTGATCATGGCATAGTGATGGGGATAATGGTTCCGTTGGTAAAAAAATGTGCATCGAAAAATTTTGGCCATGTAATCCACGTGGATGTAAGGGTTTAGAATGCAGAGACACAATTTGCGGCGGAGAGGAGGGTAAGGCTGCATGAGAATCTCCAGCGCTATGCGGAGAGGGTTGTAGACAGACTCCAACTGAATTACGTACTTGTTGGCTTTAATCTTGGAGCTTGGCCACACGTTCCAGGTCATTCTTATGACATCCCTACTCTTTGTCTCTAGGAAGTTTTCCATTGTTGAAGGCCCTCTTAGGTCATCTTTGCGAATAGATCAGGGGTCCACGAAATCTTGGGTTCTCTAGATCTGTTTAGTTTATGAATCACAGGAGTTGTTGTGGATCAAACTCTAGTTGGGCCATCGTGGATCTACTAAGTCGAGATTATACACGTTGAATTTGTAGTGTGTAGTGTTTTTTTCTTGGTTTGTTTTTGTATTCGGCACCTCCCTTTTTTTCTTGGGGGGGGGTGGTGGGGTGTTCCTAGGGGTTTAGTGGGTGACTACAACGGACTTTGGAAAGAGTGTGAAGTGGATTTTGGAGGAAATTGTTTTTTATGTGGAGTTGGGTCATTATGGGTTGTTGAGGGTGATATTGATGTGGGTATTTTTAGTTAATGTTAGTTAATGTTTGGGATAACTAATGGGCTTTTATCATTTATAAATTAGCTAAGTTTAAGATACTTAATGTGCTTCAATCATTTAATTAGTTAAGTTTGGGATAATTAATGGGCTTTTATCATTTAATTGTAAGTGTAAGTGTGTGGTTATGTCAAAACACTCTATGTGGAGTGTGGGTTTCTATGGGTTGTTGAGGGTGATATTAGTGTGGGTGTTTTTAGTTAATGTTAGCTAAGTTTGGGATAATTAATGGGTTTTTATCATTTAATTTTAAGTGTAAGTGTGTGGTTATGTCAAACCATTCTTTGGTTTATGTTTGGTTTGTTGTTGTAAGTGAAATTATAAATTGATTAAATATAATGATTATATTAATAAATGTTTGATGAGAAGTTTATGATTTTTAGCTACTCACTTGTTAAATGATTAAATAGAGAAAAAAATAGAAAATATTTTATCAATGTTTCGAAAATGCCAAAGAAATAATAAGTAACAATGAGTCTCTTTATTTTTGTTCTTCTCAAATCCCTTCCACATGTTATAAAAGAAGAAAAGTTGTTAAGTGATTGGAAAGAATGTTAGGATATTATTGCACATAGGAAATAGTTAAGTATAACTTGGTCTAGTGTAGAGTTAGGTAAAGTGTGTTTCTTTACTATGTACATTTGTAACTTACAATCCGATGGTCATGATATGTTCTACACATGAAGTGATCTGACGGTTCATTCTCTCCTCGATATTACCGACACTTGATCCATGGCTTAACTCCAGATTGGTCCATGATCTTTATTTAAAGAACATGGAGGGTCATTTGTAGGGTGACCATTCATGGGAGAAGCTTATGTAAATTTTCTTTCTTTTATTAATAAATTGCTGGAAGTGGCCACTTTGGCTCAGGTCGTGGACTGTTTCCCTCTTTGAGGGTTTTAACCACATCAATAATACTGGTGTATTGATCTGTGATTTGTTTGTGAGTGGTGTCCTTTGGTGTTCTATCTGAGGAACTTAACCTGTAAATTCCTACATGGTATCAGAGCTATTTGAGGGCCGCATCTGTTGGTGATCCAAATCCGAAGCCGGTACAACTGCATCCAATTGTCGTTTCCTAGATCTACTATTTCTGACTAGTTTCGGGTCAAGAAGGCTGCTCTATTATGTTAGGAACATCTATTCCAATAAGGAATCCCTTTCATTTCACATGAAAAGGTTTCCAATAGCCCTAGCTACGTCACTTTGAAGATCTAGAGGTATACAATTTTTTTTGCAGTTCTAGTTATTCATCTCTTTGTTTATTTCGGTTTATTTAGCTCTCTGTTTTTTATTACTGGATCTATACCTTTCATTTCTGCATATGCTCTTTGCCCTACAACTCTGTGCGATCTCGGAAAATCAGAAACAAAAAGAAAGGATTTTTCTCATGCATATGCTCTTTTCTGCCACGCCTTAGTGTGATCTCGGAAAATCAGAAACATTGAGGACAATATTTAGTTTCCGGTGAAAGCTAACTTCAAGCCATAAGGTTTGTTTTTTTTTGCATGTCCGTGTTGGGTTGTGTGGTTTTTTGTTTTGTAGCAAAAAGAGTTTTTAAAGTAAGCATGCACCCCAAAGCTTCAGTGACTAAAAAAAAACACCCTTCCTCTTTTCCAAAAATTACTAACCTTTTAAACTAGCTCACTTGGTCCAAAGTTGCTTTATGAGAATAGAGGTCTTGGGTTCAAGTCTTTCCTTTTGTTGAGTTACTTTTTCAAAAATCACATCTAACTTATGTTGTAAAGTTACTTTATGTAAAAGTGTTTTCACCCATTATAAAAAGTTAGTCACTTATAATTCTAAAGTCTTTTTATCTTTTATTTAAGTTACAATTTAGTGAGTAGCTCTTAAAATACCATTGTAAAAGTGACTTTCACTTATTTATAAAAGTGGGTCACATAAAATCTTTTTTTAAAGTGAGCTAATTAGATTAAGTTTGGAAAGGAGGGAGGGGTTAAATATAACATTATCATTCACTTCCACACATTCACGCACTTCGTCAGCATCTTCAACAACATTTCTTCAAAAAGCCATAACTTCTTCATCTAGAAGCTGTTTTTAGAGCCGTCTTTTTTAATCAGCCTAATTTTTCATGATATTTCCATTAGAACACTTAGTTTTAGCATCTACATCTTCAATTTTTGCTAAAATGGAAAGTCCATTCCAAGTTATTCTTGACAGCACCAACTACTTCCAATGGTGGTCCTACATTTTGGATTTACTTAGAAGTAAAGGTCTTTACAAAATAGCCTCAGGCCAAGAAACTAAACCTAAAGATGAAGATAAGCCTGCCAAATGAGAAAATAGGCAAGATCAAGCACGTGGGTTGATAGGGATGTCTATTTCTCTAGATCTTAGATTCCATATCACAAAACTTATACCCCTAATGAAGCAATGAAACAACTCACTAACATTTTTGGAATTAAAAATGAAATTAGAGCCCATCAACTCAAAAATGAGTTGCTTACGTTGGACCCAAACAACTTTTATTCCATTGAAGATGTTTTGTCCAAATTCAAGACCCTTAAACTTCTCTTGGAAGGTGTTAAGGTTAAGAAAGAAGACGGTAGCCTTATCTATTCCATTATTAGTAAGTTGGGACCAGCCTACTTTGTGTTTGTTTCCACCTTCCATTCTACTAGAGAAACATTTATTTCTCAAGGACAAGACTACAATTCCCCCTCTTTTGATGCCTTTTGTGATTCTTTAATAAGACAACAAGGAAAACACTTACATCTTGGTCTTCTTAATCTTGGAAACTCTTCTAAGAAAGCCTTATCCACCCAGCAGCAACAAAATTCAAAGAATCCTAAGAAGTAGTCTCCTATAAAGAATGGTCCTAAACCAAACAAGGGTCCTAAGCAATTTCAGTCTCAAAATGAAAAATCATTTCAACAAAATGATAAGCCAAATAAAAACAAAGGGAAGAACACTGATAGACATTGCCACTTTTGTAATCGAGATAGCCACTTAGAATTGAAATGCTTTAAGAAGATGGAAGCCTTGGAAGCAGCAATGAAGAAGCATAACATCCATTTGCAGCACTCTTTAACTTCAACTTCATCTTCAAGAATAGCACTTTTTGCATGTGGTTGTCAAGCATCTCGGTTTAGTTATGCACTAAATGTCGGATAGTAAATCATCTTGATAAGATCGAGTTTGAATAAGACCCACGTTTGAACTGAAACCCCTTTTAAATCACTGATCAAAGTTGTTTTCTTCTTAATCGGATATTTTAAAAAAAGGTTGGCAAAAAGTTTTTTCAAAATTGACTATTTGTTCTTTTATTAAAGGCGTTGTAGAAATCTCTTCGATCGAAGAAAGATATCTCTTTTCATCTTCTTCTCATTCTCATGAGTGAATCATTGATTCTGGAGCTTCTTATCACATGGCCAAAAACAAAGCCATGTTTTCTTCTCTAAATCATTGTAACACCAAAAATATATATGTTGGTGATGATAGATCTCTTAGTGTTGTAGGGAGTGGAATTGTTCATCTAGACAATGGTCAATTTAATGATGTTTTATGTGTTCCAACTTTATCCTGCAACCTTCTATCTGTATATCAGATAACTCATTCAAGTGAAGGTAAAACCGTTGAATTTTCACCTCATGATGTTGTAATTAAGGACCTAAGAGATCCTAAACAGATTTTAGCTACTGGCATTGCCAATGATTCTACAAGGTTGCATAAGTTTAACAACTTTGGGTCATCAACTCTTCCCTCGATATTTGTTGCTCATAATGATGAAGTGAGAAAACTTTGACATGAGCAATTTGGTCACTTAAACTATCGCTCCCTTCAAAATCTATGTAAAGAAAATATAGTGACAAGTCTTCCTATGGTATCTTGCAGAGATGGTGTTTGTTCCGAATGTGTACTCATAAAACATCATCAGGATAGTTTTGAAAAACGTGCCTCTTGGCACGCCTCAGCCCCTTTACAGCTTGTGCATAGTGATTTATGTGGTCCACTTCGAGTTGCTTCATTCTCTGGCTACAAGTATTTCTTAACTTTCATTGATGATTTCTCCAGACGCACTTTGGTATACTTCTTAAAACTCAAAAGTGAAGTGTTTAACATGTTCTTGGCCTTTAAGGCCTTTGTTGAAAACAATATGGACATCAAATTCTTATGCTAAGATATGATAATGGCGGAGAATATGTTAACAAAAAGTTCATCAGATTTTGAACTGAGAATGGAATTCAAATGCAACATATTGTTCCATATACTCCACAACAAAATGGTGTAGCTGAAAGGAAGAATCACACCTTAAAGGAAATGGCTAATTGTATGCTTCAATCTAAAGGACTTAGTCTTAATTTTTGGGCAGAAGCAATTAACTGTGAAAATTACATAGTAAATCGCACTCCTACTAAGGTTTTAAAGAATATCACTCCAGAAGAATCATGGAGCTCAATTAAACCAGATGTAAGTCACTTTCGTGTTTTTGGAAGTGAAGCATGGGCCCATATTCCAGATGAGAAACATAAAGATTTAGAACTTAAGAGTGAAAAGTGTATTTTTGTTGGATATTCTAAAGATGTCAAAGGATATAGACTTATTCCACTTAAGTCAAAAAATGTTATCATTAGAAGAGATGTAAAGTTTGCTAAAAATATATCGGCCTATGAGCCTAGTTCAGTGGATGTGCCACCTCTCTCTATCCCTTCTACTTCTAAAAATATTTCTTCTTCAGATGATGACAATGAGGATGACAATCCTCCCCACCTTCTCATGATCCTCCTTTAGCTCCTTAGCTTCCAAAATGGGTCCATGATACTGGGGATGCAGTAGGTGCTCTTGCAGGTGATCCTACAGATCAGTGGTGTACACGTTCTCAGTTCAATAGAGCCTCTTCTTTACTAGCTCAAGCTTTAGCGAATTATGATCCTGACACCTTTGCAGAAGCTTCATCCCATCCAGATTGGGACGCATCTATGAATGAATAATATCGTTCATTATTGGAAAATGATACATGGGATCTTGTTCCTCTTCCAAAGGGATGAAAACTTGTTAGATGCAAATGGGTTTATAGAACCAAGTATGGACCAAATGGAAAAGTTGATAAACATAAAGCTCATCTTGTTGCTAAGGGTTTTTCACAAGTTGAAGGCATTGACTATACTCAAACCTTCTCCCTTGTTGCCAACATGAAATCTATGTACCTTGTTCTTTCCCTTGTTACCTATTTCAAATGGGAAGTCCATCAAATGGATGTTAAATCTACCTTCTTGCATGGGGACTTGCATGAATAAATCTATATAGAACAACCTACTGGCTTTATACAAACATACTCCAGCCTTGTATGTCAGCTTAATAAATCCCTTTATGGTCTCAAGCAAACCCCTCGGGCTTGATATGCCAAAATGAATAACTTTCTTATAGATACTGGCTTTTCTAGGTGTCATTTTGACAATACTGTCTACACCAAGAAAGTGGGTAAGTCTCTTATCATTCTTGTTCTTTATGTTGATGATCTTATCCTTACTAGTATTTATCCCAACCTTATAAAACATATGAAGTCCAGCCTTAAAAAAAGGTTTGAAATGACAAACTTAGGACACTTGCATTATTTTCTTGGTCTTCGAGTCTTGCAATCCAAGGAAGGTGTTTCCCTTTCCCAGTCCAAGTATGCCTGTGATCTTCTACACCACTTTCACAAGGAATACTGTAAGTTAGCCCCTTCTTCCTTTCAGTCTAGAGCCAAACTTTCAGTCACTTTTACTTCCCCTAAATTTGATGCTACCTTATACCATCAGCTTGTAGGAAAACTTTTGTATATTACCCATACCCGTCCTGACCTTTCCTTTGTTGTTGGCCTTATTGCTCGGTTTATGAAAAACGCACATGAAAGTCATTGGAAACCAACTAAAAGAATACTTCATTATGTTTGAGGTACAATTTAGTTTGGGATTCATTACAGTGTAGAAGCATCTCCTCTATTGGTTGGTTTCATTGATTTCGATTGGGCTAGTGACCTTGATGATCAGAAGTCTACTGCAGGTTATGTCTTCACTCTTGGTTCTGGACCTATTACATGGGCTTGCAAGAAACAAAGTGCCATTTCTCATTCTTCAATAGAAGCATATTATCGTGGCATCCTAGAAGCTAGTAAGGAAGCCTTGTGGCTTCATCAGATCCTGCCAGAGTTTGGTTGTCAGCAACAGCATCCGTCTACAATTTGGTGTGATAATCAAAGTGTCGTTCAACTATGTAAAGATCTAGTCCAACATCAATGCAACAAACACATTGAACTACACATGCACTTCATCAGAAAGCTCATTCATGACCATGTTCTTGAAGTACAATATTGTTCAACCAATGATCAAGTTGCGGACATCTTTACAAAGGCTCTCACAGAGGCGAAGTTTATAAACTTCAATTTATGGTTGGAGTTCAGGAAGTTGTCACTAAGGGGGGATAGGCTCTAATGCTTCCTTCCTTCTCCTATTGTGTCATCTTTTTACGTCCTTCAATCCTATCCCAAGTTGTTCTTAAGGGGGGATGTTAGGTTATTCTGACACATAGGAAATACTTAAGTATAACTTTGTCTAGTGTAGAGTTAGGTAAAGTGTGTTTCTTTACTATGTACATTTGTAACTTACAATCTGACCGTCACGATATGTTCTAGACATGAAGTGATCTTACTGTTCATTCTCTCCTTGGTATTACCGACACTTAATCCATGGCTTAACACCTGATTGGTCCATCATCTCTATTTAAAGAGCATGGAGGGTCATTTGTAGGGTGACCATTCATGAGAGAAGCTTATGTAAATTTTTTTTCTTTTATTAATAAATTGCCTAAAGTGGTCATGTTGGCTCAGGCCGTGGACTGTTTCCCTCTTTTAGGGTTTTATCCATGTGAAGGATACTGGTGTATTGATCTGTGATCTTTTTGTGAGAAGTGTCATTTGGCGTTCTATCTGAGGAACTATTAGAGATAATGGAGAATATCTTAGAATAATGAGTTGGTTCACGAGACCTCAAGATAGAATTAGTTTCTATCTTTTAGGTTATGGTTCTAACTTCCCTAAATCTATGACTACTATATAATGTGTGATGTACATGAACAATGTAGAGTGTTCTGCAGAGCCAGACTCTCTTGGTTCAGACTCTCTTTCGTAGAGCTGACTAGTGGGTTTCATTTTATTTAATATAGAACATTGCATTTTTAACATGGTATCAGAGCGTCAAGGCTGAGGAACCTGTACACTGAGTGAAGGGCACGACTGAGCCAAAATCGTCACAAGTTTTAGGTGTACAAGTGCAATGATCCCACTGTAGAACTTTTGTGTGTTTTTATTTTGTCAACTACCACATATCTGAGGTGTACAATCGTGAACACCTTTGTGAGTCCATGATGATAACTCGCACCGACTGAGCAAATAAGTGAAGGGCTGCATGGAGGTTGAGAGAAGGCTACGTCTTGGTAGAGGTTGATAACAGAAGGTTGCCTCGAGGCCAAGGTTTGTCGAGGAGGCCATGGTATAGGCAGTGAATGAAGCCACGGTGATCTGCGTGTGTGTTGCGAGATCAAACAATATTGGAGATCAACGATCTTTGTCTTTGACACAGATTTGGGGTAAATCTAATTTATTTTTTTACCTGTCAATTTTTTTTTATCGCTAAGATGAATAATCAAATGTTTGAATCATTCTTGAATGAGCATAACAATCTCGATGGCTCCAATTATGCGAATTGGAAATTCAAGATGCGGACTCTGCTAGAATTGTAGAGTGCTTGAACGATTGCAAATGGGGATGAGCAAAAGCCAATAGCTAGATTAGCATCAGTGCCAAATTGGGAGAAGCGAGAAGGTAAAGCAAAGACGCTGTTGAATATGTCAATGAAAGACTGCATCATACCACATATCATAGAATGTAAATCAGCAAGTGAAATTTGGGGAATATTGAAGGATTTGTATGAGATCAGGAATACAAATCATCTTTTGTTTCTGAAGAGAAATATATTATCCCTGAAAATGGAGGATAATGAAATAGTTGCTTCCTTCATAGCAAGGATCAAGGATTTGAAGAACAAATTGTCAGACATTGATGATACAGATCTTGTAACAATTACCATGAATGGTGTGATCGATGACTACCAAATGTTCATCACTGGGATAAATGAGAGAGAGAAAATCCTGAAGTTTGAAGAACTGAAAGGAATACTAATGCAAGAAGAAGAAAGAAGATCGACTCTGAAGCCCCAGAGTTTTGATCTTACATTGATGGCGAAAAAGAACTCCTTCAAAGGAAAAGGAAATCCACAACAACAAAACGAAGGAAGCTCACAAAAAAAGACCAAATCCGACTCAAGGTATGAATCCAAATAGAAACAACTCTGTAATTAAATGTTTTTATTGCAAAAAACTTGGTCATATAGCTAGGGAGTGCAAGAAGAAGAAATATCATGAAGAACAACAGAGGTAGAAATGACATGCAGGTCATCTAGCGAATGATAATCATGAGCAGAATTTCAGATTGTTCATGGCAGGTTTGATGAGAATGTTGATGCAGAAATCTAGTATGTAGATTCGGGAGCATCAACACATATGACAAGGAACAAGAAATGGTTTGAAGATTTTAAAGAAATCAACGACGGAGCACAAATCTACCTAGGTGATGATAGAAGTCATCAAATCAAAGGGTGTGGGAAAATTTCTATCATTTTACCTAATAGTAATGTAAGACAAATTCATAATGTCATGTATGTGCCCAATGTAACAAAGAACTTGATTTTTGTATCCATGATTACAGATCAAGATCTTAAAGTTGAATTTTTTAAATCTAACTGCTATATTAAAGGTCTGCTAGATGGCATGAAGACTATTGCTACAGGAATTTGAACAGGAGGTCTATACAAATTGGATGTAAGACCAGCACCAATTCGAGCTTTAACAGTAGTGGGTTTGACTACAGAAGAGTTGTGGCATCAGAGATTTGGTCATATCAACTACAATGATTTGCTGTTACTTCAAAAAAAGGAAATGGTAAGATATCTTCCTATGTTAAAACAAGTGCATAATGATTTTGATGCCTATACATTAGGAAAGATGCATATAGAATAATTCATGTTCGAGTAGAGAAGAAACGGAGAGATATACTTGAATTAGTGCACACAAATCTTTGTGGACCCATGCAAACAAAGTCATTAGGAGCTGCACTGTATTTTTTACTATTTATTGATGATTGCACAAAGTTTTCTTGGGTATATTTTTTGAGTAATAAGAGTCACACATTTTAATACTTTAAGCAGTTAAGAAACATGATTGAAAAGCAAACAAGGAAGCAAATAAAAATTCTCCGCTCCGATCAAGGGGGAGAATATAGGAAGGATGAGCTTATCAAGTATTATAAAGACCATGGGATACTACAGTAATTCATAGTACCCCATACTCCTCAGCAGAATGGAGTAATGAAAAGAAAAAACATAACATTGGTGGAATGCGCTAGAAGCATGTTGAAAGGTAAGAATCTTTCAAATGGTTTTTGGGCTGAAGCATTTAATACTGTGGTTTATTTGAAAAATGGGAGTCCTACAAAGAGTCTTGAGTTTAAAACTCCTTATGAAGCATTATATGGATTTAATCTTGCAGCAAAACATTTAAGACTATTTAGGTCTAAAGCATTTGCCCATATTCCAAAGGAAGATAGAAGAAAACTAGATTCAAAAGCCATCAAAAATACCTTTATAGGCTATTGTTCATAATATAAAGCTTATAGATTATTTAATCTCTCTACTCACAAGATTTTTGTTAGGAGAGATGTCATATTCCATGAGAAAGATCATGAAGAATCTAATAAGCACAATGAGGAATGGGATATTCCGTTCTTGATGGAAGAAAGCAAAGAAATAATAAACAATCAGGATCGGCAACAGACAAAGGTAGAAGATGAACAACAGTAGCAACAACAGCAAATACAACAACAACAACAGATACAATAGTAGCAGCAATAGCAAGAAGAAAAAGAAAATTATGATCAGACAAGGTTTGAAGCTACCCCACCACTCAGGAGATGAGGTAGGAAAGCTCAATTGCCTGCAAGATATAGGGAAAATGATTTTATAACTAGTATGATGAATTTTGTTGAACCTTCTAGTATAAGGAAGAAAATGAATGTAGTGAATGGCAAACAGCTATGGAATAGGAATATGAATCTATAATCAAGAACAACACTTGGGAACTGGTTGAACTTCCTAGAGGGAAACAAACCATAGGTTGTAAATGGTTGTATAAACCCAAGATAAATGTAGATGGAACCATAGATAAATTAAAAGCTAGATTAGCAAAGGGGTATTCATAAAAAGAAGGCATTGACTATGAAGAAACCTTTGCCCCTATAGCTAAACTTAATACCATCAGAATGTTGATTGCTTTAGCTACTAAGAAACATTGGATGATTCGCCAACTAGATGTAAAGTCTGCATTTTTAAATGGAGAATTAAAAGAGGAGGTTTATTTAGAGAAACCTAAAGGGTTTGTCCAGAAAGGGAAAGAACATTTAGTCTGTAGATTAAAGAAAGCTCTTTATGGACTAAAGCAAGCACCCAGGTCCTGGTATGAAAAGATTGATTCATTTTTTCTACAATTTGACTACAACAGAAGTAAAAACGACCCTAATCTATATACCATGCAAGATGAACAAGGGCGCATAGTGTTGATTTCTTTGTATGTAGATGATTTGATTATTATAGGTGATGCTACTTATCTAATCAAAGAAATCAAGCAATAGATGTCACAGGTGTTCAAAATGAAACACCTTGGTGAATTAAGATATTATTTGGGTCTTGAGATCTGGAGAGATTCAGGACAAACATTTCTATCCCAAGGAAAGTATATCAAAGGACTATTAGAAAGATTTAGGATGGATCAATGTAAGGCTGTAGCAGTACCATTACAGTAGAACATCAAATTGCAGAGTGAGGATGGCTCTAAAGAGGCAGATGTGACACTTTATAGACAACTGGTTGGGAGCCTAATATACCTAACCACTACTAGACCAGATTTGGCTTATGCAGTCAGTGTGCTAAGTCAATACATGTCCAAGCCACTTGAAAGTCATTGGAATGTAGCGAAATGTGTTTTGAGCTATCTACAAGGTACTGTAGATTATGGTATTATTTATACTGATTCCTATGATGTTAAATTGACAGGATTCATAGATTCAGACTAGGCTAGAAATGTAGACGATCGTAGATCCATAATAGGCTATGCATTCAGCATTGGATCTGGGGTGATTACATGGAGCAGCAAGAAACAGAACATAGTTTCCTTGTCTTTAGCAAAACCAAAGTATCAAGCTATGTCTGCAGCAACATGTGAGGCAGTTTGGTTGCGAAGACTTCTCTAGGATGTTGGGGAAGAAAAAAAGATGCAACAACAATCAGATGCGACAATCATAGTTCAATCAAACTTGCTAATAATCTGGTGTTTCACGAAAACACTAAACACATTAATACACGGTTCCACTTTGTCAAGGAGAGAGTGCAATAAAAAGAAATCCATTTGGTATATTGTAATACATGTGATAATGTTGTAGACATTTTCACTAAGCCTCTTGGAAAACTCAATTTTGAAATGTTTAGGGAGATGTTAGGCATATTTTTAAACCCCTTCTCCATTCAAGGGAAGTGTTAGAGATAATGGAGAATATCTTAGAATAGTGAGTTGGTTCACAAGACCTCAGGATAGGAATTAGTTTCTATTTTTTAGGTTATGGTTCTAACTTCCCTAAATTTGTGACTACTATATAATGTGTGATGTACATGAACAATGTAGAGTGTTCTGCAAAGCCAAACTCTCCTGGTTCAGACTCTCTTTCGTAGAGCTGACCAGTGGGTTTCATTTTATTTAATACAAAACATTGCATTTTTAACAGGAACTTATCTTGCAAATTCCTACAAAGATAAACATGAGGAATGTCACAAAATCCAAATTGTGTTTATCATAAAGTAATATGAACTTCTCAACAAAAACCCTAGTAATCTCAACTATAGCATAACATCCAAATGCTAATGTTAGAAGCAAATAAAGTAATGTTTACATTGTGTCTAATTATGGTGGATCTGCATATAAATAAGAGATAGTCATAATTGGTTGTCCAAAGCTTGCATTGTCCATAATGTGGCCAAGTGAAAACCCTTAAGCATATTTTTCAATTTGCCTTCTATCCAAGTCTACCTAAGCATGGGTTGAGTCTTGTGTCTATAGTATTTTCCTGCCTCTCTTACATGGAGCATTTCCTTGTTAGGCAATCAACATTATTAGGATATTGAGTTTCACTATATTGTGGATTCTTGTTATTTTTAAAGTGTTTTTTTTTATAATAAAAAGGTTGCAATAATGTGTTTTTTATAATATAAATGTTGCTATAACCATCATAATCATCACCAACTCTATCACCATCCTCATCATCATCGTCTCCTATATTTAATGTATGTTTAGCATAGTCTAGATCATCATCTCCAAGGTCATCTCCAGCATCATTACATTGCTAACCATAAAATGAGGTAGGATATTACTAAAATATAAAAAGAAAATTTGGTTTAAGATATATTGGACATCTAGCTAAGATTATGCTTGTAATTCACATTAAGTAGTAGAAGCAATTTTTAATGCATATGAAGTAGGTACCCAATTGTTATTCATATTCTATTGTGAATGTTTCTTATGATGTCCATGCACCATTGGTAAATTAAAAGTTACTAGAAGCTTTAGTTCAAATTACAATTGTAATTCGGAAGTGCATATGCTTCTTAATCACATATTGTGAACATTTTGCACAATGGAATCACAACAAGAATTCACCACCATGCTTCATGTTATCATTACTAGATTAAGAATCAAGATGAAAACAATAATCCCATTTGTAATTTGAAAGGAAAACAATCGACCTCAACTTCTACAATAAATTGGCAACTAATTTAATTTATCATCGGTCTCAACTAGCTTACACAATACAATAGATTACATTATACAACAATGTCATCCTAGAGAAGTTAGATTACACGATACAACAATCTTAGCCTAGAGAAGTTGTAGGATATTCAAGAAAATATGTCCATGGAAATGTAGGTCACCAACAATGCAATAGGAAAACCCTACATTAAAGAGGTCAACATGCTAAATGTTAGACCATGCCACATATGAAAGGGTATATCATAATTGCATAGTACACAAATATTTAAAAATGGTTTGTGAATATTATCATAGTTTCATCACAGAGATATCAGAAGATAACAACAGAAACAATTATTGAATATCTTGTACCATACCTGTAACACCCCCTCCTAAATTATTATTATTATTATTATTATTATTATTATTATTATTATTATTATTATTATTATTATTATTATTATTATTATTTGTCTAAGTTCATCATTGGTGAGGCTATATCATGGTCATGGCATAGTTCTAATCCGAGTAGGTTTTCTTTTACACTTGGGCTACTCATTTTGTAACACCATTCCTTGAAGGACTAGATGTGTAAATTATGGAGATGACTCCCTACCCCATAACTACTAATGTTGTAAATCATATGGTGATGACTACGTTAAATACATAGAGGGTGTATCACATACTAACAACCCTCATATGCATTTGTAATAGAGATGTTCTTGAAGATTACAATGTAATCCATATGATTTCATGAGGTGTATTCTATAACCTAAGTGAATTTTAATTTTTTTTTGGTGTGAACATATTTTATATAGCCATATGGATATTTAGAGCATTCTTTTATTTCCATTACAAATTTTAATCACCTAGTTTTATTAAGGGCACAACCCCTTTGTGGCTTCATGTTGTGGGCCTCCTATTTTTACAACTCATATGTCATAAGGAGAAACTATAACATTGATGCAATAGTTGCTACAGGCCCAAATAAACCCTGCAATTTCAACCTATATGTTGGTTGTACATGTCCTAACTGTAGAATGGTTTTAACTTGTAGACTCATGTTCTAGTTAGAATAATTAATTGTAATTAGGGAATCATTCTATGTGTATGTACATAGATTTATGTTCCACACGTGAAGGTCGTCTAGACCTCCATATGCAAGATGAAAATTTATCAAATGCACTGCCCTAAAAGAATCTTGACGGAACTGTCTGTGCAAACAAAGGTGGATCTTATACATTATCATTTCTAGATAATTCATCTCTTGATGAATCTATTTCTCGGGGAGTATCCCAGGAATTTGAAGTTATTGTAGCATATAAAAAGGCATGCCCATTGGATATACTAACTGTAGATTGTTGAGCTACCATGACCCATCCTGAACTTGACACCAGTTTCACTATTTGCTGCAATGGGGCAACAAATTGGTGACCAATTGGTGTATGATGATGGGAGGATAGGTTTGAACCAAAATCCTATTAGAAGCTAATCCAATATCATGCTGGAAAGGAAGATAATATTGAGGCAGTTAAGTGCGAGAATACCTTGTTTTCAAAACCTTGTTGTAGATTAGTTGCAGAACCCTGCCAACCGCGATGATCAACTACAACATAAACCAAGTTAATAGAACCACCCTAGCTTGTTCTAGTATTTTTCTTCTCATATATGCTCCTATCTGCGCCCTTTAAAACTCTACAAACAAAGGAGATATACACACTTCAGATCAAACCCTAAGAAAAAAAATAGCAATGACCATAACAATAGAATGTAAGGATAAATTTTCTTCTCCCAATGAATTGTATATAGGTTCCCTTATCAGGTCAATTTTCCCTAATATTTATGCATGACATCCAATGAGAGTTCCGAACCATTGCTAAGGCCACAAATTTCATTGTAAATCATCATTTCACATACCCTTAAAGGATAAGAAATGAAAATCATAAAACAAAAGAAACCCTCAAAAAGAAATGAAGAATGAACTCACCTGGTGCTAGGGGCCAAGGGCAGGGGAAGATCTGATCGAATTTAACCATCATGGAAGTACTTGAGTGTCAACGCGGATCCTCTAAAACCCTCATTATTTGAAATCATTCCTCTATTTCATATGTTTGAAAAGTGAAAATGGATATTATGTGATTTTTTGGTGCGTATCAATTTTATTTTTCACTTATGTGAGCATCACTTGGTACATAAAAATAGATGCTAAATGGATTACTTAACCTCATAAGAAGCTCATTATTAGTGAAGGAGGAAGATTGGATATCTTTTATAGATTAATGGATTCAAATATGCAATTAATATTATAATAATGGTATTTCATAATGTTGGAATGTTGAAACTATTTGTTTACATAAAGAGAAAGAAGCTTTAAGTGAATAGTTTATAAGTCATGATGATTGTTAATAATTTGTGGGTGGGGTAGCAAGCTAAGTGAGATTGACTATTGAGAAAATGTCATGGTTAATTCTATGAGATTTGTAGTAGTCTTGGTATGGGTGAGCTTCTCATGGATTCTTGGTTATATGGCACTCAACCTAAAGGATACAATTGATTATATATGATTCATTTTATTGATTTCAATCCCCCTTTTTCACCCTTAACATCACCTATTGAAATGAGCATTAAGTAGAATATTAAATTTCGTGGAATATGGGTTATAGATGAATCAATTTGAATATTCAATCAATATTAAAACAAAAAATTTCATCATAAATTATGATTGTAATAGTTTTAGTGACTTATAGTATTTTACATATATTTTAAAATAACAAGTATCTAATTATATTTAATGAAATGAAATACCCAAGGATTAGCTTAATTGGCTTTGAGCTAGACGTGAGATCTATCCCCCAAAGTTTGGGGAGATCATGGGTTTGACTGTTTTGATCCCCTTTGAGATAGGCCCCATAATCAAGGTCGATGGTTGCTAGGGAGTGTCAAGGAAACAAAGTGTCAGGGCAACACAATAGAGTACTAGGTCAAAATGCATGGAAATGAATGAATTAGAGGGTGTGTCGGGGATGCATTTAATAAAGAAATTTGGGAAACATGGAGGCAAAGGTATTATGAGGAAGTTACAACAACAACAAAAACATCAAGAAAAACCCTAGTCTTACCATTTTTTAGTTTATCTAGCTAGGATTTTTGATCTCCAAGCAGCAGGGTTTGGATCTCCAAGTATTAAGTTACATGATTTTAATCAACTAACATTGTATATGTATCTTAAATGGTATCTGCAAGAACTCCGGATGGAATTAGGTCAATCAATGAAACTTAAACTGGACTTGTCACTCAATCTCGAGCCGTCATATTTGCTACCTTTGTATTCTATACCTTAGATGTTGTCGGCATGGATTCTGTATTATAGCAAAGGGGTGCTTGGGCAATAACTTAGCGAATATATGTTGGAACTAGCACTTAGCACAATCAGCAAAAACAAGTAAGGGTTGTGAAATGGTGAAGTGGCACAACAAAGCAGTGTTTAGGTATCATGAATACTTTGTATCAAGTGCACCCACCAAATGTTTAAATCCTTCTACTTAGCATGGCCATGCGTAACTTTAACTTATTTTGAAAAGGATAGAAACATATATGGTGGGATCATTCATAGCGGATAAAGGTTTTAATTCACTTTCTAAAGTCATCCATCAGTAATTTGTTACCATATTCTTCCAATAGTCTAATTTGGGACTCATCCACATTTAGTAAGAGAAAATATGATACAATATTATTAATAAATTCCTATATTGCATACCATTATTTTATCTTTTAAATTTTCTTTTCACCACAATAATTATGATTTATGTTATGTTTTCCACTAAAACTTTTATAGGATACTTTTTGTAATAGTATTCAATATAAATTTGCACATATGATAATGGAAATAATAACACATATATAAATAGTATTAAATAACGTATATGAAATATATATAACATATATATAACAAATATATAACTGGATTTAAACCAAAATCAAAACATATATAATGGTTATCACAATTGCAACAACATGCATGGTTCATCACACTTGCAACCAAATTTTCAACAACATTACTTTCTCTACAACAATAGGGGCTTCAAGATGTAATTTTTACATGCAAACCAATTTTCAGCACCCCTTGTTGCAACTCTAAATTTCAGAGATTTGACCAAAATTGGAGCAGTTTGACCAACATTGACATTAACCCTTGGATGTGACTTGGAGGAGGGTTCAACTTGTTATCTTGGTGGCAGTTGTGCCTTAGTATTGGTCTTGGTATTGGATATTTCTCATTTTGATATGATTCTATAAGAGAAGGATCGTTGGGTTTTCCCCTTGTGGGTTTTTCCCTAGCTAGTAGCCTAATTTTGGTGTCTCTTGTCTCTTTGTGATCCCTATATTTTCCTGAAAGATTGAACATTTGTATAATTTCTTGATGAAGAAGACATGAGAATTAATAAGAAGAGATATAACATTCACAAGTAATTATAAATAAGAAAAATTAGGTGTTAAACATCGGGACACTTGGTTACTTTTGCGAGTGCTACATACTTTGCCTTGTAGAAATTTTGAATAATTTAACACATATTCAACAGAGATTATCCTAATCATGTACTATTGCAGAATACATACACAATACATAAGCTCCTCTACGTTGATCATCAATATAGCAGCATCAATAACAATAAAACATCAAGAGAATTCACACATTAACATAGTATGTAACCCGGGGAAAGCATCTCGCTAAAAACCCCACACTATCTGTATATTAATGATTGAGACCATGTAACATTACAAAGTACAATGCTTATCACAAGAAATCCAGTACCAGCTCCACCTGTTACACACAATACAGCTAAGATCTGATCTCCAAATCTATTCCACTACTTGACTGCCTCCACTGCTCAATACCTGCTCAAGAATGAATGAGAATGGTCTACCAAACTCGTATTTCACCTCCAAAGAATCACTCACAATGTGTAAGATGTGAGCAGAAGCTACAAACTGGGAAAATGCATGAGCAAACTCATTGGCATACTCAATCCCTTGATTGTGCAAGATCTGATGCACAACTATAGTCACAACTGATAGCAATCTGATTCTCTAACACCTGTCCCTGCTGAACTGAACATGCACTGACATGCAACTGAGTTAACTGATGTATTCTATAGTTGTATTACGAGTTAATAATTAGTTTAACAACTCATCATTAGTCTATTTGCAGTTAGACTAACTACAACTAGTTTAACCAAGTCAAACTGAACACAACTCCATCAACTCCACAATCAACTCCACCAAACTCAACTGATTGAGTTCTAACTGAAGTCATGCATGCAACAACTCAACTGACTCATAAGAAAAGCGTATTTCCTTCTGACAGCTGCATGGGCCACATCTGTAGCTCAAAATGAAGTGCTCCAAGAGAATAAGATCAAGTTTATAGTCCAAATATTATTATGAGACAATAATATTTGACTTTTCTATTTTTGACAGCCAGTCTAAAAATAGACATTGATCACCCACACTGTGGTCACCCACACTTTGGTCACCCACATTGTGATCACTCACACTGTGATCACTCACACTGTGGTCACCCACACTGTGATCATCCACACTGTGATCAAAAATAGAACTTGTGCCATAATTTGCCTGCGGGCCCACTTAGTGAAGGTGACTCTTTTCACTAAGCTCCATCATCTTGTTGCAATCTCAACACTCCCTCTCAACAAGATATGGATTATCAACAACCCCTATCTTGCCTCGGTGGTACTCGAATTTGCTCCTGGTGAGAGCCTTCGTCAGAATATCAGCATCTTGATCCTCCGTTGGAATGTATGAAAGCAACATGATCCTCTGCTGCACACAATCTCTGATATGATGGTACCTGATGTCAATATGCTTAGATCTATCATGAAATACAGGATTAGCCAAGATTTTAATGCAACTCTGGTTATCACAGTAAATCACAGTAGGATCCAAATGAGAACCGAACAAACCAACTAGGATCTTCCTCATCCATATAGCCTCGCATGCAGCCAAACTTGCTGCCATATACTCGGCCTCCGCTGAATTGAGTGCCACGGATCTCTGCTTTTTGATGTACCAAGAAACTGTTGTCAATCCAATAATGAAGACCCCTCCTGATGTGCTCTTTCTATTTGTTGGGCTCCCTGCCCAATCTGCATCCGTGAAGCCACATAGCTTCACCTCATCCTCCTGTCTGTACCACAAACCATATCACGATGTGCCTCTCAAGTAGCGCAATACATGCTTGTCCGCCTTCCAGAAGAGCTTGGTAGGCTTAACCATAGCTTGTGAAAGCTGGTTAACTGCATAGCATATATTAGGTCGTGTATTGACCAAATACATCAGCGACCCCACCAACTGTCGATAAACAGTGGCATCCACTTCTTCTCCCGAAGTGGCATCCTCCTTCCTCCAACCTCCAGGAAGAGGAGTATCAACAGGCTTGCAGCCATGCATGTTGAACTTCTCCAGTATCTCCCGAGCATACTTGCCCTGAGAAACAAACAGTCCACCACTGCGCTGCCATATTTCCAATCCTAGGAAATAGTGAAGGAGGCCCAAGTCCTTCATCTCAAACTCTGTAGCAAGATCCTTCTTGCATGACAGTATCAACAGCTCATCACCCGTTAGAATCAAATCATCAACATACAGTACAATGATAAGCAACTTACCCTCCACCACAATCTGGTATAGGTTAGGATCCGCCTCGCTCTTGGAGAATCCAAGTCCTGTGAAATAGTTGTTTATCCGTGTGTACCAAGCACGTGGTGCTTGCTTCAACCCATACAGCGCTCTCTTGAGCCTGCACACATGCGACTCGCTGCTGAAGACCTCAAAGCCTTCGAGCTACTCAATGTACACCTCCTCCTCAATGACTCCATTGAGGAACGCAGTCTTCACATCCATCTGATGAATGTGCCATCCCATCTGCGCTGAGAGAGCAAGAATCGTCTGTATGGAAGAATACCTTGCGACAGGTGCAAAGGTCTCCTCATAATCGATCCCCTCTATCTGTGAAAAGCCTCGGGCAAAAAATCTTGCCTTGTACTTCTCCACACTCCCGTCAGCTGCCTGCTTGACCTTGTAGATCCATCTCGAACCCACCACTGATTTCCCTTCCGGTCTAGGAACAATCTCCCATGCACTTTTTTTGACAATAGAATCATACTCTTCCACCATGGCGTCTACCCATGCGGGATCCTCCACAGCTTCCTCGAAAGAGGATGGCTCAGTCACAACACACTTGCTTATAAGAGCCATGTATCCAGTGTACCGATCAGGTGACTGTCTCTGCCTGCGTTGGGTTGTAGGTGGTCCTACAACTTTCTCTACATCTTGAGCCAGTCGCTCAGCTTCTGTCAAGCGCTTTCGCCCTCTGATGGTTGGCGCTGCATGAGTGGTCTCTTCCACTCCATGAACCTCGTCCTGTGGCTGATCCACATCCTAAATCTCATCCTTAGGAACTAATAGCTCCTCATCTGCATGCAAGTGTAGCTCCCTCTCAAGCGAACACTCCATGGCTTTCTCCTCTTGAAATTTTATATCCCGTCGCACAACAGTTTTACCACTATCTGGCAAATACACACGATAGTTGTGGGGCGTATCAGTGTACCCCACAAATATCCCAACCTCTATGGTCGGCTCCAACTTCTTCCTGGCATCCTTCGTCACATGCATGTAAACGTTAGCACCAAAAATCCTCAAATGAGAAAGATCAGGCTTCTTACCAGAATAAGTCTCCTCAGGTGTACTCATGCCAAGTATCCTATGAGGACAACGGTTCTGCACATAAACTATTGTATTGCATGCTTCCGCCCACAAGTGAAGGGGTAGGCCCTGATCATGCAACATTGACCATGCAGCACCCACAATCGTTCTATTCTTCCGCTCAGCTACCCCATTCTGCTGTGGGTTATGGGGAGCTATGAGCTCTCTACGAATTCCTTCTGCCTTGCAGAAATCCTTGAAATCGTCCGAGATGTATTCACCACCATTATCGCTCCTAAGAGCCTTCACCTTCTTCCTCGACTCCTTCTCGACCAGTGCTTTGAATTCACAGAACTTTGAATATGTCTCGCTCTTCTTCTGCATGAAGAAGATCCAGCACTTACGAGAGAAATCATCAACAAAAATCACATAATACCTGTGTTTTGCTGTCGAAGCAACTGAGAAAGGTCCACACACGTCTGTGTGAATTCTCTCAAGGATCATCGTGGCGCGACTATCCTTCTCGTGAAAGGTGGCTTTCACAAACTTCCTCAAAGTACACCCCTTACACTGATCTGACTGCGCAAGTGTGCCTTTAGGAAGCCCTGTAGTGATCTGCTGCAGTATCTTCAAGGCTCCATGGTGAAGGTGACCCAATCTCCTGTGCCACAACTCGCCATCATCCCAGCTCACCAATCCTTTTGCCTTGCCCGCCATTGTTGTGCATCCATCTACATGAAACTAATAAAGGTTCCTCACTCAAACCCCTATCTTCCGGGTCTCACCAGTTGTCTTACTGCGCAGGAAATCCTTTCCCTCGCTGAAAACAACATCATACCCCTTGTCTTCTAACATCGCCACTGAGATGAGATTCTTCGTCAATCCTGGAACATGCATGACTTCCTTCAATACGAAGGGTTTACCAGACTCCCTCTCAAAGGAAATGGTACCAATACCGGTCGCACTGTATCTACCGTCATCGCCCATCTCGATGTGCACTCCAAGATCTTTGTCCTCCAGATCAGAGAACAAATCTCTATCTCCCGTCATGTGAAAAGACGCACCACTGTCCAAGAACCACACTGATCCCATCACACTTGAAACCAAGCATGCGATCAATGAAAAATCAAGCTCAAACTGTGAGGCTAGAGCCTCTCCTGCTGAAGATCCAGCAACCTGCTTGTTCTTCTTCTTCTGCGGACAATTAGTGGCATAGTGTCCGTGCTGGTGACAGTGAAAACACTTCACCTTGGACATGTCCTGCTTCTTGCCTTTCGCACCGAAATGAGAAGCTTTCTTGTTCTTCCCCTTCTTTGCTTTGGCAGCCAAAGCGCAATTCTCTTCATCAGATACCTTTGATGAAGATCCATTCTCACCTTTATTGTTTCTGAGTTTATCCTTGAGCGCCAGGTCGCTCTTGCTTTGGAATAACATTTGCAATCCGTTGAAAGAAATTTCAACAATACTGCTGCAAATTCGATTTCCACCAGCTCAAACTCAACTGCTTCCGATCTAAAATTCGTGAGAACACAATATTTCTCGTACAAAGATTGACTGTATGGGCATTCACCGGATATCTCACCTTTCAAAGGAAGGATGAATCCAGAGGCTACCTGGCCCGATTACAGACTCTGCCTAAAGAAATAAAATGTAAACACTTTATGAATAGTAGATCTGATGATCAATCCTCGCTTGATATCCTCTAAAAATCTCTTCTACAAATCAAGCAGCTCTGATACCATGTAGAAATTTTGAATAATTTAACACATATTCAACAGATATTATCTTGATCATGTACTATTGTGGAATACATACACAATACATAAGCTCCTCTACATTGATCATCAATATAGCAGCATCAATAACAATAAAACATCAAGAGCATTCACACATTAACACAGTATGTAACCCGGGGAAAGCATCTCGCTAAAAACCCCACACTATCTGTATATTAATGATTGAGACCATGTAACATTACAAAGTACAATGCTTATCACAAGAAATCTAGTACCAGCTCCACCTGTTACACACAATACAGCTAAGATCTGATCTCCAAATCTATTCCACTGCTTGCCTACCTCCACTGCTCAATACCTGCTCAAGAATGAATGAGAATGGTCTACCAAACTCGTATTTCACCTCCAAAGAATCACTCACAATGTTTAAGACATGAGAAGAAGCTACAAACTGGGCAAATACATGAGCAAACTCATTGGCATACTCAATCCCTTAATTGTGCAAGATCTGATGCACAACTATAGTCACAACTGATAGCAATCTGATTCTCTAACACCTGTCCCTGCTGAACTGAACATGCACTGACATGCAACTGAGTTAACTGATGTATTCTATAGTTGTATTATGAGTTAATAACTAGTTTAACAACTCATCATTAGTCTATTTGCAGTTAGACTAACTACAACTAGTTTAACCAAGTCAAACTGAACACAACTCCATCAACTCCACAATAAACTCCACCAAACTCAATTGATTGAGTTCTAACTGAAGTCATGCATGCAACAACTCAACTAACTCATAAGAAAAGTGTATTTCCTTCTGACAGCTGCATGGACCACATCTGTAGCTCAAACTGAAGTGCTCCAAGAGAATAAGATCAAGTTTATAGTCCAAATATTATTATGAGACAATAATATTTGACTTTTCTATTTTTGACAGCCAGTCTAAAAAATAGACTTTGATCACCCACACTTTGGTCACCCACATTGTGATCACTCACACTGTGATCACTCACACTGCGGTCACCCACACTGTGATCATCCACACTGTGATTAAAAATAGAACTTGCACCATAATTTGCCTGCGGGCCCACTTAGTGAAGGCGACTCTTTTCACTAAGCTCCATCATCTTGTTGCAATCTCAACATGCCTCTATTGTGGAATCTGATGGAACTGATTATTTGTGTTACCTCTAAGTGATAGCTCTTGATCCAACACTCATAACATAACCTGAAGTAGATACTTTGTTTTCCTTATCTCCATCAAAATCTAATTAGATTATCAAATCAAGTTGAATTCATCTACCCGTGTATATTTGACTCATTTAATGAACCTTATTTAATATTTTCATGTTCATTCTTTCACCTATGTGATTCTATTGAGGATTATAAACCACTGTTTTTTGATGTTGAATCCCATGCTAGTGAAGATAGTTTTAAAATTCATTTGAATTATATTATTTTCCATTATCAATACAAATAGAGCCAATATGATATTATGTGTCATTTTCAATCCATGAATGAAAGTTTCAAAAGATTTATATTTATTCTTCAATAGATATACCCAACACATTCTAATGTAGTCATCATATATTTATTTCCATTTGCAGAAGGAATAGGCCTAGGTCCACACAAGTCAGAATGAATCAGTTCAATCTTTCTACGTTCTCTAGAAATAGAATCATGAAATGGTTATTTGTTATGTTTTCTTAAGATACAAGCATCACATTGCTTAAGTTTCCTTGGAATGGTTGGAAAACCAGTAACATTGTTTCTCTTCAATAAATGAAGACTGTCATAGTTCATATGTCCAAATCTTGCATGCCATAAAAGACTAGATGGAAATTTACCTTCATTATACTAAGAGTTGTATGCATGGTTATGTGCATGAGCAGATGTTCCTTGCATCTCCAAGAATCTTTCTTCTTCTATTCTCAACATGACAAGTGAGTTGTCTGATGGTTTTCTCACTTCAACTTTTCCATTAAACATGTGAATGGAGTGTACTTGCTAGCAGATGTGAACCAAGGACAAAAAGTTTCTTTGCAGCTATGGGAGGTAGATAACATCATGTATAATAAATTCATGGAGTCCAAGTAGTTTGAGCATGATGGTGCCAATTCTAGATGGCTTGAGTTTTGAATTTTTTGCAAAGTAGATTGCTCCATCTACATTGTCACTGAAATATTCAAAGAAATCTTTGTGAAAGGTAATGTGGTAGGTTGAACCTATATGAAGCAACCATGCATCTTTCCACGAAGAAAATGAATTATTAAACATGTCTTTAGTTTCTCCAATATTTCAATGTGCCACAATATAATAAGTAGATTCAGGTGATTCACCTTTCGATGGATCTGGTGTTTTATCTTTCTCTTCATTTCTTTCCTTCTTTATTTTATCCCAAGAGAGATTGCATGTGGATTTATCATGTCCATTTCTACTGCAACGTATACAATGAAGATCGAGTCTTCCTCCTTGGTAATGTTTGTCCCCCTTACATCTATTATTCTTCTTTCCATTTCTTCTTTTGTCACCTCTTCCACTAGAATAATCATGTGTATGATTCTTCTCTTTCTATGAAAGGCATACAACTTCTCCAAAAATACTTAGCAATTATCTTCCTCTTCCCAAAAACTTTCTCTCTTTCTACAAATTTCTCCACATGAGTGTCAAAAGTAATCTCTTTAAGTTGGCCACTAGCTTGTAATGATTTAAGAGAATGTGGGATATAGTCACGATATAGTTCCTTGAAAAACATTGTGAGAGGAACATCCATTTTAAATTTGGTGGTTTCTACATCATGCATAATAGCTATGATTTCAAAGGTTAGGGAAAGGGGATCATCATATTTCAATTATAGATTGAAGATTTTGATAATTAGTTGGAATACCTCAAGATTTTAGTGTAATTCATATAAGTCTTTCAACTTCTTTAAAGCATTAAAATCACTAGACGTAATTGGTGCAATGTGATGACTCACCTATTCATTTATTAATTCAGCAATCAAGGCATAGGCCTTGTTATTCTTGTTCTCCCATATGGAAAACTCTTTGTCTAATATGGGCTTTGTAGGTGGATTGTCATCTCCTCCTTCACATTCTCCTTTCCATAATTAATTGAAAATAAGGGTATAATTTATCTTTCTGGACCATTCATAGTAGTTATTTTCCAATGAGAACTACTCCACCAATGGAGATGAGTGAGTGAATCTTTGCAAAATTCTAAGTTGGGCCCTGAATAGTCAAAATACTTGTAGCTATTGAATTCGATAAAAATTCTAATATATCTCTACAAACAGTATAGACTCATCATACATCTTAGCTCCAATTCTCTTTAATCAAAATAACCCAAAAAAAATTATGCAAGGTCTCAATCTCGAATAGACTCTTTGATGTAAACCAACTCTCATATAAAATAAATCAACTCAATACACTAATGAGTATTCAATGCATATATAAATGGACCAACACTAGAATTACAATTATCATGATATATATCTATATATATATATATATATATATATATATCCTCAAAATAGATATGACCAATGGGAAATGTCTAAAGATGAAGATTCAATACTTTGATGAGGCTTCTCCTTCTTCATTGTTGCTCACAATATTATAATATAAAACAATGTGTTCTTCCATTCACAAATATGAAAATATATACAAATTACATATATTTTCAATGTTATATTATTTTCTGAAACTATGGAATGACCATCACTGCATATACGAATGGACCAATTCTTAATTATAATTCAATGAAATACAACATTTATTGTTGGTGATACCCACACAATAATTTGTGGTGAAGGAAGTTGTGATATTGAGGGATTCATCAAATATTCCCTAGATATTTCCTTATGCAATCTGTGACACTCACATTACACTCAAAAAAATTCACAACGCAAACACTCAACAACAATGCCAATTCCAACACTCAACGCCAATGCCAACACCAACCAATAATCGTAGATAAATGTGTGGATGTGTAAACACAAGTAAACATAGGTTTAGTTACAGTACCACCATGGCCTTTCAAGTTGGACCCGAGTGATGAAATGTTGTCTGCAACCTTGTTACATCATGTGCAATGTGTATCAACTGATGGAGGGCCTCAACCACTGTATACAATGTGTAAAATGACTACATAAACGATATAGCTAGGTAGAAAATGGAGAATTCATTAAGGTTGATGTGGATGAATTTCAATTTTCCATAGCGCAAATGGTTCTACCAATGAAAGGAATGACAAAAGGATAGGTTAGACTAATGGAAAAGGAGTTACAGAGGAAAAAGGATGCCAAATTTGGGACCTGTAGACCTGCGCTCTAATACCATGTCAAGCTAGGTATATGGTAACTCCAGAATATTTAAATTTTATATTAAAAATAAAATTAATATATACACACAGGAGAGAGACCTGAAGAACATTAATATATACACATAGGAGAGAGACCCTTGGGATTCACATTCCAAGGTCTCACCATTTTCTTATTTTTTATTTACATATTTACACCATATTTTCCCAATCCTGGAGGATCAAGTGTAAACAATATATTAAGAACTAAAATCAAAATATAGTAACACATCATAGTATAAATTCAACCCCTAATTTGTGTGCACATTTGTTCCATGAAAACCACGACCCAAGGTAAAAGGGCAATGTGCCATCTTAATCATGTATAGAATGTGGGAAGGGTGCTATAATGACATGTGTTATATCATATGATATATGTCCAACAACTATATGAGATCAAAAGGAGTCATATAGTATGAGTAAGTTATCAAACCATATATGCCTAGCGTAAATAAACTAAGGTGTTTTGGTTAAACATCAAAAAGTCAAATGGAGAATCACCTTTCTTCAAACAAGAGGAGATGTATATCTTGTAGCATGAAGCAAAAGGAAAACTTGTTAGAAAGAGATGTTGAGGACCATGAAATGTGCAGGGGAGTAGGAAAAGACAAGAAATAAGCCATGTATTCCCCAACTGGAGAGTGATTATTGTCTACTATATTACAAAAGATTTTTTTGTGTATGTAAATTGAGGTACATGAAAATTGTGTGTAATATGTATGCAAAATATGGTCTTGAAACTAGTAAGTTCATGAATCCATAAGACTATAAGGTCATTGGCATCATCATAATCATTTTCATCATCTTCATTATCATCATCAACACCACCATCATTTTTATCACTATTGCATTCCTTAGCATTATCATCATTCATAATCATGATCATCATCATTATCAACATTGTCTTCATTTGTTCATAATTATAAGCATTGTAAGAAATATTATCAACCCAAAAAATTTGATGAGTGTTAGAAAAGGGTTATTTAGGACACAAGTGATATATGCATGAGATATAAAAACTCTATTTTTGAGATATGATGATGATCATCGCCACCACCATTATCATCGTCATTATCATTGTCATCATCCCCATCATCATCATTAATGTAGTTTCTATCATCATTGTCATCATCATCTTCATAGAAATCATGATCATTGACATCATCATCATCATTCATGCCATTATTATTGTTGATGATGGCCTAGATGAAAATGATAATAATGATGATCAAGTGATGATTACTTGGATGATGATGCCAAAGATAATGATTATGATTATGAAAATGACAACATTTAAAATTGGGGAGATTTATAAGGTCATTAGCTCGTCACCATCATAATCATTGTCGTCATCGTCATCATAATCATTGTCGTCATTGTCATCATCATAATCATTGTCGTCATCGTCATCATAATCATTGTCGTCATTGTCATCATCATCATCATCATCATCATCATCATCATCATCATCATCATCATCATCATCATCATCATTGTCATTGTCATTGTAACCACCCTCGTCTTTATCATCATTGTCATTACCAGCATAATCACCATTCTTCGTCACCATCATCTTCATTATCATCATCATAATTATTATTTTCATTGCTATCAATTGTTCATAATTGCAATTTCCTAAGAAATACCATCAATGCAAAAAAATTGGTGAGTGTTGGAAAATGGATTCAAAAGAAGACGCAAAAAAGGGTGGAATAATGGAAGTAAAATGGTTGCAAAAGTGGATTCAATAGAAGTAGATGTAAGACAAGACACAAAACCAAAAACAAAAGTGGGTGCAAAAAAAGATGCATTAGTCAATACAAACTTGGACAAAAAATATGATGCAAACACAAATGCAAAAGTGGAAGCAAACATGGGTGCAATAGTAGGGGCAAAACTTGATGCAATTTGTGGTGAAACAAAAGTGGATGCAACAACAGATGCATAAAAGGACATAAACATGGATGAAAAAAGGAGGTAGACTTGGATGGAAAATAAGATGAAATAAAGGATATCAACATGGACGCAAACATGGGAGCAACAATGGACACAAAATTAATTAAATGTGGATGCAATAAAAGTAGGTGCAAAAGTAGATGTAAAATGAGATGCAAAACCTAATGCAAAACTTGACATAAAAGTGGAGGCAAAAGCAGATGAAAAAACATACACAATATTCAATGCAAGCTTGGACACAAAATAGGATGTAAATGTGGATGCAAAAGTAGAACCAAATGTGGGTGCAACGGTAGGTGAAAAACATGGCATAAATTGTGGCACAAAAAAAAAGGATGCAAAAGAGGATGAAATAGTAGACAAAAAAACGATGCAAACTTGGATGCAAAATTAGATGCAAAAAAGGATGCAAAAGTATATGCAAAAATGGGTGCAACTGTGGACAAAAAATTGGATGAAAAAATGGATGCAACAAAAGTAGATTCAAAAGTAGATACAAAACAAGACTCAAAATTTGATGCATAAACCTGACACAGAAGTGGATGCAAAAAAAGATGCAATATTTGATGAAAATTTGGATGCAAAAAGGGTTGGAAATGCTGATGAAAAAGTGGAAGAAAACATGGGTAAAATAGTACATGAAAAACATGGCAAAAATTGTGCCACAACAAAAGTGGATGTAAAAGTGGATGCAATGATAGATGCGAAAAAAAAAAGAAAATTTTGATGCAATGATAGATGGAAAAAGGGATGCAAAATTGCATGTAAACATGGGTGCAATAGTGGATGAAAGATTAGATACAAAAGTGGATGCAATAGAAGTTGATGCAATACAATATGCACAACCTGATGTAAAACCTAACACAAAATTGGATACAAAAAAGGATACAAAGTAGATGCAAAATTGGATTTAAAATTAGAAGCAAAAGTGGGTGCAAAGGTAGGCACCAAACTAGGAACAAATTGTGGCACAAAAAAAGTGGATGCAATAGTGGACATGATAATGGATGCAATAGAAGATTCAAATGTGGATGCAAAACAAGATGCAAATTTGGATGAAACAAAAGTAGATGCAAAAAATAGATGCAAAACTAGGCACAAACCTCGATGCAAAACATGGCGCAAAGGGTGATGCAAAAAAAGATGCAAAAATGGATGAAAAAAGGGATGCAAAAATGGATGCAAAAAATGAAGAAAAAGAGGATGAAAAAAATGATGCAAGTGTAGGCACAAAAAAGTGGATCGATAGAGGGTGCAAAAGTAGGTGAAACAAAATTAGGTTCCAAAGTTGACGCAAAACCTGGTACAAAACTCGGTGCAAAGGATGGCTCAAAACATGGTGCAAAACCTCATGCAAAACCTGGTTCAACACTTGGCACTAAACTTGGTGCAAGACTTGGTACAAATAGCATGATCCACAAAAAATGGCCTCTAGATGCAAAAAAGGAAGCAAAAAGGGATGTTAATCACAGGGTTTTGTTGTAGTGCCACTGCCTTCTCCACAACTTGATAATCTCTAGTCTCAACCCTCTACTGAGTTGTAAACACATATAACTTTCAGCACTTATCTCTCTTCTCCTCACACACTTAGACTCAACATAACCATTCCATCCCACTTTCTCAATGGAAATCCCTAGGTTTTGTTCCTTTGCTTCACAAAGGTTGATATTGTCTTTGTTGTCCTCATGTTGTCTTTGTTATATCTACTATCTCTGAAACTCAATGATTGAAAGCATGCTTCCACATGGCTCTGCCTACTTCTGTTCCATCAAATGGAAAGGCCATTACAAATGCATTAAGTATAGGAATGGGAAATTATAGATTCTCCATATTGAGAATTAAATCCCAGTCAACCTTGGACACTCAACAAGTACCTCTATTGAATTTGTCCACGCAAATAACTCAGTCCTCCATTCCTCTTAAATTCCCACATATCTCTCAATGTGCTTTAGGTATGTCTCTCCTTTTGTTTTTATCTATTGGACAACATCAGAGTCCATAAGTTCACTGGCATGATGTACCTGAGCTAGCTTCTTCATTTAATTCCTCTTGGCATGGAAGTGAGAACAAAGGATCCTTGTTTCAACATTCACCATTAATACAATGACACCAAACTCTTTGTGTGCATTTACTTTAGCTACCAACTCATATGTCCTCTGAACACTATGTGCTAGAGCTACAACCTCATCTATAATTGAGACGCATTTCCAAATATGGAACGCAGTCCAAAGAGTTGTTGACTCATTCATTCCTTTAAATCATAATCTTCTACTACGATGGATCGCGGATTCCCGGTGCCCATAAATTTTTTAAATAACAATTCATAATAGTTACAATCTTTCAGGCTCCTAGGAACTGGACCACTAGAGTGCACCGCTTCCAATTCCATTCGGTTGCCAAAATCCCTTTAAACTCTTTCCTGTAGTGTTTTTCTTTGTTCATAGCTTGAAGGTTCTTGGTCACCGGAATATGTGAAACCTTCACAAAACAAAATCTTGGGCACGCCCTTCCATATTACTTACGGGCTTCCAAGTTATCGATCTTGTGGGCCTTTAAGATTCCATGCATTTTTCCAACTATCCCAAGTCAATGTCATCATGTAACTCTTTTAAATAAACCGCCAAGGTTTTGGGCCTTCCGAGATTCTGGGGATTTCCACTTATGGCTTTAAGCTCCTTACATTGACTAACCATAATGTTTGATCCAAATGGCCATTTGTAGATTTCCACATACCATTGGAAAGATATTTCTAATAATTTTCCAACTATGTCATTTTCATGAGAAACTGAGTTGATCTCTTGAGGTATAATCTCCTCCAAAGTTTGAGACTCCTAAGCCATCATAGCCATATTTTTATGGCTTCCCCACTAAGCCTGCTACTATGATTATTCTCTACAAAATATTGCAACAACCATGAGACTCCCCCTTAACAACATGTTAATCAATGCCAACATATGTAGCCTCTAACCTCAACACTAATCTAATTCACATCAATTACAACATACGAAGTGCCACCAACCATTAAGACAATTCCAATTATAAAACAATGTTGGATTGTATAAGTGGGTGTGGTCATGTTTAGGACTTGTCGTATACTCTTACTCTCACTCTTTTTTATCACTAATCCGACACTTAGTCAATTTCAAATTTTTCTTGCTCCTCTCAACTTGCAAAATTCATGACTAGCTCTTCAATCTTCTTCAATTACACATTACATATTCCCAAGCCACAAAGGTGAATTTCCTACCTCCTAGAACTGCACACTACACAACCATAGAAGATGGCCTCCTTCAACTATGCATTATGCAATCCCATAGCTTAGACACTCCATTATGTTAACTACACTTGCTCAATGCACATTAATTGACCAACCTTTGCTAGTGCTGGACATTGTGTACTTATAGTGGATAGTTGGGTCATTCTTGGACCCTTCCCATGCTCAACTCTATAATCCTTAGGTCCTCTCCCTCATCAACTGTGTACAACACAATCATAGTGACCAAGAATGTCACTCTTGTATCTTTAACTTGCCCTATGAATAATTCCTTGACTAACCCTACCTTCACTACACATTGCACATTTCTAGTGGATAGTGAGGTCATCCCTCAGGCAATACAGTGCTCAATTGTGCAATCCATATTTTCTCTCCCTCAAGCACTACCCATTGCTCATTCATAGTGAGAAATCTTGTCATCTCTACCTCCCTAACTTACTCAACTACGCAGTCATGTCACTCATTCCTTACTTTTGTGCATTTTTCACTTCCAATGACCACTCTTATCACTCCCTACCTCTTGACTATTTACACTACTCCCAAGAATCACTTTCTTTCATCTATTTCACAATCTTCCAACATAGTTAGTCTCACATAAGAAAACAGAGATAGAACAGTTGATTTTGGAACCGTTTTTCTCTTTTCATCAATGAACTTCATTTGTAGGTGATGTCATCCTATCATGGCAAGATGATACTCAAGGAGGTTAGAAAGAAGAGTTTACAAGAAGGACACTCATGGAGACAAGACATAAGATGTTATTGTGTAATAGTAAATGAATTCTGGACCATGGAAGATAAATGGAAATTCATGTTGACATAGAAGGTTCCAACACTTATCTAGACCCTTTGGAGGGTAAAGATGAAGTACAAGTAGAGATCTATCATGAAGAATTTGAAGTTATAGCAGCAAAGGGAAGAACTTGGCATTGATACAATGAATTCTTATGTCACTATACCCAAGTCATGGCTTCTCAAAGTGCCACCACAAAAGTCATATGAATTTAATGTATATTTCCAAAATTTGTTAATGTATTGGCTCGCTGTCCAACCGTCAGCATCCTTTACGTGACATTGGCCTTTTCTTGTTGGCCCTGCTCACACACACACACACACACTATTATAGAGTCAGAGCTCGGATGCTCGTAACCTATCTAAATGAATTCCATATGGATTATGAGATTCCAGGCATTGTTCCCGCTACACCTTATATATATATGAGTGGGGCCAATAGGCAAAGGCCAATGTGGTGTAAAATATGTTGATAGGTGGAAAGTGGGCCAATAAATTAACAAGATATATATACTATTGCAGAGTCGAAGCTCGGATGCTCATGTTCGAGTAACCTATCAAAATGAATAATATATGGATTATGAGCTTCTACGCACTATTCCTGCTATGCCTTATATCTCTCTCTCTCTCTCTCTCTCTCTCTATATATATATATATATATATATCTATATATATATATCTATATATAGATATATATATATATATATATATATATATATATATATATATATATATATATATATATATATATATATATATATATATATATATATATATATATATATATAGAGAGAGAGAGAGAGAGAGAGAGAGAGAGAGAGAGAGAGATTGTTGATTGTTTAAATCAATTATGTATGCCTTACGAGCTTCCAATGATTATCCCCACTACCCCAAGTCAATGCCATCTTATATCTCTTTTAAGTACCATTGGAAATATCTTTCCAAGAAATTTCCAACTATGCCACTTTCATGAGAAACTGAGCCTATCTATTGAGGCATAATCTCCTCCACGTTTTGAGACTCCCTAGCCATCATAGTAATTTTTTTATGGCTTCTCCACTAAGCTTGCTACTATGATGATTCTCTAGAAAATATTGCAGCAACCATGGGACCCCCCCTTAACAACATACTCATCAATCCCAACATTTGTTGCCTCTAACCTCAATGCTAGTTTGGTTGACATCAATTCTAACATACCAAGTGCCACCAACCATTCAGACAATGCCAACTATCCAACAATGTTGGATTGTATAAGTGGGTGTGATCATGTTTATGACTTTTCCTATGTTGTTACTCTCACTCCTTTTTTTAATTGATCCCACAATTAGTTAATTTAAAATTTTTATTGGTCCTCTCACCTTGCATAATTCATGATTGACCATTCAACCTTCTTCAATTGTCCACTATTCATTCCCAAGGCACAAAGGTGAAGTTCATACCTTCTATAACTACACACTACATAATCATAGAAGATATCCTCCTTCAAATATGCTTTACGCAATCCTAGATCTCAGTCACTCTATTATGTTGACAACACTTTCTCAATGTGAATTCCTTGACCAACCTTTCCTAGTGTTTTACACTATGCACTTACAGTGGAAATTCAGGCCATTCCTAGACCCTTCGCATGCTCAACTATGCAATCCTGGTCAACTGTGCACATCGCAATCACAGTCCCCAAGAATGTCACTCTTGTCCCCTGAACTTGCCCTATGCATAATGCCTTAACTAGCCCTACCTTCACCGCTCATTGCAAATTTCTAGTGGACAATGAGGTCATCCCTCAGTCCCTCTAGTGCTCAAATGTGAAATCCCTAGTTTCTCTCCCTTAAGCATTGTGCATTATGCATTCACAGTGAGCAGACTTGTCATCTCTACCTCCCTAACTTTCTCAACTATGCATTCATGTGCCTCACTCCTTACTGTTGCGCATTTCACACTTCTAGTGACTAGTATTATCACTCCTTGTATCTTGACTCTATCCACTACTCCCAAAAATCCATTTCTTTTAGTTATTCTGAAATATTCCATCATAGTCAGTCTCATATGAGTAAGTAGAGATAGAATAGATTATTTTGGTACTAATGTTCTCTTGTCATGAGTGAACTTCATTTGCAAGTAATGTCAGCCCATCATGGAAATATGATGCTCAAGGAGGTTAGCAATAAGAGGTTATAAGAAGGACACTTGTGGAGACAAGACATATTCTATACCATGGCAGAGAAATGGAAACTCATGTTGACGTAGAAGGTTCCAACACTTATCCAAAACCTTTGGAGGGTAAATATGAAGTACAAGAAATGATCTATCATGAAGAAGTCAATGTAATAACAGTGAGGGGAATAACTTGTCCTTGATACAATGAAGTCTTATGTCACCATGGCCAAGTCATAGCTTCTCAAAATGTGACCGAAATAGTCATATGTTGTTAATGTACTTTTAAATAATATTTGGAATGTAACATCGTATTTCCAAAAATATGAGAAAATGTAAAACTTGTGGAAGCCCAAGGGTCCCAGATGGAATGTGAAAAGTCACTAGAAAATTCCAGACTCATGTAGAAACTCAAGGGACACATAGGAATTCAAAAAGTCACATGGGACCTCAAGAGTCATGAGGGAAGGTCAAGAGTCAGGATAGTCACCTCATTTGTTATATATACACCATCATAGCTCAAGCAAATGACTTTTCACCTTGGCTTGTATAGCTTGGCATAGGAGAGAATATCCTTCTTTTGAGGAGCAAGTGGTGACATAATGTTCCTCTATTGTGGATAGTGTTGCATCATTGTAATCATGTATCTTGGAACTTCCACTTAATATATGATGTTCATGGATCTGACACACTTTCATTCATGTGTCATGAATAATTGTGAGACTATTATTTCATTGTTTGTGATGTATGTTTATGTTAACACATACTTAAGAAAATGAACTATTTCGTTGGCTTTGGTATGCATCTTGTTGAAAGTGTGTTGTTATTTTCTTTTATGATCATTGTTATCATGTGAACTACTTTATAGTTTAGTCAATGATTCTTTCCATGCTCTTATGTGTCTCTTTTATGGTAGTATTGTCACTTTTCTTCTAGAGTATCACTCTCTCTTTTCCCTTCCATGAAGGTAGATTATATACATTGCAATTATATGCCTCACAGTATCAACTTTCTTGTTTCAAATATTTTTTTTATAATAACTTATGTTTATAATTGAAGCTAAAGAAAATCCCTAAAAATAATGGTGGTGGGGGCTACCATTTAGATGGGGCTCCTACTCCAAGTGGTGTGAGGTCTAGTTGGGACTTCAAACCGGGGAGACCCCCTTTGTTGGAAAATTTCTAGCACTGTCAACAAGTGGTGCTAGAAGGAGGCCCAAATGACAAGTTGAGCCCATTAAGTTTGTTTTGAATCTCTCATCATAAATGGATTCTTCCCAAATCATAATACCGGGATGCTTTTCTAATAGATAAAATTTTACAATCCCCATAGAAATCATTCATAACTTGTCACATCTCAAGTTTGATGGAAATGGTCCAACAACCGTGCTTGAGCATATGCTTTCAAGCATTCGATTTTGCCTTCCTAATGGAATATTTTATAATGATTCTTAGGCTAAATTGTTTACCCTCACACTTCAAGGTCGTGTTAAGCGTTGGTGTGATACAATACAACTTATTTTGTTCATTCATTTGAGAAACTTGTTAAGGAGCTTTGTGAAGCTTTTGATAGGTATGATTATAAAAATGTATGTAAAAGGATTGATCAGCTTAGAAGGAAACCTAGTGAATTAGTAGAGGATTTTATTGATTGGTTTCTTCACCTTTTCTATGAGTTTCGTGAAGAAGATATGGATTTGGATTTCTCCAATAAGAATTTTTAGCATTTGGTTCTAGTCTCCTTGAAACAATTTACATCAGAGTCTCCTGATGATTTTTCTCTTCTAACTTTTCTCGATCCTGAGGCAACCCCGTCCTCAGAGGAGGAATCTACTACTACTTTTTTTCCTGGTCATCTTTCTTTCTCATTACCAAACAAAGGTTCCCCCCTTGTCCAGGTTGGAGTTGTGAATATAAAAACCAAATTGTAGTTTTGTTTCTCCCACATTCATCTTCTTCTCATGAACCAACTTTAATTCAAAGAGGCCTTCATGATTCTCATGATTCGATAAAATCTATTGTGGAGGTTGACCCCCTCATTCTTCGAGATAAAACTAACATGAGAAATCTTAATATTGAATCTGATTCTATGGAAATTAGTGTTTCTTCAAGGGATACTTGTCATCCTCTAGAATTTACACCTCACGACCCTTTGTACCTTGATTCACTTAAATAGTATTCTCTACCAGTAATGGTACCAGAATCTTTTAACTCTCAATTTGTTGTTTCACGTGGTGATCAGGTACAAGGAGGCTATATCTCATAGTTAGAGGAGAAAAATACATTTTCCATATTTCTTCCCTCTTTCAAAATACCCCATGTCAAAATGATGATTCTACACTTTTGGATGATCAATATTCTTATGGTCTTGGTAACCAGTCAAATGGTCTAAAAATCCTTACCCAAGTTGAAACCTTGGAAAAACATCACCTTAAAATTCATGTTTATGTTGATATAAGAATTGTTTAGTTCCCACCAATAGTGGATGATCTTTTCTTTTCTTAAGAAGAATTAAATTTTCAATCCTTTGATTTATAATCTAATATGAGTGGTTTATCATCTCCAGTTGTGGGACGGGTGATATTTTAGTTCAGTCTGCTCTTGGAATTTCTCTAGTCTATACATCTTCAAATATCAAACCAACAAAATCAAATGGTCAGGTTCATGAATCTTTGATATACCATGTTAAAGAAGAGCAATGCCAAGTATAGAATCACATTGGTATGCCATTATTTGACCATTATGTTGACAAATCTTATGTTCATCCAATTAATATTTAACTTTCTCATGATATTCTCTTGTATTCACCTCCTTGCGATAACCCAAATAGATCCTTAGGAAAGAGTTGATGTTCAAATAATCTCACACACCATAGCATGCATGACAATCCACTATTGTTGCAAGCTTATATGAGTATGCAATTTTTTAATTTTGAATCAAATTTAGTCGTAATCGAAGTCTCTCCTCCCAAATCTTCTCATATTTCCTCACCTTTTTCATGCTATTCATTGTACCTAGATGTGTTTGATGAGTCTGTTATACAAGCATTTTCTCTAAATCCTTTAGATTGGACTTATTATGCTAACCTTAATAACAACCTCGTACAAGATGATGTGGTTTCATGATCAGATGGTGAAGATATTGAATCCATTGTTCATGATTTGTTTAATCGTAAACATTTCATAGGTCAGGAAGAATATGTTATGACTTTAAATGTTCAAGGGAATTTTCTTATTGATTTATCCAAATTCTCTATCCATATGTTGTATCTCTGAGATGATAATGGTCAGCTATCATGCCAGGGCATCTAAGATGTTTGTTTTGGGGGTTTTGTTTTAATTTGGAGGACCAATGTATGAAACAGATTTAAAACAGTGATGCCTAACCTTTTGAATAGTATTAATATTTAAACAGAGGGCTGCTATTAAAATTCACACAGTGATATAGCTTGCATGGTGGTGAGCAGAAATAGAGAGATGGTATGACTATCACAATCTTCAAATTGAAAATTAAATAATCATAAGTAAGAAAACCTTTAAATTATGTTCAGAAGGTTTAACAAAATATGCTTAAGCTTACAAAAGATGCTGATGATTTTATGATTTAGAGGGAATTAATAAAACAAACAGTTTATATAATTCATTCTCTTTATAGATGATCACTTCATAAGCTTATAAGAATAATTGAAACACAATTACTCCTACTTGATTATCTTTGTAAAACATAAGAATATAAAGAAAACACTATGAAATAAAACTGGAAAAACTTATAGTAAAAACGAAACTGTATGAATCCGAATTCAAAATCCTTTTCTTTTTTATTAATGATTCAGAAAAGTCAAGTACATTTAATGTTTTGAAATGCTTCTTCAAGGGTGAAACCCTTAATAACTCGTGAAAGAGAGTTATTTATACAATCTTAGAACTGAGGAAATATCTTAAACTATTTTACAAAAATAGATAAATACAAAATCAAGAATATAAACTAATAGTCGATCTGTCACTATTTTGGAGCTGAGTTGTTGATGATTGTTGCTTGCAAAACTAAGAACTTTTGAGGTGGTGATGATTGTCGCTGGAAAATCTGAGAACTATTGAGCTGGTGATGATTGTTCCTGAAAATACTAAATACTTTTTGACCACCCTTTAGTCAAGTAAATCATTTAATTCTTCCCAGTGTTTCTTATCTGGGATAGATAACTTAGTTACCCTTCTATAAACTTCATCCATCTCTGTATATTTAGTAAAAGTGGGTTTTACTGGAAATATATGTCTGATTTCATTTAGAATGAAAAAGGAATCTCTAAGTGCATTCAACACAACCCTTGGTGTTGTTGCACCTCTTATGTTTGAAAGTGAAGCTACATCGGTACCCACCTCTGTAATCTTTCGAACATAATCTTCAATGGGCATTAATTTGTCGTTTATCACAAGCATGGAGGGCAAACCCTTTCTAGTCAAGGGTTCTAACCTACTGAAAAATATTTTAACTATAGTATTCACACTGCTGCACTTTTCCTCCAACTGAAGGATGAGGTTTTCCTTGGTAATGATCTTCTTTACTTCCAGTATAGTTGGTGTCCTGTCATTTATACCCAATTCTTCAAGCTCATAGATGTCTTTAGAATTCAGGAACTTGATTATTGCAGAAGTTATTTCTGGCATGTACTCAAGCTCTTTAGAAATAATTTCAACATCTTCTTGAGCTTTCTCCAACAGGTCTTTTTAATCAAATATTATCTTGATATAGGGCCAAATATCCTTGACTGATTCAGTAATTTCTTCCCATAGAATCTCCTTTGCCAAGCCTAGTTTGTTTCCAAGGTAAGACTCTTTGATTTCCTTATGCAAAACTTCAATTTGACTTTTTTTCCTCTGCAACTCAGCTGCATGTGAACTATCTGAAACTGCCTTCATATGTTTTAATTCCTTCAGTTCATCCTGCAACTTCTTCATTTCAACTGTCTGAATGGACAGATTCTGAACAACTTCTACAAGTTGTTCAGCTCCTTCTGTTGTACCTATAGTTGATGTTGTGCCTGAAGTAGAAACTCTAGTTATTGAGAATGCTGAAAGAGGACCTACATCCATTGGAATTTGAGTCCTCTTGACAACTTCCTCTTTCTCTTTGACCAATTTTTCCCTTTTCTCCTCCATCTATTTTATTTACAGATTTTGTTCCATGATCAGCTTCATCATGTCAAGTTTCTGATTCTTGATTTCTTCAATCTCTTTGGTCATTGGATCCTCAGAAGCTGGTAGTTTGAGTTGCTTCCTTAATGCTGAGAGCTCAGCATTTTTCTTCTTAACAAGTTCTTCTGCTGCATTTATGTTTGAGGGATCATATCCCATCTTTAGCACCATATCTTCCAAGGATTTGATCTTGGTGTCCTTTGCCAATGAGGACATTTTTCCAACATGAGATGTGACTGTGAATTGGCCAAGGTGACCTACAACTTTGACAAACTCATGGCAGTATCAGTTAAAGTGGAAGAAATCATTTGACCAGTTTGTTTGTGCATCTCAATTTGATCAATTGGATTCACATATTTTACATTAAACTCAAATGAGGGTTGCTTCTAATAATGTGCATGAGTCTTGGGCTGTGGAATTTGAGCTTGCAGGAAATCCATCTACATTTTTTCCTTCTGAGAGTCAAACATTGAAAGAAGTCTAGCTTGAGAGCTGGAAGAATGTTTCCAAAATTGCATATAGGTGTTTAATTTCAATTCTTCATTCTTCTTTGTAATCTCACTAAAAACATGAAATATGTCCTCCTCCTTGTCCTTTTGAATGCTTCCACTGGTCTGAATTACCTGTTGTTCATGAGAAGTACTGGAATGAGTAGGGGATTGGGTAGACAATCCACCAGACTATGTATAGAGCACAATCTCTCCAAGTCCATCAAATGTTGTTTCTTGATACTCGTTTGTTGCTCCAACAATCACAACGATCCTAGGTCTCTTCCTTCTATGCACAATCCTAAATCCCTGGCTTGATGCTTCAATTGTAGGGGATGATTGTTCTTCCCTTCCTCTTTTAGCTGTGTTTTCCTGTGCAAGTGGAGTTTGCACAATTGAAGTAGAAACTACCTTCTCTTCAGCTTCTTGAAGGGTGTTCTCTTTCCATTCCAATTGATTTTTGTACAGCTCTATTTTAGGTCTGGCTGTGTGGTGATATGCAGTAAACTTATTTTCAACCCTGAGTTTAGAAATCACTCCCATTGGGTCATAAGACCAAGTAAAACTAAGACCAAAATTCATTTCCTTTACTAACCTATCTTCTTCTTCTCCTACTGCTCTAGTGTTGCAGATGAATGAATTGACCTGAGCTTTTAGCTTGAATTGTGATTTCTTCTTTGTAGCCACAAAGTGTACTTCATCTGCATTTAACCTCTACCTAATATATTCCAATGCAAAGATTCTGATGGGGAGGTATTTGGGAAGTTTGTAGGGTGGAAGCTCACAACCATAAACCCTTATTTCTGTATAGTTTTGGTAAAGATACCAATCTCTTGTTGTGGCTTGATCAACTAGCTGCAACACTTTCACAATTTCATCACTAATTATTAGTACTAGAGTGATGCTCATAAGACCAATAGCTAGATGAATAAACAATTCTATGAATTTTTTATATGTAAATTCTTCCTGAATCTCCTTCATTCCCATTGAAGTCCAAAATATCATTGATTTCTAGTCGCTTTCCTCATCTAGCTTTTGTAAGGTGAATGGAAACTTGTCTCCCTAAAAATATGTAAAAAGGTATACAAGTATTGAAGCATACTTGCATACTTCTTCAGTGTTAAACTGAACAAATTTCTCATGTATGGTTTCAGCTAGGAATTGGCTAAAGTTATATAGAATAGTGGGTTTGGAATTAGCAGAAAATATTGACAAGAAACCTAGGATGGCTTCATTAACATATTGATCAGGGTTGTAACCAAGCAGATAGGACAAAATAGTGGTGATTTTCTTGGTTCTGTCAGGGAACATGGTTGAATCATATGGAGGGTTTCTTTTAGGCAGAGGACTATCTATAGCTAAGAAAAGTTCAGGGGTTTGGGATCTTTTAGTAAAATCTAGCTTTTGATAAGCTTCTATCAGGATTTCATGAGAAAAAGGATGGATTGGTGTAATAGTTTGGGCTTGCAACATCTTTTCAATGGACTCAGCACTGATGAAATAAATAATTTCTCTTGTGGGTGAAATGATTTCTCTTTGAGTGGCATCATAAGAATCATGGCATTTCCTGACAAATTCAGGTGCTCTCTATATATGAGGGAAAATGTAGTTGGGAAGGTGGGAGTCCCATAGTCCTATTTCATCTATCTTATCAATTAATTGATCCTCCATCCAGCAGTAAATTTCATATAAATCAAATTGAAAGGAAGACTCAATGATTTTACAATCTCTGCTGACCAGGGGAGTATGATGGAAGTCAACTTGTGGATGAATAAGAGGATTTGGGATTTCTGCAATTTCTTTTCCCTTAGGAGGCATCTTGTTAAGTGAATTACAAGTTGAAAGTGACAAAAATAGAAGAAATCGATCTAAAACACATTGAAAACAGAAAAACAGAAAAATTGAAAGTAGATAGGTGGACCTGGATGTCGGATTGGTTCTAAATAGAATGATGAATTCGGTTGAATGACGAGGCTATCATTTAGGCTGTAAGCACAAAATATTCAGTGATGAATTGAGTTTCAAAATTATACTATGTAACGTTTTCATGAATGAAAAGGGCTTATAATGAACAAAAATAGAACGGGGTTGTTTAATGAATAGCTAAATCCTCATTAATTATCCAACGGGACTGATAAATGGGTCTATGGGGCATAAATTTTTGGGAGTTGCAAACTAAATGAATAACAGATAGGCGGCAGCTGATTGGACGGAGGAAGTGACATCGAGCAGGCGTGGACAATGATGTTGGAATGACGGTAAATAGTCAAATGTAAACCGAATTCAGGAGCAACTTCAGGTGGTAAGTTGTTTCAGGATTTTAAGTCCCGAAAGACTAGAATGAGGGAAAAGTGGTGTAAGAGGGTGGTTTCAAAAACTGCCCACTTCGGACCCCCCCGATAAAGTTCGGATGGCAAATGAGGGCGGAGGAGTGATGTGGGCCATCGGATCGCGGGGGAGTGTGCGGGATGTAAGGTGAGATGAAAGGGATTTAACAATGGAGGTGGAAAGTGATGGTGGGGTTAGGATTTATGGTGGATGTGACAATTATGGGTTGTGGAAGGATGAATGGATGGAGTTAGAATAATTTCATAATTACATTGATAATTAGGATTTATGGTTAATTAAAACCCATACCATATGCGCATCTTTGCAATATTATAACTTAGGATAAAATCATATCATGCTCCAGTTGTATTCCATTTGTCTACCTACCCTTATCTTTCCTAACATTTTCTCATTTAGTTCTCCGAGTGCATTTAGACTAGCAACTCAATATTTCCTTTTAATGACTAATCTACTTCTATCCCTTATTTCTTCCATTGGCTGAGATTAAACTATTGAGCCAATTTTAATTGCTACCTATTGACAAATAATTTAAATGAAATCCAATCATGATTAAACTGTAAAATTGGATTGTATGAACTAGTGTGGCATTTAAACAATCTGCACACAACTTTTATTTGGAAAACTAAACTGGACTAAGAGTAGTGGCATTTGGATTTGCAACACTTTCAAAGTTTATTATTTTTGCTTTTCTTTCTAACCTAACATTTTATTTTTGCCTTCATTTTTTAGGGCATCTATTCTAACATTTTATTTGATATGGACTCATTCATAAAAATATCCCTAACATTTTTTATTTAATATTCTTTTTTGTCCATATCCTAACTTAACATTTTCTGAAATGTATTTTCATTTTTTGCCTAATTGATACTAACTTACCAAAACAAAAAAATGCTACAACATTGGCTCCATCTGGGGACTACCTTCTCCTGTAGAATGCAGAGAACCTGTAGACCCTTGTGCCTTCTCCTTGGGCTATGGAGTCTTTGTTGTGAAAACTCACACTGATAGTTTGAAAAGTAAGATAAACCAGAGTTTTTACAATGATAGTAATGAAATCTACTTCAACTTCTCAGTACTAAATATAATGTTTGAGAAACCTTCCATTAATAGGATAAGTGGAATACAGTCCCTCAAGATTTTGTAGCACAAAAGTATTGTTTCCCTTTACTTCAGCAATAGTGAAAGGTCCAAACCACAGGTTATCAAACTTGCCATGTTTTCCCTTATCTTCTCTTCTGGAATCCCATCTTAGAACTAGATCACCCTCCTTGAAGTCCCTTTCCCTTGCTCTTTTGTCAAATAGACTCTTCATTTTATTCTGATATTTTTTCAATTTGTATTGAACTTCATCTCTGTTTTCATTTAGTTCAATAATCTGATTTATTCTCCTTGAAAAATCATCAAGTTCATCAGTTGAATCCTGCAGGAATTTTAAAACAGGGAAGGCCAAGTTGGTAGGGAAGATTGCATCTTTCCCATAGACTAACTGAAAAGGAGAATTTCCAACAGATCTCTTTGGAGTAATTTTGTTTGCCCATATTGCATAAATTAGATGAGAGTCCTAACTCTTTTTATGATTTGCTAAAGTCTTTTTTATTACCTTTATCAGACTTTTATTTGATGATTCTGCAAGACCATTACCTTGAGGATAATATGGAGTTGAATGATGTAAAAAATCTTATATTTCTGGAAAAAATCAATCATTTTAACACTGGAAAATGTTGTGGCATTGTCAGTAACAATCTGGGTTGGGAAACTAAATTTAGACAAAATATTTTCTTCAATGAATTTGATTACCACTGAATCAGTAGCATTTCTTACTGGAATTGCTTCCACCCATTTGGTAAAGTATTTTGTTGTAGTGAGAATCCAACTATGATGATTTCTTGAATTCAAATCAATTTCTCCAATAAAATCTAGTCCCCATTGGAGAAAAGGTTCTGAGACTATTGGTGGGATCAGTGGAAGCGCTACCAGGTTTTTCTTACGAGCAAACATCTGACAAGGGACACAACTTCTGACCTTTTCTCCTACTTGTAATAACAATGTGGGCCAATAAAATCCTTCCCTTAATATCTTATATGTTGTTGCTCTCCAAGCATAATGTCCTCCACAAAATCCTATATGAAACTGATCAACGATTCCTTCAGTTTCTAGTTTTGTTAAACATAATAACAAGATATTTAGTGGGTCCTTCCAATATAGATTTACATTTATGATACAATATTTGATTGCCTTCAATTTGAGAGCTTTACATTGACTTTTGGAAAATGATGTTGGACATTCAAAATGGATCAAGAAATTTACAATACTTGATACCAATTTGAAGAAAAAAAATTATCATCAATGTGTACAGAGATGATCTGAGCTGAAGGTAAAGGTTTTTGTGGATTCTTTTCTTTAGGATGGTGAGGAGGTTCTTGTGGATTCTCTTCATTCAAATTTTGGGAAGGTACTTATGGATTCTCCCCTTCTACATGAGCAGAATGCTCTTGTGGATTCTCCCTTTTTGAACTTTGAGTCGGTTCTTGTGGATTCTCCCCTTGTATTTCCAAAATAGAGTTGATGCCAAGCACTTTACAATTGGATTCAACTAGAATCTTAGCTAATCCTTGACCCTTGAATAGCTTTGTGGTTTTGATATTTAGATCAAACTCGAGTATTTGAGTGATCCATATACCTCTCTTCCCATCTGTGTCTGGTTGTGTTAAAACAATTTTTACAGCACTATTAGGAACATAAGCAGTAATAGGTGAATGTAGGACATACATCGTAAATGTTTTCAGAGCTTCTATTAGGGCATAGGCTTGCTTTTAAATTATGTCATACTTAAGCTCGGCATCTCTCATAACCTTACTAAAAAAGGTTATAGGTTGGTCATGTGAATCTTCATTCTTTTGTAATAAAGCAACAACAAGGGTCGTTTCAGAGGCAAAGGAAAATATATTGAATGGCTTGGTATAATCAGGACTAGCCAAGGTTGGGGCTTCAGAGATAGCCTTCTTGATTTGGTCAAATGCATACCTGGAAGAGACAGTCCATTTAACTTCATGGTCCTTTTGGAGCATATCAGCTATGTCTTTCACAATTTCAACATAATTTGGGATGAACCTCCTTAAAAAAATAATCTTGCCTAGAAAATCTTGGATCTCCTTCTTATTTCTAGGTAATGACAATTTTTTTATTGCAGAAACATGGTTGGGATCAATCACCACTCCTTCTTTTGAGATTATGTGGCCTAGTAGCATTCCTTCTTTAATAGAAAAAAGAGACTTTTTAGGATTGAGGGATATTCCAAATTTCCTACACCTACCAAAAACCTTCATTAAGTGCTTTAGATGTTTATGATCAGAATTAGAAAAAATAGTTATGTCATCAAGATAGATGACTACAAATTTGTTTACCTATCCCACAAAGGCTAGGTCCATATCTCTTTGACAATTTGCTCTAGCATTGGACAAGCCAAAGGGCATTCTAGAGTACATAAATGTACCCCGGGGTGTACTAAAAGTTGTCTTCTCTCTATCTGCTGGACCAACATTTATCTGATTGTAACATGAAAAACCATCAAGCATGGAAAGTATTTGTGCTCCTGAAACCATCTAAAGTAACTGATCCATTTTGGGTAAAGGGTAATTATCCTTTAATGATGCTTTATTAAAATTCCCAAAGTCCACACAAAGTCTAATTTCCCCATTCTTCTTTCTAACAAGAACTAAATTAGCAACCAAATTAGAGTATCTAAGAGGGAGAATAATTTTGGCATCTAGCATTTTCTTAATTTCCTTTTCTACAGTTGTTATAAGTGCTGGATTAATCCTCCTAATTTTCTGTTGACAAGGTTTTGCTTCTGGTTTTAAAGGAATCTTATGTTGTATGTGATGTATCATAAGTTTTTAGATTAGCATAGGTCCATGCAAAATCATCCTTGTATTTTTCAAATAGCTTAAGGTATTGAACTTTAATTCCAAGATCTAAGGATGCACAAATTTTGAGGTTCCTAATGTCATCATTTGTTCCAATGTTTACCTTCTCTATGTAATCTTGTGGAGAGATTGACTGTGGGTTTCTAAGGACATCATTTTGATCAAACAATTTCTCTAAAGGAACGAGACCTTTGGGAATAAAATTGTTATACAAGTGAATGATATCATGATTAGCAATTTTTGAGTTGAAATCTGAATTATCATTTTCATTTGAATCCTTAATTGTTTCTGTTTTATTTTCATCAATTTGTAGAACTGAAAATTCATCTATAACCTGCAAAAAAGATTTTAATTGTTCATCATCTTCAAATATCTGCCAGTATTTAAGGTTATCTAGGATGGATAGCCTGTATTTGACTTGTATTTGATAGAGAACATTAGTTTGATAAGGGATCTTAAATGAACTAGCAGAAACAGCTAGGAAATCTGCATAAATATTCTAATCTCTTGGGATATAAGTCAAATTAAAATAATTGAAGAAATTTTCAACTGAATCCCAAACCTCATTTCAATAGGATCTAAGCCTAGGATGTTTTGTTTGGAAAAGATTTCTAACTTGTTTAACAATGAGCTCTAAATCATTAAAATCACTCAGGTTTTGTACTTTTAAGCTCTTGGCTAACTGTAGTCCTAAAAGGAAAGCCTCATATTCAACTACATTATTTGTAACTTCAAAATCAAGTTTGCATGATTGTGTAATGTTTTCTTTTTCCAGTGAGATTAATACTACCTAGCTCATGTTCCATCCTTTTCATAAGAACCATCAAAGAATAGCTTCCAAAAATAAGTCTAATTTGGTATAGGTCTTTCGATTACATCTTCAATTTTTGCTTGAGTTTCATGTGTTTGGTTTGAAGAAATTTGGAAACAACCAAAATCTTGATAAATTGCATAAATGGGATGATTTATTGGTTGATCTATTTTGAAAATAGTGTGCACAAACCTCACCTCTCTATACATCCTTAGTTTCTCTCCCCCATAAACTGGAATAGTGGCATAAGACATGTCCATCTGAAGAGTTCCCCCTAATTTGGCACAGCAAGACCTTGAAAGGAGCATTCCAAATTTGGGAGGGATATCTACGACAACTATATCTAATACTACACTTTTTACTAGGTTTTGGGTGAGAGTGACTACTAAATCCTTAATCAATCCTAGACAAGGCACCCTTTTGGAATCAAAGGTGTACAAATCATGATAGGATCTAGTTATGTCAAGATTTAAATGATCCATGATAGTTTTTGGCATGATATTATGTGATGCTCCAAAATCAAGCATACAGTTGTATAACATAGAATCATTTTTTTTAAGAGTCACATAGAAAGGGGTTACTATTTCATCTACCATATCTGAGCTAGGACCAAAAACAACTGCTAGTTTTTCATCTTGAAGACTAATGATATCACTTTCAACATCAACCAAGGTGTTTTGTATCCATTTGGATACTAGATTTTTATATCCAAGGTTTTTGGAAAGTTTTGAAAGTGATATAGGGATTTTAACTCTTTCTAAATCCTTTTCAACATTAAATGTAGTTAAAATAGTGTTTTCAATTTGAGTAGCATCAGTTGATTGATTTAATGGTTGAATAATAGTTGTTTGAGTTTCAACATCTTTGGTAGGAGGTTCAATTGTTGTAGGTTCCTTAGGGGGTCTTCCAGGACCAGGTCTAGACCTAAGATCATATCTTTTGTTTAGTTCTGCAATTAAGAATTCAGAGAAGGCATGGTATTTGGAAGCCTGTGAGGATTCTTGATCTTGTTGAACTAGCTTTTGTTGTGAGAGAGGAATAATAACAGTCTGACCAAAAGAGGTATCCATATTATTAATATCTTCAGTGATAGTCATAGTATTGTCATCAGGTTGTTGATCATCTATCAATAAAGGAGTTGGAACCTACTGATCATTACTAGGCCTTTGAAGAATTTGTAATGGTGGATTTCTTTTGTATTAACCTTGATTTTGATTTTGGGGTCGAGTGACTGTTTGTTGAATTGTTCTAGGTTGAGTCTCAATCTTGGAAATTCTATTAGATAGATTTCTAATAAGTGAAGTTATCTCATGTATTTTAGAGTCTTCAGTTTTAGTCTTAGAGGAAGTAGAGGCCTCTAGACTTGATTTAAGTTTTCTTTGGGATTTTTCCTCTTTAGCTTTTAAAGTTGTTGAGGCAAACCTATTTGCTTCCACCTCTATAGAATTAGTTTGCATGTCTTCAAGAGTCCTTGAAGTTCTTTCTCTTAACATCACAACAAAATCATCTTCAAAAGCTTTTGAAAACCTAGATTTAGTTGCTGCTACAGGTGGTTTGCAATCAGGGGGCATCTTATGATAAATTTTGTTGAACCTTTTGATAAAATCAGAGACAGGTTCACCAAAGTTTCTTTTAAGTTCTTTAAACTTAGTCAAGAAGTAAGGAGAATCTTTTTTCATCCCCTATTGATTTTTGAATAACTTTGTTAATTCTTCCCAGTTTCTAATGGAATTTTCAGGTAACTGCCTAAACCAAGTCCTCACATTTCCCTCAAGAGACTGAACAAACAACCTCATGTAAACATTTTCTTGTTCTATGTTCATATTATCTGCAAAGTCTAGAAATTCTTAAAGATGACCTTCAGCTGAGGGACTAGTTTCTCCATTATATCTAGGAAGGTGCTTTAAATATCCATTAGGGAAAGCATCAAGGATTGGAGGTAAAACTAAAGCTGCATGTCTTGCCTATACAATGGATTGGAATGCCATAGTAGAAGATGATGTATGGGATGTTTGTGAAGATGATGATAGGGAAGAGGAAGATGGTGATATAAGGGGTGAATTACTATGTGGGGGTGAAGAAGGAGGAGACAAAGAAGGTGGAGACTTCCTAAATGATTTTAAAGGATTTTTAATAACGAACTTGTGGACCTGAGAATGAATATTCTCTTCAGTTTCAAAGAGTGGATTTGAATGTATAGCAAAGGTCCCTTCAGGTTGTTTAGAAGTAGAATATTATGGTGGTTCAGAGGTGGAATGAAATGAATAAGTGGTGGGGGATATAAAGTATGTAGGTTTGTATTCAGGTAGATGAACACCTATTTGTATTCAGGTAGATGAACACCTAGGTCAGACTCAGATTTAGGTGATCGTGGTGGAAGAGGGGGTTCTGGATGTGATTCAAGTGAATGAATAAGGAAAGCTGATTTGAAATAAACTCCCCTATCTAAGAGTTTAGAAACCCTAGGTGATAGGTGAGTGTACTCTGGATTGGATTACTATAGGGATCCAATTGTAATATATCTTTAGACTGCAAGGTTGAAGTAGAAGAAGATGGTTGATGTCTTCTTCTAGAACTGGCCTTTCTCACAAGTCTTTCTAGATCTAACAGAGGACTAACTGTGTCAAATTCAGAATGGGATCTAGTATGCTTAAAAGGTGCCAATTTGGTACAGTGGAGTCACTGGGTGAAGTATTTTGACTTATCTAGACCTTTAATCACCTTAAAGGAATAGGAATAATATCATTGACCTAGGAAAACTTAATGCAATTTGAATCCTCGGCGACATCGCCAAATTGATGTTGTATCTCTGAGATGATAATGGTCAGCTATCATGCCAGGGCATCTAAGATGTTTGTTTTGGGGGTTTTGTTTTAATTTGGAGGACCAATGTATGAAACAGATTTAAAATAGTGATGCCTAGCCCTTTGAATAGTATTAATATTTAAATAGAGGGTTGCTATTAAAATTCACACAGTGATATAGCTTGCATGGTGGTGAGCAAAAATAGAGAGATGGTATGACTATCAAAATCTTCAAATTGAAAATTAAATAATCACAAGAAAACCTTTAAACTATGTTCAAAAGGTTTAACAAAATATGCTTAAGCTTACAAAAGATGCTGATGATTTTATGATTTAGAGGGAATTAATAAAACAAATAGTTTATATAATTCATTCTCTTTATAGATGATCACTTCAGAAGCTTATAGGAATAATTGAAACACAATTACTCCTACTTGATTATCTTTGTAAAACATAAGAATATGAAGAAAACACTGTGAAATAAAACTGGAAAAACTTACAGTAAAAATGAAACTGTATGAATCAGAATTCAGAATCCTTTGCTTTTGTATTAATGATTCAAAAAAGTCAAGTACATTTAATGTTTTGAAATGCTTATTCAAGGGTGAAACCCTTAATAACTCGTGAAAGAGAGTTATTTATACAATCCTATAAATAAGAAAATATCTTAAACTATTCTATAGAATAGATAAATACAAAATCAGGAATATAAACTGATAGCCGATCTGTCACTATTTTGGTGCTGAGTTGTTGATGATTGTTGCTTGAAAAACTGAGAACTGTTGAGGTGGTGATGACTTTTGCTGGAAAAACTGAGAACTGTTGAGCTAATGATCATTGTTCCTGAAAATAATAAATATCGTTTGATCACCCTTTAGTCAAGTAAATCAGTTAATTCTTCCCAGTGTTTCTTATGTGGGCTAGATAACTTAGTTACCCTTCTATAAATTTCATCCATCTTTGTATATTTAGTAAAAGTGGGTTTTACAGGAAATATATGTCTGATTTCATTTAGAATGAAAAAGGAATATCTAAGTGCATTCAACACAACCCTTGGTGTTGGTGCAGCTCTTATGTTTGAAATTGAAGTTGCATTGGTACCCACCTCTGTAAGCTTTCGAACATAATCTTTAATGGGCATTTATTTGTCATTTATCACAAGCATAGACTGCAAACCTTTTTTGGTTAAGGGTTCTAACCTACTGAAAAATCTTTGAACTATAGTATTCACACTGCTGCACTTTTCCTCCAACTGAAGGATTCGTTTTTTCTTGGTAATGATCTTCTTTACTTCCAGTATAGTTGTATTCCTAACATTTATACCCAATTCTTCAAGATCATAGCTGTCTTTAGAATTCAAGAACTTGATTTTTTTAGAAGCTATTTCTGGCATGTCCTCAAGCTCTTTAGAAATAATTTCAACAACTTCCTGAGGTTTCTCCAACAAGTCTTTTTTATCAAAGATTATCTTGATATAGGGCCAGATATCCTTGACTGATTCAATAATTTCTTCCCATAGAATCTCCTTTGCCAAAACTAATATGTTTCCAAGGTAACACTCTTTGATTTCCTTCTGCAAAACTTTAATCTGAAATTTTTTCCTCTGCAACTCAGTTGCATGTGAACTGTCTACAACTGCCTTCATATGTTTTAATTCCTTCATTTCATCCTACAACGTCTTCATTTCAACCGTCTGAATGGACAGATTCTAAACAGATTCTGCAAGTTTTTCAGCTCCTTCTGTTGTACTTGTAGTTGATGTTGTGCCTAAAGTAGAAACTCTGGTTATTGAGACTACTAAATGGGGAACTACATACATTGGAATTTGAGTCCTCTTGATAGCTTCCTCTTTTTATTTGTCCAATTTTTCCATTTGCTCCTCCATCTATTTTATTCGTAGATTTTGTTCCATGATGAGCTTCATCATGTCAAGTTTCTAAGTTTTGGTTTCTTCAATCTCCTTGGTCATTGGATCCTCAGAAGCTGGCAGTTTGAGCTACTTCGTTAATGCTGAGAGCTCAGCATTTTTTTCTTAACAAGTTCTTCTGCTGCATTTATGTTTGAGGGATCATATCCCATCTTTAGCACCATATCTTCCAAGGATTTGATCTTGGTGTCATTTTCCAGTGAGGAAAATTTTTCCAACTTGAGCTGTGACTGTGTATTGGCCAAGTTGACCTGCAACTTTTACAAACTCATGGAAGTATGAGTTAAAGTGGAAGAAATCATACGACCAATTTGTTTGTGCATCTCAATTTGATCAATTGGATGCACATCTTTTAAATTAAACTCAAATGAGGATTGCTTCTAATAATGTGCATGATTCCTGGGTTGTGGAATTTGAGCTTGTAGGAAAGCCATCTGCATTTTCCCCTTCTCATAGTCAAATACCGAAAGAAGTCTGGCTTGAGAGCTGGAGGAATGTTTCCAGAACTGGGTATAGGTGTTCAATTTCAATTTTTCATTCTTGTTTTTAATCTCACTGAAAACATGAAATATGTCCTCCTCCTTGTCCATCTGAATGCTTTCACTGGTTTGAATTACCTGTTGTTCATGAGAAGTAGTGGAATGAGTTGGGCACTGGGTAGAATATCCACCAGACTGTGTATAGAGCACAGTCTCTGCAATTCCATCAAATGTTGTTTTTTGAGACTCATTTGTTGCTCCAAAAATCACAAATATCCTAGGTCTCTTATTTCTATGCACAATCCTAAATCCTTGGCTTGATGCTTCAGTTGTAGGGGACCATTGTTCTTCCATTCCTCTTTTAGTTGTCTTTTCCTATGCAACTGGATTTTGCACATTTGAAGTAGAAATTGCCTACTCTTCAGCTTCTTGAAGGGTTTTCTCTTTCCATTCGAACTGATTTTTGTACTGCTCTATTTCAGGTCTGACTAAGTGGTGATATGCAGTAAACTTATTTTCAACCTTGAGTTTCGAAATCACTCCCATTGGGTCATAAGACCAAGTAAAACTGAGACCGAACGTCATTTCCTTTAATAACCTATCTTCTTCTTCTCTTGCTGCTCTAGTGTTGCAGATGAATGGACTGACCTGAGCTTTTAGCTTGAATTGTGATTTCTTATTTGTAGCCACAAAGTGTACTTGATCTACATTTAACCTCTACCTAATATATTCCAATGCAAATATTTTGATGGGGAGGTACTTGGGAAGTTTGTAGAGTGGAAGCTCACAACCATAAATCTTGATTTCTGTATAGTTTTGGTAAAGATACCAATCTCCTGTTGTGGCTTGTTCAACTAGCTACAACACTTTCACAATTTCATCACTGGTTCTTGGTACTGGAGTGTTACTCATAAGACCAATAGCTGGATGAATAAACAATTCTATGAACTATTTATATGTAAATTCTTCCTTCTCCTTCATTCCCATTGAAGTCCAAAAGATCACTGGTTGTTGGTTGCCTTCCTCATCTAGCTTCTGTAAGGTAAATGGAAACTTGTCTCCCTAAAAATAAGGTATATAAGTATTGAAGCATACTTGAATACTTCTTTAGTGTAGGAGTGGAGATCGGCGGTGGAGAGAGCTAGTGTTTGCAGTAGAAGTTAAGCGTTGGGCGCCATGGAGAGGTGAGAGGATGGGGGGGTGTGTTCCACTCCCTCCTATAGTCAGGAAGTCTCCAATTGATTCAAGAAACCTGTGGAGGCTGAAACCCAAATTTTAGGAGGAGGGAAACAGGACAACAGAGGTACATAGGGGAAGGAAAATACACAGGAAGAATTTAGAAGAGAAAAACAAATAGAAGGAGAAATAATAATGCGGATGCTAGAAATCAAACTAGACCATGTAAGCCTAGGGCAACCATCACACCTAGAGTGGTTTTAAGTGATCCAGCGCTACAAGCGCATAGGGAACACATTGCGACTTATGCAGTCATTTGTAAACTCATGGGGTTATGGCCAATAGAGAAGGTGTTACAGGCATGGATAAAGAATCATTGGAAAACTAAGGGGGATATAGATCTGCACCTTGGATCAAAGGGTTTCTTCACTATAGTTTTTACTAACATTGAGGATAAAGACAATGTGTTTGAAGGAGGGCCCTACTTCTATGCTGCTGCAGGCCTCTATATGCAGCCTTGGGTGATGAATTTTGTCCCGGAGCGCAAGACATTCATTTCGGTCCCGGTTTGGGTAAGGCTCTACTCCTTACCACTGGATTATTGGAAGCTAGAATCATTAAAAGCAATAGGAAATAAACTAGGGCATTTTGTAAAAATATCAGAGGCCACTAGGCGGGGAAAGTATACCTCCTTTGTCCGTATATTCGTAGAGATGGATCTCTCTGGAGCTCTACCGGATGAAGTAATTTTGGAAGTTTTTGATAAAGAATGGGTAAAAGTGGTGGACTATGAGCATGTTCCTTTCAGCTGCTTCAAATGCCATGAACATGGGCATCTATTCAGGGATTGCCCCTTAAACAAAATTGAAAGCAGAACTAAAGCTACCTCAAGGAAAGAAATTGAAAGCTTTAACAAAGTGGGAAACAGAGGTAAAGGAGGGAGAAAGTACCAAAATAAAATCAACGAGGAAAAGTAGCCAAGTCAGAATAGGTACAAGGTACTAGAAGAAGAAGAGGAGCATGATAAAGCAAATCAGACTCTGGAGGATAGCCCTATGGAGAAGGAAAAGGAAGAGAGTATGGAGGACACACATGAAAACAACAAACAAAAGGAGGATTTGATGAACACTATGGAACTTGATAGGGACCAAGAGATGACCCTGAGCGAGGTGGGAACAAAGGATCATGAACTGAAGGATATTATTGATAGGGGACATCTAGATCTGGAAAAGTTCCTGGAGCAAGGAACCACCAAAGGAATGGATTCACTAACACAAGAGGAGTTCAATAGAGTGCAATAGATTCTCCTATGGATAACTCAAGAAAAAGGTTCGGGAGTCAAAAGAAACCATGATAGTCAGGACAACGAAGGGGTGAAAACAATGAAGGCAACATCGGGACTAGCTCCTAGGAACCCAGGCAGGAAAAGAGGTAGGAAAAAATAGAACGAGCTGCTGATAGAGTGTGGAAAACTCATGATCAATTCAGGTAAGATGAAAGACCTAACCAGTTACTCATTTACAAATCTTTCTTAATGAAGCTCACAACATGGAATATTAGGGGTCTAGGGAGTAAAAGGAAACAAAGGAATCTCAGCAGTAGAATGAAAGAAGAAAAACTAGATATGATTTTCATCCAGGAAACAAAATGTTTAGTAGAAAAAATAAGAGAAATACACAGCAAATGGCTAACTAAATATGAATATCTAGAAGTTAAAGCAGACAAAACAGCAGGAGGAATTCTCACACTTTGGAACCCTCAGAAACTAGGAATCCTAGATGCTGAAGCATCTAGGAACTACTTATCAGTGGTTATTCAACCTTTGGGGGACAAGGAAGTTTATTTAATCACAAATGTTTATGGTCCACAGAAGCCTGAAGACAAACTAAGGCTTCTTACTTCACTGGAGGATCTAAGAGACAGACATTTGGGCATCCCCTAGATTTTGGGAGGGGACTTTAATATGATCAGGTCCCTGTCAGAAAAAAAAGGTGGAACCAGATCACTAGGTAGAGACTCCATAGCATTTCAGAATTTTATAAACAATATGAGGCTAGTAGACACAGAGACAAGTAATGGCATCTTTACCTAGAATAATAAAAGGGGAGGAGAGTCTCAGGTGGCCTCAAAACTAGGCATATTTATTATCTCGAAGGACCTGATCCTAACAGGCCTTAACTTGTCAGCGATGATACTCCATTTTGGTGGCTCGAATCATTGGCCTATTCAACTTGAAGCATCCTTTATAGGAACTCCAAGAAACAAACCTTTCAGGTTTGAAAACATTTGGCTCACCCATCTGGACTTTATCAGCAATATTGAAAAATGGTGGACAGAGGATATGCAAGTTCAAGGCACTAAAATGTTCCTCCTGCATAAAATATTGAGACATATCAAAAACAAGCTTAAAGATTGGAATAAGAATGAGTTTGGAAACATTTTTGAAGCCAAAAAAGTGTCTAAATGGAAGCTACATGAAATTAACCAGATCCTCATTATAGATTGCTTTAGCGGGGGAAGAAAGGAACAAGTTGACTACCATCAACAGGAATGGGAAGAATTATGCAAACAAGAGGAAATATTCTAGAAACAAAAATCAAGGTTACAATGGTTAAAAGAAGGAGAAAGGAACACAAGCTTTTTTCACAAATATACCATGGATCACAAGTCTCATAATAGGATCTCAAAAATCAAAGATTCTCAAGGAAATCAACTCAATACCCACAGAGAAATAGAAGCTGCTCTGGTTAAACATTTCCAAGGCATGGCAGAGGAACCTCCCTTAGACAGATCACAATTCATTAATGATTTTACAAAGCACATTCCTAAGCTTGTGACAAGAGAAGAAAATTATAATCTAAATAGGCCTATGAGTGAAGAGGAGGTTGGCGAATTCATCAAAGAAATGCAAAATAAGAAGCAACGAGGTCCGAATGGTTTTAATGTTGACTTCTTTAAAGCATGTTGGTGAATAATCAAGCAGGATATCCTCGATGTGGTGGAGGACTCTAGGAAAAATAGAATTGTTTTGAAGGCACTCAATACCTCTTTCATATCCATAATTCCAAAACATGATAATGCTATGACACCAGACAGATTCAGACCAATAGCATTATGCAATGTGGTGTACAAAATAATTTCCAGCAGGCTTAAACCCCTTCTTCCAACTCTTGTATCTGAGGAAGAAATTGGGTATGTGGAAGGCAGACAAATTCTCAACAATATCATTCAAGCACACAAGGTGGTTCACTCACTTATAAGAAATAGGCAAGTAGGAATGATTATGCAACTTTACCTAGAAAAGGCTTATGATAAGCTAAGTTGGGCTTACATAAGGAAAGTTCTTATAGCATATGGATTTGACCATAACTGGGTAAGATGGGTAATGGCCAAGATGGGTAATGGCCCTTGTAACTACCTCTAGTTTTTCAATCCTGTTTAATGGTTCGCCATCCAAGCCCTTTAATCCTTCGAGAGGTCTTAGACAAGGAGATCCTCTCTCACCCTTCCTCTTTATTCTCATGATGGGAGGGCTAGGCAAAGCTATCAAATCTGCCAAAGAAGAAGGCAAAATATAGGGTCTCAAACTCGCCATGAACGGAGATGCTTTGACCCATCAACAATTTGTGGATGATACTATGCTACAGGGTAAACCTATGGTCAAGGAAGCTCTAGCCTACAAATAAATCCTGAGAGACTTTGCAATGGTTGCGGGCACAGAGGTAAGCCTTACCAAATCAAAGATTTTCTTTTTTAATACTGACATTGCTATTCAGAGAAATATATCTAGAATTCTAGGCTTTCAAAGAGATATGCTACCCTCCAAATATTTGGGAGTACCGCTAACAGACAAACCTCTGAGCAAGATGGTTTGGGAGCCTATGATTAATAAGCTACATGACAAAATACGGAAATGGACAAGTAGGTCTTTGAACTTAGCAGGATGACTAGTGCTCACAAAATTTGTCCTACAAACTGTCCCCATATTTATGTTTTCAGCCCTTCCAGCTCCTAAAGGAGTCATGCAACTATGTAGAAATATCCAAAGAGATTTTCTTTGGGGCAAAGGGGAAGAGAAAAAAAATGGGCCTTGGTAGCCTAGGAAAAAATCTGTAAACCTAAGACACATGGAGGTTTGGGACTGGATGATCCGCAAAACTATGGTGGAGATGGCTAAAAGATTCATCTTCCCCTTGGGCCCAAATTTGGAAATAGAAATATGCAAACAATTGGCAAGATAAGGATCACATTAGAATGTCTGGGATCATCAAAGGCTCCCACATTTGGAACAAAGCTTGGGAGAATAGAGCCATTGTTCAGAAACACAGTTTCTGGGAAATTAGAGATGGAAACCTTGCATGGTTTTGGGAGGATAAGTGGCAACAGGAACCTAAATTGTTAAGAGAAGAATTTGAAAATCTCAAGAACGATACTGACAACAAAAGGTTACTCAGAGTAAATGACTTCTAGGATCAGGAAAAAAGCGAGGGAAAATGGAGGATATGGAAGAACTTGGTATACAGTGATGACTCCCCCTTGAAGGCACAGGCAGAAGCTCTAACAACCATCCTGGAATAGAGAAAGATTCTGATATCAACAGATTCAAACCAGCTGAGATGGGGCAATAACAATGAAGGCACCTTTAACCTCAAAGAGGCCAAGCACATAGCCCTTGGGCTTGAATTTCCAAACCCTGATTGGGTATGGAAGGACCTATGGTAGAACCAAAGCTAGATGAAGATCAAACTGTTCATGTGGTTAGTGCAGCATAAAAAAATTCTAACCTGGGAAAACCTTAGGAAAAGAGGGGTAGTTAGTCCATCTAAATGCCTGCTATGTGAATTACAAGAAGAAACTATGGATCACCTTCTCAACCTCTGCTCATTCACATCCACATTATGGAATTGGATTGCTTCAATATTCAGACAAACAGACAGGGACATGGGTAGTATTACCAGCACCTTAAAGAAGTGGAGGAAAAATTTCTCTGATAATGAAACAATCAACAAGGCTTGGGCTTTAGCTCCAAGCTTTCTAATCTGGGATGTCTGGAAAGAACGTAACAACAGAATATTCAAAAATAGGAAAGGTTCTTCCCATAGCATCATGGCACAGATTTTAAGACAGCTCAATGAGATGGTAGGAACCCTCATTAAACCCCCCCCCCTTGAGAACCAACCTAAATATACTAATGTACAGATACTAATACAGTTGGGTCTACAGGGGCTTATCCCAAAGGGCAAAAACAAAAATGAAAATCACATAATTGCTGATAAGGATTTCTAGCAACCTCCCCCTCAAGGTTTTATGAAATGCAATATAGATGGGGCCTCAAAAGGAAACCCAGGCATGGCTGGTTATGGAGGAGTGATAAGGGATGAAAAGGGTTGTATAGAAATCATCTTTCATAGTAATTTGGGGAAAGCCACAAACAATATGGTAGAGCTCATGGCCCTTAAGCAATGCTTAGAAATCCTAAGGGACTCAAATCTTCATAACATTATAATTGAAGTCGATTCTGAATTGATTATCAATTCGGTCAAGAAAATTTTCTATGGCTCAGCTCCGGAAAAATTTTCGAGACATTGGAGGCTTCTGCAAGTCTATCAAAGGATTCAATCCCACCTGTAGAACATGAGAACCCTGAGTTTCACTCATGTGCGCCGAACAGCCAACAAATTAGTAGACATCTTAGCTAATGAAGGCGTACTTTGTGCTAAAAGAAACAATAAATATAAATGGATAGAGACCCCCCAGGGTAGATTGAGGGAAGAGTGTCTCAGACAGGAGAATGCAGACCGGGAGCTCTATCAAAGCAGGGGATACTAGCAGGTTGTAGACTTGTGGAAACAATTGAATTTTAGTCCATATGAAGTTGCAGTACGGGGATATAACCGAAAAGAATTGTCAGTCCTCAACCTGGAATATATGCCCAGAACTCTACAAAACCAAGGTTCTCAAGTGGGTTTCAATTGACAGCACAAGTATTTACATGAATTTGAATTATGCTACAGATCACCTTTTCATTAGCTATATAGGGAGCTTGGTTAAAGTGCAAGAAGATAGGAGAAATAGTAGTAATCTTATCAATTCTGTGTGGAAAATAGGAAGGTCGTTACCAAGCCAAATGGACCTGAAATCAACTTTAAAAGCAGATTTATTAGGCTTCGGGTCTAAAAGTAGCTTTATTAGGCTTTTGGTCCGAAAGCAACATTAAACATCGAGCAAGTTACTCAGACTGGCGTGAATCACTTACATCTGATGGATTTCAGGTGGACTACATGTGCAAGGGTTATCAACCAAAATGGACTTGAAATTTCTATAGAGCGGTCTCTAAATGCTTGTCAAGTCCGATTCCAGAGTTAAAGGGTATGCTTGTTAGTGGTCCGATATTGTTCTTGACCATTAGATATCTGATTACAGATCGAATGATCTAGGCGTTTGATTATCTTTTGGGGTTTCGACGTCATGTTTTTGTGGGCCCTAGGCCTAGATAGTGGGCCTTTGGCTCGATTTCCTAGGCTATATGTGTCCCACATCTCATTTGTACATTTTGTAACATGGTTTTATTATCAATTTGAATAGAAGGTCTGATGCTTAATTCAGCGAAAAAAGAATACTTCTTCAGTGCTAAACTGGACAAATTTCTCATGTATGGTTTCAACTAGGAATTGGCTAAAGTTATAGAGAATAGTGGGCTTGGAATCAGTAGAAATGATTGACAAGAAACCTAGGATGGCTTCATTAACATATTGATGAGAGTTGTAACCAAGCAGATAGGACAAAATAGTGGTGATTTTCTTGGTTCTGTAAGGGAACATGGATGAATAATAGGGAGGGTTTCTTTTAGGCAGAGGACTATGTATAGCTAGGAAAAGTTCAAAAGTCTGGGATCTTTTAGTAAAATCTAGCTTTTGATAAGCTTCTATCAAGCTTTCATGAGAAAAAGGATGGGTTGGTGTAATAGTTGGGGCTTGCAACATCTTTTCAATGGACTCAACATTGATGAAACAGATAATTTCTCCTATGGGTGAAACGATTGCTCTTTAAGTGGGATCATAAGACTCATGGCATTTCCTAACAAATTCAGGTGCTCTGTGTATCTGATGGAAAATGTAGTGGGGAAGGTGGGAGCCCCACACTCCTATTTCATCTGTCTGATCAATTAATTGATCCTCCATCCAGTAGTAAATTTCATATAAATAAAATTAAGAGGAAGACTCAATGATTTTACAATCTCTATCAACTAGGGGAGTATGATGGAAGTCAACTTATGGATGAATAAGAGGATTTGGGATTTCTGCAATTTATTTTCCCTTAGGAGGCATCTTGTTAAGTGAATTACAAGTTGAAAGTGATAGAAATGGAAGAAATTAGTCTGAAACACAGTGAAAACTGAAAAATTGAAAAACTGAAAGTAGATAGGTGGACCTGGATGTCAGATTGGTTTTGAGCAGAATGGAAAATTTGGTTAAATGATGAGTCTGTTGTTTAGGCTGTAAGCACGGAATCTTCAGTGATGAGTTGAGTTTCAAAATTATACTATGTAACGATTTTCATGAAGGAACATGGCTTATAATGAACAAAAATGGAGCGAGGATGTTTAATGAATGGCTAAAGCCTCATTAATTATCCAACAAGACTGATAAATGGGTCTATGGGGCATAAATTCATGGGAGTTGCGAATTAAATGAATAACAGATAGGCAGCAGCTGATTGGATGGAGGAAGTGACATGGAGCGGACGTGGACAGTGACGTTGGAGCAGCAGTAAATGGTCAAATGTAAACTGCATTCGGGAGCAACTTCAGGTGGTAAGTTGTTTCGGGATTTTAAGTCCAGCAAGACTAGAATGAGGGAAAAGTGGTTTAAGAGGGTGGTTTCGAAAACTACCCACTTTGGACCCCCCCGCCCCCCGCTAATAAAGTTTGGATAGCAAATGAGGGCGAGGAGCGATGTGGGCCATCGAATCTCGGGGGAGTGTGAAAGATGTAAGGTGTGATGAAAGGGATTTAACAATGGAGGCGAAAAGTGATGGTGGGGTCAAGATTTATGGCGGACGTGACAATTATGGATTGTGGGTAGATGAATGGATGAGTTAGAATAACTACCTAATTACATTGATAATTAGGATTTATGGTTAATTAAAACCCATACCATATGCGCATCTTTGCAATATTATAACTTAGGATAAAATCCTTTCATGCTCCAATTGTATTCCATTTGTCTACCTACCCTTATCTTTCCTAGAATTTTTCTCATTTAGTTCTTCGAGTGCATTTAAACTAGCAACTCAATATTTCCTTTTAATGACTAATCTACTTCTATCCCTTATTTCTTCCATTGGCTGAGATTAAACTATTGAGCCAATTTTAATTTCTACCTATTGACAAATAATTTAAATGAAATCCAATCATGATTAAATTGTACAATTGGATTGTATGAACTAGTATGGCATTTAAACAATCTGCACACAACTTTTATTTGGAAAACTAAACTAGACTAAGAGTAGTGGCATTTGGATTTGCAACACTTTCAGAGTTTATTATTTTTTCTTTTCTTTCTAACCTAACATTTTATTTTTGCCTTCATTTTTTAGGGCATCTATTCTAAAATTTTATTTGATATGGACTCATTCATAAAAATATCCCTAACATTTTTTATTTAATATTCTTTTTTTTCCATATCCTAATTTAACATTTTCTGAAATATATTTTCAATTTTTGACTAATTGATACTAACTTACCAAAACCAAAAAATGCTACAACACCATCAAGAGTCTCACATGCTACATGTCAAATCTAATCAAATCATTCACATAGGAGACACAACTGATGACATATGTATGTACCTACCTATTGACCTTTCTAATCCACCCAAATTTGATGATCCAAAATATGAAAGTTCAGGGACTCATTAGAGAGTTGAAGCACTTTAGCTCTCGTTGATGGTTATTTCAATTTCTCACAATCTTGATGAGACCCCCGAAATAGACTAGATCGAGATCTTAAAGGATTCTTTCCATTTTCAAGTTAATCTTCCAAATTCTCAAGACAAATATTTTGATTAGATAAAATATTCTTGTTTGTTTAATCCTCCTTCATGTGGATCCCTTATATTAGACTCTGGGATCGAGTTCATATCCTTCACGGATCCCCTGAGATTCACAACTTGTCACTCCAATTATCAAGATAAATACTACCAACTGCAAGATTTCTCCATGTTGAATCTTTCCATGAGTGGTCAACTTCTTATATTTCTAGAGTATGTTATGAAATTAATTATTTTTATTGCAAAGTCAATCCAAATCAGTCTAATTCAATGCTTGAATTATTTGGAAAACCTAATCCCTCAAGATGGTATCAATGTTAGATCTTATTCGACTCACTTTTTTTATCTTTGTTCAACCTAGTTTTACTATTCTTTGTATCTTAAGTGGTTTTCAAAGTTTTCTATACCACCAATCAATGTTAATTCTTTCAACTTTCATATTGTGTGTCTAGTTTATAATCAGATACAAAACAATGATCTCCTGTAATGGAAAATAGGAATTGATAATGTGTTAGTGTCATCACACAAGGAAGAAGATTCACTAATTTGAAGCACTTGTAAAATCTCTCAAATTAATGCATCCTTATCTTTGAATAATGGAATACTTCATGCGTTAGATATCAAATTTGATCGATACACCAACCTTAACAGTTGTCATGTCCTTAATTATTTTCCCATCAACTTATCTTATGACAATTTTTGGTTTATATTTGATTAACCTCTTTATTGCTCAGATACTTGATCTAGGTGGGTATTGGTGGCCACCCGCCAATTCCACTTGGACCCCCACCATTGTTTCTTTTAGTCTTTTAGTTTCCTTAATTGTAGCATAGTTTACTATTTTTAGCAGATTTTCAGGTCCTAAACTTCTGGAGCCGTTTTGAGGCCCTAAACAATGTTTTTTTGGCAATATACTACCAACGAAAGACCACCTAAAATCATCTTTTTTGGTCATATTCCTCTAAGAGATCTTTCCAACAAGTTATCATGCACGTCAAACGGAGATAGTATGACCAAGTCGCAACCCTGGGAAGTTGGTTATCCAACTCACTCCAACGGGGCCCATAAACTCTTGGTGTTACATCTCCTCGGGTTAGGGTTTTGGTTGTTTAGAGTTTTCTCTTATTGTTCAATAATAAAAAGGCCTTTGAGCCTCTTTGTAACACAATTCAGAGGCATGTAGCAACCACATCTCTTCTTAGAGATAAGCTACCATCGCCCGAGCTAGTCTTATTTCCATTATGTTTGTAAGCATATTTCAGTATTTGATATTAATGAAATGAAGTGCTATTTCTATTTCATCTTTGTATTTATGGTTATATCTGTAATTTGTTGCATTCTTGTTTAAATCCGGATTAATACTTGTCAAGAAGTTGGGGCACTACAGTGTTTGTTGATGGTTATGTCAGGTCCCCGCAATCTTTATAAAGCGTTTGAGATATATATGTTTATGTTATCATTGCATGATATTTCTCATAATATGGATTTGATGATTGAAGAATTATCTTTCCACAAATTTCAATGTTTTGGAGTTGGTTGTTTTCACGATATAATTACTGACTGGTTAAAGGAATCATATATGACAAGTTCAATTGTAAATAACAAGTTCCAATGTTATCTTGACCTTAACATGTATCAAATGTATGTTTGTTAGGTGTTTTCAAGGTATTCATGTTCATCATCATTGTTATTGTGGTAAGCCTGTAGGTTGAATAGAGAAAGTTTCTAAAGAACACCTTTATGCTCACAACCTTGAGCTTCATTATTATGTACAGGTAATTTAGGTAATCATCTTTGTCTTTGTACCTTGTTTTATATGGTTTCTAATTGTTCATATATTTTAGTTTTCTAATCGGGAGCAACTTGAATGGTTACATTGGGAATTTCACTTCACTTAGTCGTGACCTTCTAGATGGTTAGATTATGAGTTGCCCTAGCTATATCTTAGCTCGTCTCTTGCAATGCATTGACTCTTGATTTTGTTCCTCATCTAGTCTATGCGTTTTCTCTTTTTTCCTATTTTTGGTCTTTCATGTTTATTTTCATTTCAGTCTTACATTTGTTTTCTTTTCCATCTTTTACTTTTCTTGTTCTGTCATGTATTTTCTTTCACACTTTGTTTAATAAGACCGTGCATGGAAACCCCTCTTGTCTAGCTTAAGAGACAATATGGTGAATCTTTGAAAGGGCTTTGTGAAACACATGAACACTTGGCTAACACTTGGTCCATGTTGTTTGCTTGGGTTTGATATCTTTAAGGTTAATGATGTCTGAATCGAAAATACGATTCATTCAAATAAAAAGTTATGAGAAGAACCATGATGCCCATATATATTTTGGGAATTCCATTCCTTGACTCAGTATTGTAATTGAATGGTAGTTTCATGTTGATCCAATCCATTAGAGAAGGGAAAGGAGAAAAATAAAAGCAAGCATATTAATTTTAGAGGTATATAGGAGTCTTTGCAATAGGAATAAACTCTTTCTCTTAATAAGTCAGGCTCCCTCTTCCACCCTGTCGATATAAACGTCAATTAAATGCTAATGACCATAGTGAAAATAAAATAAGGGGTGAAAAAAGAGAAAGGCTTCCTACGAAGAGAGGTGAAGCAAGAAACTTCACCGAGGTATTGAACAGGCTCGCTGGTAGTAGAGCAATGCTTGTATTTCCTGAAAGTGAGTCTGTCAGGGTATTGAACAGGCCTACTAGAAGCAGAGCAACACCAAAGATGGAACTAAAGCACTAATCATATTAACCTGATGAATATATATTATCCTTCTCCTAGATCAAAACAATTGAGATATGGTAAGTCTTGTAAATTTGTTCAGTTAAGAAAGGGGATAGGAGAGAGTATACTTATAACCAGGATAAATGGAGAAGTTTTGGTTGTCCACACGGTGAATCAATACTTCTTAAAAGACAAGACTCTATGCATAGAGATAGACCTAATTGTCGTTGTGGCAAACACCCTCCAATTTTTTTCCTACACTTATATTTTTTTGCCTTCTTGTGATCTTATGTTCTGTTGTTTCAAGTTGTTAATAGTCATTCCATGATTGGTTGGTGTTTTTCTAAAGACTCTAAGTGTTGAAACCACTTGTTTACACATGCTTTTCCTTTGATGCATTCATAAGCACACCCCTTTCTAGAAATTCTTACAATCAGTGCCTGCCCTAGAAGATACTCATTGAGTATTCTTGGAAAGCAGTTCTTTCACAGTCAACAACGTAAACTTTGAAACGGGAACTCATACGATTACCCGTTTCGTAGAGGTAGAAAACAACTGACCCGTTTATGAAAAGTGGTGATGCATAATACACTTCTATTTTTTCGGAGCATATTTTTGACACTTTAAATTTTCTTATGTATCAAATATAAATATTTGTTTTTAAATGTTAGTGATTTTCATGCTGATTTTGAAACGTGTTGATGCAACATCAACCATTTTTATAAAGGGCTTATTTTTGACACTTTAAATTTTTAATGCATTAAGTGTGGATATTTTTTAAATGTTACATTTTTTTACACTTAAATTTTTTTTTATGTCCAATTGTTTTTTAAATCATGATTACTTAACAAATTTTCTAGTTTTTTATATCTCTTTTTTTAAATGTTGATTAGTTAAAAAAATGAATATATATATATATATATATATATATATATAGAGAGAGAGAGAGAGAGAGAGAGAGAGAGAGAGAGAGAGAATCTCGTAAACAATAAAAAAATCTTGGAAAAAAAATTTAAAAATATAAAAAATTAAGTAAATTAAAATACAGAAAATTTAAAAACCATTGACAAAAAACTAAAAATATATAAAAATAAAAAATAAACTAAATTTAAAAAAATAAACAAAAATAAATAAATTTCTTAAATAATTTACAAACAAAATTAAAAACAAAGAAAAATATTACAAAACTACTAAAATAAATTCAAAAGATATACAAAACTACTAAAATAAATTCAAAAGATATTAAAAACACAAAAAAACTATAAAAACAGAAGAAAAAGAAGAAAAAAAATTAATCTTTTTTAACATTTTTATGATTGATTTTTTTTTTAAATGTTTATGTTTGAATTATTTTGTCTTTTTTATATATTTATTTTTGGAGTCGTCTACAGAGGCGGAGGAATTGCCTGTACGGCCAAAAGTTGTAGGAATCTGGGCAAAAAAAATTCAAAAAATATTGTAGATGCAGTGTTTGAATCATGTTTTTGATGATGGAAATGGATTCAGCACCATCAAAAACGTCTAAGGCACCTAAAATTATGAATTTTGACAGCTTTTACTTGGATTTATAAAAATCCCTGCCGAATTTTTTTAAAATATGGCTGGAATTTCCATAACTTTCAGGACAAAAAGGCATTATTTTTAGACTACACTTTATTTTTTTGTCTTTTTCTAATTTTATGTTTTGTTTTTAATATACATTTTTATTTACGTTTTGTTATTTTTTTTAACTTTTTTTGTTTGTTTCTTTTCATTGTTTTAATTTTTAAATTTATGTTTTCATTATTCTTTTGAAATTTTAATGTTTTTCAAAGTCATGATAAAATCTTTTACGCGATTATTTTTCAAAATGTTGAAAATTTGCCCTGAAAAAAAACAAACAAACAAAACAAAAAACCAGACCTTATTTCATCAACACATGTTGAAAATTTACCCTAGAAAAAAGAAAATGTTATTCGAGCATCAACACTTTTTATTTTTAGGGTACACATGTTGAAAATTTACCCTAGAAAAAAAAGTGTTATTCCAACATCAACACTTTTCGTTTTCAGGGTACACATCTTGAAAATTTACCCTAGAAAAAAAAAAAGTGTTATTCCAGCATCAACACTTTTCGTTTTTAGGGTGTTTTTTGCATAATTGCTACACAAAAATTTGGTTTTCACTGCCATTTTTAAAACATGTTGAAAATTTACCCTAGAAAAAAAAGGTGTTATTCTAGCATTAACACTTTTCATTTTTAGCACTATTTTTCATGTTCTTTTGGGGTTTTTTGGCTACAATTCCCATTTTGAGTTTATTGTTCCCATTTCAAAGTTTACATTGTTAGTCTTTGGAAATAGTACCTACGCAATACTTAGTGAAATAATTACGTAGTAATTAGTGGAAGACATTGCACAATATCTAGTGATAGTATTTATGTGGTTTTCAAGGATAATGACTTTGCAATCCTTATGCACAATGAGTGCACAATTCTTGCAATTCTTCTACTTGTATAAAGATTCTAAATCATATCTCTTTTCATGGTCATCATTCACTTTTGTGTTTTGTTCACTTTGGAGCATAAGGATAATTCTCTCACTATTAGTTGTAATTGTACTATCATTTGGGAAAGTTTTCTCAACTTTCAGTCCCGTGCGCTTTTGTTTTTGAATGTGTCACCTTCACTTTTGTCGTTGTCATTTTTTCTTTCTTTCACTTTCCCAAGTGTGGATTTTGTTTTCTTTTTCTTTCGAATGTATATCTTTCACTTTCTTTATCTTTTACATGTGTCATTTTCACTTATTCTTACTCTCATAAGTGTCGTTTCTTCCGATTTCATTCATACATACGTCGTTGTGTTGGCATGTATCGCTTTCACTTGTTTTCACGCATCTTAAAGAGTTGCTTAGCAGAATTTTAGAGGTAGCTCCAATGCACTCTCTCACACTAGTTGATGTTATTTATTCTTCGAACATGTTTTGGAAACATTCTTATGGCATAGCACATCTTTTGGTTGCACTGTGATACTAGTGTTGTAAAGGTATATACTAAGTGTCGCACTTGGAGACAAGTTTCACTTTATTGTCATTTCATTTTATACATGTTGATTTTTGGTATTGAACATTTTTTTCCCATGTGTTAGATTGTATAAGTGTGTGTGATTATGTTTACGACTTGTCGTATGCTCTTACTCTCACTCTCTTGTCTCACTAATCCCACACTTAGTCAATTTCAAAGTTTTCTTGGCCCTCTCAACTTGCACAATTAATGACTGACCCTTCAGCTTTCTTCAACTATGCACTGTGCATTCTCAAGCCACAAAGGTGAATTTCCTACCTCTTGGAACTACACACTGTGAAATCATAGAAGATAACCTCCTTCAACTACACATTGTGCAATCCTAGAGCACAATCACTCTGATTTGTTGAATACACTTTCTCAATGCACATTCCCTGACCAACCTTGCCAAATGTTGTGCACTATGCACTTCTAGTGGATATTTGAGTCATTCCTGGACCCTTCCCATGCTCAACTACATAATCCTTAGGTAATCTCCCTCATCAACTGTGCATTAAGCAATCATAGTGCCCAAGCATGTCACTCTTGTCTCTTGCACTTGTCCATTGAGAAATGCCTTGAATAACCCTTCCTTCACTGCACACCACGCATTTCTGTTGGACAATGGGGTCATCCATCAATCCCTGTTGTGCTCAAATATGCAATCATTGTTTTATCTCCCTCAAGCACTACGCATTGCGCATTCAAAGTGAGCATGCTTGTCATTTGTGCCTCCCTAACTTGCTCAACTGCATAATCATGTCCCTCACTCCTTATTGTTGCGCACTGTGCACCTCCAATACCTAGTCTTTTCACTCCCTTTCTCCTAACTCCACGCACTACACCCAAGAAGCCCTTATTTTCAGCTATTGTGCAATCTTTCATCACAGACAATCTCAAATGAGAAAACATAGATAGAATTGGTGATTTTGGGGTTGATGTTCTCTTGTCATGAGTGAATTTCATTTGCACGTGATGCCATCCTATCACGGCAATATGATGCTTAAGGAGGTTATCATGAAGAGGTTACAAGAAGGAAACTCATGGAGACAAGACACAAAGATGTTATTGTGTGAGAGTAAAGTAATTTTGGACCATGGCAGAGAAATGACAACTCAAGTTGACTTAGAAGGTTCCAACACTTATCCAAACCTTTTGGACGGTAAACATGAATTAGAATCAAAGGTCTATCATGAAGAAGCCAAAGTTATAGTAACAAATAGAACAACTTACCCTTGTGTTGGCACGCCACCTTACTACCTTCATTTTTTATAAAAATAAAGGGCCCTCCTTGAAAATTTTACTATTTCTTCCGATTGGTTGGATTTAATTGAAATGAGCTTAATGGACATGTTTTTATTGGTGGGATTATGTACTTCAAGGTAGATGATGGATTTGCTTTTATTCTCTATTTGATTTCATCGACCACTCTTTTTTTCAATTGTAAATAAATTATAAATGGGCTATGAATTTCTAACATGTTAATTTAAAAGTGTAAAGGGTCATTGCAGATTCGTTAATTTTGTAACATTCGTCTATGATACTTATCACATATCGTAATGTCTTTTAGACGCTTTCTTTCATATGCTTTGATTAATTATGAACCCCTAATATGGTTGATGTTTTTTCCCTCATCCTCACTATCTCACTTTTCCTCTTTTGGGTTTTGGTCACATCTTGCTATCATGCTTCAATTATTGGTGGTTGACCTTTGGTTTAGCTTCAAGTGCTTTCCACAAAGTAGTTTGTTGACTTTTCTTAGTGAATGAAATTTTGATATTTACTTCGATATTTTCAAAATTTGATCACCTTCTAGATGCAATACTTGATCATTTTGCTTCCTCAATTTATTTGACAAATCTAAATTGTTTTCATAATTTTTATTTTATTGTAAATATATAATGTTAATATTAATTTATATATATAATACATTAAAATCATTGAAAATCTTATATATGTGTATATATTACATTGAAAAAATATAATATAGTAAATAATAATAATAATAATTAAAAAAATTATTTCTAACCGCGTTTATTTATATATTAATTATATGGTTTTTATTTTCAAAAATTTTTTTAAAATCAATTTTAAAATTCTTTGTTTTATTCCAAACCCCAAGCCAGCACTCAACTAACGAAGCATACAAATCAAAGTTTTTATTTTGGTATTTTTTTATTTTATATTTTATTTTAAAATCAATTTTAAATTCTTTTGTTTTATTTCAAACCCCAAGCCAGCACTCAACTAACCAATCAATTTTAAATTTATTTATTTATTTATTTACCCATCAATTTTAAAACCCCAAGCCAGCACTCAACTAACCAATCAATTTTAAATTTATTTATTTATTTATTTACCAATCAATTTTAAAACCCCAAGCCAGCACTCAACTAACCAATCAATTTTAAATTTTATATAACGATCAATTTTTTTAATTTTTTGTTTTATTTTAAAATCAATTTTAAATTCTTTTGTTTTATTTCAAACCCCAAGCCAGCACTCAACTAACCAATCAATTTTAAAATTCGTTTTCTTTTTATTTACCAATCAATTTAAAAACCCCAAGCCAGCCCTCAACTAACCAATCAATTTTAAAATTCTTTTTGTTTTTTTATTTACCAATCAATTTTAAAATTTCAAACCCCAAGCCAGCACTCAACTAACCAATCAATTTTAAAATTCTTTTTGTTTTTTATTTACCAATCAATTTTAAAATTCTTTTTGTTTTTTATTTATTTTCGTAACTAACCAATCAATTTTAAAATTCTTTTTGTTTTTTATTTACCAATCAATTTTAAAATTCTTTTTGTTTTTTATTTATTTTCGTAATTTTTTTATCAGCATTCAACAAACCAATCTATTTTAATTTTTTAAATTTTCGTAATCTTTTATGTTTTTAATTTTCGTAATTTTTATGTTTTTAGTAATTTTTTTATCAGCATTCAACAAACCAATCTATTTTAATTTTTTAAATTTTCGTAATCTTTTATGTTTTTAATTTTCGTAATTTTTATGTTTTTAATTAATTTTAAAATTCTTTTGTTTTATTTCAAACCCAAGCCAGCGCTCAACTAACCAAACATACACACATCAAGCCATCGAGCACACAGAACTAATTTCATGGCACTCAACACAACGTTCAACAAAGACGCAACATCGGGTGACAGGACAATAGATTGAACCGAAAACTATTATGAATAGCCGAAGTATCTCACGTCATGCATGTGGGATTTATTACCGAACCTGCAAATTTACAAAATTTAAAAATCAACAAAACCAAAAATGTAATTTAAAACGTCACTAGATTTTCAGCGGTTGATTCTAGACGATTGGCAGCTAATTTTTCATTGACGCCCAGTAAACCCCAAATTGATCTTTCCACAAAATTGTTTAAGATTAGATATGCCATTTTCAACCATTTTGGTTTGGTTTGTGATTGAGGGTCAGTTTGGAGCAATTTTGGAACCAGGTTGTGTGCCATCATTTTGCTATTTTTCAATAAAACCATTGAAATTTCTAATGTTGTTGCAGAACCTGCAAATGCAGAACCTGCAAATGCTAAAACCATTTTTTTCACATTGAGATGATCGTATGTCTCCCGTGTCACTAGGTTTTGGTGGATTTTATTGTTAGTTTCCTGCATTTCTTGATGGAAAATCATTTTTGTGTTCGCAGAGTTCGTTTGCAGAGGGGCAAAATTGCAAAAAAAAAAAAAAAAAGGATCATTTTCTAGCTTAGATCCTGATCAAACCAAGATGAATATCCAAAATCTAGAACATGGGTTTCTTCGGAAATGATCCCAATTACGTTCCTTGCGAAAATATTCGTAAACCAATGTGTTGATTGGGAGATAGATTTGATTCTTTGAACCCATATTTTGACCTGTATGACCCTCTATTTCAAAAATAAGTAAAAATCATTAATTTCTTTTTTGGTTTTAAAAAAAAATTGTTTTTATTGAAACAAATATATGAATAGAGTTTGATTTGTTGGATTTAATATAGTTTAATTTTAAATTAGTTTTATTTACTTTGATTTAAATTTATTTTATTATAATATAATGTTTATTATTTAATTTTTATTATAATATAATATGTATATATTATTTGGTTTTAATATAATGTAATATATATTATATTTTTAATATAGTTTGAACCCATTTTAGTTTTAGATTTGTTTTAAAATTTATATATATATGTGTGTGGCGGGGGGGTGGGTGTTTATTTTTTATTTAGTTTTCCTTTTAATAAAGTTTTATTTTGTAATTATTGTTTTAGTTTAGTTTTTAAATTAGATTTCAGCTAGTTTAAATATTTGATTGTTTTATTTTTTTTGTTTAAAATCTTTTAAAATGATTCTTTGTCTTGTGGGTTGTTTGTTAGGTAAAAATGGAAGATTTGGAACCTAAGGAGATGGAGGCAAATCAAATTTAAAGGAAGAAGACAAAAAATTTCCCAAGCTTATAAAAAGGACCATTAGACAGTGGAGAAATAGAGGCTCCTGGTTAAGTAGAGAGTGACTTTGATTCCTCTCTACATTCTTGTTTTTGTCTATAAACTTAATTTTTCAAGAGGAATAGAAATAGGGATACTACCAATAGTTGCTAAATCAACATTTGTAAGGAAATTGTGATGAGTGAACTTTGAGAACTGACTTCAACTTTGTATGAATTTTTTCTGCAGAGAATAAAATTCATTTTTAGATTTGCTCACTATGGTTTTGTAATTTTTGTGGAAGTTTATAACTTTGAATCAATCTTTCTTTAAAACTTTATAATGAGAATTTTTATGAATTGTTTTATGAATATTTTCATTACCTTATGATCTGGTCTATTTACTATGAATTGATTTAGTTTATGCAGGTTTAAAAGGTCTTTTGCAATGATTATGATTTAATTATGATTCATTTGCAAAATCTTGGATGGTTTTAATATATTATTTAAATATATATTTTCATCGTTTATATACACACATAAGGTGAACCAATTTAGCTCGTTTTAATCTAGTTGGATAGTTGTTTCATTTTTTTTTGTGATTCAATAGATATTTGTTTATGGTTATTGGATTATGCTTAGATTAGTTTTAGTTTAGCTTCCTTTTTGTTTAGAGTTTAATCTTCTTAGAAACTCAACTGAGCAACAAACCAAGTCTCCTCTTAAGGAGAAAATCATTCTTTTCCAATTAACACAAGTTACATTGATTTATTGCCATCATTATCCTTTTGTATATGTGTACAATTGTATAGTTTAAACAACAATTTCATTCTCATTGTATATATGTCATTGTATGCATTTAGGATAATTGTAGGATTCCCTTGTCTTTTCCTTTTGCAAGAGGAAGAAGCATAAGGCAAATGAAACCTTTAAACCCATCGAGAATGAATATCCCAAACAATTGGGGTTGTGTGAAAAGCTTTGGTCTCAGTCGTTTATCCTTTGTTGACATAGGTGTGTCAATGCCCATGTCAACACCTTGATACAATGAAGTCTTATGTCATCATCGCCAATTCATGGCTTCTTAAAGTGTCACCACAAGTGTCATATGTTGTTAATGTATTTTTCCACAATTTATGGAATGCAATATTGTATTTTCGAAAGAATGAGAAAATGTAAAAAGTGTGGAAGCCCAAGGGTCCCACATGTATCAGATCATGGTTCAAACACAACACAATGCTATGGTTGTTATTCTAAATACTGCAATGAGTTGTGTTATAAAGCTCCAATAAGTGATATGTTTGTCATGTGTTCATATTTATCAAGTTGGTTTTGCTTTTCAACAGGTTGTTATTGTAACTACTGCATCAACCTAAGTTATGAAGCTCCATGAGCAGTATGTTTTGGTTTTCAATGGTCTTGCTTGTCATACGTGTCATAGAACATCGAGGATAGTGTTCCCCTAAGGGGAAGGGGTTTGTAATAGCCCCGGGTTAAAATTTCATGTAATAAAGGTTAATAAATGCAAAAGAATAAGACTAAGGTCATGGAACATGTATTCCAAGCTTAACGTTAGGAAAAACATCCTAGTGGGTGTCACTTCGATTTATTTATGGCTAAGAAAATTGGCAAAGACAATGGAAAATGAAAAGAGACATTAATTGACATTTATTTATGAAAATAAAGGAAAATAGGAGAAAAGGGAGATGAAAGGCCACATGTTTGCATGAGAGGGAAATTGAAGGAAAAATAGAGGAAAAAGAAGAAAATAGAGGCCTCAATGATAAAATGGCTTCTGAAGATCGGTTCATAGCTTTCTTCAGTTCATTTTTGGAGCTCTCTCTATTCTCTCATACTCTTGCACACATAGAGAATTCTTAGAGCACTCTAAAAATGGAGAAATGAAGGCAAAGGAGAGTAAAGGAAAGCAAGGAGAAGCTTGGATCAATACCTTCAACAAGAATATTTTCCAGGTAACAGGTTGCATTTGTGATTTCCTAACTAAGGTGTGAATGCATGGTACATGTATTTATTTATTTGGTTCGTTTGCCATGATTGTCATGGGTTTTATCTAGTTTACAGTGGTTTCAACCTTGCCTTGCCATTTCCTAGATAACCATGGCGTGATGGGATTATTTTCTTGGTTGAGCCTTGGATTGCTAGAAGGTTTTGGAACCAAGTGAGGTGGTCCTAGAAAATTCCCAAGGGTTGGGGGTGGAGGTGGTTTAATCTCTGGGAAGCCCTCGATAGGTGGGTGGAGACAGGAAAATTCCTCAAGGTATTGGTGAAGAAACTTTGAGGCATCCAAGCTTGTTTTAGGCTTTGTGATCTCTTGACTGGTTTTGGCAAGATCATAGTAACCTGAGGGTGGAGGTTGTTTAATCTCTAGGAAGCCCTGGTTGTTTATGTCTTGAGATCCCATATTCATGCTTGGAATATGGCATGGGGTGATTAGCTGAAAGAAATATTTGGTTCACCCCAATCTATGGTTGGGTGGTATGTGGAAGTTCTTGAATCGGTTGGATTTTGCATTAGTAATAAGAGTTATTTTCCTATTGTATTCTATGAGCACTTTTATTTCTTATTATGATGAGTTGATGGTTGTTATGTCATGGTTAATAATCTGGTTATATGTTGGTTATAAGCATTATTTGTAATGTGTTGTAGCTATGACTTGTTCAGGATTTGATAAGTATTTGATGGTTAATAAATGCATGGGCTAACAAGTGTTATTGCAATTATTATGAGAGGACATTAGACATTCTTGGTGATTCTGAAATAAGTTTTAGACTCCTATGATCATATATGCATTTATGACCTGTAGCTTACATCATCCTCATATTTGTAACAAAATGACTATCATGGTTAGGCTTGGTTAAGTCAAGTTATTGTTCAAGTTTTGTATGAATAACATTGTCATTATGTCATTTGTATTTTTGAGAAGTTACATGCAATCTTGGGTAGTGGTATGGAGGTTGGTCTGGAAAGGTGGCTAAGATCTTGGGACCACACCCTCTCAATTGGATATTTTGGGCTATAAATTCACCCTTGTAGGCTTGTGCATGCAGTTGGAGGGTTATAACCACACTCTTGCAATCTTATGCATGCAGTTGGGAATCTAGGTCAATGAAAAAGTTATCCAACTCATGGTTTGGTCACCTCGGTGGTTCTTTGGCCCCTAAGTGTCCTGTAACCCATGTAGGATATTAATTTGTGGTCAGTAAGTCTCAATTGTAGACCCCACTTCCTTAACTAGAGATAGGAGGTTGGGTCATGTCATAGTGACACTTCACTTCCATAAAAGAAGGTAAATGTGAGGAGGGGTTGTTACACAATAGGACATGTACAAAATAAACAATACCACATGTACACAAACAACACAAGTATAGTACACCACCTGCACAACATGTACACAACACCACACATATAACAAGTACCCAAAACCATATGTACACAACATCGCATGTACAAAAAGTACAAAACACCACATGCAAACAACACCACCTACACAACATGTACACATCACCACATGCACAACATGTACAAAATACCACATGTACAGCATGTACACATCACCACATGTACACAACACTGCATGTACAACATGTGCACAACACCACATGGATGACAACCATAACCATGACAATGCATGCATAACAACATGCATATAGCCCATCTAGTCCAAGTGTTTAAAACTGGAAGCTTTGATACCAATTTGTGCCACACCTCCCCACATTTACCTGCTTTTACAAGCCCTTTGGGTAAATGTGAAGCAAAGTGCCACTATGACATGACTTGTCCTCCTAGCTCCAGTTAAGGAAGTGGGATTACAAATGAGACTTACTGACCACAAATTAACATCCTACATGTCTTACAGGATAATGAGGGGCCAAAGAACCACTCCAAGTGACCAAACCCTGAGTTGGATAATTTGTTCACTAAATTGGACCCACAACTGCACGCACTAGACTATAAGGGTGCGATATCACCCTCCAACCACACACACACGCTTGCTTCCCTACAGTTATAGCCCAAAATTGCAAGTTCATAGGGTGTGGTCCCGAGATCTAAGCCACCTTTCTAGGACAACCTCTAGACCACTGCCCAGAATTGCCTGTAACTTCTCAGAATGATAAATGACATAATGACAATGTTATTCATAAAAAAATTGAACAAAAACTTAACCTAACCAAGCCTAACCATGACATTCATTTGGTTAAACATATGGTGAACATGTAAGCTACATGTCATGAATGGATATATGATCATAGGAGTCTAAAACTTATCTAAGAATCACCAAAAAGGTGTAATGCCTTCTCATAATCAACGCAATAATACTTGTTAGTCCATGCATTAATTAACCATAAAATACTTATCAAATCCTTAAGTCATAGCTGGATAACATTACAGATCCATGTTATAACCAACATATAACTAGATTATTGACCATGACATAACAACCATCCAATCATCATAATAACAAGTACAAGTGATCATAGAATACAATAGGAAAATAGCTCTTATTAATTGATAAAAAATCCAACCAAGTCAGGGACTTCCACATACCACCCAATGATAGATTAGGTTGAACCAAATGTTTCTTTCAGCCAATAAACGACCAGGGATTCCTAGAGATTAAACAACCTCCACCCTCAGGTTACCACAATCTCCCCAAAACCGGTCAAGAGATCATAATGCCTGAAACAAGCTTGGATGCCTCAAAGTTTCTTCACCAATACCTCAAAGAATTTTCCTATCTCCACCCAACTGTTGAGGGATTCCCAAATATTAAACCACCTTTGATATCATCCTATCTTTCTCCCTAAGGTTATTGCCTTTGATACATCATGTTGATTCACCTTTTTATGGGCCTTAGACCATATTTTTTTCTAGTCATGATGCCCAGTCACATGGATGATGGCTTATCAGTGCGATTGGAACCTTTCAGTTGTTGAAATCCTGCCTTATTCAATGTAGCTAAAGTCTTTTTCTTCCTATTTCATGCTTATGACTAGGAAATTGTTGAAAATAGCAACAAGAAATGCTAAAAATAGAAGTGCTAAAATTAGCACTTCTATAAATAGCATTTTGGGATACATTCCAATTTTAGTTAGTCCCTAAACTAAAATTGAGAATTGAAATTCGAATTTGATTTTAGCAGTTGTTTGTAAAATAATTAATTAATTCATCTTGAGTTAATTAGTTGTAGAAAATCAAAAACCAAGTCTATGTGAAGGCATGCAATAGTTTCTCCATTGATTGAGGAAGTTAACCCTTGATTAAAGGAGATCAGGATGAGTTGTACTTTGACTTGTAATTAGTTAACTCAGTTAAGTTAAGCCCAGTTAGATTAGTTCAAATAGTTTGTTGAACTAATTGTGAGTTCAGTTAGTTAATGCATGCATGCATGTAACTGCTGCACTTCAGATAACTGAATATTCTCTCATAAATAACTCATGCATGTTAGTTCAGACAGAGACCCAGTTGAGATTAGATGATGGGACAGTGTACTATCAGTCGCAGGAATATTCCATGGAGGATATCTCTTACATGCAGAATGAATTCATTCCTTGGAGATTGCACAATTAATTTTGGGTTTGATGAGTGTGTGATGAGGCCAATTCACACAGGTGGCAGCATTGGACCCCAAAGAAAACTGCGCAAGGAAACATGAGGCTTGGAGGGTTGAGGGAAGGCATATATTGTGTCTATTCAATCTGTGAGTTGAATTGTTTGATTGTACTCAGAGCAGGATAGCTTGTGAGCTGATGCTTTGTGTAATCTAAACATATTTCCACTTGTATGATAATACAAAGATCGAGGTTTTTAGCTGAGGCTTTTCCCAGAGTATTCTTCTGTGTTCATGTGTGATTGATTTCTCATTCTCTGTTATATGTGTTCTATTTGATCTTGCTCATAATCGATTAAGCTTCTGCAAGTTTGTTTGTAGAAGTAGATCAAGTATTTTGCTTTAGCATATTGCATAATCTATTGATCTACAATGGGAAATTCTACATGGTATCGAAGCAAAGGTGATCAAAATGAAGAACAGTGTACAAAGAAGGGAGAAGTTCGAAGTTTCAAGTTCTTAATTATAGAATTCGAATTCTTATCACATCTCAAATCTCCCCAATGGCGTTCAACGGTTTAAGACTCGAGTATGCCCTTGATGACAACTCAAATTATATGGCCTGGAAGGATTGCATGGAAGTAGTATTAGAGGACAATGGTCTAAAGGACTTCATTGATCAAGAAGTCCCGAAGCCAACAGTAGCTAATGCTACAGAATTGGCGGAATGGAAGAAATGTGTGGCTAGAGCGAGGAGAATCCTTTTGGAGGGAGTTCGAGACCACATAGTCTCGAGTCTCCATGGGAAGGAGACACCATTTTCAATGTGGAAAACATTGAAAGATCTATATCAGAACAATAACGATCAGAGGAAGTTGGCGCTAAAAGACAAGCTTCGGAAAATCAAGTGTGAAAATGGTGACACAATCTCTACATATCTGAACAAGCTCACCGCCTGTAGGGATGAGCTTGGAAGTGTAGGGATCACGATAGCCGATGATGACATGGTGAGTCTTGCTCTCCTTAGTCTTCCTAAGAGCTATCATAGCTACCAAGACTTGGTTAATGGAAGAGAGAAACTGCTAGATTGGGAACCACTTTGGTCAGATCTGATCCAGGAGGAGATAAGAAGAAGCACCAGAGGTGGATCTTCATCAAAGCAATATGATGAAGAAAATCTAGCCTTAGCGAGTAAGGTGAGGAAATGGAAAGGGAAGGAGTCCCATCCCAAATCCAGTTCTTCCCATGGTGGGAAGAAGTTTGATAAATCATAAGTGTGATGCTTTCATTGCCATGAGGTGGGCCATTATGCTACAAATTGTCCACAAAAGAAATCCGAGAAGGGATCCTCGAAGGGATCAGACAGTGAGGCACTGGCCTCACAATTTGAGTTGGATTTCTCTCTCATCACATGCATGGTTTCATCCATGGTGGGATGTGTTTGGTACCTGGACAGTGGAGCCTCTTTCCACATGTCCGACGACAAGAATCTTTTCAGTACCCTGGAGGAGAAGGATCTCCAGATGCGAATGGAGATGGGCGATGATGGAAAGTACCATGTTTCAAGTGAAGGTACGGTTGTGTTTCAAGGGGAGCATGGAGCTCCTCTCACCCTGATTGATGTAAAGTATGTACCAGGTCTGAGGAAGAATCTTGTGTCTGTCGCCATGCTAGAAGATAAAGGCTATGATGTAGTCTTTAGTAAAGGAAAGGTATTCCTGAGGCATATCGGTAATAGATAGACCAAGAGATTTGGGATTCGAGTAAAGAATCTCTACAAGCTGGAGGTAGACGACTATGCTGCATTGAGTTCCAAAGTAGAGGTGGTGCAAAGCCAAGATGTTGGCGAGCTATGGCATAGAAGATTGGGCCACTTGCACCATGGGGCTTTGAAAATCATGCAGCAGATTTCTACCGGACTTCCCAAGGGAAAACTGGAGCAGACAGATACATGCAAAGGTTGTACCTTGGGTAAGTATGTGAAATATTCCTTTCAGGATCGAGACAGTAGAGCTGGAGCAATCCTGGAGTAAGTTCACACAGATGTTTGTGGACCATTCTCTACAACCTCCACCGCTAAACAAAGGTACTATGCTATTTTTATTGATGTTTTTTCTCGTAGATGTTGGATCTACTTTATGCAAAATAAGGATCAAACCTTCTTAAGGCTTTGTGAGTTTAAAGCCTTGGCAGAGAAAGAATATGGAAAGAAAAGAAAAGCCTTGTATAGCAACAATGGTGGAGAGTATGTCTCCCAACAGTTTAAGGACTTCTGCGCTGTAGAAGGAATTAAACGAGAGCTGACGGCACCCCATAACCCACAGTAGTATGGGGTGGCCGAAATGAAGAACAGATCGATTGTGGGAGCAGCTCGAGCGATGTTACATGACCAAAGCCTACCACTTCATTTGTGGGCTGAGGCATGCAATACAATAGTATACTTGCAGAATCGAAGCCCGCACCATATACTGGGAATGAAGACACCTATGGAAGCCTTTTTTGGGAAGCGACTAGATGTGAGTCACTTTAGGATCTTTGGATCATCAGTTTATTTCCATGTGACCAAAGATGCATGGAAGAAGCTAGATCCAACAGCTAAGTTTGGGATACTTGTGGGGTACACTGATACACCCCACAACTATCGAGTGTTCCTGCCTACCAGTCAGAGGATAGTGGTACCTAGAGATATAAAGTTTGACGAGAAAAAAGCCATGTTAGTATCACTTGAGAGGGAGCTCAAGTTGCATGTAGAGGAGGAACTTTCACTTCCTAAGGAGGAGGAGCCTCAAATTAATGCGGAGCAGCCACATGCAAAGGATCCGAGAGTGGAGACATCTACTCATGCTAAGTCTTCCAGAGATGGGCAGAAACACTCAAGGGAAGCTGACAGGTTGATGATGGATGAACGAGAGAATGTGGGACAACCATCTTCTCAGTGCAGATACAGGAGGTCACCCGAGTGGGACACTAGTTACATGGCCCTGGTTGGGGAGTATGTAGAGACTGAACATTCTTCAATCGAGGAGGCAGTGCAGCAACCAATCTGGGTTGATGCAATGGTAGAGGAGTACGACTCTATCATTTAGAAAAGTGTGTGGGATGTCGTCCCAAGACCTTAGGACAAGTCAGTGGTGAGTTCTAGATGGCTTTACAAGGTAAAGCGGGCAGCTGATGGTAGTGTTGAGAAACATAAGGCAAGGTTTGTTGCCCGTGGTTTCTCACAAGTTGATGGAATCGACTATGATGAGACCTTCGCTCCAGTAGAAAGGTACTCATCTATCAGATCGATGTTGGCACTATCAGCTCATATGGGTTGGAAGATACATCACATGGATGTGAATACCACATTCCTTAATGGGAAGATTGAGGAAGAGGTGTACATTAAGCAGCCAGAAGGTTTTGAGACCTTCGATCGTGAGTCGCATGTGTGCCAACTCAAGAGGGCTTTGTATGGACTGAAGTAAGAACCTCGTGCTTGTTACACTAGGATTGACAACTATTTCACTGGGTTGGGCTTCACCAAGAGTGAAGTAGATGCAAACGCTTACCACATCATGGTAGAAGGTAAGCCATTGATCATTGTTCTTTATGTGGATGATCTGATTTTGACAGGTGATGATCAGTTGATCAAGTCTTGCAAGGAGGACCTTGCAAGAGAGTTCGAGATGAAAGACATGGGTCTTATGCACTACTTTCTAGGCATGGAAGTGTGGCAGAAAGATGGGGAAGTATTTGTGTCTCAAGGCAAGTATGCTAATGAGATACTTAGGCACTTCCACGTAGAGAAGTGTAAGCCCATGCAGACTCCTCTACCTGGGAACTAGAGGAAGGAGGATGCTACTTCAGGTGAGGTAGTAGCTGCTATTGTTTATCGACAGCTTGTGGGTTCACTTATGTATCTAGTGAATATACGACCAGACTTATGCTTTGAGGTGAACTAGCTAAGTCAAGCTATGGTTTAGCCTACCAAGCATTTTGGGAGGCAGTGAAGCATGTGCTGAGATACCTCAGAGGCACATCTTAGTATGGATTATGGTACAGATGAACAGAGGGAGTGAATGTTCAGGGCTTCAGAGATGCAAATTGGGTAGGGAGTCCATCAAACCGGAAGAGCACTTCTGTAGGAATCTTCAACCTTGGTTCAGCGGTAGTTTCCTGGTACAGCAAGAAACATAGGTTAGTTGCACTTAGCTTAGCAGAGGCTGAATACATGGCTACTAGCCAGGCAGCATGTGAGGCCATTTGGATGCAGAATATTCTAGTGGGATTGTTTGGTAAGAGGATGGATCCAACTATGATCTACTGCGATAATCAGAGTTGTATCAAACTCTTTGAGAATCCAGTTTTTCATGATAGGCCCAAGCACATTGATATCTGGTATCACCATCTTTGAGACTGTGTGGTCAAGAGGATCATGTTGTTGCTGTATGTTTCGACCAAGGAACAAGATGCAAATATTTTGACTAAGGAATTGTCAAAATGCAAGTTCGAGTTCCATAGAGACAGGATTGGGGTGACTGATAATCCATTTCTTGTTGAGAGGGAGTGTTGAAAATAGCAACAAGAAATGCTAAAAATAGAATTGCTAAAATTAGCACTGCTATAAATAGCATTTCAGGATACATTCCAATTTTAGCTAGTCCCTAAACTAAAATTGAGAATTAAAATTCGAATTTGATTTTAGAGGTTGTTTGTAAAATAATTAATTAATTCATCTTGAGTTAATTAGTTGTAGAAAATCAAACATGAAGTCTATGTGAAGACATGCAACAGTTTCTCCATTGATTGAGGAAGTTATCCCTTGATTAAAGGAGATCAAGATGAGTTGTACTTTGAGTTGTAATTAGTTTGCTTAGTTAGCTGAGTTAAGTCCATTTAGATTAGTTCAAATAGTTTGTTGAACTAATTGTGAGTTCAGTTAGTTAATGCATGCATGCATGTAACTGCTGCACTTCAGATAACTGAATATTCTCTCATAAATAACTCATGCATGTTAGTTCAGACAGAGACCCAGTTGAGATCAAATGATGGGATAGTGTACTATCAGTTGCAAGAATATTCCATGGAGGATATATCTTGCATGCAGAAGGAATTCATTCCTTGGAGATTGTGTAGCTACTTTTGGATTTGATGAGTGTGTGATGAGGCCAGTTCACACAGGTGGCAACATTGGACCCCAAGGAAAACTGCGCAACAAAATAGGAGGCTTGGAGGGCTGAGGGAAGGCATATCTTGTGTCTATTCAGTCTGTGATCTGAATTGTTGGATTGTACTTAGAGAAGGATAGCTTGTGAGCTGATGCTTTGTGTAATCTGAACATATTTCCACTTGTATGATAATACAGAGATTGAGGTTTTTAGCTGAGGCTTTCCCCGGAGTATTCTCCTGTGTTCATGTGTGATTGATTTCTCATTCTCTGTTATATGTGTTCTATTTGATCTTGCTCATAATCGATTAAGCTTCCACAAGTTTGTTTGTAGAAGTAGATCAAGTATTTTGCTTTAGTATATTGCATAATCTGTTGATCTACAGTGGGAAATTCTACAGAAATATTTCTAGAGTCTTGTGGTTCCCACAAGATCAGTTCAACTCATCACCTATTCGAGCTAGCTAGGTCATATCATTGAGAAGAATCCATAACTTCTCATCATCTTGAGTGTTTAAATTAATCCTCTTAGGAGGTCTCTTCATCCTATTTATATTGGAACATTTGAGAGGGTCAGGCTAGAAAAATATTTTGGGATCCAGAGTTTATGCTTTAGCATCAAATTTCTACTGTGAGAGATAGAGTTTGTTAGGTCTATGCTGCTAGAGCCCTTGTTTTCCATGCATATTTTCTCATTATATTGGGAAGACTCTGTCAGATTTCAGAGAGCTGACTCGGAGCAAAGGTATATTTGTATCTTTATTTTGGATTAATAGAAATACATCTCCCTTCCCTATATTTACATGTTTACAGAATTTACGCATATTGTTCTATGGTGTTTTGAGCTAACATCTTCTTAGGAAGATCACTTGTCGTCCTTGAATTTTTGTGGTTGTGCGCAGTTGTTGAGATCGAGTGTAGACAAAGAAGATCGTTCAATTGGATCATTGAGGTTTTGCAATGAACAAAACCCTTGACTGACCTGCAAGGAGGCCAAATGCACGCTCTTTTATTTATAACATCTAGAACTTCCTGTATGGTGCATGTGTGAGCATCGGGTTGGGGATTGATCTATCTATCTATTAACCATTTTTTCTTTTATTGTCTAGTGTTCGTTTTCAAATAGAGGATTGTGAAGCAATATCTACTTGAATGTAAAATTCATTGCAATAGAACAGGTTCTTTCAATGAGAACATTCTCGTTTTATATCTTCTTCATCTTAGGTTTTCAATCATTTCTCTCCAATTCTAGATTTTGGAGCTTCCCTTATTTTTTTCAACTCTTTTTGGTTGTTTTAAGGGATTAATTGCCTGAATATTCAGTATATTTATCCATTTTTGTGCGAGTTTTTCAAAAAATTTAGGTTTTTCCCCAATCACTAGAATAACACTACATCCGTGAAACTGTAACTTTTTGTTCATTGGCTTCTTGTTTCATCTGAGCAATTGGTCTATGGCTACATAGCTGATCCATGTGATTGGAATTATAGCCCTACAAAATGAAATTTATCCTTTGAAAAAAAAAATTATGAGCCTTGGATCTATGTTGCCTTTCTATCTGCTTACTTGTTTTGGCCTAGATCTGTCTTCTCATGTCTGATTTCATTCACTTGGATTCATTTTGTTGAGGCAAGTTTTTGGTTTGTTTTAAGCCTTGATTCTCTTATCCTTTTCTATTTTATTGGATATCTATTAGGTCTATGATTTTATGTTGTTGATTAGTTGTTCGTTTTTGTTTGATATGATCCATTTTTTATCAGCTTGTTTGAGATCTTCCATAGCTAGTGTCTTTCAAGGTTTTCTTGAAGATATTTTGGGTGCTTTTGTTTAGGCTTGTATTTTGTCTCTAGATCTCATCTTCAGATCTGTTTGGATGATTTCAGTGACTATTTAGACTTGTTTCATATTCCACTTTCAGATCCTTTTGGCCTTTGTGTGGTTTTTTCACTTATTTCTAAGTGATAGTGTTCTTCTCTTGTTTATTTTTATCACAATTGGTGGTGTTTTGATTGGTTGTGCAGTTGTCATCTAGAAAAGTTCATGAGTGTGTTTCCGTTGCTTTTTATCAATCTCATTTGATTTTTTTTAGGCCTTCCTGTCTCTAAGGTCCACTTTTTACCTTTGTAGAACATTTTACTTTGTTGTGCCATTGTACTACAACCCTAGCTTGTTTACATTGCCTTCCTTTTTTCATTTTTGGCTTTCTTTTTTATCGCTTGTGTGTGTTTTCTTATTTGGATTTGTTTTCCTTGCTTTGACACTTTTGAAGTGCTTTTTGTTCTAGCTTGGGTACTTTTCTTTGGCCTCTTTTCAGTCACTTTCTCTTTTTGGTTTGTTTTTTGGTCAAAATCTTTATAAATTTGGAATTTGTTGCAATTAAGAATTTTGTGGGAGGTGCACTATCATAGGCATTAGTGTGTTGTGAAAAAAATATTACCCCATTGTAGTTAGAATTCGTTGAAGAGAAAAGAAGAATTTTCATATAGCTGCATCAGAAGTTTCACGCTGCATATTAACTATGTAAACAACAACCACTTAAAGGTAACATGATAATAAAAGCAACTAGACCTATATTTTTATTTTATTGGTAGTACACCAACACTAGCTTAGGATAGGGTCTTGGACATAGGTGTGTGATTCAACTGCTCCAAGACTACAAAACAAACTTAGCATCTTGCAGTAGGGACATAAATCCACTTTTAATAGTGTGCTCTGGGAAGCCATTCTAATAAGAGAGTCAATCATGAGGCCACACTTAGGCTAGGAAAAGTGACATGACCCATTTCACTTAGTTTCTGTAGAATTTTCATGTATTACAAATAGTGTTATTAGCATTTTGTTGCAGCACTTTGGGGGCACTTAGGAGGCAACTCTCAAGGGGGTTTCAGTCTTATCTCTCTAGGCTAAGTTTCCTTCCCTTGCATGTGAAGTTGGCTTACGACTATCCCTTGAGGATGTATTATTGGTTGTGGTAAATCTAGGGGCCAATATTTTTAGGGCTCATAAACAGGTGCAGGGTTGGGCTCGTCTTTGTTGTACCTAGGAAGAATATTAATCATACTTTCTCAGTCCTCTAAGGAGGGTGACCCACGACTCATAAGGGAACTTTCACTGAGTTCGCAGATAAAAGGGTTGGGAAGCAAGTCACTAGTATAATTGTCCCACCACTAGTTTCTTTCTCATTGGCTTGTGTGTGACTACCTCTTAGAACTTTTCTAGTGTGTGATTTCTAGTCTGAGTCAATAGTTTTGACCTTAGGGTGTTTTCACTAACATAATTGCGTTAAATTATAATTTTTCAACCTGGCTTAATATAGTTGCCATCAGTCATGTCGTCTTCACTTTTTTCTTTCTGAATAAGGTGGATTTGTCACTCTTGCACAGAGAGTGCATGTCGCTGCTCAAGACTTAGATCAACACATAGTTTTGGAATCTATACCCAGTATTTTGATAGCGATTTGATTTCTATTGAAACTTTGGTGGACGCTTTTGTTGCTCCTGAAAATCCACCTTTGACCAATCCACCAAGACCTAAGTTGTTGTGGATGAATCCTCATGGTTCCATACCTTCTTATATATTTTTACCATTGTCATTTGTCTATCCTATGGTGGAGTCTAAGACATCTTTACCTTCTGCATCGACAGTGTTAGTTTCCATGTCATCATTGCCACTACTTAATGTGTCTTTACCTACTCCTTTGTCTACACCTCTCACATCTTCTTGGGGATTCCACCAGTTTCATCTATAACTCCCACAGATTTCCCATTTTCTTCCATTCCCACTCTGGTATCTACACCGACCACCAGTAGGGTCACGAGCCTTTTCACCTAGCTTTTCTCAACCAATGATTATTGCTCCTTAGTTATGTGTGGTTACTTCTGGAAATGTGTGTGGGGGGTCATCAGTTGTTCCTAGTTGGCCTAGGGGTAACATTGATTCTATCATGTCAAAATCCTAGTATATTTCATTTTTTGGAGGGAGGGAACCTACATGTACTTTCCCTACCGGGCCTAGTTTACCTAGGAACAACCTTGTTGCTAGTGTCATCGTGGATACAGGATATTCTCCCTATGTTGGTGCTACTACATAGGATGGTATGTCTTATCCTCATGGGTACAACCTCGTGAGAAGTCATTCTCATGGGGGTCCTTTTCTCTCTAGGGGCACATTCCCTAAGGGGCAGAATCCTTTCATTAGTCATCTTTGCCTGCAACACTCATGTGTTGAGGTGAACCCATACCTTAACCAACAAACCATGCATAATAATCCTTATATGGGGGGACTGCAAGGTTGGTTAGGGGCTTCTCCTGCCTCTGATCCATTCAGTCAACTGCATAATCCATTTTTATCTTCCTTTGATTTACTAATTTGGCCAATGACCCCATTCACCATGACCCTTAATGGCCACCTATGCCTACAAAATTGCCTTCCGACATACCCAACTTCGAAGGAAAGCCTAGAGAAAACTCATCCACTCATATTATCATGTATCTTCTATGGTGTTCATCCAACTCTCTCGTAGACCATTCTATTAAGCTACATTTGTTCCAAATTACATTAACTAAGGATGCCACAAAATGGTACACTGAGGAGCAAGCTATTATAGCTACCCAACAACAAGATCTAATATATTCACAATCATGCACACTATATGAAGTTATTCCTAATGCTCCTATGCCTTCCATTGACCCACCAAAACCTGCTCCTAGCCCACATGTTGATGGTGTGATTGGGTTTGTTTCTGATTCAACTTGTTGCTCATCTTGGGAAATTTATTGTTACTTCACAAATCCCAACAAGTGTGTCTGGCTCTTCTAAAGCACCTTCTTCTGAGTAGTCCACTGAAGTTCTTACAGTGAAGTCCACAACACCTAAGAACTACCAACAATATGGTGGTAAAAATAATAATAATAAGAATAAACAGAAAAAAAAAACTACTAAGGAATCTCAACCAAATCCTCAAAGTTAGGGAGGGGGCACTAGTGAGTGCCATCGAAAGTTTAAATTCCCTTGTAAAATTTGTTAAGGTGAACATTTTACTCACGAGTTCCCTCGGATGGATGAACTTCATAGGCTCCCTGCACCACTGTAATCTACCCAATAGCCTGTTGTTTTAACTCATCCATTTCCTACATAACCGCAATAACAAATGATTTCCCAGCCTCCTCCACCTCCACAAGGGGGCAATGAGAGGCCATTTTTCAATCCTACCAACAATTTGTCTATCTTTATCTGCAAAGAATAGATTAATGTGACTATGCGAGCTAAGTCATATGATGTTCCTGAGTCAAGTTCTTCTCCTAAGGACTCACCCACTCCACCTACTTCCACTAGACCTCTCACATTAGATAATCCTATGGAACCTGTTTATCGCCCCCCAAGGGTGTCGTTTGTAAGACAAGACATAATCCTTTTGCCTGGGTGCTCAGCACTATAGTATTATTGAAGATATTTCCTAGGCTCCTTGTTCCATGTATGCCTTAGATATTTTTCAAAGTTTTCCTCAACAATGTAAGGCCTTGTTGTCTACAATTGGTGGAGTAGATCCATCTGACTCAAACATCATTACATTCAATGCTGACAAGGCTTCTATTCAAGTTTCCCACTAGATTATTGTGCGTATTTTCTATAGGAATATCCATCACACCTTGGTGGATGAAGGCTCTTCCACTTGTATCATGTCGGCATCCTGTTGGAAGGCTTTTGGCTCTCCAATGCTTGCGATGTCTCATACAACTCTTCAAGCCTTTGATGGGTATAATTTTGTACCCAAGGGGGTTCTTCCCAAGTTTTCCATTAAGATAGGAGGTAAAACCATTTATGTTGATGTTGAAGTCATCGATGATGCTTTAGATTTTGACCTACTCCTTAGCCATAGCAGGTTTTATTCCATGACCGCAGTTATCTCATCCATGTTCCATGTACTTTGCTTTCCTCATGAAGGCAAGATTATTACTATCGACCAACTTGATTATTGTGTGCCATCATCCAAAATTTCCACGACGGGGAATTTAGTACCACTCATGGGATATAACCCTAGTTAGTTCCATAGTGTTGGCACTACACTCTTTAAAACTTCATCCCTCATGGTTGTTTTTCCTCAATTAACCCCGCCTAGCATTCCTTTTACATCTATTGCTGCTTGTGTCCATATGATATTTTCTCTCACCTATGGACTCCAAATTCTTGACAATCCTTGGGTGGTGTCATCTAAATCTGATTTTGATTAATATGGTGATCATATGCCTTTAAGTATAGTGGAATTTTCTTACCAATCTATCCAAATAGCCTCCAAATCTAATGAGTCTAGTGATGCCATTTCAGTACCACCCAGCGATTACCCTTTACCTTCTTGGGCCATTAGCCATCCCCTATCTTCTAACTTCCTCGACTTCTCATTACCATTAGATGAAGTTATTCTATAATTCATGTCGGTTTCCGACCATCCTTGGGGATCTCTTCATCATCTCTCTTCCTTATTTACCCATGAAGATAATTTCAACGAGTCTACTAAAATCCTAGTTTCCTCTAGAAATTCTAATGTTTCTATGAATCTTAACTAGATTTTCACCATTTCCTCTGAAGGAAACTTAGCCAATATCTCTTCTACGATTCCTATCAATATTTCCATGAAACCTAGTGTCGTGGAAAATATATTGATTGGGGCTAATTTCACTCCTTATGAGATTGATATTTATATTGCCCCTTTCAAAGAGTTTCATAATGTTTTTTCTTGGTCTTATGACGAAATTCTTAGCATTGATCCACGAATTGTAAAGCATGAGATTAAGACCCATCCTGGAGCTAAGCCTGTTCGGCATAAAATTCAACCTACAAACCCACATAAGGTAGCTGCTATCAAAATTGAAGTCCAAAATCTTCTAGATGTTGGTTTTATCTATCTTGTGCCTTTGAAGAAATGGGTCTCTAATCATGTTTTGGTTGATAAGAAACAAGGAACTATTCGAGTTTGTGTATACTACTGTGACTTGAACCTGGCCTTCCCAAAAGATAAGTATCCTACGCCTTTTATTAACTAGATTCTTGATGTGTGTGCTGACAATTCTATCTTCTCTTTTATGGATGGCTTTTCTAGTTATAACCATATTGAAATCAAACCTGAAGACCAACACAAAACTTCTTTTGTCTTCCCATGGAGAACTTTGGCCTATCATAAACTACCCTTTGGTTTTAAAAATGTTGGTGCCACTTTCCAGCGGGCCATGTCTTATGTGTTTCATGACATCAAACACGTTGTTGAAGTTTGTCTTGATGACCTTACTTCCCATTATCTGCTTCATGAGGATCATCCTACACACCTTCGAGAGGTTTTTCTCTGATTTCGTTATTACAAAGTTTGACTTAATCCATAAAAATGTGTTGTCTTTGTACGATCGTGACAATTTCTAGGCTTTAATGTCTCTCAAGAAGGGATTTGTGTTGATCCCTCAAAGGTTGAGGCGATTATCAATCTTCCTCTTCCTCGTACTATTTGCAAGCTTCAAAGACTTTGAGGGAAAGCCAATTTTTATGGCAATTCATTTCCAATTATGCCCCCATTATCCAAGGTTTCATGTGCCTATTGAAGAAAGGATTAACTTTCATTTTGGATGACCAATACCAATTATGCTCATTTTATGCTCTTAAGCAATCTTTTTTGTCTACACCTTTACTGAGTCCTCCTAACTGCAACCAAGATTTTTTGTTATATATCGGAGCCTCAAAATATTCCTTAGGTATGGTCCTCATCCAATAAGATGATATGCACAATGAATGTCTTATTTACTATCTTAGAAAAAGAATTTTAGGTCCCGAGCTTCGTTATTCCCATTTTGAGAAGTTGGCCCTAGTAGCTGTTATTGTTGTGAAACAATTGAGGCATTACATTTTATTGCGAAAGACTATCGTCATTGCTGACTCCAACCCCATGAAGCACATCCTTATCCATCAAATCATAAGGGGAAAATACTCCAAGTGGATTATTATCCTTTAGGAGTTTGATTTGGAGTTCGCTATCACTAAATCCAAAAAATACTTAGCTTTCGCTGAGCTTCTTACTAAGTTGCCTCAAACTGACGAGGAAGTTGTAGCCATGGATCATTTTCCTGATGAATCCTTGTTCTTCATTAGCAATTTTGATCCTTGATATGCACAAATATTTTTGTATCTCCAAACACAACATTTTCGGCCTGAACTATCTCGTGATGACCATTGACATATATGCCATTAGTCTCAACACTATCTCATTATCGACGATACTCTATACCATCGTGGTGTTGACATTGTGTTGCATCGATGCCTAACCCATGAAGAATCTGAAAATATCTTGAGTTATTTCCATGCTAGGTCATGTGGTGGTCATATATCTAGGCATGCCACCACTCAAAAAATTTTGCGTGCCAGGTATTTTTGGCCTTCACTTTTTAAAGATTGTATCTCAGTGGTCCAAAAGTGTTATCCCTATCAAGTATTTTCTCTTACAGTGTACTCTCATCCTACCCCACTACACCTAGTAGTTACTGTTGTACCTTTTTCATAGTGGGGAATTGACTTTATGTAATGTATCCCACCCTTTGCCTAAGGTCATCACTACATCATAGTGGTTTTTGACTATTTTACCAAATGGGATGAGGCCATGCCCACATGTTTGAATGACTATAATATTGTTTCCTTACTATTATTTAATCATGTCATCTCTAGGTTTGGTGTGCCTAAACGCATCGTGATCGATCATGGTAGACATTTCCAACACCATATGATGTAGGAACTAGCCACCAAGTTTGGTGTTCTTCATGAACTCTTAACACCCTAGTATCCTCAAGCTAATGGCCAAGTAGAAGTTGTCAATCAAAATTTGAAAACCATGTTACAATGGATGGTAGGGAAATCTAACTATAATTTCCATCTTATGTTATTTTCCTCCTTATTGGCATATCGAACCTTGGTGAAATATGTCATTATCTTTACTTCTTTCCAATTGGCTTATAGAATAGAGTCAGTTCTTCCAATCCAGTGTGAAATCTCTTCCCTTGAACTAGCTATCGAGTTACTCCTTGACACTTCAGACAAGGAATAACTCCTCTTACAACTAAACCATCTCAATGAACAATTCCTTCTCACCCTAGTCAATAACGAAACTCATAAGAAACACGTTAAGGCCCAATATGATAAATTTGTTCAACCTCGTGTCTTTTCCAAAGGAGATATCATTTTGGTTTATGACCAAGACCATGACAAGTTAGGAGAAGGAAAACTCAAACCCATGTGGCATGGTCCCTATGTTGTTAAACGTTTTCTAAAAAAAGGGCCTGATTGTGATGGAAATCCAATGTCAGAGCCACATAAAGGGCTCTACCTAAAATGCTACTATGCTTAGTTTCTTTGCATGGTTGCTTGTACATATTATATATAGGTGTGCACATGATAAGTTTTATTTTCTCATCTTAGTATTTTCCATGGTTTTTGCGTGTGACTCATGTGTCTGATCTTTGATGAACATATGCCAACACCCTCACTTCCCTACCGAGGCTTTGCAGATGGTGCATGTTGTTACACTTGAAATGTTGCTTCCCTCGCTTGGGTCATCTTTTCACCCACTAATGGGTTAGTGAGTTCTGGGGGTATTTATCTGCACCTGGTTACCAACAATATGGCCTAGTATAGTGCTATCATTAAGCTCTTGACCGATGTTAGTCTCCTTGGCATGTGCCACTTAGTTGTTCAACTTGAATCTCATCTCATAATGTCTCATCTCAACCGACTCTATTCTATAAGGAACTCTACTATCTTGCGTTACTTTTTGAGGGTATGTCTCTTATAACATTTATTTAATTACATTGATTATGTTCATATTCCTCGATATCACAAGACGTTGGTTGATTCGTTAGCTAACTATGTGCTAGATTGGCATTTATCACATCAATAACTTTTACCCATCCACATGATACATTCAAAATGCATTGTATATACACATTATTTCAACAGAAACACATAGAGGCCATCATTTTATTATATATCAAAAATTTTGGGTGCATAGTTCAAAAGTTGGGCCTCTAAAGCCCTGGCTACCATGTTATACATATGTAGATCTATCACAAGACACACATCCATGTACTACGACATCCCCTAAGTGGTGTTCATGATAACATAACAGTGAATTCAAAATGTGACAAAGAATGGTTTGATGACGAGTTGGCTCTACCCCAACTATATATCTCTTCCATTGTCAAGGGGTATTTGCAATACTCCTCGGAGGAATACCTAATGTCAACCCGTTGACATTCTGAGTGAATTCACGCAACTCCTTGTCCTCTATATTTGTTGCTGGTGCTACTGAGGCTTGGGATGGTGGTCCATGTCTCTTCAGTGAAGAATAGCCTATAGGGCGTGTGGGTGCCACATTTTCATATCACAAATTACCATGTGCTAGTGACTAACTTTGTACCCATTCCAAAAAAATAAGAAATACAAAAATCAAAATTTGTTTACCTCTCTCATCAAAATTCTCTCCAGGGAGCAAGACCATACCTAGATCTCCCTAGAAATATGCTCCATCATAGGGTTAGTCATCCACTACTAATGAGGCTTCTTTTAGCCACTTCCAATATGTGTCTCGGAACCAACTGCTAGTATGAACTCCATCCTCTCTAGGCATGATCGAGCACCACCTCATCATCTGAGGTTAATTTGGTGGTGGATGTACCATATAATCAAGTATCATGGGTATCATGATTGGGATCTTCCCGAAAAAGAAACTCACCAGAAAGCTCCCATAGCCAAAGATTTAGTTTCTCCCCCTCTTCATCTTTGTCAGTTGTGCTTTTAGATTTGCCAAGATTCCCTCAAACCATTTAAATAGGGTGGGTTCTAAACATATGATACATAGCTCAAAATGTGTCTTTGTCACAATATGGGGAGCTTGGGTGCCCACTACCCGAGTCACAGTATATGCCAATGTCCACAAGGTCGGGTATTATATGTCCTCAATATTGATATTGCCTTTATCTCTTCTTACACCTGCCCTGCAGTGTTGGTTATTCAAACTTTGAATTGTCTCTCCACTGGTACTACATGCCCCTGACAATATTATGGAGCTCCTCACCTTGACAATCATGTGAGGAAATAAATGTGTTCCACTCCCATGGAAAATGACTCAGGACCCACAATGAATTTTTGGGTATCTACATCCCACCAATGAATGATTTCAACAAGAAGAAAAGTCTACTTGGTCATGCTAGGGATCTGAAAACTTTTCAATAATCAACAATCCCTTAGGGAATTTATTGTTGGTAGATGTCCAATGGCTTGAATCTCATTTTCCCTATTGTCTCTCTCTCTGTCCATTCTATCATGGTTTATCCTACATCCATAACTAAAAAACTTTCAATCATGGGCGCAAAATTTAAAGACAAAACCCCTGCAATAAGAAAATTGAACTTGGGGAAAAAATATCTGAAAAAACGTGAACTTTTGGTCTCAATCACTACCTTGAAACATGGATATTTTGACCCCAATCACACCCACGCCTTGGCATGCATGCGAATATCTTGTTCCTATCAAAATATCTCCCTTGTGTGTGTGTGATTGAGGCCATTTTTTTGTAAAAAAACTAAAAATATTTTCTAAACTAACCATGGCCAGAGAAACCTACATTCTACTACTTGATAGAGGGACGAAATCAACTTACTTGGATGAAGATGCTCCTTCCTTCGCTCCTTTTTCTCCTCCTTTCCCTAGCACACACAAGCTTGGAATTTCTCTCCTTCTCTTTTCTCCAAAACATAATGACCAAATGAGGAGGTATGAGTTTGTAATAATTTTTGGCATCTTTAAGAATATTCCTTTTTTTAATTTTTGGGCTTGAGAGGGTTTTTTTCTTTATAATTCTTTTTCTAATTTAATTTCTTTATGAGGATTGGTAAGTGATCTTTTAGTGTCATTTTTGGGGATCTCATCCACAATAATGGGCCCGAGGTACGTTTTCTTTACTGGCATATAAGCACATATAGGGGTAGGTCATTTTTGTTGTCTCCATTGCATTTTGACCATCAGTGCCATATTTCTGCCTTATATCGGACCCCGTCAAGTTGTGACTTCCTTTATGCATGTCATTGCTTGGTGGTAGAGCTTACCCGATCATGGATATCCTAGTATAGCATCTCTTTGTCATCTTGGTGTCCATGCAGTTGATTTTTAACCTCTTTCTGGAATCCGTCCATTTGACCCACCATGACTTGGAATCTGAACCTCATGTACTCTTCTTTGTCTCTTTTTTGGCCATACCCCAAGATGATTCCACACTTTATTCCTTGTGATTTCCACTTTTTATCAGCCTATTTTTGCAGTTTGAGTTGTGGTTTTCTCTATTTTTGTAGGATCAACCTATTTTTTGTAAGAAAGGGTGTTTTACCCTTTCTTGGTGGAACCATTGGAATGAGTGGACTTATTGGATAGCCTCTTGTCCTCATTATGTCATGAGAAGTTCCATAATTATCGGAGACAATTTATATTCTTCCCACCACTCGTTCCCCTAAGAGGAGTTTCCTTTAAGCTATTTCCAAACTCCTTAATTTAGAAAATATTCCCGAGTGAAATTGTCTCCTTCACGCTTGTTAAAGTACTTGAAGAGTCATCTACCCAGTATAAGTTTATCTCTTTTCCAAACTAGGATGGACTAGTTATGAAAAAAGATACCCTAGTTCTATGTGTCTAGGAAGTTCTCCCTTGTATAATTTTATCTATTTTCCAGACTTAGGGGACATATTTACGAAAAAGGAACTTATAAAAAGAGAAGGGAGGGAACATTTATTTCCATCAGTCATGAAATGGAAGCATCCTTTGCATCAAACTTGAACATGGTACCTATCTATTTCATTGTCTCACAATTGGGTGTTAGATTGCCTAGGAGTCGTACCATACATATGAGTCTATTTACTCCTTTGATCAGTTACTCTTCCTGCATATGGAGCTATCCTCGATGCCTCCTGCGTCATTGCATGATGTCACATTATGCTCATTATTCATGATTACAAGCCACTCTTGTGTCATGTTGGTATGTGTTCAAGGGAAGTTTTAGCCTTTGTTTTCCATTTGCAACAACTTGTTGACCTTTTTGAGTCGGTCATCCCTGTCTCAGTTGTACTTCATCACTCCATGACTTCATCCATACATCACATAATCCTGGTATGTTCCATGTTGGTTGATGGGGGATACATCAATGCCCTTATTCAATGGATATTATCCTATCAACCTTAGCTCATTATCTTGGAGCTCGATCTAGGAACCAATAGTACCTTGGAGCTTGCAGACATTAGTGGCAGGCTTCCTCAAGATTGATAGTGGGTTTACATCATTGCCTCTTGATTGGTCAAGTTCACTGGTGTTCGACGTCATCTCATCTATTCTCACTTGTTGGCATATACTAGGTACCTTATGGTCCATTTTTCTCATTGGTTGTTTCCCTCGCATATATTACTAGTTTTCCTCATTGGTCGGTAATCAGGGAGTTTCTACAATGTTTAACCTCAACACATCTATTCTCACAATGTGTATTTGTACCATCGAGGTTATGTCAAAGACCTTGGGTTAGGGACATATCAATATTATACGGTATTATTCCCAGGTTGCATTGGAGTTATGTATCATTTATGTACTTTGAGGGCTATCTAAGACACCTTTTTGTCTATTATGTGTCCATAGTCCTACTGATGTATATTATAACATAGATCCACATTATATTTGTTGGTGGTTGTGCTCTATCTGTTGAGTTACATGGATCCACTCTGTATGTCTTCATGGAAATGTTCTAGCATTTCATGTCATGGATCCACAATGTATTTTATGGTGACCATGTTCAATATTTTCTCTTAACCGAGCATGGGTATGCCCACCTTGAGGATGTTATCAACACATATGAGACTTCATCTCTAGTGTCTTTTGATATGAATCCTTGGCTTTGTCTCCTCACTCTTATTTTTACCTCTGAGCTCTGTCATAATGTATTTTGGCTATTAAATTCTCTTTTGACCTCATGCAATAAGGAGCATATGTTATCAACCTATTTTTCTCCCTAGAGTTAGTGCCTCTGAGACATCATGTTGATTGACCTTTTTTCAGGCCTTAGACCCTCTTTTTCAAGTCATGACACCCAATCGCATGGCTAATGGCTTATTAGTGCGAATGAAACCTTTCAGTTGCTGGAACCCTAACTTATTCTGTGTTATTGTTGTCCTTTTATTCATATCTTATGCCTATGACTGGGGAATATTTCTAGAGTCTCATGGTTCCTAGGAGATCAGTTCGACTCATCACCTATTCGAGTTGGCTAGGGCTTATCATTGAGAAGCTTCCATAACTTCTCATCGTCCTAAGCATCTAGATTCATAGTCTTAGGAGTTCTCTTCATCTTATTTATACTAGACCATTTGAGAGGGTCGAACTAGAAAAAATAATTGGATCTAGATTTTATGCTTTAGCATCAAAATTTTGCCATGAGAGAGAGATTTTGTGAGGTCTATGGTGCTAGAGCCCTTGTTTTCCATGCATAATTTCTCATTATAGTGGGGAGACTCTATTGGATTTTAGAGAGGAGACTTGGAGCAAAGTTATATTTGAATCTTTATTTTTGATTAATAGAAATACATATTCCTTCCTTGTATTTACATGTTTGCAGCAGTTACACATATTGTTTCTATGGTGTTTTGAGCTCACGATCTTCCGAGGAAGATCACTTGTTGTCCTTAATGTTTGATTTTGTGTGCAAGTGTTGAGATTGAGTGCAGACAAAAAAAATGATTAAGTGGGGCATTGGGATTCTACAATGAACTCAAAACCCTTCACCAACTTGTGAGGAGGCCAGGTGCATGTTATTTTCTTTATAGCATCTAGAACCACTTGTATGTTGCATGTGTGATTATTGGATTGGGGATTGATCTATCTATCTATTATCCATTTTTCATTTTGTTGTTTGGTGATCATTTTTAGACAAAGTATCATGGATAAATATCTCCTTGCATGTAAGATTCATTGCAACAACCTCCACCCCCAAATCTTGGGACTTTTCCCGAGACCACCTCACCCGGTTCCAAAATGTTCCAGCGATTCAAAGCTCAACTAAGAAAATAATCCCATCACACCATGGTTGTCTAGGAAATGGCAAGGAAAGGTTGAAACCATTGGCAGCCAGGAAAACCCCATGCCAATGATAGAGAATGAACCAAATAAACAAATGCATGTACCATGCATTCACACCTCAGCTAGGAAATCACACATGCAACATGTTCCCTGCAAAATATTCATGCTCAAGCTGTTGATCCAACCTTCTCCTTGCTTTTATTTGGTTTCCTTATTTTTCATTTTCCTTCCTTTTCTTTCATTTTCCTCCCTTTTCCTTCCTTTCTCCAATGCTAGAGTGCTCCGAAAATACTCTATGTGTTGAGAAGTGTAGCAAGAAATTCTCAATTTGATTTTTCCTTGGTTAAATTGACAAAATTCAAATTTCCACATTAGAAAACAACTTGCAGGTATTTAACTAATATGAAATGGTTATTGTCACTCAATTATCTTAGTAATCAAGTCAGAGGGCTTAGAGTTCAGTTATTCATGTGTGATTTCTAATTTGTAGCAATCCAGTTTAGTTATTTCCAATTATATTCAGTTAAAATAGTTCTAACTATTGATAGAACTAGTTGGAGGTCAGTTGTGCAGTGGGAAAAAATTATAACTCAATGATCATCCAGTTAACTAATCAATTAACCAAAAATAGCTATTTCATTCAGAGAATTCTAGTTCCCCAATAGTGGTGGAAATTCCAAGGCAGTGTAAAATTGATTGTAGATTAGCCTTGAGTGTATAAGTGTTGCATGCAGTTAGAGGATCAACCTTGGGAATTGCGCAATCAATTGGAGGAAAATTCCTAAAAAATAGGGGCCTAATTCCTTAGGATTTTTGCAAGGAAATAGGGGCTTAATTATAGCAATAAATTGACTAAGTTTTGGTCAGAGTTTCTCATTAAGAAAAGAGATAGATTATTCACTTGCATGTTGTGCTTATAGCGGGAAAGTAATTGTAAGAAATTATCTATTCATATTATTAATGCAAGTAGGCTTAAGGGGTTTTTCCTAGTTGGGTTCCCCTAGAAAATATTGGGCATGTGTGGTTTGTCTTATTGTATGTTTGTGAATGTTGTTCTAAATTGTGAATTAAATTTCATAGATCAATACAGTAGAATTGTGTCTCTTGACTTTAGATTAAATTTCTTGAGAAATTGCAATTCTATAACCATATTTCTACATGGTATCAAAGCATGATTCACATTAGATTGGGAATTTCAAATTTTCTCCTCAGGAGGTTTGAATTTGTAGCTTCAGTGTAGCAGGATCTATTTAGAGTTGGGAGAATGACCTTCAATGAGTTGAGATTAGAGTATGCCTTGGAAGGCATCTCGAATTACATTACATGGAAGGATCACATGGATTCAGTGCCTGATTGCAATGGATTTCTAGAATATGTCAAGATAGACATTCAAAAACTAGGATCAGCGAATGCACTGAACATAGCCCAATGGAAGAAAGATGTATTCAAAGAAAGGAGAATTATCTTAGAGGGAGTGCAAGACCACATTGTCGGGAAATAAAATGCTTTCGCAATGTGGAAGGAACTAATGAAGCTATTCAAGAATAACAGTGACCATAGAAAACTAGCCCTTAAAGATAAACTTCAAAAGATAAAGATGCAGAAGAATGATACTATTCTACAGTATCTCACCAGATTTACAAAAGTTCGATATGATCTTAGAGGGGTTGGTTTGAATGTTTCATAAGAAGACCTGGTCAGCCTAGCTCTTCTAGGAATTCCAAAAATCTATGGCATATTTACTAGGAGTTTGTGAATGGGAGGGAAAAATTACCGAATTGGGAACAATTATGCTCTGATTTGGTACAAGAAGATATAAGGCGGAATACCAGAGATGGAACCTCATCCAAGGGAGAGGATGAAGAAAATTTTTCATTGGTTGGAAATGGAAAGAAGGGAAAAGGGAAGAAATATCAAACCAAACCATAATCCAACCAAGGGGCAAGAAGAAATACTTGTCTAAAATAAAATTATTCAATTGTCATGAATTTGGACACTGTGCTACAAAGTGTCCACACAAAAATTCTAGCAAGAAGAACTCAAGAGGAGGAGAAGGTGAAGCATTGGCTTCATAGTTTGAGCTATACTTCACCCTTATCACATGCATGGCTATCACTATGATGGGGACTATGTGGTACTTGGACTCAGGAGCCTCGTTCCACATGACAGGGTGTATAGATTTCTTCAATGACTTGGAGGAGAAATATCCCCAGATTCATATTGAGCTTGGGAATGATAGAAGGTACAATGCTATCGGGATTGGTACATGAACCTTTAAGAGGGAGTTGGTATCCCCTCTTCATCTCAAAGATGTCATGTTTGTTCTAGGCCTAAAGAAGAACCTCATCTCTATAGCAGTTTTGGAAGACTCTGGTAATGATGTGATATTTTGTAAAGGGAAATCATTTCTGAGGAACATAGCTACTAGACAAGTGAAGCAGATCAAGGTTCGTGTGAATAACTTGTACAATTCAGATGTGGCAGATTGTGTTTCATTAAGCAGTAAGGAAAAGAAAGTACATAGTCTCGATGTTGGTGAGCTCTGGAATATGAGACTGAGTCATTTACATCATGGCACCTTAAAGACTATGTAGAAAATAATTGTTATAACCCCAAGAAACTCTCCTAGGTTGTATATCAGAGATGGTCGTGAACATTACAAACTCAACAAAAATGTTGGAAAATGGTGGATGAATGAAAGAAATGCTGCATATTCAAGCCAGATAACGACTTCTACTGTGCTTGACCCCAGATATGGGTGAACACCCCCAGACTACAAGGCTTTAGACCACCAATTACTCACAGTTTGAGGATAAGGTGATAATGGAGAAGACTGACCACACGAACAGATGCACAGGATCCTGTGATGGCCGGCTACAACCAGTTAAAAGGTCTGTAAATCTGTTTTCTAATACATAGACAGGATGACAGCTCTCTGGCACTAAAAGAACATAAACCTGCATACAAATTCAATGATACATGCCAAATCCTAACACAGAGGTGGGATGACAGCCCCTCTAATACCAACATTAACAACACATGAATAAATGCAAGATAGGCACAGCCTGGAACAAGAAGAAGAAGTGGACAGTGAGCAATTAACAACAAAAGAATCTTGCCTTAGCTGAAAATCAAGACCAGACGCTGCATGTATCACAGCAATTACAATCTCCAGAAGTTGAACCTTACAGCAAAATAACACTCATCCAACACTCATCAACCTATTACATTATGTCTCTCGGGTTTATATAGAGGTTGGTTTACAAACAGTCTGCTACATTAAGTGTGGAGGAGTCAATAAATGACCACCAACCACATTTACATTTAGAAATGGGGCTCTACTAAAATCTGAATGTTTAAATGAACAAAATCGGCCTTTGTTGATGCTCTACAGTCCTCCTTAGAACAGGCAGTGTACTGACTATTACAAGGCTCCATCACTGATAAATGGTTGAACTGCTCGAGGGTGTCCTGTTTGTCCTTGGCCATGCTTCTCTTTAATTGCAGTTGTTGGAGTCTTAACACACAGAGAGCAGGTAGATCATCCTCTTCATCCTTCAGGTGAATAACAAAGGTTACGGGCGAGAACAAAGTGGCAGAAGCATGAGCAGAAGGCAAAAAAAAATACTTGTCGTCGGACCATAAAACTCAACGGCCGAGATCACGCGGGAGAGGCTATCGAGAGCAGAAAGGAACAGATGAGCGCTGACCGTCAGATCACAGAGATTGACAGCGGAGATTGAATTGTGGAAACCATCGGGAAGAAATTCGAATGGAGGATCGGGGTGAATGAAGGTCGTCAGATCAATAAAATCAATGACGAAGATTGATTTACGTGGGCTATCGGAGGTCAACAGGATTGGAACAGCGAGGGCCGTTGGATCTGGACGCGCCAAATCCGATGGTGATTGCTATCGGAAGGCACACACAAGTTAACGGTCGAGGGAATCATACAGGATGGCAGTTTTATTAGCAAGCAGTTTTCCCTGCACCACCTATCTGCGTTGGCAGTTTCCGTATATGGAGAAGCGATGCAATCAGACTGTGTCGCGTTGCAGCCCAAAACCACTGCTCCCACTCACTAATGGGCACACAAGTCACGGGAAGAGGGCTTGCGACTACCGTCGATTTGGTGATGGACAGTCATATGGGGGGGAAGATGCGCAGGGTTTAATGATCAGGCGGGTGACATGGAAACCGTTAGATCGGATGCGATCAACGACGGAGACTTAAAACATGACAGAGGGCTATCTTAGCACGAGTTCATGTGTTAAGCACCCGGGGGTTACAACAAATGGGTTATGCAGAGTTTACGTGGGTTTATAGGGAAACTCGGTGGAAAATAGAGGTAGCAGGAATTAAACAAAAATGAGTTTAACCAGAGATTGTGGAGTAGAACAGGGATAACGAGGGTTATGAGAATCAAAGAAGAATGAAGGAGGAGGAGGAAATGAATTGCAGTAAGCTCCCTCAGCACAAACCAACCACAATTCGACCCTTTAAGCAGCGAAATCAATAGCAGAGCTAACATTGGCTCCTTCTGGGGATGAGATCCTCCTTGTGAGGTCTCAAGAACTGCAGACCAATGCCTTCATACAAAATCAGCTTTAAATATATTGCCTAGTATCCATTGGGCATAGAGTCAACTAAGCATACAACAAGAAACTGTAAAAGAACATGATTACAATCATTAAAACCTGAAAAACTTAAACTTTAAAAACTGTCGATCTGCTAGGCCATCAGAACTGCTGCCTGTCATCCAGTTCGTCATAGATCAACAAGACCAGATTTATTTGATCCTCTACCTCAAAGACTTTAGGAGGTTTGACTTTGATAGGTAGGTAGGGATCAAATTTCATTTCCCTTCTATGTATTTTCCTCTTTGGATGTTCTTTAGAGGAGCCTTTATACACCAACTGAATAATCATGGCTGCTGTGTACCTGTTCTTGTCTTTTGTGGCCTACACAATAAATATGAAAGATGCATCATTTTTTTCTTATGTAGGGGACATAGAGGTATTTTTTGCCCCTGAATCTTCCTTTGAACAATCCTCATCCAAGGAGGAGTCCCATGACTATGCATTTTCTTCCTCTATCATCTGTAAAGCTGCCATTTCATTCTGTGTGGAGGCCACCTGAGCAGGTTTTGGAATATCAAAACTAAGGTGATCAGTCTCAGCTTTGAACATTGAGCTATTTTCTGACTCAGTGTTCAAGGCGCAACATGGAGGGATTGTTTCTTTAGTAGACAGAGAAACAAAAGATGATGGAGAGCTTTCCTCTCCTTTTTTAATTACTGGACTAGGGATGATAGTAGGCTGGCAAATTTGCAGATCTGCATAATCATGGGAAGATGGGCAGGCTTCAAGCTCAGATTCTTGGAGGCAGGGATCTGCTGCTAGCTACCACTACTGGTTAACTTGTTGTTCTGTAGCTACAACAAATTACTGAGCAGTGCCTTTTGATATTGCTTTCTCATAAGCAGCCCTTGTTAGGAAAGGAGCACCTTCCAAAACATGGACCTCCTCCTCATGCTGCACCTCTTCCATGACTATATTCTGTAAAAGGGGCCTCACCCCTTTATCTTCATTTACATCTCTATTTCTCTGCAAAATCTGCCCATGCTCATGTGTTCCTCTATGTGGATTTAGAGTTGGAAGAGAAAAGGAACAATGAGCTCCTACTTCCTCAAAATGCTGCTCAGCCTTTAGCTTGGAAACTTCAGAGGCCAAAAACTCAATCATCCTAGCTAATTCATCTATTTTAGGATCATAGGATGATGAGCATTCTTCTCCCTGTCTTCTGTTTTCATCATCATCTTCGAGACTCTCTGCAGCAATGATATTTGCTTCTACTTCAAAGGTTGTAGCTTGCATATCAGCCAAAGAAGTGCATCTTCTTTCTCTTAACAGCAGGCAGAACTGAGAATCGAAGGCATTAGCATAAGTTATCATGGCAGAAGTAGGGGTGGGTCTAACTTCAGCTGGCATTCTGCTGTACATATGATTAAATCTGATATTGAAATCAGACAGCAGCTCACCAACTTCTCTCTGCAAGTTCCCAAATTCATCATGAAAAAAGAGCAGATCTTTATTATTCCCCCAGTGCTTTAAAAATACATTATCTAAAGCCTCAATATCTGCAATAGACCTAGGGGGTAATTCTCTAAACCATTTTCTAGCCTCCCCATCTAGGCTTTGGACAAAAACCCTCATCCAGACATCCTCTTCATTGATATCCAAGTTATCAACATAGCTATAAAAGGACTCAAGGTGCTCTTCAGCTGATACTTCTTCTAAACCAGTAAACTTTGGCATGAATTCTTGATAATCTCCTGCAGGCATGGCATTCAAAGGGGTAGGCAAGACTAAGGGTCCATACCTAGCAGCAACTATTCGTTCTATCTTTGTGAGAGCTTGCTGACTTGCCATGGCTAGGGTGTATGAAAGGATACTGGTGGACTGAGTAGAATGAATCAATGAAAAGAATAGCAGAATAGAGGACTATGATGGATAGCAAGGAATGTTTCTTTCAACTGAGATCTGAAAGGGAAATGAATGACTAAGGAGCTAAATGAATCTTTGAAGGTATTTCTACACTAACAAAGATACATGGAACCTTTAAGGCTTACCTGATCCTGGTGCTCCTTACTGCAATATTTTGTTCTGTTGAACGATCTTCTCAGGATCAGGCACTTATTTAGCTGGTGATTTCTGAAGATATCTCCAAACATGCCTCACCAACTGTACCAAAACTACAATGAGGAGTCACCAAAGGATGGTCTCCCTCCAATGGAGTCGCCAGATAGATGATTACAACCAAAATATGTGTTCAAACCTCGTCTATCATCAAAGTTTGAAGCTGTGTCGTTCTCCCAGGGAAGCTGAGATTCGATTCTCTTCTCCCCGGCAATGGCGCTAATTAATGTTATAACCCCAAGAAACTCTCCTAGGTTGCATATCAGAGATGCTCGGGAACATTACAAACTCAACAAAAATGTTGGAAAATGGTGGATGAATGAAAGAAATGCTGCATATTCAAGCCAGTTAACCACTTCTACTGTGCTTGACCCTAGAAATGGGTGAACACCCCCAGACTACAAGGCTTTAGACCACTAATTACTCACAGTTTGAGGATAAGGTGATAATGGAGAATACTGACCACACCAGGAGATGCACAGGATCCTGTGATGGCCGGCTGCAACCAGTTAAAAGGTCTGTAAATCTGTTTTCTAATACATAGACAGGATGACAGCTCTCTAACACTAAAAGAACAGAAACCTGCATACAAATTCAATGATACATGCTAAATCCTAACATAGAGGTGGTATGACAGCCCCTCTAATGCCAACATTAAGAGCACATTAATAAATGCAAGACAGGCATAGCCTGGAACAAGAAGAAGAAGTGGACAGTGAGCAATTAACAACAAAAGAAGCTTGCATTAGCTGAAAATGAAGACCAGACGTTGTAGGTATCACAACAGTTACAATCTCCAGAAGTTGAACCTTACAACAAAATAACACTCATCCAACACTCATCAACCTATTACATTGTGTCTCTCACGTTTATATAGAGGTTGGTTTACAAACACTCTGCTACATTAAGCATGGATGAGTCAATAAATGACCACCAACTACATTTACATTTAGAAATGGGGCTCTGCTAAAAGTTGAATGTTTAAATGAACAAAATTGGCCTTTGTTGATGCTCTGCAATCCTCCTTAGAACAGGTGGTGTACTGATTGTTACAAGGCTCGATCACTGATAAATGGTTGAACTCCTCGAGGGTGTCCTGTTTGTCCTCAGCCATGCTGCTCTTTAATTGCAGTTGTTGGAGTCTTAATGTGCAGAGAGTATGTAGATCATCCTCTTCATCCTTTAGGTGAATAACACAGGTTACAGGCGAGAACAGAGTGGTAGAAGCATGAGCAGAAGGCGAAAACAAATACTGGTTGTCGGATCATAAAACTCAACGGCCGAGATCGCGCGGGAGAGGCTATCGGGAGCAGAAGGAATAGATGAGCGCTGACTATTAGATCACAAAGATCGACAACAGAGATTGAATTATGGAAGCCATCGGGAAGAAATGCGAATGGAGGATCGGGGTGAATGAGGGCCGTCGGATCAATAAAATCAACGGCGGAGATCGATTTACGCGGGCTATCGGAGGTCAACAGGATCGGGACAGTGAGGGTCGTCGGATCTAGACGTGCCAGATTCGATGGTGATCGCTATCGGAAGGTGCGAATAGGTTAACGGCCAAGGGAATCATACAGGACGGCGGTTTTATTGGCGGGCGGTTTCCCCGCACCGCCTATCTGCGTCGACGGTTTCTGTATATGGAGAAGCGATGCAATCAGACTGCGCCACGTGGCAGCCCAAAACCACTACCCCCACTCACTAATGGGTGCGCAAGTCACAGGAAGAGGGCTTGCGACTACCGTCAATCTGGTGATGGACGGTCAAATGGGGGGGAAGATGCGCAGGGTTTAATGATCGAGCAGGTCACATGGAAACCGTTAGATCGGATGCGATCAACGGCGGAGACTTAAAACATGACACAGGGCTATCTTAGCATGGGTTCATGTGTTAAGCGCCCAGGGGTTACAACAAACGGGTTATGCAGAGTTTACGCAGGTTTATAGGGAAACTCGGCGGAAAATAGAGGTAGCAGGAATTAAACAAAAATGAGTTTAACCAGAGATTGTGGAGTAGAATAGGGATAATGAGGGTTATGAGAATCAAAGAAGAATGAAGGAGGAGGAGGAAATGAATTGCAGCAAGCTCCCTTGGCACAAACCAACCACAATTCGACCCTTTAAGCAGCGAAATCAATAGCAGAGCTAACAATAACCACTATCCTCCCTAAAGGATCACTTGAGCAATAGGATGTATGGAAAGGTTGTAACTTGGGAAAGTATGTAAAATCAACACTCCATGATCAAGACAGCAAAGCACATGCAGTCTTAGAAATATTCCACTCTGATGTTTATGGAACTTTCTCGAAAACCTCCACTGCCAGACATAAGTACTATGTTATTTTAATTGATGATTTATCAAGGAAGTGTTGGATCTTCTTCTTGTGGAAGAAGGACAATACATTCTTAAAATTTGTAGAATTCAAGGCACTAATTGAGAAAGAAATTAGAAAGAAGGTGAAGGATCTCAGGAGCACAATTGAGGTGAGTATGTTTCAAATAACTTCAAGTAATTTTGTGCCAAAGAAGGAATTCGAGGAGAACTAACATCTCCCCACAATGCACGGTAGAATGGGGAAGCTAAGAGAAATAACCAGAGCATTTTGGGAGTTGCGAGAGTTATGCTACACGACTAAGGCCTATCACTGCATTTTTGGGTAGAGGCATGTAACATAGTAGTCTACTTGCAGAACTGGAGTCTTCATCGGATTCTTGGTATGATTACACCAGAGGAGGCTTTCTCAGGGAGAAAATTGAATGTGTCTCATTTCAAAATTTTTGGAGCCTCTGTTTACTACCATGTCTCCAAATATTCAAGGAAGAAACTTTAGCCGACAACAAAGTTGGGGGTTTTTGTGGATTATATCGAAACTCCACACAATTACTATGTGTACTTACCTTCCCTCAGAATGACAGTTGTGCAAAGGGATGTAAATTTTGATGAGGAAAAAGTGGTGCAATGATCTCTTGAGAGGGACCTTCAGATCCAAAAAAAAGAGGAGGTTTTAGCTCCAAAGCATGAGCCTTAGGAAGTTGTGGAGAAGCCACAAATGTAGGAACAGAGAGGAGGTAGAGTGGAGACATCCACTCAAGTAGAAACATCCAATGAAGGTAGAAAAAGAACTAGGGAAGATGATATATTAGTGTAGGATGCGAGGGAGAATGTGGGGAATCCTTCAAATTTGTATAGGATAAGGAGGTCACCTGAGAGGTACATTGGCTACATGGATCTAATTACTGAGCTTGTAGAGACTAAGCCATACTCCTTTTAGGAAGTAGCTGAGAAACCAATTTGGGTTGATGCAATGGTGGAAGAGTACAAATCCATTATGAAGAAAAATGTTTGGGAATCGGTCCCAAGAAAGGTAGATAAATTAGTTGTGGGTTCAAGATGGATAATCAAGGTTAAGCATGCAATAGATGGAAGCATAGAGAAGTATAAGTCAAAATTTTTCACCAAAGGATTCTCTCGAGCTGAGGGAATTGACTATGAGGAAACCTTCACTCTTGTAACAAGGTATTCATCCATTAGATCAATTCTTGCACTGGCTATGCAAATGGTGTGGAAGATCCACCAAATGGATGTAAAAACAATATTTCTCAATGATGTTATTGAGTAGGAAGTGTACATAGAGAAACCATAATGTTTTGATGCATTTGATTTCGCTTCTCATGTGTGCAGACTCAATTGATGTGTGTACAGTCCAAAACAGGCACCTCAAGCTTGGTACACTCGGATTGATAGTTTTCTCACTGGTTTGGGCTTCACCAAAAGTGAAGCGAATGAAAACCTCTATCATATTTTGGTAGAGGATAAATTTCTTATCACTATTTTATATATTGATGATTTTGTTAGACTCGATCTGGTCAGCCCTCCATCAGAGATCAAAACTCTTTATGCATTTCAATTTTAGGTGTCCCTCTCCAATCACTCAGCTGCATTTCGCTAGGGGGCATGCCATGATCTGACGGAGAAAGTTATGCTAATCATTTTCCCTCATGTCTGGCTCCTGCTGGCTCAGGTCTTTTGTCAACAATCACCAAATTATAGGATAGTCAAGGTCTGGTCCTTTACAGGACAAAGTCATTGTCTATGTTTGGGTCTAGGAATTCATCAATTTGGTCTTTGAAACATGTCCAGTAAAGCCATGCAGGCTAGAGGGAGGCCTTACACAGCTATGGTTCAGAGAGCTTCGTCGTCACATGGATAGACTTCGACTCTTCTTCAAAACTCTGTTTTGAAGAAAAGTCAAACAAGGTCATTTATTGCAAAATTTTCCAAAAAATCACCAGTTGACTTTTCAGATGCAGTTATGATTTCCGTGGCCAAATGCTCTGTCATACAGTCCCTGCAAAGATGTGCTGAAAATTTCATCTTTTGAGCCAAAATGTCAAAGGGAAAGTGAAAATCAGTGTGTTCTAAAGTCAATGAAAAAGTGCAAAACACAACATTAGAAAAATGGGTTTTCAAGGAAGAAAAAATTAAACCCATCTCTTCCAAGCCTATATATACTTGTTTTTGCCCAAATCAAAGGCATTGTGCTCTTGCAAGACTTGGAGAAGGCATTGCAAAGGTGTGAGTGTGAGGTTGGAGAGTTTGAGTGAGCGGAAGCAGGTTTTGGAGGGCGCGGCGCATATACCCAGGGGCACGGCGCACTCACCGGGCACGACGCACACGCAGCCAGCCTGCCGTTGAAGGATTACACAGGTGCGGCACATACAAAGCGTGCGGCGCACTGGGAATTGCGTGCGGAAGATACAGTCCAACGGCCGAGAAACAATGCCAAACCACTTCAAACTTTGGTGAAGGCTATCAAATTGAGAGGTAAGCCTTATGACATTACCTGCTCATCAAATTTTGTCAAGGATATGGTGTTTGTGAAGAGGTTTGAATGTCACCCAAAAATGCATAAGGTCAACCATGAGAAAATCACCAAGAAAATGATGGCTGGGGTTGTAAATTTGTGTTGTTATTGCCAAGGCTTCACTCCACTCACCTATTCCCCTCACCTATCATTTTTCCCATCCTCCCTTATCATTTTTCCTAAACCCCTGCCCTAAGTCACTACCAAACCCTCTCCCTATTCCTCCACTATTTGGTTAACTCAAAGTCACCACAAGACCAGCTCATTGTGCAAGCCAAGCTGTGGGAGAGGGGTGCATGGTCAAAGAGTCGAAGAGTCAAAAGATTAGGAGAAAATTTGGGTGATTTCATAGCGCACGGCGCACACACCAAAGAGCGCGGCGCACTCATTGGGCACGGCGCACACAGGGCCCATCCACTGTGTAAATCTGCCACTGGCGCGGCGCATACCCGGCGCGCGACGCACTGGGCAGTGTGCGCAGCGCACAGAGATATAAAGCCTAGAAACTATTCAATCTGCCTAAAAATTTTTGGATGCTCACCAATTTTGAAAGGTAGGCCACCTACCTCCATTCTTGCATCAAACATGAAAGGAATAGCATGGCTGTAGGGGTATAAATCAAATGAATTTTTTTTATAAAGCAAACAAAAGAGAAACAAAGAAATCATGATCCTAGGGTTTATGCTACAGTGACAGTGCTGCCAATATGTTTCAAACCCTACCCCATCAACACTATACCTAAACTACTCCCAAATCCCTGATAAATTTCTCCCTTTAGCCCCTATTCCCATTTCATCATTCCCCTCCTAATACTCCCTGTTTTATTGTCCCCTTGGTGGCAGATTTTCAGAGCAACTACCAGCTTCATTGGAATTCAAGGGCAGCATAAAACTCAGGGTACAAATAGTAGTAATGGCATCCGAAGTTTCATTAGAATATGAGGAGGAGACCCACAGTGACACAGCTTCGGGAGAAAGGGCCCAAAGGAGACATCACCAGAGTGGCAGACATCTTAGAGATGAGCCAAACACCCTCACCGAGTTGCAGGCATGCCCTCTTGCTATGTCTTGTTTCCAGCACTTAGCATGTTTCGAATTTTGTCAGAGGGTGGCAAATGTCAGAGTTCATCATGAGTTGGCCCATCTTTTTGCACTTCACCTACATGGGGGACAGTCTATCTTGGCTGGGGTCACTTTCACATTGACACCTGAAACCATATCGGTGGAAACAGGCATACCAAACATTGGAGAGCAGTGGCACAAGAAGAAGAAGGTAGAAAGGCATCATTATGAGCCTTACATCAAAGGCAGCTATTTGAGCCACCTCATGAGAGTTTTTCCATTCAGATTTTTGAAAGATGAGTATGCCCCGCTCATGAAATTGATCATGAAGTACTTCAGTTATGAGGGGATGTTTTCTTGCCTTTATGCCTATCACATCCATTTGCTCATGCACTTTACCAGGGTGCGGATGATGAACCTACCATTTTTCATCTGTGGGAACATAGAGAGGATGAGAAATTTCATGCAGCACAAGACCCCTCGACAGCAACTTAACAGTGTGTATCACTTTGCCCTTATCCGAATTTTGGTAGACCATCAGTTGGGATTGCAGGGTTTTGCTTGGGAGGACTTCATCTCCCGTGACTTCTTCAGCGCTCCACAGGTGGTTTCAGAGGCAGAGCATGAGGTAGGGGGGCCATCTCATCAGTATGAGCAACATGAGACTGTCACTATGCTAGTATACATCACCTATCAAAAAGGCAGTAGACCCTTATTTGCAGCAGCAAAGCGAGTGTTATCTCCACCCGGGGTGGAAGGGGCCTCGCTTCTGACATCATCGTCATAGGAGCAGGGTAAGGGAAAGTAGCCAATGCAGGAGGAGGGGCCATCAGGTGAGTGAGAGACCGAGTTTATTCTCCTCCAGGATGATGAGACAGATGCAGAACCAACAAATGAGGAGCTCACAGAGATCATCTAGGAGCAGCAGTCAGTGATTGACTCCTTGTCCCTTGACTTGGGGAGGGCCAAATGGAACATGAACTACATGGAGCGGAGAAACAAACAGCTTGAGGACCAACAGACGATCATGGAGCTGCAGAAAATCCGTGAGCATCACCAAGCTGCTCAAAGAAGAAGGGTTGCGCTGACATCTTTGGAGCAAGCAATCGATAAGGATTAGGAGGCCAACCTTGAGAGGGTCAACATGCATTTGGAGAGGCTACTAGACAAATCCAACCAAGACCTTGCTCTATTGAGACATATGGCTTTCCGTTACAGGGTGCAAAACATGAGTGCACAGGCCCAGATAAGGAACTTGAAAGCAAAATTGAGGAAAGCAACAAGAAGGGAAAAATGGGCAAAAGATAAAGATCGGTTTCGAATCTTGGCTGAGGCTTCCTTGGCCCATCATAGCACCCCATAGAGATCCTCCAGCCCAAATTTCAAAAATTTTGGGGAAATTTTGGTCACTTGGTAATTTTTTGGGTAAAAAACAGGGATTTTCTCCCGCTAAAATTCTAGGGCTCCAATTGAGAAATGGCTTGCAGATTTGGAATCAGCATGGAAAATTACGATTACTAGTGTCTGGGCAAGAGATTTGGGAAAGATCTGGGTCTCCTAAAGGTCAAAAAACACCCAAAAATGGCCTCTCTGCCACTATTTTTACACACAGAAAGCAGTCTTGGGAGAATGGAGATTTGGAGGGGCAAATGAGCACCAAATTTGAAAATTCTAGTTGGGTTAGGAAGTAGACTAGACAGGCTTTCTAGCAAGCGCACTTGGGCACATTTTGGACACCTGCAAGTGCCCAAAAATAGGTCCCAAAGTAGCGCGATGCACAGGAAAAATGGCGTGATGCACAGAGGAAAAAATTGCCAATTTGCTTCCGTTTCGCGAAATTTTGGTTCGCGACTTCTCCAAGTGGACCCACTCATCTACACTTCGGTTTTTTTTGGCACCCAAGGTGGCATTTAAAGAGTTTTTTCTCCAGATTGGCTTCTATCCAAGTGGTGAAAGAAGGCAAATGGTCACCCCAAGCCAAATGTCATGTTTGCAGCGCTGCACCTGTAGCTGATTATTGGCTCTCCATCTCCATTTTGTAATGATTTGAGTAACTCCCCAACCCTTAGGCATTCTATCTCTTCCTCACACATTCTATATATTGTATGCAAGTTATTTGCAAAGGGTTGGTTGGCTTGTAACTTCTGGGAGACTGTGGGAAAGAAACTTTGTTTCTTCACTGTGTATTTTTGACAGAGAATTAATGAAAGGCAGCGACTCTGTTTCATGAGATTCTTGTGGTTGTGAGTGTAGCAAATGTGTTTCTTATGTTTTCATATGTATTTCATTATGTTTCATATTTCGATTCATGTTCATTTCCAGTGAATTTTTCTGAGTGAGAGTAGGTAGAATTCAATGTTATTGCTCTGCCTGTGGGAAAATTTCATGTTTAGTGTTTCTCTTATGTTGAAAAGGATTCATGTCACTATGCCGTTTTCACTTTCTTCAGCATTCTTTTCATGCCGCGTTACCTCAAACTAAAATTGTTACATTTTCCGCCTACCTTTCCTCACGGAATAATCTGTGCCTTTGTATTAAATTCTCTGTTCTTTGCTGAGTGCCAGTCCCATAACATCCCAGAGGCTCGGTTATTCATAAATTTGTTTCCAGAATCACTATTCACTTACTAGCCTAAGGTAAATATTGCATTGCAAGTCATATCAAACCATTTTCGATCATCTATTCACTGAGCTTGACTCGGAGAGAGCTCTCTCATGCTCTGGTAGGGCTAGCTACCAGACTGAGCGTGGTTTGTGGTTACCCTAATTTTTTTCCTTCCTTTAGCCTAAGGCAGATTTAGGTGCTAACATATTGGCGACTCCGCTGGGGAACTAAGTTGAAATCAGATTCCCTTGTCTCATAATAATTCTGAGCTTTCGGATGATGAGCTTAGGATTGGAAAGGCTGAGTAAGTTGGTCGTGTCCTGTGATTTTTCTCAATAGCACGCTGGCTTCGAGACGATATACCAGAGCCAATCTAGACCCGGATCCTCCTCATATTTATGAAAACCCCAATTTGATCCCAAGACTCCTTCATCAAGAAAGCACCATAACTCCCGTGTTCAAATCCCATTCATGTCCCAACATTTTTGAGTATCTTGAAGAGCTTGAGTTTGACGAACGGTTTGAAATATCATTGTTTGAGTCTAAATCCGAAAGGGCTGTTGATTATACTGTCCCCAATCTGCAATTTCTTGTAGAACTCGAAATAGAAAGAGCTAATAGATTAATAGATAATTACATTGCAACGCAGCCCCAAACTCCAACTGCAAGCCCCTTGCAAACAGTGCACACTCCTCCAACACCTCCGAGGCCAAATCCACCGAGAATGATGGCTACCCGTTTTGCACCCCTTGTTCTACCCCAAGTTCTAGATGATATGCCGACAGATTATCAAAGTAAAATCCCATTTTTTGATGGCACTCCTAACAACATTACTGCTCAGAAACATGTAGACAAAATGGCAAACTTATATGAACTTCATGAGATTGATGCAGAGAACGTGGCAACGATGCTCTTTGTATAGACATTTGCAGGTGATGTGAGGAAATGGTTCATAGGTTTGCCGGCAGCAAGTATCACTACCTTGGCTAAACTACAAAGATAATTTTTGAACCGGTGGGAAGTGAAAAAGAATCCCCTTCAAATTCTGGCCGAATATGAACAAATCAAACGCAACGCTGGTGAGTCGGTCCAAGACTATTGTGTTAGATTTAATGCAGTCTATAACGAAATTCCAGATCATGTAAAGCCACCTGTGGGACTAGCAATGATGAAGTTTCCAGATGGTTTTGATGCTAACATGGCGTACCAATTAAGAGAAAGAGAACCAGCCACAATGGAAGACATGCAGAAAATTGCGCCCACCGTTGAGGCAAATCTGCTGTCCAAAAGAGCTAGAGCGAAAGCAGAGAAGAAAACCACTGTGAAAGAAGAATCTTCTTCAATGGATCAACTTCTCAAAAAGGTAGAGAAAATTCTTGAAAGGGTAAAATTTGACAAGCCAAAGCCACAAGTTAGGAATCCTAACTTTCATGGCCAGCAGCAGCCACAATATAGAATACGACAGAGGATCAGCGAGCTCAAGAGCAGACAACACAACAGCTAGTACAAACACCTTTGCAGCATAATTTTGTGCATGGACCAGAGTCAGATGAGGATGGGAATGTAATAGGCGAAGAAAACCACCTCTTTACTCTAGATGAGCTGCCTACTTACATCACCGAAGAGGAAGAATGTGCAGTAAATTCAGCTGCACACCAAGACACTGATTTTATTCTAGCTAGCGACACCGTGTTGGAAGAAGAATCAGAAGAATATCAAAGGGGGTATATGAATGCTTTGTCCACACAACAGCAACGATATTCTCTTAGAAACAGAGATGTGCCGGCCAAACCAATTCAGAAAAAGAAGGAGGGTGAAACAACAAAAAATGATTCATCAGCTACACAAAGAAAAGGAAAGGAGGCGGTTGGTCCAGAGAGCAGCAAATCAAAATCAGCAGAACAATCACAGCAACCAGCCACATCAAAAGAAAAGGAAAGGAAAGAGATCCCAGTCAAAGAGGTAGAAAGAACTCCCGCTTTTAGCCTAGAGAATGAGATTTCTAAGTTAAAGGTATCCATCCCCTTGACTGAAATAATGAAGAACAATAGTTATAGAGGACATATTTCTAAAATGTTGAATTTGGACCCAATGTCCGACATGGTAAATGTAGAAGATGATCAGCCTAAAATGATTTTTGGACCAGCATCGAATGGTGAGTCTCATGATAGTGATGTGCCACCCTTCTATATCATTTTACGATTGCATGATTTTGTGTTACACAATGCCATGTTCGATTCCGGAGCTTCTCACAATCTCATGCCCAAGGCTATCATGGATAAGCTTGGTCTGGACATCACCCGGCAATATCATGATCTCTATTCATTCGATTCCAGCAGAGTAAGGTGTATAGGACTCATCAAAGACTTAGTTGTGAGTTTGGATCAGCTTCCTATGAAAAATGTTTTGATGGATGTGGTGGTAGCAGATATTCCTCCAAGGTTTGGCATGCTTCTTTCTAGGTCTTGGGTAGCGAAATTGAAAGGGACACTACAGCTGGATTTCTCCTATGCAACCATCCCGGTGTTTGGACAAATGAGGAAGTTATATCGGGAACAAAAAATGAAATATATGATCACAAGCAAGGAGAAACCTATAAATCATCCTATTAACTATGTACATACAAATTTAGAGTCTTTTGTTTTGTTTTCAGATAGTTTAAATGAGATAGATAGTCAGATAGTAGAAGTAGATGACATACCAGAAATAATAGAAAATTTTAGAGAAATTTTGAAGAAAGAAAGTCAAGAAAAGCAGGAAAATGTTGGGCAATCAGCTGAAAATAATGGACAGCAAGCAGACAAGGCATGGCAAATAGATTTCCAGCACTTACAAGAGGAGGAAGAAGGCTTGTGGACCATGGATTTCGATGGAGCAGTAGGAAATGATGGTGCTGGAATTGGAATTTGGGTACGCAGTCCTTTCTCCGCCCCAAACAAAGTGCCTAGCAGCGTGAGGGTTTGCTCTTACAAGTTGGCCTTTGAATGTTCAAACAACGAAGCTGAATATGAAGCTCTGATTGCTGGCCTGAAGATTCTTAGAAAGCTGAATGCAAAAAGGATTTCGGTATATGGCGACTCCGAGTTGGTAATAAAACAGGTCAGAGGTGAGTATCAAGCAAAACATCCTAGGATGCGGGCCTATCGTAATGCAGTTTTAGACATCTTGAAGTTATTTTCAGAATACACCTTGACATGTGTGCCTCGTATACAAAATAGTATTGCTGATGCTCTTGCCAAGGCAGCGAGTAGCTTGAAGATCCCCATGAACTCTAGCAATAAATTTGAAATCCATGTCAAGCATCGTCCAACCATTCCAGAAAATCAGCGAGATTGGCAAGTGTTTCAAGATGATGAGGAGATTAAAGATTTTCTGCTAAACAAAGGCAAGTTCAAAGAAACCTCAATTGATGTAGAAAACTATGAAGGCAAAGGGAATGGTACAGATGAAGTGCAGATCAATCAAATGGACGCATTGCAACTGAAGAATAACATCATTCCTAAAGGCTTGATACCTCTAGAGGAGCTTTATGATTAGGATGATGTAGCCCGCAAGCGCACATTGCAGCCGACAGAGAAAGGTGTAGAAGAATTCAACATTGGTACAACAACCAATCCAAAGTTGGTAAAATTGTCCAAAGCATTACCACCAAAGATCAAGGACAAATACATCAGTTTGATGGCTTCATTTGCAGATGTGTTTTGTTGGGATTATTCTGATTTAAAGACCTATGATACAAATATTATTCAACACACAATACCCATCAAGCCCAATCAAAAACCATTTAGACAGAAGCTAAGAAGGATAAAACCAAAGTTGTTGCCATTTATCGAAAAGGAGGTAAACAGGTTGTACAAGTCAGGTATCATTGTGCCCATCAGATTTTCAGATTGGATATCTAATTTAGTGCCTGTACGCAAGAAGACCGGTGAAATCCGCCTATGCATTGATTTCAGAAATCTAAATAAGGTCTCATTGAAGGACAACTATCCACTGCCCAAGATGGACCATATAATTCAGTGAGTAGTGGGGGCATCTCGTATGTCACTGCTTGATGGTTATTCCGGATATAACCAAATTTTCGTCCATGAAGATGATAGAGACAAGAAAACATTCACCACTCCATGGGAAACCTTTCACTATGGCAAAATGCCCTTCGTTTTAAAGAATGAAGGTGCCACATTTCAGTGGTCAATGGACTTGGCTTTTGCAAATGAGAAGGATGTGTTTTTGGTGGTGTACTTCGATGATTTGACGGTATTTTCCAAATCTGATGAAGAGCACATGCATCACCTAAAAATTGTCTTTCAAAAGTGCAGGAAATATGGTCTATCGCTGAATCCTAAGAAGAGCTTGTTCACCATGGAGGAAGGCAAATTACTTGGGCACATCATTTCAAAGGATGGCATTCGTATAGACCCAGCATGTGTGCAAGCAATTCAGCAAATCGATCTACCCAGGAACAAAAAAGCGATACAATCATTCAATGGTAAGATGAATTTTCTGCGTCGCTTTGTGCCTAATCTTGCAGAACACTTGAGAGAAATGACCAACATGCTTAAATAGGACAGCCAAGTGAAATGGACAGAGGAGGCTATAAAATCTTTTAACTTGGTCAAATTGGCCCTTTCTTCAGCTCCCGTTCTAGTCAGCCCGGACTACACTCAGGATTTCATATCGTTTTCATTTGCTTCTGAGCACACTATGGCAGCAGTATTATTACAGAAGAGAGATGATCATGAAAGACCCATTGCATTCTTCAGCAGGGCTATAAGGGATGCAGCTTTAAAGTACAACATCATTGAGAAGCAAGCCCTGGAATTGGTGAAGGCATTGAAGGATTTCCGAGTATATATCCTACATTCTCACATTCTGGCCTATGTTCCTAATACTGCTGTAAAGGATGTTTTATTGCAGAGCAATCCGGAAGGGAGAAGAGGCAAATGGATTGCAGCCTTGCTGGAATATGGTGTGGAAATAAAGCCTACAAACCTGGTCAAAGGACAAGCGTTGGCGTAGCTAATGGCCGAATCAAACTTGCATGCCTTGGACATAAATCTGATCGCTGCCATGTCCGATGAGAATGAGGAAGGAATGTCAATTCAGGTATCTGAAATGTTTGCTTTGTCCCCATGGTATTCAGATATAATATATGTGCTGAAAAATCTATCACCACCGCCTCGCATGACTAGAAACAAAGCAAGAACACTCAAATTCAAGGCTAACAAGTTTTGTATTTTGAATTCTGCACTGTATTGGAAAGACCCCGATGGCATTTTTTTAAATTGTTTGGTAGAAGAGGAGACAATGAAAGTCATGGAGGATTTCCATGGAGGAGAGTGTGGTGGTCATCTTTTTTGGAATTCAATAGCGAACAAAATTTTGAGAGCAGGGTACTGCTGGCCTACTTTGTTTTCTGGTGTGCATAAGATGGTCAAGCGCTGTCATAAATGTCAGATTTATGAAGGAAAACAAAAATTACAGCCTTTTCCACTTAAGCCTATTGAAGTGAGCACTCCCTTCCAGTAGTGGGGGTTGGATTTCAATGGGGAAATTCATCCCGCCTCTTCCGGACAGCATAGATGGATCCTTACAGCGAAGGACTATTTCACAAAATGGATTGAGGCAGCCCCTACCAGACAAGCCACAGACACAGTAATCATTTCATTTCTCGAAAATAACATCTTGTCTCGCTTTGGTTGTCCAAACAAATTAATCACTGATAATGTAGAAACTTTCAAATCGAAAAGGATGGTAGAATTTTGTCATAAATATCACATAATTTTGGGTCATTCAACTGCCTATCATCCGCAAGGCAATGGATTGGCGGAATCTTTGAATAAATCCTTGGTCAACATCATCAAGAAGCTGTTGGAAATAAATAAAAAGAGTTGGAATAAGAGGTTAGTCCATGCGCTTTGGGTAGATCGGATCAATCATAAAAAGTCTATTGGTATGTCACCGTTTGAGCTTGTTTATGGAGTTGACACAGTATTCCCCGCCTCTCTTGCTGCCCCGATGGTCAGACTTCTTCAGGAGGCCGGCAGTGAAGAAGATCCCATGCAGAGAAGGTTGAATCAAATGATCCACTTGCAGCAAACAAGAGAAGAAGTTTTCAAGAACACATCCAAGTTGCAGGAGAAGATAAAGAAAATCTATGACAGAAAAGCAAAAGAAGATAAATTTCAGTTAGAGGATGTGGTGCTGAAGTGGGATGTAAGGAATGAAGAGAAAGGCAAGCATGAAAGTTCGAAAATCTTTGGAAAGGTCCTTTCAAAATTGCAGCATATAGGGGTCGGAATGCCTTTCTTCTGAAGGAAATGAATGGGGAAGATTGTCCTGGAGGGCCGATCAATGGTCGGCTACTCAAGTGGTATCACTGCTGATCTATTGATGCTTCTTCCACTGTCATTATAAATACCATTTTTATTTCAATTTGGTTTCAGTCTGTAAAGTTAGTTTTTGAGTTATTTCAATGTCAAGTAGAGCCAATTTCTTGGTCATTTCAGTTTCATAAATAAGTCAGAGTCCTGTGCTATTTATCGAAATGATGACTCCATAGCCCAATGGACAAAAGGCACTGTCTAGCTCCTCCAGAGATCTGCTGTTCTTAGCACCTCCAAGGAGCTACCATCCCCCATTGGAGCCAATGTTAGAGTCGGTCTGGTCAGCCCTCCGTCAGAGATCAAAACTCTTTGTGCATTTCAATTTTAGGTGTCTTGCTCCATTCACTTAGCTGCATTTCGCTAGGGGGCATGCCATGATCTGATGGAGAAAGTTATGCTAATCATTTTCCCTCATGTCTGGCTCCTACTGGCTCAGGTCTTTTGTCAACAATCACTAAAGTCCAGGACAGTCGAGGTCTGGTCCTTTAAAGGATAGAGTCATTGTCTATGTTTGGGTCTAGGAATTCATCAATTTGGTCTTTGAAACATGTCTAGTAAAGCCATGTAGGCCAGAGGGAGGCCTTACACAACTATGGTTCAGAGAGCTTCATCGTCACGTGGATAGACTTCGACTCTTCTTCAAAACTCTGTTTTGAAGAAAAGTCAAACAAGGTCATTTATGACAAAATTTTCCAAAAAATCACCAGTTGACTTTTCAGATGCAGTTATGATTTCCATGGCCAAATGCTCTGTCATACAGTCCCTGCAAAGATGTGCTGAAAATTTCATCTTTTGAGCCAAAATGTCAAAGGGAAAGTGAAAATCAGTGTGTTCTAAAGTCAATGAAAAAGTGCAAAACACAACATTAGAAAAATTGGGTTTCAAGGAAGAAAAAATTAAACCCATCTCTTCCAAGCCTATATATACTTGTTTTTGCCCAAATAAAAGGTATTGTGCTCTTGCAAGACTAGTAGAAGGCATTGCAAAGGTGTGAGTGTGAGGTTGGAGAGTTTGAGTGAGCGGAAGCAGGTTTTAGAGGGCGTGGCGCATATACCCAGGGGCGCGGCGCACTCACCGGGCGCGACGCACACGCAGCCAGCCCGTCGTTGAAGGATTACACAGGTGCAGTGCATACAAAGTGTGCGGTGCACTGGGAATTGCGTGTGGCGCATACAGTCCAGCGACCGAGAAACAGTGCCAAACCACTTCAAACTTTGGTGAAGGCTATAAAATTGAGAGGTAAGCCTTATGACATTACCTGCTCATCAAATTTTGTCAAGGATATGGTGTTTGTGAAGAGGTTTGAATGTCACCCAAAAATGCATAAGGTCAACCATGAGAAAATCACCAAGAAAACGATGGCTGGGGTTGTAAATTTGTGTTGTTATTGCCAAGGCTTCACTCCACTCACCTATTCCCCTCACCTATCATTTTTCCCATCCTCCCTTATCATTTTTCCTAAACCCCTGCCCTATGTCACTACCAAACCCTCTCCCTATTCCTCCACTATTTGGTTAGCTCAAGGTCACCACAAGACCAGCTCATTGTGCAAGCCAAGCTGTGGGAGAGGGGTGCATGGTCAAAGAGTTGAAGAGTCAAAAGATTAGGAGAAAATTTGGGTGATTTCATAGCGCGTGGTGCGCACACCAAAGAGTGCAACGCACTCATTGGGTGCGGCACACACAGGGCCTGTCCACTGTGTAAATCCACCACTGGCGCGGTGCATACCCCGCACGCGGTGCACTGGGCAGTGCGCGCAGTGCACAGAGATATAAAGCCCAGAAACTATTCAATCTATCTAAAAATTTTTGGATGCTCACCAATTTTGAAAGGTAGGCCACCTACCTCCATTCTTGCATCAAACGTGAAAGGAATAGCATGGTTGTAGTGGTATAAATCAAATGAATTTTTTTTTATAAAGCAAACAAAAGAGAAACTAAGAAATCATGATCCTAGGGTTTATGCTACAGTGACAGTGCTGCCAATATGTTTCAAACCCTACCCCATCAGCACTATACCTAAACTACTCCCAAATCCCTGATAAATTTCTCCCTTTAGCCCCTATTCCCATTTCATCATTCCCCTCCTAATACTCCCTGTTTTATTGTCCCCTTGGTGGCAGATTTTGAGAGCAACTACCATCTTCATTGGAATTCAAGGGCAGCATAAAACTCTGGGTACAAACAGTAGTAATGGCATTTGAAGTTTCATCAGAATATGAGGAGGAGACCCACAGTGACACAGCTTCGGGAGAAAGGGCCCAAAGGAGACATCACCTGAGTGGCAGAAATCTTAGAGATGAGCCAAACACCGTCACCGAGTTGCAGGCATGCCCTCTTGCTATGTCTTGTTTCCAGCACTTAGCATGTTTTGAATTTTGTCAGAGGGTGGTAAATGTCAGAGTTCATCATGAGTTGGCCTATCTTTTTTCGCTTCACCTGCAAGGGGGATAGTCTATCTTGGCTAGGGTCACTTTCACATTAACACCCGAAACCATATCAGTGGCAACAGGCATACCAAACATTAGAGAGCAGTGGCACAAGAATAAGAAGGTAGAAAGGCATCATTATGAGCCTTACATCAAAGGCATCTGTTTGAGCCACCTCACGAGAGATTTTCCATTCAGATTTTTGAAAGATGAGTATGCCACACTCATGAAATTGATCATGAAGTACTTCAGTTGCGAGGGGAGGTTTTCTCGCGTTTATGCCTATCACATCACGTTGCTCATGCACTTTACCAGGGTGCAGATGATGAACCTACCATTTTTCATCTGCGGGAACATAGAGAGGATGAGAAATTTCATGCAGCACAAGACCCCTCGACAGCAGCTTAACAGTGTGTCTCACTTTTCCCTTATCCGGATTTTGGTAGACCATCAGTTGGGATTGCAGGGTATTGCTTGGGAGGAATTCATCTCCCGTGACTTCTTCAATGCTCTACAAGTGGCTTCAGAGGCAGAGCATGAGGTAGGGGGCCCATCTCATTAGTATGAGCAACATGAGATTGCCACTATGCCAGTATACATCACCTATCAGAAAGGCAGTAGACCGTTATTTGCAGCAGCAAAGCGAGTGTTATCTCCACTCGGGGTGGAAGGGGCCTCGCTTCTGACATCATCATCATAGGAGCAGGGTAAGGGCAAGGAGCCAATGTAGGAGGAGGGGCCATCAGGTGAGCAAGAGACCGAGTTTGTTCTCCTCTAGGATGATGAGACAGATGCAGAACCAACAAATGAGGAGCTCACAGAGATCATCCAGGAGTAGCAGTTAGTGATTGACTCCTTGTCCCTTGACTTGGAGAGGGCCAAATGGAACATGAACTACCTGGAGCAGAGAAACAAAAAGCTTAAGGACCAACAGATGATCATTTAGCTGCAGAACATCCGTGAGCATCGCCAAGCTGCTCAAAGAAGAAGGGTTGCGCTCACATCTTTGGAGCAAGAAATCGATGAGGATCGGGAGGCCAACCTTGAGAGGGTCAACATGCATTTGGAGAGGCTGCTGGACAAAGCTGACCAGGACCTTTCTCTATTGAGACATATGGCTTTCCGTTACAAGGTGCGAAACATGAGTGCACAGGCCCGGATAAGGAACTTGAAATCAAAATTGAGGAAAGCAACAAGAAGGGAAAAACGGGAAAAAGAGCAAGATCGACTTCGAATCTTGGCTGAGGCTTCCTTGGCCCATCATACCACCCCATAGAGATCCTCCAACCCAAATTTCAAAAAATATGGGGAAATTTTGGTCACTTGGTAATTTTTTGGGTAAAAAGCAGGGATTTTCTCCCTGTGCGCTGCGCCACTGGTGCGACGCTAAAATTATAGGGCTCCAATTGAGAAATGGCTTGTAGATTTGGATTCAGCATGGAAAAGTACGACTACTAGTGTCCAGGCAAGAGATTTGGGCAAGATCTGGGTCTCCTAAAGGTCAAAAAACACCCAAAAATGGCCTCTCTGCCACTTTTTTGACACACAGAAAGTAGGCTTGGGAGAATGGATATTTTGAGTGGCAAATGAGCACCAAATTTGAAAATTCTAGTTGGGTTAGGAAGTAGACTAGACATGCTTTCTAGCAAGCCCACTTGGGAAAATTTTGGACACCTACAAGTGCCCCAAAATAGGTCCCAAATTAGCGCGACGCACAGATGAAAAAATTGCCAATTTACTTCCGTTTTGCGAAATTTCGGTTCGCGACTTCTCCAAGTGGGCCCGCTCATCTAAAATTCAGTTTTTTTTGGCACCCAAGGCGGCATTTAAAGAGTTTTTTCTCCATATTGGCTTCTATCCAAGTGGCAAAAGAAGGCAAACGGTCACCCCAAGCCAAATGTCATGTTTGCAGGGCTGCACTTGTAGCTGATGCTTGGCTCTCCATCTCCATTTTGTAATGATTCGAGTAACTCCCCAACCCTTGGGAATTCTATCTCTTCCTCACACATTCTATATATTGTATGCAAGTTATTTGCAAAGGGTTGGTTGGCTTGTAACTTCTGGGAGATTGTGGGAAAGAAACTTTGTTTCTTCACTATGTATTTTTTACAGAGAATTAATGAAAGGCAGTGGCTCTGTTTCATGAGATTCTTGTGGTTTTGAGTGTAGCAAATGTGTTTCTTATGTTTTCATATGTATTTCTTTATGTTTCATATTTCGATTCATGTTCATTTCCAGTGAAATTTTCTGAGTGAGAGTAGGTAGAATTCAATGTTATTGCTCTGCCTGTGGGAAAATTTCATGTTCAGTGTTTCTCTTCTATTGAAAAGGATTCATGTCACTATGCCCTTTTCACTTTCTTCAGCATTCTTTTCATGCCACATTACCTCAAACTAAAATTGTTACATTTTCCGCCTACCTTGCCTCACAGAATGATCTGTGCCTTTGTATTAAATTCTCTGTTCTTTGCTGAGTGCCGGTCCCATAGCATCCCAGAAGCTCGGTCATTCATAAATTTGTTTCCAGAATCCCTATTCACTTACTAGCCTAAGGTAAATATTGCATTGTAAGTCATCTCAGACCATTTTCGATCATCTATTCACTGAGCTTGACTCAGAGAGAGCCCTCTCCTGCTCTGGTAGGGCTAGCTACCAGACTGAGTGTGGTTTGTGGTTACCCTAATTTTTTGCCTTCCTTCAGCCTAAGGCAGATTTAGGTGCTAATAGATTTAATATTGACAGGTGACGAGCAGTTGATCAGATCTTGCAAGGAGGACCTTTTAAGGGAATTTGAGATGAAATTCATGGGTCTCGTGCACTACTTCCTCGTGCTGGAAGTATGGTAGGGTGATGGGGAATTGTTTGTATCTGAAGGAAATTATGTCAACGAGATATTGAAAATATTTTTCATGGAGAGTTGTAGGCCCATGGAGACACCTCTAGCAACCAACTGGAGGAAGGAGGATGTCACTTTAGGTGAAGAGGTTTATGCTATCATTTACCAACATCTAGTGGGTTCACTGATGTGTCTTGGGAACACATGACTAGATATGTGCTATGCAGTCAAATAGCTAAGCCAATCTATGGTTAGGTTGACCAAATTGTATTGGAGGGAAGATAGGCATGTTTTAGGGTACATCAGAGGAACTACCCAATATGGATTATGGTACATATGGACAAAGGGAGTGAATCTATGTGGCTTCACAGATGCAGATCGGGTAGGGAGTCCATCTAGCCGAAAGAGTACATCAGGTGGAATTTTCAATGTTGGGTCCACAATAGTTTCCTAGTACAGTAGGAAGCAGAGCTCTGTGGCACCCATCTCTGCAGAACTTGAATACATGGTTGCAATTCAAGCAGCATGTGAGGTGATCTAGATGGGAAATATACTTGTGGGAGTGTTTGGTCAGCATATGGATTCAAATTTTATCTATTGTGATAACCGTAGTTGCATTAATATATCTGTGAATCCAATATTTCACGATCGATCCAAGCATATAGTTATCTGGTATCATGATTTACAGGACTATGTGCAAAGGCTAATGTTGCTACAATAAATTCGATATAGGAGAAATATGCTAACATCTTGATAAATACCTTGTCAAGAGGGAAGTTCGAATTCCATAGGTGAAAGATAGCGGTGGTTGAAAATCCATTTCGTGCTCAGAGGGAGTGTTGATAAGTTTAGCAAGAAAGTCTCAATTTGACTTTCCCTTGGTCAAATTGAGAAAATTCAAATTTCCACAACAACAAACAACTTGGAGGTATTTAACTAAGGTGATGTGGCTCTTATCACTCAATTAGCTCAATAAATTCAAGCTAAAAGGCTTGAAGTTCAGTTATGCATGTGTGATTGCTAATTTGTAGCAATCCAGTTTAGTTATTTCTAGTTGTATTCATTTAAACTAGTTCTAACTGTTGATAGAACTAGCTGGAGGTCAGTTGTGCAGTGTGACAACACTCTAATTCAATTATCATCCAGTTAACTAAATAATCAACCAAAAATAGCTAATGCATGCAAAGAATTTGAGTTCCCCAACTGTGGTGGAGATTCCAAGATAGTGTGACATCAATTATAGACTAGTCTTGAGTGTACAGGTGTTGCATGCAATCAAAGGATCAACCTTGGGAACTGTGCAATCAATTGGAGGAAATATTCTAAAAAATAAGGGTCTATTCCTCATGATTTGTGCAAGGAAATAGGGGCTCAATCAGAGGTAGAAATTGAATTAAGTCTGGATCAGATCTTCTCATTGAGTAGAGAGGTAGGTTATTCACTTGCAGGTTGTGCTTAGAATAAGAAAGAAATTGTAATGCATTCTCTATTCATCTAATTAATGCAAGCAGGCTTAAGGGGTTTTTGCCAGTTGAGTTCCCCTAGAAAATATTGTGCATATGTGTTTTTATTTATTGCATGTTTACGAATGTTGTTCTAAATTGTGAATTAAATTTCGTAGATCAATAGAGTATAATTGTGTCTCTTTATTTTAGATTAAATTTCTTTAGTAGTTACAATTCCATCACCATATTTTTACACTATGTGTGCAAGAGTATGAGAGAATAGAGAGAACTCCAAAAATGAACTAACAAAAGTTTTGAACTAATCCTTAGAAGCCTTTTTATCATTGAGGCCTCCATTTTCATCATTTTCCTCTATTTTTTCTTTAATTTCCCTCTCATGAAAACATATGACCTTTCATCTCCCTTTCCTCCTATTTTCCTTTATTTTCATAAATAAATGTGAATTAATTCCTCTTTTCCTTTGCCAATTTTCTTAGACATAAATAAACCAAAAGTGACACCCACTAGGATGTTTTTCCCAACATTCATCTTGGAATACATGTCCCATGACCTTGGTCTTATTCTTTTTCCTTTGTTAACCTTTATTACCTGAAATTTTATCCCGTGGTTGTTACAAACCCCTCCCCCTCAGGGGAACACCATTCTTAGTGTTGTATTACACCTATGACTAGTAATACCATTGAAAACCAAAACATACTACCCATGGAGCTTTATAACTTAGCTCGATGCAATATTTACAATAATAACCTACTAAAAAAGAAAATCAACATGGCAGTCATACTGCTTATTGGAGCTTTATAACACAACTCATTCCAGTATTTACAATAACAACCATACATAGATATGTACATATACCAAAAATCCTTTTCCTCAACCAAAAAATAATGAAGGATACATATCCCACTTCTTATCATCCATCTCCCATGTAGATTCATCGGGCCCAAAGTGCTTCCACTACACTTTAACTTGCTCTATTTCTCGGTTCTAGAGCATGAGTTGTTTCCCCTGCAATATTCACTAAGGTTATGGCTAGAATTATCCTTATAGATCCACCTACAATACATACCACTCAATCACATGATCAACATCCTTCACATATCTTTTAACAATAGAAACATGGAAAACATCATGGAATTTCACTGTTACTGACAATGAAAGTTTGTAGGCCACTGGTCCAATCCTCTCAAGGATCTCAAAAGGCCCACAATACTAAGGTGCCAACTTGGAACATGATCAAATACTCAAGGATCTCTTCTTGGCCTTGATGTACAAGTACATGTACTCCCAAACTTGAAACTCCTTAAATTCCCTCTATTGAGTTGCATAACTCTTCTATCTATCATATGATGCCTTTATATTCTTCTTGATAACTTGCATTTCTTTGCCCATCTCAACCAACATGTTTGGTCCAGTCAACAACCTATTCATTGGATCACTCCAGTTGATGGGAGTATTACAACTCCGCCTATAAAGAGCCTCAATAGGACTCCCAATACCCATTATTGTAAGAAAACTCTACTAGTGGAAGATTCTCCTCACACTTCCTCTACTGGTGCATAACATCCATCCTTAACATATCCTCTAGAATCTTGTTAACCCTTTATGTTGATCCATCTGTCTATGGATGATAGGTTGTACTAAAATCTAACTCTATCCCTAAACCTGCAAACAACTCCTTCCAAAACCTAGAAGTGAACTTGACATCTTTGTCATATACAATCTTCTAAGGAATACCATGAAATATCACTATAACCCTAATGAAGACCTAAGCTACCTTACTAGACAAATTAGTAGACTTTACTGGAATGAAGTGAGCTACCTTGGTCAACCTGTCAACCACAACCATGACATAATCATGTTTTTTAGATGTGATCGACAAACCTGTGATGAAATCCATGTAAATGACCTCCCATTTCCATTTTGGAATCAAAATATTATGAAATAAACCACCTGAATACTTGCACTCTATTTTTCCCTATTAACAATCCAAACACCTTGCAATGAACTCAACTACCTCTTTGTTCAGACTCAGCCATTAGTAAAACTTCTTCATGACTATAAAATTCTTTTGATAGCCTGAGTGACCTAAATATGGCTTAACATGAAATTCCCTTAAGATAATGTTCTTGAGTTCACTCTTGTCTGGCACATAGTTCTTGTCCCTAAATCTCACCAAACCTTCTTCCGTGAGATGATAATCGACATCCTGATCACTTGTACTTTGCTGCTATAACAATCGCTTAAGCTGCTAGTACCTATCATCCTGTTGCCTTGCCTATAAGATCCACTCCTGGAAATCCATCCCATATGAAATCATAGGTGCAATGTGATTTACCTACACTCTTGCTAAGAGCTTTTGCAACCTTATTCTCATTTCCATTACTGTACTTAATCTCAAAGTCAAACTAACTGATTGTGACCAACCATCTAGCTTTCCTGACATTCAGATTAGGCTAATTAAACAAATATCTCAACCCACTATGATAAATAATCAAAATGAAACACCTACCAAGAAGATAGTTCCTCCACATCTTCAATGCATGAATGATTATTTCCAACTCATTCACAAGTCACATAATTCTGCTTTTTCTCATTTAGTTTCTTTTACTAGTAGCATACCACCTTTACTTCCTACACCAGGACTCCACCAAGACCTCTCTTATAATCATATGTACACACCACAAACACTTTATCTGGATTTACAATCATTAAAATTAGAGCATTTGTAAGCAACTACTTCAATTGCTCAAAACTAGGTGCACATTCCGCTATCCATGCAAACTTCTTTCCTTTCCTCTCGAAAGATGTAATAGGATACGAAATCTGTGAGAAGTTCCCGATGAACCTCTTGTAATAACTTGCTAACCCCATGAATGATCTGACCTCATCCACATTCCTAGGAGTTTCCCATTCCATGATAGCTCTAATGTTTTTTAGGTTCAATGCTATACCTTCCTTGGAAAAAACATGTCCCAAGTAATGAAATTTTTTCTGAAAGAAAATGCACTTACTAAGTTTGGCATATAGTTGATTCTCTCTCAACAGTCTTAACATGGTTGCCAAGTGTTTTGTTGGCTTAAGGGTCCTGACCCAAGTTAGGATTTTGTTGTGCCAACCAACAAAACCCTATGATTCTAGCCCTTTCGGCAGCAATTTGTGTAGCACAGGTCGCAGTCTCACCTGAAGCAGTATTGGGAGATGCAAGAACCAAGTTTCTGCATCAAGAGACTAGTGTGATGTCTTTCAATGCCTTAGATCTACTTCCACGCAAATATATCCTTCCAATAGAGTTAAAACTCCTAATTCGGCCCTAAATACCTTCAATTCTTCGCGGGACCAACCAATTGCATTAATCAGGCCCTAACAGGATATGTTTACTACTTTCACGCAACTGAACAGGTCTTCTAGGGCTTCTGAGATCTAGATCTATCGTTGCACAGACCTATCTTCCTTATCTGAAACTAACCTAAAATAGATTTAGATCTTCACAAATATCATTCAATCATCTTGTTAAGCATAAACATGTTCAATTAACCTGATTCATGTAGAGAAAACACAATGAATTATAGAAATAACAGTGAAAGTGACATAACAATTAAATAGATAGATGCAAGTATTTCCAACCCAAAATCAGTGTTTATTAATCAGAATCATTCTAGTGCAAACTTCAACTACCCTGTGCACTCAGTTGCAGGGGTCCACACACTCAGCTGTGGACTCTTCTAGGCCTCCGCGCACTCAACTGCAGAGCCTTTCCTTCACTTATTGACAGGAATAGGTCTTCCTATCTATCAAACCCTTACCACCTCATTCATTCCTACTTCTATTCTTGTTCTTATCATTCACACTCATCTATTTATAGTCTTTCTAATACAATAACATGGCCCCCGGCTCATGGGTGAGTCTTTAAAACCACCTATCACTTACCCAAACAAGGGGCTAAGGCCCCTATGACTCTTAACTAGCTACGCACTCTGCCTCCATAATTTGTGGAGACTTTTCATTCCTTACAAAATTCTTTACAAAAAATGACTAAATTAATTCAATTCAACCCTTGGGGACCCCATCCCAATAGGCCCCCAACACAAATATTGTGACTTGCCCTCAAGTCACTCAGCTGGTTGTTCCACTTTCTGGTGGAGTTCTCATATGGCCTTGGTCAATGCGTGAAGCTCCAAGGTACTTTATTCTGTTGCTTGTTGTACCTCCTAGACCAATTTTTTCTGTGGTTGGCCCCTCCACTACAAGTTGCGTAGTTCGCTGGGTCTGTTGCATGGTCTTCAGCTTCCCATGAACATTATGTGAAAGTTGGTTAGCTTCCTCTGTCCAAGGCTGAAATCGGTCTGTTAGTAGGGACTACTTTTTCTGTAACTCCTAGTTCTGCATCTGAAACACCTTGCCTTCTTGCAAGTGCGCGGAGCACTGGACTGGAGCCAATGTCCATGCAATTGTACTGATTTCATCATATTTGTGTTGTGTTTCCCTGATATCTGTGTTCAACTATTGCAGCATAGGGTAGTCCTACAATGTATCCCATAAGACCATTCCCTGATTGAAGAGTTGGTCATAGCTGTGAACTACTGCATTTAGTTGACCCATTGATTCTTTTATAGCTGCACCTCTTTGTTCCCGAACTTCTAGCAGTGTGGTTGGTTGAAGCTTGAGCTAGAGCTTAGATATCTTCATTTGGAACTCAAAATTGACTCACTCAACCTCATCTTTTGTATCGCACACCACCGTAGCTAATTTCCTGACTTATGTCTCAGCTTGTGCATTGTCTGGGATATACAATTATGAAACTATTTGGTAGGCTTGTTCACTTACTAACTCTAGAATAATTGTGCTTCATGATTGCAGTTCCTCTTTCTCCTTTAGAACTTGCGTCTTCTCCTCGTACATTTGTTCATTGTTTATTTTAAATTCATTGAGGGCTACAAGGGCACACTGCTCCCTGATCCGCAACTCATCTGAGATCCCCTGATGCAATGTGTGTAGGGCCTGGAGTGCAACGTAGCAACATTTATTCCAATATCCTTAATCTTTCCTAGCATATCACGGTCTTCCTAGTTGTCTTCTTGCAAGGATCCTTCTGGTAAAGGAATGATCCTGAGGTCCATTATCCGCTCCACTTTTGAGACACTCATGGTTGCTTGAGTTAGGATCACTTGTACCACACTCGCTTACCCAACACTGGCCTGGATCCTACCAGCTTAGATCTGAAACTTGTGTAGATCCTTTTGGACACTCCCTAATGTCTGCATATACTGCTGCATAAAGTGAAACCATAGCTCTGATGTGGTATCTCTAACCTTGTCGCCGATCTCATCTAAATCTCCCTCTGTTAGTACAAGAGGGTCCACCGGCAAATGTTTATCTAATTTCTGCTTCTTTCGTGGACCTGTCGTTGTCTCTTTGGTGCGCTTCTGGAATTTAAAGGGGGTGGACACCTCCTCTCCCCCATCACCACCCTGCGTAGATATCTCATGCTCTGTGGTATGCGAGGAAGTCAATGCCTCGGCTTCCATTGTGGCTTGCACCTTTTCTATACGTGCCTTGCCTGCTTCTTTCTTCTACTGGGAAACCTTCTCCAGCATGACTGCTTGCTCTTTTACTTTCCTATTTTTTGTAGTAGAGGTCCACGCAGAGGATCTTTCTCCTACTTTGCTAGTCTCGACATCCAACTGGGTAGGATCGCACCACTCTATTGGTCATCCACCCATAACCTTTTGTACATATGTTGTGGACACTAAGTAAGGCAACTTGTGCCATACCTTTTGAGGGTCTCTCATCACGCGGATCTAAACATTTTGAAAGTCTACCTTAAATTCCACGAAGGCCCTCAGCTGCTTGAACAAGGTGGTAGATAACCTTGATCTCTAGTTTATAGCCGTTCGGATGTTGATTTCCATGAGTACCCAAAAAACTTTGGATTTTGTAATTCAGTCTGCATATTTTGTCTACCACAGCGAAGTGAAATTTGTTGCCTCTGGTAGGGTCTCATTCAGTGGAGGGAACTGACTGTCCTCTGAAATCCTCTATGCCACCAAAACGATTAGCAATATGAGCCAAGCATAGTGGAATGGCTAGCTCTTCTCTTGCACCTAATGACAATTTGCCAAAAATTATATACATATATACTGGGCCCAGTTATACTGGACCCCGTTCACACACTGTGATGCTAATGAAATGACTGGTGCGAGAACTTCATTCGCATGAAACTTTTGTATTATCTTTCCTACTAGGATCTGCACTGCAAATTGTACCGCCTGGTCTTTTATAGAGTAGATAGAATATCCACGTGATTTCCTTACAAACCCGAACTTGCTCTTCATGCAGTCTGCAAGTTGTTTTTCATTGGTTTTGCACACAAACGACTTTGTCGGGTCCGCTCCTTTATATGATAGCTTAGTAATCTGATGGATTAACATATCCATGATGGGGATAGGCTCACCTAGCCATAAACACCCATCATGCACTAATGTCATCAATTGTCGCACACACACCGTATTGATGTTGGAGTGGTGAAAATGGGGTACGAATAGCATGTGCAATAGTCCCGCCAGCTAAACTCCTCTAACCCATTTCATTGGTTCCAACTTCGTGACCCCTATCTCTTCATAGTATATGCAAGACATATACTGATTTGTTGCTAAATGTGGGAATTTCTCTTGGTCAGTGAGGTCCCAGTCTTCCATCTTTAACACTGGTATGCGCACTAAGAGCACACCCTCAAATGAAACTTCAGTTGGGAGTAGCAGCGTATAAATTGTAAATTTATTGGAATCGAGGTCTTTGGTCACCTTTTCCTGTCCTCTTCACATAGGAACATATGCCGAAAACATAGTGATTGGTTCAACGTCCTCGGCATCCAACTCCTCTATCCCCTGGCGGAGTTCCTCTTCGTCTAGATCTAGGGGAACAAAAGGTTGCTTTTACTTGTCCATTTTTCCCTTTTGTCACACCTCTTGTAGATTCTTTTTGGGTGAGTGGCACACTAGTTCTAAGATTGACTTCTTTTGCTTTGGCTTGGAAGTAGACTGCTTTGCCCTAGGTGACCTTGGCGTCATAAGTACTACTGGTGCAACTTTTATGCCCACAACTTCTGGTGCTGGGGAATCAAACACCGCATCCTTAGAACTCATAGGCTCAGATATTATCTCCAAAAAAACTCAGCAAAATGTATTAGAATAATGAGCTAGCCCTGGGTTCTTGAAAATAACCTCCCAATCTTCTCGGTGCATGCAAGAAATTAATAGACAACAAATTATTTCTTTCCAGAGCAACAATACATACTTATAGCGATTTTCAGATTCAAATCCGTCTATTCCCTCTGTTAGGTTCCTATACCAATAGAAGTCATAATTTTGAATGACTGAGATTAAACCTGGTAATATTGTACATACCTTTGTTTTTGCAAATTTTTTCCATATTCAAAAAATTAAAAAATGTAAAGAGGGTATGTCCTAAAAGAATAATCAAAGGGCAAAAAGAATAAAAAAGGTCAAAAAAGATGAAAAAATATGAACCCCAAGAAAAGGAAAAAGACCATGAAAGTGAGCAAGTCAAAATGCCACTCCTATTTATTTTTATGCATAATAAAAGATTGTGTTCAGCTTGGTATCCTTGCCACAACCATGATAGTCAAAATGTTTAAACTTGGCTATTTCATGTTTTCAATTCCATGTCTATAGATAGAGAATAAAAATCTAGCCAACCAGTGTAACCTTGGCAGATAATTAGATAGGTAGAGTAAATAAAAGGATCTCAATTGTTTAATCTAAGCCCTTGGATGTAATAAGGTTATATTTAGTTAGCTTATTATTGTAAAAGAAAGAGGAAAATATTTGATAAGGGTTTGCTAGTTCAAATGCCCCCCAATAAACTGAAGTAAAAATGGTAGGAAAAGTAGATGGTTAAGTAGGATAAAGGTTGCAGAAGTATGATGATTGGTTAGACAAAAGAATATTTATCATTTTCCATCATATGTTATATATATGAATGGAAAATCAAGCATGCAACTAGATTTCAAAGTCAATTAATTAAATTTCTCCATTCATTTCACTGTTTACTTAACTAATTTCCTATAAATAAAGTTCAAAGTACTTAAAACCTTTAAGTCAAAGAGGCTTAGAGAATTTCTCTGACTTTTGGAAGGAACGGACCCTCGACTCAATGATTTATGGATATCAAGTACTAAATTCCCCTCATAAAAATTCATCCCCCCTTCAGTTCATTCATTTCCCCAAATATTGTTCCTTTCCTAAGGATAAAACACTTTTCCCTAGGAAAAGCATTTCCCCCCCTCACATAAAGCATTTTTCATATCAAAAACCCACCGAAACACATCACCCTAAGTATTAATGTTAATATGTGAAAAGCATTCAAATCATGAAAAATGCATTTTCTTAGTGTGTTGTGTCCCTTTTCCCCCCATTCTTTATTAACTACTAATTTATTATATTAAATTCCGATAATAAAACTGATTTCCCCATATATATGTAACTCCTACATATTAATTAACCCTACACCTTAGTTTAAATATAAACTATAATATATAGTCAACCCGACAAAAAACCCACTAACTAATTGATCTATGATTATGTTAGGAAAAACCCCGATTAAATCCTCCGCTAATTACCCTGATGGCTTAATCCCACCTTAATCCCTCATTAACCCCGATACTGCCACACTTAAGCACCCGTCGGGACACCCACTAGCCTCCATGCAGCTTCCCCGCCCGATCACCGTGCAATCATCTCCCTCCACATATGACGGCCTTTATCCATGTCGGGTCAACCCGACATCTGTCCTTTACCCACCCAATAAACTAGTTTCTTCCCCGGCCTCCAATGCTATATGTCAACCGAATGGAATCGGGTGGCCCCTCCCAAATACCACCGAGTGCCCAAAAGCGGTGTGATAGAAGCCGTTTACTGCCCGCCCGCTACATGACAAAATGACCACTATTCACCCTATACCCACCAAAACTAACTTTTCGTGCATAAAATCCAAAAAGCCCCAAATCATTTGTTTTCACTAGAATTTCAACTGTAAACCTCTGTACACATGCAGACCACCTGTGAATGTCATTGCCGTCAACCCACATGCAATTGCACTCCAAAGACGCCACAGACCACCCAGGCAACCTTGCAGCCTATACAAAACCCCTTCAACCATTTGAAGTCGCCAGCCACCCTTCTCAGAACCATTTCACCCCAGTTCCAGGTATTTAAGCCACAATTCATCAAATACCCTATCAATTTCAAAGAAACCTGTGATTGAGTATTCTTAGTTAAGTTTAAAATTAATTAAGGAAACTCAAGCAACCTAAGCCTACTCCGTGTTGAACCACCATTGCCCAAAAAATACAAATCACCCCCCATACTCAAATCCACAAGAACTAAGAATGGTTGCCCCAAGTGCCATGGATGTAAGACCTGTCACCACACCCCATCTAGACCTGGACCACCTTCCCCTAGCTGACAAATATTTTCAGATAAATGATACCTATGTCCAAGAATCCCCGCTCAAAGTATACTACCAAAGTAGGGATAGGTACTTGAACCATGCAGATGAAATTGGTCTATGGGATTCCAATTTGGCTAAATACCAACTTCCTCAAGTTCACATTTTCCCAGAAATTGTGCATTACTGCCATGCCAATTATATTCCAAGTCAGAGAACAGTCATATCCCCTAATGAAACAATACTATTCACTATCACTACAGAATCTATAAATGAGATGTTATAACTCTAGCCTAGGCAAAACTTGACTCCTCCTTCAATTGGAGCCTTATTAGACCAGTTCCCTAAGCTTACTACTGCAAAATTGGCAGAAATGTTCCAAAATTTCATAAGAGAAGAAAGGCACATCACAAAGGATCCTCCTCCATATGTAGCTAACATTTTCTCCTCATGGGGAAGAAATATTGTGGATATGATATGTAGTGTCCTAGGTTATACCACTAGTGAATACATTGATGAGATTGTCCTGTCTTTCATGTCCATCTATACTCCAGGGTAGCCTCCTGCTATTATCTATGACTATGCCCAGTTTATAGCTGATAGGATGCATGACCAATTCCTCAGATTAAATAATGAAAGAGTTTTTAAGTATTCCTCTGTTTTGTATCACCTTTTTCTATATTACCAGTCAAACAAGTTTCCATTCACCCTGCAAAAGCTTGACACAAAGGGTCAACCCAGATCAGTCATTTTCTGGACTCCATTGATCCATAAATATTAGTCCCCATATTCATATGCTGACTTCATTGACCTATTTGTACATCCAATTGTGACAATGCTAACAGGAATCCCTCCTCCAAGAATCAGTGCAGACATTAAAAGGGTCCTTCAATTGTCAAAACAGACCAAGGTGGGTGATTGGTACTTGTACCAAAACCATACAGAAATCAGAATCTATGGTTGCATGCTAGCACCATACAAACTTCCAAGATACCTCCCAATGAGGTTATTTTCTCTAGAATACTACAGACAGATTATTAACGCTGATGAGACAAATTTTTTCAATGCTAAGAAGAAGGCCAATTTCAAAATAAAAGACCAACTAGGCCCCTTCATTTGCAACTCTAGGGAAGCAGGCCATGAAGCAGAGGCTATATTACAAAGCATGAAATTTCAAAGGAGTTTTGTTTGGAGATATGACCCTTTGGAATTCATATCCAAGAAGAGACAAAAGGTCAAGCTAGGGCCTTTCATCCACCATCCCATACCTGAGATTGAAGCTTATGCCAACCAATCAAAATGGGTGGAAGGAACATTAGTTGATCAGGACAACACCAGGATAGATATTGAGAATGCTCTAATAGATCTGGAAAAACAACTTGATGAGGGTTCTTTCCTGCAGGTGCCAGAACAATCAAGTAGGCCAGAGCAGTCCGACTAGCCAGAACAATCAGAAGAACCAGAAACTACTTCATATACACATCTAGTCATGCAAACTCCTCAGAATGAGGAGAAGGTCCCAAAAAGAAACAGAGAAGGGGTTTCCACTTCAGGGATGCCCACTTCTGATTTGTAGCAAGAAACAAGCAAGAGGAAAAAGCTCAACCCAGCCTCTGAGCAAGAATTTACTAAAGACTTAGTTGAGGTCACCAACACAGAGGTTGAAAGAAACAAGCCCACCACTCCATCTGGGAGTGTGCCCAAGCCTTCCACATCAAAAACTCAGATTAATGAGGTAGCAAAGTGTTGAGGTATCTTCCTTTAGAATTCCTACAGATAAGGACCAAGATGTTAAGGAAATATACAAAGAGATCAAAGCCAGAAATTAGAGGCTTAAGGCCCAAACATATGCCCAATATCTGAAGATGACCCCCACTAATCAAACAAGGATAATGTCAGCCTTTGATATCAAAGAGGGGAAAATGCAGATGACTTTCATCAAGCCAACCACTCAGCAGCCAAGAGTAGCATCAGATTTCAAAAAGGTGGATTTTGAAGTACTAGCAAGGGATATTCATCCCATTGACTAGATTGAACTACACAAGCAAATAGGGGAGATGATATACTCCACATTAACAGGGAAATCCATTGCTGCCCACCAATTACAGAACTCCCTAAACAATATATCAGCACAATTTCAGTTGGAGAAGGCCTCCTCATAGGCCAAGGATACCAGAATCAAGTCGTTAGAGGACTTAGTGATTGAATTGGGACACAATCCCAAAGATCTAAAAGCTACAGAGGAGCTGATTAAAAAGAAAAATGGAGATATTGCTACACTTAAGAAGCAGCTTAAGATACCTCAGCTACATCACCCACAGATAAGGGAAGTCCTAGAAGCACAACAAGGACATGAAGAGCTCATGGACTTGGTCTTAAAGCTGAAGATCAACTCAAGGAGACATAGAAGGAGCTGGACACTTTAATTGAGTCGAAGCAAAGTGACTTAGCCACAACTTGTAGAACTGTCATCCCCGCAATATTTACAGTAGTTCCTTCCACGCTGGCAGCATCGTTAGCACCCACAGCTCCACCTACCACAACATTACCAGTAACAACTGAGCCTACTATAGCAATAGGTACACAAGGAGAGAAATTAGCAGAATTAGTGAAAGCCATGGAAGAGATGTCTATCCAAGCTACACAGATGAAGAGACTAAAGGAAAAGGTGGCAAGTCTAGAAACTGATTGCGAACTTTCCCAACTCCAGCAAAAAGAAGAAACACAAAAAGCACTGAGAATGGGTGAGAGAATCAAAATCCTAGAGAAGGATTTAACACTACAGAAACCACTAGGACAAACCAAAGAGATGTTGTGAGCAAATATCATTGACTCTGTCAATTATATTTGGCCATTAATCCAAGTAATCTTTGAGCAAAAAAAATTAGTAAATATAGCTACTGAAGCTATCCAAAAAGTAAAGGAAGAACTAGGGAATAAATGAGAGGATGCCAATCGAATCATCCAATTCCTAAATAGCAAGAACAGATGTGAGCTCCATGAGCTTAACATAGAAGATAGGACTGAGGCCATTCTGGAGATTAGGAAGGTTCTTTCCAAAAGGAACCTTATGCTTAACTTAGAAGAGAAGTGCCATAACATGCAAGAAGCCATTAACAGGTTCATGGCTAAGTTTCAGATTTTAAGGGAAAAGGGTCTTCCTAGTCCTATGGTCATCAATGACAAACTCATGACCCAGCTAGACTATGGAGATAGAATAAGAAAAATGGCCATGAAAAAGAAAGTTCTTCAACCATTAAAGCCATGCCAATAGGAAAAGTGTTATATGACACATTGGAGAACTTGTTTTTCCTAGAGCATGAGGTGAAACATTTGTTCCTCACCAAGCCAAATTTTGCAAAATACACAGAGGCAGATGAAATCTACAAAAGGATGGTGAATGTAAAACTACCTGATGTGGAATGGTGGGAAAAAAATGACAGATTTACTATAATAAATTTACATCAGAAAGTTACTACATAGTAAATGAAGGCAACCAGTTAAAACAAGTAAAAAGTGGAGCAGTAAGGTCAAAGAGTAGCAGGGTCAAAGAGTATCAGTTGAAAGATGAAAGTAAAGAAGATTCTAGCGTAGAAGTGCTACAAATATCAGCCAGTTTAAAAGGGCTCCAACTCAACTGAAACAGCCAGCAACACCATAATAAAAGGGATAACATGAAGTAGTTCAACTTTTATCTCTATCTTCATGCAAGAAGCTATTTTTATTCCCTAGATTAAGTCTCAAGTTGTTTTGAGATATTTTGTAAATATTTTTGTATATATACTTCATATTTCGAAGTATGTGGGGTGGATTCCAAGACATTTCTATAGACTTTTTCTCTCAAATCAAAATTCTATTGTATCAATGACTGGATTGGCTTGCTGGATCAAGGAATAAAGATTAGATATTTTACAGGATTCTTGTGTAAATTGAAATACAAATAAGTATTCTCCCATGTTCAATGTTGTTTTTCCTTATGTTTTTTCCATAATCTTTTGTGTAAATTTCTAAAATCTAAATGTATAGCCAGGAATGATATTTTAGAAATTGCTTAAATGCACTCTGTCTTGACTGTTATGCATGATTGTATGTTTTCTTCACAAATATAAGTTAAGGAATTCTTGACTACTCCTTAGTTTAGATAACCCCTAGCCATCTATAGCAAAGGATTCTTAATTGCCCTTTGTTCATGATCATCCTTTGTTCTTCATTCTGATCCCGATCCAAGGATTCTTAAGTGCCCTTTCACCCTGGTTAGAATTACTTCACCCATTAGGCCTAAATATTTGCATTTTGCTTTGCTAACCTACCCTGTGAACATTCCCTTTAATGATCTAGTCCAGTTATGTTATCCATTTGTTGACTCCATAGCCCAATGGCTTGAAGACCTAGCTCTATCCATCTGCTCCAAGAATTCCACCACCCAACCTTCAATTCAAAACCAAAACCCCAATGAACATTAAGAACTAGCCTAAAATCCCATAAAAACAATGCTAAATTATATAGAGAGAGCCCTCTCTGAGTCATAGGCTAGGTAGAGCCTATACTTAAAAGATTGGTTTGTGGTTACCTCAGTTTATTCCCCCTTCTAATAACTTCTAAGGAAAATTCTGAGTGATAACACCCTCCATAACTTTGTCATAAATGCGCCTTTGGCAAAATATTTTCAGATCTTTTTGCCTTAATTACTACCTACTTTCTCCTCCTAACAGGATTTTCTCAGTACAATTAGCTACAGTGATTCCAACGGCTATTTTTTTGCTAAGATGTGCAACACCTTCCTTCATGGCACAACTTCCTGAGCGCAGCTTCATCTGTTGCACCCTTGTCAATATTTGCGCAACCTATTTGCTGCCTTGTCCCCCCAGTTGGGTAGTGTCGTTTATAGTCTCGCGCTCCCTTGTAACTTCTTAGAGCACTAAGACCGTCCTGCATTCATATAGTCATTATGTAGGGGCAAGATCCCCCGTATACAGCTTCAACCGCCTCCCATTCACTTTTCCCGAAAAAGGTTCACCATTTAGCTTTGCAAGCTGAACTGTGCCACCCTCTGTAATTTCCTTAAAATTATATGGTCCTAACCAATGCATCTGGAATTTACCCGGAAATTTGTTGAACTTGCTATCGTATAACAACACAAGATCATTTATCTTGAAAGTGTGAAGCTTGATATGGCGATCATGCCATGCTTTTTTGTGTTCCTTCTGTTTTTATTGGTGGAATCCCACTAGAAATCAGTCCTCCTCTAATTGCATTAGTTGTTCGAGTGGTTCCTTCAAGGCCTCATGATCCACCATATCTGTCAAAGTTGTTATGCGTAGACTAGGTACAATGTACTCCATAGGCATCACCGCTTTGACCCCATAGACCAATCTGAATAGTGTTTTCCCTGTCAACTTCTTACAAGTTGTCCTATAGGCCCATAGGACTATAGGCACATGAACATCCTAGTGATTCGGATGTGCGTTACATACCTTTGTTAATGCATTCTCCAAAATTTTGTTAAAAGCTTCGATTGTCCCATTTGCCTGTGGGTGATATGGTGTGCTCTTCTGATGGTAGACCTGAAATTCATCTATCATCGCGCTAATCATTTCATTCAGAAAGTGTGTTCCCCTATCACTCATTAATACTTTCAGGCATCCAAACCATGTTAAGACATATTCAAATAAGAAATTTTTTGTAGTAGCCATTGTACAATCCTTCACTGGTTGTGCTTCTGCCCATCGGTTAAATATTTTGTGGTAGTGATAATGTAGCACGCACTCGTTTTCTTTCCAAGTGGTTGAATTGGCCCAATAAAATCGATCACCCACTTCTCAAATGCCTACAAAGATACCTGAGGATGTAGTGGTAGTTCGTCCCTCCGTGATGGTCTGCCAGTCCTTTGACATGCATCGCACGCCTTACAGTATGCTTTGGAATCCTTATGCAATGTTGGCCACCATAATCCTGCGCAAAATATTCTAGGCAGTTTCTTTCCCTGCATAATGGCCTCCTGCGGCTCCCCCATGAGCTTCAGCGAGAATACTATCACGCTCAAATTCTGGCACATATCTCTGCAATATTTCATCTGCCCCCATTTTGTACAAATGTCCCGTAATGACTGAAAAATCTACTACACGAACTACTAGTTCTTTCTTCTGTTGAGTTGTATATCCTTCAGGCGCCATCCATGTAGTTAAGAATTGAATAATGTCAGCAAAATGGTCATCTTCTACACATACCGTAAAGAGCTATGCGTCTAGAAGCCCTTCCTCCAAATTACTGGGTTCTTCGCTTGTTTCAATCCTTGACAGATGGTCTAGATCGGCGTTCAACCAACTGGGCTTCACAATAACTTCAAAATCATATTCCTGAAATAATAACAACCACCTGCAAATATTTCCCCCCAACATAGGCTTGTTAACCAGGTACTTTAAGGGAGAATGATCTATATACATCTTGAAGCGTCCCCCTAACAGATAATGCCTGAATTTATATAGCGCGTAGACCATGACCGACCCTTCACGCTCTGTCGTTGAATAATTTTTTTCAGCTTTTGATAACTTCCTACTTGTGAAGGCTATAGGATGATCCAGCTCGCCTTCGCATGCCTGTGTTAGTAATGCACCCAGCGCAATGCAAGAAGCATCGATATGTACATGAAACTCCTTCTTCCAATCAGGAAATACCAGGATTGGCTTAGTCACAATATTTTCTTTTAACACATCTAAGTTGCACTGACACTCCTCATCACAACACTGCTACATCCTTCTTCAACAGTTTTTCCATAGGCGCGGTAATTTGAGCAGAGGATTTAATGGATTTTCTATAGTATCCAATGTGTCCCAGCGTCGCGCGCAACTGCTTGACATTATTAGGGACCTCCAAGCTCACAATTATAGTGATATTTGTAGGGTCCACCATCAATCCTTACTTACGCACGACATGACCCAGCAAGATCCCAAAAGTAACATAGAATATACATTTTTTCAAATTTAGTGCAATCTAGTATCTGCGACATGTATCCAACATAAGGCGCAAACATGGTACATGGCATTTTACCAATCCAAACATAGTCTAGTCATCGAAGTATACTTCCAGGAACTTATGAATGAATTATTTGAACGCTTCTATGACTACACAGGAAAATATTGCAAGCACATTCTTTAATCCAAAAGGCATAACAATGCACTGAAAGCAACCCCACTCTGCCATGAAGTTGGTTTTTCTTCGATCTTCTGGCACAATCTTAATTTAATGATAACCGGAAAACCCATCAGGAATGGAATAGGCCTCCAATGGAATAAGCCTCCTACCCTCCAACATTGTCTAACACTTCATCTATAAATGATGTTGGAAATAGATCATGGACACATGCATCATTCAACTTTTGCAGATCTATGTAGATCGTTATTTCACCCTTTTGTTTCTTCTCTTGGACTACCATCGGGCTCACCCAATCAACGGGTTCTATAATGCCAGCATCCAACATTTTATCCAGCTCTTGGTGAACCTTCTCCTTATACTTAGGATTAAGGCAGTAAGACCTATGTTTGATAGGCTTTGCATCCGGCTTAAATATGATCCGCATAACACCCAAATCGCCAAGTATTCCCTTTAAATCTAAAAACTTAGTGGGGAAGAGATCCTGGTATTCATGAAGTAATTCAACAACTTTGTCTACTGTAGTGTCGTCCCAATAATCTCCAATCTTCACGAACTTTGGTTCTTCCTCAGTGCCAATGTTTACCTGTCTTATTTTCAAAGGTGTGGAGATGTCTAGGTTCTCTACTTGTGGTCCTTCTATTATGCGATGCCATTCTGTTTCTGGAATATTGATATTCATTGAGTCTTCTTCCTCCTCTTCAACAGTCACATTATAGCATTCCAATGCGTGGCGTAGCTGGATGCTCCAATCAGGTTGGGTCCATTCCATAGGTTCCTTCAGTGTCCTGAAGATAACTTCTTTAATATCTTGAAGTGATTTATTGATGCTTTCAAACTTGTCTTCAAATATAAAAGTCAATAAGAAACTTTCTCTCAATACATCCCATTCTGCAGTGCCGTGGCAGAGCTCTGTTTCGAGATACCAATTCATGGGGATTGTATCCAAGGTATGACAAAATATATGTACCCATTCTGGCTGCGGTTCTATCCCTGATGCCTTATTCCACTTCACCAGGTGATCACATGGATCATCGTTCCCACTGTTCTTCTTAGTCATCCTGGTATTAGTATGCCCAAATCATAAAATCATCATTCACCTGTAATCCCTCCATCCAACAAAAATTTCCTTATGCTTACCCCACCATTGTGCAAGCGTAGTGCACAGCGCCAACTTCAATGCTTGAAAATAGTGGTCTTCAGGGAATTCATGTTCAAATTCATCTAAAAACATATATACGTTAGTCAAACCATCATAATAAGGTAGCTTTCTTCCCTCTGACGAAACACAGCGCAATGACTTCGTCATCATATTGCAGCGCAATGTAGATACTTCATGTAAGAGGTTTTTCCAATCCTCTAATTCCTCATCTGAGTTAGAAGTGCATGAACTCTACTGATCCCATGTGATCCATCCATCCGCTATTGGATTGATCTAATCCTGATCTCGCTCTATTATCTTGTATATTTGATCTAGCTCATCATCACTTTCTACATAGTTGTGGACGGGTTCGATATAGCACGCTCCCTCCACAGGATCTAGTGGCACTACAACCCTAAGCGACTTCTTTTTGAAGGTTATTTTCCTCTTCTTCAAATTAATGATCCCATTCATATCAATAGCTCAGTCGATTCCCAAGAGCACAGGGTAGGGATTACTGTCATCGACAATTTCTATAACTTTGAAGTCTGCTAATGCACTCGCACCTTCAATGTCAACCTTCACACCATAAAATCTTCCCATGGGGATGATTTTCTGTTGATTCACCATTTAGAGCTAAATCAGAGACCACTATAGCACAGGTCTCCCCATCCTTTCCCATTTCTATTTCAGTAGAACATTCACATCAGACCCTAGATCCAAAATTACTTGGTCCATTTCATAATCACCTATTTGCGTTTTTAGCCGCATCTCGTGTCCCATTCATGCCTTATGCTTACTAATATTTCTAACTGTATGATGTTTAGTAGAAGTCTTTTCCTTATTAGTGCACTTGTCTATTAAGTCTTGTAATCCTTCAGTGGCTTTCTGATCCCATATCAACTTCATACAAGTCTTCAGGAAAGTAGCTAGTATGGAAGGATCTACTTCCTGCGATGCATTAGTCTCCAACATTTTCTCCTGACTTCCTGAGGTGGAGGCCTCAATGAAGTTCTTCTTTACTTCCAAGAAAGTTTCTTTAGCATGATTCAGATCAAAGTTGACTTCCTTCTCAGTAGCCTTGCGTACCCATCAATCTTCCTCAGGCTGATTATCTTTATCTACACCAGTTGTTATACCACTTCTTAACACAATGTTTATGTTATGATCCTCTTCGCAGGGCTTAGCCCTCATCATTTGTAAATTTTGCATAGGTTGTTGAGGCTACGTTTTCTTCTCATTCATCTTATCTATTAGCACTGGACAATATTCTATGGCATGGTCGAATTGTCTACAGTATTGACACAGAGGATGTGTAGGATTCAGGCAATCTCGCGTGAAGTTCCCTGGCTCTCCATAGTTGTAGAAGATAACCTGATCATGACCTCTACTAGGCCCTCCTCCTCCTCCTTGTCCTCAGCCTTGAAAACCCCCACGCGCTCCCCTATGCCTTGATCTGGAGGTTGAGTTTCTACTTGCATATGGTAAGTAGGGGTTCTTTCCATCATTAGCTCAAACTTCGACAATGGCACTCATCATGGCCCATAGATTTACAGAAATTGCAAAATAACTGCTAAGGGGTCTGTACAAACTTCTTTAATAGATGGAAATTATCAATAGCATGTTGTCTTGTGACTTGACAAATAACACACCACATCGCATCTCTCGCGCTTGCCCCAATACTAGTCTCTAGTTTCACGGGCACGTGTCCTCCTCCTATAATATAATTCTTAAAGACTGGGCAATGATCCTTATCATGTCCATGGCTTTTACATTTAGACACCAGATCTTAGCATGCATCTCCGAATGAGCTTCCAGTCCTTTCTCAGGCTCTGCAACTCCAAGTGCAGGCTCTCTAGTTGTGAATGAATTTGTTGTACCCCAAGGTTTGTATCTTGAATAGATGATGCGTGCAACCTCATTGCGATCTCCAAGGCTTATTCTTGCATTGCTATCTTCTGTTGTGACAGAGGTATTATTAAATGTGGAAAAATTGATACTATAAACCAGTCATGACATTGGGTATCTGAGATTTTCATATTAGCCTACCTGATCTTGCACTTCAACCTCTGATCAAAGTCCCATGGTGTCTCATCAAATCTCATTTATATCTCCTTAAATTCAATTACTAGTTGCACCTCTGACTTAGGCCTACTAAACTCCTTGTTTAATTCTAGCTGGGTATCTACCAATGACACATTGGGGTTATCAGTGCAATACTTTACATTCAAGTTAATGTGTGCTCTTGTAAGTCTATAACCAACTTTACTTTCTTAATATTGTCATCGATAACCTGCTACGCTGTCCACACAGCTCCCACAACAAACCAAAATTGTTCTAGATCTTCATTGCCTATTCCTTTAAAGATCAGCATCTTCATTACGTTTGCCATGTTGAATGGTGGAAGTGGAGGTGGAGGAAGTGGTGGTGGAGGTGGAGGAGGCATAGGTGTATGAGGTGGAGGTGGAAGTGGGGGTGGAGTGGATGGATGAGATATCCTTGGAATACCCTCAGTTATTAACTGAACATCACTTTGCAGTGTAGTCAGCACCGCCCCTTCGTCATCACTTGAAGGAGGTTCAATCAATGGACTATTCTCTGTACCTAATCCACCACTATTTCTAAAGAATCTTCCACTTTGCATAGCTCCAAACATCAAGGTAATGGTATTACCCACTTTTCACATAATAGCATTTTAATCCAAGTATTCAATGACCTTAAGTACTTACCTCGTGGTCGTTTGAAGAATCTTTGCTCCGTTTCGCTATAGCTAACTGATGTGTCAACTGAAAATTCAGTAACAAATCCTCCCAGAATTCAATCAAGCCAATGATCGACAACCCACACGATCTTGTTTTCAGATGCCTCTAGTCATCGTACCAATTCTGGAGTCCACACTATAGGACTATCGAGCTTCCACCTCCCTTGACTGTCTGCCAATTTAGCTAACCACTCATATAATTCACATGGAAAAGTGCAAAATAAAATTTCGTGTACCTCTATATACAGATATCTATTTAACCAGTCCTCCTTTGACAAGCATGGATTCCTATATTCTTAAGCCACAAACTCGTGAATATTCCTATCTAACAACTTTTCAATCTCTTTCTTAGTTGGATTCCAATGATGCGACATCACACATCTCTTAAGCAGATCCTGGTCCCGACAATGGAACCATTTGCTGGCTTAAGGGGTCCTACACAAGTTTGGAGTTAGTTGCACCAACCAAAAAAAGCATACACTATTGGCCCTTTTGGCAAAAACCTGCGTAGCAGAGGTTGCAATCTCACCCAAAGCAATATTGGGGGATGCAAGAACTGCGTTTTTGCATCCAGAGACTAGTTTGATGTCTTTCAATGCCTTAGATCTGCTTCCGCATAGATCTAACCTTTCGATAGAGTTAAAACTCCTAATTCAGCCCTAAATACCTTCAATTCTTCGTGGGACCAACCAATTGAGTTAATCAGGCCCTAACAAGATATGTCTGCTACTTTTGCGCAGCTGAATAGGTTTCCTAGGGATTTTGAGATCTAGATTTGTCATCGCACAAACCTATCTTCCTTATCTGAAACTAACCTAAAATAGATTTAGATCTTCGTGAATATCATTCTATCATCTTGTTAAGCATAAACATGTCCAATTAACCCGATTCTCGCAGAGAAAACACAATGAATTATATAAACAATAGTGAAAGTGATGTAACAATTAAACAGATAGATGTAAGTATTTCCAACCCAAAATCAGTCTTTATTAATCAGAATCGTTCCAATACAGACTTCAACTACCCTGCACACTCAGTTGCAAGGGTCCACGCACTCAGCTGTGGACTCTTCCAGGCCTTCACGAACTTAGCTGCAGAGTCATTCCTTTGCTTACTAACAGGAACATACCTTCCTATATATCAAACCCTTACCACCTCATTCATTCCTACTTATATTATTTTTCTTATCATTCGCTAAGACTCGTGTATTTATAGTCTTTCTAATACAATACCATGATCCCCCGGCTCATGGGTGAGTCTTCAAAACCACCTATCACTTACCCAAACAAGGGGATAAGGCCCCTGTGACTATTAACTAGCTACGCCCTCTGCATCCATATTCCTTACAAAATTATTTACAAAAAATGACTTAATTAATTCAATTCTACCCCTGGGGATCCCATCCCAACATGTTCTACATTCTCTTCCTCATTCTTAGAATATATCAATATGTCATCAATGAATACTATCACAAACTTGTCCAAATAAGGACATAATAAACTATTCATCAAATACATCAAAGTAGTTGGAGAATTAGTCAAACCAAAAGGAACCACAACAAACTCATAATACCCATACCTAGTCTAGAAAGTGAAATTGTAAATCTCCTCTTCTTTGATGTGTACCTGATAATATCCTGATCTCAAATCAATCTTTGATAACACTACTTCTCCCTTCAACTGATCGAACAAGTCATCAATCCATGGAAAAGGATACATGTTCTTTATTGTCACCTTCTTCAATTTCCTGTACTCAATGCACAATCTAAGAGTACCCTCCTTCTTCTTGACAAACAACATTGGTGCACCCAAAGGCAATACACTTGGCCTAATGTATCCCTTGTCAAGCATTTTTTTCAACTGCAGCTTTCGTTCCACTAACTCTAGAGTGCTCATCCTGTAGGGTGCCTTTGATGCTAGTGTTTCTCATGGTACCAACTCAAAAGAGAATTCCACTACCCTATGAGGACGAAACGATGAAATATCTACTGTAATTATATCCTAAAACTACTGCAAAACCAAATACCTCTTCAAGACTTCCGCATCCTAAACATCCTCAACTTTTTCACTGGAAACATGCACTGCAAACAATACACACCCTTTCCTATAGCTATGCTTAACTTGCATAACTATAACCATTCTCACTGATGTGGGCTTCTTCTTTCCCCACAAGATTATCTTCTCTCCATCATCATCCAAGCACTCAATAGCCTTCTCGTAGAAATCTACCTTAGTCTTGTGAAGGTATAACCAATCCATACCCAAAGGCATAATATACAAAAGCAAAGGAAGCACATTAGGATGTGTTGATGTAGACATACCATTCAAATAAAATGCACAAGTTCTTACCCAATGATGAACTCGTTTTTAGTACCTATATCCAACTGCACCAACCAAGACTCTATGTGCACTTCTTTTCTCAAACCACACTTATCCACCAAGTCAATATTAACATAACTATAATTATATATAGGGTCAATCAAAATGGAAACAACTCAATCGTAGATCTTACCTTCCTTCTCAATAATTAATGCCTAGTGATATGCCTGCTTGCTATCAAATGATGCATAGATCTGACGAATTCTCTAGCCCACATCCCCAACTGTGTGTACCTCCTCGGAACTGTAGATATGAGGCCTTTGTTGCACTAAAACTTGTCACCATGACATTCTGAAAATCTGTGTGAGTCTATCACCACTCACACTTTCCTCCTTTGCAAGTCTTAAACCTCAGTTCTTCATGTCAAGCCTTGAAAATAAGAGAAAGCCCTTAAAAGTCTCTAAAACTCTGGTTCCGCACTTTCTCTTAGCATTACCTGCGTCCCGCACCTAAAGGTCATGTCACCTGCATACCTGACCGCTCTGTCTTTGTGTAATGGGTGCGGACCCCTCTAAAAGTCAAAAAGGCGCAAGTACATTCTTAAAAACTCACATTAAGTCATTTTTGGAAGCTTCTAGAAGGAATATTGAGGTGGCAAGTTCGCTCCTTTAAGGTTCATGCATCCCATACCTTAAGGAGCTAACCACTTGATGTGAGGAGCTTATCCCTTTGAAGGAGGACACTATCCCTTCATAGGTGGACCTGTAACCTCCTTCCTTTGCACTATAAAATGAAGCATTGGGCTGGTTACTTGGGAGGTTGAAAGCTGAAGATTTTTGAGGTGAAATGCTGCTAGAACTTAGTCTTCCTAATTGAGATTTTGTGAGGAAAGATTACATACCTTGTTGATCTCATTTGGAAGAGTGTGAGGCTTGTCAAAGTAGAGGAGATTCCTATTTCGGACCCTGGGAGGAGCTTGTACAACATCAAGGCACCAAAGGTTGTAAAGTTCTTCTATTTTCAAAGTTAATACAATCAAGTTTATTTTTCTCAATAAGCTGTGTTTTATGGTTTATTTCATGGATTCCTTGATCACCATGATGAATATGATTTATTACATTAGCTATGCAGGTGTTATTTGATGTGTTCTTGTTTTTTGTTGCAGGTTCTAAAAAGAAAACTCTTTCAAACGTTTGAAGCATGGCTGCCACAAACTAGCGTTGGACTTAAGGTAGGGTCCAAAACACCTCTTTAGTTTTTATTAATGAATCGCAATATGTTTAGAGAAAGGTAGATTTGCTTGTCCTGCTTGTTGCTAGATATCTATTGATACTAGGGAGATCGGTCTTGTCTACAAGAACGATTTATCCGACCAACAAATTGGCAACCATACTGGGGAACTGAATTTGGTTTTTGGTTTTCCTTTTTCTTTGACTTGAGAAACTTGTTGTTGTTTCTAGTTTTTTATTGATGTGTGTGGGATTGGGTAGTTTTTAGGATCTGGATTATTTTTTATTTTTTCTGAAGTTTACAGGGAACCGCACTTTCTGTTTACATATAGTGTGGACTTCTCCACACTTTTCCTTTAATACATAGAGCAATACCGCATCTGGCTCTTTTGGAAGCCTGTGGAACCTATCAAAATTTTTGAAAAACTTAAAATGTTTTCATCCAGTTAAGTTTAGTTTTTTATTTATGACTGTTAGTGTCTACCTAGATCTGCATGTGTTCTGTCAAAAATCCCTTGCAATTAAGTTCCATTGGCATTTTTGTTTTCGATGATTTTCTAGAAGTTTTGCATGCCTGGATTGGTTTTCACTTGGTCTTTGTAGTGACTCAGAGATTAGAAGCCTAAGAAACCTTTGATTACCCTGGTCCTTTTTTTCTTCTCGATGAGTCTGACTGGTTTTTGAAATCTGCCCTTGGTGAGAAATAGATTTCGTTTTCTCTTTGCGAAGCTTTGAACGAACTTGCTTATAAGTTTTGAATTTCATTTTTATAAAAGAAAACACATTTCGATGTTTTTTGATTGATTTGTTTTTTTGAATGAATTAATCCTTAGTTTATTGAATAACTAAGTAAAACGTCCTCAAAAATATTTGAAGCTTTTATACATTAGGTTTTTCAAGTTTTTAGATCTCAAAATTAGTTTTTTTAGTTTTGAGTGTTTTCTAGAAATTGTAGGATCTCTTTTGAAAGAAAATTGTTTTTGTAGTTTTTGAGTGCTGAAAAAGAAAAGGAATTTTTTGTGAGATCTAATTAGTAGTCTCGTTTTGAGTTCTTAATGGAAAATACAAAAGGATCTTCTTTTCATTTCTATGTTGAAAGAAGGATTTGTCTCTTAAAAGAATTGCATTTTGAACTCTTTCTTTTAGCTAGAAATTCATTGAAGGAAAAACGAATTGTTTATCATTTTAGGTGAATTTTTAGTGTTTTTGGAGTCGAGTCTTCACACCATAAAAGTTTCATTTCCATACCTATTGACTTCAGAAACAACCCATAAAAGTAATGCTGAAATAAAATCGATCTAGCAATCTTTTTATTTATAGGGCTCTTATCACCGATATAGCTTAGGTTAGTATCTTGGAGTAGAGAGTAATTAACTCTCCAAGATAGTTAAAACAAACAAGTAGCTATATCTTGCGGTAGGAAATAAATCCAATTGTAATTGATATAATCTAGGAAGCTCCTCTTAAAGGAGTCAATCATGAGATCATGTCCAAACCTTTGAGACAATCAAGTTTGTCTCATTGGGAAAGATAGAATATTTGCGTGTATTAAAAACGGTAAACCTCAGATTAACCATTGTCGAGGAGCTTGGGGTCACTTGTTGGTAAACCTCAAATTGATAATGTCAAGGAGCCTTCAAGAGGATTGAGCTTTGTTACTCTCCCCTTGCACGTAGATCAGATCGTAGACTGTTCCCCCAGTTGTATTTGTTACTGTTGATAACCTTAGTGACCGTAATCTTAAGATTATTTCCTAAGGTGACGATGAAGGATGGGTCTCACTGTACCTGGAGCAGATGTCGACTAGACTCACTTGGACTTTCTATGGGGTTCTCTTCACTCGAGATGGTTATGTGAAGAAACTTGTGCCACTCTGTTTCATTAAGCAGGTTGTCGGGGTAATTGTTCCAACCGCCCTTTCTATATTAAATTCTACGATGTTGGATTTCATCACCAACTAGTGTTTTTAGTACGGGAAGTTACTGTTTGTGTGTGGTTTGAACTCTTATATTTTTTAGGTGTGTGATTCACTTGTTTGTTTCTTTAGAGACTTTAGGTGCTTTTATTGAACTTTTCTTTGTTTCTGTGTAATTATTTTCATCCTACACCCAGAGATTATTATCCTTGATCAATTATGTCAAGACAGTCATCCATGTTTTCCCAATCACTAGAAACATTTTTATATGGCGGTCCTACTGTTCCTTTGGGGTACTAATCACTTTCTTGGTACTTTTTCACGAGCAACTCCTCGACTGACTGAACATCAGTTATCACCTGGTAATAATGGAACTAAAATGCTAAACGTAGAATAGATTTTTATGATGTCTGGTAGTATTCCAAACCCTCAACCTCAAGGTAGTCAGTTACCACCTGGGGGGCAAGGTAGTCAGTTATCACCTGGGGGGCAAGGTAGTCAGTTACCGCCTGGGGGGAAACCTCAAGGTAGTCAGTTATCACCTGGGGGGCAACCCCAAGGTAGTCAGTTTCCGCTTGGAGGGCTACCTCAAGGTTTTCAACCTTCAGGACAGTACATACCCCAAGGTCAACCCCATATTCCTTAGGATGCTTATCAACCCCAGAATCAGTACGTGCCTCAAGGTTATCAACCTCAAGGTCAATACTCAACTCAAGGTTTCCAACCACCTTCTGGTCAGTCATTTTTACAAGGAGTTGGAAATGTACCACCTAATTATCAGCCCTACGTTCAACCAGGTTATGGTCCTCCATATGTACAACCTTTTATGGGTCCCGGAATGAATATGGTGTGGGATCCATCTCAAACTCAACAGACTTTGCAACCTAATGTGAAATTACCTTATCAAGCTAGATAACCATTAGTTTCTGGTCCAATCCAGCAACCTATCCAACCTACGTTTCAAACCTCTGCACATAGTTTAGTTCAGTCACCTAGGCCTAGCTCACCTCAGACTCCGCCTTGAATTGCTACTGCAACTACTGCATTTTCTGTTCAATCTACCACACTTGTTTCTGGAGTATCTGTAGCTCTGGTTTCTACTATCCCTGCATCAGTGTCAACACCTCAAGTCTCTGTGCCCCAGTTAGGACCTACAGTTCAGACTTCGATCCAGATGCCTACAAGACAAGCTGGTCCAAGTACAATTGCCACGAGTCAACCATACCAAGGACAGTATCAATCCGGTCCTACTGTACAAAATCTAGTTTATCAGTATCAACCATACCCTGGCTATACTTATAATCAACCTAAACAACCCCAGTTTGGTCCAGTTAATCTTGGTTTCTGAGGAGGTTATAACATTCCTAATGCAAATCCGATTCCAGGTTATCCTGGTTATCCTCCTCCTAGAGTTGGTATCATTACACAAGGATTTTGTCAACCTAACCATCAGTTACCATTTATTGCAACTTTGGATTTACCTGATTTGTTGCTCCTTACGAACGATCCGATTTACTGTCTTCCATACTGGCCGCCAATGCCTAATAAGTTGCCTAGTGATATCCCAAAATTCGAGGGTAAGTCAAGAGAGGATCCGTCAAATCATGTGATGACTTATCACCTCTGGTGTGCATCTAATTCCATTGTTGATGATTCAATTCGATTGCATCTTTTTCAAAGAACTCCTATTGGTCTTGCCACCAAATGGTACATTGAGTTACCACGAGGCTCTTTTTATAATTTCAATCAGTTAGCCACTTCTTTCCGAACTCATTTTTAGTTGCCTGCCAGATACAACAATGGCACGGAATTGTTAAATTCACTAAAACAATCCACGTCCACATATATTTCTGATCATATTCATTAATGGCGACGTAGAAGGCGTTTAGTGAAAGTTTTATTTCGAATCAGATTTTAGCATAATGGTTCGTTAAATCATTGTTACCTAAAATCATTGAGGATGTAGCTAAGGCAGGAGTTGTCACTGAAGAGCAAGTCATTGCTCAGGCTCAGTACCTTGACCTCGTCTATATGCAGTTAGGTACTTTACATGAAAAAATCCCTAATCTTCTGAAAACTACAGCTCCTTCAGGGTCTCATGCCGCTGATGGTATGATTGGTTTAGTTAGTATTAAAAGCAAGAAGAAATCTTCAAAGAATTCTTCTCCTACAATAACTTTACCTGATTCCCTGAAAGGAGATTCTTCCACTGAAGTTTTTGCTGACGTCCATGTCATAGATTCATCTATGACCAAATCCGATAGTAAAGAGAAGGGGAAGAACAAAAACAATCAAAATTCAAAAGAGAAAACAAATAAAAATGAATCTATTGACGAAAAACGAAAACCTCGCTATCCTTGTTTCATCTATGATGAGGATCATTTTACTAAAGAATGCCCATATCGAGCAGAGTTTTCAAAATTTGTTAAAGGTTCTCAAATGCCTATTGTCTTGAAGGATCCTTCTCCTACTCAAGATAGTAAAGTGGTTGCTTCTTCCTCGAATACCTTGGAAGAACCCATTATGATGATGTCTCATGTCAGGATTGTGACATGATCGCAAGATTATGGTAGTAAAAATCCTATTGATGGTAAACAAGCAGAATCTTCTAATTTAAACCCATCAACTACACCTCCTCCTAGGTTTGCTCCACTACAGATTGAGAAAACCAACTCAGAATTAGTAACCAAACCGCCTGCTAAAGGTATTTTTCAGAAATCAACTTTCAATCCATATGTGAAAGCTGCTCAGAATTATAACATTGTTGAAGACTTAGTTGTTGCCCCTTCAGCAATGTCGGCTTTGGATGTGATGCAATCACACCCAGCACAGCATAAATTACTATTGTCTGCTATAGGAGCTGTTGATCTTCAGGATTCGAACCTAATAATATTTAATTTAGAGAATAGTACACCCCGCCTTCCTCATCAAATGGCTTTCGAGATTCCAGTGTTAGTGAAAAACAGACCTTGCTTTAGGACTGTGATTGATGAGGGAGCTTCTACCTGTATTATGTCAATCCAGTGTTGGAAATCACTTGGTTCTCCTACACTCAATCAGTCTCCGATAATTTTAAAGGCTTTTGATGGCCGAGGGTTCCATCCTATTGGTATTTTGGAAGATTTACCTATAGGGGTAGAAGGTAAAACTGTAAATCTATATGTGGAAGTGGTTGATGCCCCTCTAGATTACAACCTTCTTCTGGGTCGCAGTTGGTCTTATGCTATGACTGCTATTGTTTCAACGGTCTTTTGGCTTGTTAAGTTTCTTCATAACGGAAAGATCGTTACGATAGCCAGCTGAGTTATTTCTCATCTGACCTGACCTCTACAGATAGTGTTCAGCATGTTGATAACACAACTATCCCTTACAAGGATGTTGGGGTAGGTTTGATTGAAGATTCTGGTTTACTAGGCACTTTTTCCTTCCCTCCTCCTAACGTATCGCCTTCTATTGCATCTATTCATATGATTTCATCGAACACAATTGTTTTTGATGATCCTTGGATCATACCTTCTGATTTCGAGGTGGATTCATTTGATGGCGCGATTCCTTTGAATCCCTTTGAAATTTCATATCAGGCGGTACAGTTGTTTACTGATTCCTGACCTATCACAAGCATAGTTCCTGGTCTTGTGTCAAGCTTGTTAAAAAATGAAACAAGGAGTCAGCGAGGACAGTTATTTTCCCGTGTCAACCTCGTTAAAAAATGAAACTGGATGTTATGAGCATAGTTCCTTGTCTTGTGTCAAGCTCGTTAAAAAATGAAACAAGGAGTCAGCGAGGACAGTTCTTTTCCTGTGTCAACCTTGTTAAAAAAATGAAACTAGATGTTATGAGCATAGTTCCTTGTCTTGTTTCAGGCTCGTTAAAAAATGAAACAAGGAGTCAACGAGGATAGTTTGTTCCTATCTCAACCTCGTTAAAAAATGAAATCGGATGTAGCGAGGATAGTTTTTTCCTGTGTCAACCTCGTTAAAAAATAAAACTAGGAGTCATGAGCATAGTTCCTAATCTTGTGTCAAGCTCGTTAAAAAATGAAACAAGGGTTTTGAGGATAGTTCTTTTCCTGTGTCAACCTCATTAAAAAATGAAACAACTCCCTGTCTTTCCAAGATCTTGAAAGAGAACCTTCATTCCATCCACCTAGTTGAATGCAATGAAGCTTGGGGGGCATGTACCTCGTTTTTGTGTCATTATGCTGGGGGCATGCGAACTTATAACAAGCATAGTTTTTCGTTTCAAGCTTGCATAAAAATGAAACCGAATCCAAGCAGAGTTCTCTATGGTTCAAGCTTGTGTAAAAATGAACCTATACCTGATTTACATCTCGTGATTGTTGTTTTTATCCGCTAAATTCTGTTAGATGAGCCTTGGTTGTTTTAATTCCATCGCCCCCATCTCTTTGGCTGATCATATGCTTTCACTTGGTTGTTTCCCTTCCTGAGGAACCGCATCTATGAGTTGTTTTATTAGCCAGCCCCTTAACCATTACATGTTTTGAGCAGTTCCTCCATTGCCGGAACCAGTTGCTACCCTTTATACCACTTGTTCCTCTAGGACGAGTCCTCTTTAAGCTCTTTTCTGACTCGTGAAATATGAAAAGATTTCCGAGTTTTTCCTTTTTAAACTTGTTAAAACAGAATTAAAAGGACGGTCCATTTACAACTCTTTTCTGACCATATAAACATGAAAATATTGCCGGAATTTTCTCGTTTCAAGTTTGATATTGGTTATAAAACGAAGTGTCTTTGATTGCTTTTTTACTTTTTCGGATTAGGGCCACTAATTATGAAAAGTACTCCTTGATCGTAATGGTCAAGCGGTTCTCTAAATTATTATTTTATACTTTTTCGGGCTTGGGAGACACAAATTTATGAAAAAGGACATCCATGGAGTTTTCTTAAGTTTTTCTTCTGACTTTCTAAAGTTGAAAAACACCGAGTTTTTCCTATACTAGACTCGTTAAAATTTAATAGTAAAGGACCTGTTCAATTTTAAACAGGAATGAACCACTCCTTCTTAGGGTTCAAATTTTAAACTAAGTTGGACTCATCCGAAGGATGAGATTATAACCAAGCAAATGTTATCCTCCTCAAGCTTGTCAAAAATAAAGAGGTACTTGCTAGAAATGGTGGGAGAAAGAGAGAAAAATGAACCCGTTTGTTATACTTGTGTTTTAGAAAAGTAGTCAACCACTCTTCAACACGACACTTTTTGTTCACCTGGGTTGGGAAATCCTTTGCCTAACAGTTAATCAAACCATATTGAAAGTCTTCAGCTGGTTTCTGGGTATTAGCTTTGGGTCAATTGTCACCAAACCATCTGCAGTGTTGTTATGTGTTCAAGAGGTCAGTTCAAATAAACCATTCATCTACAAAATATCTATCATCCATCTTGACCATCCCTGAGTTAGTCCTTGTCAAATATATTTCTTCAAACTTGATCTATGTTTTTGTGTTGTGGGATTGCCTATGACAGATCACTTTCTATCAACTTCAGCTCATTATCTAGAAAGATGATCTAGAAATCATCAATACCTTGGAACTTGCATGCCCTAATGGCAGGCTTCTTGCCTTCGATGACAAGTTGCATCATTGAACTTCGATCAAAGGATTCTATGACATGTTCGACATTAGCTCATCTATTCACATTTCATTGATTGTACTGAGTACTTTGAGAGCCATTGACATTACTATTGGTTTCTCTCACACTTGTTAACAGTTCACATCATTGACTGGTAACCAAGTGGTTTCTACCATGTTCAATTTCGACACATTCATTCACATGGATAGAATCGTACTAGTTCGGGAAGTAGAAATCAAGACCTTGGATATAGTTTCCACCATCCAGGCTACGAGGAATTTTGTTATTCATTATACAGTGGACTATTCATAAACAGATGGTTGCGCCCATACTGTGTCTACATATGTATATACTTGTGATGTATTACAAAATCATTCCTGTATCAAAGTAGTTTAGTTAGTTTTCTAGTTAGTTTTGATTTGAGCATGGGAATGCCCACCTTAGCAATGATATGTTCACATATATATATTTTGCATTGAATGTTTTTACAGGTTCCGACTGGGGTGTCTACAGGATGATCCTTGAAATGATAAAGTACTTCACTCTTCATACATGAAACACTTCTATTTTCATCTATTACAGACTTCGCACTTTAGGGGGCAATCTGTTGCACTAAAAATTGTCACCATGACATTCTGCAAATCTGTGTGAGTCTATCACCACTCATACTTTCCTCCTTTACAAGTCTTAAACCTTAGCTCTTCATGTCAAGCCTTGAAAATAAGAGAAAGCCATTAAAAATCTCTAAAACTCAGGTTCCACACTTTCTCTTAGCATTACCTATGGTCTCGCACCTAAAGGTCATGTCTCCTACGTACTTGACCACTCTATCTCTGTGTAATGGGTGTGGACCCTTGTAAAAGTAAAAAAGACGCAAGTACATTCTTAAAAACTCACTTTGAGTCATTCCTGGAAGCTTCTAGAAGGAATCTTGAGGTGGCAAGTTCGCTCCTTTAAGGTTCATGCATCCCATACCTTAAGGAGCTAACCCCTTGATGTGAGGAGCTTATCCCTTTGAAGGAGGACACTATCCCTTCATAGGTGGACCTGTAACCTCCTTCCTTTGCACTATAAAATGAAGCATTGGGCTGGTTACTTGGGAGGTTGAAAGCTGAATATTTTTGAGGTGAAATGCTGCTGGAACTTAGTCTTCCTAATTGAGCTTTTGTAAGGAAAGATTACATACCTTGTTGATCTCATTTGGAAGAGTGTGAGGTTTGTCAAAGTAGAGGAGATTCCTGTTTCAGACCCTGGGAGGAGCTTGTACAAAATCAAGGCACCAAATGTTGTAAAGTTATTCTATTTTCAAAGTTAATACAATCAAGTTTATTTTTCTCAATAAGCTATGTTTTATGGTTTATTTCATGGATTCCTTGATCACCATGATGAATATGATTTATTATATTAGCTATGAAGGTGTTATTTGATGTGTGCTTGTTTTTGATTGCAGGTTCTCAAAAGGAAACTCTTTCGGACGTTTGAAGCATGGCTACCACAAACTAGCATTGGACTTAAGGTAGGGTCTAAAACACCTCTTTAATTTTTATTAATGAATCGCAATATGTTTAGAGAAAGGTAGATTTGCTTGTCCTACTTGTTGCTAGATATCTATTGATACTAGGGAGATCGGTCTTGTCCACAAGAAGGATTTATCCGGCCAACAGTCTTCCACCTTGATACATTGGAAAATCCTTCTTGTGATGGTCATTGCCACAAATCCAACATTGCAATGGTTCTCTACCACTACCCTTATTTTTCTTCTCTCGAGGCTAAGGTCCATGTCCCTTCTCTACCACATTAAACTTCTTGTAAGGAGAAACATTTTCCTTCTCACCTGCATCCTAAGGTCTTGCTCTCTTTGGTGGCCAATTTCCTTTAGTCTTGTCATTCCCTTTCCAATCTTTCTTAGGCTTGGAATTACACTTCGATTGCTCATAATAATGCTTCTGCTTGCTAATGACTTCCTCCAACAACTGAGGCTCATCATACTCAATATGATACTTGAATTTTAATGATAGTCCATTGATTAACTTCTGAACTTTTTTCTTCTTGTCCTTGAGGTGAGGCACATACCTAAACAACTCCAGGAACTTAGTTATATACTCTTCATCTATCATAGATCCTATCTTCAACTCATTGAAATCCTTAGCCTTACCATCATAGTATCTCTCAAACAAGTACTTCTTTCAGAAAATCCTTTTGAACTCATTCCAACTCAACTCCTTTATCTTGATGCCTTTGACACACTTCACATCTTCCCACCAGATGTTCTCTTTCCCTTTGAGAATGAAAATAATTATCTTGGCTTTCATGTTCTATGTATAATCATGCAGCTCAAAGAACTTATTCATCCCAAGCAGCCATGTCTTTGGAGATTCCATTTTATTCAGCTCTCCATCAAATGTAGGAGGCTTGGATTTTGAACTCATCCAAAAATTATCCCCTCTCACTCCTCCTATAATGATGATAGTGATGATGACCATGATACCTATTTGAACCAGAACTAGAGTAAAACCCATAACCACTACCTCTCTTGTCAGATGTATCCAAGAACCTACCATCTCTGACTATGTCATCCTTGTCTGACATGTTCCCTCCATGAGACCTGCTACCATATGTGTAATTAGTCTTGTCCTCCTGTCCATAACTAATCTATGGTTGTCCATGTCTCTGAAAAACTAGCAAAATTCAAAGGATAATTGCATTGACCTCTTCTTACTTTTCCTGAGCCTTGGAAAGCCTTATCTATGACTAAATTATCTTGTCATTATCTTCTTTGCAACTCTTTATCTTTGCCTCTGAACTCCTCAAATTACCTATTACATCAGAAGAGCACTCATGTATTTGTTTCTCATCTGATCTATGAGGATAGTCTCATGAACTGTAATCCACCATTGTGCTATTCATCTCTAATCATATTCTACTTCTTCCAAACATACCATGTCAGATAACCAAATATAAACATAATTAATATACCTCATTGAAGTTAATGGGAGGCTATATCATCTACAAAATCAATCCAGGTTGGCACGATACATATATACATGTCATATCAATATGTCGACATCATGCATGATCTCACTAACTGTATACAATGACCTCATGCATGCCAACCATAACTGTGACAATGTGTGCATAAAAACATGCATCTAGCCCATCTAGTCTAAGTATTTTAACCATGCTCTAATACTAATATGTGTCGCCCCCTCCCCACATTTACCCACTTTTACAGGCCCTCCAGGTAAATGTGAAGTGGAGTGCCACTATGACATGACCCCACCTCCTAGCTCCAGATAAGGAAGTGGGGTGTACAACTGAGACTTATTGACCACAAATTAACATCATATAGGGATTACAAGACACTCAGGGGCCAAATAACCACCCCAGGTGACAAAACCATGAGTTGGATAGTTTTTTCACTAACATGGGCCCACAACTACATGCACAAGCCTGAAAGGGTGCAATTATGACCTTCCAATTGCACACACAAGATTCCCTCCCTGCGTTTATAGCCAAAAATTTCCAGTTCAGATGGTGTGGTCCCGAGATCTGGGCCACTTTTGCAGGCCAACCTCTAGACCACTACCCAGAATTGTCTGTAACTTGTTAGAGTGATAAATGACATAATGACCATGTTATTCATATAAAACTTGAACAAGAAGTTTACCTAACCAGGCCTAACCATGACAGTCATTTCGTCAAACATCTAGTGAACATGTAAGCTATAGGTCATGAATGCATATCTTATCATAAGAGTCTGAAACTTATCTGAGAATCACCAATAAGGTCTAGTTCCCTCTCATAATAGCTACAATCACACTTGTTATCCCATTCATTCATTAACCATCAAATACTTATCAAATCCTAAAAAAATCATAGCTAGATCACATTATGAATTCATGCTTATAACCAACATATAGCTAGATTATAAACCAAGACATAATAACCATCAAATCATCATAACAATAAGTTCAAGTGATTATAGATTACAATAGGAAAATAGATCTTATTAATTGATGCAAAATCCAACCATGTTAGAGACTTCCATGTACCACCCAACTATAAATTGGGCTAAACCAATTCTTTTTTTCAGCTAATCACCCCCATGCCCTATTCCAAGCATGAATGTGGGATATCAATACATAAACAACGATGTCTTACTAGAGATTAAACCACCTCCACTCTCACGTTACCACGATCTTGCAAAAACTATTCAAGAGATCACAAAGCCTAAAAAAATCTTGGATGCCTCAGAATTTCTTCACCAATACTTTGACGAATTTTCTTGTCTCCACCCACCTATCGAGATCTTCCCAGATATTAAACCACCTCCAACCCCAACCCTTGGGAATTTTCCTAAGACCATCTCACATGGTTCCAAAACCTTCCAGCAATCCAAAACTCAAAGAAGAAAAGAATCCAATCACACCATGGTTATCTAAGAAATGGAAAGGAAAGGCTGAAACCACTCTCAAATAGGAAAAACCCAGGTCAATGATGAAAATGTATTAAATAAACAAATACATGTACCATGCATTCACACCTCAACTAGGAAATCACACATGAAAATTGTTACCTACAAAATATTCTTGTTAAAGTTGTTGATCCAACCTTATCCTTGCTTTAATTTGGTTTCCTTGCTTGTCCTTTTCCTTCCTTTTCTTTCTGTGTCCTTCCTTTGCCTTCCTTTATCCAATGCTAAAGTTCTTCAAGAATGTTCTATGTGTGCAAGAGTATGAGAGAATAGAGAAAGCTCCAAAACTGAACAGACAAAAGCTGTGAACTAATCCTCATAAGCCTTTTTATCATTAAGGCCTCTATTTTCTTCATTTTCCTCCATTTTTCCTTCAATTTCCCTCTCATACATACATGTGACCTTTCATCTCCTTTTTCTCCTATTTTCCTTTATTTTTATAAATAAATGCCAATCAATGCTTCTTTTACTTTTCCAATGCCTTTGCCAATTTCCTTAGCGATAAATAAACTGAAAGTGACACCCACTACGATGTTTTTCCAAACATTCAACTTGGAATATGTGTCCCATGACCTTTGTCTTATTATTTTTCCTTTATTAACCTGTATTACATGAACTTTTAACCTGAGGTTGTTAAATTTTCTCCTTTGTTGACATAGGCGTGTCAATGCCCGTGTCAACACATTGATACAATGAAGTATTTTGTCACCATCACCAAATCATGGCTTCTCAAAGTGTCACCACAAGAGTCATATGTTGTTAATGTATTTCGACACAATTTATGGAATCTAATATTATATTTCCAAAAAAATGAGAAAATTAAAAATGTGTGGAAGCCCAAGGGTCCCACATGGAATGTGAAAAGTCACTAGAAAACTCTAAAGTCATGTATAAACTCAAAGGTCACATAGGAATTCGGAAAGTCACATGGGAACTCAAGAGTCATGAGGGAAGGTAAAGAGTCACAAGAGAGGTGGAGATACACCTCATTTTTTATATATACATGCTCATAGCTCAAGCAAGGACTTTTCATGTTCACTTCTCTAGCTTGGAATAGGAGAGAAGATCTTTCTTTGGAGGACCAAGTGGTGGCTTAATGTTCCATTATTGGGGCTAGTGTTGCATCAATGTGATTTTTTATCTTGGTGCTTCCATTTAATATATGAAGCTCTTGGATCTAGCGCACTTTCATGCATATGTCATGAATAATTGTGAGAATATTCTTTCATTATTTGTCGTGTATGTTTATGTTAACACATACTAATGAAAATACACTATTTCGTTGGCTTTGGTATGCATCTTGTTGAATGTGCATTTTTTTCTCTTTTATGATAGTTGTTACCTTGTGAGCTACTTTGCAGGTTAATTAAAAATTCTTTCCATGCTCTTGTGCATCTCTTTTAGGATAGTAATATTAGTTTTCTTCTAGCAGCTCACTCTCTTTTTTCCCTTCCATGAAAGTACCTTATATACATTGCAATTGTATGCCTTACAGTGCCAACTCACTTGCTTGTTTCAAAGATTGTTTGTATAATATCTTATGTTGATAATTGTAGCCCAAAAAAATCCCTAATAATAATGGTGGTGGGACCTATCATCCTGATAGGGTTCCTAATAAAAATGGTGTGAGGTCTAGTTGGGACTTCATACCAGGGAGAGCCCCTTTGTTGGTGGATTTCTAGTACCGTCAACAAGTTGTGCTATAAGGAGGGTGAGATGGCAATTTGAGACCATTAAGTCTATTTTGAATCTCTCATCTTAAATGGTTACTTCCAAAATCATAATCCTGGGATGCTTTTCTAATAAATAAAATCTTATGATCCCCACAGAAACTGATTCATAACTTGTCACATCTCAATTTTGATGGAAAGGGTCCAACAACCATCCTTGAGCATATTATTTCATTCATTTTATTTTGTCTTCCTAATGGAACATTTTGTAATGATGCTTAGGCTAAACATTTTATCCTCACACTTGAAGGTTGTGTTAAGCATTGGTGTCATACATTACCAACTACTTCTATTCATTCATTTGAGCAACTTGTTAAGGAGCTTCGTGAAGCTTTTGACAGGTATGATTATAAATATGTATATAAAAGGATCAATCAACTTATAATGAAACCCAATGAATCAGTAGAGGATTTTCTTAATCGGTTTCTTCACCTTCTCTACGAGTTTCCTAAAGAAGATATGGATTGGGATTTCTTCAGTGAGAAGTTTCAGCATTTGGTTCTAGTCTCATTGAAATCATTTAGATCATATTTTCCTAATGATTTTAATCTTCCAATTTTCTCTATCATGAGGCACCCCGTCCTTAGAGGAGGAATATATTACTACCTTTTTTCCTTGTCCTCCTCCTATGTTCTTACAAAATAAAGTTCCCCCCATGTCAAGGTTGGAGTTGTGAAATCTAAAAACCAAATTTCTGATCCATTTCTCCCACATTCATCTTCTTCTCATGAACCAATTTTCATTCAAAGAAGCATTCATGGTTCTCATGATTCCATCAAATATAATGTGGAGATTGATCCCTTCATTCTTCAAGATAACACTAACATGCATAATCTTAATCTTGAATTTGATTCCATTGAAAGTAGTGTTTCTTCAAGGGATACCTGTCATCCTCTATCATTTACACCTCATGACCCTTTGTACCTTGATTCAATTAATCAATCTGCCCTACCAGTAATGGTCCCAGACATGTTTAACTCTCAATTTTATGTTTCACGTGGTGATCAAGTACAAGGAGGCTATATCACATAGGTAGAGGAGAAAAAGAGTGAAGACACTTTCCATATTTCTTCCCTCTTTCAGATTCCCCCATGTCAAAATGATGATTCCAATATTCTTGTGATCTTAGTAACCAATCAAATGATCTAAAAATCCTTACTTGAGTTGAAACCTTAGACAACCATCACCTTGAAATTCATGTTTCTATTGATATAAGAAGTGATAAGTTCCCAAGAATTGTGGAGGATATTTTATTTTCTTTAGAAGACTTAGATTTTCAAGCCTTCGATCTACAATCTAATCTGAGTGGTTTATCATCTCCAGTTGTGGGATGGGATGATATTTTAGTTCAAAATTCTCTTAGAATCCATCTAGTACATACATCTTCAGATATTAAGCCAACAAAATAAGATGGTTAGGTTCTTGAAGATTTAATATACCCTATTAAAGAAGAGCAATGCCAATTCCAAAATCACATTGGTATGCCATTCTTTGACCATTATGTTGATGAAGATTATGTTGATCCAATTAATATTCATCTTTCTCATGATATTCTCTTGTATTAACCTCCATACCATGACCGAAGTAGTGTCCTAAGCGGTGGGGTGTGTTCAAATAATCTCAGAGATCATAACATGCGTGACAATCCACCTTTATTGCAAGATGATACAAGTACGCAAAATTTTAAGATTGAATCAGATTCAACCATAACCGAATTCTCTCCTTCTAAGTCCTCTCATCATTTCTCATCTTTGGGACACTATTCATTGTATCCATATGTGTTTAATGAGTGTGTTATACCAAAAGTTTCTCTAAATCCTATAGATCATTATTTTGTTGACCTTGATCATAACCTAGTACAGGATGGTGTGGTTTCACAATCATATGATGAAGAGATTGAATCCATTGTTCATGATTTGTTTAATCGTAAATATTTCATAGGTCAGGAGGAAGATGTTACAACTTTAAATGTTCAAGGGATTTTTCTGATTGATGTATCACAATTCACAATCCATTAAGAATCTCATATGATAAATGTTAAATCTGATCAAATTAGTGACACTGACAATATTTTCATTGACAAATTTGAGGATATTGGTATGTACCTACCTGTTGACCTTTCTAAGCCACCCAAATTTTATGATGCGTGACTTGAAATTTTAGCGACTTGTAAGGGATTCGATGTACTTCATCTGGTTATGTGAGCTTCTCATAATCATGATGAGATCCTCGAAATAGACTAGAACTAGATCTTAAAGAATTCTTGTCATTTTCAAGTTAATATTCATAATCCTTAAGATGGATATTTTGATCAGATAAGATATTATTGTTTGGTTAATACTCCTTCATGTGAATCCCTTGTATCATACCTAATTCTTGAGTGCATATATTTAATGATCCCTAGAGATTCACAACTTATCATTCCAATTGTCAAGACAAAGACCACCAACTTCTTATCTTTCTAGTGTAATGAAATTAATTATTTTTCTGGCACAATCAATCCTCATCAGTCTATGTCAATGCTTGAATCACTTGGTGAACATAATCCATCAAGTTGATATCAATGTTGCATCTTATTCGACTCACGTTTCTGATCTTTGGTTAACCTAGTTTTATATTTATTTGTATCTTAACAAGTTTTCAGATTTTTCTATACCACTAATCAATGTTAATTCTTTCAACTTTCGTATTGTTGGTCTAGTTTATAATTGAATACAAAGTAATGATGTCCTACAATTGAAAAGAGGAATTGATCATTTCCAGGCATCATCACACGAGGAATAAGATTCAATAATTTTGAGCACTTGTAAAATCTCTCAAATTAATACATTTATATCTCTGAATAATGGAACACCTCATGCGTTAGCTATCATATTTGATCAATACACCAACCTTAACAGTTGTCATCTCCTTAATTATTTTCCCATCAACTTATCTGATGACAGTTGTTGGTTTATATTTGATTCATCTCTTTATTTCTCAGATACATATCAAGAAGTTGGGGCACTTCAACATTTGTTGATGGTTATGTCAGGTCCCTGTAGTCTTGATAAAGTGTCTTAGAAATATCGATTTATGTTATCCTCAACTGGTCTTTCTCATAATATGGATTTGATGATTGAAGAACTATATTTGCATGAATTTCAATCTTTTGGAGCTAGTTCTTCTCATGAATTGCTCACTGGTTAGAGGAATCATATCTGATGAGTTCAATTGCTGAGAACAAGTTCCAATGTTATATCTAACCTAAAATGTATGGATGTATGTTTGAGAGGTGTTTTCAAGGTATTCATGTTCATCATCCCTATTATAGTGGAAGGCCTGTAGGTTGATAAAATGGTCTTCTAAAGAACACCTTTATGCTTACATATTTGACCTTTATTCTTAGGTACAGGTAATTTAGGTAAGCATATTTGTCTTTGTACATTGTTTTATATGGTCTTTGGTTGTTCATATATTTTTTTGGTTTAAGGGGGTTTGACCCAGGTTCAAAGTGTACTGTGCACCAAAAAATCCCTTAACCACTGGCCCTTTCAGCAACGACCTACAAGCATATCGCAGTCTCACCCAATTCGGTTATGGGAGGTTGCAGAACTAGGTTTCTGCAGTGAGAGGGATATGCGCATTGTGGCATCCATGTGTTCACTTATGTATTATATCTTCCTACAACTTCATGTACATGAATAACTTCACATTGATGATTAACCTTACAGATTGGTACTTAATGCATAGACATAACATAAAATAGTATAACATGTATTCTTTTCAGTAAAAAGCATGCATAATGATATCAATAATAACAAAGAATCAACACAGAAAAATACACAACACTTCGCCAAAAATTATTATTTTTTAACAAGTATCTTTAATACATGCTCTTCCCTGACCTACGCACCTAGCTACAAGTGGTATGTGCACTTAGTTGCAGAATCTTCAAGGCCTTCGTACGCTCAGTTGTGAAGCCTTCCCTAAAAATATAGACTCAAGATAGAGAATACGAACAATCTATCCTTAGTTAGTTATTCCATTCTATTTTTTACAATGTATTACATCTTCTTTATATAGACTTCCTTACTACAATACCATGGTCCACATACCATGGATCTAACAAAAAAATGGACTATTACCTGAAGCTCATTACAAAATAAGGGACTTTTGACCCACCCTAAAGCCCCTAAACACTATGCAATGAATAGAACTTTGCTAGCTCTGCTCCTCAAAATGTGAAGTTTTTGACCAAAACTTGGACAAAGTTGGGTTGTGCCCAACAGGACCCTAACACTGACCTGTGACTCATCCCGAGTCACTTAGCTATGGTTCCCTTGATTTTTGTTGCAATTCTGTTGTAAACTGCATTATACTGATGGATTGTCTCTACCATTTGTTTCTCCTCTTTGCGCACCTTCTCTAGCAATTCCTCTATGGTTGGGCTAGCAGTCTTCTAGAGTATTTATGCCTCCCTTTTCTTCAATTATTTGAGCCTTCATCCACTTCCTAAGATATTTTTAGGGAGTCATCCTGCCATGGCTGAGTCCTCACTTGCAAAATTTTCTCCTTCCTCCAAAGATCATCTATCTGATTTTGGAGGTTCTTCCCTTCAGTAATACTAATGAGTTTCTATAAGACTGGTAAGGTCTTTACAGGTGTCAAGATTTTGTCGCACAGCTTTTGCCGCAAAACTTTTGCTTCACCTAAAATTCCTCCTCAATATTCTATATGTTTGGATCCTCCTACAGTGAGGTCAAAATCTTCATCGTGTCATCCAATAATTTCCTGCAGTATACCACTGCGTCATCTATGCCTTTCAATGCTTCCTTTAATTATTTCTACCTCTCCTCCCACACTTTTGGTGGTGTGCTTGGATGTAGCCCTATTTGAAAATCTGATATCTGTCTTCATACTCAAATTTTATTTTTTCCAGTGTATTCTTTGATTCCTTGATCGTGAGGGTGAGCTTCGCGACCTTATCTACTAGTGGTTCCTCCTCACTGACCTTCACATCTGAGACTGTGCTGCAACTATCTTCGATATAATTTTCTAACTACTCTTGTCACTGACATGCTACATCTCTTTTCTTAGCCTCCTCCATCTCCTTCTTTAGCACATCTTTCTCCTTTTCCACCCGCATCGTCAACGTCGAGGTTCGTTGTTCCCGCTTCTACACCTTGGTTGTTAAAATTTGATGGAATTTGTGTAGCACCTGAATGGGTAGTGCGATAATATTTATGCTAACAGTCTTCCATTCCTTGGCTTGTTATTTTTCCTCAAGTGTGTACCATTGAAGTTCCCCAAGCTACACCTGAAAAATTCTAATGTCGAATTGCTTTTCTATTCTTTTTTCTACCTGTAGTGGCCGATTTATTTGTTCTGGTTGTTTTTCTACCTACAACAATGCCTTTAGCTCTATGATGCCCTATTGTACCTCAGCCAAGATCATTCTATATTGATCATCAATTATGTCCCAGGTCTCCATTGTGATCTCCTGGACCTTCTCTCTGATCTCGTCGATGTCCCCATTAGTGAGGACAAGCACTTCTACACCCTTGGACTTATCCACTTTCTTCTTTTTCCTCTTGTCTGTCACAGTTTTTGTGTCTCTCCTTATGACAATAAAAGGTGACTCTTCTGATACTCCTGCATCACTGAGGGGTTCCTCATGCTTCTTCTCTATTTCTTTTAATTATATCTATGTATCCTTTCCACTTGTACCTGCATCTTGCGGGGTACCCTTCTTTATTCCAAGCACCCCCTCGAGTGGAGTAATCCATTCTTCCGACCATTTCTATACTACAAAAAGCAAAGCATCTTTAGTTACTATGTATGGAAATGGGTTCCATGTCCTAGTTGGATCCTTCATTGCCTTTACATAGGCTCTATGGAAGTTTGCTTTGAAGTCTGCAATGTGACAATACTACGTATATAAACTAGGTGACAACCTTGGCTGTTTATTCACCACCATGTGTTGATCCATTGCCATCACCACAAAGAAAATCCTATTCTCTATTGCGTGCATTGGCTCCTTAATAAACCAAAGGGAGGCATACCTCGCTGCCTCACAAGCATCCACCTTGACAGATGGAAACTGCGATTCTTCTGGTTCTTTCCACATAATTAGAGTGATGATGATTATCACCCAAGCGTAGTGGAACGTCTTCCCCTCTTCTTGTGCTTCCCTGCAATCTATCAAAAATTCTTTTCACAGATAGGCAACCTAGTTAAATTAGACCCCTGTGTTGCACCATGCAACCAAAGATACTATAGCTATAGGCATCTCATTGGCCCTGCACTTCCTCATTATCTTACCTACCAAGATGTGCAAGATAAATGCACTCCTTGGTCATCAATGGAATTGATCTCATATCCCCACGACTTCACTAATCTAAACTTTTCCTTTATCATTTTTTCCATCTCCTTGTCCTTATTCTTGCCCAAAAATTCTTTCGTGGAGTCTTTTCGCTTATAAGGCAACATTGTTATTTTTCTAATTAACATCTCATCAATTAGGATCCTTGTCCCTAGCCAGATGCATCCATCATGTACTAATGCGAGGAGCTGTTGCACAAAGTTTGTATTGGATGTTCTTTAACCGAAGTGTGGCACATTCAACATATTCAGGAGTTCCACTCTCTGAAATCCTACAACCCACTGGAACAGCTCTAGCCTCGAGACTCCACTTTTTGGGTACTGAACCTGCTTCAAATATCTACTTGGTTCAAATTGAGGTTATTTTCTCTGATTGTTAAAGTCTTAGTCTTCCATCTTTAGTTGGGGGATCTTCTCGAGCACTTTGCCTTCAAACAACACTTCCTCCAGCAACAACAGATTGTACATATCATTCTTACCCTCCTTTGGTTCCTTAACTGGCTTGGCATTTGGTTTTCTTGGTGGCATGTAAGGTGGGAGCACAACAAGAATCTCTTCATCCTCTGTCTCCATGCGTTGAAATTCAGCCTCCTCTTCACTATCATTGATCTGTTGAGGTGCCTTCTGCTACATCGAATTCTTTCCTTTCTACATAGGCTTCTTCCCTTTATCTTCTTTATTCTTTGTGCAAACTTCCTTCTTTGTTTTCTTCCTCAGGGATGTTCTGAGTTCCGCCCCAGAGATCTCAGTTGGTCTCTTCACCTGCTTCTTTTGTGGTTGTGGTTGTGTGGGTACCTACATTCTCAGTGACCTCTGGCATATTAGGGACATGGGTACCTTTTCTCCTTGTTCCTCCATAATACCCACTAATCCCTTCTCTTCAAATATTCCAAAGTTCCTCAAAACTCCTAAATCTTCTAAGAAAAAGAGGATGGCGACCTCCTATTACCATCAAGAGCAAAATTCCTTCAAAACTTGTCCCAAGTCACCTTATGTAATGTAGGAGCCCTACCCCTTATCATTGACCATTCTAAGGCGACCTCTTCCTTATGAACACATGAAACTATAAAAAAAACTCCTCTCAGACATACAATAGCTCATTTCTCTTCACTGTTAGATGCAATTTCTCAACTTCTCCAGACAACAAAGTGTCAAATATGGTGTGGGATATAGTTTTTATAACATATTTGAATTCTAGGCTCATGATTTCTCCAAGATTTTCTCATTTTATGTAGGTATGGGGCTAGATACAACCAGTTGTGCTTCATAAATGCTCTTTTCCTGCATCCCTTAACGTAAATTTCCTTTTAACGGTAGCTTTTTCCTTCTAACAGTCATATTTCCATTCAACTTTGACGAACCTTTCCTCATGGTACAGTCACCTTTTCCTTGTCGCAGTTTCTTTGGACTTCATCATATTCCTAAGTATCGTGCAATAATCTTCCTACAACAAAGTCCCTTTTTGCAGAGTATTTTATAGTCTCGTGCCCACTTTCAACTACAAGTGGCACTAAGACTTCCTTCCCTTCATTTTTCAGTGCGAAGCTCCAAGGATAGATTCTTCCCTGTATATCTTCAATTTTCTCCCATTCACTCATCCCAGAATCAGCTAACCATTCAACTTCACGAGTTGAACTGCACCACCATCAGAGATGTGCTTGATGACATATGGTCCTAAACAATGTGTTTTAAATTTTCCTAGGAACTTCATGAATTTTCTGTCATATAATATATAAGATATCCTTCTAGTAGTGTCTTATTCTTTATATGCATGTCATGTCAGGCTTTCTCCCTTGCTTTTTGTACTTGCTGATGGAACCCTACTACAAACCTATCTTCTTCTAGAGCTAGTATATGTGAGATTATTTCCTTCATAATGTCAGGGTCTTCCATATCTATGACAACTGCAATTCTCAAACTTGGCATAATGTATTCCATAGGCATAATTTCCTCTTTTCCATATACAAACCTAAATGATGTTTTCCCTGTCAATTTTTTGCATCATGCATGTTGTTCTATATGGCCACAACACCACTAGAATTCTCAAATCCTAGTCATCTCTGTTCACATTGCATACCTTGGTCAATGCATTCTCCAGAATCATTTTGAAAGCTTCCACTATTCCATTTGCCTGAGGATGATAAGGAGTGATCTTCTGGTGGTAAACCTGAAATTCCTCAGTTAGTGCTTCAATGGTTTTGTTCAAGAAATGTGTGCCTTGGTCACTCATCAAGATCTTTGGATAGCCAAACCTGGATAATATATATTCAAAGATGAACTTCGTAGTAGTTTTTGTGCTGCAATCCTTCACTAGTTGTGCCTCAACCCATCTTGTCAAATAATCAGTTGTAGTGATTATATACCTCACACCAGTCTTCTTTCCTAATGGACTGATAGGTCCAATAAAGTCAATAGCCCATTTGTCAAAATCCTGCAAAGTTACCTATAACACTAGTGGCATCTCATCCCCTCTAGATGGCTTTCTTGTTCTTTGACATACATCACATGCTTGACAGAATTATTTTGCATCCTTGTGTACTATGGGCCAACATAGCCCTTCTCTCAAGACTTTTTGTGTAATGGATTTTCCTGCATAGTGCCCACCTACGACTCCTACATGACCTTCTGTTAGAATACTCTATCGTTCGTGTTTAGGGACGTATATGTGTAGTACTTTATCTGATCACATTTTGTACAAGTGTCCAATAATCAATGAGAAATAAGATGCTCGAACCACCAACTCGTTCTTTTTCTTCATAGTGTACTTCGTGGGTGTCATTCTTGTGGCCAAAAACTAAATAATATTCATGAAGTGATCATTTGCGACTCTAATTGCGAATAGTTGTGTATTAGGCATGTTATCATCAATATTTGTGGGTTCTTCTCCTATCTCTATTCTTGATAGATGATCAACCCCATCATTCAATTTTCTTGGCTTTATTATAACTTCTAATTCATACTCCTAGAATAATAACAACCATCGACAGATATTTCCTCCTAAAACAGGCTTATTCACCAAATATTTCAGTGCGGAGTGATCAGTGAACATTTTGAAATGCACCCCCAACAAATAGTGCCTGAAGTTCTGTAATGCATACACTATAGCTAATCCCTCTCTTTCTATCGTACTATAGTTTTTTTCCGCATTGGATAGTTTCTTTCTTGCAAATTTTATGGTATGATCAATTTCCCCTGCTCCTAGCTGCACTATAACTATACCCAATGCTATGTAAGATGCATCAACATGTACATGGAACTACTCCTTCCAATATGGGAAAACTAGAATAGGCACAGTTACCATATTCTCTTTTAGTGCATCCAAGATCTTATAGAACTATTCTCTCCATTGGAAATTCACATCTTTCTTCAAGAATTTCTCCATCAATGTAGTTATTTGCACATACCCATTTATAAAAAAAAATTAGTAGCGAGTGTGTCCCAGTGTCATGCGCAGTTGTCTCATTTTTTTTGGTGCTGCCAAGTTCACAATAATTGTGATCTTCACAAGATCCACCATTAATCCATTTTTACAAACCACATGTCCCAATAGTATACCAAATAGTGCACAAAAGATGCACTTCTTTAAGCTCAATTAGATCTGGTACTGCTTACATGTATCCAGTATCAACCTTAAGCTTCCCACATGCTTCTTTAATATACCAAATACGATCCAATCACCGAAGTACACTTTCAGAAACTTGTGTATATATTCTTTGAAGGCCACAATTACAACTCTAGAAAATATAGCAGGCGAATTCTTCAATCCAAAATAAGGGACTTTTGACCCACCCCAAATCCCCTAAACACTACGCGATGAATAGAACTTCTCTAGATCTGCTCCTCAAAATGCGAAGTCTTTGACGAAAACTTGGACCAAGTTGGGTTGTGCCCAACATATTTTAGTTTACTAATCAGGAGAAACTTGAATGGTTACATTGGAAACTTCACTTCACTTAGCCCTAACCTTCTAGCTAGTTAGATTAGGAGCAGGCCTTGTTGTATTTTATCTCCTCTCTTTCACTGCACTAACCTTGCATTTTATTCCCTATCTAGTCTTTGCATTTTCTTTATTGTCCTATTTTTTGTCTTGCATGTTTCTTTTCATTTCAGTCTTTCATTTCTTTTCTTTTCCTACTTTTTCTTTTCTTGTTGTGTCATTTCGTTTCTTTCGTGTTTTGTTTAATAACACAGTGCATGGAAATTTCTCTTGTCTGGCTCAAGAGACAATTTGGAAAAGCTTTGAAAGGGCTTTGTGACACACATCAACACTTGGTTAACTTTTGGTCCCTATTCTTTTCTTGGGTTTGATATCTTTAAGGTCAACGATGTATGAATGGAAAATACAATTAATGCAAATGGAAATCTATGGTATTGTAATTGAATGGTGTTTCCTACCGATCCAATCTAGTAGAGAAGGGAAAGTAGAAAACTAAAATCAAGCATATTAATTCTAGAGGTATATAAGAGTCTTTGCAATAGGAATAACCTCTCTTGCTCTAAATAATTATGGATCCCTCTTCCACCCTAGAAATATAAACATTGATTAAATTCTAATGAGCATAGTGAAAATAAAATAAGGTGTGAAAGAAAAGAAAGGCTTCCTACACAAAGAGGTGAAGCAAGCGACTTCACAAGGGTACTAAATGGGCTCGCTAGCAAGGAAGCAATGCTTGTCTTTCTTGAAAGTAACTCTGTCAGGTTACTAAATAGGCTTGCTGGTAGTGAAGTAGCACTAGAGATGGAGCTAAAACTTTGATCATATTAAACTCGTGAATATATACTATCCTTTTGCCAGATCAAAACAATTGAGATATGGTAAACCTTGTAAATGTGTATTGCCAAGAAAGGGGACATGAGAGACTATACTTATAACTGGGACAAATGGGGAAGATGAGGTGGTCCACATGGTGAATCAACACTTCCTAAAAGACTATAATCTATGCATAGAGCTAGGCCTAAACAGATAAGTTGAAGTTCTTCCATTGTGTCGCTAAGTTTTGTCGCTATGAAAACCACCCTCCAAAAATTTTCCTACACTTGAATTTTGGAGCCTTGTGATCTTATGATCTATCATTTCAACTTTTTCATAGTCACTTCATGATTGGTTGTTGTTTTTGTAAAGACTCTAAGTGTTGAAACCACTCATTTACACATGCCTATCTCTTGATGCATTCATAAGCGCACACCTTTCTAGCAAGTCTTACAGTCACTGTCTACCCTTGAAGACAAGCATTGCACAGTCTTTGAAATCAGTGCTTTCATATTCTTTGGAAATAGTTCTTGTGGAGTCCTTAGTGACAGTAACTACACAGTCATTAGTGGCAAACATTGTGTAGCTCTGGACATTGTGCAGTCCCTGATGATAGTAGTTTCACAATTGTTAGGGATAGTGACTGCTCATTCCTTATGCACTGTTAGTGTGAAATTTTAGTTTATAATGAGAGTGCAATTCTTATAATCAGTGTTGTCACAACTCTTAGTGGCAACCACCTCACTCTTTTCTACTCTCCTTGTATAAAGAGTCTAACTCAGAGCTCTTTTCACAGTCATCATTCACTTCCGAGCTTTGTGAACTTTGGAATATAAGGAGCATTATCTCACTCTTAGTTGCAATTGTACTATCATTCATGTGAGTTTAATAAATTATCTCTTTTGCACGCTTTTTTTTTGCGAACGTATCTCTTTCACTTTTGTGACTATCATTTTTGCTTCCTTTCACTTTCACAAGTGTCACTTTTGTTTTATTTTTCTTTCACATGTGTCACTTTCTCTTTCTTTATATTTTTTAAGTGTCACTTTCACTTATTTTTACTCTCACAAGTGTTTCTTTTTCCTTCTTTAATTCTTACATGTGTCGCATGAATTTTCTTTGTGTTGGCATGTGTCTCTTTCACTTGTTTTCACCCATCTTAAAGAGAACCTTAACACAATTTTAGAGGAATATCCATCACACTCTTTGGCACTAGTTGATGTTATTTATTCTTAGAACATGTGTTTAACACATTCTTATAGCATAGTGCATATTTTGGTTACACTATGACACTTGTGTAGTAAAGGTATATACTAAGTGTTGCACTTGGAGACAAGTGTTGTTTCTTGTCATTTCATTGTATACATGTTGATTTTGGTTACTAAACATATTCTAGTCATGTGCTGGATTGTATAAGTGTGTTTCATCATGTTTATGACTTCTCGTATGCTCTTACTCTCACTCTCTTTTGTAGGTTTTAACCCCATACAGAAATTACCTGCATACAAATTCTAAAACACAGAAAATAAACAATGTGAGAGCATAACACATAAAACACATATACATAGAGATTTTCCCCTAGATCCCAAAATCGGGACTACCAGCTTGATTTTTCATTATGTTCCTTTCAATGTTACAATACATATTTATACATGCCCAAGCATCCAAAACCATGGACCGAAAACCATCGCGTCCAAAAACATGTGCGAAAATTGTGCACAAAACCATAGGTGGGTCTGCCCAACCTAACATAGGTTCCAAAACCAAAATTTTCTGGGGTGCTGCCCCAGACCCCATAGAGTGGGGTTACCTGCACCCCTCAAACCCCCTATGACCCCCCTGCTACACAATTGGTGCAACGAAGGGGGGGCTCCGACCCCCCTCTAACCCCTAGTTAACTACATGGGCTAGTCGTGGAAAGAATATAACACAACCCAAAATTTTCCCACTTGTTGTTTTCTTTCGACATGGGACCACAAGACAGATTAGCCATTTATCCAAACCTGCAATGCCCATTGTTTCTCTACACCGATAGAACTTCTTAGAGCTCACAAATTTTGTCAATGCATCTATAGTATTCTTCAAAGTATCCACCTTTACCAGCAACACCTTTTTGTCTTCTATCATATCCCTCACAAAGTGATACTGAACATCAATGTGCTTTGTCTTTGAATGATATGCAGGGTTCTTTACCAAGAAAATTGCACTTTGGCTGTCACAGTCTATCCTTATAGCTCCCTGTACTAACCCCATACTTGAACACAATCTTTGCAACCAAACTGCTTCCTTGCTTGCATGAGTGGCTGTCATGTATTCTGCCTCTGTAGTTGATAGTGTCACTATAGATTGTTTCTTACTCATCCAACTGACTACACCTCCAAATACGTTAAACACATACCCACTTGTAGATCTTCTTTGATCCAGATCTCCAGCCCAGTCTACATCAACAAATCCATGAATATCCAACACTCTATCCAATCCTAGTCTTCCTTGGTAGCACAAACCATAATCACTAGTGCCAAGCAAATACCTAAAAAATCGCTTCACTACTATCCAATGCTCCTTTCCTAATTTTGACATAAGCCTGCTCAATACTCCCACTGCATGTGTAATGTATGGTCTAGTACAGACCATTGCATACATCAGGCTACCGAATACACTTGCATATGGAACACAGGACATGTCCTCTTCCTCTTCTTATGTCTTGGGACACTGTTCAACATATAACTTTACACCTACAGGAATCGGAACCTTCACTGGTTTACTATCCTGCATATTAAACCTCTGCAATGTTGTCTCGATATACTTCCTCTGGTTTAACTAGAGCTTCCTCTTTTCGCAGTCTCTTTTAATTTCCATGCCCAAAATATAGTTTGCAGCACCAAGATCTTTCATGTCGAATTTGGAGGACAATTGGGTCTTCAAATTATGGATAATTTCTTTGTCATTTCAAACCAGCAACATATCATCCACATACAAGACCAGATAAATAACATGGTCACCAATTAATTTAAACTACACATAGTGATCTGCTTTGCTTCCGATGAAGCCAAGTCCCTGTATAAATATATCAAATTTTTGATACCACATCCTTGGTGATTGTTTTAACCCATACAGATACTTCTTTAACTTGCATACCAGTTCTCTCTTACCCTTCACCACAAAACCTTCAGGTTGCTTCATGTAGATCTCCTCTTCCAGATCCCCGTGAAGAAATGTTGTCTTCATATCCATCTATTCTACCTCAAAATCAAAAGCAATAGCAACATATAACAATAATCTATTAGAAGTTACCTTGGCAACAGGAGAAAAAATATCACCAAAATCAATTCCCGGCACCTGGGAATAAACTTTTGCTACCAACTGAGCTTTGTATTTCTCCACCTTTCCTTCTACATTTTTCTTCTTCTTGAACACCCATTTGCTGCCAATGGGTTTCCTTGCAGCCGGCAACTCCACCAGATCCCAAGCATCATTTTTGTGCAAAGATGCCATTTCATCAACCATGACCTCTTTCCAGAGTTTTCCATCCTCTGAATCTACTGCTTCCTTCACAGTTCTGGGATCATCACCAGTAATAGATAAAGAAAAATTTGAACAGAAAGCAGATGGACTATACCTTTCTGGCTGCCTTCTTTCTCGAGATGATATTCTCACACTCGGAGTCCGTGGCTCTTCATCTTCTGATTCCTCCTCTACTGTAGAGTCTGATTCTTCTTCCTTTATCTCAAACTCTATCTTCTAAGGTTCCTTTGGTTGAACTTCATGTTTAATAACATCTTTCACCTCTCTGAACACGACATCTCAGCTATACATAACCTTCCTTGTTACTAGGTTCCAAAGCTTATAACCCTTTAAACCATCCTTATACCCAATAAAGATGCACTTTTTAGATTTACTATCCAACTTTGTTCTTTTCTCCTTTGGAACATGTACATATGCATCACATCCAAATACCCCCAAATGTGAAAGAGAGGGTTTCTTACCAGTCCATACCTCTTGTGGAGTCTTATCCTCCAATTCTGATGAAGGTGACCTATTGACCAGGTAACATGCAGTCTCCACTGCCTCTGCCCAGAATTCTTGTCCTAACCTGGCACCACTGAGCATGCTCCTTGCCCTTTCCATCAACGTCCTTGCCCTTTCCATCAACGTCTTGTTCATTCTTTCTGCAACTCAATTTTGCTGAGGTGTATATGGAGTAGTCTTCTGTCATGCTATACCACACTTCTTACAAAATTCTTCAAATTCCTTACTACAAAACTCTCTACTTTTTTCTTTCCTCAGCTCCTTTATCTTCTTCTCTGTCTAGTTTTCCACCAGAGCCTTTAATTCTTTAAACCTGTCAAAGACTTCAGATTTCTCCTTAAGGAAATATATCCATGTATTCCTTGAGAAGTCATCTATAAATGATACATAGTACATAGACTTACCCAGTGATGGAACCTTCACAGGTCCAAACACATCACTATGCACAAGCTCTAATATATGTTTCACCCTCTTACCACCAAAGGGGAAACTCACCCAATTCTGCTTCCCATATACACAATTTTCACAGAAATCAAAATCCAGAGAGCTATTACTCATACCTTCTACCATACCTTTACCATGAAGTATTTGAAGGCCCTTCTCTCCAATATGTCCAAGCCTTTGATGCCACAGCATGGTCTTCTCTCCAAAGACCACTAGATTTTCTGCTCCACTTTCAGGAACCACAAAACTGTTGCACCCATCAACAATCATGCTACGTTGTAGCTTGTATAGAGTTCCAATCTGAACTCCCCACATCAATACTAGTGCTCCCCGAACCATCTTGCAGGTATCCTTCTCAAACACTGTTTTTACACTTGCATCATCCAACTTTCTTATAGAAATCAGCTTTCTGGCCAATGCAGGAATATGCAGAACACCCCGATGTGTTCTAACCCTTCCACCTTGCAACTTCAACTTTACTTTTCCATGACCAACAATTCTAGCCTTCCTATCATTCCCTAAGAAGACATCACCACCATCGTATTTCTCATACTCGCAGAACCACTCTCTATGGGGAGTGAAGTGAAAGGATGCACCTGCGTCAATCAACCATGCCTCATGATCTACATGTGTACTTGAAGAAGCTAAGTACACATCCCCACCTTCATCTGAGGTGGTTTTCGCTGCTACAGAAGGAGCATCATCAGATCCCTTTCCTTTATCAAGAGCTTTAGATTTACAGTCCCTTTTGTAGTGACCTTCCTTTCTGCATTTCCAGCACACCACCTTTACAGGTTTTCCTAGAGATTTAGATCTCCCTCTAGATTTAGATCTCCCACTGGATGACTTATTTTTGTTTCTGTTCTAGGACCATCCTTGTACAAACAAGGCATCACCATTCTGGTTCTCCATATTTTTTCGTCTCATCTCCTCTATTAGCAAGGATGAGACTATTTCATCAAACTACAAGGCAGTTGCAGTTCTACCTATGGTAATAACCAAACTATCCCACGAATCTGGTAGAGAACACAACAAATGGATGCACTTATCTTCATCTAAAATTTTAATATCAATAGACGCTAACTGACTTACCACAATATTAAATGTGTTCAGATGCTCTGTCACAGAATCTCCATCTTTCATCCTCAGGTTATACAGATTTTTCCGTAGGAATAGTTTATTCACCAGAAACTTATATTGGAAAAAAGTCCCTAACTTATCCCACAAAGCCTTCACCATAGCTTCCCCTGATACATTCAACAATACTGAATCTGAGACACATAATTTATTGTGCTCTTTGTCTTCCGATATAACTTCTTCCATTCTTCATCGGGCACTCTCGTTGGTTTAGTACCCGAATCTACCGCGATCCACTAGTCTTTATCCACCAACAAATTCTCCATCTTGAGTTTCCACAACTCAAAACTCTGACCATTAAATTTCTCAATCTCTATCTTTCCACTTCTCACCATCTTCTTTCACCACCAGAATCGATCTCACAGATCTCTATTGTGCTATACAACAACCCCCCATTTCATAAAATTGTTACACAAAATCATAATATGAAATGGGTCCCTTTTAAAATAAACTTAGATGTGTAAATAAATTGGTATTAACCCATCATAAGAAAAACCCTTATTAAAAGGTTTAACGTAAATGAAAATTTTAAAAGCCTTTTGAATAGAAATAAAGTATGGCTTTAAACTATTATACAACTCTTCGTTATTGCGATAAAGCGATCGCAAGATCGCATATCACAATAACAAAGGAAGCATGCACAAAGATACATCCATTCTCTCCGATCCAAAAAGCATATCGCAATCGGATATCAGAAAAGGTAAATGCCAAAGCACCAATGTAATAGAGCCTTTTGAATCCTCCGATGCGATAAAGCGTATCGCCATCGGCAATCGGCAATAACAAGTCAACACATGATGGAAGGCAAACTCAAATCCTCTGATGCGATAAAGCATATCGCAATCAGCTATCAGCGAAATCGCATTGACACAGCAATAAAGCCCGAATCCATTCCCCGATTGCGATGCATTAATGAGGCATGTATCTCGAGGATATATCTTAAAGGTTTGCATGCATTATATCACCTTTCGGTGATCGGAGATGTTTAAAACAAGCATTAAAGCCTTTCCTTTCATGTTACTGATCGCCGATTTGCGAATTATCACTAATTATCCATCAAAGAAATCTAAGCCACGTTTGAATGAATCATTTGGCATATAAACGACATGATGGGAATTTAAAACTTCTTTTATCATGATTGACAGGTTAAATGGCTAATCAATGAAGTAGTTAAGGGTAGATATTTTCTTTAGATTTTATCCGCGGCAATCTTACTCTAGTCCATTATCACCTGCTGATCAACATAACTCTTTCATTATCATATTGGTCTGTAGTAGTATCTCTCTATATCACTGTTTTTCTAATCACTTGTGTAGAATTCCACTGAAATTAGGAATTTGAAACAAATGGGAAAGAGATCAAAGAAATCCGTAGCAGTGGCTCCTACAACAGCAGTGCAACCAGCCAAGGATCCTGGACCAAGCAAAAAAGGGTTAATCTCAGACACTACGTGCCTCGGTCTTGGAAATACGAGCTGGGAGAGCATCTACAATCTAATAGAAGTAGAGGAGCCTGAGGAGATATCAGAAGAAGCCATAGCTGACTCGAGTAACAAATCAGAAGCGTCCCTCAAAGATTTAGCTTGTTCATATTTGCACAGAATAGCAGCACGAGAAAAAATCCTCCCATATACTGACGTAGTGAGATGGGTGGTAGAGGAAATTCCAGTCTCGAACAGAACATTTTGCACAATTGACGGGAGGATATTTGGCTCGTTTCAACCTGATGATCTAAGGAAAATGTATCACTTGCCTGAGCCTGAAAAGCGGTACAACAAAGCCTTCCTTGAAAAATTTGCAAATGAAAACGAGACAGAATCAGCCCCGATTAGGTAGTGGAGACATTTTCCCGAGAAGCACAAGCATGAATCATCAGGTAAGTACTTTGTGGACTCATTAGCTTCTCCTTACTGTTATGCCGGAGCAATGATGTGTAGAATGTGGGGAATACATGACTCTGCCAAGTTTACTATTGAAATGGTCCCTCTGATGGAGGCAGCCATCAACAGTTATGTGATGGATTGGGAAAACATTTTGTCCGACAAATTAGCCACAACAATTCTCGAATTCAGATCAAATTCACGAAAAACCACCAGGACCATTCCCCCTTTTTATTACAGTGCTTATATTATGGATACTCTTTGCTTTAATTCCAAATATCCGATACTCAGATGGAGATGGACTCCTGAAGACCCTAAGCCAATCCATATCTATCATCAAATATTATGGAAGGCTCACTACAAAGATCATTTGTACAAAATTTGCAATGGTTTTATGTTGCCTGTCTACTATGCTATTTTTGATAAGCCTGCCCCCAGAATTTCCGAGGAAGCAGGGATCGACTTGACTGCAGTAGGTAATTGGTTCGGAGAAGACAAATTCACTTATATAAGGCTTTTTGGTAGCCTTACAAAACCCCATGTCCTTCCCCTGTATGTGCCTGATAAGTTGTTAGCTCGGGAATTGGCCTACCAGATAACAACGGAAGGAACATCCAAAACCCTTAAAAATTCCAAGAAACAGGTATGGCCTACATTTCCTTTAAGATGCGATGTTTACACTCTCCATGATTACAAACATGCAGAAAAGGAGACAGAAAAAATAAAAATGCTCAATCTTGCAACAATTCCCAACAGACAATATGATCCAAGAAAAGTTGCCTATAATGTTCTTGAACAAGCCAAACTTGCAAAGTTTGATCATGAGAAGGATGACTTTGATGACCTATTTTCCTCAGCAGAATCATTATTTCAGGTAAAAACATTGGCTAGGATTAGGTATCAAGATTAAGGGTTGGAAGTATTTAATAGGCTTAGAGTGCAGAGGTTGCAAACTCTACCTCTATACTTATTAGCCACCACCCCGACAATCCAGTCAAGCAAGCCTGAATAGAAAACTATTGACAAATATCCTGCTGTGGAAATACTTGCTGAGAAAGGAAAAGCGCCAGCTTAGGAGAAAGAATAGTAGAAAGAACAGAGAAAAGGCAGTGAACACATGGATATAGATACTCATATTGATCCCAAGCTCCTTAAAGAATGGCAATAGTTCGATTCCATTATAAGAAATCCTGAGAGTTCACAAGGTTTTAGCACGCCTGAAGTGACAATGGGTCACAAGACAGCAACAAATACGGTTCCAACTGAAGGAACCAACGGCCTACCTATGAGTAAAGATGTAGAGATAATTCCTAAGGATCCATCGGATGAAATTGTTTTGCATATAGAAGAAATACCACCTTTAGATGTCTTCTACAGCCCTAAGCATAGGGTTGTAGTAAAAAGACAAAGGAAAAAGAGAAGACTTGATCAATATTCCCTTTTACCTGCACAAACAGAGATGGCTAATGTGGTATGGAAAGAAGAATTCAATCCTTCCGAAGACCTCACAAAACTCTCTCAATATGTTGGGGCATATTCAGCAGCCACTATGGATAAAGCATCAGAAGTGAGCAATTTACTCAAGGAAAAAGATCAGACAATTGTTTCATTGGAGGCACAGGTATCTGAAAGACAACAGAGAATAGAGCAATTAGAACAGTAATTAGCAGCACAACAACAAGTAAACAACCAACTAAACGAGCAATTGCTCAAGGAAAAGTAGAGAATAGATCAGAGTGCAGTGCAGAAACAGAAGGAATTATCTTTAGCATTGACCAAGCTAAAGACAATGAATGAACAAATGAGCAAAACAAAAGATGAGCAAATCGCTCAACTATCACAACAAATAGAAAGGTTCAAAAGTTTTCCTCAACCAGCAGAGTTCAAGTCCGAAGCTCTCCAAATCAATAAGGCATTGATTAAACAATTAAATTTACTATGTCATAATATTTCCCTTGCTGAGCCCCTCTGTGAGATTGCTTCATCAATGATTGACAAATCAGTTGATGCAAGACAGAATTTGGAACAAGCCGATGAGACATTAACAAACTTTCTTGCCTGGCAAGAAACCAGTGAAGGGCAAGCTGCAAATCTGCCTAAAATTCTAGAATCACACAAGGAAATTCTTTTCCTAGAATGGCAATCACAATTGATGAAAGCAGAAAGGGAAACTTCAAGATGTAGATCAGCAACTAGTAATTTGATTGAGTTAATTAATGATACTCTTTATCTGTCCAATTTGATTTCACAGTGCACTCTAGGTAAATTGCCATCAGCCAAAGCATTGGAACAGACATGCAATCAAGAATTGGAAAAGAAGGAGAGATTAATCGCAGGCATCCAAAGTTTAACTTGGGACACCTTTTGGTTCTTCCTAGTTAAACCATACAGTCAAAGGGCAGCACTCAAATGTTTAACCGATGTGATCGGTTACATGATTCCCGAAATTCACGATGCTACGTATTCAACCCAACTGCATTCACGTCTGAGTCACCCTCCAGAATTGCAACCAATGCTTGCTATCTGCCAGCTCAAGCCAAAGGATGATCGGCCGAAACAGTGAATCATTCTACCGACTGCAAGCAGGCCTATTTTAAGGAGATTTTCATGATTTGGTTATACCACCTAATAGCATTTTTATTTCATAATCAGTTAGCTTAGATAGTATTTATAGACCCTTTCATGTCTTTAGAAAGGGTCCTCAATTTTTGTATAAAACTTGGATAAAAAGTCACACTATTGTGCTTCTGATATATATTTTTTATTGATTTTTCATTATGTTCCTTTCAATGTTACAATACATATTTATACATGCCGAAGAATCCAAAACCATGGACTAAAAACCATCCCGTCCAAAAACATGTGTGAAAATCATACACAAAACCATAGATGGGTCTGCCCAACCTAACATAGGTTCCAAAACCCCATAGAGTGGGGTTACCTGCACCCCTCAAACCCCCTGTGACCCCCCCGCTACATAATCGACGTAACGAAGGGGGAGCTCCGGCCCCCTCTAATCCCCCAGTTAACTACGTGGGCTAGTCGTGTAAAGAATATAACACAAGCCAACATCTTTTCTCACTGATCCCACACTTAGTCAATTTCAGAGTTTTCTTGGTCTTCTCAACTTGAAAAATTCATGACTAACCCCTCATACTTCTTCAATTACACACGGTGCATTCCCATGCCACAGAGATGAAGTTCCTACCTCCTAGAACTGTGGACTATGAAATCATAGAAGGCAACCCCCTTTAACTATGCATGGCACAATTCGAGAGTTAAGTCAATCAATTCTACTAACTACACTTGCTTAATGTGCAATCCTTGACCAACCTTGCCTAGTGTTGCACACTATACACTTCTAGTGGATATTCGAGTCATATTTGCACCCTTTCCATGCTCAACTACATAATCCTTAATTCCTCACCCTCATTAATTGTGCGTTGTGCAATCATAGTTCCCAAGCATGTCACTCTTGTCTTTTGAACTTGTCCTATGTGCAATACCTTTACCAGCCCTGCCTTCACTATGCACTATGCATTTCTATTAGACAATGAGGTCATCCCTTAGTCCCTACAGTGCGCAACTTCATAGTCCCTGGGTTCTCTCCCTCAAGCATTGTTCATTGTGCATTCACAGTGAGCAGCTTGCTATCTCTGCCTCCCTAACTTGCTCAACTATGTAATAATGACCCTCACTCGTTACTGTTGTGTACTTCACACTTTCAATTCCCAGTCTTGTCACTCCCTACCTCTTAACTCTATGCACTATGCCCAAGAAACCCTTTCTTTCATCTATTGTGCAGTATTCCATCACAGTCAATCTCACATGAGAAAACACAGATAGAATAGGTGATTTTGGGACTGATGTTCTCTTGTCATGAGTGAACTTCATTTTCAGGTGATGTCATCCTATCATGGAAATATGATTCTCAAGGAGGTTAGAATAGGTTACAAGAAGCGCACTTGTGGAGACAAGACACAAATATGTTATCGTGTGAGAGGAAAGGAATTTTGTACCATGGTAGAGAAATGGAAACTCATGCTGACTTAGAAGGATCCAACACTTATCTAAACCCTTTGGAGGGTAAAGATGAAGTACTAGCAAAGATATATCATGAAGAAGTCAAATTTATAACAGAAAGGAGAAGAACTTGGCATTAATACAATGAATTCTTATGTCATCGTCACCAAGTCATGGATTCGCAAAGTGTCACCACAAGAGTCATATGTCGTTAATGTATTTTTCCACAATTTATGGAATGTAATATTGTATTTCCGAAAAAAAGAGAAAATGTAAAACGTGTGGAAACCCAAGGGTCCCATATGGAATGTGAAAAGTCACTAGAAAATTCTAAATACATGTAGAAACTCAAAGGTCACAAAGTAATTCGAAAAGTCACATGGGAGCTCAAGATTCATGAGGGAAGGTCAAGAATCACAAGGGAGGTGGAGAATCACCTCATTTGTTGTATATACACCCCCATAACTCAAGTAAAGGACTTTTCACCTTGCCTTCTCTAGCTTGGCATAGGAGAGAAGATCTTTCTTTGGAGGAGCAAGTGGTGACTTAGTGTTCCATTATTGGGGCTAGTGTTGCATCGTTGTAATCATATATCTTGGAACTTCCACTTAATATATGAAGATCTTGGATCCGACGCAATTTCATGCATATGTTGTGAATAATAGTGAGACTATTATTTCATTGTTTGTGGTGTATGTTTATGTTAACACAAACTAATGAAAATGAACAATTTCGTTGGCTTTGGTATGCGTCTTGTTGAATGTGCATTGTTATTTTTTTTATGATTGTTGTTACTCGTGAACTATTTTGTAGTTTAATCAATGATTCTTTCCATGCTCTTATGTGTCTATTTTAGTATAGTACTATTACTTTTCTTCTAGAGTATCACTCTCTCTTTTCCCTTCCCTGAAAGTATCTTATATACATTGCAATTGTATGCCTCAATGTCAAATTACTTTCTCATTTTAAAGATTATTTGTATAACCTCTTATGCTAATAATTGCAGCCAACAAAAAATCCCTAAGAATAATGGTGGTCATGCCTGTCATCCGAATGGGGATCCTACTCCAAATGATGTGAGGCCTAGCTGGGACTTCATATCAGGGAGGCAACCATTGTTGGCATATTTCCAACACCGTCAACACATTCTTTTGATAAAAAAGTAACATCATATACTTGGTCACACATTTGACTCATGCTTAAGATATTATTCTTAATTCCTTCTACAAAAGGAACATTATGGGCTTTAGATATTTCATTGTCCAAGCTTATTATTCTTTTTCCTTTTATATTACCTAGTGCACCATCAAATGAAACTTCCTATCTTATTTTCATTTAATGACAAGAACTTGCTCCTATCTCTAGTAAATTTCTTGGAGCATCCACTATCCACATACCAGTGACTTCCTTGACTTTAAGTATATAGCATGATGTTAGATTCTTCCTTCTTCTTGTCCTTTTTATTTGTCTATGTTTTTTTATATTCTTGAGTTTGTTTAATTTGAGAAGTTATTGACATATTTTTTTCTTACACTCAACCACCATGTATCCATAATTGTGATAGTTGTAACATTCCATGTCATCAAATAAGGGTGCAAATGGATTTCTATCCTTGAAACTCTTTCTTTGTGGGTCTACAAATCTGCCACTTATGTGTCTAATCGTACTCATTTTTGAGTTAAGATCTACATCTATAGTTTTGTGAGAAAAATTTGTACAATAAAAAAAAATAAACATTAATACTTTGGTACCTGGAAGTAAATCGCCTTTGTAAATTTGGTCTATTGTTTCTTGAATAACTCTCTTTGTAATAGAACTAACGCCTTGGTTGATTCCTTAAGAATTTTTTGTGACTGTTAGATTTTTTTTTATGAGATTTTATTTATTTTTTGTTGAGATGAATGTTCATTTACTTCTATTGGTTGTTGATTTCCTAGGGGTGCATCATTAACGGAACCTTTGGACGTTTGAACATAGCTAACTATTCCTTTTTCTTCAACTTCCTTTTTGCTTGAATCTCCTTCATATCCCAGACCAATTTTGATGAGAGGATATATTTAGATACTTAAAATATCATCTAGCTTATTTGACCCTTTAATAAACAATATGTTTTTGTTCAACTGACCCTCGATATTTTCCAATTTTTTTCTAAGGGACACAATTTCCTATTGTCTCTTTTCGCACTACTTAGTTTTCTCTTTTTGTTGTTGAAATAGAGTATCTTCAACTTTATTTGTTTCTTCCAACTTTAATTTTATAAGAAGAAGTGATGATTCTTCTTATTCATCCTTTTGAATATTTAGTCTTATAAGCATCTCCTTATTTTTTTTCATTTTTCTTTCTGAGTTCTTGAAATTTTGCTAGAGCACTAGTTAGCTCACCCTACAAATCAACTTTTGCCTCTTCTTCATTAAATTCATTTTTTCTTCATCCAAATTATCTAGTTCAAAAAGCATAAAATCCTTCATTGCTTTTTGTGTTTCTTTTGTTTCTTCTTCGCTAGAGGATTTCTCACCTTGTTCTTATGAGGAAGGGTTATCTTCTTGAGTATATAAACTCTTATTCTTGTGTTTCTTTTCCTATGTTTTTTCTTTTCTTTGAGGTCATTTTCATTCCTTTCTTCTTTGTAAGTACATTTTGATGCATAATGACCTACCTCTCTATAGTTAAAACACTTAAAAATTAACTTACCTTTTTATTTTCCAGATCCTCTTTTTAAGCTTCTAGTGAACATAACTTCCTCCTCATTGGATTCATAGCTATATTCTTCTAATTCTTCCTTGCTCTTCCTATCCTCTTTGAAAGAAAGATCCCTTAATACAGATTTACATTTGGAATTTCACATTTCATAGGCTACCAATGTTCCATGCAATTGATCTAAAGTTAGTGAGTTCAAAACTTGCATTCCTTCTATAATTGATACTTTAGAGTCAAATAAGGCTAGAAATGATCTCAATACTTTTTGAAATATAAAGGAATCCTCCACAATTTCTTCAAGTCGTCTCATTGTAATAATTGTCTCATCTAATCTAAGAAAAAACTTGCTCATCCTCCTTCATTTTCAATCCTTCGAGTTGCATTCTGAAGCCTTGAAGTTTTTCTTTCTTCACCTTATTATCACCTTCGAAAATACTCATCATATTCTTCCATATTTCTTTAGATATATTGCAATGCATAACCTTGACCAACTAAGATTCAAGTAGTCTTCTTAGGATTGCATTCATGGATTTAGCATTGTTGGTGAATGCTTTCTTATCATCTTTACTCTGTAATGCAAATGGATTTCCATACCCATTTTTCACTGTGACCAAGACATTTACACCAAGCGACATTAATTGGGTTTTAATTCAAACCTTCCAAAATGAATAATGTGTTCTACTAAATTATGGGCCTTTGTTGGTTGAACTTCCTTCCTAGTTAGCCTTTTTTCTTAGATCTGCCTTCCAATAGCAAGATTGTTTGTGAAAGAACCCACTTTGATACCAATTTTTAGTAACCAGGAAAACAATAAGAGGTGGGATGGATAAGTATTATGTACTTTTTTGCAATATTTGGAATTATTTAAATCACAGTCAAGAATAACACCACAACACCATAAGTCAAACAATAGATACACACGAGACACAAATTTTTACATGGAAACCCATGAAGGGAGAAAACCAAAAATATTATTTTTTTCCTTTAATGCAAGCTTTAATCCACTATTACATCAATTTTACTGGCACCAACCAAAAGGAAGCACTAAATCCCTTCTTTGTAAGTACCCACTTGCAAAATGCACCAACCCCTTGATCTTTATTGGCACTAGCCTAAAAGAGGCTTCAATTCCTTGATCTATAAGCACCTACTTGCACAACTTTCAAATCCCTCTTTCATCAATTTTCAAACTCATGTTTGTAGATATATAGTTGAAATATTATTGATACAGTTTGTCGAGTCACTGGTTTGTCTCTCCTCATTTACATGTTTCCTCTAATTCTATGATTTAATTAAATCACTTTACAACCCTAGATATCTTATATATTTTTTAATAAGTTTTTTTCTTCAACTTGACTCTCAATTAATCATATCCATGTTCCATTCATTTGCAACTAACTTTTCTTTCCTCAACTTATTGATTCAATTAAATCTCCCTGAGAATATTCTTTGTTGACCAATCTTTCCTTAAGTTTATTTTCTGCAACCTAAATCTTACTCTTTAGATCCACAACTCTCGATCTCATATCTCCTTCATAACTCGATCTGAATTTGTTTTCTTATATGCATGGTGGACTCTGACCTCTAAAGTTTTGTTTGTTGTTTCTGATTTTCTTTTGAGCCACTTCACTGATCTAGTTGTGACCTTATCTCCTTTACTATCATCGAACTGCAAAGCATCCTTTCTTGACTCCCTAACCTACGTTCTTAATATTCAACCCCACATGCATCATGTAAATAATTCTTTATTATATAGACAATATATGTTTCTTAATTGTTAGATATTATTTTTTTGGATTTGATAATAATATTTTATTTTACAACTTTCGAATGCCAGATGCCCAAAACTATTCCTTAACTACTTTCCATCATCTAAGGCTTAACTCATGAGCTTAACCCCTTTGACTTCCACCTAGCATGAGTATCTGTCATCTTCTAATTTTCCATAACTAATTGTCACATGTGAAGTCATGTCATCGCTAGGACACTGCCACGTGTCAACACTTGAAACTGCCAAGTCATTGTTTAAACCACGATACTATTACCTAATGCCATGAGAGCTACTCTTTTAGAATTTGAATTATGCACTGCGTGAATTTTTCTCATTAAACCTCAAGAATGTAGAGACCATAACTTTGATCAGGACCATCCAATCAAAATGTTTTCAAAAGTTGAATCACATCGTGTGAAATTTTTCATGCTAACTTCAATGCTTATTCATATATGATATCAAATTTGGACCATTAAACTAAACTAATATCCATATTGGATCATATTAGGTTTGATAATACTCAAATCATGTGCGTGTTCCATTCAATATCAAATGTGGACTGTCGATGCAAAACAAAATTAACCATCAGATTTTGTCACGTGTTGGATTGTTGGTTAGCATCTGCGTAGGTCAGATTATGATATTAAACCTAAGTTGTTAATTTGAATATTTCTCTACCATAGGAATTCATTGTGTTTTGGATTGTACATTATTCCTAATAGACGTTGGTGTCTAATATTACTCCTCGATTGTTGGATCAAAATTATGCCCACCTTTGGATCTCATCATGTAATAGTTCACATGGTACATTGTTCATATGTCATATGCTAGATGCATATAAGAGCCATCAATATTCCCTACGAAAATGGATCTTGGACATTCATCGTCATTGTCTATTAACATTTCCAAATTCTTTTGCGATCTCACTGTGTTGAGTTTACCTATGCTAATCTAATTTACGAATTGTATGATGAGATCAATACTCCACATCCTTTAGTACAATAAGCTAAAATTTTCATCCTTGAACTTGGCTATGAAACAACAGACATTAATACACCGATAATAATATATTGATGAAGTTCCCCATGAGATTGACACAAATTGTTGGACAGTTAGCATTTCCTGAATGTTTTGTGGCATCTTATGTGCTGGAGTTGATGTCAACCAAGCTAGCGTTGGTCTCAAGGGGAGTCCCATGGTTGTTGCAGTATTAGGTAGAGAATCATCGTAGTATCAGGATATGAAAAGAAGCTATAAAATATTATAGCTATGATGGTTGGGAGTCCCAGAATTTGGGGGAGATTATACTTTAGGAGATCCGCTTAAAGTCTCATGGAAGTGGCATAATTGGTTAGTGATCAGAAAGAGCTTTCCAATGGTATGTGGAAGTCTAAAAATGGTCTCTTGGATCAAAAGATAAATCTAGTTAATTTTACATACCCCAAAAGTCAAAATGTGTAGAGATAAAAGGGTTCGAGACCCTTTTGGCACATAGTCAAGTTTGGCACAATCGCCAAACCCAATGGAATAGTTAGCAGAGTATCCAAAGGAGGATTGGGCTAATGTAGTTAATAGTATAGTAGCAAGAGAATTTTTTATTGGCTCAGATAGACCCCACCTGTTGGAGTTACCTTGGTGGGTGTACCCCGACAATTTTCAAAGGGCAGACAAGTTAAAGCGTAAGGATGCAATCAAGTGAGTTGACTTAGAGCACTAGTAGTGCAATGGAAAGCTTTATTATTGGTGCAATGGAGCCCAATGATCTAGGTGGGTATTGGTGGCCACCCACCTATTCCACTTGGACCCCCACCATTGTCTCTTTCAGTTTCTTTAATTGTAGCACAATTTACTATTTATGGCAGTTTTTCTGGTCTTGAACTTCCAGAGCCATTTTGAGGCCCTAAAAGACGTTTTTTTGGAAAATAGGAAAACCGATAGCTTGTAGTAAGGGTTTGTAGTTTAAATTTTTAGTTGTCAGATAGATATTTCTAATGAGATATCGTACACATCAAACGAAGATAGCATGCCAAAGTTACGACCCCAAGAAGTTGATTTACCAACATATCCCAACGTGACCCACAAATTTTTGGCACTTTATCTACTAGGGTTATGTTTTTGGATGTTTACGGTTTTCCATTGTTTCTGAATGATAAATAGGCCTTGGAGCCTCATTGTAACACAATTAAGAAGGCATGTAGCAGCCACATCTCTTCTTAAAGATAAGCCACCATCGTCTGAGCTAGTTTATTTCCATTTTTCATGTAAACAGTTTTCAGTACTTTGTTGTTATTGAATTGACTTTTTTTTTTCACTCTGTCTCTATGTTTCTATTCATATATGTATTTCATTTCATTCCTTCATAAATCGGTATTAGGGGTATCACAGCGGTCTACTCTTTCTCTATTTTTTTGTGCATGTCCCCAATGAGGTTCAGGTATAAGGAGTTAGGGCTTGCAATGGTCGAACCTTTGCAACACCAGCCTCACCGACCATGATGACCTCCCATTGTGGAAGAAAATAAATATGAGGGAGTAGGATATCCTTTCAAAATATTACTCAAAGTAGCCCTCGACCGATAAAGGAATGCAATGATGGACAACTTTTCTCATATCCTTCAATGTATGCCCACCAATGACGCATCTTCATCCAACAATCACTTTGGAGGTGTCGCCCCCTTAAAGGTACAAGTAAACTTTGATATCCCTATATTTGAAGGTCAAATAGATGCAGATGTTGTAGATAAATGGTTGAATCTATTGGAAGATTAATTTTCAGTCCATAGTTTCTCCGATAGGGAGAAGATTGCTTTTGCACTTCTTAAAGCTACCCCCCATGTCAAGGATTAGTGGTAAACTTACTGTGAGAAAAGGGCTGAGGAACCCTCTCTATTTACTGCTAACCCCTCTTAAAACTCTTTATGAGATGTTTTCAAGGAACAATCTTACCCCGTGGTGATAAATGAGGACAAGTACATACATTGACCACACTATGAGAGCAAAGGTACCAAGATGTGCATGAGCTCACAAATATTTTTCATACTCTACGCACAATGTTGGGTATCAAAGACTCTGAGCTACATCTAGCACTCAAGTACCATGTTTGTCTACACAAATACATTTAAGAAGAAATGGAGTTCTTGAACATCTCCTCGCTTGGTGCAACATACCGATATGTTTCCAAGATTGAACAAAATGTAAACAAAAGAAGCACGACTTTAGATCTGTGAATCAAAAGCAAGGAAAGAGTACCCGCAAACCACATAACAAAGGACAAAGCCAAGGCGGGGTGACCCAGGAAAACCCACCAAAGCCACAAGCAAAGAAAAACACCGCGAAGACAAAGAAGGACATAGGTAACTTGTGTGAGTTCCATAAAATCCCCACTAACAACACAAGTGTGTGTCAAGCCAAGCAATCATTGGTGGCCAAACTGATGGCTTCAGAGTCAGATGCATGTAGGGACTTTGAGTTAGAACCTGAAAAGGGGGATGAAAAAGGGAAGAAGATTATTTATACAAATCCTAGTATCACCATTTCCACGACCAAGATCGAGAAGATTGAGCATGAAGATCTAGAGGAGGGGGAGAATCTCTTCCACCCATAGATGTGGGTGAAGGGTTCTCTGCTGCAGTTCATTATCAACAGTGGGAGTCAAAAGAACCTCATTTTAGTAGAGGTCATGAAGAGGTTGGGCCGATTGACCATGCCACACCCACAACCATATGCGATCAGGTGGCTTCACCAAGGACAAGATCTTCACATCAACCAGCAGTGGTGCCTTCACTATAGCATCAAGCCCTTCACAAATGAGTTACTGTGTGATATTTCTCCTCTTGAAGTTTGTATTGTATTATTAGGCCAACCATACTTGTGGAAGTGTCATGTTGTGTATTATTTTAGGCCTCACATTGTTATTATTACTTTTGGCAATAATTTATACAGGATACAAGAGGTAGCTCCCCCTACGACCATCTCTTTGATATCTGCTATGAAATGTAGTAAGATCATCTCCCATATCAGGAAATTTGTTTTATTTATAATTCAATCTCAAATCAAAGGGAATATCATGGTCACATCTATGCCCCCCAGGAAGGGATCCTCCATGTAGCAGAAGCTGGTGGATAAGGTTGTGGAATAATATAGGGACATCTTCTCCTCACCCACAGGGGTGCCCTTGCACTGTCATGTCAATCATTCAATCAATATGACTCCTGGAGCATCCTTACCCAATGGGTCGATATACTATTTCTCCATTCTGAAAAATGAATAGATTAAGCGACAGATCTAGGAATTTCCACAAAAAGGGCACTTCCAACCAAGTTCCTCAGCCAATGAGAGCCTGATTGTACTTGTAAAGAAGAAGGATGGGACCTGGGGGCTCTCCATTGATTATCGGGCACTAAACAAAATCATTGTTAGGAATAGGTATCCAATCCCACATATTGATGACCTTGTGGACCATCTCAAGGGGGGCAATTATTTCAGCAAGATCTATCTAAAGTCTAGTTATCACCAGGTTCCAATAGAGCCCACAAATGTATTGAAGATTGCCTTCAAATCCAAGGAAGGCCTTTTTCAATTATTGGTCATGCCCTTCAGGTTGAAAAATTCCCCTGATACTTTTATGAGGCTGATGGGTGACATCTTGTGACCCTTCACCAGCTTCTTCATGGTTTTTTATCGGGACGACATCCTCAACTTTAGCAAGAGTTGGGAAGAGCACTTGCAACACATTTTGCAGGTCCTTCAAACCCTGTAACAACACAAATTGTGTGCCAACTTAAAGAAATTCACCTTTGGCATGAACCGGGTCCAATATCTCGGTTACATCATAGATAAGCAAGGCGTGCATGTGGATCTAGCTAAGATCCAAGTCATTCATGATTGGCCAGCCCCGACCTATCTAATAGAGCTTCGCAGCTTTTTGGGCCTCACAAATTTTTATAGGACATTCGTGTTGGGATTCTCCCATATCACTTGGCCTTTGAGTCATATTACCAAGGGTGTAGTGAAAGAAATTTTTTCCTACTCTGAGTCCCAACAGAAGGAATTCATTAAGTTGAAGCACCGCCTCTGCTCTACACCTGTACTCACATTTCCAGACTTGCAGCCACCATTTGAAATTGAGGCGGATGCCTCTAGCTATTCTATTGGTGCAGTCCTCACCCAACACGAGCATCTAGTGGCCTATCATAGTGAGACACTTTCCAATGCAATTCTGAAGTACCCAACCTATGAGATAGTCATCCACACTTACCATCAACCTTTTCAGTTCATATAGACACAAGGGAAGTTGCAAAACTATCTCCATCAGAAGTGGTCTACATATCTACAAAAATTTCACTTGAACATTAAATATAAAAATGGCAGCACCAATCATGTTGTAGATTGCCTCAACTGGTCCCCAGTTGGAGCGCTAACTAATGTTCTCAACTCTTGGGTCTAGGAGACCTCTAGATGGCCACAACTATACAAAATGATCCAGAGTTAGCCACCACATACCATATGCTAGTGGATGGCAAGCAAGTTCCCGATTTCCACCTACAAGACACATTATTATGCTACTTTGGCCACCTTTTTGTTCCTTCAAGTTGTGTGCATGCCAAGATAATTTGGGAGGTTCACTATAGTCAAGTTGCAAGGCAATCTAGTGTGGATAAAATTGTGCTCATACTACAAAAGTTATTTTATTGGCAAAACTCTAACAGGATGTTGGAAAATAGATCAAATTCTGCATTGCATGTGCCATCACCAAGCCAACCATCATGAAGCAAGGCCTATACACTCCTTTACCTACTCCCAGCCATCTCTAGGAATCCATATCCATAGACTCTCTATCTAACCTTCCTTCTACTAAGAATGGTAATGACTATGTATTTGTGGTCATGGAAATTTCTTCTAAGATGGCTATATTAGCGACCAACAAGAAGAGTATTACAACATAGGACACTGCCAAACTCTTTTTTGAATGTGTGGGTACATCTTGGATCCCACAAACCATTATATCATATCAGGATAGTAGGTTCCTAAGAACATTTTGGTTGATCCTCTGGACACTATTGGACACCAAGCTCACCAAGTCGACTACATTCCATTCCCAAACTGATGGCCATACAAAGGTCGTCAATAGGATGATAGTGCACATACTATGAATGTACAACTCTGAGCACCCATGAACGTAAGATGAGATCCTTCCGTATGTGTAGCACAACTATAATAGATCTCTCCATAGTTCAACTAGTCGCAATCCCTTTCAAGTGGGTCAGTGATTTCAACCATTGTGTTTGATTGATGTCTTCATGCCTCATGAAACTATGCAGACAAAATCCACACATGTACAGACTGAGGCTGATAAAGAAAATAGGTTTATTGAAAGCATCCATCCCATCCACCAGCAGGTTCATGACATCTTGGTGAAGTTCAATTTCAAGTACAAGTAGCGATATGATCAACATCAAGTGCCACACAAGTTTCAAGTAGGAGACAAAGTTTGGTTGCATTTGCATAAATAATTCCTTATCGAAGCCCATCAAAATCTCAGACCACTCTGATATGGGCCTTACACCATGACTAGGGTTGTGGGAAATAATTATTATGAGCTTAGCATTCCCCCTTTCCTTCGCATGTACCCAGTGTTCAATGTGGACCTCTTTCGGCCATAGTTTCCACCATTATTGGACACATCAAACATTGAAGAACAAATCACACCAATATAGATAAATAAATACTGCATGGAATAGGCCACAAATAATTGAATCATATACACACATATCAAGAACAATCACCAGAAGAAGATCCAACTGTATCGGGTTGTCAAAGCTAGCCAACTCCTACACCAAGGCAAGTGACTCACCAAGGACCAATTTCAGCAGAAGTTCCCCATCTCATGGAAGCACTCAAAGCAATGGAGACCATTTCTTCCTAAGGGGGAAGGACTAATATAGGTGGATATTGGTGGCTAACCAAATATTCCATTTGGACCCCCACCAATGTCTCTTTCAATTTCCTTAATTGTAGCATAGTTACTATTTTTGGCAATTTTTCAAGTCTTAAACTTCGAGATCTGTTTTGAGGCCCTAAACGACATTTTTATGGAAAACAAGAAAACCCATATCCTAGAATAGGGTTTTGAAGTCAATATTTGTAGTCCTCAGATATATTTTTCTAATGAGGTGTCATATGTGTAGAATTCCTGCAGAAACTCCGATAGATCTAGAATTCTAGTTAAATTAAACACAAGTAATTTGCTGATATTCAAGAGAGGAGAGAAAGAATTTGCTACATAAAATCAATGTATTAAATTAATGAACAGAATAATACATGAACAAGCAAACCTCTAATCCCAAAGGGAGGTGCTTATATAGAAATTGTCGAATCTAGAAAACTAGGAGAAAACTAGTAAAAAACTAGAAAAGGCTAAGAAAAGCTAAAGGGAGGCCTAAAATAGAAACAATGACTCAAGACAACCTATGGCAACTATCAGCCACAAGGAAAGCATGAGTATTGGCACATTTCCCAAGGAAGGAAACTTTAAAACATGCTAAAATGGTCTTGGGGACCAAATCCCTTGATTTAAGGGGGAATCTTCATTTGGGGCACCAATCCTCAAATAACACAAGTGGATGAGGTGTGGTTAGGTTTGAACATGCACTTAGATGTCTAAATGGTTTAGGAAAGTGGTTGGACCAATATTTCCATAATATTAAGCCTTTAAAGGCAAAAAACAAGGGAAAGTTGGTCCACCGAGCTTGTTTACCAAAAACCAAGTGTGAACATGATTTTTAGTGCATATGGCTAAGTTAAGGATACTTAGGCTAAAAAATAAATGTAGATGTTAGGATTATATTCCAACACCCCCCCTCATCCTAACTCACTTATCTAAACTGAGTCCCGACCAAGATGCCATGTTAGGTACTCAGGTACAATAAATAAAAGATCCTCATAAAATGAAGAAAGAGGGAAAACCTCGTGGGAACACCCCCCCCCCCCCCCCCCCCCCCCCCCCCCCCAAAAAAAAAAAAAGAGGAAAAAAGGGTTAAGTGGCCAGAAGGGCCTACTCAGCTGTCTCCACCACTCCAAGCATAGCTCTCAATTCTGAAAATTTATTTTCAATGAAAGACTTGGTGAACATGTCTGCAACCTGCTACTTAGTGGGGCAATACTACAGTGATATGACTCGGTCACGAATCAGCTCGCGGATGTAATGCATGTGAATCTCAATGTGCTTGGTCCTCTGCCTCTAAACTAGATCAATTTATATCTGAATGGACCCCTGATTGTCACAAAATATGACAGTCGGAAGTGGATATTGAATACCAAACTCGGAGAGAATCCCCTGCAACCAAACATCCTATATAGCTGCATTCACTGCACCTCTATACTCTTCTTTGGATGTAGATAAAGAAATTGTGGATTGCTTCTTGATAGACCAGAAAAAAGTCCCTGAACCAAAGCTAAAAACATAACCATAGGTGGACTCGCAGTCTATACCATCCCCAGCCCAATCAAAATTTGTGTACCTAATCAGTGAAAGTGGGCAATCTGCAGCATAAAAGATACCAAAACTAGAAGTACCTTTCACATATCTAAGGATTCTCTTTGAAACTTTCCAATGAAGCTCATGGGGCTCCTGCATATATCTGGAACAAACTCGTACTGCAAAAGACATATCAGGTCAAGTGTGAGTAAGATACAACAAACTCCCAACCAACTGTCGATACAGTGAACTGTCCACCAAAGGTTTAGTACCCGCATCCTCAAATCTAATCCCCGAAAGAAAGGGAGATGTTGTTGGCTTACATTTTTTCATCTGAAAGTGGACAAGTAGATATGATGCATACTTACATTGTGCCATCTTGATCCATGAAGTAGACTTAGAAACTTCAAGACCAAGAAAGTAGTGTCACAGTCCCAAATCTGTCATGGAAAATTGATCATGCAATCATGATTTTTCTGAATCAATAGCTGAGGTAAGGTTCCCTGTCATCAGTAAATCGTCTACATAAAGTAATATCAGCAAAATGGAATCATCATGTTGCAGTAAATAAACATTCAGATCCGATTTTCATTGAATGAATCCAATTGAAAGCAAGAAAGAATCCATCTTTGCATACCAGGCTCTGGGAGCCTGTTTTAAGCCATACAAAGATTTCTTTAATCTACAAATGAGGGAAGAGTTCTAAATGTATCCCTGTGGATGCTCCATATATATGTCCTCCTTGAGATCTCCATGAAGAAATGCACTCTTCACATCCATGTGATGAACCTCCCATCTGCGAGAAGTAGCAATGGCTAAAACTAGTCGAATGGAGTCCATTTTTGCAACAGGTGCAAATGTCTCTATGTAGTCTATGCCATGTACCTATGAGTATCCTTTTGCAACAAGTCAAGCTTTGTACTTTCTGATCTCACCATCTGCAACAATCTTTTTTTGATAGATCCATCGACATCGAACAATCTTTCTTCCTTTCAGAAGAAAAACCAAGTCCCATGTGTTGTTTTCCTTTAGAGCAGAGTACTCTTCATCCATGGCAGCCTACCAAAGCGGGTTTCTAGCAGCCTTAGAGTGTGACTATGGATATAAACCTAGTTTCATATAGAAATTTATGGGAAGCAATGGTTCGGTGGTAGCCAGGGCTTGAGGATCCCCAAGAAACTGTGATCTAGTCCTTCTCGCATCTGCGGGATCACCAACTAGTTCACCTGCATCTTGCATGGTTTTCTCTGCCCAAGTTGGCACCTGTGTTGGAGCAGCCATGACCTAATCCTCATCCTCTAAATCAGACCCAAGAGGCTTCTATGATGGCTGCTCTGAAGTGCTCAAATAAGCTTCAAACTCCTCCGCATCAGTGGCAACAAGTAGTTGCTCGACAGGGTCTGCTGAAAAATCATGCAGTGATTCTTCTTCAAACTTCACACTTTGAGCTACAAGGAACTTTTTAGTGCGAGAGTCCATAAATCTATATCCTTTGAAACTGTTAGGATATCCAACAAAGATACATTCAACACATTGAGGCTCCAAATCCTTCCTCTTATCTATCGGAATGTGAGCCCATGCACATGAACCAAAAATGCGAAAGTGCGACACTTTCGGTTTCTTACCAGTCCAATATTCAAATGGAGTGGTGCCTTTGAGTTCTTTGTGAGGAATGCGGTTCTGAATGTATGCTGCATAATTAATGGCTTTAGCCCATAGCTTAGGAGCTAATGATTTGGATTGTATCATACAATTGGCCATCTCTTTTAACGAACGGTTTTTCCTCTTTGCGACACCATTCTGCTGTGGTGTATATGGCACTGTGTGTTGTAGCTGTATACCTACATCAATACAAAGTTGATGCACATATTTTTTGACATACTCCCCACCATTATCAGTATAGAGCATCTTAATATTACACCCAGACTCATTCTCAAAAAGTGATTTAAATTCTATAAGGCATTCAAATACTTCCGATTTTAATTTCAAAAAAAATACCCAAGTAAAGTGAGAGAAATCATCTATGAAGGTGAGTACATATCAATCCTTACTGATTGAAGGCTGCGGGAATGGGCCCATGATGTCATTGTGAATCAGCCCAAGAGGTGAAGAAGCTCTTTGTGCCTTCCCTTTGTCAATATTTTTCTCCTGATTCTTTCCAAGAATGCATCCTTGACATACACCGCTTGTGAATTTAGTAGCGGACAATCCTTCTACCATGTTTTCCTTGCTGAGTTGATGAAAGTACTTATAGTTTAGATGGCCAAATATTTCATGCCATAACCAGTTGATAGCATTAGATTGTGACAAAAATATAATGCTAATATATTTAGGAACAAAGTGGGAGAAGAAATACAAATGAGAACCATGATCTGCAATTCCATGTGCAAGCTGTGAGCCCGTGGAAATGTCGGTAAGAACTACGGAATCTGGAGTGAACTCCACCTTACTTCTAGAGCCGGAATGAGTGATCTGATATATCAAGAGAAGATTTACAAATAGCAAGGGAACATGAAGCACATTTGTGAATCAGACCCCTTCAAGGTCTACAATTCCTTCTCCGCACACCTTTGCGGGTGTGGCATCTCCCAAGTAAATTAGGGATCTAGTGCTTTCTTCGACGGAGGAAAATTCATCTTTTGATGCAGCCATATGGTTTGATGCACCTGAATCAAGGATCCAAGCTGTTGGAGTGGATGTGATAGCCATTAAAGCATGACCATCTCGTGCTCTCCCTCTCCCATCTCTCGTTCTGTTATCATCCTTCTTTTCATTCTTGGGCACGGTGATATTGTGCTGCTGCAATTGCTTAGACATCCCATCGATTGTTTTCCTCATGCAATTTTCTTTGGGATGAAAACCTTTGGAAAAGTAGCTGCAAAGTGTTCTTCCCTTCTTCTTCTTACCCTTAGGCAAAGAAGAGCTCTATGAAGATTGTACAGGTCTCTCCTTCTTCGATTCATTAAATTTACCCTTCCCTTTTTGCTTGTCTCTTCCACTGCTCTTTCGAGCATTAGTAGCCGCAAGTGCTTGGTTCTTTGAACGCTTGATGGCACACATTTGGACTAACTTAGCTTGCTCTTGAGTCAATGTTACAATTAAGTCATTCAATGGAGGAATTTTCCATTTTTCCTGAGTCATGCTTGAAAAGATGATACAAATACGGAATATTCAGGGCCTAATTTCGAGACAATTGAAAGGATGAGTTGATCTTCCTCTTTCTTGACTCCACATGCATCAATTTCAACGAGGAGGGATTTAAACTTGGTGAAGTATTCTTGCAGGTTGATGAAATGAGTTGGACTGAGGGATATGAGTTCATTCTCTAGTTGATGCACTCTCATTTCATCCTGCTTGCTGAATAGTCCTTCCAATGTGGTCTAGACCGCATCAGAGTAGTGGCTCCACTGACATGAAAGAGGAGTTCTCTAGAAATTGATAGGCATATTAGCCCAATTGCTTCATCTAATTCATTGAAATACTTGATCTTCTCCACTGCAGAAGTCGGTTCAGTTTCCATTCCCATTGTTACCTTGTAAAGCCCTTTGCTTTGGAGGAGCAGGGTAAGCTTTGTCTTCCATTTGAAATAATTGAAAGGATTTAGAATGAGTTTTGTGGGCTGAGAGAGATGATCCATTATTTCTTGCTGTGACTCCTAAGGATCTATACCTGCAAATAAAACCGTGTACAATCCACTAGATTCGAACTAGCTCTGATACCATGTAGAATTCCTGCAGAAACTCCAATAGATCTAGAATTCTAGTTAAATTAAACACAAGTAATTTTCTGATATTCAAGAGAGGAGAGAAAGAATTTTCTCCATAAAATCAATGTATTAAATTAATGAACAAAATAATACATGAGCAACCAAACCTCTAATCCCAAAGGGAGGTGCTTATATAGAAATTGTCGAATCTAGAAAACTAGGAAAAAACTAGTAAAAAACTAGAAAAGGCTAAAGGGAGTTTTATGAGGCCTCAAATAGCAACAATGAATCAAGACAACCTATGCCAACTATCAACCACAAGGAAATCATGAGGAGGGGCACATTTCCCAAGGAAGGAAACTTTAAAACTTGCTAAAATGGTCTAGGGGACCAAATCCCTTGATTTAAGGGGGAATCTTCATGTGGGGCGTCAATCCTCAAATAACTCAAGTGGATGGGGTGTGGTTAGGTGTGAGCATGCACTTAGATGTCTAAATGGTTTAGGAAAGTGGGTGGACCAATATTTCCATCATATTAAGCCTTTAAAGGCAAAAAACAAGGGAAAGTTGGTCCATTGAGCTAGTTTACCAAAAACCAAGTGTGAACATGATTTTTAGTGCATGTGGCTAAGTCAAGGATACTTAGACTAAAAAATAAATGTAGATGTTAGAATTATATTCCAACAATATGCATCAAACGAGGATTACATGCCAAATTTATGACCTTGGAAATTTGATGTACCAACTTACCCCATGGAGCCCATAGACGCTTGGCGCTCCATCTCCTAGGGTTAGATTTTTTGTGTGTTTAGGGTTTTCCATTGTTTATCAATAATAAATAGGCCTTCGAGCCTCCTTTAAACATAGTTCAGAAGGCATGTAACTACCACATCTCTTCTCAAAGATAAGCTACCATCACCTGAGCTATTTTATTTTCATGTGCATGTAAACAATTTTCAATACTTTGTTATTAATGAATTGTAGTTGAGTTTTCATTTTATCTCTATGTTTCTATTCATATATGTATTTCATTTCGTTCCTTAAAAATTCTAGATCACCCACCTAGTGGAGGCAAGCCTAGCAGTATCACCCTAGAGAAACCTTTGGGCGCACAAAAGGAATGAACCAAGAGATAGTCATCAGGGCACGACATTGAAGCATAGACCAATGAAAGTGAGAGAGATGTATCCACTCTGAAAACTCATTCTTGAGGTATGGAGACCAGTGGTGTTTAATAGTATGTAGAGAGGATGGGTCGGGTGATATGCAACAGGCTCACGTGGTGTTGCGGTAGAGTGGAAACCAATAAAGAAGGTATCGGGAGGACCCCGAAGGACGGAAAAGCCTATAAGGCCCAGTCCAACATTATATAAAGAGGCACAAGTTGAAAAGCGTTGGGCTTGGGAGCTCTAGCCTTAGTGCCAGGCATAGTTCATTTCGCGTAGAAATGAAACCAAGGACACAGAGCAAATAACAAATGGAATTTGACCCGCGAAGGGCATATAGTGGATTAGTGCCCAAAGTCTTATTGATCTGAAATGGGGCACTAAAGGCTTCTTGTCTACTTACAAGAACCTCTCCCACTCAAAAGCTTAAACAATTTCCAAGATCTATGCTTATGATTGATAACTTGCGAAAATAAGCACTTGAAATAGGTGTATGTTTGTGTTTGACTTTAACTTCTTAATTTCATTAATTTTATTTGCTTATGATTGATATATAAACACACATAACAGTAAAATGCAGCAAATAAACAAATACATAAGACAACAATATAATATGGAGTTCACCTTGATATCTTGGGCTACGTCTCCTTGAGCACTAATCAACTCAACTAGGCTCTTTGGGATTATGGTAATGCTTCTTTTACAAGTTCCACACTTAACTCCATAGGTTTACAACTGTACCTATGGGCTTAGAATACCATCTTACCCCTGGTTATCCTTACTCTGCAGATAGATCTAGGCTTCTCTGGAATAGACTTCTTCAATCAACGCTCTGAGCTATCTTGAGCTCTAGCTTGCACCAACTCCCTCATAATTCTTTCACTGTCTTTGGAATTCCTTCTCCTATCTTCAGCACACTTTGGACATCATTAATAGCTTGATCATTTGATCTCTTTTCTATCCTGAAACTTCATTACCGCTCTATGGCTCTTAGAAGTCTTCAGGATTTTCTGAACTCCATCTCAATGGATTCAGCGGTCCCCTACAGTCACCTCGACTATTGGAACCTTGAGAATGAATGTTGGCTCTATTCTCTGCAACTGCCTCCAACCTCTGGCGGCCTCTGCTTCTGCTCTTGGCTCTGGCTCTTGGCTCTAGCTCTTGGCTTTGGCTCTCAGCTCTGGCTCTCACGAGCTTCTGGGTTCGCTCGACCTCCAAGCGACTCTCCGTCAATTGAGCTCTCTGGTTTCGCTCGACCTCCAAGCGACTCCAAAACTCCCTCTGTCAATTGTGCTCTCTGTCTTTTGTGAGGAATCCTTTCATCTTTGTGACTTCCTGTTCATTTCTCTGTGTGTAATCATTCCTTTGCCTATGTGTTTCTTTGACTGGCCCTTTGGCTCTCTGGCTCTATGTCTCTGTGGCTAGCCATCTGGCTCACTAGCTCTGTGGCTCTGCGTATTACATAATGCATCATTGTTACAAAAACACTTGCTCATAGCATGGCATAGGTGTGATGACTGTTTCCAAATGGAAATGAACTAGTGGCCTCTTTCCAGAATGAAATCCATGAAATAACGCATTCTGGTTCGTAACGGAAATACATAGGAAAACTCACGAAAAACACATCATGAGCCTTTAACCCAGACTTCAAATAATATGTAGCTGCATTTATAAACCCTTCGGGTCCATCCCTTTATTGGAATATCGAAATCACATTACGTAGGCCAAAACAACCCAAATACACGAAAATACATTGAAAATCCGCATAAACCGGATTTCAAATTATATGAAATCGCATTCATAAACCTCATTGGGTCTGTGCCTCGATTTCATATCGCAATCACATGTGCATTGGCACTTGTATCGGGGATTCACCGATTGCACTATCGCAATCGCATGTCGGCGCTATCACATATTGGTGCCATTGCATCGACGTATGTCGCATGTAACGACCCTTTGTATTGGTTGCAATCTCGATCGCCAATCCAACACAATCACAAATCGCTCTGTCCTCTCGCTAGGCCTTTATCCCTTCAACGCTCCGATCTGATACATCTTATGGATTCGATAAGGGTTTAGGCTACGAAACATAATATTTCGGGTCCGCTTCCACATCACTCCATTGCTGGTCGCTTTGTCACATGTCGTAACATCAGCATATCGCTAATCGGCCTACCCAGGGTTCCGATGTCACGTGAAGGCCTTCCTCCGATGCGATATATCGGAGATCACTATCAGGGAGCCCTTAAGGCCTACTGCTCCGCCCTTTAAAACTTTTTGATGCAATTTTCTTTAAGAGATGCATATTCTCCATTAAGTCCCATTTAATGAGAAATTGCCTCCTTTTCTAAGGACATTGGGCAAATTTCTTTTTACAATAACTTCTTCATCCGAAGTCCATTTTAGCCCATTCAAATTGTGTTAGATTCAGAATGAAGAGATCCATGTAATGAAACTATTTCCAAGAGCATCCTTTGACTTTCATTTTTCCTCTATGAGGGGAATTCATAGACTTAGAAGTCTATGTTAGATCCATTTTGGATCACACCTTCCCACTAAAAATATTTTGGACTCCAAAAGATTGATATACTGATCTGAACAGTAAATGAGAGTACATCACCCTCTTCTTTTAGCCTCCATACACTTGCCTTGCATAGTGCCTCTTAACCAAAGCCTTTGAACACTCCCTTCCTGGATGTGTTTGTCCTCCTAGGAAGAACTATCTTCCTCCTTGACTTCCTGTAGAACTCCTGCTAAGAAGGTCATAAAAGGTAGTTTGAACTTCTCTACCTTGATCATTGATCCAAAGTGGCTCAAACCAATGTGAAGTTACATCTTCTTCACAAAATTTTCTTTTGTACATGTTTGACATATTGTCAACAACAACTGTTAATAGCAACAATATTACAGACAACAACTGGATGGCCTAAACTCTTGCTTCATCAAAAGAAACAGATTTCACATCTTGTGAATTACTTCCATGTCTTACATCTGCATACAAATGATTGACTAGATAACAAGTCAATAAAACATGCTCTTAAGACAATTGACCCTTCAAGTCAAGCATGTAGAAAAAGTACTTTAGGATTCTTTTTCAAAGATGAAACACTTCATCATTATCTCCATCTTGGAGACCAAATCAACTTTTTTAAAAACAAAGTGATCAACCCTTTAAGTTAATCACACATACATGTTCGAATACAAGGAAATCATCAACATCCCTATGTTCATGCACATCATTCTCATGCATGCATTTCGTCCTTCAACTTTCGCTTAAGTACACTATACTATCGAAGCTGAAATGAACATAATGTTGTAGCAATAAAGTGAGTCTCCTACTCAACTTTTCCATTCACCTTCTTGGTAAAACCCTGCAACTTGCATCTCATTAACAAATAAATGCAAATAGATGTGATACATTTCTGTTCACATCAAAAGATATGCAACTTTAATTGGATAAGAACTCTAACCATTTCTTACCAATCCATTTCAAAGGTCCTTCCTTTGTCTGCACATCAACAACAACATGTGAATCATCTTGAAACACATCATTTATGGAAACTTTCTTTCCATTCCTGCAATTTTCTCTTTCCACCTTCTTCAAGTTTCGTGGAAGCATTATTGGATTCAGAGTCCAAAATTTTGCAGCGATATGTCCTTGCTTATGGCAGTAAGTGCAACACATGTGCATCTCCTCAACAGCATGATTTGCCTTGTCCAAGGGACCTTTGGCTTCTTGCTTCTTTTCCTTCCAAAGTTTCCTGCATGTGGCCATCCTCTTCCAATAGCTAGAAACATTATGGTTATCCCAACCACAAAAGGAACATGCAATTTTTTTCCAATGCTTATATGGAAATTTACCATGATTTACATAATCAAAAGGAATATGATTAGAACCAGATTTATACCTTTCTTTTTCACCTTTATTACCTTCATGAGGAGGTGAATCAAATGAAGTGGCTCCCTTTGGAACACCATCAATCTCTTCAAGGATTTCAGAGTTTCCACAACTCTTTGGTTCAAGTGCATGTTGATATACACCTTCTTTTTGCAAAGCATGCTTCACACTATTGCATTCCCCAAGAATACAATCTTCACACTCTTGAGGTAGAAGACCTGAAATGAAACTCCTTCTTGGAACTGTTTCAATTGTCTTCATGGCAACTTTGGAACTTTCTCTATAAGCTTGTCCATAGCCAAGACCCAAATACTTAGGCCTTTCCTCAACCATTATTGGCTCAACTATACCCTATGCATGTTTGCCCAATCCTTTTTCTTCATAGCCCATCTTGGACATTAACTTGGAACCTATGCCTCTAATATGTTTTTCAAAAGAACCAACATAAACATTCTTAAAGGAATTTGAAGACAAACAGGAATAGTTTACCTCTTCTTCAAGCTGATACTTGACCAAGGCTTCTTTGGCAACAAGGAGATGTGTCTCCAACTCATGCACCCTTTCCAGGTTCATATTTGCACTATGAAGTTGTTTCTCCATTTCCTACAATTTTTTAGAAAGCAACTGCTTCTCTTCCTTCATGGAATTCAACTGCTCTCGAAGTCCAACACTCATTTCTCTCACCATATCCATCATGATGAGCAAGTCTTGCTTCATGTCTTCATCAAAGAATCTTTTGATGAAGGAAGGATTTGAGGACTCAATTGTAGAAGTAGTCATTATCAAAATGAATAAAAGAACTTCTAACAAGATTAACAAAGAGCTTATTCAAGCAACCTTTTGCAACAAACCTCTTGTGCTTCAAGGATTGCTCTGAGGTCCTTTGGGATAAGAAGAATGCCTTCAACCCTTCTTCCTTCTTGTCCTCTTCTAGACTTAGCTAATAGCAGATTTCCCTGAACCTTTGCAAACTCAAACAACAATCAGTTTACAAACAATCAAACAATCAATACTTGATTGTTTAAACACCTTTCAAGTGAAACAAACATATAGATTGCTCTATCAATCAAGCATTCTGCTTTGATTGATCAAGCATCATGATACCACCTGCTCTGGTATAACTTAACTCCAATATCACCTTCTTTGAAGGTGGGGTTAATCAACTTGATGCTCTGATATAACCAGCTCTGATACCAGCTGATCTGAAATGGGGCACTAAAGGCTTCTTGTCTACTTACAAGAACCTCTCCCACTCCAAAGCTTAAACAATTCCCAAGATCTATGCTTATGATTGATAATTTGCGAAAATAAGCACTTGAAATAGGTGTATGCTTGTGTTTGCCTTTAACTTCTTAATTTCCTTCAGTTTATTTGCTTATGATTGATATATAAACACACATAATAGTAAAATGCAACAAATAAACAAATACATAAGACAACAATATAATATGGAGTTCACCCTGATATCTTGGGCTACGTCTCCTTGAGCACTAATCAACTTGACTAGGCTCTTTGGGATTATGGTAATGATTCTTTTACAAGTTCCACACTTAACTCCATAGGTTTACAACTGTACCTATGGACTTAGAATACCATCTCACCCTGGCTATCCTTACTCTGCAAATAGATCTAGGCTTCTCTAGACTCGACTCCTTCAATCAACGCTCTGAGCTATCTTGAGCTCTAGCTTGCACCAACTCCCTCAGAATTCTTTTACTGTCTCTAGAATTCGTTCTTCTATCTTCAACACACTTTTGACATCAGCAATAGCTTGATCATTTGATCTCTTTTCTGTTCTGAAACTTCATTACCACTCCATGGCTCTTAGAAGTCTTCAGGGTTTTCTGAACTCCATCTTAGTGGATTCAGTGGTCCCCTATAGTCACCTCGACTATTGGAACCTTGAGAATGAACGCTGGTTCTATTCTCTACAACTTCCTCCAACCTCTGGCAGCCTTTTCTTCTGCTCTCGGCTCTAACTCTTGGCTCTTGGCTCTAGCTCTCAGCTCTGGCTCTCACGAGCTTCTAGGTTCGCTCGACCTCCAAGCGACTCTCCATCAATTGAGCCCTCTATTTTCACTCGACCTCTAAGAGACTCCAAAACTCCCTCTATCAATTGTTCTCTCTGGAATTTGTGAGGCATCCTTCTGGATCTATGACTTCCTATCCATTTCTCTGTGTGTAATCATTCCTCTGCCTCTGCGTTTCTTCGACTAGCCCTTTGGCTCTCTAGCTCTATGGCTCTGCGACTAGCCATCTGGCTCACTGGCTCTGTGGCTCTGCGTATTACATAACACATCATTATTATAGAAACACCCACTCATAGCATGGCATAGGTGTGATGGCTGTTTCCAAATGGAAATGAACCAACGGCCTCTTTCTAGAACGAAATCCACGAAATAACGCATTCTGGTTTGTAACAGCAATACACAAGAAAACTCATGAAAAACACATCATGAGCCTTTAACCTGGACTTCAAATAGCATGTAGCCACATTTATAAACCCTTTGGGTCCATCCCTTTATCGCAATATCGCAATCGCATTGTGTAGGCCAAAACAAACCAAATACACGAAAATACATTGAAAATTCGCATAACTCGGATTTCAAATTACATGAAATCGCATTCATAAACCTCATCGAGTTTGTGCCTCAATCACATATTGCAATTGCAAGTGCATTAGCCCTTTTATCGGGGATTCACTGATCGCGCTATCACAATCACATATCGGTGCCATTGCATTGATGTATGTCACATGTAATAGCCCTTTGTATTGGTTGCAATCTCGATCGCCGATCGCCGATCGCTGATCCATCACAATCGCAAGTCACTCTATCCTCTCGCCAGGCCTTTATCCCTTCAACGCTCTGATTCGTTACATCTTACGGATCTGATAAGGGTTTAGGCTGTGGAACATAATATTTCTGGTCCACCTCCACATTGCTCCATCGCCGATCGCTTTGTCGCACGTCGCAACATCAGCATATCGCCAATCGGCCTACCCAGGGTTCTGATGTCACGCGAAGGCCTTCCTTCAATGCGATATAAAGGAGATCGCTATTAGGGAGCAGTTAAGGCCTACTATTCCACCCTCTAAAATCTTCTGATGTGATTTTATTTAAGGGATGCATATTCTCCAATAAGTCCCATTTAATGAGAAATTGCCTCCTTTTCTAAGGACATTGGGCAAATTTCTTTTTACAATAACTTCTTCATCTGATGTCCATTTTAGCCCATTCAAATTGCGTTAGATTCAGAATGAAGAGATCTATGCAATGAAACTATTTCCAAGATCATCCTTTGACTTTCATTTTTCCTCTGTGAGGGGAATTCATAGACTTAGAAGTCTATGTTAGATCCATTTTGGATCACTTTGCTGGTGGTCATAGGCAATGGTCCTATGGTGGAAAATAGAATTGGTTCTAGCGTGAAATGGGCTTAAGGCCAAAATAGTTTTTGGAAACACTATTTAATAAAATAAAAACAAGTTAAGCTAATTTGGAAACACAATTTGGAAAAGGCCTGTGGGTCTATAGAAAAATTCTTAAGCACCTAGATGAATGAATCTTCAGCTGAGTAAATGCGCATAACAAAGTTGGCGGTTGGATTAATATCATCTACAAAATTTGAAAAGAAGCATGTTTCCTCTATTCTCACTTGCACGCCATAAGGTAATAAATTGACAAGATCATTGAGTGCATAATGCTTGGTCATAGAAGGACAATCTTATGAAAGCAGCTCACAAAAAGATAGAAAAGATAGATCAACTCCTTAGAACTCATCCTCTTCGAGGGGAAACCTCCTTTACATTACATAAATGAAAAATTCTTGGATGATTCACATCAAAACCTCCTTTCTATATATAGGAGTCTAAGGAGTCACAATATAACTAAGCCGACCTAACAATAATAATATAAAGGCACAAAAATAACAATAGAGGGATTCTATAGGGCACAGTAATAACAATATGGGGACAATAGGGGCACAACAATATTAATAAGGGATACAACTACATTAGTAATGGGGGCATCATAGTATTATAGGGACCTAACATGCCCCTCTCCTTCAAAAAAGTTTTGTCCTCAACGCTTGAGTAGTTCTGGATGCTTCTGTATAAAATTCTCATCCTCCCATGTGGAATCTTCAGCGGATAAGTTCTTCCACTTGATGAGATACTTGGAAATGGATCGATTTCGTAGCTATCAAGTTCTTGTTTCTATGACTGCTTCCGGTTCCAATATAATTTTTCCTCCCTCTGTGGTCACCATGTTGCGGGATCCTTGCCATCAAACTTCCTCATATCGATTTTTGGAATATGGTGGGTCTTCGATCCAACATTAGAGTCTATGAAATCATGATTAACATTTCTTTTGTTCTCATCATGAGTTTCCTTTACTACCCTTTCACCATTAGCAACCATTTCTTGTAGCAACTTATTCAAATTTATCTTCAATTCTTCCATCTTATCATCCATGCCATCCATATTAGCATCCATGCCATTCATCTTAGCTTCCATGCCATTAATATTAGTTTCCACACCATTAATCTTAGCTTCCACACCATTCATCTTAGCTTCCATGCCCTTTATCTTAGATTCCACGCCATTTATCTTAGCTTCTGTTAGCTTTTGTGAGAGTGACATTTGTTGCACTTGGTCTTGTAATTTTGATATATCATGTAGCATTTCTTCCTCTTCTTCATGAGTCATGCTAGAGCTTTCAGGTTGTTTACTAGGTGTTTCCATTTTCTTTCTTCGGGGCATCAATTACCGATAATAATTCTTCACTATTCCCTTTGAATTCCTTCAGACTAATCTTTCAAACCAAGCTTATGCAAATATTAAAAAAATACACACCTTTTTTCACTTTGTAGGCACTCGATACTGAATATGATACATCTCTGTAATTTCGGATCTTTCAGTTTTGAAATTGTGACCTGCAGTAGCCTTCTATGTCCTCTTTCCAATGCCACCAGTCTGATCGAATTTAGATTCTCTAAGAAAGCGTTATGCACAATCTCCCAAGATGACCTGATTATATACCTTTTCAAAAGAACGAACTTGTATGAGATGCCACGTGTCACTGTTTTGACCTTTGGGTCTAAAAAATATACACAAGAAACTACAATCCGTCTTCTTTCTGTAACTTCTTATGAAATTTCAATCTGATGCTCAAAAGAAAAGTTATGACGATTTTCCAAAGATCACCTATTTGGAATGTAATTCACGAGTCTGCAAAAATACCAACTTCCTCAGATCATATCTCTGCAAATATAGCGTGAAAAGATCTAAAATTCGGAACCAAGGTTCAACACAATTTCATCTCAAATGGGTTTTTTTGTTCACTTTTGAAACATCGCAAAAACAAATTTATAGTGAAAATGCCACGATGACCTATTTGGAGCAGTGAAACCCTAGAATCCAAAGCTCTGATACCAAATGTTATGAAACCAGCTCACAAAAAGATAGAAAAAGATAGATCAACGCCTTAGAATTCAGCCTCTTCTTGGGGGAAACCTCCTTTACATTACATAAATGAACAATTCTTGGATGAATCAAATGACAAAACCTCCTTTCTATATATAGGAGTCTAAGGAGTCACAATATAACCAAGCCGAACTAACAATAATAATATAAAGGCACAACAATATTAATAAGGGATACAACTACAATAGTAACAGGGGCATCATTAGTATTATAGGGACCTAACAGACAAAGAAATGCGTGAGATACATTTTGTGTTCTATGGAAAATTAATATTCATGGGGAGCTTTGTTGTAGTGTGCAATTTGACTGAGAATTTATTCTTAGTATGGAAGATACTCAGGTGTCCATTTTGTGATTTAATGCAGCTACAATATTTAAGTAAATGAAGCCCATTCCTGGAGTTTATTGTGGTTTCAGAGGTCATACATTTTGATGCAACAATATCATGGGTAGGTATTATGGTGCGTGCCTCAAGGAAGTATGGAGGACAACAAGGAAGGTATCGTTCCTTGTACAACAACGGAAAAAAATGGTGGATTGCAATAGTGAAAATGCGGGAATGAAGCATTGTTGTGTGTTGAAGTGTGGATAGGTGTGAGGTGTTGTATGTGAGTGTTATAGTGGAAGTGTGACTGAGGGTAGAGACAAGTGTTGGTTGAACAGTGAAGAGAGTAGTGCATAGAGGAACTACAGAGTAGAAGAGAAAGGATTGGATGCAGTAGCTGATCAAGTTTAAATTTTGAGCATTTGTTGGGGTGCTATTCTCAATTTGAAAATTGCATGAAAAGTAAAACATTTGCTAAAATAGATAGTGGCCTACATTCATAAGAGGTTAATGAAGCCTCTTGGAAAGTGGTGGTTTGCTACCTTGAGGGGGTTGGGGCCACCTATGAGTAGGTGCTCACAAAAAACTTGATGTTATTTATTGGGTACTTAATTCACATCATAATAACAAATAGATTGTTGTTTATCCCTTTGGGTTTCCACGTAAAAATACTTGTGTCAAGATGTGTGTGTTTCTCAATTGATCGACTATGTGCTCACGTGAATGTTTTACCTCTCTCTCTCTATCTATCTATCTATCTATCTATCTATCTATCTATCTATCTATCTATATATATATATATATATATATATATATATATATATATATATATATATATATATATATATATATATATATATATATATATATATATATATATATATATATATATATATATATATATATATATATATATATATATATATATATATATATATCTATATATAGTATGAATTCTCTCACAAGTAACTGGAAAAAGTAAAATGAAATTTAAGAATTGAACTTAACTCTTAAGAACCTCACTATTATTGATTCACACCCCCCCTACCTCTTAGTAATTCCTTATTCATACAATTGGTATTAGAATCCAGTTTCTTCAGGAACAATATACCCAATGGAAGGTAGATCTAAAAAGAAGCATGTTTATACAAGAGAGGTAGGATGCATACTCAAGTAATGCTAGTATGTGATGGGACAAACTATGCCTTTTGGAAAGTTAGGATGGAAGCCTAACTTATGTCCCTTGGAGTAGATGTTTGGAGATATCTATTGGTAGAGTATGATGTCCTTGATGCCCCTCCAACAAATGCAAACAGTAAAAAGGTGTATGGAAATAATTCTAAAGCCAAGAATTCCATTCTCTTTGACCTTAGTCAATTTGAACTTGTAAATGTTATGCATTATAAGTATGCTAAGGAATTATGGGTCAAGCTCACTCAAAGTCATGAAGGAGATGAGAAAGTCAAGCATGAAAAACTTCAAACTTTCATAATGAGGTTTGAGGGTTTAAGAATGAGTGAATAAGAAAGCATAGAAGAGTACACCCTCAGAGTTGATGAAGTAACCAATATGATTAGAGGACTTGGTGAAGCTATCAAAGAATATGTAATTGTTCAAAAAGTATTAAGATCTCTACCTATGAGATTTAATGCCAAAATATCAACCATTGAAGAGATGTCTAATCTGAAAAGTCTCACAATGGACCAACTACTTGGTACTCTCACAACCTATGAGATGAGAGTAGGAAAAGAGAAGATTGAACCAAAGGAGGAAGCTTTCAAGGTGTCCAAGAAGGCTAAGGAGCACAAATATCATCAAGATTGTTCCAGCTGTGAATCTGATCAGGAGTTGGCTCACTTTTCTAGGAAACTAAAGCGTGACTAAGGAAAGTATAGATGAAATCTGCCCTTCAAATGCTTTAACTCTAGAAGATTTTGACACTTCACATTCAAATTCCCGTACAAAAAAAATAGAAAGGGGCAATGATCAAAAGTTTAGAGGTAAAGCTCAGAAACATCAAAATAAGAATATCTTTAAGAAGAAGGGGCTCTACTCCAAAGAGTATAGCTCAACACTAGACTTTGATGGTGACAAACCCTCAAAGGATGAGTCAAATGAGTGGTTACATCTGGAATTTGGAGTTCATTCCAACGAATAAAATGCTACAAACTCTGTAGAAGAAGAAGAAGAAGAAGAAGAAGAAGAGGGAGTAGTGGATCTTGAAGGAGAGCATATTAGTTCTCTTGATGATTTAAAGAAGGCCATAAGAAAGAGAAAGAAACTAAGAGAGCAGTTGATGTGAGTTGAGGAAGGTATGGATATCTCAGACAATGGGGAATTTTTTATCAAAAAGAAAAACTTGAAGAATCTATTAAAAGTAGAGAAAGCTTAGATCACCAATCAAAAGAAAAACAAATAATTTGTGAGAAAATAGAAGAAGAGAATAGTCTCTTAAACGAAGAGCACACTAAGAAAAAGAAGGAGATAATATCTTAACCATGAAAAGAGGAGATTCTATCCTGAAAAGTCAGGTGAGATGAAGCAACGTAGAAGGAAGAAGTTTTTAATGACTTAATTCATGAATGGGAAGAAAATTTCTAGAGTCTTGAGGTATAAATTGTCTCTCTAAGAACGGAGTTTGAGAGACTAGAAACTGAGAATGGTGTAAATGAAAAATTTGCAGAAGGGACAAGAAAGCTAGATCATATTCTGAACAGTCAAAGGTATCCAAAAAACAAGACAGGCCTGGGATATTCTAGATCACAGGAATCTCCTATGAGAAAGATGAACTTCAGGTCCACAGGATTTGAGGAACCTCAGAGCTATGCAAAGGTGCTTCAAGGAATAATCAATGAAGATAAAAGGGTAGAAAGCAAGAGACAAACCCAACACTGGAACAAGAATTCCAACTTCTCAAAGGACTCATACCAAAGGACAATGGATCATTCCGCAAGACATTAGAGGTATCTACAATCTATGCCAATTGGTGAACTTTCTAGCTTTAGGTACTCTAATTTGTTCTAAGGTCATTGTTATAAATGTCATATATTTGGACATAAAGCTATTGATTGTAGAAGAGTCAAAGTTGAAAGAGATGAAAATTTTAGATACAATAAGTATCATAACTTTAGATCTCCAAACTCTCCTCCCATAAATAGAAATCCCTTCTCTCCCCTGATGAATGATGTTTAATGTTTCAAATGTAATAATTTTTGGCAAAAGGCAAGTGAGTGTAGAAGGAGGTTTGACTATGCATCTAAATCCCAAAATGCTTGGCAGCTCCCGAAAGACAAGAAAAATTGGAAATGTAATTATGAAAATAACATGGAATGTGGACTTTCACTGTCTATGAATGATCAAGAAAATAGGTGTTATCGGGATAATGGTTGTTCCAAGAATATGACTAGGGATAAGAGTAAATTTGTGTCTCTGAAAGAAAAATAGAGAGGAAACAATGTCATCTTCGGTAACAATGCTCTAGTGCGGATTAAGGGGAAGAGCACAGTAAGTCTTGATGAAAAAACCAAGGCTCAAAATTCTTTATATGTGGACAGACTCAAGCATAATATTCTCAGTGTGATTCAAATGTGTGATAATTTCTACAATGTGACTTTTCAATCTAAAGACTATGAAATATGAAAAGAAGAAAATGGCAAGATGTTAGGAAAACAAGTAAGGACACACAATCATGTATGTATGTTTGATGAATCCAGAGTAAGTTTCTACTTCAACAAGGAAAATCAAACTTCATTATGGCATAGGAGACTTGGTCATATGAACTTTGATAGTCTAATAAAAATTAGAAAGATAGGAGTTGTAAGAGGATTGCCAAGACTATAAAGGCTTGGTAATTCATTCTACAAGTCTTGTCAATTTACTAAGTAGACAAGTACTCAGTTCAAGACAAAGGAGTTCTCATCATCCAAACCTCTGTATCTAATTCACTCTGACTTTTTTGGCCCTCCAAGGAAAAAAACCCCAAGAGGAGAAATATGTTTTATTTTATTTATTGATGACTTTACGAGAACCAAATGGATAATGTTTTAGGAAAATAAAAAGCTCTTAAACATTTTAAGGCATTCAAAGCTAAGGTTTAGAATGAGAAATATCTAAATATGAAATGTTTAAGATCAGACAAAGGTGGAGAATTCACTTTGAGAGAATTTGAAGAGTATTATGAAGAACATGGTATAAGGAGGCAGTATTTTGTGGCCAGAACTCCACAACATAATGGAGTAGCAGAAAGAAAGAATATAACTATTCAAAATATGGCTAGAGCCATGATGGATGAAGTAGACGTATCCCACACTTTTTGGGGAGAAGAAACACAAACAACAGTGTACTTAGGAAACATAACACAACTCAGGCCTAATAGTGATAAGACTACCGATAAGTTATGGAAGGGGAGACCTGCACCAGTAAAACACTACAAGGGGTTTGGGAGAAAATTCTTTATCAAAAGGAATGACAAAAAACTTGGAAAGTTTGATCCTCATGCTTATGAGGGTATATTTCTTGGGTACTCAGTCGGCAACAAAGGGTACAAATTTTTCAACAAAAGAACAAAGAGAGTTGAATACTGCATTAACATACTAGTGGATGAAGTAGTACCACAATCAGAGTCTTCAAAAGGAAACATGAGTTTAGAAGCAGAAGAAACTTCAGCCATCATATTCTCCAATCAAGAAAAAACATAGGCAGGTGATGAAGATGAAGAAATAAGTGCAACTCTAAGGCCCAAAAATCCTTCCAGGTATGTGCAGAAGAAAATCCTCAGATTCAAATTATTGGAGATAAAAGACTTGGTGTTCAAACAAGGAGGAGATTCCTCGACATCCCAAACTATGTGAATATTTCTCTGTTATCTCAAAGTGAGCCCAAGAATATCAGTTAAGAAAGTGAGGATGAGTCTTGGGTAAAGGAAATGAATTGTAACAACCAAAAGTGAAAATTTCATGTAATAAAGTTAATAAAGGAAAAAAGAATAAGACCAAGATCATGGGACACATATTCCAAGCTAAATGTTGGGTAAACCATCATATTGGGTGCCATTTTCGGTTTATGTGGCTATGAAAATTGGAAAAGACACTGTAAAAGGAAAAGAGGAATAAATTGGCATTTTATTCATGAAAATAAAGGAAAACATGAGAAAAATGAGATGAAAGGTCACATATTTGCATGAGAGGAAAATTGAAGGAAAAATAAAGGAAAATGAAGAAAATAGAGGCCTTAATAATAAAAAGGCTTCTAAGGATCAATTCAAAACTTTTGTTGTTTTAACTTTCGTTAATTCCTTTTTGGAGATCTCTCTATTCTCTCATACTATTGCACACTTAGAGAATTCTTGGAGCACTCTACCATTGGAGAAAGCAAGCAAAGGAAAGAAAAGGACATCAAAGGACATGCAATTATGGTTGGATCAAGTAGCTTCAACAAGAAGACCTGTAGGTAACAAGTTGCATGTGTGATTTCCTAGCTATTTTATGAATTCATGGTGCATGCATTGGTGTATTTGATTCTCTTGTTGTCATTAGCATGGGTTTTGTCAGGTGTGATAATGGTTTTGGCCTTGCCTTGCTATTTCTAGATAACCATGGTGTGATGGGATTCTTTTATTTGGTTGAGATTTGAATTTACGAAAGGTTTTGGAACTGGGTGAGGTGGTCTTAGGAAAATTCCCAAGGGTTGGGGGTGGAGGTGGTTTAATCTCTAGGAAGCCCTCAACATATGGGTGAAGACAGGAAAATTCCTCAGGGTATTAGTGAAGAAACTCTTAGGCATTCAATCTTGTTTTGGGCTTAGTGATCTCTTGACCAATCTTAGTAGGATTGGGGTAGCTTGAGAGTGGACGTGGTTTAATATCCGAGAATCCCTGGTTATTTATGTCTTGAGATAACACATTCATGCTTAGAATATGGTATAGGGGTGATTGGTTGAAAGAAATATTTAGTTCAGACGAACCTATGGTCACGTCATACGTGGAAGTCCCTAACTTGGTTAGATTTTGCATCAATTAATAAGATTTATTTTCCTATTGTGCTCTATGATCATTTTTACATGTTATTATGGTGATTTGATGGTTGTTATGTCATGTTTAGTAATCTAGTTATATGTTAGTTATAAGCATGGATTTTCAATGTACTCTAGCTATGTCTTGTTCAGGATTTGATAAGTATTTAATGGTTAATGAATGCATGGGCTAACAAGTGTTATTGTAACTATTATGAGAGGGCATTAAAATTTCTTGGTGATTCTTAGATAGGTTCCAAACACTTATGTTCAGATATGAATTAATGGCCTCTAGATTACATGTTTACCATATGTTTGATGAAATGATTGTCATAGTTAGGACTTGTTAGGTCAATTCCCTGATCAAATTTTATATGATTAGCATTTTCTTCGAGTATTTTATCATTTTGGATGATATCATGAAGTTTTGGGTAGTGATCTGCAATTTAACTTGGAATTGTGGCTTAGATCTTGAGACCGCAAGCAGTGAGCTGAGGATTTTGGGTCACAAACGCACTCAAGTAGGCCTGTGCATGCATTTGGAGGGTCAAAACCACACTCATGCAGGCTTGTGCATATAGTTGGGGTGTTAGGTTATTGAAAAAATAGTTTAGCTCAGGGTTTGGTCGCTTGGGGCGGTCTTTTGGCCCCTGAGTTTCTTATAAACCCTATAGAATGTCAGGTTGTGGTCAATAAGTTTCATTTGTCGACCCCACTTCCATAAGTGAATCTTGGAGATTGGGTCATGTCATAGTGGAACTCCATTTCACATTTATCCAGAGAGCTTATAAAAGCGGGTAAATGTGGGTTGGGGAATTTATAGAGTGGTATCAGAGTTCCCAGGTTCAACACTTGGATTGGATGGGCAGAATGTTTTGTCATACATTCATGTCAATGTCAATGTGGTTGTTATGGATGCATTGTCATATTTATGGTTTTCATGCATGAGATCATTATATGCAGTTAGTATTATCATGCATGATGTATATATATTGATATGATCATCTATATACATGTATCATGCTAATATAGATTGATTTTCCAGATGAGATAACCTCCCCTAAACTTCATTGAGGTATGTTGATTAATTTTATATTTGGTTGATTTGGCATGGTATGTTTACACGAAGAAGAATATTAGAGATGACTAGTAAAATGGTGGTTTATAGTTCAAGAAACTCTCCTTATAGATCAAATGAGAAACACAAAGATGAGTACTCTCCTAACATAGTAGATAATTTGAGAAGTCCAAAGGAAAAAATTAGAAGTTGCAAGGCAGATAATGATAGAATCATTCAATCACAGGAAAAGCAAGCATAGGTTAATGAAATTATTCTTTAGAGTTTGTCAAATTTGTAGAGACAGGGATAGCCATGGATCAGTTATGGACAGGAGGATAGGATTGGCGGGGCATATGGTAGCAGGTCTCATGGTGGGCACAGGTTAGATAGGGATGGCATAGTCAGAGATGGTAGGTCCTTGGATACACCTGATAAGAGAGGTAGTGGCTACAGGTTCTACTCTAGGTTGGGCTCATACAGGTATCATGGTCATCATCATTATCATCCTTACAAAATGAATGAGAGGGGATACTTGCCATATGAGTTAAATAAATCTAAACCACCTACATTTGATGGAGAGTTGAAGAATATGGAAGATGAAAAGGCATGGTTGCTTGGAATGAAGATGTTATTTGAGTTGCATGACTATACAGAGAACATGAAGGCCATGATAAATATTTTTAGTCTCAAAGGGAAATAAGACTTATGGTGGAAAGATGTGAAGCATGTTAGAGACATCAAAATAGAGGAGTTGAGTTGGCATGAATTCAAGAGACTCTTCAAGAAGAAGTATTGATTAGAAATGTACTATGGCGGTAAGGTAAAGGAGTTATATGAGCTAAATATGGGATCTATGATAGACGAGGAATACACAAATAAGTTCTTGGAGTTTTTGAGGTATGTGCCTTAACTCAAGGATGACATAACAAAAGTTCAAATATTTATCAGTGGACTACCATTAGAATTTAAGGATTAGATTGAATATGATGAGCCTCGGTCGCTAGAAGAAGTCATTAGAAATTTGAAGCACTATTATGAGCAATCAAAGTGTAAGTATGAGTCTAATAAAGGTTCGAAAGGGAATGACAATACTAAAGGAAAGTAGCCACCGAAGTGGGGAAGACCTGAGCATGCCGATAAGAAGGAAAATATTATTCCTTACAAGAAGTTTAATATACTTGAGAAGGGACACGGACCTCAACCTAGAGAGCAACATAATAAGGCTAGTCGAAGGGAACCATTCCATTTTTGGATGTATTGCAAGGATCATTGCAAGAAGTATTTTCCATTGTATTAGGGTGGAAGATCTCAGATCTACAATGCTTAGGAGACGCAGGCAGTCGGGGATGTTGGATAGAGCATTCCTTGGATTTATGCAGCATTTGATAAAAAGCAGGAAGATCATCAGGGATTCATTATTAAGATGGAAGGTAAGCTTTGTGATCGAGTTGTTTCTATTTTGATTGATCCTAGATCTAATTATATTTATGTTAACCCTAACCTTGTGGATAAGTGTGGTTTGAGAAAAGAAGTGCATGCAGAGTCTTGGTTAGTGAAGTTGGCTACAGGCACTAATAAAAGTGTTCATCATTGGGTAGGATATTTTGCATTTGAGCTTAATGTTATTCCTACATCAATGCACACAAATGTGCTTCCATTGGGATCATATTGTTTTCTTTTGGCTATGGATTGGTTTTACCTTCACAGGAGTAAGGTGGATTGTTATGAGAAGGCTATTGAGTTCTTGGATGATGATGGAGAGAAGAGAATATTGAAGTGTAAGAAGAATCCTACATCAGTAAGAATGGTTGAAACCATGCAAGCAAAGTGCAGTTTTAATAAAGGGTGTGTATTGTTTGCAGTGCATTTTTCTAGTGATAAAGGTAAGGATGTTGAGGATGCGGAAGTCTTGAAGAGGTATCTGGTTTTGTAGGTGTTTAAGGATGTATTTCTAGCAGATATTTCAGAATTGTCACCTCATAGGGAAGTGGATTTCTCTATTGAGTTGGTATCAAGAGCAGCACCAACATCAAACACACCTAACAATATGAGCACTCCAAAGTTAGTGGAATTGAAGTTGGAGGTGAAGGAAATTCTTGAAAATGGATACATTAGGCCAAGTGTGTCGCCTTAGGGTGCACCAGTGTTATTTGTGAAGAACAAGGATGGTACTCTTAGGTTGTGCATTGATTGTAGGGAGATGAATTAGGTGACAATCAAGAACAAATATATGTTTCCTCAAATCGATGACTTGTTTGATTACTTGAAAGGAGCAACGGTGTTCTCGAATATTGATTTGAGATCAAGATATCATCAAGTACACATCAAAGAAGAGGACATCTACAAGACTTCTTTCAGGACTAGGTATGGGCATTATGAGTCTTTTGTGGTTCCTTTCGGTTTCACTAATTCTCCAACTACTTTCATGTGTTTGATGAATAGTGTGTTGCGCCCTTATCTAGACAAGTTTATGATAGTATTCATAGATGATATAATGATATATTCTAAGAATTAGGAAGAGCATGAAGAAAACCTGGCAGAAGTGTTAAGATTGCTAAGAGAGCATCAGTTGTATGCCAAGCTTAGTAAGTGCAACTTTTTTCAGATAAATGTGCATTACTTGGGAAATGTTTTTTCCAAGGAAGGCATAGCAGTGGATCTAGAAAATATCAAAGCTACAATGGAATGGGAAACTCCTAGGAATGTGGATGAGGTCAAATCATTCATGGGGTTTTAAAGTTACTACAATAGGTTCATCAGGAACTTCTCATGGATTTCCTATCCTATTACATCTTTACAAAAAAAGAAATAAATTTGAATGGACGGAGAAATGTGCAGCCAATTTTGAGTAGTTGAAGCAGTTTCTTACAAATCCTCTAGTTCTAAAGATTGCGGACCCAAATAAATATTTCTTGGTGTGTACAAATGTTTTCAATAGAGGACTTGGTGGAGTCTTGATGCAAGAGGGACAAGTGGTATGCTACGAATCAAGGAAACTAAATGAGCACAAATAGAATTATGTGGCACATGATCCTGAGTTGGAAAAAATGGTCCATGCATTGAATATGAGGAGGCAATATCTTCTTCGCAAGAGGTTTGTGCTAATGAGTGATCACAATGGGATGAGATACTTGTTTGACCAACTGGATAATCTGAATGCCAGGAAAGCTAGATGGCTAGCTATGCTTAGTGATTTTGACTTTGAGATCAAGTACATTAAGGGTAAGGAGACCGGGGTTGATGATGTTCTTAGTAGAAGAGTACAGGTAAATCACATTACAGCTATGAGTTCATATGGGACAAATTTACAGCATCGGATCTTGTAGGCAGGACAACAAGATGATAGGTACCAACAATTTAAGCATATGTTATAGTAGCAGGGTACATGTGAACAGGATGTCGATTATCATCTCACGACAGATGGTTTGGTGAGATTTAGTGACAGGATGTATGTGCTGGAAAACATTGAACTTAAGAATCTCATCTTGAGGGAATTTCATGTTAAGTTGTATTTAGGTCATCTAGGATATTAAAAGAAATTTACAGATATCAAGAAGTTCTACTATTGGTCAAATCTAAATAAAAAGGTCGTTGAGTTTGTCACAAGGTGTTTTGATTTTCAACTGGTAAAAACATAGTGTAGGCATTTAGGTGGTCTATTGTTGTTGATTCTGATTCTAGAATGGAAATGGGTGGTCATTTCCATTGATTTCATTACAAGTTTGCCAAGGACATCTAGACAACACAATTCCATTATGGTTGTGGTTGACAGGTTGGCCAAGGTAGCTCACTTTATTACAGTGAAGTCTACTAATTCAGCTAGTGAGGTAGCTCAGGTCTTCATTAGGGCCATAGTGAGATTGCATGGTATTCCTAAGAAGATTGTATTTGATAGAGATGCCAAGTTAACTTCCAGGTTTTGGAAGGATTTACATGTTTACCATATGTTTGACGAAATGACTATCATAGTTAGGCATGGTTAGGTCAAGTCATTGATCAAATTTTGTATAATTAGCACTATCTTCAAGTCTTTTATAATTCTGGAAGGTATTAGGAAGTTCTAGTCAGTGATATGGAGGTTGGCCTACAATTATGGATTAGGTCTCAAGACCGTAAGCACTGAAGTGAGGATTTTGGGTCACAACTGCACTCAGGATGGTTTGTGCATGTGGTTGGAGGGTCACAACCACACTCATGGAGACTTGTGCATGCAATTGGGATGTTAGGTCACTAAAAAATCAATTTAGCTCAAGGTTTTCTCACCTTTGGGTGGTCTTTTGGCCCTTGAGTGCCTTGTAAGGCCTGTACAATGTCAAGTTGTTTTCTGTCAGTTTCTATTGTCGACAGCAATTCCATACGTGAAGCTTAGAGGTTGGGTCATGTCATAGTGACACTATGTTTCACATTTACCTGGAGGGCTTGTAAAAGAGGGTAAATTTGGGGTGGGGAATTTACGTGAATGAAGAGATAGATAAAATTAAGAAGAATGAAACTTGGGAGCTTGTTCCAAGACCCAAAGAGAAAAATATCATAGGCACCAAATGGGTCTTCAAAAGTAAGCTAAATAAAAAAAAACGGCACGTGGAAGTCTAAAAATGGCCTCTTACATCAAAATATAGAGCAAGTCAAAGCTATGGACCCCAAAATTCAAAATGTGTAAAGATAAAAGGGATGGAGATCCATTTAGTGCATAGCCATGTTTGGCACAATTTCCAAACCTAGCGGAAAATTTAGCAAAGTATCCAAAGGAGGATCGGGCTAACGTGGTTGATAGCGTAATAGTGGGAGTATTTTTTATTGGCTCAACTAGAACCCACCTGAAGGAGTTACCCTGGCAGATGTACCCCAATAGTTTGCAAAGGGCACAAAAGTTAAAGTGTCGAGATGCAATCAAGCAGGTTGACTTAGAGTGCCAGCAATGTAGTGGAGAGCATTATTATTGGCACAAGAGGAGTCTATCTGATGGGAGGCAAGCCGGAAAGTATCACCCCGACATAACCTTTTGGAGCACAAAACGAATGAACTAGGAGATAGTCATCGGGACACAACAACAAAGAAAAAACCAACGAAAGTGAGCGGGATATCCCCACTCTGACAGCTCATCCCAAAGGTATGTATCCTGACGATTTTTCATAACATGGAGCTAGGAAGTAGGCAATGGGATCATGTGATATTTTGGCAGAGTGACATCTAATCAAGAAGGTGTAAGGAGGACCCTACAAAACAACTACGCATGCAAGGCCTAGCCCAATTGTTTATAAAGAGGAACAAGTTTAAAAGTGTCGGGATTGGGAGCTCCAGCCTTACCACCAGGCATAGGTCATTTCATGTAGAAATGATACCAAACATGCAAAGAAAATAACAAAGGGAATTTGGTCCGCAAAGGGTATAGAGTGGATTAACACCTAAATGCTTATCCGGTGGTCACAGGCAGTGGTCCTATGGAAAAAAATCGAATTGGTGCTAACACGAAAGGGGCTTCATGCCAAAACAGTTCTTGGCAGCACTCTTTAATAAAATAAAAAGGATTCGAGGTAAGCTAATTTGGCAGCGCAATTTTGACAAGGCCTGTGGGTATATAGAAAAATTCTTAACCACCTAGATAAATGAGTCAATAGTTGTTTAAATGCATATAACAAGATTGGTGACTGCAAAGTCCGTCTTGAAAAGAAGAAAGTTTCCTTTATTCTCACTTTCATGCAAGAGGGACAGGTGGTATTCTACGAATCAAGAAAACTAAATGAGCACAAACAGAATTATGTGACACATGATCTTGAGTTGGAAAAAATGATTCATGCATTGAATATGAGGAGGCAATATCTTCTTCGCAAGAGGTTTGTGATAATAACTGATCACAATGGGATGAGATACTTGTTTGACCAACTGGATAATCTGAATGCTAGGAAAGCTAGATGGTTAGCTATGCTTAGTGATTTCAACTTCGAGATCAAGTACATTAAGGGTAAGGAGACCGGGGTCGCTGATTTTCTTAGTAGAAGAGTGCAGGTAAATCACATTGCAACTATGAGTTCATATGGGACAAATTTACAGCATCAGATCTTGTAGGCAGGATGTCGATTATCATCTCACGATAGATGGTTTGGTGAGATTTAGGGATAGGATGTATGTGCTGGAAAACAGTGAACTGAAGAATCTCATCTTGATGGAATTTCATGTTAAGTTGTATTTAGGTCATCTGGGATATCAGAAGAAATTTACAGATATCAAGAAGTTCTACTATTGGTCAAATCAGAATAAAAAGGTCGTTGAGTTTGTCACAAGGTGTTTGGATTTTCAACCGATAAAAGGAGAGTGTAAGCATTCAAGTGGTCTATTGCAGTTGATTTTGATTCTAGAATGGAAATGGGTGGTCATTTCCATTGATTTCAGTACAAGTTTTCCGAGGACATCTAGACAACACAATTCCATTATGGTTGTGGTTGACGAGTTGGCCAAGGTAGCTCACTTTATTACAGTGAAGTCTACTAATTTAGCTAGTGAGGTAGCTCATGTCTTCATTAGGGCCGTAGTGAGATTGCATGGTATTCCTAAGAAGATTATATTCGATAGAGATGCCAAGTTAACTTCCAGGTTTTGGAAGGAGTTATTTGCAGGTTTGGGTATAGAGTTGGCTTTCATTACAACTTAGCATCACCATACATATGCACATATAGAGAGGGTCAACAATATTTTGGAGGACATGTTAAGGATGTACGCCATGCATTAGTAGAGGAGAGCGGAGGAGTATCTTCCACTAGTAGAGTTTGCATAAAATAATTTGTACTAGGAATATTTAAATATGAGTCTGTTTGAGGCATTTTATGGGCGAAGTTGTAATACTCCTATCATATGGAGTGATCCAGCAAACATGGCATTGATTGGACTAGACATGTTGGCAAAGATGGAACAAGACATGTAGGTTATTAATAGGAATTTGAAGGCAACACAGGATAGGCATGGGGAGCATGTGTACTTGTACATCAAGCCCAAGAAGAGTTCATTGAGGATTGGTTCATGTTCCAAGTTGGCACCTCGGTATTATGGGCCTTTCGAGATCCTTGAGATGATTGGACCAATGGCCTACAGACTTGCACTACCATTGATAGTTAAATTCCATGATGTTTTCCATGTTTCATTACTTAAAGGATATGTGAACGATGTTGATAATTTGATTGACTGGTATGTATTATAGGTGGCACTAAAAGTAGAATTTCAACTCGAACCTTAGTGCGTATTGCAGCGGAAATAATTAATGCTCTAGAACCGAAGATTTGAGCAAGTTAAAGTGTAGTGGAAGTAATTTTGACCCAATGAAGCTACATGGGAGATGTCTAATTAGATGAGGACTATGTATCCTTCATTATTTATCGGTTGAGGCAAAGGAATTTTGGTATATGTGCATATTTGTGTATGTATTTTATTGAAAATATCACAATGAGCTATGCTATGAATCTCCAATAAGAGGAATGATTGTCATGTTTTCATGTTGGTTTTTCTTTTCAACACCTTATTACTATAAATACTGCATCGAGTTAAGTTATAAATATCCATAGGAATTATGTGTGGGTTTTTTTATTTGAACTTAAATAGGAACGCAAAAAATTGCAGATATAACCATAAATACATAAATGCAGCAGAAATAACACTTCATTTCATTAATATCATAATACTAAAATATGCTTAAAAATAGAATGGAAATAAAATAGCTCGGGCAATGGTAGCTTATCTTTGAGAATAGATGTGGCATCTACATGCCTCTAAACTGTGTTACTTATTGGCACACCAATTTTTCGGGGTCGTAACTTTGGCATACGATCTCCATTTCGCTACCATAATACCTCATTTTGAAGATCTAGAATAATAGGACAAAAACAAATAAGAGAGGCCATTTATGTAATTTTAGTCTCTCTGTTTTTCCTAAAAATGTCATTTAGGACCTCAAAATGGCTCTGGAAGTTCAAGATCCCAAAAACTGCCAAAAATAGTAAACTGTGCTACAATTAAGGAAACTGAAAAAATGAAAGAGACTGTGTTGGGGGTCCAAGTGGAATAGGAGGGTGGCCATCAATATCCACCTGGATCAATCCCCCCTCACTTAGGAAGAAATGGTCCCCATTGCGTTGAGTGCCTCCATGAGATGGGGAAACTTCTGCTGAACTTGGTCCTTGGTGAGTCACTTGCCTTGGTGCAGGAGTTGGCTAGCTTTGACAACCTGATATAGTTGGATCTTTTGCTGGCGAGTGTTCTTGATCTGTGTGTCCATGATTCGATTAGTTGTGGCCTGTTCCATGCAGTTTGGGTTTAGCTCTATTGATGTGAGTTGTTCTACAATGTTAGATGTGTCCAACAATGGTGGAAAGTATGGCCAAAGGTAGTCTACATTGAACACTGGGTGCAGACCAAGGAACGGTGGAATGTGAGCTCAAAGGCTTTGTCCATGCACATAATGTGTATGATCATCCTGTTGACGACTTCTGTTTGGACATTAATTTGGGGATGGAAAGTCGTGGACTTAGTGAGTTTGGTATTAAACATCGACTAAAGACTTGACAAAAATGCACTTAGAAATATGTTTTCCGGATTAGAGACAATGGACTGTGGGATCCCAAAGTGTACCCACACATGCTCAAAAAGGAGCTTAGTAGTGGCCTCTGCTATGATACTCTTCTCGCAGGCCGCCATAAAGGTCATCTTAGAAAATGCAATCGTTGTCATGCTTAGTAGAAGGAAGGCCTAACATGTAATCCATGGAGATGGATTCCCAAGGTCAACTAGGAGTAGGCATAGGAGTATATAGGCCTTGCTTCTTGATGGCTGGTTTGGCAGAGGATTTAATGTACCTCCCAACATCCCGACGAAGGTTTGGCCAATAAAAATACTTCTACAATACTGCCACTATTTTCTCTACTCCGAAATGTCCAACGACCTGACTATAGTGCACCTCCCAAATCATCTTGGCATGCTCACTTGAAGGAACATAGATGTGTCCCAAGTGGCATAACAATGCATCCTAGAGGTGAAAATTTGGAACTTTCTTACCTTCCAGAAGTGTCTGGTATGTTTTGCTGAATTCTGGATCGCTCTCGTAACGATGTGGCCACCCCAAAGTCCCGTGCCCAAAGGATTCAATCATAGTGATCAGCGCCATGACTATTGGTCGGATGAGGCGGTTTGCAACATTATTGGTGTTGCCCTTCTTGTACTTAATGTTCAAATGGAATTGTTGGAGATATGTGGACCAGCTCTGATTCCACGGATCCGAACTTAAATAGGGACGCAAAAAATTACAAATATAACTATAAATACAGAAATGCAGTACAAATAACACTTCATTTCATTAATATCGGAATACTGAAATATGCTTATAAATAGAATGGAAATAAACTAGCTCGGGCGATGGTAGATTATCTCTGAGAAGAGATGTGGTGGCTACATGCCTCTAAATTGTGTTACAATGAGGCACCAAGGCCTATTTATTATTGAGAAACAATGGAAAACCATAAACATCTAGAAACCTAACCCTAGGAGATGAAGGGCCAAAACTATGGGCTAGTTTGGGTAAATCGGTACATCAATTTCCTAGGGTTGTAACTTTGGCATACGATCTTTGTTTGGCTGTCATAATACCTCGGTTCGAAAATATCAAAAAGTAAGTTGAAGAAAATGGGAAAGCCCATATAGTGCATTTTTGGTCTCTTCATTTTCCCTAAAAATGTCGTTTAGGGCCTCAAAACATCTTCAGAAGTTCAAGACCTGAAAAACTGCCAAAAATAGTAAGTTGTGCTAAAATTAAGGAAACTAAAAAACTAAAAGAGGTAGTGTTAGAGGTCCAAGTGGAATAGGAGGGTGACCACGAATATCCTCCTGGATCAGTCCTCCCCTCTTAGGAAGCAATGGTCCCCATTGCTTTGAGTGCCTCCATGAGATGGGAAAACTTTTGCTGAACTTGGTCCATGGTGAGCCACTTGCCTTGGTGCAGGAGTTGGCCAGCTTTGACAATCCGATACAATTGGATCTTTTGTTGGTGAGTGTTCTTGATTTTTGTGTGCATGATTCGATCAGTTGTGGCATGTTCCATGCAGTCTAGGTCTAGCTCTGTTGGTGTGAGTTGTTCTACAATGTTGGATGTGTCCAGCAATGGTGGAAAGTATGGTCGAAGGCAATCTACATTGAACACTAGGTGCTGACAAAGAAACGGTGTAATTTTGAGCTCGAAGGCATTTTCCCCTACCTCCTTGGTGATGGTTTATGGCCCACATTGGAGTGGGTGAAGCTTGCGATGGGGTCCAGCAAGGCGCTCCTTCTGTAAATGTAGCCAAACTTTGTCGCCCACCTAGAACTTGTACGACACCCGATGTTGATCATGGCGCTGGTTGTACTTAGTATTGACTCTATCCATTATATCATGGACCTATTAGTAGATGTGTTGAATGCACTCAATGAAGATGTTAGCCTTGTTGGCTTCGGACTTGACATGAGCCGAATTTTCCTAAGTAGCTGCAAATGGTATGGCTACATCAATGGGACATAATCACTGAAATCCTAGTCGTACCTGAAAGGGGTTGTGGCCCATTGAGTTGCGAAGAGCTCTGTTGTAGATGTGCTCAACATAGAGGAGGCTTTCATCCCATGTGGGTGGATGCTTCGAGTTGTACATGTGCAGAAAGTGTATGATCATCCTGTTGATGAATTCTATTTGGCCATCAGTTTGGGGATGGAAATTCGTGGACTTAGTGAGTATCCACCATCGACCAAAGACTTGACCAAAATGCACTTAGTAATATGTTGTCCAGATCAGATACAATGGACTATGGGATCCCAAAGTGTACCCATACTAGCTCAAAGAAGAGATTAGCAGTGGCCTTTTCTATGATACTCTTCTTGGAGGACGCAATAATGGTCATCTTAGAGAATTTGTCAATGACCATGAAAATGTAGTCATTACCATGCTTAGTAGAAGGAAGGCCCATCATGTAATCCATGGAGACGGATTCCCAAGGTCGACTAGGAATGGGCAGAGGAGTATATAGGCCTTGCTTCTTGATGGTTGGTTTGGCAATTTCGTAGGTAGTGTAGGATTTAATGTACCTCCCAACATCCCGATGGAGGTTCGGCCAATAAAAGTACTTCTGCAGTACTGCCACTATTTTATCTACTCTGAAATGTCGAACGACACGACTATAGTGTGCATTCCAAATCATCTTGGCACGCTCGCTTGAAGGAACATAGATGTGTCCCAGGTGGCATAATAGTGCATCCCAGAGGTGAAAGTTTGGAACTTACTTACCTTCTAGGAGTCTTTGGTATATGCCGCCAAATTCTGGATCGCTCTCATAAAGATGCGGCCACCCCGAAGTCTCATGCCTACATGAGTCGAGCACAATGATCAATGCCATGACTGGTGGTTGGTTGAGGCAGTTTGGAACATTATTGGTGTTTCCCTTCTTATACTTAATGTTCAAATGGAATTTTTGCAAGTATGTGGACCAGCTTTGATACCATTTGATCCGAACTTAAATAGGAACACAAAAAATTACAGATATAACCATAAATACAGAAATGCAATAGAAATAACACTTCATTTCATTAATATCAGAATACTGAAATATGCTTACAAACAGAATGGAAATAAACTAGCTCGAGTGATGGTAGCTTATCTCTGAGAAGAGATGTGGCGGATGCATGCCTATGAATTATGTTACAATGAGGCTTCGGGGCCTATTTGTTATTGAGAAACAATGGAAAACCCTAAACATCCAGAAACCTAACCCAAGGAGATGAAGCACCAAAACTGTGAGCCCCTTTTGGGTAAATTGGTACATCAATTTCCTAAGGTCGTAACTTTGGCATACGATCTCCGTTTGGCTATCATAATACCTCGTTTCAAAGATCTCAAAGAGTAGTTAGCTCATAGAGAACCATGCCCATTCGGTACCTTTTTAGTTTCTCTGGTTTCCCTAAAAATGTCGTTTAGGGCCTCAAAACAACGTTGGAAGTTCAAGTCCTGAAAAACTACCAAAAATATTAAATTGTGCTATATTTAATAAAACCAAAAAACTTAAAGAGATAGTGTTGGGGGTCTAAGTGGAATAGGAGGGTGGCCACCAATATCCACCTAGATCAGTCCTCCCCCCTTAGGAAGCAATGGTCTCCATTGTGTTGAGTGCCTCCATGAGATGGGAAAAGAACTGCTAAACTTGGTCCTTGGTGAGCCACTTTCCTTGGTGCAGGAGTTGGCTAGCGTTGACAACCCGATACAGTTGGATCTTATGTTGGCAATTGTTATTGATTTGTGTGTCCATGATCCTATTAGTTATGGCTTGTTCCATGCAGTCTGGGTTTAGCTCTATTGTTGTGAGTTGTTCTACAATGTCGGATGTGTCCAAGATTGGTGGAAAGTATGGTCGACAGTAGTTTACATTGAACACTAGGGGCAGACCAAGGAATGGTGGAGTGTTGAGCTTGAAGGAACTATCCCCTATAGCCTTGGTGGTGGTGTATGGCCCATATCAGAGCAGGAAAATCTTGCAATGGGGTCCACCAAGGCACTCCTTTTGCAAATTTAGCCAAACTTTGTCATCCACCTAGAACTTGTGCGACACCCGACGTTGATCATAGCGCTACTTGTACTTAGGATTGGCTCTGTCCAATATATCATGGACCTGTTAGCGAATGTGTTGAATGTGCTCAATGAAGTTGTTAGCTCTGTCAACTTCAGACTAGAGATGAGCAAAATCTACCTGAGTAACTACAAATGGTATGGCCACATCAATGGGACATAATGGATGAAATCCCAACCCTACCTGAAAGGGGATATGGCCTGTTGAGCTATAGAGAGCTTTGTTGTAGTTGTGCTGGACATAGGGGAGGCTTTCATCCCATGTTCGTGGATGCTTTGAGTTGTACATGTGCAAAATGTGTATGATCATCATGTTAACAACTTCTGTTTGGCCATCAGTTTGGGGTTGGAAAGTCGTGGACTTAGCGAGTTTGGTATCCAAGATCGACTAGAGACTTGACCAAAATTCACTTAGGAATATGTTGTCCTGATCAAAGACAATGGACTATGGGATCTCAAAGTGTACCCATACTCCCTGAAAGAAGATCTTAGTAGTGGCCTCTATTGTGATACTCTTCTTGCAGGTCGCCATAATGGTCATCTTAGAGAATTTGTCAAAAACCATGAAAATGCAGTTGTTTTAGTGCTTAATAGAAGGAAGGACCGACATGTAATGCATGGAGATGGATTCCTAAGGTCGACTAGGTGTAGGAAGAGGAGTATATAGGCCTTGCTTCTTGATGGTTGGTTTGGAAATGGCGTAGGAAGTGCAGGATTTAATGTACCTCCATCATCATGATGAAGGTTCAGCCATTAAAATTACTTTTGTAGTAATACCACTATTTTCTCTACTTCAAAATGTCCAGCAACCCGATTGTAGTGCACCTCCCAAATCATCTTGGCACGCTCACTTGAAGGAACACAGATGTGTCCCAGGTGGCATAACAGTGCATCCTGGAGGTGAAAATTTGGAACTTGCTTACCTTCTAAGAGTGTCTGGTATGTGTTGCTGAATTTTGGATCTCTCTTGTACAGATGCGGTTGCCTCGAAGTCTCATGCTCACATGAGTCGAGCAAAGTGATCAACACATGACTGGTGGTCGGATGAGGCAGTCTGCAACATTATTGTTGTTGCCTTCTTATACTTAATGTTCAAATGGAATTGTTGCACGTATGTGGACCAGCTTTGATACCATTGATTCGAACTTAAACAAGAATGAAAAAAATTACAGATATAACTATAAATATAGAAATGTAGTAGAAATAACACTTCATTTCATTAATATCACAATACTGAAATATGCTTACAAACAGAATGGAAATAAACTAGCTCGGGCGATAGTATCTTATCTCTAAGAAGAGATGTGGTGGCTACATGCCTCTGAATTGTGTTACAATGAGGCTCCAAGGCCTATTTATTATTGAGAAATAATGGAAAACCCTAAACATCCATAAACCTAACCCTAGGAGATGAAGCACAAAAAATATGGGCCCCATTTGGGTAAATTGATACATCAATTTCCTGAGATGCTAACTTTGGCATACAGTCTCAATTTGGCTATCATAATACCTCGTTTTGAATATCTCAAAGAGTAGGCTAAAAAAATTAAGGAGGCCCACAGGTATAAATTTGTGCTCTCCATTTTCCCTAAAAACGTAGATTAGGGCCTCAAAATAGCTTCTAAAGTTCAGGACCCGAAAGACTACCACAAATAGAAAAAAGTGCTACAATTAAGGAAACTAAAAAACTGAAAGAGATAGTGTTGGGGGTCCAAGTGGAATAGAAGGGTGGTTACCAATATCCACCTGGATCATTTTTAATGGTCTTGTTGGTCATAGGTGTCATAGAACACCGAGGACGATCTTCCCCTAATGGGGAGGGGTTTGTAATAGTCACTGGTTAACGTTCATTTAATAAATTTAATGAAGGAAAAAAGAATAATACCAAAGCCATGGGACATGTATTCCAAGTTGAATGTTGGGCAAAACATCCTAGTGGGTTCCATTTTCGATTTATTGTGGCTAAGGAAATTAGCAAAGGAAAAGAGGCATGAATTGGCACTTTATTTATGAAAATAAAGGAAAATAGGAGAAAAGGGAGGTGAAAGGTCACATATTTCCATGAGAGGAAAATTGAAGGAAAAATAGAGGAAAATGAAGAAAATAGAGGACTCAATAATCAAAAGGCTTATAAGAATCAGCTCACAACTTTTGTTGGTTTACCTTGTGTTAGTTCAGTTTTGGAGCTCTCTCTATTCTCTCATACTATTGCACACTTAGAGCATTCTTGGAGCACTCTAGCATTCGAGAAATCAAGCAAAGGAAAGAGAAGGAAAGCAAATGACAAGCAAGGAATGTTGGATCAAGCAACTTCAACAGGAAGACTTGTAGGTAATAGGTTGCATGTGTGATTTCCTAGTTGTTTTATGAATGCATGATACATAAATTTGTGTATTTGGTTCTGATCTTGTTGTCATTGGCATGGGTTTTTATGGGTGTGACAGTGGTTTCATCCCTGCCTTGCCATTTTCGGATAGCCATCGTGTGATGGTATTCTTTTATTTGGTTGAGCTTTGGATTTCCATAAGGTTTTCGAACCAAGAGAGGTGGTATTAGGAAAATTCCAAAGGGTTGGGGGTGGAGGTGGTTTAATATACAGGAAGAGCTCAACAGGTGGGTGGAGACAAGAAAAATCCTCAAGGTATTGGTGAAGAAACTCTTAGGCATCCAAGCTCGTTTTGGGCTTAGTAATCTCTTGAATGGTTTTGGCCGGATCATGATAGCCTGAGGGTGGAAGTGGTTTAATCTATGGGAGTCCCTCGTTGTTATGTCTTGATATCCCACATTCATGCTTGGAATATGGCAGGAGGGTGATTAGCTGACAGAAAGTTTTGGTTCATCCCAATCTATGGTCAAGTGGTACGTGGAAGTCCCTAACTTAGTTGGCTTTCGCATCAATTAATAAATGTTATTTTCCTGCTGTGTTCTATCACAATTTGTACATGTTATTATGTTGATTTTATGGTTGTTATTTCATGGTTAGTAATCTGGTTATATGTTGGTTATAAGCATGGATCTAAAATGTACTCTAGATATGTCTTGTTCAAGATTTGATAAGTATTTGATGGCTAATGAATGCATGGCCTAACAAGTATTATTGCAGCTATTATGAGAGGGAATTTGACCTTCTGGGTGATTCTCAGATAAGTTACAGACTCCCATGTTCAAATATACATTCATGATGTGTAGATTACATGTTTCCCATATGTTTGACGAAATGACTATCATAGTTAGGCATGGTTAGGTCAAGTCATTGATCAAATTTTGTTTAATTAGCACTATCTTCAAGTATTTTATACTTCTGGAAGGTATTAGGAAGTTCTGGTCAGTGGAATGGAGGTTGGCCTACAATTATGGATCAGGTCTCAAGACCGTAAGCACTGAAGTGAGGATTTTGGGTCACAACTGCACTCAGGATGGTTTATGCATGCGGTTGGAGGGTCACAACCACACTCATGGAGGCTTGTGCATGCGATTGGGGTGTTAGGTCACTAAAAAACCAATTTAGCTCAGGGTTTTCTTACCTGGGGTGGTCTTTTGGCCCTTGAGTGCCTTGTAAGGCCTATACAATGTCAAGTTGTTTTCCGTCAGTTTCAATTGTCGACGGCAATTCCATATGTGAAGCTTAGAGGTTGGGTCATGTCATAGTGACACTATGTTTCACATTTACCTCGAGGGCTTTTAAAAGAGGGTAAATTTGGGGTGGGGCATTTACATGAATGAAGAGATAGATAAAATTAAGAAGAATGAAACTTGGGAGCTTGTTCCAAGACCTAAAGAGAAAAATATCATAGGCACCAAATGGGTCTTCAAAAATAAGCTAAATAAAAAATATGGCACGTGGAAGTTTGCAAATGGCCTCTTAGATCAAAATATAGAGCAAGTCAAAGCTATGGACCCCAAAATTCAAAATGTGTAAAGATAAAAGGGATGGAGATCCATTTAGCACATAGCCATGTTTGGCAAAAGTTCCAAACCTAGCGGAAAATTTAGCAGAGTATCCAAAGGAGGATCGGGCTAATGTGGTTGATAGCGTAATAGTGGGAGTATTTTTTATTGGCTTGACTAGAGCCCACCTGAAGGAGTTACCCTGGCAGATGTACCCCAATAGTTTGCAAAGGGAACACAAGTTAAAGTGTCAATATGAAATCAAGTAGGTTGACTTAGAGTGCCAGCAATGTAGTGGAGAGCATTATTATTGGCGCAAGAGGAGTCTATTTGATGGGAGGTAAGCCAGAAAGTATCACCCTGACATAACCTTTTGGAGCACAAAACGAATGAACTAGGAGATATTCATTGGGACACAACAACAAAGAAAAAACCAACGAAAGTGAGCGGGATGTCCCCACTTTGATAGCTCATCCCAAAGGTATGTAACCTGAAGATGTTTCATAACATGGAGCCAGGAAGTAGGCAATGGGATCATGTGGTGTTTTGGCAGAGTGACATCAAATCAAGAAGGTGTAAGGAGGACCCTGCAAAAAAACTAAGCATGCAAGGCCTAGCCCAATGGTTTATAAAGAGGAACAAGTTTAAAAGTGTTGGGATTGGGAGCTCTAGCCTTACCACCAGGCATAGGTCATTTCATGTAGAAATGATACCAAACATGCAAAGAAAATAACAAAGGGAATTTGGTCCGCGAAGGGTATAGAGTGGATTAATGCCTAAATGGTTATCCGATGGTCACAGGCAGTGGTCCTATGGCAAAAAATCGAACTGGTGCTAACATGAAAGGGGCTTCAGACCAAAATAGTTTTTGGCAGCACTCTTTAGTAAAATAAAAAGGATTTGAGGTAAGCTAATTTGGCAATGCAATTTTGACAAGGCCTATGGGTATATAGAAAAATTCTTAAGCACCTAGATAAATGAGTCATTAATTGTTTAAATGCATATAGCAAGGTTGGTGACTAGATTAATGGTGACTGCAAAGTCCGTCTTGAAAAAAAGAAAGTTTCCTTTATTCTCACTTTCATGCCATAAGGAAATAAATTGATAAGATCACTGAGCACAGAATATTTGGTCACAAAAGGACAAAGAGATGCCCAAGACACATTTTGTGTTCTGCTGGAAATTAATAAGCATGGGGTGCTTTATTGTAGTGTGCATTTTGACTGAGAATTTATTCTCAGCATGGGATATACTAAGGTGTCCATTATGTGATTTAATGCAGCAACAATAGTTTCGTAAACAAATCTCATTCCATGATTTCAATGTGGTTGCAAAGGTCAAACAGTTTGATGCAAAAACAACATAGGTAGGTATTTATGATGTATGTCTTTAGATAGTATGGAGGACATCAGGGACTGCATCCTCCCTTGTACATTAACAAAACAAAACGTTGGATTGAAGTAGTGCAAACGTGGGAAGGAAACAATGTTGCATGTTGAAGCATGGAGAGGTGTGTTGAAAATAGCAACAAGAAATGCTAAAAATAGAAATTCTAAAAATAACATTCCTATAGATAGAATTTCGAGATACATTCCAATTTTAATTAGTCCCTAAATTAAAATTGAGAATTATAATTCGAATTTGATCTCAGCAGCTATTTGTAAAATAATTAATTAATTCATCTTGAGTAAATTAGTTGGAGAAAATCAAACATGAAGTCTATGTGAAGACATGCAACAGTTATCCCTTTAATTGAGGAAGCTATCCCTTAATTAAAGAGATCAGGATGAGTTGTACTTTGAGTTTTAATTAGTTAGCTCAGTTAACTGAGTTAAGTCCCGTTAGATTAGTTCCAACAATGTGTGGAACTGATTGTGAGTTCAGTTAGTCAATGCATGCATGCATGTAACTAGTGTACTTCAGATAACTGAATATTCTGTCATAAATAACTCATGCATGTCAGTTCAGACAGAGACCCAGTTGAGATCAAAGGATGGGATAGTGTACTATCAGTTGTAGGAATATTCCCATGAGGATATCTTTTTCATGCAGAAGGAATTATTTCCTTTAGGATTGCCCAGTTATTTCAGAGGTTAGTGAGCAGTGTGTGAGGTAATTACACATGGGTGGTAGCTTGAAGACCCAAGAGAAATTGCGCAAGGAAATAGGAGGCTTGGAGGGCAGAGGAAAGGCATATGTGTTGTCTATTTTGTCTATGAGCAGTAGTGACGGATTGTACTGAGAGCTAGATAGCTTGTGAGCTAAAGCTTTGTGTAATCTTGAGATATTTCCACTTGTATGATAATACAGATAGCAGGGTTTTTAGCTGTGGCTTTCCCCAGAGTATTCTTCTGTGTTCATGTGTGATTGATTTATTCTTCATCTGTTATATGTGTTCTATTTGATCTTGCTCAAAATTGATTAAGCTTCTGCAAGTTTGTTTATAGAAGTAGATCAAGTATTTTTCTTTAGTATATTGCATTGTCAGGTGATCTACAGTGAGAATTTATACATGGTATCAGAGCAAAGAAGATCAAAGTAGAAAATAGTGTTGGAAATAATACTGAGAGGGGGGGTGAATCAGTATTATTAAATTCTTTTCAATATATCTTCCAGATTTATACTTTAATTTATTCTTCAAATATTGATCATGAGTTTGTATGTCAGTACCATATAATAATGAACAAGAACAGGAAAAACAGATAATCACACCAAAGAACACCAGATATAAGGTGGAAACCCAATGTGGGTGAAAACCACCTACTGCAATATGTCTCTATCTTCTTTCAATTAGAAACTTCTTTTATAATGATTTTGTACTGGTGCAGTCCTTTACCAGTACACAGGCTGCAACCTGTTGAGAGCTACAACCCTCTCTCATTTTCCAGTCTCTCCTGGAAGGGAGCTACAACCCCCTTAGCTCTTGTACTAGCTAATCTACGTAGGTTCTGACCTACTTCTTTTCTTCCAAGGACCACTTTTCATAAATTTTCAAACTGGATCCATAAATATCAAATAATCATCAAGTACATGTGAATCAACCAATCTCCTTTTTCAATCAACCAATGAATCAACCAATAACTTCTCAGAATGCAGTAACTAGAACAACAATACCAGTAATCTAAACCTAGAACTCTTCAGCAATAGTTAAAAGGCAGCCAACAAATATTTCAAGAAAAGTCTGCAACTTCACCAATAGAAACCTGCGAATATCCGCAGCTCTTATGTGTCTAAACTGCGCAGATCCGCACCTGGTCCTTCTTCTGCTCTGTGTACCTCCGCACCTACTCCTTCTGCTACACTGCGTACCTCTGTGCAGATCCGCACCTGCACTATTTGCCTGACAGCGTACCTCCGCACCTGGTCCTTCTATTCCTCTGCGTACCTCCGCACTGTGCCTTCTGCTGCGCTGCATACCTCCGCACCAGCGCCTTCTACTTCGCTGTGGACCCCCGCACTTGCGCCTTCTGCTGCGCTGTGGACCCCCGCACCTACACTGTGGATCACTTGTGGACCTCTGAATAGAGCCAAATTAACAGTCCTCCAATGTGCCACAGACAATCAGATCCACAGATCTGATCATGCGCCCGAGAGATCACGACCTATCAATAGATTCGCCGTAAATTTCACCTTGATTTAGATCTTGCTTTTCAAACCAATCACCTAAAATTTCAGATCTTAAGATATTCAAATTTCACAAGTGACTAGCCAAGTGATCTCCTTTCCTTTTTATAGGCAAGCCCTTATTCAAACCATGGGACAAAACCATCAAAAACCAATACAAGGGATCCAAACCGGGGTTCAATAATTTAGATCCTATACCATGGACCAAAACCATAGGATCATGAAGATCGGGCTAAATACCATGGGCCAAACATAAGAATTCCCACGTGTGCGCACTTCTCTGCATTAGAGTGAGTGAACTGGGGTCCGCACCTTCTGTTTGGATAACCTGCGGACATGACCGCACTTTGTGAATGGCGTGCCTACGGGCCCGCACATTTTGAATGGTGTACCTGCGAACCCCTTATTTTCATCATTTTGAGAGCCTAAACAGAGATTTTCCACTTGAGTGAGTTGCCATCAAGTACAACCCCTGTGCCATAGTGCCAAACCTGAATCATAATGCCAAAAATCTCCCCCTTTGGACTTGATGGCAACCCCAAGATCCTTAAAGTCATTCTCCCCCTTTGACATCAAGGGCAAAGGGTTATGCTCCCCCTGAGAACATGCTGAAGTTTCTGCTCTGTTGATCACGCTCCCCCTGACTATAGACCAGATCTGCAAAAGAAAAAATTCTTCAAGAAGAACCATAATCTACCATACACCATACATGACCTTGACAAAAGAGATAGAGACATATTAGCAGCAATATTCAGATCAGCATCCATGTTCTCCTTCTGTACTTTCTCCTCCAAGATCTTCTACCATAATGCCAACAATGCATTATTAGAAGAATATATGCTCCCCCTGAACCTATGCCATTCGATCTTCGACCAATCCATAACCCAGCAAATGTACGCATATACCCCATGTGAAACTCGCGTACAACCAACAATCTCTGAAACAGATGAGATTCAACATCAAGATGATGCATCAACTACCCCCAGCTTTTTCCTGAGGTATTCAAAGGTCTCGCTGGGTAGAGGTTTGGTGAGTATATCAACAACTTGTTCTTTAGAAGGAACATACTCTAACTTGACCTTTTGTTCAAGCACTTGTTCCCGAAGAAAATGATATTTGATAGGTATATGCTTGGTCTTTGAATGCATGACTGGGTTCTTTGAAATGCTGATAGCACTTGTATTACCACATAAGATGGAGATAGGTGGTGTACAAGTGATTTGAAAATCCTGCAAGGTCTGCATCATCCAAAGGAGTTGAGTGCAGCAAGATGCAGCAGCCACATATTCCGCTTCAACTGTAGATAAAGCAATCAAATTTCGTTTCTTGCTGAACCAAGATACTAATTTGGAACCCATAAAGAATGCACCACCACTTGTGCTCTTCCTGTCATCCATGCTTCCAGCCCAATTTGCATCTGTATAAGCATGAACTGTGAGATTTGTATCTCTAGGATACCATAAGCCATAGTTTTGAGTTCCTTGAAGGTACTTGAAGATTCTCTTAACTGCCTGAAGATGAGTTTCCTTGGGATTTGCTTGAAATCTTCCAACTATTCCCACTGCATGCATGATTTCTGGTCGGGTACCTGTCAAATAAAGTAGACTTCCAATCATGGATCTATAGGTTGGTTGATGTACTGCTGCTGATTCATCATTTGCATTGAGGTTGCATCCTGTAACCATAGGGGTACATACTGGTTTTGAATCTTCCATGCCATACTTCTTCAAAATCTGCTTGAGGTACTTGGTTTGAGAAAACAAGATACCGCCTTCATTTTGTTGGATTTGTAGACCAAGAAAATATGTCAACTCTCCAAGTAATGACATTTCGAATTCTTTCTGCATCATCAAGGCAAAGTTTTGACTCATAGTTTCTTCATTGCTGCCAAAGATAATATCACCTACATACACAACAAGTATTAGCAATTTGTCATTTTCAATTTTTATATAAAGATTGCTATCTGCTAATCCCTTTGAAAATCCTTGTTGATGAAGATATTTGTCCAAACGATAGTACCAAGCCCTTGGAGCCTATTTAAGACCATAAAGAGCCTTTTTTAGTCTACATACAAGATTTGGATCATTCCCAAGAATGAAACCATCTGGTTGCTCAATTTACACCTCTTCTTCTAAGTCTCCATTCAAAAAGGCTGATTTCACGTCCATTTGAAATACTTTGAACTTCTGAAAGCTTGAGAGAGCAAGGAACATTCGGATGGCATCAAGTCTAGCAACGGGAGAAAAAGTTTCTTCAAAGTCTATTCCTTCTTGTTGAGCATACCCTTTACAAACAAGTCTGGCCTTGTTTCTAATTACTTCCCCCATTTTCATTCAACTTATTTTTTAAGATCCATTTTGTCCCTATGACATTCTTATCTTTTGGTCTAGGAACCAACTCCCAAGTGTTTTTCTTTTCGATCTGCTCAAGTTCTTCATCCATTGCCTTGACCTAGCATTCATCTTTGCATGCCTCTCTTACATTTTGTGGTTCAGTGGAGGAAAGTAATGCCAAATAACTTGAAGCTTCTACAATTGTTCTTCTTGTTTGTATGCATGCCTCCTTTTGCCCAAAGATTTGAGATTCTGGATGATTCTTTTGAACATACCTGGATGGAGTCTTCTCTTCTATCCTTATCTGTTCCTCTGGTGCCTCTTGAGGTTCTTCTTCATCATCAGTCTGATTTGAAGGATGATCTTCATCCTCTTCGATATTTTCATAATTTACTTGCCTAGGAATGTTTCCTTCTTCATCAACCACTACATCAATGCTGTCAACTATTCTTCCAAGTCTTTTGTTGTAACACTTATATGCTTTGCTGTGAGGAGAATAACCAAGGAGAATCCCTTCATCTGCTCTAGGTTCAAACTTGCCAAGATGTTCATCATTATTCTTAATATAACATTTGCTTCCAAAGATTTTGAAATGTTTTACCGAAGGAGTCTCACCATACCAGAGCTCATGAGGAGTTTGAGTGTTGTTCACCTGGACATTTGTTTTGTTGAGAATAACAACCACAACAAATGCAGCTTCACCCCAGAAGGTTGCGGGAGTTCCAGATTCATCAAGCATTGCACGAGCCATTTGTTGAACCGTTATGTTCATCCTTTCCACTACTCCATTTTGCTGAGGAGTCCTAGCTGTAGAGAATTCCCTTCTTATTCCATGTTCTTCACAAAAATCGAAAAATTCATTTGAGGTAAACTCCCCACCTCTATCAGACCTGAGGCACTTAATTTTGTGATCTGATTCGTTTTCAACCAAGGCTTTGAAAGATTTGAATTTTTCGAAGGCTTCGTCTTTGTGCTTCATAAGTCCTATCCAAACCATCCTGGAGAAGTTGTCAAGGAATAATATAAAGAATTCTTCTCCTCGAGGTGACCTTTTCCTAGATGGTCCACATACATCTGTATGGACTAGTTTAGGAGGCCTGCTAGCTAATCCTTCCTTCTTAGGGAAGTTAGTTCTAGTTTGCTTACCAAACTGACATGATTTGCATATTGTATTGTTTGGAATTCTGATGTCTGGAAGACCACGAACTGCCTGGTATTTGCATGCTTTCCTTATCTGTGAAAAGCTTAGATGCCCCAACCTCCGGTGCCATAACTAGTGTTCATCATTCTTGCTCAAATAGCATTGTTGTTGTCCTTCTTCAAATATGTATAAATTATTTGGAGTTCTTATGCCTTTGATCACTGTTTTTCCTGTATCAAGATCACAAACACTACATCCATTTGATCAAAATATTACCTCAGTTCCTTGATCTCACATCTGACTGGCACTCAGTAGATTATGCTTCAAGCCATCAACATACAAAACATTTCCAGCCTTGACTTTCTCTTTCAACTAAACAATGCCTTTTCCTTTTATGACTGCAGGGGTATCATTTCCAAAAGAAACTTTCTTTAATTTTTCTAAAGCACTATATGATTGAAGTTTTTCTTTATCACCTGTGATATGCTTCGAACATCCACTGTCGATGTACCATTGATTTTCCTGTCCTTCTGCATATAAAGCTATCCCACATCTTTCTGGTTGCGGTTCCTTCATTCTCCATGTTCTGGCATTTGAGGTTTGTTCCTTCTGAGTTGTCTTCTGAAACCTGCTCCTGCATTCAGACTCTTCATGACTGAAGTTATTACAAATAGAACATTCAATTTCACTTTCAAGGGCGGAAAAGTTGTTATAGGTCCTTTTCATGATTCTAGTCATACTTCTTTGTTTTTGAGCTTCTCTAGTCATGATTGTCTTATAGGCAACACATTGAGTTGCTTTGTGACCAAAGTTATGGCAAGAGAAACATTGGCCATTGAATAAACTCCTGCGATTATCAAATCTATCAACCAACCAATTGTAGTTTCTACTGACATCCATTCTTGAGGAAAATTGGGAAGATTTTACCTGTGGCTGGTTGTAGCTTATGTTTGTCCTTAAGGTAGCTTGGCCCCGATTTTCTTGATAGTCTTTGTTTGTTCTTGAGGTAAATTGTCCCTGATTTACCTGATGATTTCTATTAGGTCTTTGCTCGCTCCTCCTTGCTGCATCAAGATAACTTTTGGAGGTGGATGCTTGAGATGCTTCTCCATTATATCCCAGACCTGTCTTGATTAGTGGAGAACGCTGCACATTGATAATCTCATCTAGATTTTCAGTCCCTTTAACAAATTTAAGACTAAGAGCTTTTGTTTTCTCAATCTCTTTTCTAAGACTAACAATTTCACATTCCAATTTTTCGTGATGTTTTTCCCTTTCAGCCAGTTGACATTGCGGAGAATCAATAATCACATTTTTCTCTTCTAAACAAATTTTGAGATTAGAAATCTCTTCATAAAGACCTTCTTCATCTATGTCATCCATATAATCATCATCTTCAAAAGCCATTAAAAGTTTATAATTATTACCTCGTTCATCTTCGTCACTATTTGAAAGTCCATCACTATCTTCATGAGTGTAATAGCTTTTCTTATTTGCATTATGTTTCTTGTTCTACCTAACAGGTTCCTTCCCCTTGTCAATCTTATCCTTATGAGGACATTTGGCAGCATAGTGACCGACTCTTCCACAAGCAAAGCATTTGAAAGGTAACTTACCTCAGAATCGTCCAACACCCCGTTGAAGGTTTTTGACAAAATTTGATTCTTCTTCTTCTTCTGACACGTGTCCTGACTCATAGTAATCTCCTTTGCCGGAAGCCTTGAAGGTAGCTTCTCTCCTATCTGATGGTCCTCCTTTCCTCATTTCATAAGCAGTCAGAATTCTGTGCAGCTGTGACATGGTAAGGTTTCGTAGATTCTCCTTTTCTTCTATTGCAGAAACTTTAGATTCAAACCTAGGGGACAAAGATCTTAGAACCTTTTCAACCACAGCAGCCTCTTTTATTTCTTCACCAAAAATTTTCATACAATTAAAAATCTCATCTACATGAAGGAAATAGTTAGCCACACTTTCATCGTTGTGCATTCTAAGATTTTCATACTGAATTCTGAGGGTTTGAAGTTTTGCTCGTTTTGCCTGATCATCTCCTTCATAGCTCAGAACAATATTGTCTCATATTTCTTTTGCGGATTTATACTGCATAACCTTCACGAATTCTGATTGAGATAGACATCCTAGTAGAGTATTGACAGCCTTTGCATTTGTTTCATATTTCTTCTTCTCAACCGGATCTATAGGAGTTGCTGATGGAAAAGTGTACCCTGTATCTATGATATCCCAGACTTCTGTCCCAAGAGATTGAAGATAGGCAGTAACTCTTACCTTCCAATATACGAAGTTTGTCCCATCAAAAATTGGTGGCCTAATAGATGCTTCTCTCTCGTAGTTGCTCATGATGATGGATCTTCCTTCAAGCGATCAAGCTTCTTTAGAAGGACCTGCTCTGATACCAATTGTTGGAAATAATACTGAGAGGGGGGGTGAATCAGTATTATTAAATTCTTTTCAATATATCTTCCAGATTTATACTTTAATTTATTCTTCAGATATTGATCATGAGTTTGTATGTCAGTGCCATATAATAATGAAAAGAACAGGAAAAACAGATAATCACACCAAAGAACACCAGATATAAGGTGGAAACCCAATGTGGGTGAAAGCCACCTACTACAATATGTCTCTATCTTCTTTCAATTAGAAAATCCTTTTACAATGATTTTGTACTAGTGTAGTCCTTTACCAATACACAGGCTGCAACCTGCTGAGAGCTACAACCCTCTCTCATTTTTCAGTCTCTCCTGGAAGGGAGATACAACCCTCTTAGCTCTTGTATTAGCTAATCTACGTAGGTGCTGACCTACTTCTTTTCTTCCAAGGACCACTTTTCATAAACTTTCAAACTGGATCCATAAATATCAAATAATCATCAAGTACATGTGAATCAACCAATCTCCTTTTTCAATCAACCAATGAATCAACCAATAACTTCTCAGAATGCAGTAACCAGAACAGCAATACCAGTAATCTAAACCCAGAACTCTTCAGCAATAGATAAAAGGCAGCCAACAAATATTTCAAGAAAAGTCTGCAACTTCACCAATAGAAACCTGCGAATATACGCAGCTCTTCCGTGTCTAAACTGCGCAAATCCGCACCTGGTCCTTCTTCTGCTCTGTGTACCTCCGCACCTACTCCTTCTGCTGCACTGCATACCTCTGCACAGATCTGCACCTGCATTGTCTGCCTGATAGCGTACCTCCGCACCTGGTCCTTCTATTCCTCTGCGCACCTCCGCACTGTGCCTTCTGCTGCGCTGCGTACCTCTGCACCAACGCCTTCTCCTTCGTTGCAGACCCCCGCGCCTGCACTTTTTGCTGCGCTGTGGACCCCCGCACTTGCGTTGTGGATCGCCTGCGGACCTCTAAATAGAGCCAAATTAACAGTCCTCCAATGTGCCATAGACAGTCAGATCCACAGATCTGATCATGCGCCCGAGAGATCATGACCTATCAATAGATTCGCCTTAAATTTCACCTTGATTTAGATCTAGCTTTTCAAACCGATCACCCAAAATTTTAGATCTTAAGATATTCAAATTTCACAAGTGACTAGCCAAGTGATCTCCTTTCCTTTTTATAGGCAAGCCCTTATTCAAACCATGGCAAAAAACCATCGAAAACCAATACAAGGGATCCAAACCGGGGTTCAATAATTTAGATCCTATACCACGGACCAAAACCATAGGATCATGAACGTCGGGCTAAATACCATGGGCCAAACATAAGAATTCCCATGTGTGTGTGCTTCTTTGCATTGGAGTGAGTGAACTGGGGTCCGCACCTTCTATTTGGATAACCTGCGGACATGACCGCACTTTGTGAATGGCGTGCCTGCGGGCCCGTACCTTTTGAACGGTGTACCTGCGAACCCCTTATTTTCATCATTTTGAGAGCTTGAACAGAGATTTTCCACTTGAGTGAGTTGCCATCAAGTACAACCCCTGTGCCATAGCGCCAAACCTGAATCATAATTCAACAAATAGTATACAAAGAAGGGAGAGGTTTGAAGGTTTAAGTTCTTGATTATAGAAATCGAATTCTTATCACATCTCAAAGTTCACCAATATCATTCAATGGTTTGAGACTTGAGTATGCCCTGGATGGCAGCTTGAATTATATATCCTGGAAGGATTGCATGGAAGCGGTATTAGAGGACAACAGTTTGAAGGACTTCATTGATCAAGAAGTCCCCAAGCCTGCAGTAGCTAATGCCCAAGAATTGGATGAATGGAAGAAATGTGTGGCTAGAGCGAGGAGGATTCTTCTGGAGGGAGTTCGAGACCATATTGTCTCAAGTCTTCATGGGAAGGAGACATTGTTTTCAATGTGGAAGACATTGAAGGATCTATAACAGAACAACAATGATCAAAGGAAGCTGGCACTGAAAGACAAGCTTTGAAAAATCAAGTGTGAATAGGGCGACACGATCTCTATATATTTGAACAAGCTCACCACCTGCATGGATGAGCTTGGAAGTGTAGGAATCACAACAGCCGATGATGACATGGTGAGTCTTGCTCTCCTTAGTCTTCCTAAGAGCTACTATAGCTACCAAGACTCAGTGAATGGAAGAGAGAAACTACCAGATTGGGAACGAATATGGTCAGATTTTATGCAAGAGGAGATCAAGAGAAGCACCAGAGATGGTTATTCATCAAAGCATGATGATGAAGAAAATCTATCCTTAGAAAGTAAGGCGATGAAAGGGAAAGGGAAGGCTTCCCATTCCAAATCGAGTTCTTCCCATGGTGGGAAGAAGATTGACAAATCTAAAGTGCGATGCTTTAATTGTCATGAGGTGGACCATTATGCAATAAATTATCCACAGAAGAAATCCAAGAAGGGATCCTCAAAAGGATCAGATGGTGAGGCACTGGCCTCATAGCTCGAATTGGATTTTTCCCTCATCGCATGGATGGTTTCATTGATGGTGGGTTGTGTTTGGTACCTAGACAGTGGAGCCTCATTCCACATGACCAACGAAAAGAGTTTATTCAGTACCTTGGAGGAGAAGGACCTCCATATGCGCATAGAGATGGGTGATGATGGAAAGTACTGTGTTTCAGGTGAAGGCACGGCTGTGTTTCAGAGGGAGCATGGAGCTCCTCTCACCCTGACTGATGTAAAGTATGTGCCTAGACTGAAGAATAACTTGGTATCTGTCGCAATGTTGGAAGACAAAGGATATGATGTAGTATTTAGTAAAGGAAAGGCATTCCTAAGACACATCGCCACAGGTCAGACCAAGAGGATTGGGATTCGAGTAAAGAATCTCTACAAGCTGGAGGTATATGACTGTGCTACATTGAGTTCCAAAGAAAATTTGGTGCAAAGACAAGATATTGGCAAGCTATGGCATAGAAGATTGGGCCACTTGCACCATGGGGCCTTGAAGATCATGCAACAGATTTGTATCGGACTTCCCAAGGGTAAAATTGAGCAAGTGGATGCATGCAAAGGTTGTACCTTGGGTAAGTATGCAAAATCTTCCTTTCATGATCGAGACAGTCGAGTTGAAGCAATCTTGGAGCGAGTTCATACAGATGTGTGTGGACCATTCTTGACAGCCTCCACAGCTAAAAAAAGGTACTATGTTATTTTCATTGATGATTTTTCTCGTAGATGCTGGATCTATTTCATGCAGAAGAAAGATCAAACCTTCTCAAGGTTTTGTGAGTTCAAAGCCTTGGTTGAGAAATAATCAGGAAAGAAGATCACAACCTTGTGAAGCGACAATGGTGGAGAGTATGTCTCTCAAGAGTTTAAGGACTTCTGTGCAGCAGAAGGAATTAAACGAGAGTTGACGGCACCCCATAACCCACAAAAAAATGGGGTGGCCAAAAGCAAGAATAGAACGATTGTGGGAGCAGCTTGGGCGATGTTGCATGACCAAGGCCTACCACTTCATTTGTGGGCTGAGACATGCAATACAATGGTATACTTGCAGAATAGAAGCCCGCACTACATACTTCGGATGAAGACACCAAAGGAGGCTTTCTCCGGGAAGAGAACAAATGTGAGTCACTTCAGGATCTTTGGCTCATTAGTATTTTTCCATTTGACCAAAGATGCCCTGAAGAAGCTAGAGCCAACAATAGAGTTGGGGATACTTGTGGGATACACTGATACTCCCCACAACTGTCGGGTGTATTTTCATACCAGTCAAACGACAGTGGTTCGCAGAGATCTTAAGTTCAATGAGCTGAAGGCCATGAGAGTTTCCCTTGAGAGGGATCTCAAGTTGCATGCAGAGGGGTAACTTTTGGTTCCTAAGGAGGAGGAGCCTCAGATTGATGCGGAGCAGCCGCATGCAAAGGATCCAAGAGTGGAGACATCCACCCATGCAGAGTCTTCCAGAGATGGGAGGAAATGCTCAAGGGAAGCTAACATAGTGTTGATGGATGCGAGAGAGAATGTGGGAGAGCCATCTTCTCAGCGCAGACAGCGGAGGTCACGTGAGTGGCACACTGGGTACATGGCCCTTGTTGGGGAATGTATAGAGACCGAACCATCTTCCTTCGACGAAGCAATGTAGTAGCCAGTTTGGGTTGATGCTATGGTAGAGGATTATGACTCCATAGTTCAGAATAGTGTTTGGGATGTTGTTCCAAGACCGGAGAGCAAGTTAGTGGTGAGTTCCTGTTGGCTTTACAAGGTAAAGCAAGTAGCTAATGGTAGTGTGGAGAAACATAAGGCAAGGTTTGTTGCCCGTGGTTTCTCACAGGTCGAGGGGATCGACTATGATGAGACTTTGCTCCTGTATCAAGGTACTCATCTATCAGATCGATGTTGGCACTATCAGCACAGATGGGTTAGAAGATCCATCAGATGGATGTGAAGACTGCATTCCTCAATGGAAAGATTTAGGAAGAGGTGTACATAGAGTAGCTGTAAGGATTTGAGACCTTCGATCGTGAGTCGCATGTGTTCCGACTCAAGAGAGCTTTGTATGGGCTGAAGCAAGCACCTCGTGCTTGGTACGCCAGGATCGACAACTATTTCACCGGGTTGGACTTCACAAAGAGTGAAGAAGATGCAAACTTATACCACATCATGGTGGAAGGTAGCAGTTGATCATTGTTCTTTATGTGTATGATCTGATATTGATAGGTGATGATTACTTGATCATGTCTTGCAAGGAGGACCTTGCAAGAGAGTTCGAGATGAAAGACATGGGTCTCATGCACTACTTTCTAGGCATGGAAGTGTGGCAGAAGGATGGGAAAGTGTTTGTGTCTCAAGGCAAGTATGCCAATGAGATACTCAAGAGATTCCACATGGAGAAGTGAAAGCCCATGTAGACTCATCTAGCAGGTAACTGGAGGAAGGAGGATGCTACTTCAGGTGAGGTAGTAGTTGCTACTGTGTATCGATAGCTTGTGGGTTCATTGATGTATTTAGTGAACACATGACCAGATTTGTGCTTTGCAGTGAACCAGCCGAGTCAAGCTACGGTTCAGCCTACCAAGCTATTTTGGAAGGCAACTAAGCATGTGCTGAGATACATCAGAGGCACATCTTAGTATGGATTATGGTACAGACGGATAGAGGGAGTGAAGCTTCAGGGCTTCATAGATGCAAATTGGGCAGGGAGTCCATTAGATCAGAAGAGCACTTCAGGAGGAATTTTCAACCTTGGTTCAGTTGTAGTTTCTTAGTACAGCAGGAAACAAAGGCCAGTTGCACTTAGCTTAGTAGAGGTTGAATACATGGCTGCAAGCCAGGCAGCATGTGAGGCCATTTGGATGTGGAAAATTCTAGGTGGATTGTCTGATCAGAGGATGGATCCAATTGTGATCTACTGCAATAATCAGAGTTGTATCAATCTCTCTGAGAATCCAGTATTTCATGACAGGTCCAAGCACATAGATATCCAGTAGTAGCATCTTCGAGACTGTGTGGTGAAGAGGATCATGTTGTTGTAGTATGTTTCGACCGAGGAGTAGGATGCAGACATTTTGACGAAGGAATTGTCAAAATGCAAATTCGAGTTCCACAGAGACAGGATCGAGGTGACAGATAATCCATTTATTTTTGAGAGGGAGTGTTGAAAATAGCAACAAGAAATTATAAAAATATAAATGCTAAAAATAACATTCCTATAGATAGAATTTCGGGATACATTCTAATTTTAATTAGTCCCTAAATTAAAATTCAGAATTAAAATTTGAATTTGATCTCAACAGCTATTTGTAAAATAATTAATTAATTCATCTTGAGTAAATTAGTTGGAGAAAATCAAACATGAACTGTATGTGAAGACATGAAACAATTATCCCTTTGATTGAGGAAGTTATCCCTTAATTAAGGAGATCAAGATGAGTTGTACTTTGAGTTGTAATTAGTTAGCTCAATTAACTGAGTTAAGTCCAGTTAGATTAGTTCCAACAGTTTGTGGAACTGATTGTGAGTTCAGTTAGTCAATGCATGCATGCATGCAACTAGTGTACTTCAGATAACTTAATATTCTGTCATAAATAACTCATGCATGTCAGTTCAAACAGAGACCCAATTGAGATGAAAGGATGGGATAGTGTACTATCAGTTGCAAGAATATTCCCATGAGGATATCTCTTGCATGCAGAAGGAATTCTTTCCTTGAGGATTGCGTAGTTATTTCATAGGTTAGTGAGCAGTGCGTGAGGTAATTACACATAGGTGGCAGCTTGAGGACCCAGGAGAAATTGCGCAAGGAAATAGAAGGCTTGGAGGGCATAGGAAAGGCATATGTGTTGTCTATTCTGTCTATGAGCATTAATGAGGGATTGTACTGAGAGCTGGATATCTTGTGAGCTAAAGCTTTGTGTAATCCTGAGATATTTCCGCTTGTATGATAATACAGATAGCGGGGTTTTTAGTTGAGGCTTTCCCCAGAGTATTCTTTTGTGTTCATGTGTGATTGATTTCTTCTTCATCTATTATATGTGTTCTATTTGATCTTTCTCAAAATCGTTTAAGCGTCCACAAATTTATTTATAGAAGTAGATCAAGTATTTTGCTTTAGTATATTGCATTATCAGGTGATCTACAGTGAGAATTTATACAGGGTGCGAGGTATTGTATGAGAGTGTTATAAATGAAGAGTGTCTAAGGGAAGATACAAGTGTTGGTTGAACAGTGAAGAGAGCAGTGCATAATGGAACTGTAGAGCAGAAGGTAAAGTGTTGGATGCAGCGCCTCTTGTGAGTGGATTCTCACAAATACCTTGATGTAATTAAGTGGGTGCTTAATTTACATCATAATAATAAACATGTTGGTGGTTTTCCCCCTTTGTGTTTCCATGTAAAAATGCTTGCGTCAATATGTGTGTTTCTCAATTGATGGACTATGTTCTCACGTGAATGTTTTTCTTTGTTGTATATATATATATATATATATATATATATATATACATACATATTATAGTATGAATTATCTCACAAGTAACTAGAAAAATTAAAATGTAATTTAAGAATTGATCTTAACTCTTAAAAACCTCACTAGTACTGATTCACCCCTCCCCCTTCTCAGTAATTCCTTATTCCTACACAACTACTCAATATTGTTCCAACAAGTTCCCCTTTGTCATCAATGACTTAACTTGACATCAATGATAATCACTGCTTAATAGTGTGATGGAGTTTACTTAACCTAGATAATTCACAATGCAAATGTGAAAAACAAAAGTAAATAAGAAGAAGATTCAGATTCACCTTATCCTAGAAAGTGGCTCTCTAGCAATTGTAGTGATTGAATTCCTTGAGATCTTGATTTTGTATTGAATATTCTCATCTATGACCTTCACATAAACAAAAACAAACCTTCGATTCTATGTTCTTGAAAACTGAAGTTAGCATTAGCATTATGAAAACCCAAATACAAACATAAATAACATGAATGAAATTTTAATTTTTGGGGGGAAAGTGTTGGAAGAATTGTCATTGATTTCAAAGGGTAAATGGGTCGACATTTGTTTGATGATATGCATGCAAGAGACATTGAATTTGGATACAAGGACCTCCTATATTGATAGCCCCTGTCATGCCATTTTTTTTTATTGATGGCACATTTTGTTGGTCCTCCTAGTTAGAGAGAGATTGATTTTTTAAGTTTGATGCCCCAAATGGATGGGTTTAGCACCAACATCTTTCCCCACAAATTCATGTAAAAAATAAGTTCATTTATACTCTCGAAGGAGGTAAAAATTGAAATTCAAATTGTCCTAAATCCATATATCCTCCTTGATCAGGTTGGCTCCTAAATAGACATCACTTTTCAAAGGGAATTTTTTTGAAATGGTTTAGGTCAACTCTAGCGTAGACGTGACATTTGAAAAGATTTTTTTATTTTTTATTTTTTCAGGCCGTCCCTAGTATAGCCTCCTCCAAAATGAATATATATATTCACCCTAGTCTTGAGAAATTGAGGCAAGGATTTAATATGACCCGAGGAAACAACGAATCAAGGGCTTCCTGAGGCTAGAGCTATATTCAAGATCTAAATAAGGTTAGGTTTCAAAAAGTGTTTCTAACTTAGTTTCTACATTTTCTAGGATGGTTCTTCATTGGGCAACAACCTATTTTCTTATCACACTTCACACCAGTTTCTGGGGCTCTTATTTAGCCTCTCTAAGGGAAATATTGGGTCTCTAAGGTAGACACTTATGAGGTCTTTTTTCATCCTTACTGAGGCATCTCTTAGGGAAATTTTGAGACTCTGAGGGAGACACATTGATGCCTATTTTTGGCCTTCCTAATGCATAGTCTAAGGAAATTTTAACACCCTCAAAGGGAAAATATAAGGTTGTTTTGTGACCCAATATTTGGAAAATATCAACCCTATTCTCAAGCATATTTTCATCCATAACAGAGGCAACCGTTTGTGGTGGTTTTGAGATCCAATCAAATATCTGAAGTAAGATATAAAACTCACATCCGAGACCAATTAGAGGATTTTTTAGGCTACAAAAGAAAACCACTCCTAGCACAAAATAAGAGAAAATAAAGGTGTATTGGATGAGAAAAAGGACAATCGTTTTAGGGATTAAGGAAGCTTTGGAATAAGGAATATTCTTGACTTGCTTTAGCAGCTGAGGTTGATATATATTCAAGTAGGATCTTAGGGATCATCAGGAGTAGTGTTGGGGATGATTATGGATTGATTCAAGCAGGTATGAGCTATAATCTTTCTCTTGAATTATTTTGGAAATTAGAATTCAAGTAACAACAATATATATTTGGCATTCAAGGAACAAACTTGCAGCAAGTTTTTGAATATCATTTGTGAAGTTATGTTCTTTGATTAGGGAAAAATATGAGGCATAATTTTGAAGATGAAGATGAAGGGTTGATGAAATTATTTTTCTTAAGGCTAAGGTTGAGGTAGATTAAGGTTGGTCATAGGGAAAACCAATGGCACATTGGTTTGTGCTTGAGGAAGCAGGTCAAGTACAAGAGTTGTAGTGATACCAAAATTGTAAATGAATGCAAGGAATGTTAAATGACACAGTTACAATGGACATTTCTTAATAGTGATTTGTTGAAGAGGATTGAGAATTATTGTTAGTGGGCCATTATCCCTAGTATGAGATCCTAAGATTTGTGTTCTATATTTTATTGTTAAGGGTGGCGGGGTAGCAGGGTAGTGCTACACAAGGAAGTTGTAGCTTCCTTCAGGAGGTTTTTGTCTCCTTCTAGTGGATGCTACTAAACTAGGAGTTGTAGCTCCTTCCAATAGTAGTTGGTTAATATCTTTGGGTTGTAGACCTTCTAGTTGTAGCTAGTAAACTAGAACTTGTAGTTTCCCTTTTAATATAAATAAATTGTTCCTACAAATTTTGTGTGCTCTTGATGTAATGTTATTAGTGAATTCTCTGTGATCTCTAATTATTGAAATTTATGAAATATTGATTCAACACCCCCCCCCCCCCAACCCATCTCAATATTTCTAACAATTGGTATCAAAGTAGGTTCTTTCATCATAGTCTAACAACTGGAAGGTAGATCTTGGTAATAAATATGTTAAAGGAAAAAAATCTAGCCTCCAAATTATTAAAGGAAAAGGGAATCTCCTATATTGCAATGATGCCAAAACATACTAAAGTCATTTATTAATATCAATTTGACCTAGCTGTCATGTCTTCACAACCTCTCGTTTTTTATGGAATAGACTATGAGTTATGGAGCATGTCTATGGTGGTCTATTTGAAAACCCTACATTATATATGGCTCACAGTTGTTACCAGAGATACACCATAAAGGAGTCAAAGGAATATCATGCAAGAGAAATGGATACCATTCTAAGAGGCTTATCATATTTTGTAAAAAACAAGTTGGGAAAACGATCCTTGGCTAAAGATATTTTGGAAAGACTAGAAGAGATTTATACAATACAAGATGAAAAGGAAACTACTCACTTAAAGATTGAGGTTCAACAGGAAAAAGGAGAGAAGAAATTTTGACAAATCATCTAAAAGAAAAATCTTAGAATTTAATCAAACTACGACATGAATTTGATCAACTAGAGAGAAGGCTTAGAGAAGAAATTATCTCCTTGAAGAACCAACTCGAGGAAGCAATAAAAATTGAACAAGTGACCAAATTCCAAGTTAAGAAGATGGAAGAATATTGCAAGAATCATGAAGAATATGTTTCATAATTAATGGTTGAAGTTGATAAGATTAATAAAAACTTGAACAACTCGTTAGTGTTGGATAACATTGTCAGCTGCAAAAAATCAAGTCTATGTGAACCTTCATGAAAAGAAGATGCAAGTACCACTTCCCAAAAGGAAAAAATTGAAGAAACACTTAAAATAAAAATGTTTGTCCTTAAGATTCCAAGTGAGAATCATAAGAAACATGAAGTTTCCAATCTAAGAATTTATGTTAATGTTCTCAAGAAGATACCTTATCAAGAAGAGTAGTGAGGACTAGACCTCCTTTAAGGCGGAATAATTTGAGTAGACCATCATCACAATCTAACTAACCAAGGTACCCAAATATATTTCTTGGCTATTGTTCTTCATGTAAAAAATTTAGGCATAAGTCTAGGGATTGTAAATATTATAGTAGGGTTAACTACAAACGATATCATCAAAGAAAACAAGTCAATGGATTCTACAACAAATGGTACACAACATTTTCTCCATCATTTAGGTACATCATATAATTCTTTAAATATCATAATTTTGGACATATTTCTTAAGATTGTAGAAGTGACATGAAGTGCATTCCTAAGGAGACCAGACAAGAAAGAAAACCCAGTAATGTTTGGAGAAGAAAACATGTTGAGAAAAAAGAAAAATATCATTACGGGGAGTAACCCAACAAATGTAAGCCACCATTTTCCATTGATGTCAAAGGGGGAGATAAAAGGAAGTGTAGCATTGAGATGAAGGAAGTGAAGCATGGAGACAGGGGGAGTGTGAGTCTTTACATCAATGAAAAGAGAGGGATTGTTGGAAGAGTTCTCATTGGTGTCAAATGGTGAATGGGCCAACATTTGTTTGATGATATGCATACAAGGGAAAATGAATTTGGATACAAGGACCTCCCATATTGATATCCCTCTTCATGCCATTTCATTTGATAGGTGGCACATTTTGTGAGTCCTCCTAGTTGGAGAGATGTTTATTTTTGAAGTATGACGCCCAAAATGGATGGATTTAGCACCAAAATCTTGTCCCACAAATTCATGTCAAAAGGAAGCCCATTGTTTTTGTAGAAGGAGGTAAAAATTGAAATTGAAACTATCACAAATCCATATGTCCAAATCAGCCTTAAATGAAGACAGTATGAGGGACAGTTTTTTTTTTTTGTTTTTAATGTTCCTAATCCTTCTTGTTTAGGTTACATCCTAAATAGAGGTGGCTCTCCAAAGGGAGTTATTTTTACAACTCGAGTCATCTCCAGTATAGATTTGACCTTTCAAAATAATTTTTTATTTGTTCCAATTCGTCCCTAATATAGCCTCCTCCAAATTGCATATGTATTCACACTAGTCGTGAGAAATTAAGGCAAGGATTTTAGATGACTTGAGGAAGTAACAAATCAAGAGCAGTAGGAGGCCAGATCTATATTGAAGATCTAGAGAAGGCCATGTTTCAAGAAGGGTTTTTAACTTAATTTCTACATTTTTTGGGATGACTCTCTGCTGGGAAGAAACATCTTTTTTTGGCACATTTTACACCAGTTTCTAAGGCTCCTATTTGTCCTATATGAGAGAAATATTAGTTCTGTGATGCAGACACTTCTGAGGTCTATTTTTGTCTTTCCTAAGAGCTATCTGATGGAAATTTTGGGGCTTTGATGTAGACACATCTGAGGTATGTTTTCGTCCTTCTGGAGGTCTAATATGAGGAAATTTTTGCACCCTATGACGAAAAACTTGAGGTTGTTATGTGATAGAATATGTGGAATATATCAACGCTATTCTCGAGCATATTTTTGGTCATGACTTAGGCAACAGTTTGTGGTGATTTTGAGTTTTTGATCAAATTTTTTGGCATGGTATAAAACCCACATCCAAGGCCAATCAAAGGATTGTTTATGTTATGTAATACAACCACTCCTAGCACATAATAAGAGAAAATAAAGGCTTATTGGATGAGAAAAAGGAAAATCTAGTTAGGGCTTAAGGAGGCTTTGGAATAAGGAATATTATTGACCTATTTTAGAAGTTTAGGTTGAAATCTATTCAGGTCAGATCTTAGGGATTATTAGGAGTAGTGTTGGGGTTGATTATGGATTGGGTCAAGGAGGCATGACTTAGAATATTTCTCTTGAGATGGTTCAGAAATTAGAATTCAAGTAACAACAATATATATTTGACATTCAAGGAACAAACTATTGAGTTCCTAAATTGTTCTCTTTTTTACACCCTTTTACCTTCGCCTCCAGCTTTTTCATGATAATTTTTCTATATTTTCAAGCTATAAGGTCACCTCAAATATGCTTAGACAGAATAAAAGGTATCATTCATTCATAATTATAATTTATAATTTATTTTTGAAATATAATCAAAACATCTTTATGGCTACCAAAATGCACTAATTCTATAGCTAACCAAAGATTTTGTAGCTCAATCCATCATTTGGTAGGTTCCAACACGTTCGAAGGAGAATAAATCATATAGGTAGGTGAAAATTTTTAAGCATGTAACTCACATGGTTCAAGAATCATGATGGTCAAACTAGAAGTCAACTCTAGTTACAACACTCTATCCTTGCACAAAGTTTAAAGGAAGTTCATGGCATTATCAAACGAGCATGGGATTGAATAAGAAACGATTGGGATTAAATTTTATGATGTGTCAATTTGAAATATTCTTGTGATTTTCTCTTCTTGTATAAAAACATGAGAAGCATAGTTCTTGTTTTGACTTAATGATTTAGTTGTCAAATATAAACTACCTCCTCGACTTATAACTCTTCGAACTATTATCTGAGAGATATTATAAATAGATTTGAAGTGAGGACAAATGGAGATTCCTAATTTTGTAATCATTGCTATTGGAAGACTTGTGTTTTTTTTTTTTTAACCACATCGTGAATTGGTAACTGTCAGGCCTAATCTATGGGAGACCCAAGATCAAACCTCATAGCTGCCACTATAACACCAAGAGCATAACCAACCACCTGCAAGTCGGGTATACTAAGTTCCTATTATTTTAGCAAGAGCAGACTCACGAGAAAGGAGAATCTGCCCCTCTAGCCGCCACCACAGCAGGTCATTGTACTCAATGAGATTTGAACTTCGGTCTACCCAGGCTTCACCCATGTGACTTACCGTCAAACCACACATCACTGTACGGAATACCTTTGTTTTCAATACAACTATTTTGTTCTGTTTATGATCAAATGCGTGGGTGAATAATTCGTTGATTGAAGCTCTTTCGTTCTTGCACTCGATGGGAGGGGCCCCTAAAGATTTTTATGTTAGTATAGTTTTTTATCATTATTGTTTTATGAGGAGTTTCATTTTAATTTGTAGACAATTACATGCTTTTGTCAATAATTTGTTTCTAGTCATAGTTTATGGACAAAAAGGTGGTACCACTCTCCATGTGCACGGGCCAATCAATGTGATTCTGCCATATTTAAAAGGAATTTAAATATGCTTTTAAGTGGGGTGAAACCACCAAAATTTATTATTGTTTCTATAAGTTACTTTACACATGGATAAAAATGAGGGTATGTAATGGAGCATCATAGTTATGACATCAAGCAAGGGAAAATATATAATATTTTGCATTAAAATTGTATATTTATCACAAATTTAATTTCTCACCGTGATCTATGGCTAAAATATATTTCGGTGCAGTAACTTACTTGATTTCAACACAATGACAGGGAAAAAAGATGAAACTAGCTCCGAGATCCATCTTAACTTCAGATCTATCAAGCCCCAAGAGGGATCAAATATCTCAATGTGCAAACCTTTTTTTTGAATGAAAACTTGAGGAAGGGTTTGCACCTCATGGAGATCCATCTTAACTTCAGATCTATCAAGCCCCAAGAGGGATCAAATATCTCAATGTGCAAACCTTTTTTTTGAATGCAAACTTGAGGAAAGGTTTGCACCTCATAGAGATTTGATCTCTCTCGGAACTTGATAGATCTAGAGTTAAGATGGATCTAGGCTAGTTTAATTTCTAATACTTAATAATTATAATTAATCATTTTTTTAATTTAATTTAGGCTAGTTTAATTACTAATACTTAAAAATTATAATTAATAATTTTATTATTATTTTTTATGTAATTTCACTTACTCAAAATGTTTATATATATATATATATATATATATATATATATATATATATATATATATGTCATTTGGCTGAGTCAAAATATTAATCGATTTGCAAAGAGACTCACCTGTGTGTATAACATAACATAACAGGGCATTACAACATCTCTTAAGCTTGGCAAAAATATGTAATAAAATTAAATTATAAAAAAATTAAAAATTATTTTATTTATGAAATGAGGGATGGTTTTTGCGCATGTGGTATTGAAGAGCCATAGTATTGGCCCATGGTATTGTAACAAAGCGTATGTGAATATCCATAGTTCAAAATCTTAAGTTATAGCTATTATTTATATCTTATATACTTTAATGTGATAAAGGGTTTAAATATATCTCAAAAGTAATTATAAAATATTTTGATTGTGAAACGAGAGATGGTTTTTGGTTGTTTTCTTTCCACAGGGGGCCACAAGAGAGCTTAGTCATTTATCCAGCCCTGCAATGCCCATTCTTTCTCTACACCAAGAGAACTTCTCAGAGCTCGGTGGGTGACTTTTTAAGCTCCCACGCGACCGCTGACTGGTCTCTGCGCCCTCCCGGCCCCTACCTGGCAGCCCCGCTGCTAGGTCTTCTCTACGCCCCTCCTGGGCTCCCCTCCACCTGCCACTTTCCCTCGAGCCTCCTGCCCGGCCCCAGCTCTGGGGCCCATCCCTGCAGCTCTCGCTCTCTTCCCGGATTGACTGCGCTCTAGCTATTATCCGCTCCAATGGCTGGTACTGATCCATCGTCCCCAGAACCGGAAGACTATGAGAAACTATTCGCATCTCTCATCCCTGAGAAGTGAGAACGCATCAACAAGAATCCACCCATCTGCGACAAAGTTCGTCAAGAAACTTGATGAAATCCCTGAAGTATCTCTTCCCCCCACCCTCCCGAGGAAGGCTGCAATTGCTTTAGCTGAAAGAGGCCTCGTAGGCCAGTTCATCGGCCTCTGGACTTCACCCAGAGCAGTCCAAAAATGGGTGGAACGCAACTGGAATGCGATAATACAAGGAAAAATAGCCATCAGATTCTGTGGAAGGGGCTTCTACACCTTTCTGTTCGAATCAAAAGAGGACAAGAACCTAATCTTGAGAAACGGGCCCTATTTCATGGACTCTCAATGCCTCTACCTGAACAGATGGTCTCCTGACTTTGATCCGGAAATGGACATTCCAAATGTTGTCCCGGTTTGGGTATGCCTACCCCATCTGCCGCTCCACTGCTGGGGAGACGAATCAGTAAAGGATATTGGGAACACAGTCGGTAAATACATCGACATATCTGAGCCAAAGGAGAACATGCACACTTGCGCAAGGATTTGCGTTGAAGTCGACCTTGGGAAAGGCCTGCCGGAAGCCATCAAGATCAAAGTAGATCAATGGACACACATCCAACAGCTAAACTACGAGAAGCTGCCCTTCAAATGTAAGGTATGTCACGAATATGGACATTTCGCAAATAGGTGTAGCAAGTCAAAATTAAATGAGTCTAATGGAAATTCTGAAACCTCAGAAGGCTCTTGGGAGCAAGTAAAAAGGAAAAAATATACCCCCTCTCCAAGCCTCCTCCGGAATCCCCTATTGCTCCTCCTCCCCCCCTCCAATTCAGCCCCTCCCTTCCCCTCATCCTCCAACCCCTTTGAATCCCTGTCAGTGGAAGACCCCATATCTCCCCCCTCATCTCCCCGAGACACTGCCCTAGCAGTCATCCCCTCCCCCTCGCTGCCCCCGTCCTCCCCCCCCCCAACCATTGAGTGAATCCTTACCAGAAACAAACTGAAAGAAGCTAGCCTCTCCTCTGACCCTCCAAGAAAAGTAGGCAGGAAGTCAAACAAGGAAATCAGAGATGAAACAGCAGTGAAAGAAATGGCCACTGGAACCGAGCAACAAATGGACACATACCTAGACAAACAAAAAGGAAATGGGGAAAAGACAAAGGAGAGGAGCGGGACTCACTCAAAAATTGGTAAATGATGATATTGGTCTCTTGGAATTGCAGGGGGATGGGCTCCTCCCTAAAAGAAAATGCAGTTCGGGACTTAATCAACCAAGAGCAACCAGACCTCCTCCTTATCTAGGAGACCAAAATATCTGAACAAGACTTCCAAAAACATATCAAAGATACAAAAGCTTTACAGGTACAGCAATAGGCACAGCAGGTGCCTCAGGAGGTATAGGAAGTTTATGGAACAAGAACAAATGGGACCTTACCAATCAACATTCTTGCAATTGGTGGGTAAGAACAGACCTTAAAAACAAAGTCTCAAAAGAAGAATACATTGTCTATAACATCTACGCCCCAGACCACTACAAGGACAAAGCTCTCTGTTGGGATTCAATAACTTTAGATTTTCAGGCTGCTCAAGATAGGAACATTTTCTTGGGCGAAGATCTGAATCTAATAAGGAATGTTGAGGAAAAACTAGGCGGGAACTTTCTTGCGGACCCTTCAAGAGACTCACTGGAAGCAATAATCCAAACTCACAATCTTATCGACATCCCTCCTCATAACGGGAAATTTACTTGGAGCAACAAAAGAATTGGCATTCACAACATTAAAGAGAGACTTGACAGAATCCTTGTACATGAAAGAATTGTAGCAAGCTTTTCCTCAATCAAAAGCAAAATCATCCATGCCTCTGCCTCTGACCATAAGCCCGTGGTCATGACTTTGGACAAGGGAAGAAATCTGGGGCCCCTCCCCTTCAAATACAACAAAGTCTGGGACTCCAAAGATGACTTCCACACACTTATAAAAGATCAATGGGCTAAGGAAGTCACTGGCTCGCCCCACTACATTTGGGAAACAAAATTAAAGTCTCTCAGAACAGCTATAAAACAGCGGGCAAGAACAAACGCAGCAATGGAAACCAAAAACAGAGCAGATCTTCATAAGCAGTTGGAGTAGTGGAACCAGGACAAAGAGAACACCCAATTCACAAAGGAAGACCAAATCCAAGAAAATGAAATGGACAAGGAATTTTACAGGCAAAATAGAATCAAGGAAGAAGAACAAAGGCAGAAATCAAGGTGTCTCTGGCTTAGAGCTGGGACAAAAACACTTCCTTCTTCCACAACAGCATGAAGCGCAGACAGGCCGGAAACCAAATCGACAAAATTTTGGCAGAGGGGAATGAGATCAGCGACCAAGAAGGAATCAAAGAGGCAGCGCACAGACATTTTAAAGCTCTATTATCAGCAGTTCCTCAGTCCTCGGACAACACAGATTTTCTTAGTCCTGTCGAGAGTAAAATCTCTGATTTGCAAAACAGAGAACTGGACCTCAATGTCTCAGAGGAGGAGATCAAGTTGGCGGTCTTCAGCATGCAGCTGGAGAAGGCCCCGGGACCCAACGGTTTCACTGCCGCCTTCTTCAGAAATCACTGGGACACAATAAAAAAAGACTTCGTAAGGATGGTAAAAAATGTCTTCAAAAAATTCAAAATGGGGGAAAATACTAAATCCTCACACCTTGCCCTCATCCCCAAGGACCTTAATCCCCTTTTCTTCGACCGTTTCAGGCCTATCTCTCTATGCAATGTCTCTTACAATATAGTCACTAAAATCCTAGCCAACAGGCTGAAAAAGCTTCTTCCCTATCTCATTTCAGAGAATCAAGGCGGATTTGTCCCTCACAGACAAATCACGGACAATGTCATTTTGATACAAGAAGCAATTCATAGTAGCATCAACAAAAAAGAAAGAGGCATGATCATCAAATTAGACATGGCAAATGCCTTTGACAAGGTTGACCACCACTTCCTGACAGAAGTCCTCAAAAAATTTGAGATCTCCAAAAAATTCATAAGCATCATCAAGGAGTGCATCTCTAACCCCTGGACCGCCCCCCTGATCAATGGTCGACCAAGAAGCTACTTTAGAAGCTCTAGGGGCCTGAGGCAAGGCTGCCCCCTCTCACCATTTTTGTTCATCATAATGGCGGAAACCTTGAGCATCCACTTGGAAAAACTTCGCAAGCAAAAGGAGATCACAGGGATCAGTATAAAAAGATGGATCAAAGAAATCAATCATTCGCTCTTTACGGATGACACCCTTCTAATCGGGGGAGCCTCAAGTCTGATGGCAAAAAGATTCAAGAAATATCTAGACTCATTCCTGGCAGCCTCAAGGGGAAAGCTAAACAATAAAAAATGCAAGATATACACCTGGAATGTCTCTCCTCAAATCATGCAAAGAATCTCCTCGATCCTGGACATTCCAGTGCAAAGAAATTCGAGCTATTTCTCATATTTGGGTCTGCCCTTAGCAAAAGAAACAGTTAAGTCCGAAATCTAGGTAAAGCACATAGAAAAAATGAGAGGACTACTCCAAAGCTGGGGGTTATCTTGGCTAAACTTGGCTGGCAGAACTACCCTCATCAAGGCTATCCTTTCCGCCCTCCCCATCTATCAATATGCAGTAACCTTGGCTCCCGCCATCACCCACAAGCATATGGAACTAATTATGAGAAGCTTCCTCTGGCAGGGAGGGAAGCAAGACTCAAAAAAATTTAGCCTTGTCAGATGGGACCAAGTTATTCTTCCATTCGAAAAAGGGGGCCTAGCCATCAAAATCCCAAGTCTCTCCAATAGAGCTATGGGATTCAAACTGATCTGGAGAATGCTTATAGGAAAAGGCTCCTGGTGGGTGGAGGTTTTGAAAAGAAAGTATCTCAATGGTCCAAATTCTAATGTCCTCTCTGAACCAATTGTTGAAAGCTCGTGCACTCCTGTATGGAAGCTCATCAAAAAAGTCCTCCCTCAATTCAGAAACCACATATAAAAGTGCCTGGCAATGATAAGGAAACAAATATCTGGTCAGACAGAATCATGGGAGAAAAACCAAGAAACCTACTCCAGAACTTCAGACCCCTGCAAACTTGGATGGAAGCAAAAAATTTGATATCTCTATATGACATCTCTCTTTGGGATCATAATAGTTGGCTTGATTGGAAGGGCCTCCCTCTACCAATTGATCTCAGGAACCTTTGGGCCGACCTTAAGATCTCTCTCTCAGGATCTGCCCCCACAAACAAAGTAGCTAATGACAGGTACATATGGGACCCCAGTGGAGGAAACTTCACAGTTAAAGAGGGGTACAAACTTCTACAGGCAACCACAGCAACAGGTAAACGGAACCTCGGTACAGCAGTGTGGAAATCAGAGTGCTTGCCAAAGATCAAGTTCATTAACTGGACCCTTCTCAAAGGCAATATTCTCACAGCTGAGAACCTTAAAAAAAGAGGTAAACTTGGCCCCTCAATCTGCTGCCTTTGCCGTGCAGAAGAGGAAAGCAGCCAACACCTCTTTTTTGACTGTCCCTATGCCCAAAGCTGCTGGAATCAGCTAATCAGTCCTCTGAAAATTGGAGAGACCTTTGACCAGCTTCCCTCTCTATACAAAAATTGGGAGAAATGCTACCTCTTTCCTAAGAAAAACAAGACCCCTATCCTTTGCCTGTGGAAATGCATCCCCTCAACGATCAGCTGGCAACTCTGGCTCACCCGAAACCATTGTATCTTCAACAACCAGAAGCCAAACCCAGCCCACACCTTGGAAAAAACTATGGCTCTTATCTCTGACACAATAAGCGCCAACTCTGTCTCTCAACCAGATCGATCCAGTCGGCACAAAGATGAGAACGACTGGTTCAACAAATTCTGTCTCAGCTACGACAAGAACAAGCAATCCCACTCCAAAGTAGACAAGAGAAGGAACAACTGGAAACTTAGAGATACCAAGGAGGACATAAGTCATTGGCTTCTAGCTCAAAATCGAATCACTCTCTAGTTTGATGGAGCCTCCAAAAATAATCTGGGGAAAGCTGGCACAGGGGGAATTATAAAGGATCAGTATGGCAAAGCTCTTTTAACATATGAATGGGGTCTGGGTCAAATGTCAAACAACATGGCTGAGGCTTACAGCCTCCTCCTAGGCACAACCATTCTGAAACAGATGAGAATCCAGAACCCAATCATCATGGGAGACTCAGCAATAGTAATCGCAGCTATGGCTACAGGGGGAGAATTCAAAAAAGTGGCTCTCAGCAATCAAAAACTAAGGATCATGGACAACATCAGTCAATTGGGGGACACCACCTTCAAGCACGTCTTGAGGGACAATAATACAGAAGCTGATACATTCTCCACCAGGGCAACCAACAGATCCATCGGTTAAGTCAGAGAAAATGACACCATCTATGACAAGCCAATACCGTAGCCCGATCCTCCATTCTCCAAACTCTCTGAATTTCGGTCACCTCGGTAATCGTTCTACTCCTCCTGCTCTCTACCCGAAGCTTGTCAAGCTGCCCGCAGCCTTCATCCTCCCTGACACTGACCCCCTCCTCACCTTGAATGACGCAAATGAAATCTCTGTTGCCAATATGAGCAGGTACGGGCTCAAGATACCTTAGAACACCTGTGACATTCCCAAGCAGGAGTTAGGCGCTTGTCGCATCAAAATCTTCATTGACTGCAGCAAAAATCCAAGGCCTGTTCTCAAGACCAGCCAAATCCCTGCATATCAATCAACAGACCCAGTCGATCAGCCTCTCCTTCCACTTTATATGCACAAGAGAACCTCCCTCTCCGCATACCTTAGAGCTTCAACTCTCTAGTGCAAAAGCGCAAAGGCTCGACCTACCTCAGAAAGTTTCTGAAGCTCTTCAATTTCAGAGGTTACATCACGATCACTGTCGACAGGAGGCTGCCTTCATCCATTCACAGTGGTAAATATTGTGTTCTTAAGTTCTTGTTATATTTTCATTCTAACCAGAGCTCTGTTTGCGTGATCCAGTGCCCTCTCCCTTTAGTCTTCTCCCGCCTTCTGGTCTCATCCGCCCCGCTGCTCCCCATTCTTCCTTCCTTCCCCCTCATCGCTGTTATCGATCCTCCTCAGACCCGCGTCCTCTTCCTGTTCTCTCCTTCATCCTTTTCCCTTCCCCAATCTTCCTTCTGCTCCCCCTGTTTCTTCCTTCTGTATCATCTCCTCCAAATTTCCCTCAACAGAGGCTCTGAAATGGCAGAGAATCCAGCAGACCGTGAGCCAGCTGAGAACCCCCTAGAGCGTGTAATCACCAACAGTAGCTGTACTTTATGCAAAGCTCACTGTTTCATGATAGCAAGATTTGTAAATCACTTCAACGATCTCAAGGAGGAATTCCAAGCAGACAGCAAATCAAAAAGAAAAAAGCTGGAGAAGCAGAAAGCAGAGATCGAAGGTCTCAAGGAAAAATGCAACCATATGGAAGAAGCCATCGCTCACATCAAAGCAATAACCCAGAGCATGCAAGCAAAGGCCTCAACAAGGGCCAGCGCAAAAAAGGAGCCACAGCCCGATGACTCTGTCAACCAGCAGCTGTAAATTGATATATGTCTTGTAAATTTTGTTTCCTAGCAGGCTTGTTTGTACGGCAATATAGCCATTATCTTTGTCAAACTACATTCCACAAGTCCACCAACAAGGATCAAGGGTCTCCATGCCCATTTTGGATCCTCCCCTCTCTGTTCCTGCTATCATATGTAATAGGACTTATTCCTTGAAGTTTTTATAATACAAAAGTAACTGATCGTGTTAAAAAAAAAGAAATGAGAGATGGTTTTTTGGCATGTGGTATTGATAATCCATGGTATTGGCCCATGCTATTATAACAAAGCCTATTAAAAGTTAATAATATCTATGGTAAAGTGGGCATATATATATATATATATATATATATATATGCTTAAAAAATATTGTTACATTGTAAGTATTAAAGTTTTTATGTTCATATTAATTAAATTTAAATATAATTACAAAAATATTTTAATTTATAAGGTAAAATGGATCTTAATTTATAGCTACTACTTTATTTTATCTAAAAAGTTATTGGTAAATTTATAAATAAAAACAAAATTAATTGAATTTTATTTTTTTTTATTACTTTTAACTTTTTAGGGACATTACAACATCTACATTAACCTTTTATTATTGTTTAATGTAAATGTTTACAAATTCTTTATGCCATTAATATAAATTCAACATAATGAGTCTATATGTAAAAATTTTGACAAACTTCTTACATTACACCTACACATCTCCCCTATACTAGTTGTACAACACCTTTGGGCACAATGAAAGTCAATTTTCCCAATTTGAAATAGGAAATTTTGAGGTCTAAATTTCTCAAATATTGCCCAACATTTTGAAGTTTACATGTTATGGAAGATTTTCCAAGGTTTCTACACTTTAATATAGATTTCCATCCTGAAAATTTTCCTTGTTTGAAAGAGAAGTTAAACCACTTTAATTTTTGGGTGAAACTATCATAGTTTTTCCTATAGTTTGTACTCATTTATTGTTTTAGGGTCCACTATGCGCTATCTTGAATTAATAACTAATAGTTTATTGATTAATTTAGTTTGTTTAAGATTATAAATCGTGTTTAATATGTATATAATAAAGTTTGAAATAGTTGATTTGTTAAAATAGGTGTAAAGTAACATATCATTGATTAGACCTTGTAATTAAAGGTTTGTCTAATTATTATCTAAATTTTAATTACAATTCTAGTCGTAGGTTTACAATTTTGCATAATATTTATGGAACATCTCATAACCTCTTTAAACTAAATATTTGATTTTAAATTTTTATTTATAATATCATCAATATATATCTTTCAAAATGATATTAATGATATTAATTCTAATTAAATTAAACTTAATAAAATATATTTTTGTTTGATTTATAATATAAGGTAAGGTTGGGTATCACATTTTATAATAATATTGAAAATATATGAATATGTATGCCCATCAAATAATAGTTTACAATGATAAAGGACATCTACATTATTACAATGATAAAATACATCTACATTGTTAATGTATAGATGAACAATATTAGAAATATAGGATTATGTTAATAATTATGCATCTTTAGTTATATATAATATAACAAAGATATGTTTATCCTTCATTAATATTTTTTAGGAGATTATTCCTTTTATATGGTGACGATCATGGAAGGTTGTGAAATATTAAACATGGTAATGTTTTTTCCTTGATAAAATTCCACCCCATGAATCTCAAAAATTTAATCAAGTTAAAATGGAAAATAGAGACACTTTAGCCACATAGAGTGTTGGATTTGATGAAACTATATTGTTTGAATAGATGTGATATTTGTAAATATTTCAGTTTGGATTATGATTCTATTGACCCAGGGTCACACTTAGAGTGGGGGCGGGGTTGAATCAGTGTGAGGTTAATTTTAAAATTTCACAACCTTTCTTAGTCATACATTCATATAGCAATGAACCATAGATTTTATATCATCAGTTATAACAATGCATCATCATATAAGCAACATTCAAGAAGCCATCAACAAATCAAAAAACCATCACATCACAAACAGACACAAGTTTTTTAGGTGGAAACTCGTACGGGATAAAACCACCAATCTTCCTCATCTCGAATTTATTTATATCAATTTGCAGACTCGAACCTTCTCAAGGAAACTACCCCCAATATATGCAAGCTACCACTTGTAGTAGGCTACAACCCGATTGAGGCAGCAACCTCAAAAGATGCAAGTAGCTATTCATTGTAGGCTACAACTTGAATGAGGCTCCAACCTAGAGAATGAATAGGCTCTAACCTTCTCGAGGCTCCAACATTATCGAGGCTTCAACCTTGATAATGAGCAAGCTCCACCCTTCTCTACGTTCCAACTTGATTAAAGCTCCAACCTATATAATGATTAGGTCCAACATTGTTAGGTCCCTATACTACTAGTTTAGTCCCAATATTGTTCTTGTTGTGCCCCATAAACACTCATTAATTTTATTGTTGTGCCCTTACATTAGTATTTTTATGTAGGCCCTAATTATATTTTGACCCCGTATACTCCTATTTATATCAAAGAGATCTTTTCATTTGAAACATCCAAGAATTATTCATTTATGTGATGTAAAAGTTGTTTTCCCCTCTAAGAGGCTTATTTTCAAGTCGTTGATCTATCTTTTCTTCTATTTTTGTGATCTATTTACATAACATTTGGTATTAGAGCTTTGGATCCTAGGTTTTGCTACTTCAAATGGGTCATTTTGGTATTTTCGATATAATTTATTTATTTATTTATTTATTTCTGCAAGGCTTTAAAAGTTGAATACTTTACCATGTGGATTGAAAATATTTGTAAACTTTGTGCAAAAATTTTAAATCTTGGTTTGCTATATTTTCAGAGATATGCTCCAATGAATTTATGGTTTTTGCATACTCCAAAATTCAATCTCAAATAGGTGACCTAAGGAAAATCATCATAAATTTATCTTTGAGCACCGCATTTGAATTATGTAAAATGTAACTGAAAGTACATGAATTTAGTTTCTTCATGACGAGTTTCAAGGCTAAAGGTTGAAACAGACACGTGGTAGTCTGTATAAGTTTTTTATACTGTACTAGTCTATAATCAGGTCATCGTGGGAGAGTTTGGTATAACTTCACCTTGAAGAATCCTATTTTGGTTAAAATTATGGGGTTGGAAATATGACACTTAAATCTATGTCCGAACAAATTTTCATATCTTCGGAGGCCAAAATTACAGAGATACAACAATATTGTGCTCCTAAAAAAAAGAAAAAGGTGTGTATTTTTTCAAATTTGGAAAATTTTTGTTTTAAAAAATAGTTTGAAGTGATTCAAGGGGCATAATGAAGCATAGATATCATTATTTGGTTCCTAAATTCCTTGAAACAAAATAAATGGGTACACCCAATAAGCCAATAGAAAGCTATAATGTGACACATATAGAAGAGGTAGAAATGCAACATGATATATCAAAATTACGAGGCCAAGTGCAACAAATTTCACTCTTGCAAAGAGTAACCAAAAATGAACTAGAAGCTAATATGGATGGTTTGAAGAATGTTTTAAAATAATAGATGGAAGGTTTGAAGGATGGTTTAAAAACATAAATGAAAAGGGACGTGGAAGGTTTGACAAATTTGCTACAACAAATGCTTCCTAGTGGTGACAAGGTACTCCATGAAAATCATGATGAGGAAAAATGGACTATGAATTATGATTTTAGAGACTCCAACATTGGGTTTAAGACCCAAAAAATTTCAAAAATCGATATGAGGAAGTTTGATGGCAAGGATTTGGTAACATGGATACTATAGATGGAGAAGTTCTTTGATTGTGGAATCTCCACAATGTGAAACGTACACAAAAAGTACGCATTGCATATTTAGATTTAGAACCCAATCAATTTGATGGTATCAATGGATTTTTTCTCGTAAAGCTACTCACTTGGACAATTTTTACGAAGAAATTGATAACAAATTATGAGGATACAAGAGAAATACCTTATTTAGCCAAATGATAAATCTAAAATGAAAGGGTTCAATTGGGGAGCACATTGAATACTTTCAAAGATTAAATATCAAGGTAATGGATATTCCATAGGAGCATCTAACTAACGTATTCACATGGACTTTAAAGGATAACATCCAACATGAGGTTCACCTTTTGGAACCTAAGTCATTGGAGAATGCATTCAGGGTGGCAAGAAAAATTGAAAGAAAAATTAGGGAAACAAGGAGGTCTAGCACTCACAACTACAAAGATGGAAGTGTTGTTTCTCCTAGCTTCCCACAACCTACAAGGTTGACACCACAACAACTGGTGGGAAAAAGAGCAAAAGGGCTTTGTTATATTTAAGATAATAAAGACAGTAAAGGTCATAAGTGTGTTGAGAAGAAATTATTTTACATAGATTGTGAAGAGAGGAAGAAAAAGAACAACAAACATCTAAAGTGTTGGAAATACTAAGAGAGGGGGGGAGGGGGTGAATCAATATTTCTTATCAATTATCAATTTATTAATTTTTTTTAGAGCATTAGTTAATCTCCAGTTATTATAATTATTCAATAAAAGTAGTATACAACAATGCAAAATATAGAGACAATAGGCACAATATTTTTAGGTGGAAAACCCCCTCCGAGTCAACAACCATGAAATGATTTTATAATAAGTTATTTAATCTCCAAGACCAACTAAAAATAAAGCTACAACTTCCTATAACTCTAAAAAATCATTCTTCTCCAGCTCCCACTAGAAGGACGTCCCAATGCCCTTGTTTTATCAGCAGTTAGCTTAAAGGATGCCCCAACACCCTAGTGAGCCAAAACTCGCCCTAGCACCACCCTACCACCCTGAAGTATTTACATGCCTCAACTTGTAGGTGACTTCATTCACTAGCCTACCACCCTATAAAGACAAAATATAATAAAAGATGTGGATTCTCGTACCAGGGACAATGATCCACATTACAATGATTTTCAATAAATGATTGACAATACAAGGACCATACCCTTATTCCGACAGAAACTAAAAATAAGAATGAATCTCCCCAATAATTCTATTTACAAATCTTAGGCAGCTTGACTCTTTACCAAATATGGGCTCTCGTACTAGAGATAATGGCCCAATTACAATGATTTGACTCTTGACCTTGACAATACTTCTTAATACATGGAACAAATGTTGATGATGTGACAAGTATAGTTACTCTGTCTTCAAGAAATGTCCTTGTTGCAATGTTGCCTTCAAGAGATGATGATTTGATACTTCAAGTTCTTGTATGTCTTCTTCTACCTGCATACAAAGTTTCCCAAACAAGACCCAATCCCAAACAAAAACAAAATACCCTTCAACTTACCTTTTCCTGCAATACACATGTAAGTACATAATAGTGAAAGTACAAAATTAAATGATTACAATATGTACCTAAGATGTGCTTGTGTTTTGAGTATGTCCCTTTTGTTCTTGACTTGTTGCAGTAACCTACACTCTTCTTATTCAACTAGTTCTTAACCAAAACATACCATGACACTGACCTAGGTTCTAAGCAAGACTAGACACCAATGAATACTATAGCTAGAAGCCTTAGATACAAAGATGACAAGGAAGTCTAGACACACTTAAGACATAACTTACAACAACTATCAAAATTGAACACAACTTACAATACTAATTCAACTACAACTTAGCTCAAAACTATCCTACTACACACTATTGTGCAATCCTCAATTTCATATAAAAATAGTCATTCAAGTACACAATGAAAGGAATTTAAATATGTACAAACCTTGAAATTGAAATATAAGGCTCAAAATAATTTTCCTAATGCAAGACATGAACTCAGACTTGCTTCAAATATAACTTAAAGACAAACTGTAAGCAACACAACTTACTGAAATTTGAGACTAGTGCCATAAATTTTTTCTTGCAAAAGTTCACATGTATTTCAACGAGGTCCTGTGGAAGACCAAGACCTGAAAAAACCTTTGGATACCCTCGTTATCCTGAAATAATGCAAATTCCTTAATGTTGAGACCTTTAGGGTTTTTTTTCCATGTAGTGGAAGACAAAAACATTTATTCAATACTAAAAACAAGTTGTCTCGTACAAAGACTCTTCTTCACTTAAGATGCAATGATCTTTATTAAAGGGATCATAGTTATCAAATTTCATTTGCAAGCCCTATAATGCAGTCCTACCTAAGGCTAAACTCCATCATGCAATCAAGAACAAAAACATACCTCGCGTTATTATGTGATGACAATTATAAGTGTATTGTAGTGATCTTCACCTCACAAATGAAGGTTTTAACCTTGTATAGAAATTACCTGCATATGAATTCTAAAACTAGAAAATAAACAATAGTGAAAGCATAAAACATAAAAAATGATATACTTAGAGATTTTCTCCTAGATCCAAAAATCAGGACTACTAGATTGATTTTTCATTATATTCCTTTTAATGTTACAATACATATATATACATGCTAAAGCATCCATTAACCCTATATTACAACATAATCATAGTTCCCTTGACCGGATCTACAAAATACCATGGACAAAAAACCATCATGCCCAAAACCATGTGCAAAATCCATGCACAAAACCATAGGTAGGTCTGCCCACCTAATATAGGGTCCAAAAAAAAAATTCCGGAGTGTTGTAGGAGGGATGTCGCCCCCCTGCTGTGCCTAGCGCAACGTATAGGGAATGCTACCCCGTCACTGCATGTGGGGTATTCGTGGAAAGAATATAACACACACCCCAACAGAAAGGACAAAAATATCATAATCTTCACATGCCTAGCCAAAATCCAACCTTCAATTTAGATTAAACAAAACTCAAACCTATTTCAAGTTGTAGACTAAACCCCAAAACAAGAATTTCTATATTGAATTTTGTAGGGTAATCAAGATTCAGAAAGATGATATTCATTAATCTCACATCCCTTTCATTTATGTCAAAGGTCTCTTAATATATATCATATGTATGTTGAATAGGGATCCTTGGTTGTAGGAGACATAACTTCCTTATGTGACAATAAGCCATGAACATTTGACCATTGGGTGTTAAGGACGGGATTCTTAATGTATGTTGGAGGAGTAATTCATAATATATTTAGAATCTTATATATGTTAAAATATGTATCTTTTTATTCTAAGGTAAGTGGATCACTTTATGTAACCACCCCTCCCATATCTACCTAGTTTCACTAACCTGTCAGGGTAAACATGAGAGGAGGAACTACTATGACATGACCTGACCTTCTAGGTCCCATTAAGGAAGTGGGGTTAGTTGCAGAAGAAAAAATAACATCTCATAACATCCTATAGGGACTAAAAGTCACTCAGTGTCTAGGTAACCACCTTAGGTGACCAAAACTGAGTTGGACACCCTTTTCTCTGACCCAGGTCCCAAACTGCACCCACAACAATCCCTCCATGTGGTTTGAAGCCTTCAAATGCATGCACAAGCCTACATCCATGTGGTTGCAACCAAAATTTTATAGTTCAGAGGTAGTGGTCATGGATTCTGAGTTAAAATTCTACATCAGCCTCCAGACCACTGCCTAGAACTCAATGAGACTTCCAAAATGATAAGATACATTGAAAAATCCATTCATACAAAATTTGATCAAAGAGTTAACCTAACCAGGCCTAACCATGACAGTCATTTCGTAAAACATGTTGAGCACATGTAATCTACAAGTTATGAATGCATAATTAAACATAGGGGTTTGACACTTATCTGAAAATCATTAAGAATGTCTAAATCTCTCTCATAATATTTTCAATAACATCTATTATCTCATGCATTCATTAACCATTCATCGACAATAAAAACATATCTAGAGTCATAGCTAGAACCTGTTAAGAACCCATACTTATAACCAACATATAACCAGAATAGTAACCATGATAGAACAACCATCAAAGCCACATAATAACAAGTACAATTACTCATGAAAATACAAAAGGAAAATACTTCTTATTAACATATGAAAAATCCAACCAATGTAGGGACTTCTACATACCAACTAACCATAGATTGGGCTAAACCAAATCTCTCTTTCATCCAATCATCCTGGTGCCATATTCCAAGCATGAATGTGGGATCTCATGGAATAATCCAAGAAAAACTAAACCAAGGATTCCATAAGCCAAACCACCTCAACCCTCAACTAGTGATTCCACCTCATAGTCGGACATCACAAACACCAACCAAGTTGGTCTCTACCTATTGATGGTGTTGGACCCGCCAACATGCAAGCGGATCTCCCCGATAAGAAGTCCCAAGTAGACCTTAGACTCTTTGGTGTAGGAGTCCCAATAGTAGGTTGTACGCTAATGCCTTGACCATGATTTCGTATAAAGGCAAGTAGGATAAGTCTATTGGTAACAAGGGTGTGACAGCTATAGTGAGCCAAGGAAGGTGCATGAGAGGTTCTAACACACGGGGGTTGAGATGAGTGCACCCTTTGGAAACCTGTGATAGCACGCAGTTAAGAAGGGAACACACGAGCGTAGATGCATCAAAACATGGAAGGCAAGTTAGAAAGCAATCCAAAGTTATGGTTAAACCAACAACACATTTCAGAAAGGTTCATACATACACAGATAGCTATACATGCATGTCTAAGCAAACCAATACATATATCATTTAGACTAAACCAGATAACATAGAATACAATACAACATATGCATGAAACATGTTGGATCTTGTTATATTAAGAAGCGTAAGTTCCAGTCATACAATACATCCATGTCCAACCACTAGTTCCGACAGCGGAACGTTACAGCCACGACCACCTGCTCCTCTAAAGAGATGTACTAGCTCTGTGCAGTGGAGAACCAAAGGCTCGTTACAATACTGTCCAAGCTTTCCCCAAGATAGTTTTATTGGAAGCTTGGCTGACTAAAAGCCTTTACAATGAGTTATGAGGTTCTATTTATAGCAAAGGGTGGGGTGACCCTTAACATTCTCCTTTGTGATAGTTCATCTACCCTCATGACTCTTCATGATCCAATGGATCTTCGGATACAGTCACATGGAAAAGCTCAAAATTCAAAGTGGAAGAAAATCAAGTATCCTGACATTAGATCGAAGTGTTCATCACCTTGATTCCAATGGTGCAAACGACACTCCAATCCGAGTCTGGATGATGAAGTTATGGAAGAAAGAAGGTCACCTTGTTCCTTTGGAAAATGAGGATTTTTCCCTAAAAAAATGGGTTGTTAGCTTTAAAAGGGAATCACATCGGAAATCATGCAAAGGGTGGACTTTAAGACCCCCGATCAGTGATTGTCGATATATCGGGTCGGAGAAGTCAAAAGGAGGAGAAGCAAGGGTAGCGAAAGCCCTGATTAGTGATCTACGACTAATTGCAATCAGGGGATAGGCAATCGGTGATATCGGGGACATAAAGTGGTCGGCATCGGCGGATTGGGTCGACGAAACCCAAGGCACAAGACCCAGACCTTTGGGCCATTGCAGTTCCGATCACCGATCAGGGATGTGCAATCTCAGCCATCAGATTGGAAAAGTAGATCAACAGCCAGGATCTAATCGGCGATCGATGAATCGGAAAATCGGTGACTCCTCGATATACAAGGCCATCAACCTTAGCGACAACGATTTACTTGCATGTAGATGTTTAGTGTACTCATTCTCTTGACTATGAAAAGAAAGCAAATGTGAGAAAGGTAGACCACTTACGTTGTGCATGTGTGCTTGCTATGTAAGATTCCTCCAATGCATGAGCGATGTGATCGTGTAGTTCGAGTGGAGGAAGCGAGATTCGGGTGTTTGGTTGATCTTCAATGCAAAGCAGAGAGTGATGAGGAGCCTTGAGTGTTTCAACAATTTCCTGACCGGAAGTGAAACCAACCTCAGGATAGCAAGGTCCTGACATAACCATCAGCTCAGGTTGAAGTGCCTCGACAGTCTACAGGGTTTCGAGTTCGTCGACAAATAGATCATCGTAGACTAGTGTCTTGGACAAATTAACAATGATTGAATCAACATCGTGATCGGATGAGGAAGTGGATAGATCATGACAACCAAGATCAGAAAATTCAGGATGTTTGTCGGCATCCTCATGATTTGATGAATCGGGCAGAGGGGTAGATGGGAAGCAAAGATGTTCACCCTCTATGTTTTCAGGAAAGATAGATGACAGATTGGATGGATTTTCCGAGGAAGATGTGTCCTCTCTGCACTATAATGACAAACTGACATTCGACGTGTCCTGTGAATGATCAGAAGTAGAAACATCTGGAAATGGGTTTTCACAGGGGAAATCAACAGTGGAAAAATCACAAGGGATGTCAGGATAAAGAGGATGAGGCACGGCTGGAAGGGAGTCATCCTTCACCGCAAGTTCTTCTTTAGATCCTACATACACTCATCATGAATGATGGGACAGGTTGGCTACATAACACCAACTCTGTCAACAACTTGATCTTCATTCATAGCAAGTGAGGAGTCTGGAATGGGAGAACACAAGACAATACAATCCGAAAGATGAACAGACCGCAAGGACATAGGTCAAGGGAACGAATCCACGTGACAACCAACAGGCTTGCAAGCCAAATATACACAGATATCAAGAGCAGGTGGGGTGGGAGAACGTGATAGTTCAACAAATGTGTGTGCATGATCTCCCACACCACTCCACAGTGGTGGAGTTGTTTGATGAGGTGAAGGCAGATAGTCGCTTGAGACAACAACTATGCCTGCCTATGATGGCGCAGCTCCATCATCGAAGTGTGTTGAGTGGGGTTCGGATATGTGAAGAAGATACTCAAATCTTCCATCAAGAAATTCCCAATCAATATCATCTTCAGGGAATCGGTATGCAAGATTACAAAAGCGTGTGTAAAATTGTTCAATGGATTCATCGGGTCCTTTTCGTAATTCTAGAATTTATTTTTTGAGTGCTTTATAGTTAAAGTGATTGAAAGCATGGTCTATCTCTGTGATCATATGAGCAAGAGAATGAATAGATTTTTCGAGTAGCATGGCACACCAGTACGTTGGGTGCCCTCGAAGCTTTTAGATGAACAATGCGCAGGTCTTGTATTCCTCAGAGAATCCATGTCTTTGGCATGAGTCTACAACATCAACCGCGTGTGTAACCAAGGCCATGTGGCCTCTACCATCATATGTTTTATGAGACAAGTTATTTGAGAGCTTTTCCAAGATAATGAAATCATTTCCATAAGACATGCACTTCGAAAGAGAAACTCGGTAGTTAGTCATGATAGATATGTAGAGATTCAAAACAGATGTGAGGACTCAGCTTGTCATCCGGCCCTCCATCTAGCACTAAAATGTTGATGGTGTTGGACCTGCCAACATGCAAGGGGATCTCCTCGGTAAGAAGTCCCAATTAGACCTCAAACTATTTGGTGTAGGAGTCCTAGTAGTGGGTCATAGGGTAATGCCTTAACCGCAATTTCGCACAAAGGCAAGTAGGATAACTCTATTGGTATCAAGGGTGTGATAGCTGCAGTGAGATAAGGAAGGTGCATGAGAGGTTCTAACACACGGGGTTTGAGATGAGTGCACCCCTTGGAAACCTGTGATAGCATGCAGTTAAGAAGGGAACACACGAGTGAAGATGCATCACAACATGGAAGGCAAGTTAGCAAGCAATCCAAAGTGATGGTTAAACCAACAACACATATCAGAAAGATTCATACATACATAAACAGATAGCTATATATGCATGCATAAAAAAACCAATACATATATCATTTAGAGTAAACCATATAGCATAGAATACAAAACAACACATGCATGAAACATGTTGGCTCTTGTTATATTAAGAAGTGTAAGTTCCAGTCATACAATACATCCATGTCCAACCACTTGTTCCGATAGTAGAACGTTACAACCACAACTGCCTACTCCTACAAAGAGATGTACTAACTCTGCGCAGTGGAGAAGCCAAGGCTCGTTACAATACTATCCAAGCTTTCCCCAAGATAATATTATTGGAAGCTTGGCTGACCAAAAGCCTTTACAATGAGTTATGAGGTTCTATTTATAGCAAAGGGTGGGGTGACCCTTGACATTCCCCTTTGTGACAATTCATCTACCCTCATGACTCTTCATCTACTCTATGGTTTTTACATCCAACTATCGACACTTGAACTTCCACTTGACAAGACGTTACATTACAATGCACATGTGCCCATGTGAAACAAAATGGCTTGAGAAAGCCATGCAAGACATCACTAACACTCGGTCCGTTGTGGTGAGACAAACTCTTTGACATGCTTGTGATGGTGAAGGTGGTGAGCTGATGCCAAGATTGGTCGTCTGTGATGATGTGCATGTGCTCCATGGTGACATCTTGTTGAAGCGAACTATTGCCTCTATTGCATCTGGGTGCATTGGTGTGGCTCCTCCATCTAGCTCGTCTGCTAACATGCGCATGGTCTTCTTGGGTGCAGCAGAAATGGAAACACACAGATGCAGAGTGTCTGTGTTGATCTTCCAGTGTGTGCTAGTGGTCATGCGCATCAACTATCAACTACATGTTCAGTTCCAATTGGACTTGCTTCTTGTCTTTGCCTCGGTGAGTGTGCTGAATGGGTGGGATCGCATGCGTCCGCACGATGACATGCATGCTGCTGAATTCCCTTGCATGTGATCAACAACACTACTCACCATGTTTTCTTTGTGCTAGCTGCTAGGATGGATCTTTAACTTGTACATGTGTAGTTTCATCCATGAGTGCTTGTTGCGCCCGCTACTATACCTGTTCTTGCTACAACTTATTCTCTTGTCTATCCAGCTCTTGTTCTTCCTTGAGTTGATGCTTGAGCACATGCAACTCCTTCTTTTTTATGTTCTTTGCCTTCATGTCGCATCGTCACTTCATAGCCCGAGTCTCCAAAGTTGCTTTCACCACAAGTGGATCTGCTTGAACTTGCAACTTTGTTCCACCGTTGTGTTGTCAACAACCTTCCTCTTGCATTCATTGCATTTGGTATGATACCTTCAGCTATTGTTCATGATGCTACTCATTGTGATGTTGCGACCGTCATATCTTGATGTCCTTGTCTACAAATAACTTGATGCCTTCGTGTGTAGGAAAGTCCATAGACACTTGATCGACTACATCCCCAAGTGTGCTTTGAACGGTGTCTTCGACTCTACTCTCTTTGAAACCATTTTTCCTGCACTACTAAGAGGCAAATGAACACCTGCAATACCTGGAGATATGGAAACATTCGTGGCAAGCAATCTGTTAGTCAAAAACCAAAATGAACTTGAGAATTGACTTACAACATACTTGTGTGACTGATCATGAAGGTTGCACAATTTCCACTGGGATGTCAGGAGACTGACTACCAAGACTGTGCAAGGAACAATCTGGGCTACTGGGAGGCTGACTGACTATTGGAACTACGCAATGCACAATCCAGTTTGGATGCTAACTGTTGGAATTGTGCAATGCACAATCTCAGTTTCCAATGGTTGCAGGCTTAGTGAGTGCATTGTGCAATTTTCTGGGCCAGTGGTCACTATTCCTCAGAATTGTGCAATGCAAGACTGGAGGACAGTCACTGGGTAGAAATGCACATTTCCTAAGAGGAAGACAAATCCTTCCCTCTCAAGATTGCGCAATGTTGTCTTGGTGAGGCAGAGTCTGAGCCAAGGTTGCGCAGACTCGCCAACGAGAAACTGAAAGTGAATGCATGGTGATACTGAGTGTAAGCATTATTGAATGATCATGCATGCAAACAGTGAATGACAGATTCAAAAAATGGAACAACATGCATGTGGGTGAGGTGAGTCGCTGAATCAACGACCATTCGTGAAAAACAATTTCATGCATGCGACACCAATGAGATGTTAACGAAAACTAAAACAATGCTAGTACAAGATAGTATGTATCAAAGTGACAGCAAGCACTCATTGAAATAAAGTAGACAACATTCATACAAAGTGAAAGACAAAATGCACCAAAAATGCAACATAAGACATGTGAAGCCGTCTTACCCCAAAACAGCTAAGCTGAATGTGTTGACGACTCCTAGATGTGATGTGGAATGTCAGAGCTACAAGGTTTATGTTAGGAATGAGCTCTGTAGTGTTCGGTTCATGAGTTTTGATAAAAAAGAAGATGTGATGTGCATGCCACAAATCTAGGAAGAGCGACACTTGGTGGCAGGTTTTCGAGATGATCCTGGCATGCAACCTCCAACTGCTAAAACTAGATCCCTAAATCAAGGAATTCCTTTACATGCTACTTTGGAAGAAGCAGCCCATGCATGCAAATTTGTTTTTCTCGGCCCTGGAGTGAACCAGTCAACTCAATTAGACATGTAATAGGCTGCTCAACTATTGGGAGAAAATGCACATTTCTGGAAGGGAGCTCTACTGGCTGCCCAAGAGATTTGCACAATTTTTGGGAAGAGCAACTGATTGTTGCCCAGGATTGCGCAATTCTTGAGCTAAGCAGCCCTATTGGGAGGAATTGTGCAATTTTCTGGATGAAGCATGAATAGAAGAATTGCGTAATTCTGGAACCTAGTAGGCTACCAGACTAAATTGCACAATTTCTAGAGGGAAGGCTAGTTGCCCTCCTGAATTGTGCAATTTATTGAGGGAGCCACTCAGCTTGCAACTGGACCAAATCTGGAAAAACAACCTGTGAGGGGGACGCATCAAGCTTTGATACACAGGCTGCCTTTCTGCAAGAAAAACATTGAAGCTTGTCTACTCAACAAATCAAGACATGCTGCTATGAAAGGTTGGTAGGGAGGCTCCAAACGAACCTAAGGAAAAATTTTGGAGGGTGGTTGTAGCCGCTACAACACTATCCAATCTATCCAGGGCTCCAGAATGTTTGTCCCAATCATGGCTCGAGGAACTAATAACTCAACCCACAACCTTCAAGGGCTCTAGAGTGTTTGTCCAAATCGGCTCCAGGACTAGTAACTCAACCCACCAAGGGCTCCAAAGTTTTTTTCTAACCTAGGCTCCAGGACTAGTAACGCAACCCTAGTTGTTCCAGGGCTCCAGAGCATTTGTTCTAACCAAAAGCTCCAGGAACTAGTAACTCAACCCATATCCATAAGGAACAGGAGCACCAATAAAAAAACAAGTGGAAAAACCCACAACACCATTGTTATCTAGGAAATGGAAAGGTTAGGAAAAACCACTGTCAATCCAGGCAATACTCCATGCCAATGATAGATCATAACCAGATAATAACATGCATATACCATGCATCCATAATCAACAAGGAAAATCACACAGGGAACATGTCACCTACAAATAAATCCAGTTGTAGTTGTAGATCCACCTGTTCCCTTACGCTTTACCACTTCTTTTTTTCCTTCTTTCTCAAAATCCAATGAAAACTAGAGTGCTTCAAGCATTCTCCAAGATTTCTCTAAGTGTGCAAGAGTATGAGAGAGAGAATGGAGAGAGAGATCCAAGATAAAACTGACAAAAAGTTCAGCTAAAAAAAGCTAACTAGCCAAAAGCTATGAACTGATCCTTAGAAGCATCTTTATCATTAAGGCCTCTATTTTCTTCATTTTCCTCTATTTTCCTTCAATTTTCCTCACATGCAAACATGTGACCTTTCACCTTCCTTTTCTCCTATTTTCCTTTATTTTCATAAATAAATGCCAATTAATGCCACTTTTCCTTTGACAATGCCTTTGATAATTTCCATAGCAATTTATTAATCACTAATGATCCCCATCACTATGTTTTTCCCACCATTCAACTTGGAATATGTGTCCCATGACCTTGGTCTTATTTTTATTTATTTACATAGGAAATCAACCAAGGGCTATTACACTTTAATATTCCTCCTAATATTTGTATTAATTCTTATTGACTGAAATGATCTCTTATTAGTGACATACCCTTAATAACTCTTAAGAAAACCCTTCAATTTGATGTTAATAGCAAGCAAACCAATGATTGGCTTAGTGTATTTATTCCTACCAAGATTGTGAAGTCAATAATTGAGTTACTACCCTAGGTTCTTGAATATATTCAACTTATACACAATGAGATTGTAGCGAGAATAATTGTCATATATTGAAAACTATAGGTGAATAAGGTGTCATGTCACTACCCCTTGGGGTTTTAGCCCACAAAACTAGGTCTTCAACTTCAAACTCAATTTTCTCTCAAACCAGAATGAACCATGGGGTGTACCATATATCAATAGAAACATCTCATTGAGGTGAATCTATCTAAAAGGATCCTAACATGAGATTCCATTAATTGTCATGTCAAATTTTCCATTGAAGATTAGGGTGGCTCCTAGTGTTGCTTGGGTTGACATCAATGACAACCACCTATCAACAAAAAGAAGCAGATATACACCAAGAACCAACCCCAGGGGTTGAAAAATAAGAAATGAATCTGAAAATAGCATGTAATGCATTGGCAGGAATTACCACTCCTCAAACCCTCAAGATAGAAAGATATATCAAGAAGAAAAAGGTAATAGTGTTGATTGATTTATGTAGTACTCATAATTTTATTCTTTGTAAGATAGCCATGGATTTGAATTTCTTTCTATATCCAGCACCAGAGTGTCAAGTGATGGTTGCAAACAAAGGAACTATAATTTTCTCATGGAAGTACCATAATATCAATATAACTATGGGGGAATATGTATTGAATAGCATAATGCTTGCCATTCCAATGGGTGGTATAGATTTTGTATTAGGATTCCAATCATTACAATCTTTGGGGACGATAAATTTTAATTTTCAAGAACTTTTCTTGAATTTTTTCTCTGAAGGAAAGGAAATTGAATTAAGGGGTATCGCAGGAAAACTTGGGAAGATAATTAGCTTTAATGACATGAAAAAGCTTTTGAAGAAGGAACAATGAGGGGTAATTGCACAATTATGTTCACTATATTTCAAAACATATAAGTCATCCGTTTCTCCAAATCTCCAAAGAATCCTTGACAATCATTCCAAGGTATTTGAGACTCCCAAAGGCCTCCCACCTATGCACGATCATGATCATGATATTAACTTGATTCTAGGAATTTTTACTCCAAACATTAGACCTTATAGACATCCTTATGCCCAGATGAATGAAATTGAACATATGGTTGTGGAAATGTTATAGGCATGTAAAATTCAACCTAACCAAATTTCTTTCTCTTCTCCAGTAGTATTGGTGCACAAGAAGGATGGATCATAGCTTATGTGTCTGGATTGTAGAGAACTCAATAAGCTTACTATTAAAGATAGTTTCCCATCCCTGTCATTAATTAATTGCTAGATTAACTACATGGAGAAATTTACTTCAAGAAGCTGGACCTTTTTTCAGGATATCATAAAATTAGAATGAAGATAGAATACATCTCAAAAAAATATTTAGAAATCATGAAGGTCATTATGAATTTTTGGTCATGCCTTTTTTCCTTACTAATGCACCCTCCACATTTCAAGGTTTGATAAATTCCACTTTCAAACCCTTCCTTAGAAAATTTGTGTTAGTATTTTGGATGATATACTAATCTATTGAAAGTCTTGGAAATATCATGTTCAACATGTTGGCAAAGTGCTCAAACTATTTGAGGAGAAACAATTGTATGCAAAATCCTCCAAATGTTTCTTTAGTGTAAATTAAGTGGAATATCTGGGTCATATTGTATCCCATGAGGGTGTCAAGGTGGACCCTAACGGAATTAAGCCATCAAGGAATGGAAAATCACCACAACCTTACAAAATATTTGAGGATTTCTCAGGTTGACAAGGTATTATAGAAATTTTATTAAGAATTATGGGAAGATAGTAGAACCTATAACGACATTACTGAAGAAACATACATTTTTTGGGACTCCAAAAGCAACTAACGCCTCTGAACATATTAAAGAGGCAATGTGCCAAGCTCCGGTATGAGCTACTCTAGACTTCACAAAAACCTTTATTTTGGAATGTGATGCCTCAAGAAATGGCATTGATGTTGTTTTAATGAAAGAAGGAAGATCCATTGCTTTTGAAATTCATCCAATCAATGGAAATTATTTACAAAAATGTATTTATGAGAAGGAAATGTCGGCAATACTACATGCACTAAAGAAATGGAATCCTTACCTTATGGGAAGACACTCCAAGGTAAAAACAGATCACGATAGTCTTAAATACTTCTTGGAACAAATATTATCTTCAGAAGAGAAGAAAAAATGGGTTAGGAAGACGTTGGGTTATGACTTTGAAATCATCTACAAAAAAGGGAAGAAAAATGTTGTTGCGGATGAACTCTCAAGAAGGGATGAGGATGTGGAAGCATTGCTTTGTGCCATTGATATTACCCAACCTGATTGGATAACTGAAGCAAGGGATGAATTGAAGAATGATGACTAGGTATGGGCACTCATTCAAAAGTTGCAGCAAGATCCTAATGCATTTGATTCATTTATTTAGAGAAATAATTCACTGTGGTACAAGGATCACTTATATCTATGTAAGAACTTCCATCTCAAACAAAAGGTTTTTTCAAAATTTCACACCTCTCCTATAGGAGGGGACTCGAGATTTTTAAAAACTTATCGTAGGGTCGAGAAGGATCAATTTCGTAGTATCTCTTTAAGAGGATGAGTATTTTATTCAGATGCATCCAAAACTACTCAAGCATTGAGGACAACACTTTTTTAAGGACAGGGGCATGTTAGGTCCCTCTAATACTAATGTATCCCCCATATTGTTAATGTTGTGCCCCATAGAAGGCCGCTATTGTTATTGTTGTGCCCTTAAATTATTATTCTGGCCCTAATTATATTTAGACCTCTTGGACTCATATATATACCAATGAGGTATTTTCATTTGAATCATCCAAGAATTGTTCATTTATGTGATGTAAAAGGAGGTTTCCCCCTTGAAGAGGCTTATTGTCAAGTCGTTGATCTATCCTTTCTTCTGTTTTTGTGATTTAGTTACATTACATTAAAATGGAAAAGAGAGACAGGTTAGCCACATAGAGTTTTGTATTTGATGAAATTATATTGTTTGAATAGGATGATAATTTTATTGGCCCAAAGGTCACATTGAGAGTTGGGGAGGGGGGGGGGGGTGTTGAATCAGTGTGAGGTCAATTTTATAATTTCAAAACCTTTATTAATCATACATTCATATTGCAATGAACCATAGTCATTATATCATTGATTATAATAATGCATCATCATTTAATAAACATAAAAGAATCATCAACAGATCAAGAAACCATCTCATCACAAACAAACACAATTGTTTTAGATGGAAATCCATATAAGAGAAAACCACAAATCTTTTTCTTCCTCTTCAATTTATTTACGTCAATTTGTAGGCTCCAACCTCCTCAAGGCAACTACCCCCAAGATATTTAAAGTGCCATTTTCAGTAGGCTGCAACCTGATTAAGTCACCAACCTCTAAAGATGCAAGTAGTTGTTCACTGTAAGATACAACCTGATTGAGGCTCCAACCTCGAGAATGAATAGGCTCCAACATCAAGAATGAATAGACTCCAACCTCGATAATGAGAAAACTCCAACCTTCTCTAGGCTTCGACTTGATTAAAGCTCCAACCTCCATAATTATCAGCCTCTAACATGCTCTAGGCTCCAACCTCTTTCTTCAACTTCCTTGTGGACCTCTACTTCATATCATTTTTAAATTGGATCCACTTTCATCATACATCACTGAATTATAAGTAAGTTCATAATCTACAGTCAACATCACAACCTATACCATAATCTCAATTTGCTCATACTATCTCTACCACCATCACTATAAACTTGCAAGCACTTTCACTACAAAAAAATCTTATAAAAATTTTTGCCCATGCTCTGCTCCAACAAGTTCACCAATTTGATCACTCAAACTCTTTCAGATCTTGTTTTCATTATATATCTAAAAACACCTGCTACATGCTTATGGACCCTTGAAGTATACATAAGCAATTATGGCCATCAAATAAGAGTTAAAATAGCATCATTGTTATATTCCATTTTATCACATCCGGTCAATAGGCATCCTAATGGGATCAATCAACATGTTATTCCCCCTTGTCATCATCATTGGACAAAGGCCTAAGCATGCATCTTTCATTCCCCAGAGTTTCTACCTGAGACTGCATCATCTGAGCCATTTTTAGGACCAATGCACCTTGGGATCTTGTTGAACAGTGTTCACATATAGGTTTCTCCATTGTTTCCTGCATTGATCACCTACAGGTTGCTCCCCTTTGCACCTACGTTGATTCTAGAAATTCAGGAAAAAGAGAGAAATTCCATAGGCCTCCTCTTCCATAATCTTCCAAATTTTTTTACAACCATTTACCTTAGATAAAACATCTGGATCCTATCCTACCCTACTTTGGAGTTTCCATCCCTTATCCTTTGATCCCATCCTCCCATTAAAGGTGGATCTAAAACCTTAGATTGGTAATTGGATAAGAACTCCCAACTTGCCCTACTCCTCTATATATTTAGCACCTTCCATATGCAAGAGGTTGGTTTTTGGAAAGTGGTTCTACCCTTATGCTATTGTGGTGAGATGTTTCATTTCATGCATTTAGGGTGATTGGAGATGCACATTGTGACAAGGAAATGACAAGTCAGCCTTGGAGGAGCTCTTCTATAATATCAATGCATATTTATGGTTCTAAATTCCTTCCATTTATATTAATGCAAAGAATTCTTTGTTTCCCTTTATGTGATGTTGTTATTTCATGTATTTCAATACCATGTTGATCTATTGAAAAAATATTTAGATGATACTTCATAGGTCGCCTAGTTTCTTGGCTTATGTCATCTGACTGTGCAGGTTCTAATTTTGGCAATCAGAGCTGGAATTGGAGAATTCAAGCTAAAGAAGGAGTGAAACCCACGATGGATTCCAAGTAAGCTTCATACTATCATCTATTTACTTTAAGGAAAACATTGTATTCCTTGTCTCTTTGTTGTTCTAGGTTAGCCATCAAACCTAGGGGAGATACTTTTGTCCACAATCATAAATCTTGTATAAAAAATTGGTGACCATACTAGGGAACAATGTATTCCCTTGGTGGTTTCTTTTTCCATTGTGTTTGATTACTTCTTTGATAGACCTTTGTTGCTTTACCCAGCCAAGAACGGACATGGGAAGTGATCTCATTGAGTCTCTTTTGCAATTTTTGTGTCGAAATCCTCTATCCTTGGACCTATGCTCCCCCAATGCCTCTAAAAAAACATTTCACCTCACCTGGGCCCACTTTGTACTAGTGTTTCAAAGCACTGGTGCCTCTTCTGCACTAGCATTGGCCCCTATTTGTTCACAAAACTTGCCCTTGTATTGAGTGTCTCTTTGATCAGCCTACCTCTAGCTGACCTTCCCTAAGTCTTGAGTATCTTGTGGTCTCTCTTAAGCCTCCATTTGGTTTTCATTTGTGTTTGATTTCCTTTGGTAAGAATTTTTTTTTATTTTTCTTTGTTCTTATCATCTGGTTGCTTGCAAACTGATTTCGTTTTGTCGTTGGCCACTTGAATGAATTTTTGTTCAAGTCCTCATTCTGAAAAGTTCATTTGGATCAGTGATTAAACTTTTTCATCTTAGTTTTCCTCATTTAAAAAATTAAGTGTGTTAAAAAGAAAAATCTTTGCATTTGCATCTAGGGTTTTGTGTGTGAAATTGGAATTCCCTAGTGTGAAATTGTGTGTTTTTGCTTTCATTTTGGCAAAAAAAGTCCTCCTCAATCGTAGGGGGGGTGTGGGGGGTTGAATTGTGTACGAGTGTTAATTGTCTTTGAGTGTCATCTCTTTTGATTTTTGAAAGTTTCACCCAATTTCAGTTTGAGTCCTCTATTCATGAAATCCCAGATTACGTTTGATTTCATTGGAATCCTCTTATGTTTCTTTTGAAGAATTATCTTGCATATATCACATTTGCATAGTTAGAACTCTCATTTCATAGCTGGAAAGGAAATTGTCCATAGATTACATTTGCATAGTTTTCAAGGGAATCATGCATAGATTACATTGCATGGTTTGACATCTTTTAATCCTTTAAATCTCATTGGAATAGTGAAAATTAAATATCTAGTTAGGTAGCTCTTGTTGGCTACATATTTGATTGTTGCATCATTGTGTGCACCTCTTCCCCTACTTAGTTAGGCCTTTCATTATTAAAAAGAAAATGAAAAGAGTTATTTTCATCATATTAGTTGCATCATAGGTGTGTTCAAGTGATATCGAGTTTTAAGCCTTGAAATTGAAATCTAATTCAAGATAAACTCTAAAATTCACCTTAATTAACCTAAGGATAATTTGTAACATTAACGCAAACACTTAGAGGCTTAGCTAGAGATGTGTTCCGATGTCCTTAAACATAGGAGTTGTCATTGTTTTCCAGTGTTGCGTCTCGTGAGTGATATCCCTTTCCACATAGGTAAGTGTATAGGATCATACTCCGCGTACCTTTGGGTATATAGGATAGTGCTTGACGAACATAACGTATATGGGATTAATGATCTCATCGAATAGTTACACATTAGACACCACTACTACAGACTGCACTCCCACATACCATCAAGTATATTTTGGGAGTCCCTTATAGGTTTCTATCCATCCATAGGTTACCAAGTCGACCGTCTTATATACCATGATACACTGAACACAACATTCGGGGAGATTTCCTACACATACGTTAAGTCCTTGGTTCGCTGAGGTGTTTATTGCAATTCGCGGTTGTTTGGTAAAAATTTATGCATATTTACCCCTTTACTTTGTTTGTGTCTTTAATTTCTAAAATCAATTAATTTATTGTGGAATAACATCCTCCCCATGGAACAACTCCTTAGTAGTTCTTAGGTTGAGACTAATGGAAATAGTTCCATAGTCCACTAGTCAGGGAAACCCCTCTGATGGGAATCCTAGTCCTTTTCCTCCTTTCAGAAATATTGGTGCTCCTTATATAGAAATGTTGTCCCTTCCCAGATTCACCAATGGTTTTCCAGTTTGGTTTTTTTTTACCACTGTGATTCCGATTGCCCAAACTGCTTCTCAACCATGTTCTCCTCCACCTGAAAAACATCAACCTCATATTGATCTTAAAGTTATCCCTTTTTCTTCTTCACCTATTGTTTCTTCATCCCTTTCTTCCTCTTTTCGTGGTTAAATTCCCTATTCTATTAACTAGGAAGCTAAGAAGAAGAAGAAAAGGATGAAGAAGAAGAAGCAAAATAAGGATGGGGGAAACCAAGCAACCATTGCTATTGATGAAACTAGTATGGACAAATCTTCCAATCATCCCCATAAAGTTAAATTCCCTTGCATGTTATGTAAGGTTGACCACCTTCTTAGATATTTTCCTGGTGTTCCCAAGGTATTAGAAGTGTGGTCCACAAGCTCACATCAACCTTTGTCTTCAGCTTCTGGAAATCATGCTGGTGACAAATCTTCAACTAGCGATAGTAAGGTACATGGGAAAAGGGGTAATTTCGCTATAAATTATGTGAAGGGAATCATCCTATTCATCTTTTTCATTATATGTATGCAGTCTCAAAAGTGTTGGAAAACCTTACAGCTTCTCAGCCACGACTTCCAATTGGTTACCAGAAGATTTCTCCCAATCCTCCACTAGTTTATGAAGTGATTGATTAGAATCTAAATCCAATCAATATCTCTCTCTCTGAACATGAATCCCATGATTCTATTCTTGACCAACCATTGGTTGAGAAAATTGTTGAATCGATTCCACCTTTAGTTGATCATACCTTTCTCGTAGAGAATGAACTTCATACCGCTCTGGTTCTTATTGTTTCTTCAGGTTATAATGAACGGGGCGATAGTTCTCCCATTTCAACGAAACAGGGAGGAAATCCTCCCATTACCACAACAATGGAGAGAAATTATCCCATTACCATATCACAAGGGGGTAGTTCTCCTGTTCCCATGACAACCCCTCCATGTAGCATGGTCACTTCCTTTGATTGGAGTTGATTGACAGGATATCGTCTTCCTCCTTACCTGCCCTTCCAGACAATGGTACAGGATTATAATGTGGTCGTACCTAGCACAATAATAGATGAAGGTTCATTTGTTATATTGTGTCCTTAACTAATTGGCAAGATTTAGGTTCTCTGCAGCTTGTTTCTGTTACCCAAAATCTGTTGGCTCTTAACAGAGGAACCAATCAACCATTAGGGATCCTTCCTAGGTTTCCTATTACTTTGGGAGGAAAGACTGTACATATTGATGTGATGGTAGTCCAAGGCCCTTTGGATTTTATTTTACTCCTTGGGCATGACTATTTTTATGGCATGGGAGCTCTTCTCTCTTCACTCTTTCATGTGAAGAATTTCCCACATGAAGGAAGGATCGTGATCATTGACTAACTTTTGTTTGTTAGTCCTAATTTGACTCCTAATAAAATAGCATCACTAAATGTTCCTTATATGCAAGTGGTATCTTCCCCACCACAGATTAATTTTGTGGCAACCTGTTCCATGCCCGCGAATACTAACAACCTAGATCTAGTAGGTGATATAGTGAATCATTTACTAGGGGCATTAGAGTCTGATCTTTCCATTGGATCCCTTGATATGTATCCCTTCCAAAGTGTTGTTCTCCCATCTAATGAGAACATCTTGCAAGCCATGGTCTCTTGGAGGCCATGATCAGGGTCAGAGCAATGTTATTTTTCTTGTGTTAAGCTCGTTAAAAAATGAAACAAGATTCTTGGAGTAGAGTTCCTTTTCGTGTGTCAAACTCCTTAAAAATTGAAACAAGGTCCTAGAGCAGAGTTCTTTTTCTTGTGTCAATCTCCTTAAAAAATGAAACAAGGTCCCGGAGAAAATTTCCTTTTCTTTTGTCAAGCTCATTAAAAAATTGAAACAATCTCTTATGAGGATAATTCTTTTACTATGTCAACCTCATTAAAAAATGAAATAGGTTCCTATGAGCATAGTTCTTTTCCTGTGTCAAGCTTGTTAAAAAATTAAACAAATCCCCTTTCAATTACAGTCTTTGATTAGATATCATAAATTCTTAGTTGAGTCTTTCACTTGATCTCATAAATGAACCTTCATTCCATCAACCTGTTAGTACACAGTAGTCTACTTAGGTGCATGAAATGAATATTGGGGGTCATGTACCTCGAATTGATTCATTATAATTGGGGCATGCAAACTAATTTTAAGCATAGTTTCTCATGTTTCAAGCTTGCGTAAAAATGAAACCAATTCCAATCATAGTTTCCCATGTTTCAAGCTTATGTAAAAATGAAACCATTCCCATTTTATCCCTCGGATTTCCATTTCTATCAGCCTATTTTGTCCAGATGAACCTTGGTTTTTTCATTCCATCATCACCATCTACCTGGCTGATCATATGCTTTCACTTGGTTTTAACCCTTTCTTGAGGAACCATTGTGATGAGTGGGCTTATTAGCCAGTGTCTTAACCTCTGTGTTTTTTGAGCAGTTCCATCATGGCCATAACCAGTTACTATCCTTCATACCACTCATTCCTCCAGGAGGAGTCCTCTTTCAGCTATTTTTAGACTCCCAAAATAGGAAAATATCATCGATCACTTCTCTTTTCGAACTCGTTAAAGTAAATGAAAAGACATCTACTCATTATAAGTTTAACCCCTCTCTTGACTAAGATAGACTATTTATAAAAAAGGAATACCTTAGTCGATCATGGCTAAGAGGATCTCTTGAGTATTGTTTTCTAACTTTTCAGACATGACAGACTATATATGAGAAGGGGCATCTGGAGTTTTTTTTTCACCTCTTTTTCAAACTCTCTGAACATGAAAAACATATCAATTTTAACCTCCACTGGACTCATTAAAACATCAAAAAATGATGGACTTGTAAAACATGACAAGGACGAACCTCTCCTTCTTAGGGTTCATTAAATATACTCAAAGGGATTCATCCAAAGGATGAACTTACAGATTAAGCATATGTTATCCTCCTCAAGCTTGTTAAAAAGTAAAGAGGTAATGACTAGTATGGTTGGGGAAATTGGGAAAATAGGGTATTCCATTTGCTAATGGCAGTGAGTCATTCTTGACCATGAAAATATTCCACTTAATCTCCATGGCTGTTGGATTGGGTAATCTTCTTGTATTTTGGTTATCATACCATTTTCAAAGCCTCCAATTCAGTTTTGGGTCAATACTGCCAACTCCATTAAGTGTCATCGGTGTGTTCAAGACAAGTCATTTAGTTGATATCTGTTATAATACTCTTAAGCCTTCATTCCATGTTTTCCTTTCCTGAGCTAGTTTTGTATCAACATCATTTTTTCATAATCATGATACCTATTTCGTGTCGTTGATGGGGGATACATCAAGGCCCTCTTGCGACAAGTTGCTTCTTGTCAACATCAACACATTATCTAGGAATGTTTTAGAAACACCCTTTGTTACCTTGGTGCTTGCATACATCAATGGAAAATTTCTTCACTCTCGGTGATAGGTTTACATTAATGGACTTCAACCAAAATACTTTTTGTAGTGTTCGACATCAACTCATTTATTCATACCATACAGATTGTATTGTAGTACCTTGAGAATCGTTAAAAACATCAGTGATTTCTCTCATGTCTGTTAATCGCTTACATCATCAGTCAGCAATCAGTTGGTGTATACCATGATTGACCTCAGCTTATTGATTCACATGGTTAGACTCGTACATTGGTTGGTTGTGTGAAGGAGATATAGGACCCTGGATCTAGTTTCATCCATCTGACCTGCGATTTCAGGAGTTATACAGAGATCACAATGTATGATGACCATGATCATGTAGACAGTCATCCATTCATGGGTTCACCAATTGTCATCCATGGAGTGTATTTTTTATCATTGTACATGTTATGTTAGCTTATGTTTTGAGTATGGGTATGCCTCCCTCAGCAACAAAGATTCCATGATCAAAATGTATTGTAACAGATCAAGCTCGTTGGTTGTTCTGGATCTTGACTTGTGACAAGGTAAATCACTTCAATCATCAGTCATCATTTCTAACTTTGCACTTTAGGGGGCACTCTGTTATAGGCCATTTTATCACATATGATCAATAGGCCTCCTAATGGGATCAATCAACATCCTATTCCCCCTTGTCATCATCATTCGACAAATCCCTAAGCATGCATCTTTCGTTCCCCAAAGTTTTTGTCTGAAACTGCATCATCTGAGCTAGTTTTAGGACCAACACACCCTAGCCTCTCGCTAGACTGTGTTCACCTACAGGTTTCTCCACTATGGCCTGCGTTGATCACCTATAGGTTTCTCCCATTTTCACCTACGTTGGTTCTAGAAATTTGGGAAAAAAAGAGAAATTCCGAAAGCCTCCTCTTCCAGAATTTGTCACAACCATTTACCTGAAATAAAACATTTGGATCCTATTCCACCCTACTTTGGAGTTTCCATCCCTTATCCTTTGATCCCATCCTCCCATCAAAGGTGGATATAAAAATCTTATATTAGTAATTGGATAAGAACTCCCAACTTACCCTACTCCTCTATATATTTACAACCTTCCATATGCAAGAGGTTGGATTTTGGCGAGTGATTATACCCTTATGCTGTTGTGGTAAGAGGTTTCACTTCATGCATTTAGGGTGATTGGAGGTGCACATTGTGACAAGGAAAGGACAAGTCAGCCTTGGAGGAGCTCTTATATATGATCAACACCCATTTATGGTTGTAAACTCCTTCCATTTATATTAATGCAAAGAATTCTATGTTTTCCCATATGTGATGTTGTTATTCAATGTATTTCAATATCGTGTTGATCTATTGAATAGAGTATTTAGATGATACTACATAGATCTCGTAGTTTCTTGGCTTGTGTCATCTGACTGTTTAGGTTCTAATTTTGGAAATTGAAGTTGGAATTGGAGAATTCAAGCTATAAATTGAGCGAAACCTGCGGATTCTAGGTAGGCTTCATACTATCATCTATTTAATTTAAGGAAAGCATTGTATTCCTTTTCTCTCTTTTGTTCTAGGTTAGCCACCAAATCTAGGGGAGATACGTTTTTTCCGCAATTGTAAATCCCATATAACAATCATGCATCCCTGGTTACATCCATCTAATATTCTTGATCGTACAACTTCTTTGGGAATCAAATTTGGACTAATATTGAGCCCAAAAACAATAAATAACCAAATATAACTATATAACAATTTAAATATTCTACAAACATAATATTTCTAGGTGGTCTTCAACAAATTGTCAGATTCCGATGCTAGATACCAGATAATGAAAACTATGTGAAAAAATGGTAATCTATACAAAATTAAAAAATAACTCGACTTGTTCAACGTCGAGGATTGAACCTATGACCATTGAGTTCTTAACAAAGCTCCATACCAATCATGATGCACATCGTAGCCTGTTGGTATCAAAACCATAATTCATTTATAAACCATGGATCCCCATATATATTGGATGCAAGCCCCAACCAATGTTTGTTGGATCAATGGCCCTCGACTCATCTGCAACAAAGGTGTTAACACATTCTTCCAACCACAATTAGAAACAAGACTCAGATAAAATGCAAAATTAATCAATATTGTTGGGCTCTCAACCTTGCCAACCACAATCAGAAACGATACTCAAATCAAGTGCAACTACAACCAATGTTGTTGGGATCTCATCCTCACCAACCATGATCAGAACTGAGACACATATCAAATGCAACCAAAACCAATGTTGTTGGGCCCTTGGCCTTACCAACCATAATTAGAACTGAGACTCAGATTAAATGCAACTACAACCAATGTTTTTGGGCCCTCTTCCTGTGGATACTACCAACCACAATCAAAACTGATACTCAATTAAAATTTAATGTAACCAACAATGGATCATTAGGCCTCTGACCTATATGTAACCATGTCGCTAAATAAATTTAAACCAAAACCTTGCTTGCATCATAATCAAATTTTTTGGATTTCCAGGCCTCTGACCTACATGTAACCAAAATTCTAATCGGATACTGCCAAACCAAACAAAGTACTTTGACTATAATTTTCACCACACTTATATCATTTGATGAATTTTTGTTGTGTTTTTTTGGGAGGAAGGCACTAATATATATAGAGGATCCATGTGTAGGAGATGACTCAAAACATCAATGGTAAAGCTAGGTAACTTGAGGCTTTGAACAAAGTCAACTATGCCATATGCCCATGTTAATGTGACTTGGGGCTCATAAACTACCTTGGCCTCTTATTTTCAATACAACCTCTCCATGTTATTGTGCCTCGAGACAAGCTCCTTAAGGATCCTAGGTCTCATGCATGATGACATTAGCATGATATCATCATGCCATGTGGTGGCCATGAGGGGTTCCATGTGTCACCTATTTCATTCTTTTGACCAATCCAAAATTTCCAAATCACCATGCCATGTGGAATCCCCAAGCGTCACCACATCATCATCATGATGTTAGCATTGACATGTCCTTCCATGTTGTCTTTTCTACCACATCACATCCTACGGATGTCTGACATGTTTCCAAGCTATGTTCCAATGACATCATGACAAGTGTCATAGATAAACTAGCCCACGTGGTGCAATTCCATTGGGTCATGAATATATGTTAAAGGTCATGAAACTATCATTCTCATCCATCATCCATTTTAACAATGTTGATCATGAACCACCAAATTGGCGAGAAAGTGCACATTGTTTAGCGTGATTAACAAGTGTGCACATTCCATTGATCAATACAATATATAGTAGATGTACCCAAAAGATGAGCACTATTTAACCTTTTCATAATTTGGGTTTTTCCCAATAATTTTCCCTTTTCAATTTGACCCAACTAATGTAGATTTTTTAATTGGCTATAACTTCTCATCTCAGAGGAATTTTTCTTTGTAAGTTATATCGTTGGAAAGGTATTGACAAGATCTATGTAATCGTTATTAGAAATTAATTATCATAGAAATGAAATACACAAAATATTGCAGAAACACAAATACAGAAATGCATAAAATAATAAAGACATAGATATGTGTGGTTCACCCAATTTGGGCTACGTCCACAGAGAAACAACCAGTCCTTCCTTTTATATTATCAAGCAAAATGAAGAGATACAACCTATAGCAGATCCAGTGTAATTTCCTCTTTGCTCTCACATAGTCTCCTCTATCTCTCTCACTCAGAATAATTATCCACAACTGCAATACAATTCCCTCATATAAACCAAGGGGGTGAAAACCTAAATTAACATAAATTCTTCCATCATATCATTCACCTAATGAATAGCCCATATTGACTACAAAATTACAATATTTTACAAGGAAAATTTTCATCTATTTTTAGCATCAAGGGCACTACCACTGAACCCCTACCATGGGGGGCTCATAAAATTTGTCTTCGCCCCCACTTGGACCCCCTAACAACGATTAAATGGTCATTTTTTCCACCTCGATAGGAACAGGGATCCAAAGTGACTAAAACAAAAACCTCTAAACAATTAGGAAGATAATCAAGCTCCACACCCAACAATCTCCCACTTGGAGACTTATTATAAAAACTCCATCAATGTTTCACTTGTTGGACAATGCTTCCACTCTGGACCTTGTTGTTTCTCATCTTCATCATCATACTTGAAGACCAATTGAAACTGAGAAAAATCTCAGTTTAGCCTGGTTACAAATTTTGTTAACATGTCTGCAAGATTCTGGATAGTGTGTATCTTTTCGAGCTTCAACTGTCCATCTTCCAACACTAATAGTATGAAATGGTACTTGAGCTACATATGTTGAGTCTTAGAATGAAATTTTGAGTTCTTTTCAAGATGAATGGCACTCTGGCTGTCACTGTATAACCTTCCCATCTCTTGATTCTTTCCCAACTCATCCATAAACTTTTGTAACCAAATCATTTTTTTACTAGCCTCTATAGCAACAAAATACTCTGCTTCCGTTGGTTAAAGTGCAACAATGTTTTGCAAATTTGAAACCCAACTGACAGTTGTTCCACCTATAGTAAACATATTCCCTGTGATGCTCCTCTTATTATCTCTATCACCTTCCATATCTGCGTCAACATATCCCTATAGAGAAATGTTTGAACCACCAAAGCATAATGCTTGATTTGTGGGACCTCTCAAAAAACTAAGAATCCACTTCACTTCCATACAATGCTCTTCTCTTGGATTGTTCATTTACCTTCTTACAAATCCCACTGCATGTGCAATATCAAGCCTTGTGTAGACCATTTCATACATTAGTCTTCCAACTACTGATGCATATGGAACTTTACACATATAATCCATCTCTTCCTGAGTCTTGGGACACATATCCTTACTTATTTTGAAATGGCTATCCAAAGGGGTAGTAATTGGTTTTGCATTATGCATATTAAATCTCTTCAACACCTTTTCTCTGTACACACTTTGAGACAATGTTAATTTGTGATTTTTCCTATCTCTAGTTATTCTCAAACCAAGGATTTGTTTGCAGCACCCAAATCCTTCATTGCAAATGAATTTTCCAATTTTCCTTTGAGCACATTTATTTCCTACATGTTAGACCTTGTAACAAGCATGTCATCTACATATAATAGCAATATAATATAGCTTCCATCATTTTGTTTCTTAAGAAAAACACAGTGATCAGAATGACATCCAATATAACCTTGTTCAGACATAAACCTATCAAATTTCAGATGTCATTGCCTTGGAGCCTGTTTTAGGCCATACAAGCTCTTCTTCAACCTGCACACTAATTTCTCCTTCCCTTTTACCTCATACCCTTGTGGCTACTGCATATATATTTCTTCCTCCAAATTCTCATGGAGAAAGGTTTTCTTTACATCTAACTACTCAAGATGCAAATTTTATGTTGCCACTAGACTTAAAATAGTTCTCATTGAAGTCATTTTAACAACAGGAGAAAAAAATTCATCAAAGGCTATACCTTTCTTTTGTGCAAATGCTTCACCACAATTATAGCCTTATACCTATGTTTACCTCCATCTTCTTCCTTAAACCTGTAAACCCATTTATTCTGCAATGTTGTTTTACCTATAGGCAACTTGACTAAGTCCTAAGTCTGGTTATGCATCAAGGAGTCCATCTCTTCTTCCATGGCTTTCTCCCACTTCTTCCTAATTTCTACCTACATTGATTCTTCATATCTTTCTAGTTCACCAGAATCAGTCAACAATACATAATATCATGAAGGATAGTATCATTCAGGGGGTCTACTTGTTGAGAAATTTAGGTTAGAGAGATTTGGTGATTTCTCTAGCAATGATAACTACTTGTGAATATTTTTTTTTTCTTTCTTAACTAAGTTCTTCCATGACTTGTTTATTATTGTGTGTTCTTCTTCATCAAATAGATACCAAACCAAAAATAACGATGACACAAATGACACAAGATATAGGCTATTAGCCAAGGCCAAAACCTCTCCAATATTGAGAGGAAAACCCATTGAATTCTTCTTCTTATAGAATCTTTAATTGATGAATACCAAGACCAAGATCCTTGACTAACAACCCCTCCAAGACCAAGTCAATGCTTCTTCTTGATGAACTTTTCCTTCTCTTAGTCAACACTAGTCAAACTTGTACCACAACTTCAAATTTCAACCCTAACTTAGAATTTTGGCTAGTTGTTGTAGACCTGCAATTTCGGCCTCTTCTGCAGAAACCCTAGATCACACATGTGGCAAGACTATGGATAGATCATCCTCCTTTTGACTTCACTTGACCTAGACTCCCTTCCTTGACTATTCAGCTTACTAATTTGACCTTCTTTAACCCAACTTCGTCTCCCTTTAAGTGGCTACAATTTTTGGTTTTCACTACTACAAATGATGCCCTAACCTTCAAACGTGTGGAAGAGAATTAGTCCAAAATAGATCAGAAAAAGCTTCGCTCTTATTTCTTCGCTTGGAATAAGACACCTTACTCTTCCTTGATCAAACTTTTCTTGATGCATGAGTGAGTGACCGTTTAGTGAGGCTGAGCACTCCTCTATATAGCCCTTCATGAGCCCTCAAATAGGCCGAATTCATCTTCTAGAGAGGTTGGATTTCTCCTTTGTAGGCCGAATTGATCATAAGAAATTGAAAAGGCCTTGGGGGGTTATTTGACTTAACTTTGACTTTCTTACAATATGTAACATTCCCAAGAAGGGTCTATTATACATGACAATTACATTCTTGACTTTATAACTCAATGAACAACCCTAAGAGCTCACAATGGGAGCTTGAACTAAAAATAAATTTCTCTTGAGCATGAAACCCATGCTTCAAGAACAACAATAATAAATTTATTTTTATATTTTCATTGAATACATAAAATCAACATTACATATGTCATTATGAATACTGAACCTAGTTAGATATTTCAACACTCCCTCTTAACTAGGGATGTATTCATAATCATACAAGGTACTTGTACATTCTCGGTCTAAAGAATTCTCATAAGAAGAGTCGGATTGGTAACCCTTCTATATAGCATCATATCATCCAACATTGTCACATATCAAGGCCTTGAATAACATCTCTATCTCTCTACAAGATCAGATCACGATGTTGGCAAGACCAATGATTTATAAACAACCTCATCATTGTCTCTCTTGGAACATACCCCACCTGGGTTCTCTCATAGTATGTTCCACTAGGGTTATTCTTATCTTGGATTCCTAGTCCTCAAACAATATCAGTCCTTTACAACTACTCTTATCTTGGATTCTCTACCACATCCTCAAAGAGTATCGGATGCCAAATTCTTACCCAATCCTCCATTCTATCTTCCCAATTGAAGCCAAAAATGATGTGTCTATCTCTCCCTCTCAATTAGGGAGGATATGCCCATTCCAGTGAAGGAATGTACCCATTCCTATAAAATGAATGTACCCAAGATCCCTCTTAATTAGGGACTTGACCAAGCTCCCTCTTGACCAGGGACTTGCTTCCAGCATCTCTTTAGGTGGAGACCATGGGACAACCAACTGCTTGAAGAGCTCCTCCATTCTATGTGATGAGCTTCCTTTTATTTATTCATGAGTGTTCATATTTTTGGGACTTCTTCATAGGGCACCGACCATCCATCACCTTCATTCATGAATCATGTCAGTCATGTCATCCTTTCTTTCATTGGAAATTTATCCATTAGTTCATATCTGGTCTTTCTATCATACCTTTCTACCTTCTTCACATCATGTTTCCTTAAGGATCTTTCATCCTACCACATAAATGATATCTATAAATTTTCCTTTGGTAGCCCTACATTAGTCTATCTAGATATTGTTCAAAAATATAAAATGAACATTAAATCAAAAATACCTTTGTGATGGTCTTTCATCATGACATCTCCTTGTTTGCATCAACATCCTTCATATATATTGACACATCTCCATAAATATATACAATTTCAAGGGTCCCTTTGTTTTTCATACTTCATTAGGATCTTCATATGTTTCCCATGGAGTATCATAGTCAAATATTTTAGTCCTTGGATGTTGATATCCTTCTTCATAGTTGTGTTTTTCATGATCTTGCTTTATTTTCTTCACATATTACATCCCAGGAACTTCTATCCATAGTTCCTTTATTTTTGTCAACCACCTCATATTTCATATGACTTATTATGTTTGTTTCATATTTAGTCAATATGTGAACCATGCCTTCAGGAATCTTTTCAAAGAAGCACATCCCTTTCTCTTGATCATTCTCATGAGGTAGAGTATTTATCCATGTTATCTACAATCGTATGACATGACTCAATTAAATATATACATACATACCTCATTTCTTCCTTTAGGTCATCTAGACTTCCTTCAACAGCTTCCTTGATCGAAATAACTTCAAGCACTTTAAATTGCTTCATCTCTTACAACATCATACCATCATTCCGTGAATCTCATACAAGGTGGAATTCTCGATGAGATACTTGCTTCTTTCAGTAGGTGAACCTTCCAATGAATATTTCAACGAAGGATCTTGATCATCCTTATCCAACAAATGCTCCTCTTGAAGGATGCATGATGAGCTCCATACTAAATGAATTTATTCTTCCATAAGTACTACTTATGCCTATAAGGAGGTTACCGAGAGCTACATCCTTCTACAGGTGACTTCTATAGACATCTATTTCAACTATCTTTCATACGCTTATATGATGATGTCATGAGCTCTTGCTTTAAATTGTATGTTTCTATGATGCCATCTCCTAACATGATGCATCTTATCATGCTTATAATTATGCATATCATGATAGATATACTTTACAATAGAAAACAGAAAATTAAAAAGAGCTAGGTGAGGAAGACTTATCTCAACAATAGTAGATATAGTTTACTTCCTCCTTCAATTTCTTCTTTTTAGCTTCTTCCACTTCTTCAATGATATGGGCTTCTTCCCTTCTTCGTTTGTTGTTGTCCTTCTTGAGCTTAGGACACTCTCTCTTGTAGTGCCCATATTCTTGACATCCATAGCATTGGATCTGCGACATATTGATCTTCTTCTTTTTCTGAGGACCAAACTTTCCAAATTTTCCTTTTCTTCTTGTCATGACAACAAATGTTTGAACCTGCTCATTTGATCCTACATCACTTTTTTCCTTCAACCTATTTTCTTCAATCTTGCATAGTGACCATAAATTATTGAATGGGATAGATTTATTCTCTTCATAAGCCTTTGATACAAGGTTACATTGTTCATCAGTTAATGCATTTAACACAATGGTAATCATTTCGTTATCAGATATCATCTCTCCTAGATCTTGAGGTTGATTCCTTATTTGTGATGATTTGGTAGTACATGAAGATATCCCTTCATCCTTTTATGCTTTCAACTTGTATAGTTCAGATCTTAGTGATATGACTTTTCCAACTCTGCTACATATGGGATGAAGGAATCCTTGATGGATTCTATAAGAATCCTTTGAGCCCTTAGATCCTTTTTCATACATGATCAATAAATTCATTTTCTTTGAGGACTATGTCTATCCTTCTTTTCCATGCAAAGAAGTTCGATGACCCAACCAACTTGTTTTTCTCCTTTCAAAATGAAGTCATAAAAGCACTTACTTCTCAAGTGGATATTGATGATGAACTCTTCAACTTGATGCATTTGATGATGACTTATTTATGCTTTGATGACTATGACAACACCTTTCTTATTGCTTCCCTTGGATGAGTAGACTTCAAAATGATTCGATTTGTATTACTTTTCTTAAGTGGAGATAGGGTATTTGAGATATTCTTATTTGATTTTATGATAGAGTGAGGACCCCAAGAAATTTTCATGTGTATATGCCTTCTTTGAACAAAGTAGGGTTTTGACTTTCTTCAAGATGATGATGTGATCCTTGTCCTTAAAATGCCTTGGAGATGAGATAATATTCTTGATGTTTTGATGTCCTTGAAAATTCTCTTCAAACATCAATATTTGAGTGTCCTTTATTAAGTTTCCCTTCCTTGACTATCACCTTAGTTCTGATACCACATTGAGAAATCTAGGACAGAGAGATGAGGTGATTTCTCTAGCAATGATAACTTCTTGTGAAGACTTTATTTTTTCTTAATTAAGTTCTTCTTTGACTTGTTTATTATTATGTGTTATTCTTCATCAAACAGTTACCAAACCAAAAAGAAAAATAATACAAAGGACACAAGATGTAGCCTATCAGTCAGGGCCAAAACCTCTCCAAGATTGAGAGGAAAACCCACTGAATTCTTTTACTTAGAGAATCTTCAATTGATGAATTCCAAGACCAAGACCCTTAACTAACAACCCCTCCAAGGCCAAGTCAATGCTTTTTCTTGATGAAATTTTCCTTCTCTTAGTCCTTGTTAGTCAAACTTGTACCACAACTTCATATTTCAACCCTAACTCAGAATTTTGAATAACTATTAAAGACTTGCAATTTTGGCCTCTTCTTCAGAAACACTAGATCACATGTGTGGCAAGAATATGGATAGGTTATCCTCCTTTTGACTTTGCTTGACCCTGACTCCCTTCCTTGACTAGTCAACTCGATAATTTGACCTTCTTTGACCCAACTTTGGCTCCCTTTAAGTGGCTACAATTTTCAGCTTTCACTGTTGCAAATGATGCCCTAACCTTCACATGTGTGGAGGATAATTAGCCAAAAAAAGATAAGAAATAGTTTTTCTCTTCTTCCTTCTTCCTTCGTTGGGTATAAGACACCTTACTCTTCCTTGATCAAACTTTTCTTGATGCATGAATGAGTGATCCTTTAGTGAGGTCGAGCTCTCCTTTATATAGCCCTTCACGAGCCCTCAAATAGGTCGACTTCATCTTCTAGAGAGGCTGACTTGCTCCTTTGTAGGTCGACTTGATCATAAGCACTTGACAAGGTCTTGGAGGGTTATTTTACTTGACTTTGACTTTCTTACAATATGTAACATGCCCAATAAGGGTCTCTTATACATGACAATTACATTCTTAACATTATAACTCAATTACCAAACCTAAGAGCTCAGAATGGGAGCTTGACCTAAAAATAAATTTATCTTGAGAATGAAACCCATGCATCAAGAACAATGATAATAAATTTATTTTTCTCTTTTCATTGAATACATAAAATCAATATTAACATAGTTATTGATATTAACATAGTTACTGATCAAACAAGAAAATTATTGATTACCCGTTTTTTTGAGATAGCCAAAAAAACACCTAATTTTGAAAAGTGGTTATTCTAAATAACCTTTTTTTTAGCATATTTTTGGCACTTTAAATTTTATTATGTAACATTGTTTCTTAAATGTTATTAATTTTCATGTTGATTTTGAAAAGTGTTGATGCAGCATCAACCCATTTTTTTTAGAGGGCTTAGTTTTTACACTTAATTTTTTTTGAATGTTAGTGATTTTCATGCTAATTTTGAAAAGCATTGATGCAACATAAAATAAAAATAAAAAAACATGACTATATATATATATATATATATATATATATATATATATATATATATATATATATATATATATATATATATCTTCATCATCTTCTCAGCCCGATCAGGGGGGATAACACAATATTTGAACCCAAGACTACCAGTTCGGTGAGACTTCATTTACACAACCATTGTCAATTGAGCTACCCCAAGTGAACTACCATATATATGAGAAAAAATTTCAAGAAAAGACATAATTTAAAGAAAACAGAACATCAAAAATAATAATTTGTTTTTAAGTTACAAAAAATGAATAATTAAAAAAATTTGAAAAAAATTAAAATTAAAATAATAAAAAATTAAAAAAATTAAAATTAAAATTATTAAAATTAAAATAAAAATTGAAAAAAAATTAAATAAATCAATTTAAAATAATTATTTTAAATTGGTTTTTTTAATATTATTATTATTATTATTTTTAATTACTTGGTTATTTTATTTTATTTTTTTAACTTCAAGAAAAATGTTTTATTTTCTCAGTTTTGCGTTTGTTTTTTGTTTTTTTTTTTTTTTTTTTTCCTGTGTCTAAGTTTTTTATATTTACAAGTTATTTATGTGTTTTTTTTTAACATTTTTATGGTTTTATTTTTTGTACAGATTTATATATTTGAATTTTTTTGTCATGTTTTTTTTTCAATTTTTTTTTAAATGGTTTTTCCTTATTTATTTATTTTAAAGTTTTTTTTATTTAAATGGTTTATATTGTGTATTTTTTTTTTTTTTAATATTTATCTCATCAAGAGTTTTTTTTTTTTCAAATATTTTAATTCTTTTCTTAAATTATGTTTTTTTTTTCTAAATTTTGTTTTCTTTTACAATTTTGTGTTTTTTTGGTCATGCTTTTTAATATTTTTTTTTTTTACTTCTTATTATTTTTTATTATGATTTTTTTGTTTTAGTTTTTGGTTTTTCAATGTTTGCATATTCTCAATAGATTGGAATGGATGTATATGTCAAAATAAAAAATATGTAGAAGTAATAAGTCTAGGAGAACAATTTTTTGTTGATTGTGTACTTCGTTAGCAATCGATAGGATTCTGGAAATGACATTTTTTTTGCATAATCTTTAAAATGTATATTAGTTTTGATTTGTGTAGATCATCTTCCGAATTCATCCCATTAGGTTACTTGTTGCTCGACGTTTCGAACCATCAACAGGGTTCATCTTCAGGATGTGAAAGAATATGTGGAAAATTGGTCTTATTATTCAATTTAATAAATAGATGTAAGAGATGCATTACCGACACATATTCGGGTTTATTAATCTATTAATTCATTATTGAATTTTTAATCTGTAATTTTAATTATATTCTTATTGTTTAATTATATGTTTTTGTTGTTTTTAATTATATTTTAGTTATTAAAAGGTTTTTTAAATTTTTTATATGATTCATAAATAGTTAATTGAATTTTCATTTTATTAATTTGTTATTGAATTGTGGTTAGTAATAATAATTGTAATTACAAATAATTATTGTTAATTTAATCAATTTATTATTGATTTATTATTAAATTAATTTATTATTGAGTTAATAATAAATATGATTATTGTTAATTTAATATAGAGTTATAATTTAATAGGACTGAATTTATAATTGATAATTTTAATTATATTCTTATTTTAATTGTCTGATTTTATATTTTTGTTGTTTTAATTATGTTTTAATTATGTTTTACTTATTAATAGGTTTTAAAATTTGTATATGATTCATTTATATGATTTATAAGTGGTTAATAATTGAAATTATATCTTATTAAGGTTATAATTTATTTTAATTATAATGGATTATTTTTATTTTATTAATTTATTATAGAATTGTGATTGGTAATAATAATTGTAATTACCAATAGTTATTGTTAACTTATTAACTTATTATTGATTCATTATTGAATTAATTATTATTGAATTATTAATAATTATGAATAAGATTATTGTTAATTTAATACAGAGTTATAATTTATTAGGGCCATATTTGTTTTCTTTTATATTTATTATTCTGATTATATATTATTTTAATTGCTTTGTTATATTAATTAAGTTTCATTTTAATTGTATATTTTGATTATTTCATAGTTTTGAAGATTATATGATTTAAATTTCTTGACTTGAGGTATTTTAAAGTTTTTTATATTGTTGATTTTAAATTATTGTTAATTTTACTTTTTTATTTGTTTATTGGATAATTTAGAAGAGGATAGTAGTTAGGGAAGTGTAAGATTGGCTGAAAGGATTCGGATCCAGTTTTCGCTTATGGTCCAACCATCGTCTCTGTTAAGGTTATTAGGGTGTTTGTTAATTTCTATGGCTTCTCTGAATTTCCTTGTAAAGTAGTGATCACTTCTAGCCAAGATGCGGGTATCTTCTATACAAATTTGGTGTTTAGTTTTATAGGAATGTTATGCTAAAGTAGATGATTTGGATCGATTATGTTTAATGTCAGCTGCGTGTTCCTGGATTCTTGTGTTAAAGGATCTCCCAGTCTCGCCTACATAGGTCTTGCCACACGAGCAAGGAATTAAGTAGACACCCTTATGACATTTTGGATCAATTTTGTCTTTAATCGGTTTAAGGCAGCTATGGATAGTGTTTAAAGGTTTGAAGGTGGTTAGAATTCCATTCTTTTTTAGGATGCGGGAGATTTTATCCGTAGTCCCTAGTATGTAAGGTAGGTTAACTTTTCCTATACTATTATCAAATTCTTTATTCTTCTTAGGTTGAGTGTTTGCTTTATTTATGGCTTTGATGGCTTGATGTTTGTTGTATCCATTTTTTTGGAAAACTTTAATAAGGTGTTCTTTTTCTTTTTCTAGGTGTTCCTTGTCAGAGATTCTGAAGGCTCTTGTTGCTAATGTGTTGAGGACTCCTAGTTTGTGGGTTGGGTGATGATGTGAGGAGGCATGTAAATATTGTTCAGTGTGAGTCTTTTTTCTATATACCTGGTGAGATATGGAGCCATCATCCTTCCTAGTGATAAGGATATCAAGGAAGGGGAGGCTCTTGTTAACCTTGACTTCCATAGTGAATTTTATGGAAGGGGATAAGTTGTTTAGGTGTTGTTTGAAGGTTTCTAGGGTTTCTCTTCCATGAGGCCATATGATGAAAGTGTCATCTACATATCTTTTCCACAATTTAGGTTTCAGGGGTGAGGTCATGAGGGCTTTGTTTTCAAAGTCTTCCATGAATAAGTTGGCAATAATAGGAGAAAATGGTGATCCCATGGCGACTCCGCATGTTTGTTCGTAAAACTCCTCCATGAAGTTGGAAAAGGTGGATCTTAGGCAAATTTCTATGAGCTTTGTAGTGTTAGGATCTGTTAGTTTAGAGATGACTTCCATGGCATCATTGATAGGGATATTGGTGTACAATGAGGTGACATCAAAACTAACCAAAATGTCATTTTGGTCAAGTTTGATGTTCTTAGTTTCTTCAATGAATTGTGTTGAGTCTTTGACAAAGAAGTCTGTGTTTCCCACTAGAGGTTTTAGTTTTTTGGCCAGGTGTTTTGCTAGGTGGTATGTAGGCCCATTAATGGTGTTTACTATTGGTCTGAGAGGGATGCCTTCTTTGTGAATTTTTGGAGCTCCATAGATTCTAGGTGTGTATGGATTGTTCACTATGAGATTTTTGTGGTCTTGTATATTACTTGATTTGATTAAGTCGCAAACTTTTTTGGAGATCTTGTTTAATGGGTTTTTATTGAGTTTTCTGTAGTAGCCACTGTTGTTTAGATGGTCTAGCATTTTTGTTTTGTAGTCACTTTTGTTCATGATAACAGTGGCTCCTCCTTTGTCTGCTTTCAACACTACAACATCAGGGTTAGAGTTCAAGGTTTTGAGAGCTAGATATTCATGTTTACTGATGTTGCTTTTGGGGGGTTTTGATTTCCTAAGAGTGATGGAACAGTCTTGTCTTATTTGTTCTTTTATAGTGTCTGGGAGGTTTTTAATGCCATATTCAATGTTGCACAAAATATCTTCAACTGGGATCTTGCGAGGGGTGATAGAGAAATTTAAGCCTTTCCTTAATAAGTTGAGGATGTGTTCATTTAGTTGGAGGTTGGATAGATTTATGACCAAATTGTCATTGTTATTCTTATTATTGTTATTGGTGTGTGAGGGAGGTTTAGTGTTTGTATTGTTTGTGTTTGTGTTTGAGTTATCGGTTGTAGAATTACTAGTGTTGTTTTCTATGGGAATATATTTCTGGTTTATAGGATTATTTAATTGCGAGATCTAGTTCCCTGGTTGCATGGGTAAGGGGATCTGCATGGGGGGTGGGTTATGTGGGTTATGCGCTAATGGTTGTTACGCAGACTGTGGTAGTTTATTGATAGGCGTAGCAGTGGGTTGGTCGCTGAGAGGTATGTTAGCGAGGAGTGGATGGGTTGCGTGTTGTTGATTGCTGCGTGTGCTGGGTTGGAGCTTTTTGGGATGGGACAGGGTATCCAATAGCGTAGTGGTTGTTTGTTGGAGGAATTTAGTTGCGTTTGATTGAAGTATGGTGGATGGATTACGTGAAGAAGTTGTTTAGGATGGGGCGGGATATTCAATGGCGCAGTGACTGGTTGTTGGAGGAGTTCAGTTTCAATTGATTGAAGTATGGGACTATTGCTTGGGAGAGGGGCTCATGTAATTAGATATCGTGGGATGTGGTAGATTCTTAGGTTGGAGCTACTTGGGAGAGGGGATTTTAGTTTCGATTTATTAAATTCAAAAGAAATATAATTTTATTATTATTATTATTATTATTATTATGTATATATATATATATATATATATATATATATATATATGTTGAAGATAATGGAGAATATCCTAGAATAGGTAGAGTTCGTTCTCGTAACCTCAGGATAGGAATTAGTTTCTATTTCTTAGGATGTTGTTCTAACTTCCCTAAAACCATGTTATATATTTAATGTGTAATGTGAATGATCAATGTAGAGTGTTCTGCAGAGCCAGACTCTCTTGGTTCAGACTCTCTTTCGTAGAGCTGACCAGTGGGTTTTTCTTTAATACAAACGTTCCCATTTTTTATCATGGTATCAGAGCATTAGGGCTGAGGAACCTGTATGCTGGCTGGTGGGTTGTTCGTTGAACCAATATCATCGCAATTGTGAGGAAGATAACTGCGACGATTCCGAAATCGTCACTGGTTTTGAGTGTACCTCTGCAATGAGGTCACTGTAGCTCCTTCACAAATATTTTATTCTCTTATCATCACAGGAAAGATGTGTACAAATGCGACAACGTCCCAGAAAAGACAAGCAATTCTGCGACGATCGTGGAAGCCAACAACAAGGTTGTGGATGCGAAGGGAAGCCAAGAACAAGGTTGTAGATGTCAGAGAAGCTACGTGGGGAAGCCAAGAACAAGATTGTAGCTGTCAGAGAAGCTATGTGGGGAAGCCAAGAACAAGGCTGTAGCTGAAAACAAAAGGTTGTCTAGAGGCTGAGAAGAAAGCCATGATGATCTATGGGTGTGTTGCGAGATCAAACAACATTGAAGATCAGTGATCTGTCTCTGTCACAGAATTGGGGTAAATTTAACATCTTTTACCTGTCAATTTCTTTTTCTAAATCGCAAAGATGAATAACAATATATTTGATGCATGCATGAATGAGCATAACAAGCTCGATGGTTCCAATTATGCAAATGGGAAGTTTAAGATGCAGACTGCTAGAAGCGCTTAGACAATTGTGAATGGGGATGAGCCGAATCCTGCGGCTAGATCAGCATCGATCCTAGATTGGGAAAAATGAGAAAGTAGAGCAAGGACAATGTTAAAGATGTCAGTGAAAGACTGTATTATACTGCACATCAGAGAAGGTAAGTTAGCTAACGAGATCTGGGGAATTATGAAGGAATTATACGAGATCAGTAATTCAAATCGTCTTCTGTTCCTCAAGAGTAAGATCCTATCCATAAAGATGGAGGAGAATGAAACAATTGCTTCATTCGTAGCAAGAATCAAGGATCTGAAGAACAAATTATCAGATATTGGTCATACAATGGACGATACAGATCTTGTAACCATTACAATGAATGGTGTCATTGATGATTATCAAATGTTCATCACTAGGATAAATGCCAGAGAGAAGATCCCACACTTTAAAGAGCTAACATGTATACTGATGCAGGAAGAAGAGAGGAGATCGTCTCTGAAGCCCCAGAGTACTGATCTTACATTGATGGTGAAGAAGAACTTCTACAAAGGGAAAGGAGGTCCACAATAGCAAAACGGAGCAAGTTCACATAAAAAGCCAAATCTGACTCAAGATATGCATCCCAATAAAAACTACTCTGAAACTAAATTTTTTTATTATGGAAAATTGGGGCACATTGCCAAGGAGTGTAGGAAAAGAAGTATCATGAAGAAAAGCAAAAGCCGAAAAGACATGCAGGCCATCTCGCAAATTGTTATCAGGTGCAGAATTTAAGATTGTTCATGGAATATCGTGATGAAAATGTTGATGCAGACATCTGGTATGTAGACTCAGGAGCGTCAACACATACAGGGAATAAGCAATGGCTCGAGGATTTTAAAGAAGTCAACGAAGGTGCACAGATCTACCTAGGTGATGACAGAAGCCATCAAATCAAAGGGTGTGGGAAAGTTTCTGTCATTCTACCTAATGATAATATCAAAAAAAATTATAATGTTATGTTTGTGCCTGGTATAACAAAGAACTTTATTTCTGTATCCATGATTACAGATCAAGATTTAAAATCTAACTGCAACATTAAATATCTACCAGATGGCATGAAGACAATTGCTATAGGAATCCGAACAAGAGGTCTGTACAAGTTAGATGTGAGACCTACACCGGTTCAAGCATTGACAGTAGCGAGCCCGACTACAGAAGAGCTTTGGCATCAGAGATTCGACCACATCAACTACAATGATTTGCTATTACTACAAAAGAAGGAAATAGTAAAAGATCTTCCTATCCTAAAGCAAGTACATAGTGACTGTGATGCCTATAATTTAGGAAAAATGAATAGAGAAGAATTCCCTGTTAGAGTAGAAAAGGAACAGAGGGATATATTGGAGTTAGTGCACACAGACCTTTTTGGTCCCATGCAGACAAAATCTTTAGGAGGTGCACTATATTTTCTACTGTTTATTGATGACTATACGAAGTTTTCTTGGGTGTATTTCTTAAGTAAGAAGAGTCATACATTCGAATACTTTAAGCAGTTTAAAAATATGATTGAAAGACAAACAAGGAAACAAATAAAAATTCTCTGCTCTGATCAAGGGGGAGAATACAAGAAGGATGAACTCATCAAATATTGTGAAGATCATGGAATTTTGCAGTAATTTACAGTACCCCATACTCCACAGCAGAATGGAGTAACAAAAAGGAAAAACAGAAGACTGGTGGAATGTGCCAAAAGTATGCTTAAAGGTAAGAATCTTTCAAATGTTTTTTGGGTTGAAGCAGTGAATACAGTAATTTATTTAAAACTAGGAGTCCTACAAGAATTCTTGAGTCTAAAACTCCTTTTGAGGCACTATATGGATATAAGCTTGTAGTAAAACACTTAAGAATATTTGGATCTAAAGCATTTTCCCACATTCCAAAGGAAGATAGAAGAAAATTAGACTCGAAAGCCATCAGATGTATTTTTATAGGGTATTGTTCATCATATAAAGCATACAGGTTATTTAATCCCTCTACTCACAAGATTTTTGTTATTAGAGATGTTAAATTCCATGAGTAGGATAATGAAGAACCTGATGAGCACTATGATGGATGGGACATTCCATACTTTGAGGAAGAAGAAACAGAGAACAATCAAGGTCGACAACAGATAAAGGCAGAGGATGAACAACAACAACAACAACAGGAAGAAATAAGGTTTGAAACCACCACCCCACCACTCAGGATATCAAGTAGGAAAGCTCAAACGCCTGCAAGATATAGGGAAAATGCTTTTATAACTAGTATGATGAATGTGGTTGAACTGTCTAGTTATAAAGAAGCAAATGAAAGTAGTGAATGGAAAACAGCCATAGAACAAGAATATGATTCAATAATCAAAAACAACACTTGGGAATTGGTTGAACTTCCTAGAGGAAAACAGACCATAGGTTGCAAATGGTTATAAAAACCGAAAATTAATGCAGATGGAACTATAGAAAAACTGAAAGCTAGGTTGGTTGCAAAGGGCTACTCACAAAAAGAAGGGATAGACTATGAAGAAACCTTCACCCCTATAGCTAAATTGAACACTATCAAAATGTTAATTGCTTTAGCTACTAAGAAACATTGGATGATGCACCAACTAGATGTAAAGTCTGCATTTTTGAATGGAGAAATAAAAGAAGAGGTTTATCTAGAGAAACCAGAAGGGTTTGTCTAGAAAGGAAAAGAACATTTAGTTTGTAGGTTGAAGAAAGCACTTTATGGACTGAAACAAGCTTCCAGGTCATGATATGAGAAAATTGATTCATTTTTTCTACAAGCTGGCTATAATAGAAGCAAGAATGACCCTAATCTTTACACCATGAAAGAAGAACAAGGGTGGGTAGTGTTGATTTCATTATATGTAGATGATTTGATAATTACAGGTAATGCAACATATCTAATTGATGAAATCAAGTAACAGATGTCACAGATGTTTGAGATGAAGCACCTTGGTGAACACAGATATTGTTTAGGTCTTGAAATCTGGAGAGATTCAGGTCAAACATTTCTGTCCCAAGCAAAGGATGTCAAAAGCGGTGGATGCAACACTCTACAGACATTTGGTTGGGAGTCTAATCTACCTAATCACCACTAGACTTGATTTGGCTTATGCAATCAGTGTGCTAAGCTAGTTCATGTCTAAGCCACTTGAAAGCCATTGGAATGCAGCGAAGAGTGTTTTGAGGTATCTACAAGGTACTGTAGATTATGATATTATTTACACTGACTCTTCTGATGTTAGATTGGCAGGATTTGCAGATTCAGATTGGACTGGGAATGTAGATGATTGCAGATCTATAACAGGTTATGCATTCAACCTTGGATCCAGGGTGATCACATGGAGAAGCAAGAAGCAAAACACAGTCTCCTTGTCCTCAACAGAAGCAAAGTATCAAGCCATGTGTGCAACAACGTGTGAGGCAGTTTGGTTGTGGAGACTTCTTCAGGATGTTGGGGAAGAACACACAATCGCAACAACAATCAGATGCGACAATCAGAGTTCAATCAAGCTGGCCAACAATTCGTTCTTTCACAAAAGCAATAAACATATTGGTACTCAATTTCACTTTGTCAGGGAGAAAGCGCAATCCAAAGAAATTCATCTGGAATATTATAGTACATGTGATAATGTTGAGGATATTTTCACTAAGCCCCTTGGAAAAGTTAAGTTTCAAATGTTTAGGGAGATGTTAATCATATTTGTGAACCCATTCTCCATTAAGGGGGAGTGTTGAAGATAATGGATAATATCCTAGAATAGGTAGAGTTGGTTCACGTAACCTCAGGATGGGAATTAGTTTCTATTTCTTAGGATGTTGTTCTAACTTCCTTAAAACCATGTTTTCTATTTAATGTGTAATGTCAATGATTAATGTAGAGCGTTCTACAGAGCCAGACTCTCCTGGTTCAGACTCTCTTTCGTAGAGCTGACCAGTGGGGTTTTCTTTAATACAAACATTCCCATTATATATATATATATATATATATATATATATATATATATATATATATATATATATATATATATATATATATATATATATATATATATAATGAAATATAGTTTTTAAAAAACAAATTGCAAATTTCAAAATATTCAAATTATTTAAAAATAAAATATTTACATGAATTTCTAAAAAACAAATGTTATCAAAAACTCCAAAATCACATATAAATTAATTTGTTTTGTAAGGTTGTTCATTCATCATAACTGAAATGTTTCTTATCCAGTGACTTCAATACATTATATTTAATCAATTGTTATTAATATGATGAACTTAAAACAAAAATAAATTAATATAAATTAAATGGTAATAATTTTTTAAAACAATATTAACACCATCGCTGAAATTGTTGGAATTTTAAGGCTTTTCATAGAGGTGATGCTTTATCATTAATATCATCCTTGGAATTTTAAGGCTTTTGAGAGACATGATATTTTATATTTAATACCATGCCTAAAAATCATTGGAATTTTAAGGAGACGTGATATTTTATCTTTAATGTCATGTCTATAGTAGGAATTTTAAGGCTTTTCAGAGTCATGATATTTTATCTTTAACGTCATTATTAAAAAATGCTGACAATTTACCCGAAAAAAAAGACATTATTCGAGCATCAACACTTTTCATTTTCCAGGTGTTTTTTGTACAAAAAAAATCGCTTTTACTTCCATTTTTAAAAAATGTTGAAAATTTACCATGACAAAAAAAGAATAAGTTATTCCAGCATCAACACTTTTCGTTTTTAGACTGTTTTTTCATGTTTTTTTTGGGTTTTTTGTTAGAGTTATCGTTTTGAGGTAATAGTTCTCATTTTATCGGTAACTTTGTTTATTACATATGTCATTATGAACACTGAACCTATTTACATATTTCAACACTACTTATCCTGGTAGATCTTCTAACACCACTTTCAGGTGTTTGAGGTGTCTATTTTTGTTGTTGTTGTGGTTGTTGATCATTATGATTTTTGGGCACCTTTACTTTTTTTGTGATCTCATCAAGCACTGTATATTCTTTGTTTTCCTTCTCATGTTTCTTTTGCTGCATATGATCCTTATACAAGGCCTTTTCATTGAATATGACATCTTTGCTCCTAATGATTTTGTGATTTTCATAATCATATAAGTGGTAACCAAAATCATTAACACCATATACAATAAAGGTACATTTCTTTGATTTTGGCTCAAGTTTTGCTCTATTTTCTTTATTAGTGTGAACAAAGGATTCACAACCGTAAGTCTTTAAAAATGAATAGTTTACCTTTTTACCTGTCCATGCCTCCTCTGGAATACCACCTTCCAGGGAACTTGAAAGCCCTCTCTTTATTAGATAATCAGCAGTATCCAAAGTGTCTGCCCAAAACTGTAAGGGAAATCTTGCATTCATACACCTTGCACGCTCCGTGATTGTCCTGTTCACCCTTTCTGACACACCATTTTCTTGTGGTGTTCCTGAAATTGTCTTCCCTCTATGAATCCCATGCTCTGAAAAATATTTATCAAACTCTTTATTACAATACTCACCTCCATTGTCTAATCTGAGACACTTCAACTTCTTTCCTGTCTCATTCTCAACCAAAGCTTTCCATTTCTTGAAAGTATCAAATACATCAAATTTATTCTGAATACAATAAATCCAGGTTTTTCTAGTTGCATTATCAATAAAAGTAACATAATAGTGAGAGATGATATCTGAGCAGGTCCCCATACATCTGTATGCACAAGTTCTAATTTTTCGCTATTATTTTCCTTCACAACTCTGATAAATATTATTCTCTTTTGTTTTCCGTAAACACAATTTCAAATAAATCCAAATCAACATGCTTCAAACCTAACATCAAATTTCTTGAGTGAAGAATCTGCATCCCTTTCTAACTCATGTGCCTAAGCCTATGATGCCACAATGTCGTATCTACTCCTGTGGAGATCAAAGCATCAACAAAATAAGAAATATCGTTGCATAAATACAATATACCAGCATTGTCTCCTTTTTCTATTACAAGGGATCCTTTAGTGACCTTCTAGGTTTTGTCTGTGAATGTAGTTACAGAGCCTTCACCACCTAACTGCCCTATTGAAATTAGATTTTTCTTCGAATCTGAAACATACTTTACCTCCTTCAATATCCATTGGTTTCCATTTTTTTGTTTTATAAAAACCTTACCCATTCGAATGATTTTACAGGGTTTATCATCACCCAAACGAACATGTCAAAAATCTCTTTGAACATTGTCCTGAAAATGTTTCCTATCAAGTGTAGCATGGAATGAAGCCCCTGAATCAACCATCCAGGCCTTAATGATATTTTCTAATGAAAGAATCAAATAATATTGCAACACATCACCTATCACATTTGCTTCATGATTGTTCTCGTGTTGTCCATCTGCTTATTTTCCTTTCCGAGATTTGCAATATTTCTTCAGGTGTTCTTTCTTCTCACATTTTCAGCACACTATCCCTAATCTACATTTGGATCAGTGTTTTCTCGACATAGTGCGATTTTCCTTGACTCCTTCCTCTTTCCATTTTTCTTCGCCTAGTCTCTATAGTCAAAAGTATTACCTGATGTCTCACTAGAGATTTTCCTTCACATTTCGTCGCTAAGGATGGCACCAACAACATCATCAAACTTTAAAATACTAGATCCATATACAAAGTTACTAATAGTCATAAATAAGACATTCCAACTTTTTGGAAATGCGCACAAAAATAACAGAGCCTTGACTTCATCATCAAAATTTACCCCTACAAAACTTAACTAACTAGTAACCATGTTAAATTCATTTAAATGGTCAGCAACAGATCTGCCTTCTGACATCTTCATATTAAATAGACACTTCATAAGAAATACCTTATTTGAGGCCAAGGTTTTTTCATATAGTTTGGCCAATGTCGTCATTAAAACTTTTGTTGTTGTTTCCTTTGAAATGTTAAATGCCACCGATGCTACCAAACACAGTCATATTGTTCCTAGTGCCTTTCTGTCGAGAATCTCCCATTTTGTGTCTATCATACTCATCGATTTCTTTGATTTTCCACTCAATGATAGGTACAAATCTTTCTGATACATATAATATTCCATCTGCATCTTCCACACCTGGTAGTTTTGGTCATTAAATTTATCGACCCTAAAGCTACCATCTTTCGCCATTTCTCCCATTCGAACTAGGAACCCTTCTCTCCTGCGAGTTTATCAACCAAATAAACCTTCAACTCTGATATCAATTGTTAGAAATTAATTAACGGAGCAATGAAATACACAAAATATTGTGAAAACACAAATATAGAAACACATAAAACAAGAGAGACACAGATATACGTAGTTCACCCAATTTGGGCTACATCCACGAAGAAATAGTCAGTCCTTCCTTTTATATTATCCACCAAAATGAAGAGATACAAAGTACAGTAGATCCAATGTAACTTCATCTTCACTCTCACATAGTCTCCTCTGTCTCTCTCGCTCAGAATAATAATCCACAGTCACGATACAATTCCCTCATATAAACTAATGTGGTGTCCTTTAGGGAAAAAACCCTAAATTAACATAACTTCTACCGTTATATCATTTGCCTAATGAACGACCCAGATTGACTACGAAATTACAATCTTTAACAAGGCAATTTTTCATTTCTATTTTTAGCTTCGAGGGTGTTGCCCCCAAACCCCTGCCAAGGGAGGGGCTCATAAAAGTCACAGTCGCCCCCCCGGCCCCCCTAATGATGACTAAACGGGTGAAGTTGCACCCCTGATAGGAATAGGGATCCAACGCGACTGAAACAAAAACCTCTGAACAATTTAGAAGATAATCAGGCTCCACACCCAATAGATGTAGTTTATAGAATCGTTTGGACATACTAAGTACATCAAAACTAAATTAAATTTAAGTACCTTCAACTTCACTTGCTAAGAACTTGTAAGAAATATATCAATCATATTGTGTCAAGGAGTGTCTTATTTCTTTCTTAGGCATCATGAGTGATATTTTGGCTATCTTATACTTCCCCTTTGACATCAACGAAATCTTGTTGTCATCAATGAAAACACTATGTGCAACAGATTCATCATGTCATTTATTGTGATTTGTAACCTAAGGAAAAAAATACGAAATTAAGGGTCATTTTTATCAAATGCAATGGAGATCATTAGCCTATGCGTAATGATTGGTTTTATTTTTACCTAAAACATATGATGAGTTAAGAAGAAAATAATTTGAGGACACTAGGTTCTTCCTTTGCCCTAGCCATATCAATATTGCTTGACATATTTTAAACTAGGAAGACCTACTTAGCAAAGGATAACTTAGGGAAATTAACTAGATTTCATTCAAATTTTATGAAATGGAAAAAATTCCTTACAAGAGTATTCTAGAATTATAGGAATAATGTGATAGAATTATCAAAAATTTAGGAATATTGAAAAAAAAAAGAGAGGTCAATTTTGGTTACAACACTGCAATAGTTCATGCATTGAAAATGTGGAGCCATTATCTTATAGAGAATAAATGTTAATTGGGGATAGATCATAGTGGTCCAAAATATTTATTTGAACAACCAAATTTAAATGCCACAAAAATAATATGGTTGTAATTTTTGAATGAATATGATTTTGACATCAAACACATCAAAGGGAAGGAGAACAAATTTGTGGATGCACTGAGTAGAAGGGAAAATTTTAAGTGTGATACAATTATTAGTATGCATACATCATATTTAAAAAATATAATTTTTGAGGTTATTGCTATGGATTGACATTATCTATAGGTGAAATAAAGTCTATCGCAAGAGGAAGTACTGCAAAAAGTTTACAATCCACAAGATGATGTCATGGTTATATATAAAAGTAAAGTGTATGTTCCTATTTTTTAAGAAATAAGGAATTTAATTATGAAAGAGATGCACATAGGACACCCTAGATATCCAAAAACAATTCTAGCAATGAAAAGTGAATATTTTTTGCCAGGAATGAAGAGGGATGTAATTGAATATATTTCAAGAAGCATGGAATATCAAAGTGTGAAAGTTGAGAATAGACACCTAGCTCGTTTTCTACAATTATTACCAATTCTAGAGTAGAAATGGGATGTTGTAATTATTTATTTTATAATAAAATTTCATAGCATAGCAAGGCAAAATGATTCTACAATGGTGGTTATGTATAAATTGAGATAGGTTGTTCATTTTATTTAAGTTAAACCCAGACAAATTGTATCTAACATTAGAGAAATATACATGAAGGAAAATGCTTGATTACATGGAATGCCAAAAGAAATTATTTTAGACAAAGATCCAAAATTTTCTTTAAACATTTGGGGAGGATTGTTTAAATAATTTGGTACAAATCTAAATTTTATCACTACATATCTCCTAGCACCATATGGGGAAACAAAGAGAGTTAACCAAATTATTGAAGACACATTGAGAATGTATGTGATGGATAAACCATCCAAGTGGGAATATTATTTTAATTTGGTTGAGTTTTACTATAATGATAAGTATCAATATTCATTGAAGATGATTCCATTGAAAACCTTATATCGAAGAAAGTGCAATTCTCAAGTAAGTTGGGACAACCCAACAAAAAAGGTACTACTTGAGCCATAACTGCTCAAAGAAATGGAAGAGGGGATGATTAAAATTAAGCAAAATTTGAAAGCATCCCATGATAAATAAAAGAGTTATGCAAATAAGAACTAGACATCGAGATAATTTTAAGTAGGAGAGCGTGTCTTTTTAAAAGTGAAGCAAAATGAAATCTAATTGAAGTTGGTTATCTGTACTAAGCTGCAACTAGATTTTTTGGTCCATTTCAGATTTAGACATTATAGAACTAGTTGCATACATCCTTACATTGCTTGCTTTTGTGAAAGTACAATAGTATATTTCATATTCCATTGTTGAAAAACTATGTACATTATCTAACCATGTCATTGGTTGTACTTTAGTCTTTGATTCAAGTAGATCGAAAATGAGACTTCTAGGTATAACTATTGTCTATATTGGATAGGAAGGTCATGGTGTTATAGAACACAACCATCACATGGGTAAAGGTCTAGTGAACTAGTTATATCCCATAAGAAGTGACATGGGAGCTTAAGGATGTCATGTGTGAGGCACGGGCCATATTTATTTCAAAACTTTGATGTAAAATTGTATATGTGTACACTTGCATGATTTTTTGCATTGAGGACGGTGTTTAAAATAAGGGGAAGGGAAATGTAATACCTTAGATTTTACCTCTAATTAATTATGTATATTTTTCGATGAGGAAGGGATGGAGATCCTAGCTATGTAATGCTTTCGAATATTAAAAATAAATTTATCACCGATTATAGGATGTTAAGGACAATAATATAGGTGGATATGATCCCACGAGAGATGGGGGTAGCAAGAGAGACTATACCTTTTGGTTTGTTTTTCTAACATACCTATTTAGGAAATTAAGGGAACATAGGGTTATGTGAGCCTCTTAGGTTATGCCATGTGATATCTTCAAAAGAGGCATAATTAACCATATCATTTTGGTTGTTTAGGGGTTCATTAATTCATTCTTAATTTTCATTGTGATGTTCCTAGTTATTGGGGATAAGAATAAATTTATAGAAAAATATGCATTGCTAAGGTTGTATGTTAGTCCTATTATTTTGCAACTAAGTACCAATTAATAAATTCTTAAGCGCTTGAATGCATTAGTATTTTCGATGTCCTCATCCATAGGGTGTGAGTATCTAGCTTCTAACATTGAGATTTATTGACCAATATCACTAGAGACCTAGAGGAAATGGAATATCCTAAGGGACTACATTGTATAGAAAGGGTTTCCTTTCCTTGGGTTGTGTAGCTTGAAGGGGAAAGAGAGATAGAATTTGAGATTGGATTAGTTATGTTTAAGTATCTACCAACAATGACTATTGTGTAAAAAATTTGAATAGAGAAAGATTGAGAGCCAATAGTCTATGAGTTATAGATTTGGCCTAGCCTTGATGGTGGAAATGACCTTTCCAATGAAAACTAGAAATATCACCAAATCAAGGTTCCAATTATACCTATATTTGTTTGTTGTGGTGATATTCACCAATGTGTGGGCTTGGTTACCTCTATAAAATATTGTGGATGTAAAAAAAAGAGAGAATATATGACCTAACAATAATATTGACTATCTATATTAGCTATATATATATATCTATATATTCTAATTAGTAAATAGTATTATGTATTCCTATATAGACAGGTGCAGGTTATGAATACTTTCAAACATAAAAGGAAGAATAAATGCATGATTCAAGAAATAGTTTAAATCAAGTACCAAATAAACCAAAATACAATATCTTAACTATTTCAAATAAATAGTTATTTGAAGTCATAGATGATTTATTATGTACCCAAATACTTTTTCTTAAGAAATCATAAAAATAAGAAATGAATTTCAAGTGTTTATAATGTAACCTTTAATCATACACTTTCATAAATTCACTATGTAAGATTTTTGGTTCATTGATCCATAAACTAATGAAAATATTCAACTGGACTGATGAAAAAATAATTTGAAAATATGAAATTGATAATATGGGGATTAATTTTCCTTAGACTTCTTGATTTATTAATTGTACTATTTTCTTTTCTTATGCATGCAATAGATATAATGCAGAAAATAGAGAATAGTGAAAAACAAACACACATCAATCACAATGATCACTAGATATGAGATGGGAAACTCCTTTTAGAGAATACCCAACTAGAAGGTGAGGTTGTTGTGCTCTCTCTTCTCTGAACGAGAATGACGAAAATATAAAGTAGTGATACATTTGGTTCGTGGGCTACTACATAAAACTAACTCTCTCTATTCTACCCCCACTATATCCCACAGGGGATTCACTAGAGGAACAATACCATACCACGCGCATTCATATTGGGGAATATGTATTGAGGAAAAAATGAAATAATATATTGAGCATATTATAGAGGGTAAAGGGTATTTATATGTTGTGTATAAAAAGGGAGCTCAAATTTAATGAAAAAATATGAAGGGGTATAAAATATGTTAATGAAAAAATGGATACCTACGATACCTAGTGAAAGTAGGGGTTTTTTAAAGTGGGAAGGTGTATTGGGTTCGTATTGATAGGGGGTTAAATAAAGTGATTTTTAGAGGTATTTTCCAATATGTAGTCAAATTAAGGGTATTTTTTACTATGTCATGAAGACACATGCTATGTCAAAGGTTCATTGAGTGAAGCCCTCGTGCTATCTCCATTATTAGATATTTTTATCTACAATGGAACAAAAATGCACCAAAATAAAATGGAGCCCTTTTTCCTCCTAACAACCTGATTATAACAAGTATAACAGCCAACTAATGGTTCAATTTAACACATTCAACCCTTAATATTAGTTACAAATCTACCCTTCAAGAGTCTTCTTCATAGGACCCATTTGGCTAGCCCATTTTCCATGAGTAATGGGGGATGATTTGGCATCTTCTCAAATTTTGTTGGTCAATCATGGTAGATCAACTTCCAGAATGCATAACCTTTGCATCCAAACTCCAATTGACATGATTATTGCACCATTGGAAATTTCTTTGAATGTAGAATTGTGTCAAGTGGTAGCACTTAAGTGATAAAATTTTGTGCCCAAAGAATTTCATTTAAGGCCTCAAAGTAGCCTTGGAAGCTTTATAATGTCAATTCTCCAAGTTGGGTCTTGTCACTCTTTTAAGCTAAATCCAGTGATTTTTTTACCCGAAAGTATCATGATGGATGATAAAAAACATGGTGATCAAATTTGGATCATACCTCCCCATTTTGGGAGGATTTTGTTCCCCCAAATCTTTATTAAATGAGGTGAGGAAATTTTTCCTCTACCTTCTCCCTAGAGTACCATTCATCCTTGCCTAGAAGTTATCCTTTCAACCCAATTTTCCAAAGATTAAGATGGATCTACACTAGTATTATTTCATTTTTCATTCACATCAATTTTTTATATATGTATTTATTTATTTATTATTAAAATATTAAGAAAAATAATAAACAAACATTAAGCGAAATATTTTAATAATAAACAAATAAATACACACACACACAGATATATATATATATATATATATATATATATATATATATATATATATATATATATATATATATATATATATATTCTTATTTTTATTTTTATTTTTTACCTATGTCATGTCAATGTTACATTACTTTACACATCTCCCTCATAAATGTTGTAGAGTGTACTTCTTGGCAAAATGAAAACAAGCCTTGATTACGTACAATGCTATGTATTGTTTAATCTAACTATCCTCTTTGAGATTTTTTTTGGAAATAATATATTAATGATTTAATATCTCCCTATGTAATGTACTTTGCAAATTATTGGTTGGAGATTTCAAGAAACTAGAATGAATGTTTATTTCCTCTATAGAAATTATATACGATCTAATTTCTATGTATTTGGAGAGTGGTGTATATCATCTATTATATCAAAATGGTAGTAGATTTTAGTCCAACATGGTGTGGACCTTATTAAATCATCAATCAAGTTTTTGTTAAGGAAATACTCATAAGCATTTTTCTTTGTAATATGTGAACCACTAACATGTGATAGTTTCTACAAAGATTGTACATGTTCCATAAATTAGGTGACTCAAAGTGCTTTATTATACAGTTTTCTATGGAAAAGTTGAAGGTATTAACTTACAGAGCCCATTTTAGTGGTAGGGCCCAATTTATAGATTAGGGGTTTGAATCCTTCCAAATTCATTTCAATACATCCAAAGACATTTTTGGGGGGTCAAAACCTTGGAAACATAGCTTGCAACCCCTCAATGTGGTTCTACACAATTATGGCTTTCCAATGATGAAACAACCACCTCGATTAGAGTTTGTATGTGAGGGATAGGTCTCTCTCAAGTTGACCTACATTGTTGAACAATGTGGTACCAAGTGGATGTCACATCAATCCACATTAATCACACATGGTGGGATATTCATATTTATACTTTCTAAAACATGAACACTAATTCATGGTTGAGGGATGAAAAAATCCCAACCCTAGGCAACTCTTAGGTTTTGTTAGGCCACTAGGAAGAAAGAGGATTTAATTCTTTTAGCATTGTACTTCTTCTATAGTTGAGAGGAGCATCTAGGAGTGGGATTTGAGAGCATTATAGATGAACAAGATTATATCGCAATAATTTAGGCCACAATGTCAAACATTACTCCATAGTGATTTCTCACTTCTTTGTACTTATATTTCATAACTAGAGAAAAGAAAACAAAGTTGTTAGGCCTCACCTTCTAGTTGGGTTTTCTTCTATATTGGTTTTATTAGTTCTCATGTATTCATTTGTGCAATTGGTCTATTCATTTGCTTGTTCTTTCATTTTCGGATTTCAATAATTTCTATAAAATTTGAGCATTAAGCTAGTTATAATAAATTTTGGATCTAAGGAAATAAAGTGCATTATAAATTATTTCGTAATATTGCAACATCTCTTGTGATGAACAATTATTCCAGTATAATTTCCACAACAATTTATATGTCATAAGGACATTTTCTGGTGAAATTAACTAATTAATCCAAAAGTTGTAAGAACATTGGAAAATCTTATTACTTCAAATGCCAATAGGGTGATGTTTTTGTAAAAACAATTAAATTTTCATGGATTTTATATATATTTTATAAATTTTTGGTGATTTTTAGAATACAACACTTTTATTTAAAAATTGGATGAATCATTTTATAAAAAATGAAAATTGCAAAAGATTTTTTGGAGGGGAAAAAAGGAAACTTTTGGAGAACTTTAAACCCTATAATTTTTACTCCTAAATAATTTTTAAAAAATGATTTATTAATTATAGTTTATCTCATAACATTTATCTTCAAAACTAAAACATTTCACACACCTTAACATTTTTCCTTTAATAACATCCCTTTTCATCCTTAAAATAATTATTAATTTAAAATGTGTTTATAAATATGGAGCTCTGCAAAGAGTGTTAGGGTTTTTTGGAAAAAAAAAATTGAATAATCTATGTTGGAAGATCAGTAAGGGATTTTCAATGTTGTCATTTGAGTGTTCTCTTTTTGGGATATTTTGATTGGCGATATGAATGAAGCCGCGAGGAGGGGTGCAATCCCCTCCTACTAAAATGTTGTTTCTAGAAAACACTAGCCTACAACAGGGGAAGGTAGATCCTCTAGTAGCAATAGAAGCAAAAGTGAAAACCTGGTACTTGGAGCTTAGTGGAAATTCCACATCAAAGAGAGGTGCCTAAGAAAGGAAACAACAAACCCTATGTTTGTAGTAGTGTTGTAACCACAACCACCACCCTATTAAAATTTGCCCTGATAAGCAATTTTGAATGGGTCCTCTAGAAATTGATCTTGCACCCCTCTGAATGATCTATTTTATCCCAGGGATTTTAACTCTTGGCCAAGTCAAATCTTCAATTTTTAAATGGTTAAGGCCCCCTTTATAAATCCCTTCCACATGATTCAGCTATACTCCTTTCTTAGCCCTTCATTCATATCCTCATCAGGACTTTTCCAACCCCTCAAAACCTCCCATTGCATCTTTATTCCAATTATAACTCATTATAATGAAAATACCTTGAAACAATGCCCAATTTCCCCTTTTCGCTTATCGCATGAAAATTAAACACATAATGCTTACCATAATACACCAGACCCAACGGCTTTATTGACCGGAATACATTTATTTTCAGGTCCGAAGCATTTCACATATCGCAGTCGGCGGGGTCCCAAGGCTTGAACATAAAGTGCATGGCGATATGGCGGACCCACCAATCCCATTAAACATAACACATTCATTTCGAGTGCGAAGCCCCATCGCATATCACATATCGGCGGAGCCTGGGATCATTTATAAAATGCAATGTGATATGGTGGACCCGCCGCATTATTAAATACAACATATATATATATATATATATATATATATATATATATATATATATATATATGTATGTATGTATGTATGTATGTATGTATGTATGTATGTATGTATGTATGTATGTATGTATGTATGTATGTATGTATGTATGTATGTATGTATGTATGTATATGTATATCAGGTCTAGCCGAGTCGCATATCGCAATCGGCAGAGTCCTGGGCCTACGCACATTACTATATGTGACTTGGCAGACCCGCCGATCTTATCATGCAGGATATATATGTTATCGAGTCCTCCTTCCCCATCGCTAAATCAATATTGGCAGAGTCTAGCACTTATGCTTGAGGCCCCAAGAGATGAAATGGACTCGCCAATAACTATGCATCCGGGCGTATTAATTTTGAAATCTGGCCTTATGGTCAAATGCGGTCTTTTCCGTGTATTCCTATGTTTTCGATAAGATGTCATGGTCTTTGTTTTCAAAAGAAATCCAATAGGGGTGGTGTTGCATATGATGTCCAATTGGGATGTGCGATTGCGACTCGTCGCAACACAACTTGGGTTGAGCCAAGGGCCATTTATTTCACATTCGCTCTTTTAATTTCATTACGCCTTATCATTTTTCAATGTTGGCGGGAGATGTTCTTGGGTGTTTTTATCATTTTTTCGTAATCATAAGGCTAATATGAATTATTTATGCAAGTGAGTTCGAGTGGATCCGGTAGCAGATAAAGGTGTTGTATCTCTAGATGACACCTTTGCACCCTCAGTGTCGATACTACAAAAGTAAAACCTATAGAAAGGGGTATGAACCACCATAATGCATAATGAAGGCATGTTCTGTGTCAAAAGGGAAGCACAACGCTAATCCATCAAGATGTCACTCCCTCCAGAAACACCTCAAAGCATGCCAGATGTGGGATGATGGGCATGACATCTTCAGTTTCCTCCAAGAAATGATAGGGAATAATAGCCACTCTACATAGGTGCAACAAAATGATACGCAGCCATTCTCTGTTTCATCAACACTCATTCATTTCCCTAGGAAGAAGGACGCTCCAGCAAAGGTGGCTTCGACGTGTCAACAATCTCATTGACCGAACTTCTCCTCTATACATTTTTTTATCCATGTAGTGAAAAGAGAGGGGAGACAGGGGGGTCAATTCCTGAAGGCATAAATATTACCTCCGTAGATGAGAGCAGGGCTTTTTCGTTTGGCAGAACAAATTTTGTTTATTATGAGTAAGGAAGATTGTTTGCGTCAGAGAAGGAGCTTTTTCTCAAATTGATTTTCCTCTTCTTTATACGTTAAGAATCAAGATGTTGTTGTGAGCATAAATATGAATGCGATTTGTGTTTCTGCCCATTGATGACTTACAATTTATGATTAGCTTTGGTTTTTTGAATGTGATTCTTCATCATAGTTAATTCATGAGCAGCCCCTAATTTGAAACTATGTTAAACATCAGTTGCAAGCTTTAATTCCATAAAAGGAATGTGTATTCCTGTATGAGTGATTGGATTGCAATTTAGAATTAATGCAGCCTTGTTCTTATGTGAACCAGTAATTGATTCATTTAGACTTGGGATTTATATATGATGTTTAACCTCTCTTTTGTCATGCTCCTATAGGATAGATTAGGATAGCTAGAACTGGATTAGAGAGTTAGAAGTAGTGTACATAGGACCTAATACATAGAGGTTAGCTATTTTATTTTGTTGATTTAATTGAATTCTTCCTCCCAGAAGCAATCTATCAATGCATTTAACAGGTTACGGGGTCCCTTAAAACTCGTTGGAACTAACCATTCCAAACGAAAGTAGGTCTAATTGGGGCTTGCGATCAGGTTAGTGCCCCTTGTTGGTATAGCGAACATTCACCATGTCAAAAAAATGGCACTAGAAGGAGGGCCTAAACCGTCGTCCATAGCTTTTCAAGATTTCATCTATAAGTGCCACACATGGATTCAAGAAGATTAATACATGGATTTTAAAGGTTGAAAAGACCCCTCCTCTCATTCGGAAAAGCCTCATTTTGAAGAAGAAACACTATGGGAGTGTCCTATCACTCAGGAACAACCAGTCAGAAGACTTACTTAGGCTTACGCTCATTCCCTATCACAACTCCCTATCTTTCAGTCATTACCTCCAATAACAAAAAGAAAGCCAAGGGTCTATCACATAAACGAAGAAACGTCTACAGCCCCTTCTCTTGAAGATATTGTGTTTGGTTTTTGCAGAGTATCAACTTTTCTTCGGAAGAAATCCCTAAGGATTCCTCGTTTGAAGGAAATCCCTGGCCTAATTTGGAAAATCCTAATGAAGAAGCCCTCAACCAGAACATCCCTATCCTCGATATGGCTAATATTCCTCCACTGGGTGGAAACCAACTCCCACCTCCTCCGGGAGCACTACTACCCTTGCTCGCTCAGGATGCGGTGGCGATATCTAGGCAGCAACATCCCTTACCCAGGAATGCAGAAAAGGTACTGCCTAAATTCGACCCTGAGTAGGGAAACACCATTGAAAACCATATTAATTCATTCTTCCTGGCCATGCACATGTCAGGGGTAGCTAATGAAGATACAGTCTGTCGCATATTCCCTTTTACCCTGACTGGTGCAGCTTCCATGTGGTACTTTAGCTTGAGAATCGGAGCGATCACCTTGTGGACTGCCTTTCAACATGCCCTTTTAGACAAGTATGGAAATGACAAAACCTCTGCTACCTTAGTCCTAGAACTATTCCGTTTGAAAATGGAAACCAAAGAAAAGGTTAAGGATTTTAATATCCAGTTCAACACCTTTTTCAACAAAATCCCAGCCATTGCCAGACCTACAAAAGAGGTGCTCATGGAATTATACATTGCTACTCTCCCTATCCCTACTATGATGTGGGTCAAAAGGAGTAACGCACAGACCTTACAAGGTGCTATCGATGAAGTAGTAAAAGTCAAGAATGAAATTCTCAGTCTCACAGCATGCCACCCTACAACCAGAGAAAAGAAAGCCTCTCAAGCATCCAAGAAGAGTAATGGGAGTGATAACAAAGGGGATGAAACCAAGGAAAAGGATACCACAGATGTAGAAGGTTTGCATTAGATCATTAAGAAGCTGAAAAATGCAGTCATTGATATGAAAAAGAATCCTGAAGAGAGTACGAGCAGGAGTGGAGGAGAGTATAACAGCAGAAGACCCTTCAAACCTTTCTATCGTAAGAAGATAGAGTTCAGCCATGGTCCACTTGCACTGCCTGCTCCACCCCATGAAGGGACTTTAAACACGGAAGAGTTGGCTCTTATTGGATCACTCCTTAACAAAGAAGAACCTATAGTGGAGCTTGAACCAGAACAAGAAGATGAGGAAGAGTACCAGGTAGAAGAACCCTCAGATGAAGAATCTCAAATCAATGTACTATGGGATTTCTACACTAATGAGAACAATGACGATGAAGGAGGTAGCATGGTAGAAATAAACACTAATGAAATCCACACATGAAGCAAAGGGCCACTTGCAGGCACCATGAAGCCTGTATACCAAACAAAGAAATGTACTCGCCCTTTGAAAGCATCCACTCCCAAGGTCCCTGTTGAGAAGGGTAAACCTAGTGGTGATTCCAAGAGTACACCAGTTGCAAACTATCCAGAGAAAGAGAATACATCTTCGGCTGCAATGAAGATGACCCAAAATGGTAAACTCCTGCCTAAGAATAGAAAAACTAGTATGTTTACTCTGCCCTACCCTATTTATAACATTGATTACAACATTGTAGATGATCTTAAGAAATCTAGGGCTAATATAACATACTTCGATTTGCTAAAATTAATGCAGCAAAGGGATTTGCTCCTGAAAGCTATGAATGAGCGGAATTGCAAACCTCCTACCAATCTGAGTAGCCAAACCAAGAAGTCAACATCCAGACCTGTTAGTACCCCCAACATAGCCCAAAAGCTATCAGCTATGGAAGCCACTCTGTCCAAAATGAATCGAAACCCCCAAGATGTTAGTGCAGCCATGATAGGGAGGAAATCAAAATCCATGACTCCACCTTTCCTTATCACATTTGAAATCTTCAACATGAATGTACACAAGTGCTTGTTAGATTCTGGTGCCTCATCCACTATTATGCCTTACGCTATTGCTAAAAGACTGCATGCAATACCCAAGAGAATTGGAACCTGAATTATGCAGTTGTACAGAACAAATGTGAAAGTACTTGGGGAGTTAAAAGATGTATTGATTCGGATGGTTGTTAAACCACAATACACATAATTCGTTGATATAGTGGTAGTAGACATACCCGAGGCTTACGGAATGTTTCTCAGTGGGGACTGGTCATCAAATCTGAATGGATATTTCTCAACTGATTGGTCCCATCTCTTGTTGCCTCAGAGGGGAAAAGGTGATATGCTAAGAGTTGATCGAGAAAGATACACGAAGTATGTGGTAACGGAACTAAATAGCCCCAATGAACCTGTAATTTTTACTAACTCCATCCTTGGCAATTATAGTTTCGACCTTTGTACCACCGAAACTTCTTTTTGGAGAATTCCAGGTAGAAACAGTTGAAGAAACTGTGACAAACATGCAGTTGGAAGCTCTCCCCCGTGATCCAACTGATGAATCATCTTGTATTATAGTAGATGGTAGGACTAATTTCGTAAGATATAGTTCATTGAATGTAACATTGGATTCTATTTTTTGGACGCTCTATTTTGATGGCTCTAACTGCCTTGGAGGCGCAAGCGCTGGAAACGTTCTCATTGACCCATAAGGGAACCAACATCTGATGACCAGCCGAGTTCACGTGCACCAACAACACAAAAGAATGTGAAGGCGTGTTGCAGGGCCATTGATATGAAAGTGAAAAATCTTAAAGTTTTTGGTGACTCGCAGATAATTGTGGACCAGGTAAGGAAAAGGATGCGCTACAGTTCGCCACACCTGGTAAGGTACCAACATGAGGTATGGAGCTTAATTGATAGTTTTGATGCTTTTAATATTTCATACATACATCAAGGGAAAAACCAAGATGTCGATCGGATGGTTGGTATGGCTGCAAAAATTTTGTCTAATCTTACATTGAATAAGAATAAATTTTATGTTGAATTAATTTTTAGACCATCCGTACCTGGTAACATCTCAAATTGGCAGGTGTTCAAAGTTGATAATCAAAACCTTGAATTCCTGCATTGCGAAAAGGCATTCAAATATACATTCATTGGTGAAAAGGAGCGTAAGTATATACTCATGGTAACCGACCACTTCACCAGATGGACCAAAGCCATCCTGCTTCGGAAGGTTAATGAGGACGAGGTAATATCTTTTATGGAGAAATCTATTATCAACAGGTTCGGCATCCTTTACGCTCTCATATTTGATAATGCTTCTTACCTTTCATCTCTAAAATCGACTAGATTTGCTATCAATAAACCAATCCGCATAAGGCATGCATCAGACTATTATCCCCAAGGAAATGGAGAGCTAGTCCTAAACTGGGGCAAGCTGAGTAAGCTGAAAGGTGAACACACAAAGTTTCAGCACTTATGGTTGGGCCCGTTCCAAATTAAAGAAAAAATTGGTTAGGGAACTTACAGACTGAAAATTTTACAGGGAGAAACTGAAAAACTCCCTGTTAATGGCCAACACCTCAAAAGATACTTCCAGTAGCCACGAACGGTGGTTACCTCCTGAGTAGGTTAGGACTCCTTTTATTTTGTTGTTAGCTTAGTTGCATTTTCATCTTGTCCATTCCTATTTTGCGCATGTTAGGACCTCATTTTGTCCCTTTTTGACCATACATTTTGCTATGATATCATCCTTTTCAACTTACATTTAAAAAGTCCTTGTTAGTGTTTTAACCCAATTATCCCAAAGGTATGTAATGATTCTTCTCATCACTATACGCTTAATTATTTAGCATATGATCACGATATCTTCCTAGTTAATCTTTAATTTGTTAAGTGCTGAACAGTTAAAGAATGATGTGCAGTCTGCGTTGCTGAAACAGCCTGGAGTTTGTGAGACTATTTTTCCAGTTGCTGAAACAATAGAAAGGGCATGCAAATCTCAAAGCTGAAATAGTGAGATTTGCATTCTAAATTTGACAGCAACAAAGGAACTAGACTGATCACCGAGGAAGTTGTTACACTGGATGTAACGCCCATAATCTAAAGACAGTATTATTGTAACAAAATTTTGTTGATGGGAAATTGATTTCCCTATTTTTTGTATAATGGGTTAAAATAGATCTTTTGTAATAGATGTCTCCTCTTTAAAAAGAGGAGACAACTACATTAGAGGGGGATGAACAGACTATGGACTGAAGGAACAAGACTGGAATTCTTTTTGTAATATGACATATTGATGGATGAACAAAATTTTGTTCTAAACATCTTTTTCTAGTTCTTGTTTCCTAGGGAATCTTGTGAGAAGGACAGGGCCCACCTTCATCACAAGATTCACCCATTATATTTCTGCAGTGTGTCAAGTGTGTCTTTTATTCATGCCTTGTTAAAAAGTGTTGTTTGCTGAATATTGTTTATAATACCTTTGTTGAAACTCTGTTTCTTTCTCAATTTATTATTGTATTATTCGCAGTTAATTCATGAGTGTTTCACCGGTGGTTAAGTTACTGAGTGAATTGGCAAGCTAGCTAATCAGAGGCAGGTGCTGGAGATTCCCGCTCTAGGGATAGGGTCCTGACTCTCTGTTACAGCATAGCCATTGTTTTCCTTTACAGATTGATTCTTTTCCATTATATGATTCTTTGAGTGGAATTAAGCATTCTTTGATAGTTATCTGCAATACGGTGTAATTGTTGTAATGCAGAGTGGAGCTTCAATTTGTTAAAGTAAGGCGTGATTTGTTTGTACTACAACTTTTGTTGCTTTTAAAATTGAGTGCATATAGTACGCAGTTGACTTTGAAATAACAAGGCTTCCCTGGGTTTACAATTAATGTCACACTTTGTTGTTTAATTCAATAAGCAATTAAAATGACCAACATTTTGGCGCCATTGCCGGGGAAGGCGATTATAGATTTTAAAAAGTACTGATGATTTTCTTGTAGATATGCAGGATGCATGAGAGGACACAAGAAAACTAATCCTATAGGTGGCAAGGACAAAGGAAGAGGAGGAAGAAAAACTTTCATCGATGAGATTTTTTCAAAAGCTGAGACATCCCAGAGGTTAAGCTCTCGGAGGCAACAGACTCAGCACTCCCTCCAAATGGACTATCAAACAGAGGAAGTAGTGGGACCTGAAAGGGTTGTAGAAATAGCAGAACATATCGAGGAACCAGTGGAAGAAATTGAAGAACCAATAGAAGATATTGAAGTTGAGGAACCAATTCAGGACATTGAGAGTCCAACAGAAAACACTGAAGACCAGGAAAGTGCATTAGGAAAGCAACCAATGGATGGAAACAATGAAGGAATCTTTTGTGGAGGACATAGAGGTGAAGGAAGAGGTGAGAATTCTCTCTCCACCTTGGAATTCCCTATTGAGGAACTTCCCAGAGGTACAACTCCTATGAAGAATATTCCACTCTCAGCCCTACCTAACTTCCATGGTTTATCCTCTGAAGACCCTGATGAGTTTCTTTTTGAGTTTGATATATTGTGCAGAAGTTATGATTATGTTAATAATGCTCAAAAGTTAAAGTTGTTTCCAACAACACTAAAAGGAAATGCACTAAGATGGTTTATGAGCTTGGGAGGTCATGTGATCACAACATGGGATTAGATGAAAGAGAAATTTCTGGCCAAATACCAAGACTATTGCCGGACGAGAGAAAAAAGGGAGGAATTGTTCAAGATGGTTCAGAAGGAGGATGAAAATCTGGAGGACTTTGTGGAAAGACTCCAGTATAATCTGCAGAGATCTAAGCACCCTGATGTAAGTAAAGATATTCTTAAAACAATATTATTGAAATGGGTAAGGGATGATTGTTTAGATATGTTAAATATGCTTGGTAAAGGGGATATATCTAAAGAATCGTATGATGAAATCGTTAACCTCTGCAAGAGGTGTTCAAGAGGAGCTACAAATAAATCAAAGACAGGGATAGTACTTATTCAAGGGTCTAGAAATCAGCCAGTGGAGGAGCAAGAAGAGCCGAAATAGGTAATCTACTTGAGCAATTCAAGACTGAAATGTTAAGTTCTTTTGCTTCACAGATTGATACCTTGTAGGTTAAAAAAAAGCAGGCAGAGGTAGAAGCTGCTTTGGCCATTTTCTGCCCTAAATGCAGAGAAAAACACCCATTGAGGGAATGCCCATTGGACAAGGTACCAATTTGTACCATTTGTGAAAAGGACCATGAAACTCAACAATGCCCCTCTTTACTAGGGATAAAAGTAGCGTTACAACCAACTGAGGAGGAAGATGAAGCAGTTTATCTGCTGACCCAAAGGAGGCAATGACAACCACAAGGACAAGGTACGAACTCTAGTATGCCATTTAATCGTTGGAATAATTATCCTTCTTTTAATCAAGAAAACTACCCGCCCTTTAACCAAATGCAATACCCACCCTTTAATCAAATGAATTTCCCACCCATGCAGCAAACAAACCCTCCCTTTATAGACCCTACAATGTGGACTCCCTGGCTTCTACAGCAATCCTATTTTAACCAATAGAACCCAAACTAGAGAGCTCAACAAACTCCATTCTCAAACCAATTTCCTCAGTTCCAGCAACAAATTTCTCTCCCATCAGGTACCCCACCGAATAATCAGACCATGAAGCCTCAGCTGCCTGTACAACCGAACCCTAACCCTAATAATAATAAATTTTTGCAAGTCATCGACATGCAGAACCTGCCTACATCTATTGTGCAATGTAATGACATTCATTTATGATCTGGGAGAGTAGTTGAGCCGATTATAGATGATACTACCTCTTCTGACTCTGATAAAGAAGAGACATAAAAGAATGAATCATCTAATAAGGATGCTGAAACAGCCAAACCATACTCTAATAAAACTGTTGAAACAACAGAGCCACCATTCCCTAAGCGTTTGGCTCTCACTAAGACGCCTGAGCCGCCTGCTTTTAACCTTTTAGGGGAATTGCAGAATCTGTATGTTAAAATTCCACTTCTACAAGCACTCAAAGATGTGCCAATCTATGCCAAAACCGTCAGAGACATTTGCATCAAGAAACCTGGTAGGAAGGCTAAATATCCCCTTATAGTTCATGTGATGGGTGATCTAGCTGCTTTAATGTCAGGAAAAGTTCCCCCTGTAAAATATGGTGACCTTGGTCACCCCATGGTCACAGTACAAGTTGGAAAAACTATTGTTTCACGAGTTTTGGTAGACCTAGGTGCTGCTATAAATATTATGACCCTTGAAACTGCACAGCTGTTACAGTTGAAAAATGTAATTAGAGAGACACCAACTATCCTGGAATTAGCTGATTGTTCCACAATCAAACCAAAGGGGGTTATTGAAGACCTGATCATTTCAGTTGAATCCCCGAATTACCTATCTGACTTTGTTGTGTTACAGACTAAAGAAAAGTTGGGGGGGCATCCTCTGATTTTAGGGAGACCCTGGCTAGCTACAGCAGATACTTTTATCAGCTGTAGATCAGGTTCAATGACGATTTCTAATGGATGTGAAACTAAGCAGCTTACGTTGTACCCTCATGCTACACCTATGATTAACAATGATGATTCTATATGGTTAGACTATGAGGATAATGATACTCAACCCATTTTGACCATTGGACAAGCCTTAGCTCTTAAAGATACCACAGAAGATGAAGTAATTAGTAATTTTATTTCTGAACCTTCCTCAGTTTCTTCTGAAACATATAATTAGTTAACTGCAATTCTGGATCCTAAAACACAACAAAAGCTTAAATCTCAAAATTTACCTCAAACATCAACTGATATCTCCTCTAAAAGCATAACAGTAGAAATTGAACCTGGCAAAACATTGAACATAAGCCCCAATTTATCAGATGCCGAAACACAACAGCTAATGAAGTTGCTCCGTGAGAACAAGGAAGCATTCGCATGGGACTATACAGATATGAAGGGGATCTCTCCTGAATTATGTACTCATCGTATCTATATTAAGGAGGGGGCCCAACCAGTCTGTCAACCCCAGCGGCGAATGAATCCCAATTTGAGGGAAATTGTTAAGGAAGAACTTCAAAAATTGCTTGATGCAGGGTTTATATACCCCATATCTGACAGTGAATGGGTTTCTCCGTTGGTAATAGTACCTAAGAAAAACAAGAAATGGAGAGTGTGTGTAGATTATAGAGCCTTAAATAAAGCTACCCAAAAAGATCATTTCCCCTTGCCATTTATTGATCAGGTGTTGGACAGCTTGTCAGGAAAGAAATTATTTTCCTTTTTAGATGGTTTTAGTGGATATAACCAAATCAGAATTGCACCTCAAGATCAAGACAAGACCACTTTTACTAGTCCTTGGGGGACTTTTTCTTATAGAGTTCTCCCATTTGGACTATGTAATGCTCCAGCAACGTTTCAAAGAGCAGTGATAGGAATCTTTTCTGATATGCTTAATGATTCTTTGGAGATATTTATGGATGATTTCACTCCTTATGGTGTGACTTTTGAAGATGCGCTACAAAACCTCGAGAAAGTACTTAAAAGATACATACAAGCTAATCTTTCCTTTAGTACCGAAAAATGTCATATGATGATGAACAAAGGAATTGTACTAGGACACTTCATTTCATTCCTTGGGATTCAAGTGGATCCATCCAAAGTACAGGTAATTCAGACCCTTCCTATTCCTAAAACAAAAATTGATGTAAGAAGTTTTTTAGGAAATGTTGGATATTATAGAAGATTTATCAAAAAGTTTTCTAAAATAGCTTCTCCTTTGTTTGTGTTACTTATGAAAAATGTTGAATTTAAGTGGACTGATGCCTGTCAGAAAGCATTTGATGAACTTAAGCATCAGTTGTCTACAGCTCCTATTCTGAGGGGACCTGATTGGGCACTTCCCTTTCATATATCCTTTGATGCTTCGAATACTGCAATTGGAGCTGTCTTGGGTCAAGAAGAAAACAATCTTCCTTATGCTATCTACTTCATTAGTAAGAATATGACCCCTGCTGAGCTTAATTACACAGTTACCGAGAAATAATTTTTAGCAGTTATTTATGCTATTAATAAATTTCGACATTACATTACTGGTTATCCTACTTTTGTTCATACTAACCACTCGGCTATCAAGTATTTAATGAATAAATCTGTTACAAATGCTCGAGTTACCAGGTGGTTATTGTTACTACAAGAATTTGATATTACAATTGTAGATCGACCAGGTAAAGAAAATGTAGTTGCTGATTTCATTTCTCAGATAAAAATTGATGATAATACTCTAGTAGATGATTCCTTTCCTGATGAATACTTGTTTGCAGTATCTGCTCGCTCACCATGGTATGCAGACATTGCCAATTATCTGGTTGCAGGAAAGCTACCATCACACCTATCACATCGGGAGAAAAGAAAGATCATTCAACAAAGTGCTAGGTATAGCTGGATGAGTGGGTGTCGTTTTCATACAGGACTTGATCAGGAAATCCGAAGATGCATTAGAGAAGATGAGGTTTATGATATAATGAAGGCTTGTCATGATGGCCCTTGTGGTCGGCATTTTTCTGATAAGAGAACAGCACATAAAATTCTTAGAATGGGTTATTATTGGCCCTCACTTTTCAAGGATGCAAAGAAATATGTCAGGGCCTACGACAGTTGTCAAAGAATGGGCCAACCCAATCATAGAGATGAAATTCCACTGAACCCTCAGGTAATACTTGAACCCTTTGAAAGATGGGCTCTAGATTTTGTAGAGCCCATCAATCCTCCATCCAACCTAAGAGTTTATATATTGGTTTGTACAGATTATATGACTAAATGGGTGGAAGTTAAGGCACTTATTAAAGCTAATGAAGAATTTGTTTTAACCCTTTTATTTGAAGAAATCTTCGTTAGATTTGGGATGCCTAGAGAACTAGTCACAGATGGAGGACCTCCTTTCAATTCTCATGGTTTAAAAGCTATGCCTCAAAAATATCATATCAATCATAAAATGACTACACCTTACCACCCCCAAGCTAATGGTCAGGTGGAAAGTACAAATAAAGTCATAGAAGTTATTTTAACAAAAACAGTGAAGGAGAATAGGAAAGATTGGTCTCAAAGACTGCCTGAGGCATTATGGGCTTACAGAACTACTTGGAGAAACACTACAGGTTTTTCACCCTATGAATTGGTTTATGGTAAAAGTGTTGTTTTTCCTATGGAATTTGAAATTAAAACCTTAAGAACTGCTTTAGCTGTTAACCTTGATTTGACTGATGCACAGACAGCTAGGTTGTAACAGCTGCAGGAATTGGATGAAAAAAGGTTGGATGCCATCCATCAAACAACTATGATTCAACAGCAAAGAACCAGGTGGCATGATAAAACTATTAAGCATAAGCAGTTCCAAAAAGGTAATTGGGCTTTATTATATGATTCCAGGTTTGAAAATTTTCAAGGGAAACTATGAACAAGGTGGCTGGGACCTTACGAGATAGATATTGTTTTTCCCAATGGAACAGTAAGGCTCCTAACAATTGATGGTTCTAGAACTCCATTGTTAGTAAATGGGTATCGCCTTCGTCTGTACCAGCAACCAATTTCTAAGGAGGATTTTAAGGCCACTTGCATGGCAGATTCACATTACATCTTTTTGGGGGAGTCTCTTGCCCCTAATTGCACTTAATCTCTGCATTATATATTCTTGTATTATTATTAGATTATATTACTTAACTAATAATCCTTGTCAAGGGCTGCCATATTACAATTTATTTTTTAGGTCTTAGATTCGGAGGCTAGTTGAAGGAACAATTGCATTACAAGCAGGATTAGGTTTCAGTTTGGGAAACATTGCCATTCCACTTCAATTCATGATCCATCCCCTCATACTACCCTTCAACAACATTTTCCTATTCTCCTTTAACAGCAGCATCTCTTTTTCCCATTGCTGAAACACCAGTTTCGACCGTTGCTGAAACACCAATCTTTGCCCATTTTCCCCATTGCTGAAACACCAACTTTTCCCCATTCTCTCCATTGCTGAGACACTGATTTCTCCATTGCCGAAACACCAAATTTTTCCATCTTTCTGAAAAAGCATCGATTTTCCCATTTTTCTGTAATTGAGGCATCAATTCCTCTCAAAAACGACCAATACATATCATTTTCCATTGAGAGAATCAGCCATTCATCCTGATAATTGTGTTCCTTCACTATTACCTCCTGTGAATAGAGGAAGCCTTTCATATAAATACCCTCATACCTTACAACCCTTTCCCATAACTATTGGTGATCTATTAAATGATGAGATTATACTTTCAGCACAACAATCGAAGGTAAAACGTGAGGTATGCGTGTTTATGTGTAAATATTAAACTATAGTTAATGAGAAGATTCTGATATGATTGCCGAAATCACCATACATTCAAAACTTATCATTTTAGCCGCAGTTGGGGGGAATATCAAAATCTTGCAATCATTACCCGATATGCCAATCACCTTCATTTTTATTACGACCATGTCTCGTCACCCCGTCTCTGTTTTATTATGTCATAACCTCATTTGCAATATCTTACTCTGTCTCGGCTGCGGTAACTCGGCTCTATATTGTGAATTTTACTGAATCGGTAACTATGGGAGGTAACGTTGTTCGAAATGAACCTGGTTCAATGGCTTATTGGAACTACACCTAGAATCATATCAAATTTTTCTGCAAGCAGGCTGGGTGGATTACTTCCAAAGGCTTCAGGAATTTGATTCTCAGCAAGTCCTAGAATTCGCACGTAATTTAAAGGAGGGTTATTCTACTGTTCGGGGAGTGCGAATTCTGGTAACAGAGGAAGATATAGCACATGTTTTAGGATTACCAGCCGATGGCATCTGTTGGTTCAGCCATAAACACATCATTCTGAACGTACAGCAAGATTTTATTCTACCTGGGGAGCGGGTCGAACCTAAAGGTAGGGGTGTTGCACTGCATTCATTACCACCTCCATGGCCAAAGGTTGCAGAGTTTGTCAAGCACTACCTCACCTGCGAAGGACGTTACCAGGTAGTGTACCAGCATGACTTTGTGTTGTTGAATCATTTAAGACATGGTCGTTTATTAAATATGCCATACTATCTGCTTGGGTGTCTAAAGAATATGTCACATTATTCCACGAATGCAAAGTACCCACTCCTCTCCCTCACTCACCATCGCCTGGTTCAGCTTTTAATCCTGAGGGGCTTTGCCCTGCAGAATCCTCCTCCCCTTAACAACCCACCCCAGGAAGCTGCTGAAATCCCTCAACCAGCAGCTGAAAACCCCCAGGAAGCTGCTGAAGTTACTCAACCAGCAGCCGAAAATCCTCAAGAAACTACCGAAATTTCTCAAGCAGCAGCCAAAACTCCCCAAGTGAATGTTGAAAATCCCCAACCATCCGTGACAGTTAGTCCAATTGACCCCGCCATTACACCAACACCACCCCATAATTTACCTGGATCATCCACTCCCACTGTCCATATCCCCAGCGATGATTCAGACGACGACATTCCCCTGGCTAAACTAAAAAGGAAAAGGAAAAGGCAAGAAACGGCTGTGCCCCCATCAAAAAGATGAACAAGGGCCTCAATTAAAGAAGCTATCACTTCTGATGTCCCTCCTACCCCAGAGAAGGCCATCCATAAAAGAAAAACCACTGCTTTTCCTACCTCCTTACCTCGAAGATGGAGGAGGACGTCTTCTGAATCAGCATCAAAGACCACCACCCCAATTTCCCCACCCATTATCCTAAAACCCCAGACCCCACCAGACCCCGAATCCTTACCTTCCTCACCCTCGGGTACCGAAATGCAAAATGTTCAGGATTTTGTGACATCATTCCTTTCAGAAGACGCAGCTGCTCCACAAGAACCAGTTGTTGATTTATCAAAAGTAGACACCCAAGACGATGTACAGCATGTAGTTGTTACACAAGAACCAGCTACCGACTCAATAGGTGTTACACAAGAACCACCTACTGAGGAGCAAAAGATAGACGACCTAGAGGTAGCTGCCCCACAAGAACCAGCTACTGACTCAACAGGTGTTACACAAGAACCACCTGCCAAGGAACAAAAGATAGATGACCTAGAGGTAGCTGCCCCACAAGAACCAGCTACTGACTTAACAGGTGCTGAGGAGCAAAAGTTAGATGACCTAGAGGTAGCTGTCCCACAAGAACCAACTACTAGTCTAGCAGGTGCTACACAAGAACCACCTGCTGACGATCATGATCAGGAAACACATCAGGACATAGCAGCTACTGACTCAGCAAGTGTTACACAAGAACCACCTGCTGATAAACAAGAAATGGATAATCAACATGTAGTTGAACCAGCTACTGGCTCAGCAAGTGTCACACAAGAACCACTTGCTAATGACCATGACTAGAAAACAGACCAAGACTTGGCTGCTACTGACTCAGCAGTTGATACACAAGAACCACCTGCTGATGACCATGACCAGAAAACAGACCAAGACTTGGCTGCTACTGACTCAACGGTTGATACACAAGAACCACCTGCTGATGACCATGACCAGGAAACAGAGCAAGACTTAGCTGCTACTGACTCAACGGTTGATACACAAGAGCCACCTGCTGATGAGCAAAGTGTAGATAACCAGGGTACTGCACAAACTATAGCTGTTACAGAAGAACTAGCCACTCAGTCGGCTGATACGCAAAATTCCCATGTTCAGGAGGATATAGCTGTTACAGAACTAGCTGATGACTCAGCAGTTGTCACACAAAAACCACCTGCTGGGGATACAAATAATGAAGCTGCCACCAAACAACCATCTTCCCATCCACTTGAACCAGCTACAGAGACTGCAACTACTACAGAAGGCCCTGTCACGTTAGCTTCCCTTCAACAAGAAAATGAGTTTTTGAAAGCCGAGATTCAGGTTTATAAGCAAGAGTTAATGATGGCAAGGAAAGCTTATGAAAAAAAACTTAATCTGTATACTTTAGCTCAGGTAGCATCTGCAGCTGAGAAAAGTGCAGATAAGGATCGATACGATGAATACATGTGCAGCCAATGTGGTGACCTCTATTCTCGAGCTAGTTATAGGGTAATCGAAGTCCCATTGCCTAGACCCACTCCTGCATTTACTCCTGTTGTAGTTAAAAAGGAACGCCCTGCTGTTACACAAGAACTAGCAGGGCCTTCAAAGATTTATGAAGAAGAAGAGAAACCGCAAGTACCTCGGCCTACCCTAGTTGTTAAAGCTAAAAATCCTACACCAAAATCTACAAAGACGGTGTTTACCCAAACTGAACCTCTGTGTGCAGAGACTGTCTTCACTCAGACCTTAAGCATTCAAGAACTCAGGAATATATGGAAGAAAGAGTATGCCCTGTTGCAAGAAAAGGCATTGTAGGAACATAAATCATTATGGCAGAATCATGTATATAGAAATTGGGAAGTCCTGGAACAGTTCCATGCACAGCAAAAGGAAAATAAGGAGTTGAAAACTAGACTGTCTCTTATCTTTGAGTTAGTTCAAAGACTTTTGGCCACCAGGAAACCATCCTTTAACTATTCTGTGTTTCTAGCAGAACGCCTAGCATTCCTTCAAGTAAAAGCAGTCAGAGATGGACGACCTCATGAGGTGTCTACACCCCAGCAGTTTATTGAAACCTTTGCAGCAGCGTCAGCCAGTGAACAAAATCTATTATGTGAACTCTATCTCCATAATGAAGCCATGTCAGAGGATAGAAAGCTTAATTTGATTCCTGTGGCTGGTGACATTTAGATTAGAGCCTTTGTCTCTTTTATGGCCAATCAACTCACGTGGCAAAATGCTTTCCTGTCAGCGAAACATAACAAAGAAAATTGCCTTTTATGGATCCGAGTTGAATGACAGAATGCTACTGTTTTTATTGTTGAAAATAATCGGGTTATAAGAGAACAAGGAATGACTGAGCATATCAGAGAATTACAGGCAGCAGTGTTAGAGGAATGTCAACAGTATGTCAAAAAGAAAGGACCTCTTGTTATACAGGTAAACAATTTGTTCTAGGAACATTTCCCTAAGGAGAGAAGGGAATACCATCCCTCTAACCCTCTTAATCTTCATGCAGAAATTTCACGAATGCCTAATTATGTTAAATGTGTTCAGCAGTGTGGCAAAAAATGGTTGGGTTATCATTTTCATTTCCCGTTTCTCTGGTTGCCAATACAACAATATAAGGCCTACTCCAAGGTGTCCAAAAAGGAGGAGCTTGCAACATGGCAGAGATTACAGAATGTCCAGGGCTTCAAAGATTCGACTGATAGCCCCTTCTATACTTACTGTATAAGTAATTTGCATTGTACATCCCAGTACTCCGATTCAGAATTAAAGTAAATTTTGCATGGGGACATGCAACTGCTTCAGTTGGGGGGATGTTAGGACCTCATATTGTCCCTTTTTGACTATACATTTTGCTATGATATCATCATTTTCAACTTACATTTAAAAAGTCCTTGTCAGTGTTTTAACGCAATTATCCCAAAGGTATGTAATGATTCTTCTCATCACTATACATTTAATTATTTAGCATGTGATCATGATATCTTCATAGTTAATCTTTAATTTGTTAAGTGCTGAACAGTTAAAGAATGATGTGCAGTCTGCGTTGCTGAAACAGCCTGGAGTTTGTGAGACTATTTTTGCAGTTGCTAAAACAGTAGAAATGGCACGCAAATCTCGAAGCTGAAACAGTGAGATTTTCATTCTAAATTTGACAGCAACAAAGGAACTAGACTGATCACCGAGGAAGCTGTTACACTGGATGTAATGCCTATAATCTAAAGACAATATTATTGTAACAGCATTTTGTTGATGGGAAATTGATTTCCCTATTTTTTGTATAATGGGTTAAAATAGATCTTTTGTAATAGATGTCTCCTCTTTAAAAAGAGGAGACATCTACATTAGAGGGGGATGAACAGACTGTGGAAAAAGGCTTAGCTGAAGGAACAGGACTGGAATTCTTTTTGTAATATGACATATTGATGGATGAATAAAATTTTGTTCTAAACATATTTTTCTAGTTCTTGTTTCCTGGGGAATCTTGTGAGAAGGACAGGGCCCACCTTCATCACAAGATTCACCCATTATATTTCTGCAGTGTGTCAAGTGTGTCTTTTATTCATGCCTTGTTAACAAGTACTGTTTGCTGAATATTGTTTATAATACCTTTGTTGAAACTCTGTTTCTTTCTCAATTGATTATTGTATTATTCACAGTTAATTCATGAGTGTTTCACCGATGATTAAGTTACAGAGTGAATTGGCAAGCTAGCTAATCAGAGGTAGGTGCTGGAGATTCCCGCTCTGGGGATAGGGTCCTGACTCTCTGTTACAACACAGCCATTGTTTTCCTTTTCAGATTGATTCTTTTCCATTATATGATTCTTTGAGTGGAATTAAGCATTCTTTGCTAGTTATCTGCAATAGGGTGTAATTGCTGTAATGTAGAGTGGAGCTTCAGTTTGTTAAAGTAAGGCGTGATTTGTTTGTACTACAACTTTTGTTGCTTTTAAAATTGAGTGCATATAGTACGCAGTTGCCTTTGAAATAACAAGACTTCCCTGGGTTGACAATTAATGTCGCACTTTGTTGTTTAATTCAATAAGCAATTAAAGCGACCAACAGCGCAAAGTTTATTTTTCTGCTGTTTGCAATTTTAGTCTTTTGCATCCATCTGATTTCTATCTTCCAGCCTTGTTTTCACCTTCTCAAACCTCTTAAGGTTGCCTTCATTCATTGCCTTTGGCTTTTTCATCCCTCATTAACTTGCTGATGGATCTACTGATCCTAAATCCATTGTGACCTTGCAAATCAAAAAAAAATTCAATGAGCCCATGAGAACTTAAAAAAAAAAATCAGCGGTGGAATTCAAAACTGAAGTCACTTAGTGACATCTGTTGGGAACTAGGTGAGATCTGTTGATAACTTGGATATCTGGAGCATGTAGGGGCATCTTTATAAAACAAAATTGTGTAACTACAACTGGACTGGAATGGAGGAACGCTTCATTTTTAAATAAATCCCACTCAGACCTAGCCTATGCTTGTCCATAAGGTTTGCAGTCATTCTCCATTGGTTTCGTCCACTATGCTAAGTTTTCCAATGCTTGCCATATACAAGTAAACCTCCTTTCATGGGCTAGGCCCACTGTCATATATCTTGTGGCATATCTAATTGTGCTCTAGTCCTTGTGCCTAAAACTGGAAGGATTTATTTAAAAGAAAATGAAATGTTGATTCCTTGTGCTAATCTGGAAGGACAAGTTGTTTGGGAAGTTGGTTAGAGTAAGGATTGTTACTGGGCTTAGAGTACCGGTTGACACATAAAGCCTCAACCTTGCTTTAGGAGTTTAAACATATGGCATGATCCATGATTGCGCCCCATTCAATCATATGAAAGTATAGCACTAAAATTTCTATATAAAGTGCAGATAAACATATCTTCATCAAGTTTGATGGGCAATGAAGAGCTGAGGTACACACCTGAACAGGTATTGATAGGCCAATGATGGCCCCGAAAGGATCTTGAAAGTATAAAACTATAAAGGAAGGTCAATAAACCCCATAATATGACCATTGGAGAGTTCCTATCAAAGCCTTATCAGTAAGTAGAAGCTATTTGTATTTATCCCATCTAAAGCAACTAATGTTGAAGTGGAACCCATGCCTGTCCATCTATGCAGTTTGCATTTCAAGTTTATCTTTAACACCCTAATGTTCTATTGATCCAAGGGTCAATTGGAGAGAGAGATAATTGGTTCTCCCAGTGGTTCTCCATTTGTTGTGACCACAAACACCACCCCATTAAAATTTTCCCAGATAAGCAATTTTGAATGGGTCCCCCAGAAGTTGATCTTACACCCCTCCAAATGATCTGTTTTATCCCAGGGATTTTAACTCTTGGCCAAGTCAAATCATCATTTTTTAAATGGTGAAGGCCCCCTTTATAAATACCTGCTGCATGATTCATCTACAATCCTTTCTTAGCCCTTCATTCACATCCTCATCGGGACTTTTCCAACCCCTCAAAACCTCCCATCACATCTTTATTCCCATTATAACTCGTTATAATGAAAATACCTCGAAACCATGCCCAATTTCCCCTTTTCGCTTATCGCATGCAAATTAAACACATAATGCTTACCATAATACACCGGACCCGACGGCTTTATTGACCGGAATACATATATTTTCGGGTCCGGAGCATTTCGCATATCGCAATCGGCGGGGTCCCAAGGCTTGAACATAAAGTGCACGGTGATATGGCGGACCCGCTGATCCCATTAAACATAACACATTCATTTCGGGTCCGAAGCCCCATCGCATATCGCATATCGGCGGAGCCCAGGATCATTTATAAAACGCAATGTGATATGGCAGACCCGCCACATTATTAAAAACAACACACACACACACATATATATATATCGGGTCCGACCGAGTCGCATATCACAATCGGCGGAGTCCTGGGCCTGCGCACATTGCGATATCCGATTTGGCAGACCCGCCGATCTTATCAAGCAGAATATATATTTTATCGGGTCCGCCTTCCCCATCGCTACATCGCTATCGGCGGAGTCTAGCGCTTATACCTAAGGCTCGAAGCGATGAAGCGGACTCGCCGATGACTATGTGTCCAGGCGTATTAATTTTGAAATCCAACCTTGTGGTCAAATGGGGTCTTTTCTGTGCATTCCCGTGTTTTCGGTAAGATGTCATGGTCTGGGTTTTCAAAAGAAATCCGATAGGGGCGGTGTTGCATATGATGTCCCATTGGGATGTTCGATTGCGACTCGTCGCAACACAACTTTGGCTAAGCCAGGGGCCGTTTCTTTCACAATTGCTCTTTTAATTTCATTACACCTTATAATTTTTCAATGATGGCGAGAGATGTTCTTGGGTATTTTTGTCATTTGGTTGTAATCATAAGGCTAATATGAATTATTTCTGCAGGTGAGTTTGAGTGGATCCGGTATCATATAAAGGTTTTGTATGTCTAGATGACACCTATGCACCCCCAGTGTCGATACTACAAAAGCGAAACCTGCAAAAAGGGGTATGAACCACCATAATGTATAATGAAGGCATGTTCTGTGTCAAAATGGAAGCACAACGCTAATCCATCAAGATGTCACTCCCTCCAGAAGCACCTCAAAGCATACCAGATGTGGGATGATAGGAATGGCATCTTCAGTTTCCTCCAAGGAATGATAGGGAATAATAGCCACTCCACACAGGTGAAACAAAATGATACACAACCATTCTCTGTTTCATTGACACTCGTTCATTTCCCCAGGAAGAAGGACGCTCCAACAAAGGTGGCTTCGATGTGTCAACAATCTCATCGACCGTTCTCCTCTGTACATTTTTTGATCCATGTAGTGAAAAGAGAGGGGAGTGGAAATGTCAGGGGAGACAGGGGAGTCAGTTCTTGAAGGCATAAATATTACCTCCGTAGATGAGAGCAGGGATTTTTCGTTTGGAAAAACAACTTTTGTTTATTGTGAGTAAGGAATATTGTTTGGGTCAGAGAAGGAGACTTTTCTCAGATTGATTTTCCTCTTCTTTATATGTTAAGAATCAAGATGTTGTTGTGAGCGTAAATATGAATGTGATTTGTGTTTGTGCCCATTGATAACTTACAGTTTATGATTAGCTTTGGTTGTTTGAATGTGATTCTTCATCATAGTTAATTCATGAGCAGTCCTTGATTTGAAACTATGTTAAACATTAGTTGCAAGCTTTAATTCCATAAAAGGAATGTGTATTCCTGTATGAGTGATAAGATTGCAATTTAGAATTGATGCAGCGTTGTTCTTATGTGAAGCAATAATTGATTCATTTAGACTTGGGATTCATATATGATGTTTAACCTCTCTTTCGTCATGCTCCTGCAAGATAGATTATGATAGCTAGAACTATAATAGAGTAGTTAGAAGTAGTGTAGATAAGATATAAGACATAGACGTTAGCTATTTTATTTTGTTGATTCAATTGAAGTCTTCCTCCCGGAAGCAATCTATCAACGCATTTAACAGTTTACAGGGTCCCTTAAAACTCGTTGGAACTAGCCATTCCAAATGAAAGTAGGTCTAACTGGGGCTTGCGATCGGGTTAATTCTCCTTGTTGGTATAGCGAACATTCGCCATGTCAACAAGTAGCAAATAATTATTTGGAGGAATCATGGAAATACATGAAGGATCATGCCCTGATATGTAAATTTATGGGAATCTGGTCGAGAGAGCTAAATATAGTGAAATGGTTCACGAAAAGTGGAAACCTAAGGGCCAAATAGAGCTATGTTTAAGAGCTAAGGATTTTTTTACGGTGATCTTCTCTAATCTGGAGGATTGGAAGAGGGTCTTCAAAAATGGCACATATTTCCTTAACCATGCAAGTTTATTTATGCATTTTTTGGAGGAATGCTACAACTCCGATAAAGAAATTTCTTGTAGCTCTAGTTTCGGTGTGATTATCATCTCATTGCCAGAAGATTTCTGTGAGCCAAATATTCTCGAGGATATCAATAATGCCATTGGTGATTTTGTGAAAATTCTTAAAATTACCAAGAAGCAGTGGTATTATTCCTATGCAATAATTTCTATTTATATGAATACTTCCAAGCCACTCCCTACAAAAATTGACATTTAATATCATGATGAGATTTGGACACGGCTGATGGACTATGATCATGTGCCATTCAAATGTCAGAGATGCCATGAATATGGTAATTTAATCTGAAGCTTGTCATTGGTGTTAGAAGAGAGTTCATAGGAGAATGCTACACAAAATGACTTAGAAGGCTTCCAAAAAGTGATTAACAAAAAGGGGAAAATCCCCAAGATAAAACAAGAACAATGGTCTTAGCAGACAATTGTAAATGATAAGTAAGTTCTAGTAGCAAATCATTATTGACTTTGAAAATTTAGAATTGAACATGAAATCACACGTAACATCACCGGAACAACCCATGGAAGTTGAATGACAGGAGGGGAACCCAAGGGATAAATCCAATCCTAAGAGGAAATCCCTGAAAGCTCTATCAGAAATCCTAGAGATCAAAGACCTACTTTCTTATCCCAGTTTGGCTATGTAAACATAGGATAACCAAGAGAACCTAAGCGAGGATGAACATATGATGGTGGAAATTATTAAAACATGAGCTATATCTACATCTAAAGTTATCCAGATGGAATAAAAGCTTGTCTATTACTAGTTGTATCTCCAGTGGTGGAAACATCGATAGGAATGGGAGGGAAAGAATAGAGTGTTCAACCCATCCATGGAAGGATGTTGACAAACAAGTAAAGGTAAAGGCCAACCCATAGGGAAATGCACTAAGAAGCGTAAGAACATAACTAATGAAACTATTCAAAACATGGAGGAATTTCTCATCAACTCTGGGCAAGTGGCTCCGATATTTAGGTATTTCCCCCCATCCAACCACCTTCTTGCTGAGAATTGTATATTGGAATATATGGGGCCTTAATAGAAAATGTAAGAATATGTACCTACAAGATTTACTAGTAAAAGAAAAACCAAAGATCCTTATTTTACAAGAAACCAAAGTATCCAACAAGAAGGTTAACAAAATTTTGTGTTGTTGTTGGAGAGGATATGAATCAATGGCTTTAGATGATAAAGGAAGTGTTGGAGGGATTGCAATAGTTTGGAACCCTAAGGAAATAGTTTTTCAAGACTGGATTGCATGCCAACATATCTTATCTAGGCACTTCCATTGTATGGGGGAAAAGGATATAGTTTTTTTTTCAATGGTCTACGGCCCACCTATCCCAACCGAGAAATCAACCTTTTTGGTTGACCTACGTGAAATCAAGAACATTCACAAGGAAGACCTTTGGATAGTCGGAGGTGAATTTAATATCATAAATAATTTGGATGATGAAAAAGGAAATGTCCACCGTCTGGACCAAATAGAACACCTATTTAGGGATACCATCTAGGAACTTATGGTTACAGATGTGTATACTAATAATGGGATCTTCACTTGAAATAATCGCAGAGGAGAACATCACTAGCTAGCCATCTAATTGGATCGGTGTCTATTACCTAAAGAATTTCTAGGGAGAGACATATTTGTGGAAGTGATCATTCTTCCTTGCCTAGGATCAAATCATTGGCACATTCGACTGGAGTTAGATTTAAACATTGCTCCATAGAATAATCCATTTTGTTTTGAAAGCTTCTTGCTTTAGAATCTATACTTCCTTACTAAAGCAGAAAGTTGGTGGAGGGAGATTACCATCCAAGGGCATAATCATATACACACCTTTCCTGTTAAAGTTGAATGAGCTCAAGTCTAAAAACAAAAATTGAAATAAGGAGTTCGAGAATATTTTATCGGATAAATCCAAGCTAGAGACTTGAATGCAAGAGATTCAACAAGAAATCATTTAGAAAGTTCATTCAGGTGATTTGATATTGGAGGGAAAAATAGTTCATATATTAGAGAAGTGACACAAACAAGAGGAAAACATGTGGAGACAAAAATAAAGAACCCAATGACTTAGGGAGGGGGAGCGGATTTTTTCACAAAGCCATGGTCAAGCACCGACATCATAATGAAATCTTCTCTCACAACAAGGGGAGGTCAATGAATTCTACAAAATGAGGAAATGGAGGACAAGATAGTGTCTTACTTGTTGGAAATAATACTGAGAGGGGGGGTGAATCAGTATTATCAAGCAATTTACCAAATCTTCCTTATTTGATCTTTTGAATTATTCTTGCATATCAGTACCATAAAATAATGAGCATGAATAAAGAAAATAGACAGTCACACCAAAGAACACAAGATGTAAGGTGGAAACCCAATGCGGGAGAAAACCACCTGCTGCAATATGTCTCTATCTTCTTTCAAGAAATTCTTTTTACAATGATTTTGTACTGGTGCAGTCCTTTACCAGCACGCAGGCTGCAACCTGCAGAGAGCTACAACTCTCTCTCGTTTTCCAGTCTCTCCTAGAAGGGAGCTACAACCCCCTACTTCTTTTCATGAAGAATCAAATGATCAACAAGTATACAACAGATACAGTCCACTACAGATATCAGATCAGTAATTACAGAAATAACCCAGAACACCTTATGAACAGAAATATACAGTCAACAGATCATCTTAAGACAGGGACGCATATTTTCTTTCTGTGACCTGCGACTGGACGCAGTCTACCTTCCACTGTTTTGCGTGCCGACGCACTATTCCTCTATGCTTTTCTGCGACCGGCGCACCCAAAAACACTATCGCGCCGCGTCTTTTGCTTCAGAGACGCACCCAATAACACAGTCACGCCGCGTCCTTTGCCTCCGAGACGCACCTGAGCCTTTACTGTACTGCGTCCCGGCGCACTTTCCCTTCACTGAACCTGCGTCCCTTCAGATATAAAAGATATGAGGACTTCAGAACCAACCCAAACACTCAGATCCACAGATCTGATCATGCGCCAAAGAGATCACAGTCCATTAGAAGATTCGCCTTCATAGATCTGGACTAGATCTCACCAAAAGATATTCAACCAAGATGATGCTTAATCCAAATGAACTCCTTTGCTTTATATAGGCAAGCTTCTCCCCAAAACATGGAACAAAACCACGAGCCGACACCATAGAAACACAAAACCGTCGGCTAGATACCACACAAGAAACCCCCACGTGCTTTTCTCTGCCTTGAAATGTGTGCACTGGGCGGACGCACCTCCTGAACGGCTGGCCTGCGTCCCTGGACGCGGGTTCTGTATGGTATATCTGCGGGGACGCACTTGCTGAACATATTTCCTGCGTCCTTCTTGATTTATCACCTGAAAGGGTTTGCCATCAAGGACAACACTTGAATCATAATGCCAACAATCTCCCCCTTTGGACTTGATGGCAACCACATAATCTTCAGCTTCATTCTCCCCCTTTGACATCAAGGGCAAAGGGTATGCTCCCCCTATGCTCATGCATCTCCAGATCTGTAACCAGAAATCCATCATGAAGGAGATAGAGACATATTGCAGCTATTTCCAAGATCTCCTTCTCCATAATGCCAACAATGCATTATGTGCTCCCCCTGAGCCTATACCACCAATAGGAAGATGATCAACAGTAAGATGATGCATCAACAACCCCCAGCTTTTGCCTGAGGTATTCAAAAGTGTCCCTGGGCAATGGTTTGGTGAAAATATCAGCAACTTGTTCCTTAGAAGGAACATACTCCAACTTGACCTTCTGTTCAAGTACTTGTTCCCGGAGAAAATGGTACTTGATTGGTATGTGCTTGGTTTTTGAATGCATAACCGGATTCTTTGAGATGCTGATTGCACTTGTGTTGTCACATAAGATAGGGATTGGAGGAGTACAAGTGATTTGATAATCCTACAAATTCTGCATCATCCAAAGGAGTTGGGTGCAACAAGATGCAGCAGCAACATATTCTGCTTCAGCTGTAGACAAGGCAATTGAACTCTGTTTCTTGCTGAACCAAGAGACCAGTCTGGGACCCATAAAGAACGCACCACCACTTGTGCTTTTCCTGTCATCCACGCTTCCGGCCCAATCTGCATCTGTATAGGCATGAAGAGTAAGATCTGTATCTCTAGGATACCATAAGCCATAATTTTGAGTCCCTTGAAGATATTTAAAAATTCTCTTCACTGCTTGAAGATGAGTCTCCTTCGGATTTGCCTGAAATCTTCCAACTATTCCAACTGCATGCATGATGTCTGGTCGGGTACCTGTCAAATATAGTAAACTTCCAATCATAGATCTGTAGGTTGGTTGATGTACTGCTGCAGATTCATCATTTGCACTGAGACTACATCCTATGACCATGGGTGTACATACTGGTTTTGCATCTTCCATGCCATATTTCTTCAAAATCTGCTTGAGATACTTGGTTTGAGATAAAAAGATTCCTCCTTCCTTCTGTTGGATTTGCAAACCAAGGAAATATGTCAGTTCTCCTAGCAAGGACATTTCAAATTCTTTCTGCATGACTGAGGCAAAGCTTTGACTCATAGCTTCTTCATTGCTGCCAAAAATAATGTCATCTACATACACAACAAGTATTAGCAATTTGTCATTTTCAACTTTTATATACAGATTGCTATCTGCTGAACCTTTTAAGAAACCTTGTTGATGAAGATATTTGTCCAACCGGTAGTACCAAGCCCTTGGAGCTTGTTTGAGACCATAGAGAGCCTTTTTCAATCGGCATACAAGATTTGGATCATTTCCAAGAATGAACCCATCTGGCTGTTCAATGTATACTTCTTCTTCCAGGTCTCCATTCAAAAAGGCTGATTTCACATCCATTTGAAATACTTTGAAGTTCTGAAAACTTGAGAGAGCAAGGAACATTCGGATGGCCTCAAGTCTTGCAACAGGAGCAAAAGTTTCTTCAAAGTCTATTCCTTCTTGCTGCGCATACCCTTTACAGACGAGTCTGGCTTTGTTTCTAATTACTTCTCCATTTTCATTCAATTTATTTTTGAAGACCCATTTTGTTCCAATAACATTCTTATCTTTTGGTCTAGGAACCAGCTCCCAAGTGTTGTTCTTTTCGATTTGCTCAAGTTCTTCATCCATTGCTTTCACCCAAAATTCATCTTTGCATGCCTCTTTCACATTTTGTGGTTCGGTGGAGGAAAGTAATGCCAAATAGCTTGAAGCTTCTGCAACTGTTCTTCTAGTTTGTATACCTGCTTCTTTTTGTCCCATGATCTGAGATTCTGGATGGTTCTTCTGAACATATCTGGATGGAGTCTTTTCTTCTATTCTTGTCCGTTCTTCTGCTTCTTCGTGAGGTTCTTCTTGAGATTCTTCTTGAGGTTCTTCTTCTTCATCATTCTGTCTTTGAGGGTAGCTCTCATCTTCTTCGATGTCTTCACGATGTATTTGCCTAGGAATATATCCCTTTTCATCAACCACTACATCAATGCTGTCAACAATTCTGCCAAGTCTTTTATTGTAGCATTTGTATGCTTTGCTATGTGGAGAATAGCCAAGAAGAATGCCTTCATCTGCTCTAGGATCAAGTTTGCCAAGCTGCTCCTCAGTATTCTTGATATAGCATTTGCTCCCAAATATTTTGAAGTGCTTTACCGAAGGAGTTTTACCACTCCAGAGCTCATGAGGGGTTTGAGTGCTGTTCACCCGGACATTTGTCTTGTTGAGAATAATAACCGCAGTATGTGCAGCCTCACCCCAGAAGGTTGCGGGGGTTCCTGATTCATCAAGCATAGCACGAGCCATTTGTTGGATTGTTCTGTTCATTCTTTCAACAACTCCATTTTGCTGAGGCGTTCTAGCTGTAGAGAATTCTCTCCTTATCCCATGTTCATCACAGAAATCGAAAAATTCATTTGAAGTAAATTCCCCACCTCTGTCAGATCTGAGGCACTTAATTTTGTGACCTGATTCATTTTCAGCCAAGGCTTTGAAGGTTTTGAATTTTTCGAATGCTTCATCTTTGTGCTTCATAAGACCTAACCAAACAAACCTGGAGAAATCGTCAATAAATAATATCAAGTATTCCTCTCCTCTAGGTGTTCTTTTTCTGAAAGGTCCACATACATCTGTATGTACTAGCTCAAGAGGCATGCTGGCTGATCCTTCTTTCTCTGGAAAGTTAGTTCTGGTTTGTTTTCCAAACTGACATGATCTGCATATGGTGTTGTCAGGAATTTTGATATCTGGAAGATCGCGAACTGCCTGATATTTGCAAGCTTTCCTTATTTGTGAGAAGCTTAGATGTCCCAACCTTCGATGCCATAACCAGTGCTCTTCATTCTTGCTTAGATAGCATTGTTGTTGTCCTTCATTAAATATGTATAGATTATTTGGAGTTCTCTTTCCTTTGAGAACTGTTTTACCTGTATCAAGATCACGAACAAGGCATCCATTTGATCTGAATATAACCTCGGTTCTTTGATCACACATCTGGCTGACACTTAGTAGATTATGCTTCAATCCATCAACAAACAAAACATTTCCAGCCTTAACATCTTCTTTTAAAGGAGCAATACCTTTTCCTTTTATAGTTGCAGGAGTATCATTTCCAAAAGAGACTTTCTTTCCCTTTTCTAAATTAGAATAAGACTCAAGTTTTTCTTTATCACCTGTCATATGCTTCGAACATCCACTGTCAATGTACCATAGATTTTCTTGTCCTTCTGCATAAAATGCTATCCCACATCTTTCTGTTTGAGGTTCCTTTATTCTCCATGTTTTGGCGCCTGAGGCTTGTTCCTTTTTCTGCTCTTGTACCTTTCTTTCCGGAAACCTGCTTCTGCATTCAAAGTCTTTATGTCCAAAATTATTGCAAATAGAACATTCAACTTCATTTTCAAGAGCTGAAAAGTTGTTATAGGTCCTTTTTGTAATCCCTGTCATACTTCTTTGTTTTTGAGCTTCCCTAGTCATGATTGTTTTATACGCAACACATTGAGCTGCTTTGTGACCAAAGTTATGGCAAGAAAAGCATTGTCCATTGAAGAAGCTTCTGCGATTATTGGATCTACCAGCCAACTGATTGTAATTTCTATTTTCATCTATTCTTGAACCAAATTGAGAAGATTTTACCTGTGGCTGGTTGTGGCTTTTGTTCACCCTTAAGCTGGATTGCCCCTGATAGTTTCTGCTTGACATTTGTCCCTGCTTTACCTGATGATCTTCCTTATGCTCTTGCTCATTTCTTCTTGCTGCATCAAGATAACTTTTTGAAGTGGATGCTTGAGAAGTTTCTCCATTATAGCCCAAACCTGTCTTATTTAGTGGAGACCGCTGCACACTGATAATCTCATCCAAAGTTTCAGATCCTTTGACAAACTTGAGATTAATAGTTTTTGTTTTCTCAATTTCTTTTCTAAGACCAACAATTTCACCTTCTAATTTTTCAAGATGTTTTTCCTTTTCATCAATTTGGAATTGTAGAGTATCAATAATCATGTTCTTTTCTTCTATGCATCTCTTGAGTCTAGTAATTTCATCATAAAGGTTATCCACATCTACAGCATCCTCATAATCATCATCTTCAAATGCCATTAACAACCTATATTTATTACCTTGTTCATCTTCATCACTGTTTGATAAGCCATCACTATCTTCATGGGTGTAGTAGCTTTTCTTGCTTTGTTTCTTGTTCCATCTAACTGGTTCCTTTCCTTTATCCTTATAAGAGCATTTGGCAGCATAATGACCTACTCTTCCACAAGCAAAGCATTTGAAAGGTAGCTTACCTCTGAACCTTCCAGAACCTCTTTGAAGATTTCTGACAAAATTTGATTCTTCTTCCTCTTCTTCTGGATCATGGCTTGCTTCATAGTAATCTTCTTTGCCTGATGCTTTAAAAGCAGCCTCCCTTCTGTCTGATGGTCCTCCCTTTCTCATTTCATAAGCAGTTAGAATTCCATGTAGCTGAGACATAGTAAGAACACGGAGATTTTCTTTTTCTTCTATTGCAGATACTTTGGATTCAAACTTGGGGGATAATGATCTTAGAATCTTTTGAACTACTAGAGACTCCTTTACTTCTTCACCCAAATTTTTCATACAATTTACAATCTCATCTACCCGAAGAAAATAATTAGCCACACTTTCATCATTATACATCTTGAGAGTCTCATATTGAATTCTGAGAGTTTGAAGTTTGGCTTGTTTTATCTGTTCATCTCCTTCATAGCTTGTGATCATTTTGTCCCATATTTCTTTTGCTGATTTGAAGTGCATTACCTTCATGAATTCTGTTTGGGATATACTTCCTAATAGAGTACTGACTGCTTTTGCATTTGTTTCATACTTCTTTTTCTCAGCTGGATCTATAGGAGTAGCTGAAGGAAAAGCATAGCCTGTTTCTACAATGTCCCAAACTTCAGTACCAAGAGATTGAAGATATGCAGTAACTCTTACCTTCCAAAAATTGAAGTTTGTCCCATCAAAAACTGATGGCCTGATTGATGCTTCTCTCTCGTAGTTGCTCATGATGAACGATCTACCTTCAAGCGATCAAGCTTTTCTGAAGGACCTGCTCTGATACCAATTGTTGGAAATAATACTGAGAGGGGGGGTGAATCAGTATTATCAAGCAATTTACCAAATCTTCCTTATTTGATCTTTTGAATTATTCTTGCATATCAGTACCATAAAATAATGAGCATGAATAAAGAAAATAGACAGTCACACCAAAGAACACAAGATGTAAGGTGGAAACCCAATGCGGGAGAAAACCACCTGCTGCAATATGTCTCTATCTTCTTTCAAGAAATTCTTTTTACAATGATTTTGTACTGGTGCAGTCATTTACCAGCACGCAGGCTGCAACCTGCAGAGAGCTACAACTCTCTCTCGTTTTCCAGTCTCTCCTGGAAGGGAGCTACAACCCCCTACTTCTTTTCATGAAGAATCAAATGATCAACAAGTATACAACAGATACAGTCCACTACAGATATCAGATCAGTAATTACAGAAATAACCCAGAACACCTTATGAACAGAAATATACAGTCAACAGATCATCTTAAGACAGGGACGCATATTTTCTTTCTGTGACCTGCGACTGGACGCAGTCTACCTTCCACTGTTTTGCGTGCCGACGCACTGTTCCTCTATGCTTTTCTGCGACCGGCGCACCCAAAAACACTATCGCGCCGCGTCTTTTGCTTCAGAGACGCACCCAATAACACAGTCACGCCGCGTCCTTTGCCTCCGAGACGCACCTGAGCCTTTACTGTACTGCGTCCCGGCGCACTTTCCCTTCACTGAACCTGCGTCCCTTCAGATATAAAAGATATGAGGACTTCAGAACCAACCCAAACACTCAGATCCACAGATCTGATCATGCGCCAAAGAGATCACAGTCCATTAGAAGATTCGCCTTCATAGATCTGGACTAGATCTCACCAAAAGATATTCAACCAAGATGATGCTTAATCCAAATGAACTCCTTTGCTTTATATAGGCAAGCTTCTCCCCAAAACATGGAACAAAACCACGAGCCGACACCATAGAAACACAAAACCGTCGGCTAGATACCACACAAGAAACCCCCACGTGCTTTTCTCTGCCTTGAAATGTGTGCACTGGGCGGACGCACCTCCTGAACGGCTGGCCTGCGTCCCTGGACGCGGGTTCTGTATGGTATATCTGCGGGGACGCACTTGCTGAACATATTTCCTGCGTCCTTCTTGATTTATCACCTGAAAGGGTTTGCCATCAAGGACAACACTTGAATCATAATGCCAACATTACTACCAAAAAATACTCAGAGAACCAATATTTATAGAGAAGAAGCTATCAACTGCATCACTACTCACATTCCAGGCTAATAAACTAGGAACAAGATTCTGCCTTGATGCATGAAATCACATTTATAGAGGATGAGGAAATGGTGAAGGAAATGCCTAGTGACAAGGCTCCTGGTCTATATGGTTTTACAACAAAAAATTTTAAATTTTGTTGAACATTTATTGGAGAGGAGGCATATGCTATAGTTGAGGAGTTATGGAGAATGCATTAGGTATGGTCTAGCCTTAATGCCACCTTTCTCACTCTTATCCCCAAGAATGGTAAGTCCAATGATCCCAATGGTCTTCAGCCAATTGTCTTATCATTAGATAAATTTTGAGGTCTAAAATTGCCCTCTTGAGTATTATAAAATAATAATGGAAATTGTTGGGTTTTGAAATTGTCATTTACTTCCATTATATTTTCACTTATATTCTCATATTGTCGCCTTCACTCCACTTCTATTTCATTACATTTACCTTACCATTATCATTATTGGGTCACATTTATGTTTTTCCAAACTTTATTAATTCTTAGCATTTTTAAATGAATTTATGGTTAAAAATTAGAAAATAATGTGCATATGCTTATACCTAACAAGTGGGATGAGATTGTTGACATGTGTAGGTCAAAAGGAAGCTTCTAAAAGACCTTTATGTGGCCTCCCAAAACCAAATTCGAATTTGAGTGGAGAAGATCATGGAATCATAAGGATATGTGTCTCATTTCCTATTTGTATTGAAACTCTAAGAAGACATGTGCCTTATCATTTCCTATTTTGATTGTAACTCTAGAGATATAGGGAGAAATTCATAGACTCTCATTAATGAGATAGCTTTTTATTTTTTTGTATAAATAGGGAAAGTTTTCTCCTGTCATGGGAGGGTAAAGGAGGAAAAGAAGATAAAAAACTATAGAATGTTTTGTAACAAGGCTTGAGATGGAATGGGATGTAAAGTGAAGAGTTATTGATGTAATGAGATTAGGAGTGTAAATTTTCATTGTGTAAAATTGTGAGTTTATCAATAAAAAATGTTCTTTTCTATTATTGAATTTTAGAATGTGAGTTTTGCGAGTTGGAATGCTATTGGACAATGGAAGGGCCCCCATCAACCATGTGCATCCCTTGTAAATTTGTAAGATTAATTAGTTTGTTTTACTTTGATTCATGCAAATAATTTAGCTTTCCATTGCAATTGTTATTTTATTTTTCAAATGTAAATTTACCTCACTGTGTACTTTTTAAGTTTCCTAAAAGCATCTCAAGAAAGTAGTGTTTTATCTATTTTCTAAAATTGGATTGCTTGAAGCATTAGAGCATACAGTGACTTAGCTTTCTTTTACACATCTTTACAACGCTTTCTTAGATTCAACTTTACATTCACTATTTAACCCTATGTTTTCCAAAGAGCTTCTCAAGAAGGTAGCAATCAACTATTTTCCAATATTGGTTGCTCGAGGCATTAAGAATAAACAGTGATTTAGTTTCTTTCCTTATGCTTTTGTCATGCTTTTTAGATTAAACTTTCATCTATTGTGTAATCTCACGATCAGCAAGTCCAAAAAGGTAGTTTTTCCAATTTGGGTTGCCTAAGAGGCATTATATCACAAAGTAGCTGCAAGTTTTCATTTCCATGCTTTTATTATGCTTTCTTATATCACATCTAATGTATACTCAATTGCTTAAGTCATTTCAAGAAGATGATTTCGACATCTTCCTATATTGAATGTTCATAATAATATTTGAGCATGCAGTAGATCATAGTTGTTTTTATATTGCCTGCTTTCATTTCATAGAATATGAATAGTTTTATATTTGATCAAGAGTTTTCAAGGATGGAAAACAAGTAAGAAACAAGGTTAACTAAGCACATATTGTGCACCACACTTCATAACTTTACTAACCCTGGTCGATAATTTATGTTAGCAATTTAAGACATTAAATTGACTGAACATTTTGGCATTATTGCCGGGAAAGTGTAATTAGGAGACCTTATTTCTTACATCTAAAAAAATATGATTAATATTTTCTCGAGTATGCTCTCCTCCTGCGCTTTGTGTGATCTAGAGGATCAGAAAAATAATTTTTATGCTATATATATATATATATATATATATATATATATATATATTGTTTTGTTTAATAAAATATATATGTATATTTTTAAATTTTTGAAAATATAACATATATAATTTTTTTGTTACAAATCAATTATATATATGTGTGTGTGTGTGTGTGTGTGCGACATAATAAAACAAACCAACGCAATCATCCAGAGAATTCAGAGTCATCTTTGGCAGCGTGGAGGGGTTTTTTTTATGTCTGCAATTGACACCTATTCCTTATATGCCAAAGGTTGAAGCCTCAACAACTTGTTACGGGAGTGATAATGACCGTGGAGATGCTGATGAGAAAATTGACATGGTAGATGGCAGACAAGATGCCAACAACATTGCGTGTGATTTCTGTGATAGAGTCGGCTAATAATTGTGTTCCACCAATTCTTGAGGTTGTTCTCCAAATGCCAGTGAGGATTAGTGCTTTGAACGATACCCTTCGGAGCATGTATGATCTGACCATCATCAAATACTCGCCTGCTACCTGATTCATTGTTTTGACAACGTCTGCTGGCATCACAGATCATGATGAAGCTAGGAGAAAGAATGTTGGGAAAAGCCTTCTTATCCATTTGCCACCAAAAGAATTAATAAGAAGGTTCTGATAAGCTGACTGCTCAACCTCACATCAAAACCTGCAAATAAAAAAATCCAACCACAACAATCGATTTTTGTTGCCGGAGCATCACAGAAAACGTAATTGTTTTGACACATGATTTTAAAATGCATTTTTTGAGCAAACCGAGGCAAATTAGAAAAAACTGAGACATTGGTTTTTTCCGGAACGGGGGCAATTAGGTAACAAGGAAACAATTTTTTGGATTTTGCTACCATTTAGGAGAATTTTCGGGTTCTTTGAAGCCATTATTTGCAAACTGCATGAGAAAAAAAACGATTTTTATTAAATGCTCAGAAAATTGTGTTTTAATACGCCACGCTTCAGGTGGAAGAATTCAAATCAAATTCTGTTTGATCCTCATGGCACGAAGAGTCCAATTTAATGTTGACCCACCTATAGCTGAGGAAACAAATATTTCATTGTTAGTAAAACCAGCAACAAAGGCAGAACAAATGCCAACTGTCTACCAAAACAAGAAGGAAGATGTTCAGATTTGGAAAGAGATTTCTTTTTTGACGGAATCTATCTGTTGGAATCTTCTTGCAAGTTACGTTGGACTTACTAGTCACGTGGGCATATTGGGAGTATACCGTGGCTACTCTTGTTGACTGTGTCAAAACTGTTATTGCTGAAGGTGTTAAGAAGATATGGCTGAGCAATGAAGACACAAGAGCTTATGGATGAGATATTGAAGTAAGCCTTCCAAATCTCTTAAAAGCATTTGTGGCTGAACTCCCACCCAATAGGAATATAATGCTTCGTATTGGCATGAAAAACCCTCCTTACATCCTTGAACACTTGGAAGAAATTGCTAACTTAATGTTGCACCCATGTGTATACTCATTTCTTCACGTGCCAGTGCAGTAAGGGAGTGATTATGTTTTGAATGCTATGAAGCGTCAATACACAATCAGTGAATTTAGATGTGTGGTTGATACATTAATGCGACTTGCGTCAGACATGCAGATAGTAACTGATGTGATATGTGGATTTCCAGGAGAAACAAAGGAAGATAATTTCGAGACCATTATTAATCTGATCAAAGAATACAAGTTTCTGCATGTTCACATTTTACAGTTTTATCCAAGGCCAGGAACGCCAGTTACTAGAATGAGAAAGGTCCCTACTTCTGAAGTAATGAAACGAAGTCGTGAGTTGACAAACATTTTTGAGTCTTTCACGCCATATGTGAGCATGGGCTATTTCATCCTGTGCATTCAGTACGGAAGATGAAATTCTTTGGGTTGAAAGATGTCCAAACAAGGTCCTTAGATAGCAAATGATGATGTGACCTATTAATTTACATTTCCATTGTTTTGGTTCTTGGAACAAGATACGAGGTATGTATTGGATGCCTTAGGGAGATTTTGAAAATTTTTGTATAAGCACTGTATATCTTGGAGGCATCGGTTAATAAGTAACTCAGAGGTGGTTGCATGAAAATCTTCACTTAGCAGCAATAATTTTCAAAAATTGAATGAAAGAAATCATTTTATTTGTGAGAAAAAAATAAAAATAAAAATAAAATAAATAAATAAAAATATATATATAAAATAAAATAACTATAAATAAAAAATAAAATAAATTGCGATGATTATTACATATGCAATCAATTTATTGAAGCAATTTATAAAGCGAAAAATACTTGCAAAATTTGATTGAAATAATTTTTTTGTACAAGTACTTTTTCATATTTTTGTCGCTTCAAATATTTTTGACAGCTTGTTATTTTTGCAGAACAAATGACGATTCAATAATGGCTTGCAGAACAATTAGAAAATTATTTAGATGATTTCTGAACATTTGGCATTAATATTGTTGCTGTGTATTTTTCTATGAAGTTTTAACTTGCAGGACACAACAAATCTTTGTGATGCCAATCGTTTTACTGAACACCGTGCATAAAGTCATTCGACAACAGGTAACTGATCTATTTTTCATGGTTATTTTTTAAAAATGGATTGTTATCGATATCATGAATTGGACCAAATATAACATTTTTGATTTTCCTTAATCTATTTCATTTGACATTCAATTTTTGCGTAAGAATCAGAAAGAAATTAGCTATTTCTTTTTTAACACACTTATGTTCTTTGTGTCAAGTTTTTTTGCAGGTTTGGGATGATCGAATGATCATTGAAGTAAAATAATTGAGTGCACAATTGGTCTTCAAATGACCGATTTCATGCGACACATAAGAAGAAGTCCATATCCATATCCATCAAGACCATTACCTTTCCTCTCTTTTGAATTATAAATCCAACCAAGAAATTCAAAATAAGCCATAGTTATTTTTCCCAACAAGAATCAGTGGTTCGTTTTCCTTCATTCACATACACTTTCCATCTACTCCACAAATGAAAGCAAGAAGCTTACTTTCATGCTTATTGCTCATTGTCATTATTAGTTTACATTGTCATTTTCCATTTCCATTTTCCTTTTCCTATCTTTTTCATTTCGCAAATAAACCCTGCTTCGATGCAAATTATTGAGTCCATAGTCCTTTGAGTCTAAAACCCTTGCAAAAACACCTTGAGGCTTGCATGCTTTAATGGCAAGTCCTCATGTCGACAAACAATGGGTATACATCAATGTCTCTTGTTTATCGGATCTTCTAGGTACTCGACAACAACAAAATTATTCATACTTAGCAAGATGTGTTTGGTCATCTTGACTCTTATTGCCATCAATGGTGAGAGTTCTCGTGTTGACTGGTGGTATCCATTAATGGCCACTAAGTCAACAATCTTCTGCTATGTTCGACATCAAAACATCTATTCACATAGCAGGAATTGTGCCAATGAGTTTTGAAGACATGAAGACTATCATTGTTAGCATTTTGGAGAAAATGTAGAAGATACACAATTACAGAACCAGATGGCAGCTACAAAATCCAATGACAGTTGCAGAATCAGATGGTAGCAGCAGAATCAACATTATTCTGCAGCGCATTCAGCAAGTTTTAATAAAAGCAATAAAAATTCATCATAACTCTTTTCTCCATGACTTGTCCAGCCACTTGAAGAAGATTATGATCAAAATTTTTGCAGCCACCACACATGTAGCTCATCCATTTTCAAAGGGTAAGTTAAGGTATGTCATTTTCTAACTTTTTACCATAAAATTCTTTGAAAAGCTAGAAGGGTAATTTTTTGAAAAAACATTTCTCTTCCTCATCTCATAAATTTTCCAATATCATCAGTTGGGGTGGGGATACATTCATATTCATATTTCGCCATATTCATATCACATTAAAAAACTCACATACTTTCAAAAAATATTAACTATTACATTATTGTTATGAGCATACAAAAGCTTTTCAAAAGTACTGAAAAGATAATTAGATACAAACACAATCATGGTTGTCACACAAGAACCAAATATGATGCAATCCAATAAAGATATACTTTGCAACAATAATCAAATTATCATTATGCAAAGTTCAAAGATAAAAAATGAATGCAACAAAAAAATATGGTTGTAACACAAGAACCAACCATGTTGCAATTCAACTAAAAGACTTTGCAGAAGTATGAAGTTATCAAATGATATCATGCAAAGTTAAGCCAAAGCTCAAGGATCAAAAAGAATTAATGTAATAGATTGCATGAGGACATGCAATAGCTTCAGTTGGGGGGTATGTTGGGCCTTGAAATTGTCATTCACTTCCATTATATTTTCACTTATATTTCCAAATGAATTTATGGTTAAGAATTAAAAAATAATGTGCATATTCTTATACCTAACAAGTGGGATGAGATTATTGACATGTGTAGGTCAAAAGGAAGCTTCTAAAATACCTTTATGTAGCGTCCCAAAACCAAATTCGAATTTGAGTGGAAAAGATCATGGGATCATAAAGATGTGTCTTATTTCCTATTTGTATTGAAATTCTAAGAAGACGTATTTTATTATTTCCTATTTTGATTGTAACTCTAAAGATATAGGGAGGGATTCATGGACTCTCATTAATGAGATACTTTCTCATCTTTCTGTATAAATAGGGGAAATTTTCTCCTATCATGGGAGGTTAAAGGAGGAAAAGAAGAGAAAAAATTATAAAATGTTTTATAACAAGGCTTGAGATTGAATGAGATGTAAAGTGAAAAGCTATTGATGTAATGAGATTAGGAGTGTAGATTTTCATTGTGTAAAGTTGTGAATTTATCAATAAAGAAGGGTATTTTCTATTAATGAATTTTAAAATGTGATTTTTGTGAGTTGAAATGCTATTAGACAATGGAAGGGCCTCCATCAACCATGTGCATCCCTTTGTTTAGCTTTCCATTGCAAATGTTATTTTATTTTTCAAATGTAGATTTACCTCACTGTGTAATTTTATGTTCCCTAAGAGCATCTCAAGAAAGTAGTGTTTTATCTATTTTCTAAAATTGGATTGCTTGAAGCATTAGAGCATACAGTGACTTAGTTTTCTTTCACATGTCTTTACAATGCTATTTTAGATTCAGCTTTACATTCACTGTTTAACCCTATGTTTTCCAAAGAGCTTCTCAAGAACGTAGCATTGAGCGATTTTCCAATATTGGTTGCTTGAGACATTAAGAATAAATAGTGATTTAGTTTCTTTCCTTATGCTTTTGTCATGCTTTTTAGATTAAGCTTTCATCTATTGTGTAATCTCATGATCAGCGAGTCCAAGAAGGTAGTTCTTCCAATTTGGGTTGCTTAAGAGGCATTAGATCACAAAGTAGCTGCAAGTTTTCATTTCCATGCTTTTATTATGCTTTCTTATATCACATCTAATGTATACTCAATTGCTTAAGTCATTTCAAGAAGATGATTTCAACATCTTCCTATATTGAATGTTCACAATAATATTTGAGCATGCAGTAGATCATAGTTGTTTTTATATTGCTTGCTTTCATTTCATAGAACATGATTAGCTTTATTTTTTATCAAGAGTTTTCAAGGATAAGAAAGGAAGTGATTTCATTTTCATCTTATCAATGAATACAATTGTATCTAGAATAATGCTCTGCTTTTCATAGACACAGTGCTGGCCTAGATTAGACTAACCATTCAAGTTTTTGATTTGATTTTATGCAAATTAAGTTAGTTGAAGTACATTTCATTTTCTTCCTTCTTAGAAATTAGTTTTTTTATTAAACATCCATTAAACTTAGTTAATCATTGACACTTAACATCCACTAAAATCATTAGGCATAAAAGACTAAACCTTCAAAACAATACAAAAACACTCAATGAAGTAAAAAACAAGGTTAACTAAGCACATATTGTGCACCACACTTTGTCAATTTACTAACCCTGGTCGATAATTTATGTTAGCTATTTAAGACATTAAATTGACTGAACAGAAACAATAAAATAATATTAGATTACATCATCAAATTTTAGAGGAAAAAAAGAAAGAAGAAAAACTATTTTTTCAACTCGTATTTTCAACTTATCTCCTTACGATTTTATTTAAATTTCAAATGGGAGCACTCATTGGATGCAAAATCTAGTTCTTCATCCAATGAGTACCCATGTTACAAAATTTCGATGGACCTTATTACATGAAAAATGAGAAATACATGAAAAATATGATTGCAATCACGTTTTTTCGTGTATTTCTCATTTTTCATATAACAAGGCACATCAAAAGTATGCAACATGGGTGCTACTTGGATGAGGAATTAAATTATACATCCAATAAGTACTCCCACTCAAAATTTGAGTAAAATCATAAGGAGATAACTTGAAAATATGACTTGAAAAAAATAGTTTTTTATTTTTCTATTTTTTTATCTTTGTACTTTTTTACTCAAAAAATGGTGAATCATCCCCCATGGTTGACATCATTATCTTGAACCCTATTGGTTCTTATAAAGTTGATTTTGGTTGTACATTTTTGTTTTGAGACCCATTTTAGACCTCACAAATTCTCTAATGGCAATGTTGTTTATAAGATTATTGCATCTACGATCGTCAAACATCTTAAACCTCTTCTCAATTAAATTATTTCTCTCAAAGAAATTGACGTTATGGAAGGTCAACAAATTTTGGATGTATAGTTCCCTATCATGAAGTTATTCGTTCTCTTAGGAAACTTAAAAGGCCCGACATGTTGATCAAGCTAGACCTATCCAGAGCTTATGATCATCTTAACTATAAGTATCTTATCTAGGTCCTCTCAACTTTCAATTTTTCCTAGCAGTAGATTGATTGAATCAAATCCCTCGTCTCTAACCCCATTGTTTTTTATTCTTTTGAATGGATCCCTACCTGCACTTTTCGGGTATCCAGAGGTCTCTAATAAGGAAAATGTTTTTCTTCTTTCCTCTTTATTCTTGTAGTTAAAGGTCTTGGAAGATACATTAAAGAGGTTATCATCCAAGGCGTTGTCAAAGGCATCCGAGTACTTGGCCCATATATGTCAACAAAACATTAGCAATTTGTTGATGATATCATTATTTTTGTGGAACCTTCTCTTTAGGAAATGCAGGTGTTGAATTACATCATATCAAAGTTCATGGAGGCTTCTGATACTATTATCAATGGGGATAACTCTAACATCTTTGTCAATACTAGATGTCTAGTGCAAATATATCTAACATGATTAATAAATTACCAGATAGGTAGTCTTCAAGCCCGATATCTGGGTATCTCACAGGTAGAATTTTTGTTATGTGTTTCTTGTTGGCAAGACATTCTTGAGAGGATCTCAAATCGAATTGACAACTAGACCTTCCACTCTTTGAACATGGAAGGTCCTGTGACCTTGATCAAAGATGTTCTTCAAGCTTTACCGCTATACCAAATTTCAGCGTTGCCAATGCATAAACTAATTTATAAAGCTATCACTACCAAATTTTGAGATTTCTTGTGTCAAGGCACTAAGCACACTAGGAAGTGGGCTATAGTGGCTTGGGAGAAGGTATGTTAACCAAAGTTGGTAGGAGGCCTTGGATTGAGGGATCCATAAATGCTTAAGAAAGCCTTGGGAGCCAAACTGTTGTGGTGTTGGTTGCAAGGGGGTGGGAACTCTTGAAACAAGCATGAAACATAAAATACAATTAATCCATTTCCCAGGATAATAAACTCCCCTCCTCGATTTACTCCCCCGCCCTTGGTTTTTCCAATTTTAACTTTGACGAGGTTGCCAAAGGAAATCCAAGCCCAACCAAGTATGGAGGATTATTCAAGGACTGGCATGGAACTACTAAGGATATATGTTGGCAACTTTGGAATCACCAACAACAATGTTGTAGAGTTTATTGCTCTAGAACAAGGTCTGCAGATCGCAAGCAAATAAGGCTTTTCTAATATCCAGGTGGATGAAGATTCCCCACTGGCCATATCCACAACTTAGAAACTTATCTAGGGTACCCTTGTGGCAAAAGTGGTTAAGAGTTGGGATTTTGAGCTATTGGTTTCTCGGATTCAAATATTGTTATCCACCTTTCCTTATGTGATCACATTACATTCTCGTTGGACTGGGAATAAGGTAAGCCAATCTTCTTGTAAATTGGGGATGCTGGGAGAGAGAATTGACTTTTAACTCCACATGGCCAATGCAAACCCAGATCAATTGGGTCAATCAAATGAATACTATCGTCAAGGAGGACAAATATACCCCGTGGGGGGTGGACCCATGCACTAACAACCTTTTCTAATTTCTTATGGCTATAGGTTGTGTGTATATCTTGATGGTTTTTTGGTTTCTTGGTAATCTCTTGTTTTGGATATCTCAGTGTTTTTTGGCTACTGTCACATTTCTGGTGAATCAACTACGAACCTACAAATCCATTAAGCGTAAGACTTGGTAAACTTTTGAAATATTGTAGACAACAATAGAACTTATTGCCATAATAAAAAAACTCCTCAAATGTGAAATATTGTAGACAACAATAGAACTTATTGCCATAATAAAAAACTCCTCAAATTACAATTTCTTTTTTACTAATTGACAAACATAAAATGTTAAAATAATGTATCATTTTAAATATAAAATAAACACAATTTTAAATAATATATCATTTTAAATTAAATAAAAAAACCAAACTAAATTAACCAACTTTAGCTGTATTAAATTTTCACATTTTAAAATATATTAAAAAATAATTTATAATTAATAAAAAAAATCATTCAAAATTATTCAGATGATGCTTTTAACATTCATATATATATTTAAAGCTGAAATAAATGATAACACATATGTTTCACATATTAAAAAAAAAATTGAATGTTTAAAAGACTATCAAATAGATGGTAATGGACTATTACAAAAGCCACTTACATCATTTCTTTATGATGTTTGGTATGTTATTGAAATAAAGCTGCTCCTTTTCAGAGTTTTCTTGCAGCCATTTAAGCAATTGAATGTGCTATTCTTAGCAAGCAGCTTCTACCCGTGTCTTATTTAGGAAGCAGCTTCTACCCGTGTCTTATTTACCTTAGTTTCAAGGGTTGTTATAGTCAACGATATACATTAATCAGAAAGGTTGGAGTAACTAACTTTGCAGATAGCAAACTTGTATAAGCCAATAACAGCCTTTGAAATCACCTTTACATTGCACATTGCAAAACTGACTCACTTTTCAGCTTCATCAATATTGATTATGGAAATAATACATATCACATAAAAAACAAAATGATATTTCTAAATATCAAATTGTTCTTATCAGGATTCATTAGCCCAATTGGCCTGGTTCATATCAAAATTCCTTGGCCCAATTGGCCTCACTACCCACTCTAGGCATGCTAGTCTGTCTCTTGGCAAACACATCTACTTTGAAGTTCGCTCCACACATCTGCCCCTTACTATCAACACGAGGCATTGCCATCAGCTTATTCAGAGGATGTTCAAAACTCTGCAAGCCACCTGATGTAGAGAAAAAACAACCTGCAGGGCCAAATGCAACATCAGTATTAATAAGAGACAAAAATTAGATTACTGTGCTTGATGTGTGAAACAGTCAGAATAGGCAAGGTCTAATTTAGCAGTCGAATATTACCTCGGGGAAAAGGAGCAAAAGATTTTCCACATCCCTCTTTAAGGACATGTGGATCATCAGATAGGACAAGGCAACCATCAGCTGCAGTGCCCCAAAAGAAAGGCACTGAACCATCGGCATCCTGGAAATAAAAATAGTGTCCGAGTCAGAATGCCAGGAAATCCACAATTTCTAAGGAAAGATTTTATTCAAATAAATACTCAGTGCAGCATTTTTGGGGTCTATGGAAATCTGATGTATGAACAGACTTCTCTGGGAAAAAGGTGTTGATTGGCCATGTGATTTTGAATAACTATTTTCCCCTTACCTCTCTAGCCAAACAAAGGAGAACAAATCCATTGGCAAATAACTCATGCTTAACTGGGATCTGAGTGGAGTCAGTATGCTGACTTGACTCACTATGTTACCGTATCATCAAGTTCAGTAGAATAAATTCGATCATCCTTTTCTATGTACAGTCATAATAATTGAAGCCTATATCTTAACAACGGCTTTAACAAGAGCAGCATGTAGATATTCTTTATATTACAGGGTTTCTCTTGGATGGCCAACTCTGCTGTGTTTCTCAACTATGATCAGTAAGGTAGGCCAGGTTAGTTTTAGCTTTTGGGACTTGTAACTATATGGCTAGGGTATGGATAGCAATTTGTAATGATGGGACACCTTCTTTCATCCGTGACCTTAATGAAAGTCGTGAATTTGACAGGTCCATGTTGTAAATTTTCCAAAATAGTAACTGTCTTACACCACAAAAGGATAGTAAGTGCCTTACAACAGAAAAAAGAAAAAGATGCAGTATATATATTAAAAGAGTAGGCATGTACTTCTTCTAGTTTTAAAAAGGATCTATTATCTACTTCATTTCAGAGTATATTCACGTTAGAAGAGTCACTGAGTTCTAGTCATTATATCCATAAACCAGATTAATGTATACTGCAAATATGTTGCTGTTATCAAACCGTTGCCAGTTAGGATAGATCCTGAAACCTGTGTGTGGCAAATTCGCCAGAAGACCGCCAGTTGACTGGAAAAATCTCTACATTGCCCTTAAGCCACACGTTAATTTGAAAGCTAAAGTTATGGCACAGATTTTTCTCAAGGCTTGTAATTTGAATTTGCTAAATCTTTCTTTCAAAAGGATCTCATCATAACTCGTCTAAGAATGTAAAGCTACTCCAAAAAAGAGAAGAGATGGGTAGGAGTTTGCAGGGTCAGCAGATCCACCTGTCTATGCTAGTGAAATGGTAAACCTGTGGATTAAATAAAAGAGGCAGGGCCTAAATTTTCCCCCCTGTCAATTGCACGATCAGGAAATATGATTTCGATGAAAAGAGTACTAAAATTCCAGAGATAAAATATTGGGAAGCCTCAAATTTATTTATTATAGAGGGAAATGTAGCAGGAAGGATAGAAGGAAATGTGCATTGTAGCAGGCCAGAAAGAAAAAAATTAAGGGTTTATCTTAGATATTTCAATGGAAAATCTCAAAACCCCCCAACAAAAAAAGGAAATGAAGGGATAACAATGACAAGCGTACCACTGCTGTGAAGAAAGCTTGGGAGGTGGAGTCGTAAAGAACGAAGGCAAACTTTCCAGAGAGATCTCTGACGACCTGATCTGCAGGGTAGGGGCCCCGATCTCTGAGAGTCCGATACGCTTCTATGACAATGTCCACTTCATTTGCAGTTTTGTTCAGACCATATCGTTGCCTCAACACCGCTATGTTGTCCAAGATGCCCTCGAATATGCAGAATATGTCATCTACAACTCCCAAAGATCTGCAAAATTCAAGAATCACCAACTATAAGAAGATATTAACAAAAGGAGAGATTAAAGAAAGGAAGTGAGAAGAGAAAAGATGCCTGGGTGTGAAGAGAGGCTGGCGCGAGTGAGTGTAGGCCATGGCACCGACACCCCCAAGGTTAATGCAGACGGTTCCAGAATTGGCAGAGACGAAAGATTGAACCAAATTGATGCCATTTTTCCTCTGGTCAACCTCAACATGGGGGCTCGTCAATTCCTCAGGGCCTTGAGCCACGGAACTCTTCAATACTGCCAGCATTTTAGTCAGAAACAAATTTAAACCAAACTACCTGGTCGGAGAAGAAAAATACAAACTAAGAGCTAAATTTTACAAAGAGAAGACAGAGAACAGCACTGTGCTGGTTTCTAACGGAGACAACGGACGTTCAGTTGAACGGATGGAGAGATGAATGCATTTATGAGCGAGGATGGATGTTATATACTAATAATTCGCCTATTCATGGGTCAGGTAATTGGATAAGCACGCCACCTCAGCGTGGGAATATATATGCCCTGCCAATCTGGTCTAGTCAGGTTGATACTGACATTGGGTAATGGATAATATTTGCACGATTTTATAGGAGGTTTGTCCCCATCTTGTCAGCAGCATTTTATTTTCAATCACCAAAAAGTTCGGATAAGGAAAGATATATCCATAATGTACGGTTGAACGAGACTTCGCTGGGAGATTTTTGATTAGGGAGAGACATTTTTGGGTTTGGGTCGTTAATTTGTTTTTTATGTTCAAGGAAAATAAGTTTTTTTTGCCAATAAAAATGGTTTAATTGAAAATTGGTTTGTTATTTTTGTCAATGAATGTTTAGTTGGAGGCTCGGGGGTTTTGAATTGACGGTGAATGGGTGCATTGTTAACGCAGTGCTTGCCATAGGTCATTGATTCATCAAATTCCTTGTGGGTGCTTACCTACCAAAAAAAAGAATGCTTGATTGGAGTGGTAGGGATAGTGATTTGTTATTCTATCCATTTACGTTCAAGTTCATGGAATCATGTCATGTGAGTAAATTTTAGGTTAAAAAAAAATTAGTTTACTATTTTTACAATATTTTTTATTGTAATTTTATAATTAATTATTGTTGAATATGTGGAAAGAATTTTTTATAACATTTTAAAAAAAATTAAAAGTGTAAAATAATTTTTTATAAATTTTAAGATATAAAATATATATAATTTTTGAGACATTGATATTAAAAATAAATAAAAGTTTTTATACTAAAGAATAATATACATACAATTTACAAGAGGTATGAACTACTTGTTGGGATGTTAATTTAATGTTTACCAAAGCCATGAACTAGTTGTTTGGAGTTAATCTGGATCTTTTTTATAGTTATTTTAAATCTATTTATAAAGTCTAAAAAAAATTAAAACATTGTTTAATAAGAGAGTAAAATCATAAATTTTCGGTAAAGGGATTTAATGTATATACCATGAGAATATATTGAACAAGAATTTTAAGGGATATTAAACAAAGTATACACACCCAAGTTGATGAAACAATAAAAATTTGGATCCTTTATTTTAGATATTGCTCTTATTGTAACTTTGATGAAGTATAGATTTTCACAACATTTGATAGTTTTACTAATACCAAATCTATATTTTTGCCATTACAATCACTCAAAACTTATATATAAATCATAATATCTCACTACAGCCATATTTTACATCCAATTTTATCTCTCATATTGGAAAACCCAAAATATCTTCTACTCTTAATAAACTCTAAAAATATATATATTAACTATTGTAACCACCCCTCCCACCTTTACCCAAATCCACAAGTTTTCCAGTAAACATGAGGTGAGAATTACTGTGTGAGACTTTATTTCTAAGATGCACTTATGAAAATGGGGGCGAGGGGCACCCAATGACACATGATCACAGTGTTATTAACCTAATTTGACCCAACACTATTTCTTTTCAAATTTGATTCCTTAAATTTAACACAACTTTCTATTTTTGAAAGTTTCTTGGGTTTTAAACTTCTGAGGTCATTTTGAGGGCCTAAAAGACATTTTCAAGGAAAACGTAGAGGCTAGAAAAGGGCCCAAATCTATTTTATAAAGTTCTTCCTCGACCTCCTCATAGAGATCTTCGAAACAAGGTTTTATGATAGTCAAACGGAAATCATATGCCAAAGTTACAACCTCAAGAAGTTAGAGGCCCCAATTACTCATTTATACAAACACTTTGTGTACATAGTACCTGTAGGTTATAAATACATATATGTTCATTAAATCAATAAGCTCACCAAACTCACTAGGGAATCATTAAGAAGGCTCTATGCCCTCTCCACATAGCTACAACAACACTTATTAGTCCATACATTCATCAACCAATCAATAACTAAATAATTCATGACAAGAGCCATAAAGGATACACATCATATGAACAACATATAACCAAAAAATAACTAGCATATAAACCATGGTAACTTAGCCATAACATCGTCAACACAATTGCTAGAAAATATATATGAATTGCAATAGAAGAATAGCTTGCATGAACATATGAAAATACCAACTAAGTTAGGGACTTCCACATACCACCGGACCATAGATTGGGTTGAACCAAATCTCTCTTTCAGCAAATCACCCCTCTGCCATATTCCAAGCATGAATATGGGATCTCATAGAATAAACCAAGATAAACGAAACCAGGGCTTCCAGAGGCCAAACCACCCCAACCCCAAACCAATGATTCCACCTCACGGTCGCACCTCACTAACACCAACCAAATCAGTCTCTACCCAAGCTATCCAAGATCTAGGAACTAGTAACTCAACCCAAAGCCTTCTAGAGCTCTAGAGTGTTTGTCCAACCCGGTTCTAGGGGCTAGTAACTCAACCCACTAAGGGCTCCAAAGCATTTGTCCCAACCTAGGCTCCAAGACTAGTAACTCAACCCAAGTTGTTCTAGGGCTTCCAAAGCATTTGTTCCAACCCATAGCCATAAGGAATTATAAGCACCAACTAGAAAACAATCAAGTAGAAAAACCCACAACACTATGACTATCCAAGAAATGGCAAGGCAAGACTAAAACCACTATAAATCTAGGTAATCCTCCATGCCAATGACAATACATAACTAGATAATTGCATGCATACACCATGCATCCATAAATCAATAAGGAAAACACAGATGCAACATGTTACCTGCAAAGCAATCCAATTGTAGTTGTTGGTCCACATGTCCCCTTGCGCTTTTATGCTTTCCTTTGTCTTCTTTCTCCAAATCCAATGTATGTCAAAGTGCTCCAAGAATGCTCCAATATTTCTCTAAGTGTGCATGAGTATGAGAGAATGAGAGAATAAAATAGAGTTGCACCTAAAAACTATGAAAAGCTAACCAGCGTAAGCTAAACTATAAAAAAGGCGTGAACTAATCCTCAAAATCCTTTTTATCATTGAGGCCTCTATTTTCTTCATCTTCCTTCATTTTTCCTTCAATTTTTCTCACATGCAAATATGTGACCCTTCATCTCCATTTTCTCCTATTTTCCTTTATTTCATAAATAAAATGTCAATTATTGCCTATTTTCCTTTTATAATTTCCATAGCCATAAATTAATCACTAGTGATACTCATCGCTATGTTTTGCCCAACATTCAACTTGGAATACGTGTCCCATGATCTTGGTCTTATTTTTATTTATATAAAAATTCAATCAGGAGTTGTTACAAATATAAATTCATTAAAAAAATTACATCCACATTGTAGAGTACTCAATTGTTAAAATTACATCAAATATTTAATACATGATGAAAAAAACATGGTTAAATAAATTAGAAAATATGACAAATTCTTACATCTAGAGCTTAGAATCTTAAAAAAAAACATTATTTTCAAATATTATAATTCCAAACATGTATGTAAATTCAAAGATCAAATAGATTTTGTAATTCTTGATGATGATTTCAAGTATCTATTTGTTCTTTTCTATGTGATGTGATGATAATTAGGGCTAGGGAAATGATTAGGCAGTAGCACATTTCCAGGTTTTTTGATGCACTCACTCTAGGATTTTCTTGTAGTTTTTGCTCTACTATTAAATTGCCTAGTTGGGAGGACAACATGATCACTTTTAGTGGAAATGTTCATGGTCATATTTTGAGTGGTTTCACTAGATCAAGCCTACGAATACATTAATCTTCTAATTTTGGGTCTCTCATTTGCAATGACAACTGGCAGTATCTACTTGGAAAGGGAAAATATGTTCAAGTACTTGACTCAACTCCTCTCGTGGTGTAGCAGGAGTGGCAAGGATTTGTTATGTAGAGTTTATTTTCTTATAGTGGTTTCAAGTGCTTTGTTCACTAGTGTTGAAAAAACTTGTGGTGAATTTTTCTATCCATAACAATCTACTTCCTTAATCCTTCTTATTGACTTTGGGATCTAGTGCAAACATCGGTCTTCCAAAATTCCAATTAGGAATCCAAAGAATTTGATATTTGTAATGCAAATGAAACTTTCCTTCTGCAAATGTGGTGGGAATTTTCCTTTCATGCTCATTGTAATTGTGATGAATACTTTGATATGTTTGTCTGATACTAGAAGATTCTCACTAGGAAAAAATACAAAGAAGAAGTTGTATATTGAGATGGATGAAGAAGACATCAACTCTTGTAAAAAATTTCGTTATTTTTCTTTCTCAATTAGGGTCCCTTGATTTAATTGTTAAGAGTCAAATCCTTTTATAAAATTATAATAGAAAATTTTTTGCTAAGAGAAAAAGTTCCTCAAAAACAAAGAATTGAGCAATAATAACTTGTATCAAGTTGAGAACAATTTGAATTCAATACCCCTAGCCCCAAGTTACCATGAAAACTAGAATTTAATATTGTGGGATTACCTTCGGATGGAAGTACATATTCCTTGCTTTATAGGGTAGTTATTTGAGTGTAGAAATGGTGGTGTTGGTGTCCACATTGAAGGCAAGAGTGATGTTTTCAAAGGAGGTGGAAATAGTCAATGTGTTTGTCGGATGGGAGAGGCCCATGCTAGCAGCCTCCCCTTCTTGTCCATTTCTTTCCATATCATCATGCTCTCATCTAGCAATCTGTTGAGGCAATTTAGCAAGTAGCATGACTATGGTCATTATTGGTGTGAAGGACAAATCACTAAACCTAAATAAAATGGTTGAGCTATGAATTGTAATGGTTCGTATATTCTAATATCCTTATCTACAAAATTTGATGAATTTAAGAAATTTCAAAGAGGTTATGGGTGCAAATTTTTAAGGAGAACCAATTAAATGAAGAACATATAGCATACAAATGATAATTACTTTATAAACAATATACCACAAGTGCTATTCTATACTAAATTATTTAGATTACTTTTTTATTTGTAAATTTGTCAAGTATTTCTATTGAAAACAGAAAATATTACATAAGATATTATAGTGAGAGCTCTTCATTCCATCAACAGTCTCGAAGGAAGGTGAGTTCACCTTACCATGTCCACAGAGTGGAGCACCATTTACAAAACTACAAAAAGTGGCTAAAGGTGAGTCCACCATACCAGATACATGGAGTAGAACACCATTGACAAACTTTACAAAAAGTCACCAACTAACAACATATGGAGAGGACTATTGTTTGTAGACATAAAAACCCAAACGAGTATGAACTGTAAACATACTAAAAACCATAGAGAATAGTAAGATTAAGTAAAAACACTTGAACAAGTAAATTCCTTCAATCTTGAAAATTGAAATTGCTTTCTTGATGAACATTTTAATCGAGAATGATAACTGGTGAGCATGGGGAAGCGTTTGCATGGGTATTGTTCATTGGCAAATCAAAATTTGCATGAATAGTGCTGGGAGGCATAACATTGAGGAATGTTTCCTCTTCTTGATGGTCATTTGAATCAGTTTCTGAGTCTAAAACTAGAAAATGTTCCACATGACTCAACCTTATCACTATATCATCAAGATTAAATTTGATATCCTGCAATATTATCTTAATAACCTCCTCACTAGCAAATATTTTGTATTTATCAACTTTCTTATCATGGATAATTATGCTAAGCAATGTCTCCATTTGACAATGGTGGGTAATGGAGCAAAGAAAATGAAGTCTTCTTCTCCAAAACTTTCTTAGGATCCAACACCCATTTTAAACTGCTTCCACTTATCTCTGAGTGAGAGAAATATTTGTGATCTCCAAATTATTTGGCTTCTAGATTTAGAATTTCCTTTCTGACCTCAAGAGGGGTAGCCTCAAATAAATTTTCTACTGATTCCCACCCGAAAAGGCGCTTGTTCCTTGAGGAGGATGCCTTGGGAGAACCACCCCATCGAATCGTTTATCTTTAGCGTAAAGCCAAAAAATACCTGCAAAAAAAAAAACAATAAAAAAACAAAAAACAAAAAACAAAAACTTGACTATAAACACAGTAAAATAGATAACGACCCAAGAAATGTCTCGCTAAGAGTGTAATCCCACTAGAATGCAGAAGGAAAACTTAACTATAGGACAAGAGGAGAATGTAGGGTAGTGGAGGAGGAGTAATTGGTACCCATCGTAAGCCCACTTTGATGACTGTACAAAATTTGTTACAACTTGCAAAGACAAATATTGGGAAATGCCATAACTAATTTTAGAACCAAATGGAAAATGTATCGGAATACCAAACCCCACAGAGAAGCACTCGAAATTTAAAAGAAACCTCGACTAGGTCAAAGGCTTAAATGGACATCGGGAATAAAATTGCAACTAATTCAAAGGATGGACTAGTCCCTGTGTTGTGCAAAAACAGAACGAAGAACATTGACAAATAAAATGATCTTGGTTAGTTCTAAGGTTGAAACTACTAAAGGAAACAAAACATTGAGAAACCCAACAATGAGAATGACCACGATAGAGTCCTAGTGCAACAAATTGAAGATATATAAGTGGAAAATGACCCTCAAACATTCTTACGGCCATATGCTTTAGCCACCATTTGTAAAGAGTCACAGAGGTCTGGAATTGACGAGCTACCACGACCATAACAATAAGGCGACCACCTTTCCACCACCCTGCGAGCAACTTAAGGCCTCTATAATGCGTTGCAGACATGAGGAGACTTGTACAATGAATGGTATGAACGCCATAGTACCGGTACGACAGGGCCCAAGTGTCTAGGTTGAGAAAAATCTTAACCACCCTAAGGCAATGTCGCATGATGAGCTCATAAATGAGCATAACCTGCCTATCATAGTGTTCTCTTCCTATAACCAATCTACCATGGAAGGAGATCGCCATATCAAAGAAAACAGAAGGAATGCTCTTACTAATGATCTTGGAGCATATAAAAATGTTAAACCCCAGTTGCAAACATTTAATTTGAGGGGACCTAGGCAGGTGATCCCAAGTACATGAAGCGTGGAGACACCATGCGCATTCCATGTGAGGCCAAGTGTAGGGTCTGGTTCGCACATCGAGGGTCATTGATCCTTTGCCCATATGAAAAACGTCCATGTAAATTATAACGATGATCAGAAAAATGCATTGGTAGCAGAAGTTCAACACCATATTTAACATCGTCGTCATTTATAACACTTGCCAGAAATAAGTTTCCATTTTAGCACCCCCGTTGGGGGCATAGACCTTGGTAGCTAACTTATCCTAAACTACCAAATTCCTTACCTCTTGGAGATCACCCCTTCATTCCATCTCCATCCATGACTCATCAATGGAGATGTATTTTTGTAAACTACCCTAGTTCACCAAGTCATCTTCCACTGTGTTCCCTTCCCTCTGTTTGTGGATGGGGATTACATAGTTAAAGTTTGATAATAGGTCACTTATATTTATAACTATTGCCTTTAGACGCCAGCTATGTATAATTTTATCTTATGCGTGACCAGGGAACAATTTTCTGATATAGCAGATTACTACTTGAGAATCTTCGTGGACTTGGAGTAATCTGAATCCTTTCCTAATAACTATTTGGAGCCCTCTTTCAAGTGCCATAAATTCTTCCATGTTATTTGTGTCCATCCCATAGGAGTAAGTGAAAACATGTATGGGATTTGAGTTCACATCCCTAAATATTCCTCCAAAACCTGCTTTACCTGGATTTCCCTTTGAAGCTCCATCAAAACTTAGGTTGATGAAATCTTGTGGGGGTGGGACAAAACAGATCGAACTACAAAGTGTATTGCGTACGTCCTAGGAAAAATCAGTGAGCCCCCTATTAGCTTGGATGTCCAAGTCTTTTAAAATGAGTGTCTCGGTCTCATTAAGATGACAATACTCAGTAAGTGGAGGGGATGCCAATACTGTTTCCCTAATGTTCTTGGGGATAATATCTTGGAGGGTTTGTGGAGTCCTTTGCTTTCCTTCAAAGATTCTAAGATTCCTCTTCTTCCATAGAATCCATTGTGAGAAAAATAGGGATAGTTACCATGATTTTGAGACCATAAGGTGTTTGATCTTTCGTGCAAACCAATCTTCTAACCAAGTTCTAATTATTGAAGTGTTCGAGATAGGAAACCTGAATAATTGTTGAACAAAATCCCATAGTTTGTGGGAAAAAGGAGACAGAAGTAAAAGGTTTTGCACTAACTCCTCTTCTTGAGAAAAAAGAAAACAAATCGATGGACCCTCAAACCCCTTTGTTCGGAACCAATCCCATGTTAAAAAATGCCCCAATCAATTAACCATAAGAAGGTTGTGATTTTCGGCCAACCACGATCCTTCCATAGATGTTTCCACAATTTAGACTCCTCCTGCAATTGAGACTCAACTAACATAGAGTAAGCTTCTTTTAACATGAAGTTACCCAATGATTGTCTCCACCATCTGAGTATATCCTACTTATTTGATATTTGGATTAGTCTATTCTATTGGTGACCATCCCTAGATTGTTCCCTTGATATTTCCCAATCTCTTTGTGTTTTCCATTGATGCCGTCACTAATTTTTCTCTGTTTATTTCCAAAAATCCACTACCGTATGAGCTCCTTAAGCTTGTAAAAAAAAAATTATAAACTTATTTAAATTATTTAGATTACTAAACTTCATAAAAATACTATCCTTAAAAATATCATAATAGTGAAAAAAAACACACAACATATTAATTAAAATATATATATATATATATTTATATAAAAAAATATTTTCTTAAATAAAAAATTCCTATGTATACATTTATTATTTAAATTATATATATATATATATATATATATATATATATATATATATATATATATATATATATAGATATATATATACTATTTTAAAAACAAAGACATAGCACAATGTACACCGTGAGTGCTATGTCCACCCTGAGGTAGTTGGGTGCACATGGAACAATATAAAGCATGGTAAATGGTGTCTAACCTAGACAACACAATTAATATATGTATTTTAATATAATTTTATTTTTATTTTCATATTAAGAAGGTTTGTTGGTGGGTTAGGGTTATGTTTTTTAAACTAAATTTAAATTTTATTTTATTTTAAATATTTTGTAACTAGTGTTGTTTGTTTTTCTAAATAGTGGAAAAAAAATTTATAATTTAATTGTCAAATTTACTGTGAGACAATTATTATTGTCTATTATTCGTTAATGTAGGTTGATTCATCACTATTACTCAAGTAAAACCATGCCACCTATAATTATTTGTTGGTGGTCCATAAGGGCAGGCTTTCATTCCTTCCATGTCTCTGGGTCTTGGGTTGTTAACATGTTTCCTTACATTCTAAGCAAATGAGTTTTTAGCCAAATAAAAATAGTTTTATGGTATAGTCCAAACTCCTTTCTTAGATTATTATATAAAAAGTGTTTTCTGTATAAAAAGAAAATAGTTAATAAAAAATTTATTTCAATATTATATATTTTTTATCATAAATCTATTACTAAGCAATATAATAAATGTAATTTTCTCCCAATCAGGATGAGACGTGGTGTCAGCGGTGACAGACCTTGAGTTAACATGGTCAGTACCAAAGCGTTTATTACAACTGCCCCCCACATGCTTAAGGCAGGGGGTGTGGTGTCCTCACTCATGAATGCATGGGATGTGGGCTGGCAGGGTGGCAAAGGGAGGGATAAGGAAGGGTGGCAAAGACGGGGAAGGTATTCGACGTGTCGAGTAAGTGAATTTTGCAGAGGAGAAGGAAGGAAGCTCAAAGCGGAAGAGAGGAGGCAGAACTTCGTCTGCGGGCTAGCGACGACTTTCTGGTATGTAGTTTGGTCTCACTCCTAGTCAATTTCTAAGCTCTGGTCAGATTCCTACAGCAATTTCATGCGCTGGTAGGGGTTCCACTAGGGAGGAGGGAGAGGCAAAGGGCCATCCCAATGGGGTGTAGCTCAATCAAGAAGAAACCAGGGGAGGAAAGGGAGGGCCATGACCCGACTTTGTGTGTCAGCCATTTTGCTTTTGAGCCAAAATTTTGGCAGTGGCATGGATATTATGGGGTTGATCCAAGCTACAGGCCCATACCTGTTAGCCCAGTCTAGGGGTATTAGGGATAGCGGGCATGTCATGTCGGGGGGGTTGAGTGAAGTTGAGAGAGGTAAACAAGAGTTGCGGTAGGGGGACAAGACACCAACAATGCCAACAATTCCCTGGGGGGGCATAATTGGCAGAGAGGCAAGAATTCCCATGACAGGAAGTTGCTAGCTGAGGAAGGGGCATGCGGGTATGACAACAATTGTAAAGCCTGGGTCTAGATGGGCCTAAAAGCCTGGCTCCTAATGCAAGAGGGTGACCAGCAACTGAGCCACGGTAAGGGGGAGCGGCACGGGGAAGAGACTGGGGACCCGAGTTTGGAACCCAATCCCCTAGGCCACCTATGGCCACAGGGATTCCTTAACCTGCTGCAGGCCAGGTAGCGTAGAGAAGCAAGGTATGACCAGTCGAGATGGATTGATGTGAACAGAATCAGGGATCTAATGGTGTTTGAATGTCTACAGGGCATCAAGGAATAGGATATGCCTCCAACAAAACAAGGGTGTGGTCATGGAAGTATGGGTCCGGCTCCCCAACCAGCCAAGAGACCCAACCCGATGGAAGGTCGCAGGGGCCGCAAGCTTGCTGAGCACCTCATAGCAGAAGCAGCTACGACATATAGGGATGAAACAGATGAAGGTACCCGAAAGCTAATTGATGACTGGGAAGAAGAGATAAAACAGGAGATGGAACCGAACGACGAGATAGAAATCTAGAGGACGATGGTTCCTGACCCAGGGAATACAAGAGGTAGAATCATGCAATTCAAACACACCCTGTACCTGTATTTCTTGATGAAAATTTTGCATGGTAACGCAATGGAACAAATCTTTGTGGGGATGGCAGTCACATTGTAGGGCCTACCTAATTACAAAAAAGACATGGAGAAAATCCTCTTTCAGTTGCACAAACATGATATCAGAATGGATCATATCAACCATCACATCCCTTGCATTGTGGAGCTATTTGGAATGTTGGAGGTAACTACTAAAGATCCTGCTCATGTTGCCTCAGACTCCGAGGAGTAGAATGTCAAGAAGGATTAGTTCCTCTATGCTTAGTTTTTGTTTATGCAGATAACATTTAAATTTCATGTTGTTTATGCTAGAAGTTATATAGTATTTGAACATGAGACTAAGACCTACTTAGCCTTGCTAGAAAGACTGGAGCAATTTTTTTTTGGATGGCATATAATGCTGACCGGTGGCCAACAGACTCGGTTTCTCCTCGAGGTGAGTTGAGGCCACTAGGTAAATTTGTGTGGTGTAAATTTTCCTTATATATATAATAGAAAATGGATGGTCCTACCAAGCATTACAAAAGAAAAAATATATAATAAATGTAATTTTAGTTTTAATAGGGAATTGCTTTTTAAAAGAGATTTGGGGATGATAGTGTTAGCGCAAAAGTTATAAGTGAGAAATATGAAAGAATGGTACTAGATATTTATATTGAAATTTCACCATCAGGTAGTGAAAGTTTCATCAAAGTTTTTAGTATTAAAATATTTAGGATTATTTTAGAAAAACATTTGCCATAAATAATAGAGGTTTTAGTGGATATTCATTGAGTCAAGAGGCTCATTCTACAACAGAGTGTGAGAGAGTTGTGTAAGTATGTCTGTGTTCAACTTGTTGAGCTGAGAGGCTCATTCTACAACCCAATCTGAGAGAGATGTGTAAGTATGTCCATGTTCAACTTGGTGTCGACATGTGTCCCATTTAAAATTTTAAAAAATGTCATATATTGTTGGCTTGTTGGAGCCTGACCCAAGTTCAGAAGTGATTTAGCCAAACAAATCCTGAACTACCGGCCCTTTCGACAACAGTCCGCGGAGCGTGGACTGAGGTCTCACCCGAGGTAGTATGGGAGAGTGCTAGAACCAGGTTTCCACACCCTATTGATGTCTTGATGAGGTTTGGAAAGTTTGCGACCCGATCCTGTGCACTCGCACTGCCCCGCACAGTTGTTTGACCTTCGCGTAGTTTTGGTACAAAGCGTGAAGAGGTGTTGTCTAGATCCTTTACCCTTACTATGTTATTATTATAGATCTGACTTAATTTTGTGGGCCCAGTAGTCTTAACAATCATTCACATTCATAACAAGTGCGCACAATCATAGAATGTAAAGAGATGCATAAAAATATAACAGAAGCATAAACATACAGATCTACAAATAGATGCACAATATTTCATAATCAACTTAGCTTCTATTAAACTTTTGTTCTGTCACAATCCCAACTTCGCCCTGTGCACTCAGTTGCAGTGGTTCACACACACAGTTGCAAACTCTACCAGGCCTCTACGCACTCAGATGCAGAGCCTCTCTCTACTACTATGACCCAAGACTTGGACTTACAGACTCAGAGCGAATATCGCACTCAAAAACCCAAATCACTTAAGATCAATACTAAAACTTTCCTCTACCCTTAGAGCCTCACTCTTTTTATACATTCCCATGGTCTGCGGACCATGGATAGGCCGGCACATTCTATATTAAATTACAATATTTTTAGGGTGGACTACCCTAGACTCTCGCACTCTGCACTCGCATTTTGTGGGGTCTTTACATTACATTGACCCAAAACTTCAGGCTACAAGCCCCAAAAATCTGCTATGGGGGGGATCTGCTGCCCAACACGCCCCCAACATAATCATCGTGACTTGTCCCGAGTCACTCGGCTGGTGCAGTGATCTTTGCATGAAGTCCATCAAGTTGTGCCTGCACATCGTAAAGGTCCGCAACTCCTCATACTGCCGTTGTCTGGATTTTCTCCCTTTCTGCTTCAAAATCATATGCTTCTGACTTGATTCTCTACTGTGAGGTCAGCTTCCAGTATCTGTGTTTATAGTCCTACACCCCTGTCGCAAAGACTGTAGTTCGGTCGGTTAGTCAAACAGCCGACCCACCCATGTAGAGCTTCAGGCGACTGCCATTTACTTTTCTCGAGAAGGGCTCTCCATTCAGTTTGACTAGCTGGACCACGCCTCCGTCTGTGACCTCCTTTACCACATATGGTCCCAACTAATGCATTCTGAATTTTCCAGGAAATTTTTCAAACTTGTTGTCATACAACAACACTAAATCATTTATCTTGAATGCACGCAACTTTATATGGTGATCGTGCCAAGCTTTCTCGCGTTGTTTCTGTACCTACTGATGGAATCCCACCAGAAACCATTCTTCTTCAAGTTCTTCCAATTGCGCGAGTCTCTCTTCCAAGGCTTTGTGGTTTGCCATGCCTGTCATTGCTGCTATCCACAAACTGGGTACAATGTATTCCTTTGGCATGACTGCTTCTGTGCCATAGACTAACCTGAAAGGTGTCTGACCCATCAATTTCTTGCACGTGGTTTTGTATGCCCATAATACGACAGGTATGTGCAAGTCCCAATCATTTCATTGCGCGTTACATACTTTGGTCAACACAATCTCCAGAACCTTGTTGAATGCTTCCATTGTCCCATTAGCTTGCAGATAGTACAATGTACTTTGCTGATGATACACCTGGAACTCCTCAGTGAGTGCGCTGATAGTTTCATTGAGAAAGTGCGTTCTGTGATCACTCATTAAAATTTTCAGGCATCCAAACCATGTCAACATGTTATCAAATAAAAATTTTGCAGCAGTGGTAGTCGTGAAGTCCTTAACCGACTGTTCTTTTGTCCATATGGTCAGGTACTCTGTCATGGTGATGATGTAGTGTGCACCTGTCTTCCCCTGAGGTTTTATTGGTCCCACAAAGTCTTTTGCCCATTTTTCGAATGGCTACAGTGTCATCTATGGATTGAGTGGCATCTCATCCCTTCACGATGGTTTCCTAGTTCTTTGATATACGTCGCAGGCCCGACAGTATGCTTTCAAATCTTGATGTAGGGTTGGCCACCATAGCCCAGCGTGAAGAATCTTTTGTGCTGTCACCCGGCCTGCATAGTGTCCTCCTGTAGCACCCCCATGTGATTTTGGTAGGATCTGTCCTCGTTCAAATTTAGGTACATATCTTCATAATATCTCATTGTTTCCCATTTTATATAGGTGCCCCACGATGACAAAAAAGTCTGCCACACATACCACCAATTCCTTCTTCTGCTGGACTAAATATTCTGGCGGCGCAGTCCCTGTAGTTAAGAAATGGATAATGTCTTCGAAGTAGCCATCCGCGACACGTACTGCATAGAGTTGTGCATCAGGTAGTCCTTCTTCCAAATTGGTTGGTTCCTCGTCGGTCTCAATTCGTGATAGGTGATCTGGTCCTACATTTAGGCGTCCTAGCTTTACAATGGCCTTGAATTCATATTCTTAAAATAGTATCAACCATCTGCATATGTGCCACCCCAACACCGGCTTGTTCACCAAGTATTTCAACGTGGAATGATCGGTATACATCTTGAAGTACCCACCAAGTAGATAGTGGCGGTATTTCTGGAGCACGTATACCATCGCCAACGCTCAGTAGTAGAATAGTTCTTTTCGACTTTGGACAATGGTCGACTTGTGAACGTGATCAGGTGATCCACGCCTTCCACGTCTTCCTGTGTAAGTACAGCACCCAGCGCGATACGCAACACCTCAACATGTACATGAAATTCGATGTCCCATTCTTACAAGACCAAAATGGGAGTGGATGACATTTTTTTCCTTGAGAACATCCAAACCTTTATTACAATCATCATTCCAACAATATGTAGCATCCTTTTTCAACAATTATTCCATTGGTGCCGTGATTTGTGCATAACTCTTAATAAACTTTCGATAGTAACCAGTGTGCCCCAACATGGAGTGTAGTTGTTTAATACTTCGCAGCGCTTCCAGATTGAGAATAACGACAAGCTTCGCAGGGTCCACCATTAGGCCTTGCTTGCAAGCCACATGGCCGAGCAGATTTCCACAGGGGATGAGGAAGGTGCATTTCTTAAGATTCAGCGCAATTTGGTGTTGTTGGCAAGTATCCAACATCGACCATAAGCTCACTATATGGTTTTTAACTAACCCAAATATAGTCCAATCATCCAAATAGACCTCCAAAAACTTGTGGATAAATTCCTTGAACACGGCCACCACTACCCGCGAAAATATCGCTGGCGCGTTCTTCAGTCCAAAGGGCATAACAGTGTATTGAAAGCATCCCCATTCAGTTACGAAGGTTTTTTTTCTCCTATCTTCTGGCGTGATCTTGATCTGATGGTGCCCTAAGAAACCATTCGTGAATGAGTAGGCTTCCTGTCCGCCAACATTCTCCAATACTTCATCTGTAAATGGTGTCAAGAATGGATCGTGAACACAGGCGTCGTTAAGCTTCCTAAGGTCCACGCAGATTCGAATTTCACCCTTTTGTTTTTTCTCCTGCACTACTATAGGACTCACCCAGTCGGATTCTTCCACTGGTTCAATAATTCTTGCTGCAAGCATTTTGTCTAACTCTTCACGGACCTTTTCTTTATACTTCGGATTCAAACGGTAAGGTCGTTGCTTAACTAGCGTTGCATCCGGTTTCAGGGTAATCTTCATCATCCCTAAGTCGCCAATGATCCCCTTCAAATCCATGATTTTATTCGGGAACAAATCTTGATATTCGCAGAGTAACTTGGCGACCTTATCCACCGTAGCATCATCCCAATAGTCCCCAAGCGTCGCATACTTCGGCTCCGCATCTGTACCAATGTTTACCTGCTTTGTTTTCAGCGACATAGTGATGTCAGGGTCCTCAATTGATGGTCCTCAAACTTCACAACTCCCTTCAGTTTTTGGAATATTAATGTTTCGGGGGTCGTCATCATCCTCCTCTACTTGTACGTTATAACATTCTAGGGCATGGCTTAGATGGGGTGACCATACTAGTTGAACTACTTCCCGTGGTTCCTGTGGTATTTTGAAGATGACAACTTTCATGGCTTGCAGCACGTTGTCAACAGTATCCGACCATGGGTCTTCAAATGTGAATGTTAACAAAAATCCCTTGCGCAAGACATCCCATTTGCCCATACCATGTCAGAGTTCTGTCTCGGTATACTAGTTCATGGGTATGAAATCCAGGGTGTGGTAAAATAAGTGTACCCATTCAGGTTGAGGTTCTTCTCCATAGGCCTTGGTCCATTTTTCGAGGTGCGTGCACGGGTCATCGCGTACATCGTATTTATCTGTTATTCATAGTTTTGGTTTCCCAAACCGTGGCCGCATCATCCTCTTGCAGTTGCGCCAGTTTTCAAAATTTCCTTGATGTGTTCCCCACCAACGTGCAGGTGTTGCACGCAGTGCCCACTTTAGCGCATCGAATGGCTGGTGCTCCGATACGACACTCTCAAACTTGCTCAAGAATTCATCCACTACTGTCAATCCATCATATGTCGGTAGATCTCGAGCCTAGGCTATTACGCAACGCAGTGATTTAGTCATCATGTTGCAATTCAGCGTTGTCACTTCGTTCAATCAATTGTGCTAGCATTCATCTTCTTCGTCTGAATCCGAGGTGCAGGAACCTGCGCGCTCCCACAAGATCCTTCCATCTGCAGTCAGATTCACCCACTCCTAATCTCGCGCAGTTATCTTGTAGATACAATCCAGCTCATCATCACTTCCATCGTCGCGCATGGTTTTAGTTTAGCGCTCTCCTCGGCTGGGTCTAGAGGAATTACTACGTGTAGAGACTTTTTCTCGAATATCATTTTCCACTTCTTCAGGTTGATGACCCCATTCATATCAGTGGCCCAGTTTATTCCTAGTAACACAAGATAAGGATTGTTGTCATCAACAATCTCTATTACTTCAAAGTCCATTTGTGTGCTCGCGCCTTCGATATCCATTGTTACCCTCTGCAGCCTCCCCATGGGCAGAATATTCTGTTGGTTTTCCATTCACAATTGAATCGGGGACCACTGCAATGCGGGCCTTCCCATGCGTTCATGTGTCTGCTTTAGTAACACATTCGCGTCCGAACCCAAGTCTAGGATTACCTGATCCATTTCATACTCGCCAATCTGCGTCGTTAATCTCATTTCCCTCCCAGTGCGCAATACATGCCTTCCCAGCTTCTGGACTACGCGCGGTTCCCTCGAACCTATGCACCTAGTGATCAGATCTTGTAGTCCTTTAACTTCCTTATTATCGCGCAGCAACTTCATGCATGTCTTTGAAAAGGTAGTAAGCATAGAAGGATCCATTCCCAGCTCTGTTTGATCCTTACTACCTAAAGTAGAGGCCTCCGTGAAGCTCTTCTTAGCTTCCATAAACGTTTCCTTTGCATGTTCCATGTCAAACTTAGGTTCCTTTGTGGGAGCCTTGCAAACCCATGTATCTTCCTTGGGCTGGTTCCCATTATCTTCCCTTGTGGTCGCGCCGCTTCTAAGTACCATGTTCATGTTGTAGTCTTCTTCACGCAGTTCAGACCTCATCATTTGGATATTCTGAGTTGGAGTAGGCTATAGTACCCCTTTCTCGCACATCTGTGCAATCAACATAGGACAATCTACCATTTCATGATCAAACTGCTCACAGTACGAACAAGATATTCTCGTTGGGTTGGTACAATCGTAAGTGTAGTGCCCTGGTCCTTCGTAATTATAATAGATTAACTCTTTGCAGCCCCTTCCTCATGTTTCTGTCTGCATTCTATATGCTCGGGTCCACTCCATCATTAACTCATAGTTGTGATAAGTAGGCTCATCGTGGCCCACCGATCTACAAAAATTGTAAAACAACTATTGGGGAGTCTGTGTATACTTCTGCAACAAATGACAGTTGTCCATTGTGTTCTTTCCTCCCACCTGACAAATCGCGCACCAGAGCGCGGGTGCCGCACTTGGCCCTGCTTGTGCCTCTAGTCTCAACGGCATCGGTCCCCCTCCTGCTAAGTAGTTCGCAAATATTGGACAGTGGTCTTTGTCATGGCCCTAGCCTTTGCATTTTATGCACCACACTTCTTCGCGCGCCTCTAGTCGTGGCGCCCTATCCTACTTCAAACTCTGCATCTCTAAGCATAGGTTCTACAGATATGCGTGGACCTGTTGGACTCCCAATCCCAGATCCTGTATCGGTGTTTCATGCAACCTCATCACCATTTCCAGTGCTTCGGCCTGGGTTGAAAGCTTCTACTGTGACAACGTTGTCCTTAGGTGTGGTGTCAAAGACGCCACAAACCATGCACGGTGTTGCACATGCGTTATAGACTCACAGATAGTACTCTTCATTATCTGATCCAAATCCCAGGGGGTCTTGCCTAGAAGCATCGCAATCTCTTTAAATTCGATGATTGATTGTGTTTCTGATTTCAGCCGGTTAAATTCTCTATTCAGTGCATTCTGGATCTCCGCTATTCTTGTGTTTGGGTGATCATTTGAGTGCTTGATATACCAAGTCAGCGCGTGATCCTGCACCATGCTCACCAATGTGGCCTTCTTAATGTTGCCATCTGTGACTCCTTGTGCTTCCCACACTTCTCTTACCACGAACCAAAACTGGTCCGGATCCTCATTCCCTACTCCTCTGAATATGGGTAGCTTGATTGCGCTCTCCATGCTGAACTAAGGGGGTGGTGGAGGTGGGGTGGGTGAAGATGGAAATGAAGTAGGTGAAGTGGATGAAAGCATAAGTGGAGGTGATAACTGCGGAATGTGCTACCTTATCAAACTAACCACACTTCTCAGGGAAACCCGAGCATGCTCTTCCTCGCTCTCTCGCAAAGGTGAAATTAAAGGACTGTTTCCTAACCCTTCGATCCCTTTGTAGATCTTTCTGCTTCGCGTCGTTCCAATCATTAATGTATTCGCATAACCCGCTTTTCACATAACAACATCTTAATCCAGGTATTCAGGGATTTGATGTACCTACCTCGTAGTCCCTTGAGAAAACGTCGTTCTGCTTCGCTATAGCTCACAGTTGTGTCTATCGTGAACTCAGTGATAAACCCCCTATTATCCATCCGAGCCAATGGTCCACGGTCCACACAATCTTATCTTCTGAAGCCTCTAGTCTATGCACTAATTCCGGAGTCCACACTATCAGTTGATCAATCTTGTACCTTCCCTGGCTATTGGCTAACCTCGCAATCCAATCATACAACTCTGAAGAGAAGGACGCGAAGAAGATCTCATGGATTTCTGTATATACGTAGCGATCTAGCCACCTCTTCTCGGATATCTATGGAGTTCTGTTTTCCTGTGTCACGAACTCATGAAGCTTCTGATCCAACCAATCTTCAATTTCCTTTTTCGTAGGGTTCCAGTGTTCCGACATCAAACATCCCTTAGGCAAATCCCAGTCTTGACAACGAAACCATTTGTTGGCTTGTTGGGGCCTGACCCAGGTTCAGAAGTGATTTAGCCAAACAAATCCTGAACTACTGGCCCTTTTGGCAACAGTCTGCGGAGCGCAAACTGAGGTCTCACTCGACGTAGTATGGGAGAGTGCTAGAACCAAGTTTCCGCACCCTAGGGATGTCTTGATGAGGTCTAGAAAGTTCGCGACTCAATCTTGCGCACTCGCGCTGCCCCGCATAGTTGTCTGACTTTCTCGTAGTTTTGGTATAGAGTGCGAAGAGGTGTTGTCTAGATCCTTTACCCTTACTGTGTTATTATTATAGATCTGACTTAATTTTGTGGGCCTAGTAGTCTTAACAATCATTCACATTCATAACTAGTGCGTGCAATCATAGAATGTAAAGAGATGCATAAAAATATAACAGAAGCATAAACATACAGATCTACGAATAGATGCACAATATTTTAGATTCAACTTAGCTTCCATTAAACTTTTGTTCTGTTACAATCCCAACTCTGCCCTGCACACTCAGCTGCAGGGGTCCGCGCACACAGCTGCGGACTCTACAAGGCCTTTGCGCACTCAACTGCAGAGCGTCTCTCTACTAAGACGACCCAAGACTCGGACTTACAGACTTAGAGCGAATATCGCACTCAAAAACCCATATCACTTAAGATCAATACTAAAACTCTCCTCTACCATTAGAACCTCACTCTTTTTATACATTCCCATGGTTCACGGACCATGGGTAGGCCGACACATTCTATATTAAATTACAATATTTTTAGGGCAGACTACCCTATACTCTCACACTCCGTGCCCACATTACATTGACCCAAAACTTTGGGCTACAAGCCCCAAAAATTCGCTATAGGGGGAATCTGCTGCCTAACATATATATTAAAAAAATGAATATACATGTTTGATTTGTTTAATTAAAAGTATTATAAAACATAAATAATCCCTGTCTCAATAGTGTTTCCATACTAAAAAGAAATAAAAATATTTCACTCACTTTCAACCATAAATAAAATATTTCACATAAAATATAATAATAAAAAAATAACTATACCTATTTGGTCTATTTAATAACTAAAATTTATTGGCAATTTTTCAAGTGTATTTCAAATATTAAAGCATGTTAGAACATGCTATGTATTCTGAAAGCACCTATTTATATCATATATTTTGAAAGTATTCGAGCACTATATATTTTATTTTGAAAGTGCTAATGCATTATATTTTATTGAACATCAACATGTATATCTTAATGCATTGTGAAGTCTTAGTTATTGTAAATGTAACATTGATGGAAACGACAATGGTATTGTTCTGTTTTTATTTTAGTTTAGAGTATTAGTACTTTTATTAGGACTATTATCATTAGTGCATTTATATATTATATTGTACATGTGCATACTAATCATTAAAACATATTGGTGTGTAAATATGAATATAATGAGTACAATGTATCAATATGATATGTTTTAATGATGAACTTTCTTGCCTTGTGAATATTCAAATAGAACATCTTGTTTTTTTCACAAAATTTCAATTATTTATGGAAAAATCAAATAATCTTTATAATAATATTTATTTTTGTATTTTAATTTAATGTATTTGGATAATTATTGGGCGTGCTCACGGGCAAACAAACTTATTACACCCCTATTTATTGGAATAATGTAAAACATTGGAACACAATATTTTACAACATTAGATACTAAGTTAGAGTAAGTCATTCATTTTATTATAGATGAATAAGGGACTCTTCATCATGCAATATGAAACAATATAATATTCCATGATAATCAAAGTGTTAAAAAATAATTTGTACAGTTATTTATAACTTATCATCATACCAAATGGGACAATATTGTCCACATTGAACAAAATGTCTTACTTTTAAACTCAAATATTCTAAAATATAAAAGTTGCAACATTCAATTATATTGATCATTAATCATCTCTTGAACTATTGTCATTTCTCAAGGTCCTTGTATGTCTTTGTTCTTTATCACTTATAAGGGATATTGTACTTGGGTTATTTGCAATGTTTTATTGAGTAGCTTGATTTTGATCTACATGTTCATGTACAATCATAAAATAAAGTGAAATGAATATTTTTACATTTATAGGAAAATATATATTCTTGTGTAAATAAAAATAAGGTACCTACATGACAATGAATGATTCATACACGCTACATCTTACATTATGTTTCATGTCATATATCTACATATTTTCTCATGGCTCCACTCCATACTTCATTTCCTATAAGTTCTATGCAACACAACATAGCAAAAATATAATTAAAAGTTTCTTGTTCTTCCATTGATTGTAAAAAAGGTAGGTAAAACAACATAGCCACATACAAATTGTTCAATCCCTCAATACCCTAACATATACTCACAATCCATCCATAAGCCAATGTCAATTAAATTGTTTGGATGGCTCTTATTTGTGCATTAGCACCTAATGGAAAGCATACATAGACAATTGTAAATTAATTATACTAACATCACAATAGATATGAAATCTTAAGTAAGGAAAAGGAAAGTGTTCACAAAATTTTCAATGATCCCTTTTACACTTTTGTTTTCCCTAAATTTACTTAATGGAGAAGGGATTTTTGTCACATACATACCTCCTTAGGATCTACCAGATGATGGAAAGTACAAACAATAAAATCTTCTAGATATAATGCAAATTACTCCTTCCACATAATTGAAAAGACAAATATTGGTGCACCTTGTTACCCTTGCATGTTGATGGAACCTAAAGATCTTGCTCCTACTTAGATATTCTGCTCTAGCTCTGTGGTGCTATCACTTACGCACGTTCATGAACATACATGGACAATTTATTTTCCTCCAAGAAAGGCAAGTTAGTATGAAAAATACCTAATCATAATAAAATAATTATGATCTCATCAAAATATATCATATAGAGAGGAAAAATATATTGATATTCCATACAAAAGAAGAGTACAATAATAAATTATATGTTTGGTGATGGGTGTTCTTCTTTGATCCCTTAACCTTGTTTCTCCCTTAGCTTACTCATAGATTGGGTTCATCTATGAAGCATGTAAAGACTTCTTGGTGGAAATCTTCAAGCATAATTGTAACAACCCACCCCCCACTTTTACAAGCTCACCCGGGTAAACATGAGATGTGAGTTACTATGCATGACCTAACCTAACAAGTTTTTGTGCATGACCTATGCACAAAAAGTTTTTCAGGATTTATGCATTCAAATATGTTTTTTAACTAACAAAGAATCACAATCCTTTTTGAAATGTATCTAGTGAAAAACACCATTTCGTCTACAGGTTATATTGTTGAAATATTCCAAAACCATTTATTGTGTTAAGAAGTGTATTCTACAATTTAATACTTAATACTTAATTTGCTCCACTTGTAATTAACAAGTATCCCCTTTAAAACAAAAATAAAATATCAACAAAACTATATATATATATATATATATATTTCAATGTTCATATTAAATAGTATAATTTTATATAGAATAGTAAACTAAAAAATCTTACATTTTTGCTTTATAATATGTAAGAGATTTACAATTCTTTTACCATTTAAATAAATATCCATGTTAATATATATACATGATGATGATGGTTAACGTCCACCAAATTAAGTCATTGGTTTTGAAAATATCCAAAGCAATGGTGTTATAATAGAAAAATAAAATATTTTAATGTAGATTATAAGTAAAATATTTCAATTTCAATTATATATATATATTAAATAGTATAATTTTATATCAATTTTATATAGAATAATAAAATAATTGAAAGTAAGAAAATCTTACATTTTGCTTTATAATATGCAGGAGATTTACAATTCTTTTACCATTTAAATAAATATCCATGTTAATACATATATATATATATATATATATATATAATAGAAAAAAATATATATTTTAATGTTGATTATATTTAAAATATTTCAATTCCTATTTTAAATAATTTTGTTTCAATTTGGTAGACACCAAGAGATAACAAAAAAAATTGTAGATTATATGTAAAATACTTAAAAAAAAAATAGAATAAAGTAATTATTTATGAAGAAAGAAAAAGATAAAAAGAAAGTTGTTTCTCAGTATAACAGACATTGCATTTAAAAATATATAATAACAAAAACACATTTTAATGTGCACGGCTTATAATATAAATTAAATATTTCCATATTCATATTGAATAAAATTATATTCATATTGAATAACATTATATAACAATTTCAAGTATATATATATATATATATATATATATATATATATAAAACAATTAAAAACTAAAAATTTCTTATAATCAAATTTTTTATAAATATCAAATTTTTTATAAATGTGTTATTCAAAATTAAAAAATTATATATATATATATATAACTAGTCTATATCAGATTTTTCAAATTTACCAATTAATTTTTTTTTTCAAATTTACCAATTAAAAAATTTAATTACTCTTTACATTTGATAAATCCCCACTTACCATATACTTTATCAAATTTATTATATCATTAAAAACTAAATAACTTGAATCAACCAGTGAACCATAAACATTACTTTAAAAAAATTTAAATAACCAACTTTTACCAACAATTTAATTCATATTAAATAAAAATCAAATCTGCAGTAACCAAATTTTAAAAACAGTTTTATTCTTATTAAATAAAAATCAAACCGATGAATTTACATATAATTTGTTCACATCAGAATCAAATCGATGTATTTACATACAAATTGTTCATATCAGAATTCAACATCCTAATTGGCCGTGTTTATATCAAAATGCATTGGCCCAATTGGCCTCACTACCCACTCTAGGCATGCTAGCCTGCCTCTTGGCAAACACATCTACTTTGAAGTTGGCCCCACACATTTGCCCCTTACTATCCACACGAGGCATCGGCATGAGCTTATGGAGAGGATGTTCAAAACTCTGCAAGCCACCAGATGTAGAGAAAAAACAACCTGCAAAGCCAAAGGCAACATCATTATAAAAAATAAATAAGAGAAAAAAATTACATTACTCTGCGTTATGTGTCAAACAGCTATTTAAACAATAATTTAGCAGTGTAATATTACCTCGGGGAAAAGGAGCAAAAGATTTTCCACATCCTTCTTTCAGAACATTGGGCTCATCAGATAGGACCAGGCAACCATCAGCTGCAGTGCCCCAAAAGAAAGGCACTGAACCATCAGCATCCTGGCAAACACAAATAGTTTGTCAGTCAAAATGCCAAGAAATCGACAATTTCATGGCATACCTAATGGAAAGTGCACAACAAAGAAAAAGGAAATGGAGGGATGACAATGACAGGCGTACAACTGCAGTGAAGAAAGCCTGTGAAGTGGAGTCGTAAAGAACGAAGGCGAACTTTCCAGAGAGCTCTCTGACGACCTGATCTGCAGGGTAGGGGCCACGATCTCTGAGAGTGCGATACGCTTCAATGACAATAGCCACTTCATTTGCTGATTTGTTGAGACCATATCGTTGCCTCAACACCGCTACGTTGTCCAAGGTGCCCAAGAATATGCAGAACATGTCATCTACAGCACGGAAAGATCTGCGCCATTCAAGAATCACCAATTATGAGAATAGATTTACAAAATAGGAGACTAAAGAAAAGAAGTGAGAAGAGAAAAGATGCCTGGGTGTCAGGAGAGGCTGGCGCCACTGAGTGTAGGCCATGGCACCGGCACCCCCAAGGTTAATACAGACGGTTCCAGAATCGGCAGAGACGAAAGAGTCAACCAAATCGATACCATTTTTCCTCTGGTCAGCCTCAACAGTGGGGCTGGTCAATTCCTCAGGGCCTTGTGCCACGGATCTCTTCAATACTGTCAGCATTTTTGGAGGCAGAAACAACTTTAAACCAAACTACACTACCTGGTTGGAGGAAAAAAAAAATACAACGTAGGAAATATTTTTTTACAGAGAAGATAAGATACAGAACAGCACTGCGCTTGGCTAATAAGCTACCGATTGCTTGCTTCTAACAAAGACAACGGTCGTTGGGTAGAGAGGATGTTAGTATATATACAATTAATCATGCCCCGTTTTATCGGGCACGTTAATGGATAACCACGCCACCTCGTTGTGTGACGTGGATGCAGATTGAATCTGGTCGAGTCAGGGTGAGACTGATCCTGGATAATATTGTGGATAATTTTGGCACGCTTTTTTAAGAAGGTTCGAACTGCGAAAGATATTATCCATGATGTCCGAACCAAAGTAAATGTCAAAATAATTTAAAAGTTGTATTTATATTAATTGTTGATAAGTTTTATGAAGATATTGTAATTAATATTATTTTGAGAATGTGAACCTAATTTGGAAAATGTATTTATATTAATATTGTTTATAAGTTTTATAAGGATATTATAATTAATATTTTTTATTTGAAAATTAGTTTATTATTATTATTTTTATTTATTTTTTGCTTTAAAAGAATTTAGTAACTTGCTTGATACCTAATTAAATGCCCGTATGGAGGCTGGCCCATCTATGGATGTCGAGCGGGTCATGGGAGCGCATCCATCTCCATGCGTTGTAACTCCGGCGGCCACCTTTGCGTTTCTGGCAACGAACACGGGACCCACCAAACACGAGGTCGCACCGTCTTGCCTTTTCAAATAGGGACCTCGCGCCAAAATGGTATTTTCGCCATCCGGACTCCCGTTCGAAAATACTCTGCCTCTGCAACCCGCCTGGACGAAACGCAAGAGCTCTGTTCAACCGCCGATTGCTTCCCCTCGCAGGCTAGTTCCCGAGCTCCTGGTACATTCCTTGCCCGTGATTATTATCTATAACATCGCTTTGCATTGGAGCTCATTCATTGCTTCAATGGTATTTGGAATATGAATAAACTACATTCACAGAGGTTTTAAAGGAGACACTTGATAGTTTTACTTCTGCAATTCTTATAGTCATAAAAAACTAGAAAATCAGCCATATATATGTATGGCATTGATGAAAATGTAGTTGGCTCTCAAGACCCTTTTTCCCATTCCTCACAAGAACTAAGACAGTCATTTAAATACTTAGGGCTTTTCATCAAGTCAAATGGCTGAAATTGGCATCCATTCCAAAGGGTGTCTTAAAGAAGATTAAATATTCTGCGATTAAAAAACGTCAACATCCTCAGATCTATGGACTTCTAGCCTGTAATGGCAGTGTCGGATGAAGGCACAGCAGTAGCCCGGAATTTTAAATTTCTTTTGCCGGTATACTGAAAAATTGGTGATAGTCACTTTCTATCATTTTAACGCTGAAAATTGGGTGACAGTTCTTATTTACCATTTCACCTAAAACTTTGGTGACAGTGGATTGTTTTTAGTATTATCTCTGGAAAAGTTGTGTGGAATAAAGAGGATCTCACTGGGCTCATTAGGACCTACTTGCAAAGCCCAAAATATTTGGAGGATGGAATATTAAGAACCTACGCAATAACAATATCTACCTGAATCAAGGCATTATTATTCATCTAAAACGGCGAGAATTGTTTACTTTAAACAAAATTGTGAAAGTTGAAGACACTACTTTGTGGGCTCAGGGTCGGCTCTCAGCCAATGATGTCAGTGTTGAAGGATTGCAGCTGATCAACGTGGTTAGCTCTTGCCCTCATCCAGTCCCAATATAAACTGTTTCATACTCATTTGGATCAATGTTCATCACTCCCTCTACAGTTTTGACTGCACCCTTGTATGTCCATTCTGCATCACACGTCATACAAGCTCTGTAGATTGATGATCAATAGCCTTGAGCCCTGCTTTCTTTCCAATCCACCAACTCCGGACTTTGGGTCTCTCCTAATCCTGAAAATTTACCTCTACGAAAATTAACTCTCACAATCAATGGTAAGACTGCAATTTAGTAAGAGGCTAGACAATAAGCATCCTTCCTTTATCACCTTTAGAACTCACAGAACCAACTACAGAGCATTTGCACCAGCTTTGCTAATCAGATTATGAAAGGCTAAAAATTGCCTTAAAAGGAAGCCAGTATCAAACTTCAAATAAATTAGCATTTTCACTGCAGATTAAGAAGAAGATAGACTTTTCACTTTGAGCTTATAATAAGCTGTAAATAATATTTCTGCTGCAATACTAAGTCAATCTTCTAATACCTATAATATATGAGGGCTAATCACAGCATCAAACCTCTAAACCCTTTTTCTTTTATCCACAACGAAGGCACTAGAGTTTAACAGGAGGGATATTAAGTTCAAACTCATGGTAAACTTTGATCGAGGTGAGAAACTAGATAAAAGTCTCAGACCTCTGGTATGCTGCCCTTGAATGGAATGCCATTGAAAGAGTTACTGTCTCTAAAAAGGTCCCTGTAGCCTATTAGGGCCGGTTATAGCATCAAACCCATAAACCCTTTTTGTTTTTATCCACAACAAGGCACTAGAGTTTAACAGGAAGGGAACTCATGTTCAAACTCCTGGTCAAGTTGGATTGATATCTGAAACTAGTTGCAAGTCCAATACCTCTGGTATTAAGCCCCTGTATGCAGCCCTTGAATGCAATGCCAGTTAAAGAGTAATCTCCCCTAGGATATTCAATCATAAGCTTCTAAAAAAATAACATGCATATCATATGGACACTTTGTTATGTAATTGTTTTGGACTTCATCTGAGCATAACAAAGTGGAACAAACTGATTAAAGTTGTATAACAGTTTTTTCTTTGCAACAGATTTTGCATGTTATTATGTTTCTTTCAGCAATGTATTGATTATACCAAGATGAAGCATTTGAAAGTCTATAATACTGTTTTGTGCATGGGTAGGAAATATTGAAGGGGAGATAGGGAATTATGCTGTAAATGTGTTTATATCTGGTGGGGTCTTGAGTGTAAATTGTACACACTACAAAAAATTGCATTTCAAGTGGTGTTCAATATTCATAGTATGAACTGTTGCTCATATGTTTAGTCAATATTCGTGTTCCCTCATTTGTATAGGGATTTGAAGAATGAAGAAGTGGGACTTGATCAATGAGTTGGAGGTTGAGGACCCAGAAGGGATGATAGAGTTTTCAGCGGAAGATTTGACATGGACAAAATGTTTAGTCAATTTAGTGTTATCTAAATGGTTAGTATTAATTGTCAACCCGGGGCTCGTAAGCTGATGAAGTGAAGGTGTACTATATGTACTTAAGCAACCTCTTAGAGTTTTTTTTATCGTTGGGGGTGTTGTTTGTGGTTAATTTATCTTCCTAAGATGGAGTGGTGATTTATAAACAGATGAGTGATAGTGTGTGATTAGTGATCTCTAACTACTTGCTTGAAAGAAATAAATAACTTGAAATAACTTGAAAGCAAAGAACCACTTCCAATGGCACTAGACACCATTCATGCTGCTGCAAATAAAAGAAAAGAAAGTCACTTTTAAAACCAAAGATAATGATTATCTCTCCCTAACTCCCTGCTTCAAACACATAGTGCTGTGTAAAGCACGATTAGGAAGTAGCTCAAGTTGAGTTAGAAAAGTGATTAAAAATGAGAAAAATCTACTTTAAAGACTAGTGATAACGTTTTGCTCTTTCTAACTCTCTACTTCTGCCATATGTACTATGCAAAGTATGATTAGAAAGTAGTGAAAGATTAGTCTAAAAAGCACTCAAAGCCAACTGCAAGTTAGTGGTATTCTGATCCTTAAAAGATAACAATTTATGATAAAAGATCATTCATGTGTTAGCAGAACTTTAAGAAATAAGACTAAAAATCAGCTATAAAAACAAAGGCAGCAACTTGAACCTGTCAACTTCAAATACCATTAGTTTGTAAAGCAAATACACAAACATAAAAACAAATCCCGGGCTAAAAACCTGCAAGGAAATAATACTGATCAGCTTGAAAGAAAAGAAATCAAATAAATCAAACTATACATGTTTAAAGAAATGCTGAATGAGAAAATAAAGAAATGTTGAACATAAAATACTTTACAGAGGCTAACATGAATAGGGGCCCTCCATTCATTCAGCCACAAGAAGACTTAAGGAACTGAAAGCTTCAAAACAGCACTGTTTCTATTGCTCCATTTGCAGAAATGTACAAAACAGAGTGCTAGAACAGCACTATAAAAACAGAGTTTACAAATGCTCTTAAAATTATCATAAGTTCAGAAAGTACAGCAGCTAAAAAGTAAAATAAGCATACGCAGACGCAAGTATATATAGGCATCTGAAGGATGGCCTAACACGTACAGCTAATAACTGAAAAACAACTAACTGTAATGCGTATTTAAGGTTCATTGACACATCATAAGGCTGTGTGGATGAGCTGGAGGTTCTGTCGTCATGGGCAATGAATCCAGTGTTGGATCATGTCCCCTACCACCTGCAAAACGCGGACAAGTCACCGTTTGAGCTGACGTGACCTAACAGCTTACAATCACCGTTAAGCTGCCTTTATTTGACAGTAACTTGACCAGTTTTGACCGGAGGTACAGATGACGTGAATGGCTGAAAAAATGGCACAGGAATCTCGAGCACGTTGATACCTAAGTGCCCATGTGGCTCATTTGGCAAACTGACACGTGGAACCTTGAGTTTAACAAAAAGGCTGCGGGATCATCAGATGGCTGCGGAATCACTGAATGGTTGCGGGATTGCCAGACAGCTGCGGAATTCCTGCAAGTATGTCAAAATCTAAACAAAACAGTCACCCATTAGCAAAACTCACTTGATCATGCTTAATGACACCTAATGTAATGATCTGGGTGGTTTTACAGTGAAAATGAGGCAAAAGTGAAGAAAAGCTGAGGAAAAACTGAGGGAAATGGTAGACAAGTAGGTGTAAAGTAGAGGCTCTACATACCCCCACTACAAGGGTATTGCATGTCCTCATGCAATGAAAACACAGCTCAATCCACCTGCTGGGATGCCTCTGCTAAGACATCCAATCTCCTCTTCTTCCTCTGTGTGGAGACATTGACTTTTGGTCTCTTGAACATGCATCTGAATTTCAAATTGATTAAGGCTCTGTTTAGCCTTCTACATTTCTTCTTGAGTCTCCTGTTTTTCTTCTGCCACATGCCCATGTGAAGCATGGTGTTATCTTGGACCATTTTGTCAATATCATCTTGCTGCTTCATTTTTTCATTTTCCTGCTTAATGTGGCGATTTAGCACCTCAAGTTCATAGATCTCTTGTTTGAGTATGTCTATTTGCTGCTCATGAGGTATGATATTACTTGGGCCAGCAGTGTTCTGCTCCAATGTTTCAAAATAGTTGTACACCTCTTGCTGAGCTGGGTCAACCATTGGTGACTTCCTTGGACTGTGTTCATGCTCAATTTCAGTTTCAAACTCCGGCTGAAATGGACTGTCCTCCCTTGGAGGAGTAGCTGCATCACGTTGTGGACTATCCTCAAGGTCTGATTTTATAGCACCCTTCTCAGGTGTGCTTAGATCAATGAAAAGTGTCCTTGTGGCTCTCCCTTTATTCTGCAATCTGCTGCTCCTTCTTACAGTGGCAACACTCTGTGTTTCTTTTTGTGCCTTTTTCCTTGGTTTCTGCACTTTTACTTTCTTGGAAAGGGCAGTTTTTTCATGGAGTTTGGCCAACCTTTGTGCTAAGGGCTGACTATCTTCCTCACTAGAATTCTCTGGAGTCTGATAAGTTTCTTGAACTATGGATTTTCCCTTGTCTTGCTTTTGTTTCTTCCTATCTTCTTTTCTCTTCTGGGCAGCTTCTTGGGCAAGTTCTGAGAGGGTTTGTGTGATAATCCCTTGAGCTATTGGATCACTGTCCACAGTAGGTTCAGGCTCAATCTCATGTTCAGAATGATGTACTTCAGTTTCCTCTTCAATCTGTCCTTGGACAGTTCCCTCTAAGATATCAGTTTCAGGGGTATCCTATTTTCTTTTTCTTCTACTTTTTCTAGGCACAGAGGTTTCTCCAGCTTCTTCAAAATGATTTCTCACAAGGAATTTCTCCCAGGTGTCTCGTTTTGCTTTTAATTGTTCCTCCACTAACAGCTTAACAAGACTATGATGACAGAGATGTGCTTCAATGTTTCGTGGATTCCTTTGGGCCATGGAACACATTTTTCTAAGGCTTTGGAATAGAAAGTAGGGAAGATTTATATCATGTTCTCCTTGAAATTGCAGCATAACTTTACCATGATAAACATATAAGACCCCAAATCTCCCTTCAAAAGTGAAAAATTTTTGCACTAACAACAGTAAAATTTTCCATTCTTCCTTAACATAAGTGACAGGAATTCCTTTTGTGAAGACACTGGTATCCATACCTGGGTTTTTTAAAATCTGCTTCCATTGTTGATCTTGAACTGACCGGTTTTTAAACCACCTTTCTCCGGTTTGTGGGAGAGATGTAGCTTGTGCTATGCTGCCCTCACTGACTGCAAACGTTAAATCACCCACCTCCACTTGACTGTCTTTATCTCTGAATGACCTTGCAAAGGCCTTTGTAACCTCCTTGTGGTAGCCTTTAAATTTCTTGATGCACTGTAGCCAGTTGGCTTTCTGCAACGCCTCCTTAACTTGAGGATATGCTTCTAGGAATTTTGAACCTTCTGGTTCAGCCCTTAAAAGTTTCCCCATTGACTCTACGGCTCTGTTCTAAAACACGACTTCAATGGTGGCTTTACACAGTAAATTCTCGGCTCTGTTCAGAATTTTGTGGAAAAGAGGTTGTATGGTTTCAGCAATAGCCTTAGACACAGTGAATTCACGGCTTGAACATCGTGAAATGGTGGATTAACAGCTTTAACACAGTGGAACGGTGGCTTAGCAGTCGTAATACAACCGTAACATACGTTCACTGGTTATATGTATTCACTGTTTCTCAGAATTAGCAGAGAGGAAAAAACAGAGTATGGTTTATGGAGGCAACGTAGTGAGTGGAACGGAATGAAGGAAATGAGAGAATGGAATAGCGTGAAATGGAGTGTTATGAGCGTAGGAGGGTTTCGAAATAATGAATGGAAACGGCTAGATCCTTAGATTTCGGCTGTAGGTTTACACATGGCTGCGGGATAAGGACTTAGAGAGTCGTAGTACATTAGGCTACGTCATTAGGGTACGAAAGCCTTAATGACAGAAGCAGCCGTAAGTGATTTTCAAAATCGTGGTAATCAAGGACTGATAGACTTGAGAGATACGTGGATATATGGTCGCATGGTAGGGAAAATGGGTAATCATTACAATTAGTGGCAAAAAGACATAACCCAGAAAACTTTGCGTAATGAAATAACTGTAAGTTTAAGATTTAAAACATACCTCAGATCCGCGTTTGGTTTGCCTTTTGATGATTTGCCACTAACCCTTTGTCAACTTATTGCTGTTACATGACTCTTTCCTCCTTGTTATTGATGATTTTTGAACTGTAAAAATTTCTCAAACAGACTGTGTTTCTTTGTGCAGGTGCAGAGGGCTGCGGAAAGGCTAAACGACTGCAGAATTGCCAAATAGCTGCGGGAACTGCAATGGTGTCCTCCAGCTGCACAAAATAACCTTAGTTGCCTAAAAAAAAACCTTTATTAATGAAATGAAATGGAATGAATGGATGAATGGGTGGAAAGCAGTGAGGTGAAGTGAGAATGGTTAGATGGAATAAGATGGTGAAATGGAATGGATGAAATGGCGAAATGAGATGAAAGAGAGAGAGATTTTTTTTTTTTTTTTTGGAAAACATGAGGTGTCAGGTGACCCTGATTTTCACCTCAGGTTTTCTGCATGAGACTGCCAATCAGAGATTGGTTTTCAGGCTCATACATTTATTCTTTTTTTTTTTTTTTTTGTCTTCTTTTTTTTTTTTTTTTTTTTTATATTTTTTTTTATTTTTTTTTTTGAAATTGAAAGAAACAGAGATTAGGCTGATGGAGGAGAAGAATTCTTCTCCACCAGCCTCATTTCAGAATCGCCTTGGAACAACTTAACAAACTCCTCTTTTGAGAGTGGCTTGTGGTAAACTTTCAACCGGTGGCCATTCACAATAAAGGGAGTTTGAAGTTCATCAATAGTCTTCATTCTAACTGCTCCATTATTAAAGACTTCATCAATCTCATATGGCCCAAGCCAATGAGTTTGAAATTTTCCTTTGAAGTCCTTAAATTTGGAATCAAACAAGAGTGCCCAATCACCCTTTTGAAACTTCTTTTCTTTGATATGTCGATCATGCCATTTGATTCTTTGGTGCTGAACTAGATCGGTCCTTAGAATTGCATCTTGTCTCATTTCATCTAGTTCATTTAACTGGTCCATTCTGTGCTTTTGGGCTTCTGATAAGCTCATCCCCAATTGAACTGCTGTCTTGAAGGTCTTGATTTGGAACTCAATGGGGAACAGGACTTCCTTCCCATAAACAAGTTCATAGGGAGAATGTCCTGTGGTGTTCCTCCATGTAGTTCTATAGGCCCATAAGGCTTCAGGAAGCCTTTCCGCCCAATCTCTTCTATGAAGATGAACAGTCTTTGTGATGATGCTTTCAAGAACTTTATTTGTAGATTCTACTTGACCATTCGCTTGTGGATGGTATGGAGTAGATGTTCTATGCTTGATTTTATACTCCTCCATCAGCTTCTCCATCATCCTTGATGTAAATTGGCTCCCCCGATCTGTTACAATTTCTCTTGGGACACCAAAACGAGTGAAAATATCCTCAAAAAGAAATTGAACAGCTGAATTTTCAGTAGCAGAAGTCAATGCTTTAGCTTCTACCCACTTAGTAACATAATCAGTACAAACCAATATATATCTCTTTTGCTTGGATGGCGGATTAATTGGTCCAACAAAATCTAGAGCCCATTTCTCGAAGGGTTCGATGCATACCTATGGCTGTAGTGGCATTTCATTTGAAAGAGTTGGTCTCCCAACTCTCTGACAATTGTCACACCTTCTAACATATTGCTTTGCATCCTTAAAGAGAGAAGGCCAATAATATCCTAAAGAAAGGATTTTATAGGCTGTCCTCTTATCAGCAAAGTGTCCGCCACAAGGTTCGTCATGACATGCCTTAAGGATGTCAGGCATTTCATCCTCCCGTACACATCTTCTGATCATAAAATCTGGCCCTGTTCTGAACAATTCATTAGAAATCCAAGAATAATGTGAACTCTCCTGAATGATTTTCCTTTTCTCATTAGGAAATAAATGTAAAGGTAGCTTTCCAGTAACTAAATAATTAGCAATATCAGCATACCAAGGAGTTTTGGTAGTTACTGCAAACAAATACTCATCTGGAAATTTATCCTCTACAGGAGAATCCTCATTAGTGTTTTGGATTCTAGACAAGAAATCAGCTACTGTGTTCTGTTTACCTGGTCGATCTAACACAGTTATGTTGAATTCTTGTAAAAGCAAAAGCCATCTTGTAACTCTACCATTAGTGACTGGTTTGTTCATGAGGTATCTAATGGCAGAGTGATCAGTGTGGACAAAGGTTTCATAGCTGGTTATATAATGTCTAAACTTGTTTATCGCATGAACAACGGCTAGAAATTCCTTTTCAGTAACAGTGTAATTTAACTCAGTAGGAGTCAAATTCTTACTTGTGTAATAAATGGCATAAGGGATCAAATCCTTTTGTCCCAAAACAGCTCCTAAAGCTGTATCTGAAGCATCAGTAGAAATGTGGAAAGGGAGTTTCCAATTTGGACCCCTTAGAATGGGTGCTTCAGATATTCTAATCTTTAAAGCTTCAAAGGCAGATTGACATTCAGGATTCCACTTAAATTCACAATCTTTAGTAAGGAGTTTGAAAAGAGGGGATGCTATCTTAGTGAAGTTTTCAATAAATCTTCTGTAATAACCAGTAAACCCAAGAAAACTTCTAACATCTCTTTGGCAATTTGGAACAGGTAACTTAGAGATGACTTCGACTTTAGATCTATCAACTTTGATTCCATCTCCTGAAATATGATGTCCTAAAACAATCCCTTCAGTAAACATCATAAAACACTTTTCATGACTTAAAGAAAGATTTGTTTCCTTACATCTTACCAGTACTTTTTCCAAATTTGCCAAAGCTTCTTCAAATGTATTACCATAAACTGTGAAATCATCCATGTATACCTCTACACAATCATGAATCAGATCTGAAAAGATTCCTAGTACAGCCCTTTGAAATGTAGCGGGTGCATTGCACAATCCAAAAGGGAGTACTCGGTAGGAAAAAGTTCCCCAAGGACAAGTAAATGTGGTTTTGTCTTGATCTTCAGGTGCTACCTGAATCTGGTTATAACCACTAAAACCATCCAAGAATGAGAAATACTTTTTACCTGTTAAAGTGTCTAATACCTGATCAATAAAAGGTAGAGGGAAATGATCCTTTAAGGTTGCCTTGTTCAATTCTCGATAATCAATGCAAACTCTCCATTTACCATTCTTTTTGGGCACTATAACCAAGGGAGAAACCCATTGGCTATCTGAAATGGGGTAAATGAAGTTTACCTTGAGCAATTTCTGAAGTTCTTCTTTCACAATTTCCCTAAGATTTGGATTCATCCGTCTTTGTGGCTGCCTAATAGGTCTGCTGTTTTCTTCAATATAAATGTGATGAATACAAGTCTTAGGGTCGATTCCTTTCATGTCAGTGTATTCCCATGCAAAGGCAGTGGAATGTTTTTGCAACAGTTTAGTTAATTCTTCTTGTTGTGGTCTTTCCAAGTTCTTGTTAATGTTTAATGTTTTTCCTGGAAAGATTTCAACCGTAGAACTACCAAACTCTTCCATTGAGAAGAGAGACATCTGACTAGAGGAGAGATATTCAATGTCTGCATCTAACTGAAACTGTGTAGAGTCATATTCTAAAGGTGTCTCGAAATTTTCTAATGTATTTAGAATTTGACTGTCCTCACTAATCTCAGAGATGGTTAGAACAGGTTGAAGAGTATCCTCATCATCGATCCACTCATCTTCTCCTATTTCTGTTATTGCCTTTGCGGGAGGATACAAGTTGAATTTCTTGGTAGAATTACCATCTGATATATACATGTCCCCAGACCTACAACTTATAAAAGCATCAGCTGTGGCCAGCCAAGGTCTTCCTAAAATAAGAGGATGTCCTCCTAGATTGTTCTTGGGGGTTAAAATCATAAAATCAACTGGATACTCCCAAGAGTCTAGTGAGACTGGAATATCTTCCAATACACCATCAGGTTTGATGATTGATCTATCTACAAGTTGCAGCAAAGTAGGTGTAAAGAGAAGGTTAGGAAGCTTTAACTGATCCATGGTCTGTCTACTCATGATGTTGATAGCGGCTCCTAAGTCAATCAAGGTATTTGGGATTTCAACCCCATTAATATGAGTTTTAACAATAGGGCTACCGGGATCCACATACTTTTGCATGGTAATCTTACCCATCATAATGTCTGCAATTTTTCCAACTAGATGTATCCTTTTGGTATTTCTGGTTTTCTTTCCTGTTTTTTTCAAACTCGACTCCTTTATTGTCTTTGCTAGGATGGGAATTTCCTTAATGGTTGTTAACAAGGGAATCTTGATACAGACATTTTTCAATTCATCTAGAAAGTTGTAGTCAGGCAACCAAATTTGTTTTTCCACCCCCTGGTCAATTTGTAACCTTTCAGGGAAAGGCGGTGTAGTTGAAGATGTAGGTTGCTCAACTAAGGGAGTTGATTCTTTTTCTTTTTCTTGAATGTTTGGATTTTGAAGGGATGCTTCAGAACCCTTATTAGCTTTAAGAGATTCTTCCTCAAAAATGCTTGGCTGTTGAACACTTGTAGAAGGTTGATCTAGGATTCTACCTGATCTGAGTTGTACTTCATTGAGGGGAACAACCATATAGGTAGGGAATGGTTGACCTTCCATCACATAAGCATTTTGAGGATTTCTATTATTTGGATTGGGTAATGGCTGAGAGGGAAGTTGATTTGGCTTCTGCTGAGAGAGTTGAGAATTTTGATTTTGTGGAGGAGGTTGTTGTTGTTGAGGGTATGGCAATGATAATTGTTGACCTTGATTTGGAAGTTGGGGAGCTTGCTGATTCTGAAATGATGGAGGATATTGATAGAATTGAGCAAGTCTCGCATAAGGATTTTGCATGCTTTGCAACCATGCTTGAAAAGAATTTTGTGGTTGAGGCCAAGGTTGTTGCCAAGGATTCCAATTTGGTTGGGATTGAGAATTCATAGAGTTGTTAAACCCTTGATTCTGTTGTCCTTGCCAAGGTCTCCTTGCAATAAAACAAAGAGATTCAAGCGTACTTGGATCTTCTTGAAAGACTGATTTGAGCCCAGGGATTGAAGGACAATCCTTGGTCTCATGGGTTTCTGAGCAAATTACACATGTTTCCACAACTTGTGCTTCCAAGGGACATTCCCTTAAAGCATGCTTCTTTCTACACTTCGGGCAAAAGATAGTCATAGCCTCAGCTTCTGCTTTTTGTTTATTTTGAATCTTAAGGGTATCAATTTGTTCACTAAGACTCCCTAAGATGTCAGTTTTAAATTCATCAAGCATATTACCGATTTCAGCCCTACTCACTGATCCTGTTGCAGATTTATTTGCCCTAAGGAGAGAAGGATCTCTAGGCCCTTTTTGAGTTTTTGATTTGCCCCTTGAGAGATGGATACAAAGTTCTGCTATATCATTGAGAGAAAGTTGAGAAATATCCCCTTTCCCCATCATGTTTAAGATATCTATCCATTCATCCCTAATGGCTTTTAATAAGAGGGCTTTTAAGGTCTCTTCATCCAAGGTACTCATTTTTGCTCTTTTTAAGTTATATTGAAATCTCTCAAGTAAATCTTCTAAGCTCTCATCTTCTTTTTGCATCATTTTAAAAACCTCGTCCTTGTGATTAGTAGGCATACAATAGTCCAAATACCTATCCAAAAAGGTTTGTTTCATTTCATCCCAAGTCCTAATGGATTGAGTAAGTAACCCCATGAACCATTTTAAAGCTTGATCTTTTAATGTTGATGGGAACAGCTTGAGTTTCTGAGTATCATCCAGATAGTCATAGGTTTGACACACAACTTCAAATTCAAACAAGAATGTTTCAGGGTCTTCAGTTCTTAACCCATGAAAATTTGGGAGGACGGATGGTGATATGTTTTTCATGGTGGCTCGGGAATCCTCATTAACAATGGGAAACCCAAATGAGTTATCCCCATCTCTATTTCCTCCAATGGGACCTCTACCTCCTCCATTATTATTGTTATTTCCTCCTCCTCCTCTACCTCTACCTCTACCACCTCCTTCTTCCTCTGCCATGATGATTCTCCTAGGGATTTCAAAATCTTCTGGTTCCTCTACAAAGGGTGAATGAGAAGAGATTTCTCCTTCTTCTTCAGGTGAGTCTATTTCCTCAATTACAATTGGTTTTCCTGTAGGAGAAAGAGAAGAGTCTCTTCCTGGTTCAAACTCAATAGAAGGTGTAGGAGAGTCAACTCTTGGCTCTTGAATTCCAGGAATTCTAGGACTAGGAGTTTCGGTTGGAGATAAGGGAGGTGTCTCTTGTCTATCTCTTGAAGCAGATGGACTTGTAAAAATTGAACTTCGAGCTCTAGCTAAAAACCTTCCTCTAGAATCTCTAGCTCTATGCATGTCATTTTTTTATTTTATCTTCAAGTCAAGTTAATAGTTCTTTTTCTGATCTTCCAGGTCACTCTAGGTGCAAGAAGAGAGCATACTCAAGAAACTATTAAATCAATAACTTTCTCCTTTCTGATCCTCCAGATCACTTTGAAGTGCAAGAGGAGAGCATACTTAGATAGACTATTAACTTCTTTTCTTGAAATTTTATGTTTTTTTTTCTAAGAATATGGCTACTTAATTTCACTTCCTCGGCAACGGCGCCAAAATGTTTAGTCAATTTAGTGTTATCTAAATTGCTAGTATTAATTGTCAACCCGGGGCTCGTAAGCTGATGAAGTGAAGGTGTACTATATGTACTTAAGCAACCTCTTAGAGTTTTTTTTATCATTGGGGGTGTTGTTTGTGGTTAATTTATCTTCCTAAGATGGAGTGGTGATTTATAAACAGATGAGTGATAGTGTGTGATTAGTGATCTCTAACTACTTGCTTGAAAGGAAATGCTTGAAAGAAATAAATAACTTGAAATAACTTGAAAGCAAAGAACCACTTCCAATGGCACTAGACACCATTCATGCTGCTGCAAATAAAAGAAAAGAAAGTCACTTTTAAAACCAAAGATAATGATTATCTCTCCCTAACTCTCTGCTTCAAACACATAGTGCTGTGTAAAGCACGATTAGGAAGTAGCTCAAGTTGAGTTAGAAAAGTGATTAAAAATGAGAAAAATCTACTTTAAAGACTAGTGATAACGTTTTGCTCTTTCTAACTCTCTACTTCTGCCATATGTACTATGCAAAGTATGATTAGAAAGTAGTGAAAGATTAGTCTAAAAAGCACTCAAAGCCAACTGCAAGTTAGTGGTATTCTGATCCTTAAAAGATAACAATTTATGATAAAAGATCATTCATGTGTTAGCAGAACTTTGAGAAATAAGACTAAAAATCAGCTATAAAAACAAAGGCAGCAACTTGAACCTGTCAACTTCAAATACCATTAGTTTGTAAAGCAAATACACAAACATAAAAACAAATCCCGGGCTAAAAACCTGCAAGGAAATAATACTGATCAGCTTGAAAGAAAATAAATCAAATAAATCAAACTATACATGTTTAAAGAAATGCTGAATGAGAAAATAAAGAAATGCTGAACATAAAATACTTTACAGAGGCTAACATGAACAGGGGCCCTCCATTCATTCAGCCACAAGAAGACTTAAGGAACTGAAAGCTTCAAAACAGCACTGTTTTTATTGCTCCATTTGCAGAAATGTACAAAACAGAGTGCTAGAACAGCACTATAAAAACAGAGTTTACAAATGCTCTTAAAATTATCACAAGTTCAGAAAGTACAGCAGCTAAAAAGTAAAATAAGCGTACGCAGACGCAAGTATATATAGGCATCTGAAGGATGGCCTAACACGTACAGCTAATAACTGAAAAACAACTAACTGTAATGCGTATTTAAGGTTCATTGACACATCATAAGGCTGCGTGGATGAGCTGGAGGTTCTGTCGTCATGGGCAATGAATCCAGTGTTGGATCATGTCCCCTACCACCTGCAAAACGCGGACAAGTCACCGTTTGAGCTGATGTGACCTAACAGCTTACAATCACCGTTAAGCTGCCTTTATTTGACCGTAACTTGACCAGTTTTGACCGGAGGTACAGATGACGTGAATGGCTGAAAAAATGGCACAGGAACCTCGAGCACGTTGATACCTAAGTGCCCATGTGGCTCATTTGGCAAACTGACACGTGGAACCTTGAGTTTAACAAAAAGGCTGCAGGATCATCAAATGGCTGCGGAATCGTTGAATGGCTGCGGGATTGCCAGACAACTGCGGAATTCCTGCAAGTATGTCAAAATCTAAACAAAATAGTCACCCATTAGCAAAACTCACTTGATCATGCTTAATGACACCTATTGTAATGATCTGGGTGGTTTTACAGTGAAAATGAGGCAAAAGTGAAGAAAAGCTGAGGAAAAACTGAGGGAAATGGTAGACAAGTAGGTGTAAAGTAGAGGCTCTACACAAAAGTAGCAGGAGACCAAGTCGCGATTATTCCATATTGTCGACTTGAGGATTTTATAAGGGGAGAGCAAATGAGGGAAAGTGCACCTACTCAATTTGTGTGAGTCTCTCTCTTTCTCTCTCTCTCTCTCTCTATATATATATATATATATTTGATTTTAAGTTCAATATGTCAAACATGCATAAATATTTTATTTAATTTTTGGTGAATTCTTGATCACAGATATTGGTGTGCCTATGGTCCAAATCATGTACAATCCAGCAATGTGGCTGAACCTGGATCCACAACTAAGAAACGTCTTCCACGTCACAGCATCAAAGTTGGTTGTCAGTGTCACTTTATTATGTGATGACTTGCTCTTAGACCAAATGATGCCGTTCTAATATATACAGCATGCAGACATATTGATGACAAAAATGTGGTTTGTCATGGAAATGAGGCAAATGACATGCCCAAGAAATTCAATTTTGCACCGCATTTAACAGAGCATATACGAACTATTGTTGAAGATTTGGTTCGTGATGGGTTTAATGCTACGATGATCTGGGAAAAATTTATCTTTGATTTAAGCTATGGATCTGGTGAGTTGTTCACAGGGGCACCTCGAGATTCTTTCATGACAAGAAAGGATGTGTCAAACATTTACAATAATATCAAGAGGCTAGAGTATGTGAAGCATGAAAGTGATCCAATGAGTGTGGATTGTTGGGTTAGTGAGTGCCTAGAGAGCTTTTTCTTCTACCAACAACAAGATGTTGTTAAAAACATTCCTTTCATTATATGCATACAAACTAAGTGGATGCTTTCAATGATGGTGAGATACTCACACAACAACATGTTATCAATGGACTCCACTTTTAGCACTAACAAATATGGGGTAAACATATTTACCAAAACTTCATTTATTCTACTTTATTTCAATGTCGTCCTCTTATATGCTTATAATCTTGTTTTCTTATTGTAATGCAGTATCAACTGTACACCATAATGGCTTTTGATGATCATCACAATGGGATTCCAGTGGCATGGGTAATATCATCACGGAATGGTACTCCTGATATTTGTAAATGGATGTCGCAATTATTTGCAAATGGGAAAAAGGAAAACCCAGATTGGCATGTCCGAGCTGTCATCGCAGATGATGCAACAATGGAAAGCGAGGCATTAAGGTGAACCGGTTTTTTCTTTTTAGAAGAGATAAAAAGCAATAATGTTCAAGGATATTCTCTTATAATGTTATATTATTTCAGGACTTGCACAAACTGTACACTATTATTGTGTGTATGGCATGTCCGTAGAGCGTGGTTGAAAAATGTTGGAACGAAAGTCAGGGGAAAGGAAAATAAAGTCTGTATCTTCTCATGCATTCGTGTGAAGATGATGCATCTGCGCAACATGAAATTCAAAGTTTCTTTGATGAATTCAAAGAAGAAACTGTGTTTTTGGATTATTTTGCAACCAACTGGTTAAACAACAACAAGTTATGTAAGTTTCCTAAGGTTGCATTTTATCAATTTATTTTGTAATTGACCATTTTCTATTGTTTTTTCGCATCTAATATATGTTTTTTTTCCAGATATGTGGGCAAAAGCATATAGGGACTTCCCACATTCCAACCAGGATACTAATAATGTTATCGAATCTTATCACCGGTATCTAAAGCAAAGGTACCTCTGTGAGAAGAATAATGCGTCCCATAGAAGGGTGGATTGGCTGTTGCACCTATTATTAAAAAAGGTTGAGTTGTATTACATTCACATGCAACGTCTAAAAAATGTTGGTTTTGTCCGAGCTTCAAAAATTGAGCAACAAATAAATTTAAGTAAGTGCAAAGCAAAGAATATCCCAAATGAAGATTGTATGGCTGATGGAAACAAGGAAAGTGAGTATTTGGTTCGTAGCCAAACTACGACAACTCGTGATACATGGTATCATGTCATCTATAAAGGGCTGAACCTAAACTTTTGTAATTGCAAATGGGCCCTAAATGGCAATATTTGTAAGCATATTCTAAAAGTTGAGATGGTAGTGACTAGCAAGGTTTCAAGGGGCAATGAATTGCCTAATGTTTGTAGGTCTATTACAGAAAGACCTGGATATTTACTTGATTTAAATAAATCGTTTGTAATGAGCCCAGAAATTGAAATGAACCTTCCAGCTTCTCCTTCCACTGATTCAACCATTGTAAGGCAAGATAGCGCCCTAACAACCGATGAGGAAATTAAACTTGTGATGTCATCAACTCATAAGAGATTGAGGGGTTTATTACAAATAACACCCACATCTTTGGAGCAGGCATATGCACTAAATCAATTGGTAAAAAATGTAAGCCAAGAGTACAATAATAAGAAATTTGATGTTGTAACTCCATCCAAGGTCACTACCAAGAGGCGACATAGTTTCTTGAGCCCAACAAAAAAAGGGGGGCAAAGTGTTCCTGCGTTGAAATCAAGAAAATATGGACCACAGTTTCTAAAGGTTGGACGGTGTCGTGGAAGGAAAAGAAGCATGAATGAACAATTGGAGATTTCTTCTACAAAAGAAATCAATCTGGACCACACATCTAGAAGGGTACAAGGTTCTATTTTGCAAAATACTGGTATGGAAATATCAATTGATGTACCATTTAATGTGAAATTCAAAATATCATTATCTTCATTGCCTTCAATGCAATTGCATAACAACATGTTTTTTTCTTTTTTGTTACAGCTGAAGAATCCACATCTCATAATACTTCAAGTTGCCAAGTTCGTTTATTTCATGAGAATAATGTGGATCCAAATATGGGGGGTTCATTGATTCATTTTCCATTTGATTCACCACGTCCACCTCTCCCGTTTGATCATCGAACCCCCTGGTTGTTTCCACCAATGGCACCAAATTCATTCATTGGGCAGCCTACTTCAGCCCATAACATTTTGGTTCCACACCCTAGGGTGATGCCCCCTATTGTACAACTAGTCGGATTGTATCGCCGCTTGCACTCTATACAGGAAATAGCGGGTAAAGAGAACAATCAAAGTGCCAGCAATCAATGGCAAGATGACAAATATTCGAGCTAATGAGTATTCATGGATATAATATGGGCATAACCCTATAAAGGGATCTCCTAATCCAAGAACATGTTGTGTGCATGATGGGTTGAAAATGTTTTTGGATATGTACAACATTATCTAATTTCAATTTTGTATGGTTATTGTATTGAGCTATTGAAATCTTTTTTTTGAACTCAAAGCATATAAAATCTCAGTGTAAATGTTGGCTGAATTCTAACAAACTCCAAGAAAAGGTTATTTGCCTTTTTGCTACTATAAGCTTGATACATCCTTTTTGGGTAACAGTATAGTGTATTTTACATAAAGGCAGAATTGGAACTCTTATATATCAGGCTAGCTCATTATTGTAGATGTTATTTTGGCATGTTGCTTCAATACAAAATGAATTTCAATGAAAATTGGTGAAAATTGGTGAAAATTATTGACATGCTCAAAGTCAGTCCTTTGGTGTTTGGAAATGATTGAAAATTGTGGAGTTCGAACAGCAGCTTTCCCTCAAACTTCACAAGAGGGGACCACCACAGCTGGTGATCATGAAATGACATGCCATATCTAAGAAACTAATCCTTCTAGGAAAGAAAAATCTTAACAGCCTCAGAAGCCTTCCAAATGCTCTTCAAACCACAGTTCATCTCGTTATCAGTTACCACAAGGTGAGTTTCCCCATATTTCTTTTGATTTTTTTTAATTTTTTTTTTCAGTTTGACCATTTTTCATCACTTCTTAGGCCTCCATAATGATATTTCTTGCTTAAACATTGGGAGTTACAGATAACAGGCCCAAGGATCCATGCTTGCTGACTTACTGTTTACATTTCCATTTCTACCCATTTGCAGTTGCCCTTTTTGCTTCAATATCCTTGTATTTTTTAGAGGATCCATGCAAACCCTAATAGGAAGTCTCCTAAAGGCTAAACCTAATCTTCAAGTGATAAAAGGAATTCTGCTTCAACCATTGTTGTCATTCCATATAATTCATACTATAAATTTGCCGAAAATTAAACTTCAAGTGCACAAAAATGATATACCAAATGAAACATTATTACATTTTGGTTTTGGAAAGAAGCCTAAAAGTTCTTCAGGGGCAGGCTTAAATAAACAATATGCATTTTCTGTTACAGCTGCATATTTGAATAACGTGGCCTAACTACATAGTAACCTTTCACTAAGATTGAGGCCAGGTAAACACCAATATTTTTGTAGCTTGCTCAGTCAGTAGAAACCAAATTCTCACTAGAGTCTTACTGAAGTGGCCTCAAAGATCAAAGGGTACAAATCTGACCTTCGAAAGGCCAAACATTAAATTTTCTTGTTAAAGCATGCCAAGCTGCATGACTAACATGACCACTTAAGGTAGTGGTCCTTAATTTTGAATATTATTATTAAATTCCATCCAGTCTTTAGTTCCTAAGGTTCTTCGTGAGGGGCAACCTTCTTTGGATCCAAAACTCTTGTTTTTCTGAGAAAGAACCATTTAATTCTGGTTTCAGAGAATAAGTTGTATTTTCACCATTTTTGTCTCCAGTCTGAAATTGGAATTACAGGTGGGAGACCTTATCTTTTTGAAAGTTTCCTTGACCTACATGCTACAAAGAAGAGTTGGTTACAACTAATTGTCTTTTGTCAAAGTTTTAGTATTTACTAGCAGCCCAGACATTTCAATGTGCTGGATCCATTGGTTAAGGGGTGATACTGATATTTCCTTTAGCTATGTGACCTATTTTACGTTTTGATCCATGTGGCATTCACCCCTTTAGGCTTTGGTAGACTAAATTCATACTATAATTCAGCACTTGTGGTCTAAATTGTTGCAAACTGATCTATAGACATTGTGGTAAACTTATGTGCCAAAGGTTTTCTTCATAGATTATTTTCAGAACCCAAAAGGCAGAAAGCTAATCTTGGAAGAACCATGGGTCAAAAGTACACCTAGTCGTTTTATGAAACCACCATTTCCAGACTTTGATCCAATTTCCATGTCATATACACAACCCCTGTGTGGGTAAGACTTCCCTTACATTTTTGGCATGGTAGTTGGCAATACTTGGATAATTGCATTCTTCCTGACAAATGTAAGCTCAAGGATGGTTTGAGGCTCTGCGGATTGCTGGATAGTGTAATCCTTAAGTGTGATGGGGCTTGCTGTAGGCAGCGTGTAGGTTATAAAAATATGCCTTTTAGATGCAAGATATTACAAAAAAACAGAACAGACAATCAGATGGCTAAGTGTCCAAAAAGGTTGCAACAAACAGAAGGAAAATTTTGCATTACCACATACCTGAGTGGTTTCACAAAGTAAGGAAGAAGAGTCTGGTGGGAAAAATCAAAATACCTAGGAAATGAGCTAGTTAGCTCTTCTGCAACAGCATCGATTGAAATCCAGAGGGAAGAATCACCATGGAAGCAAAAGATCTAGGCAAACAAGAGACTACCGAAAAAAGGAATCCAGATGTAATCAGACCATAAATACCTTTGTCAAATTCTCAGATACAATATGAGGAAAAGCTTCAGACCTTGCAAATTTGGAAAACATTGTTAATAAAAGAGCCAATCAAAGAACATGAACAATTTAATCAATGAAGTTTCCACCCACAAGCTAAAGCCAAAATCCAGGATGGTCTTCATCATTTTTTATAAGCTTTTTCAAATTTTCTAAGTAATGAACAACCTCTGGTGGGGATCATGACCTAGGAGGGTTTGTTGGTAGTCCTGTCGAATTTATTCCTGATTTCATTGTTATTGTGTTTTGCATGCTTTAGATCTGCTGGTCTTACTGTGCATTTAGTTCAAGCGTCAGTAGGTATGCCTTTCCAATCAGCTGCCCGGCCCTTGAGATGACCTTGGAGAAGATGGGCACCCAAGAAGGCCTGCAACTTTGTCCCCAAGCTTACTGCAAGGCCATATTTTGGTTTGCATTGTTCATCCTCAAGTTAAAATTACTTCTGATGAATATAAGGATACTTTATGAAAATGGCAGCCATAACCTTGTTGGATAGTTTGTCAGTTGTAACCCCTCTAAGAACATGATCTGGGCTTGGATTCTAGAAGCCCAGGATCCATTTGGCTGGCATTTCCCGAGCATGAGAAATCCAACAGGGGGGGTTTTATGTTTAGGTTTCTAATGAATTAACAAAAGTTGTGAGTATCATGCAGTGCAAGGCTGCAAGACCTGGATCTGTAGGAATATTGTCAAATCCTGAAGCACCATATTAAAGACTGCATCCTTACGGTTAAGTTGCAGACTATAGTTCCTGAACCTCAAGCTCTTTAGTAGGCCCCTCTGGATTTAAAGTTTAAATGCTAGCCAAGACGATTGGGCAGCTTGTTAAAGCCACAGTGACACTCAAAGGCATGCTCCATATCTGCCCAACCTGAATCAACACACAGACAAAACAACGAAGGTGAAGCACCTCCAAAGAAACCTAAGACACTACACGAAGTTTTTCCATTGATTCTGGCACTGGTATCCAATTCATTTGGGGTAATTAATGAGGAAGATCGTAGTATGGATATTAGAATGAAACCTAGGTAAGAGCAAGGTCTCTCAAACCCCTGCTGTGCCAGACATTGAAGGATTTGGATATTGTTTGTTTGCCAAAACTCAAGGCTAGAGGTTTCATGCTTAGGACTCCACTTATTTTTATATAGATATGCACATTTGCATACATTCAACCGACAAGGAAGGGAACAATGGCATAGAACAAAGCTATCAGCTTAATTTGCCAATTGTTGAGTATCTAGTTGACCTGACCCAAAGATTGCTCTGGGTGTTGCTCCACTTAGGTAGCCACACTGTCACAGATCCTAAATTTAGGCATCCAACGATGCATTGTAATGAGCTATAGTTGTCTTTTGATGTCCATGAAAGTGAATACAATCAGCCTTTCCAAGTTTGTTTGGAAAGCCATCTCACATATTCTCTGATCAGGGAGTCAGCTGGTTCGTATAGGATGGTGACAAGGTGCAACAGGTGGAAGTCATAACTAATAAAGTCCTGTTCACACTAAGAATATATTAGGTTTCTTTTCAGATGTTTAGTCTAACCTTATATCACTTTCCTGCAGAACGATCTGGTTATTGTTATATCTTTTCGGCTATATTATGTATCATCCAAGTGAGACACCCATTGCTTTGGAAAGCAGAGTTAGTGATGGAGTTTTTCAAATGTCATTGTAATTTGTAGCATTTTTCACTATATTTATACAAAATTGTATTCTTTTAGTATATTCTTGGGAAGATAAGGCCTGTAAAGCACCATGGTTTTTCAACGAGTTTTTTTTGTAAAGTTTGATCTGTGTAACTAGCCATACGGCTAAGCGGTTATCTTGTCTATGGAGGATATTGGCAGCTTAATGGATCCTTGTTCTTCAATCAGTGAGGAGGAGGAAAGACAGTATTATTGTAAAAGTTGCAATTATTAAGGACATTACATAGATAACAACCCATATACCAAAGAGGGTCCTAAAGGCATTACACTGGATTTAAATCTAATGAACAAAAGCTGTAATATCATACTAATCTGGTCTCTGGCTGTACCATAATTTAATTCATTTAGTAAATGAACTGATTTAATCTGTTATGATTGTGAAAATAGGTCCAGAAGGCATTACACTGAAACATTCTGGATTTGAAATCTAATGAATAAAATGTCTAATACCACACTAATCTGGTTTCTGGATGCACCATAATTTAGTTCATTTAGTATATGGACTGATATAATCTGTTATGATTGTGAAAACATAGTGATGTCATATGTAAACTAGCCTTGGCTCCAAAAAACCATGAGCACAGGCCATCTCTAGGCCATTCACACAACCAATTTTACATCTCTATAAAAGCATAGCTATACAATTATTCATAAGGCTTCAGGATATATGAATTAATCAAGCTGCTCACTGCTAGACTCTAATTAACATATAATATAGAAATAACCTTGACACCTTCATATAAGTGAAAGTGATGCTTGTGATAATAGTACATGGGCTCCATAACATAGTATTCCACCTCTTTATGCATTACACGGGATCTAAAGATGAATTATATGGTACAACGAGTAATCCTCCTTTTAGATATATTATTTGACTTGGTTGGGGAGTTATTAATCCCCGTTTTAGATATATTATTTCACTTGGTCAAATGTAAAGTGATATTCATTTTAAACTTTGAAGTTTTAAGAGAGCTTCGAACTCATTGTAACGTTTCTTTGTAAAAGACTCTGCTTTACTTACTAGTTTGGATGTGAAAGATGCATGTACATCAGGGTAACAGAATGCTGTAAAGGTTACCTAAATTGCCATTGAGCAGGTAGTGGTGTACAAGTACTTGAGCTCTGAACAGTTTAGGGTTGTTGCTAGTTTTGGGTTGTTACAAGTGGTAACATTGTTTAGTTTTGGCATGCTATTGAAGGGTTCTTGCCATATTGTGTGGATATTGAATGGAGCATTGTTCTAAATGTTTGATAACCTCCTCTGTTCCATCAGGATTCTTGTAGTTGCTGTGTATATGTTAATAAGAATGGTATTTTGTTACATCTTTCTTCGTTACACTTTGATGAATATGGATGGTGATGATGTACTTCCCTGTTATGGTTTATGGCATGCTTTTTATGGTTTCACATCACCGTTGATTCTGGTGTAAAGTCAATAGTGAGTGTTCTTGATTAGATGATTAGATATGGCCATTAGCTGAGTTAGACCTGTGGTAACGAGATGGCCAATATTATGGGGCATTACACTTTAAATTTGTAGTTGTTATTGTTGGTGTCATTCTTGCAAATTCCAAAGCCTTAGTTTTTGGTTCCAGTGCTAGAAACATGGGACACTAGACTCTAGAGCATTTCTTGTGCTTGTAAGAAAGGTGTCCTAGTTGGAAGATTAGTGTGGGTGTGATGAATAAGCGACATGTCAAGAAAAACAAATGTCAAGAAAATGGGGGATTAAGCTTTTTGAAGCAAAATTTATCATTATGATTTTGACAAAGTTTACGGACTCCACATTTTTAATCTTTTAGGCAATTTTGAAAGATGAGCGTTTCTTCACTTGTGTTCTTTATTTTTTAACTTTATTTATTAAGATTATGGCATCTTCAAAGGCATCATGGGCATGTAGGGCTTCATTGACATATGCATACATTGCATCATTCTAGGGCAAACCATGTACCTAAGAAAATTAACTTCATACTAGGTTAGAGTTTGTCATTATTATGCATCAATGTTCCTAGGAGGGTTTCATGGTATGAAATTCTTCATCTCACATTAGATTACGCATCAACTATTTTTGGCCTGTCATCATATAGATATGGATATAGCTAGGGTTTGCATCAGAAATGACTTATACTTCTTAAATGTTGTGAAAACCAACAAACCAGATGTAAATAACCTTCTTTTGTTACTTTCATTTATTCCCATGGCATCCATCCAGGTGGAAATCAACACTATTAAAGAGGTAGCATCTGAAACTTGAAATTAAAATTAAATTCATACAGAGCTACAATAATATTCGCTGAACCACTAGTAGGTTAAGAATAATTAGTTCACCTCAAATATAATGTACATAATTGGACACATGAATTCAGTTATAACATGATTGGACATCTAAGGTGAATGATATTACAAAACCAAAAAAAAGTACATTAACGAGTTCTTTACTGAAAGAACCACGGTATGAGAATCCAAAAAAAATGACAACCATGGTGTATACACATAGTCGAGACCTATATTGATGCTGATCAATGTTTGTTAGTGGAATGAACGATGATCCTGAATCATCTCTGGCACTTGCATCTACACTTGAGATTGCTCCAACCATTAGATCAGTAGAGATTTTATGGATCTCCGCAAGGTGCTTTATCGAAAAAGAATTAAATCGAGCACTCCAGATTTTTGCCTCTCTGTAGAGGGGCTTCAAATTGTCTGCGCGAACATTGTAGATGCCTTCCATGTGATTACAGATTAAATCTGAGTTTGTCAACACTGTTATGTTATTCACCCCATTGTGTTTTGCCTCTTTTAACCCTGCAACAAGTGTAATGTAGTATGCTTTGTTATTGGTTGTCTTTCCTTGCACTTCCCATATTCTATAAATCACATGATTTTTTGCCCCATTGTGAAGGACAAATTTTAAAGATGCTGGACCCAGATTGGGGCAACATGATACTTCAATGCATAGTGTCCACTTTTCCACCATTCCGTGAGCTTAGAAGCACTGCATAGTGACAACAACAAAATAGATTCATGTTAGAATACTTTAACATGACAAAATATCCTGATTGAAATTGATTATTTTTATGCTACCTCAAGTCTGAATGCACATCCTTGAAAAATAACAGAAAATCAAATATCAATGATAAGACTTTGGGCATAAAGAGTTAATAATGCATGCATGTTCACGAAAATGAGGATGTTGCATGACAAGAAGAAATAGCAAAACCAATCCATGGTATGACAAAGATTGTAAAAGTCTTAACCGTAAGGATGCAGTTATCTATATAATGCTATTTTGAGTTTTATAATGATTAGAAAATACTGCATCCTAGTGCAATTGGTTGTTTCGAACGACTCTTTTTATGCAATTCTGATAGTTGTACTCTCACACAGGAGAAGAGAATTACCTGAAATTTGTTTGGTTCCTTAACGTGCTAGTGATATTTGAGCATATTTCATTTAATGAAATAAATATGGATCAATGCCATGTTTTCATGTTGTAATATACCATTGATTGTGAGAGTTAATTTTCGTAGAGGTAAATTTTCAGGATTAGGAGAGACCCAAAGTCTGGAGTTGGTGGATTGGAAAGAAAGCAGGGCTCAAGGCTATTGATCATCAATCTACAGAGCTTGTATGACGTGTGATGCAGAATGGACATACAAGGGTGCAGTCAAAACTGTAGAGGGAGTGATGAACATTGATCCAAATGAGTATGAAACAGTTTATATTGGGACTGGATGAAAGGGCTGCTTAGGCCAAAAACGCCTTTCAAAACAGCCTAAAGTGGATGAAAGGGCATTTAAGTCCAAAAACAACTTCCAAAACTGCTTAAACTGCTTACCCCATTGTAGGCCTAAAATAGGCTTTCCTTTAAAAAGGAATAACTTAAAAACCCGAAACCCATGGAAAGTATTGTAGACACGAATACAAGCATTTGTGTTTAGCTGGATTCCCCCCGATTACAACCTCCTATAATATTATCAAAATACAAAAAAATGAATAAAAAGAGCTACAAGCAAACTCTTAAGAGCAGGATTGCCACATTGTAGATCCTTGATATTTGATCTAGTTTTCTCCTTTCATCCATCAGTTGACCAGTTATGAATTGCCAAAGACCTTAATATAATTGCATCCTTTCTTCTTTGTAACCTTTAATGACAAAACAAGGCTTCTAGTTCTCCAAAATTGTTCGATCTTGAATCTATATCAGACTTACCTGTGAAGTAGTGTTTGTTTGTAGGTTGTCTTTACATAATACGTACCACCAATCCAGAGAAAATGTTTGGATCTTGTTGCTAAACATAGCTAAGTGCCACACTATAGTCTGTGCCACGTTGATCAGCTGCAATCCTTCAACACTGACATCATTGGCTGAGAGCCGACCCTGAGCCCACAAAGTAGTGTCTTCAACTTTCACAATTTTGTTTAAAGCAAACAATTCTCGCCGTTTTAGATGAATAATAATGCCTTGATTCAGGTAGATATTGTTATTGCATAGGTTCTTAATATTCCATCCTCAAAATATTTTGGGCTTTGCAAGTAGGTCCTAATGAGCCCAGTGAGATCCTCTTTATTCCAAACAACTTTTCCAGAGATAATACTAAAAACAATCCATTGTCACCAAAGTTTTAGGTGAAATGGTAAATAAGAACTGTCACCCAATTTTCAGCGTTAAAATGATAGAAAGTGACTGTCACCAATTTTTCAGTATACCGGCAAAAGAAATTTAAAATTCCGGGCTGCTGTTGTGCCTTCATCCGACGCTGCCATTACAGGCTAGAAGTCCATAGATCTGAGGATGTTGATGTTTTTTAATCGCAGAATATTTAATCTTCTTTAAGACACCCTTTGGAATGGATGCCAATTTCAGCCATTTGACTTGATGAAAAGCCCTAAGTATTTAAATGATTGTCTTAGTTCTTGTGAGGAATGGGAAAAAGGGTCTTGAGAGCCAACTACATTTTCATCAATGCCATACATATATATGGTTGATTTTCCAGTTTTTTATGACTATAAGAATTGCAGAAGTAAAACTATCAAGTGTCTCCTTTAAAACATCTGTGAATGTAGTTTATTCATATTCCAAATACCATCGAAGCAATGAATGAGCTCCAATGCAAAGCGATGTTATAGATAATAATCACGGGCAAGGAATGTACCAGGAGCCCGGGAACCAGCCTGCGAGGGGAAGCAATCGGCGGTTGAACAGAGCTTTGCGTTTCGTCCAGGCGGGTTGCAGAGGCAGAGTATTTTCGAACGGGAGTCTGGATGGCGAAAATACCATTTTGGCGCGAGGTCCCTGTTTGAAAAGGCAAGACGGTGCGACCTCGCGGTTGGTGGGTCCCGCGTTCGTTGCCGGAAACGCAAAGGTGGCCGCCGGAGTTACAATGCATGGAGATGGATGCGCCCCCATGACCCGCTCGACATCCATAGATGGGCCAGCCTCCATACGGGCATTTAATGCCCTATGGTAGGCTGGTTAGCTCTTGCCATATATAATTAATCATGCCCTGCTTTATCGGGCACGTTAATGGATAACCATGCCACCTCGTTGTGTGACGTGGATGCAGATTGAATCTGGTCGAGTCAGGGTGAGACTGATCCTGGATAATATTGTGGATAATTTTGGCACGCTTTTTTAAGAAGGTTCGAATTGCGAAAGATATTATCCATGATGTCCGAACCAAAGTAAATGTCAAAATAATTTAAAAGTTGTATTTATATTAATTGTTGATAAGTTTTATGAAGATATTGTAATTAATATTATTTTGAGAATGTGAACCTAATTTGGAAAATGTATTTATATTAATATTGTTTATAAGTTTTATAAGGATATTATAATTAATATTTTTTATTTGAAAATTAGTTTCTTATTATTATTTTTATTTATTTTTTGCAATTAAAAGAATTTAGTAACTTGCTTGATACGTAATTATTAGTAAATTTTTGAGGTTTATAATTTATTTCATAAATCTAGTGGGTCTATGATTTGTTCTGCTATCCTTAAACCAAGTCATAAATAAGAAAATTTAAATCTGAATTTTTCTAGTTTTAACAATTTCATATATCTCATATTATCTTTAGAGAAAGAGTTCTGAGGCTCCGTGAAAGAGTTTTGAGGCTTGGTGAAAAAGTTAAACACGTACTCTATATATTCTTCGCATATATTCTTCGGTGAAAGAGTTCTGAGGCTCGGTGAAAGAGTTAAACACATACTTTATATATTCTTCGCATATATTCTTCAGTGAAAGAGTTTTGAGGCTCGGTGAAAGAGTTAAAAACATACTCTATATATTCTTTGGTGAAAGTGTTCTGAGGCTCGGTGAAAGAGTTAAAAACATACTCTATATATTCTTGTCATATATTCTTACTCTATATATTCTTTGCATATATTCTTCGGTGAAAGAGTTTTGAGGCTTGGTGAAAAAGTTAAACACGTACTCTATATATACTTCGGTGAAAGAGTTCTAAGGCTCGGTGAAAGAGTTAAACACGTACTTTATATATTCTTCTCATATATTCTTCAGTGAAAGAGTTCTAAGGCTCATTGAAAGAACTAAAAACGTACTCTATATATTCTTCGCATATATTCTTCAGTCTGCGGGCTGTGGTAGGCACGGGCGATTTGCAGTCAGTTACCAAAGATTATCAAGGGCAGACGGGCGATCTGTAGTCAGGTTTGCTGATATCAGGTGCAGACATTCCTTATCTTTTTCTTTTTCTAATACATATTTGCTCACATAATTTCAAGTATGAATATTTCACCACAGTTACCAAAGATTACCAAGGGAAGACCTAGCACAGTTACTCTACAAGGCCTTTATGAGTATATAGAGTCTTTAGAGAAACGTAGAGAAGAAAGAGAAGCCAAGCTACAGAAAGAATTAGAAGCCATGCTGGAAAATAAATTTGCAACTCTTGAAGACATGATCCAAAAACAAATAGAAAATAAAATAGAACTACTAGAGAATAAAATGGAGGCAATGGAGACTAGACTGCAGGTTATAGAAAAACAAAACCAAGATACTAACCAACCATCCCAGCAAGGAGATGCTGATACTTTAGAATTCTTAAAATGAAAGACATGATTAAAGAACTAGAAGAAAAAGTTAATAGCCGCCTCACCCTAAATAATGTGGTAGATAAGTTAGATGTCAAACCAATTAAAGATGAAATGAAAAAAATTAATAGAATTAGACCACGAATGTAACAAAAGGGCCTTAAACCTTATAATATTCGGTTTAAAAGAGGAAGTAGATGAGGATACTTTAGTCTTAGCCCAGACAGAACTACATAATAGATTACAAATTGAAACATTGTGTCTCACATAAGCAACAAGGTTGGGGAAATTAACCGAGAATAAAGAAAGACTAATCCGCATAAAGGTGAGCTCCACCGATCATAAGCACGACATACTTAGTAAAACCTCAAGTCTAAAAGGAACGGGAATATTCATAAATGAAGATCTCATTCTAGAAGATCAAGCAGAATTAAGAAAGGAGGTTCAAAAGGTAAAAGAAGCTAGAAAGGAAGGAAAATGGGCAATAATCAGAAATAGAAAAGCCTTTATTCGAGATAGAAACCAAAAAGATAGTAATCAATAGCAATTAAACATGCTCCGGATCCTTTCTTGGAATTGTCGGGGCTTCCCATCGAACAAAGGCCCCAAGCTAAGTTGGATTTCAAATGATGTTGATATTATTTTGCTTGTTGAAACTTGGGAGCACGAAGAATCTAAGGTCCCTAACATAGATGGCTTTATGCTATGGTCTACCTGGAACAAGCGATCCTCTCGTAGAGGCATTGGGGGAATAGCTTGTTACATTAAGAAGAACATCTCCCCCCATGTTAGGATTTATAAAAACGACCCTCACAACCAATATAGTTGGATAGAGATCAAAGACATTAGTAATAAAAAGTCCTACATAGCAATATGTTATTTCCCCCCATTAATTCTAACTTCTATAAGAAGAAGAATCTAGATAAAACTAACCCTTACAATGGTTTAGAGAATGATATTTCTAGCCTAAGGAATGACGGTAATATCCTTTTAATAGGTGACTTTAATGCTCGAACTTCAAACAACCAAGCTATTATTCTAAGCAATCATTCCAACCCTAATCCTCTTTGGTTAGACGAAGACCCTACTCTGGCTAGCAGGTACAAAAGGAGCTCTGAAGATCTCGGGGAAAATTTGTTTAGGTCGGAGCTAGTCAAGCTCTGTAGTGCTCAGGATCTCATAATTTACAACGGTCTAAAAAAGTGGCCCAATTCCAGCAAGATGACCTGCATCCATGGACTTGGTAACAACGTGGTAGACTACGTTATTTCCGATCTTCCATTATACAACGAAATAATAAATTTTGACATCTTAAACGACCACAAACCTGACTCTGATCATAGGCCTTTACTTATAACTCTCAATTTTGTCATGCATAGAGTTCCCATAGAAAATAATACTTATAGCCAAAAGAACTTAATATTTGATAGAAATAAAAATGATCTCTTTCTAAATGAATTAAAAACTAATTTGCTTCCTTTATCAAGTATAGACAACATAGAAGACCTTTATCATAATTTTACTACAACCCTCTCATATTCTATTAACAAGTTCTCAATTGAAGTTTCAAATAATATAAGAAATAGCAAAACCAATCCATGGTATGACAAAGATTGTAAAAGTGCGAGGAGAGCAATTAAGGAAGTTGTTGATGAATCTCTTAAAATGGACAAGATAAAAATATACAAAGCCCTAACTAAAAGGAAAAAGAGGCAGTACATTCATCAAAGACAGGAGAATCTCTTACACCTCTCTAAGGTAGCTCCTAAGAAATTTTGGAGGCAGATTCTAACTAGGAAGACTAAGGATAATAATAAAATTGCTCTTCATGATTGGAATTCCTATCTTAAAAAGCTTTATGAATCTCCAAATGTCATGGATAATTTGGAAACCCTTCTCACAACGAAAGAAGTTTTCTCTTTAGAAGACATTAAGTTTGGGGTTAATCGCCTCGCTAATGGGAAAGCTAAGGACATTGAAGGTTACCAAGAAGAAATCTTAAAAATTGGAGGTCTTGTCCTCATCCCCCACATCCACAAGCTTTTCAATCAAGCAGTCAAGCAAGGGTTCCCTAAACCTTGGACTGAGAGCCTCATTATTCCTATTTTTAAAAGTGGGGATACAAATAACCCCTCTAATTATCAAACAATTATGATCAGCCCTCTCTTAGCCAAGTTATATGGTAGTATTTTGGAAAAGAATTTAAGCATATGGCTTGAAAGTGAAGGTAAGCGAGCTAAAGGCCAAGAAAGTTTCAGAAGGCATCACTCAACAACAGACCACCTTGTTACGCTTAGGATCATTACGGATGAATGTCGTAATGATAAATCCAATTTATTTTGTTGCTTTGTGGACTTTAGAAAGGCTTTCGATACGGTTCCTAGATACAACCTTTGGAATAGATTAGAAGAGCTAAAGGTTCCTCTCGAGTTGAGAGCTGCCACTATAAGGTTATACGAGAATGTAATTGCCAAGCTAAAGAGCAATGAGGGGTGGTCGAAAGATATTAAGTGTAACATCGGAGTTAAACAAGGTTGCCCCTCTCCCCTACCCTATTTGGCATTTACATCGATAAGCTCAAAGGCTATTTAGAGGAAGCAGGATGTGATGGCACGATCTTAGCTGAGATAGTCATCATCCTTCTTCTTTATGCTGACGATATTGTTCTTTTGGCAAGGTGCCCATCTGATCTTAGTAAGCAACTCAGGCTTCTTAAGGATTTCTGCTCTACCATGGGTATGACTATTAACACTGACAAAACAAAAGTTATGATTATCAAATCCAAGGACACTTATGCTAATTTTATGTATGACAAAAATAACTTGGAGGAAGTGTATTCTTACAAGTACCTAGGAATTGATATTCATCACAAGCTCAACTGGAACCATAGCATTGAGAAAATGATTAATGGGGGGTGGAAAGCTTATTTTGGTCTTGAAGATAATTGTAAAATAGCAAACCTCGTAATGTGGGATAAAAAGAAGTTCCTCTTTGAAACTTTAGTCACTCCTGTTATCTTATATGGCTGTGAGGTTTGGGGTTGTAGCATCTCCAGATAATCATGGAGAAAGATTGAGCAAATCCAGAAGCGTTTTATAACTTATAACCTGAAAATTAAAAGTAATACACCCTATCCTATTCTCCTTATAGAAGCAGGTCTTTCCCTATTGAGAGCCTAGCTATGCTTAGGTTTCTGTTGTACAAGCACAAAATCAGTAACATAGACGATCATAGACTTCCTAAGCTAGCTTTAAATTGTAGCCAAAACCACCTAAGGCTCAATCGAGGGTGGCATAAAGACACAAGGGCTTGGTTAAACTATTGGGAGATCAACGAAAATGATGCATTGAAAAACATAAATAACATTAAAGATATTGTTACTTCTAAGTTCAAAGAAAAATGTGGTATGAGAAAGATTTAGCGGCTAAAAGAAAATTAAGTTATTATAAGGTGGTCATCAACCCCACCCTAGAAGATCAAAAGTATCTCTCTATTTTAACTAGCTCAAAGAAGAAAATTAATATAGCAAAGATTAGAACGAATTCTCATGAGCTCCATAGTGAAACAGGTCGTTGGGCAGTTCCTAAAACGCCATGGATGGAAAGGATCTGCCATATATGTGAGAATAGGAACATCGAGGATGAAAACCACTTCCTCTTAGAGTGCCCCACGTATAACCACATTAGATCTCAGTTTCACAATCTTTGTTACAATACTGACCTTACTAGCCTTTTACAATGTCAAAATTATAGTGAGCTCGAGAGGCTTCTCTCCAAGCTTTTTGAGCATATGAATAAAATCTTAAGTCAAAATAAATAATTTATTTCTTTAGGTCCGATAAACCATTGTTTGGTCTCAGTGGACGTTAACCACCATCATCATCATCATCATCAATTAAAGTATCCCGAAACATTTTAATATATTTTATTATTAATTAAATTTATATATATATATATATATATATTAAATTTAAAAAAAAAAATCAAATTATATTAAATTCAAAGATATATAATTCTTTATGTGAAAAAAATTTAAGATTGAATTTTTATAATAAAGAATGGTATGCACTAAAGCGTAAACTTGGTGCGAAGTTTAAAGAAAATGAAAGCTCTTCTTAATAAGGAAGGGATTCATGATTTTCGTTTAAATTTATGATTTTTTTTAAATTATAAAGAATAGGTTTGGGGATGTTTTAAGTATGGATTTAAAAAAAAAGATAATAATAAAGTATAGATCTATAATTTTAATAATAATAAAATTGTTAAATTTTGATAAAATAAAAATTATTGATTTCTGGTTTTTATGATTCATAATTTTGATTTAGCTAATGTCTTTAGGATTAATCAAATTTTCATTTGTTGGTTTAAGTTTCAAATAATCTAATAATGTGGTTCATTTTCAAGATAAAAAAATTTAAATCTGAATTTTTCTAGTTTTAACAATTTCATATATCTCATATTATCAATTAAAATATCTCGAAACATTTTAATATATTTTTTTATTAATTAAATTTATAAGTATTTATTTGTGATATATATATATATATATATATATATATATATATATATATATATATATATATATTAAGAAAAAAACAAATTATATTAAATTCAAAGATAGATAATTTTATATGTGAAAAATTTTAAGATTGAATTTTTATAATAGAGAATGGTATGCACTAAGAGTGTTAATTTAAACTTCGGTGGAAGTTTAAAAAAAATGAAAGCTCTTCTTAATAAGGAAGGGATTCATGATTTTCGTTTAAATTTATGATTTTCTTTTAAATTATAAAGCATACATTTGGGGATGTTTTAAGTATTAATTTAAAAGAAAAAGATAATAAATAAAGTATAGATCTATAATTTTAATAATAAAAAATTGTTAAATTTTGATAAAATAAAAATTATTGATTTCTGGTTTTTATGATTCATAATATTGATTTAGCTAATGTCTTTAGAATTAATCAGATTTTCATTTGTTGGTTCAAGTTTCGAATAATCTAGTAATGTGGTTCATATATATATATATATATATATTAATGTTGATTATAAGTAAAATATTTCAATTCCTATTTTAAATAATTTTGTTTCAATTGGGTAGACACCCAGAGATAACAAAAAAATGTAGATTATATGTAAAATATTTAGATATATACATTAAGTAAATTATTTCAATATCAATTATATAAATAGATAGATAAAGTAATTATATATAAAGTAAAAAAAAAAAAAAGATAAAAAAAAATTGTCTCACAATATAAGAAAGAGTATTTAAAAATATATAGCAACAAAAACACATTTTAATGTGGACAGTGTACAATATAAATAAATATTTCCATATTCATATTGAATAAAATTATATTACAATTTCAAATATATATATATATATATATTATAAAAATTAAAAATTCCTTATAATAAAATTTTAAGGGTGTGCTTTTCAAAATTAAAAAATAAAATATATATAAAAATATATATATAAATCAGTCTATATCAAGTTTTTCAAATTTAATTACTCTTTACATTTTATAAATCCCCACTTATTATATACTTTTTATCAAATTTATTATATAATTAAAAACTAAATAACTTGAATCAACCAGTCAACCATAAACATTACTTAAAAAAAGTTACAATAACCAATTTTTACAAACAGCTTAATTCATATTAAATAAAAATCAAATCTGCAATAACCAACTTCTAAAAACAGTTTTATTCTTATTAAATAAAAATCAAACCGATGTATTTACATATAAGTTGTTGATATCAGAATCAAATCGATGTATTTACATACAAGTTGTTCATATCAGAATTCAACATCCTAATTGGCTGTGCTTATATCAAAATGCATTGGCCCAATTGGCCTCACTACCCACTCTAGGCATGCTAGCCTGCCTCTTGGCAAACACATCTACTTTGAAGTTGGCCCCACACATTTGCCCCTTACTATCAACACGAGGCATCGGCATGAGCTTGTGGAGAGGATGTTCAAAACTCTGCAAGCCACCCGATGTAGAGAAAAAACAACCTGCAAAGCCAAATGCAACATCATTATAAAAAATAAATAAGAGATAAAAATTACATTACTCTGCGTTATGTGTCACACAGCTATTTAAACAATAATTTAGCATTGCAATATTACCTCGGGGAAAAGGAGCAAAAGATTTTCCACATCCTTCTTTCAGAACATTGGGCTCATCAGATAGGACCAGGCAACCATCAGCTGCAGTGCCCCAGAAGAAAGGCACTGAACCGTCAGCATCCTGGCAAACACAAATAGTTTGTCAGTCAAAATGCCAAGAAATCGACAATTTCATGGCATACCTAATGGAAAGTGCAAAACAAAGAAAAAGGAAATGGAGGGATGACAATGACAGGCGTACAACTGCAGTGAAGAAAGCCTGTGAAGTGGAGTCGTAAAGAACGAAGGCGAACTTTCCAGAGAGCTCTCTGACGACCTGATCTGCAGGGTAGGGGCCACGATCTCTGAGAGTGCGATACGCTTCAATGACAATAGCCACTTCATTTGCTGATTTGTTGAGACCATATCGTTGCCTCAACACCGCTACGTTGTCCAAGGTGCCCAAGAATATGCAGAACATGTCATCTACAGCACGGAAAGATCTGCGCCATTCAAGAATCACCAATTATGAGAATAGATTTACAAAATAGGAGATTAAAGAAAAGAAGTGAGAAGAGAAAAGATGCCTGGGTGTCAGGAGAGGCTGGCACGACTGAGTGTAGGCCATGGCACCGGCATCCCCAAGGTTAATACAGACGATTCCAGAATCGGCAGAGACGAAAGAGTCAACCAAATCGATACCAGTTTTCCTCTGGTCAGCCTCAACAGTGGGGCTGGTCAATTCCTCAGGGCCTTGTGCCACGGATCTCTTCAATACTGTCAGCATTTTTGGAGGCAGAAACAACTTTAAACCAAACTACACTACCTGGTTGGAGGAAAAAAAAAATACAACGTAGGAAATATTTTTTTACAGAGAAGATAAGATACAGAGCAGCACTGGGCTTGGCTAATAAGCTACCGATTGCTTGGTTGCTTGCTTCTAACAAAGATAACCTTCGTTGGGTAGAGAGGATGTTAGTATATATACAATTAATCATGCCCCGCTTTATCGGGCACGTTAATGGATAACCACGCCACCTCGTTGTGTGACGTGTATGCAGATTGAATCTGGTCGAGTCAGGGTGAGACTGATCTTGGATAATATTGTGGATAATTTTGGCACGCTTTTTAAGAAGGTTCGAATTGGAAAGATATTATCATAATGTGCGAACCAAAATGTCAAAATAATTTAAAAGTTGTATTTATATTAATTGTTGATAAGTTTTACGAAGATATTGTAATTAATATTATTTTGAGAATGTGAACATAATTTGGAAAATGTATTTATATTAATATTGTTTATAAGTTTTATAAGGATATTATAATTAATATTTTTTATTTGAAAATTAGTTTATTATTATTATTTTTATTTATTTTTTGTTTTAAAAGAATTTAGTTATTAGTAAATTTTTAAGGTTGATAATTTATTTTATAAATCTCGTGCGTCTATGATTTATTCTGCTATCTTTAAACCAAGTGGTAAATAAAAAAATTTAAATCTGAATTTTTCTAGTTTTAACAATTTCATATATCTCATATTATCCATTAAAGTATCCCGAAACATTTTAATATATTTTTTATTAATTAAATATATATATATATATTAAATTTAAGAAAAAAATCAAATTATATTAAATTCAACGATATATAATATTTTATGTGAAAAATTTTAAGATTGAATTTTTATAATAGAGAATGGTATGCAATAAAGAGTGTTAATTTAAACTTGGTGCGAAGTTTAAAAAAAAAATCAAAGCTCTTATTAATAAGGAAGGGATTCATGATTTTCGTTTAAATTTATGATTTTCTTTTAAATTATAAAGCATAGGTTTGGGGATGTTTTAAGTATAGATTTAAAAAAGAAAGATAATAAATAAAGTATAGATTTATAATTTTAATAATAAAAAAATTGTTAAATTTTGATAAAATAAAAATTATTGATTTCTCGTTTTTATGATTCATAATATTGATTTAGCTAATGTCTTTAGGATTAATCAGATTTTCATTTGTTGGTTCAAGTTTCAAATAATTTAACAATGTGGTTCATTTTCAAGATAAAGTTGGCGCAAAAAACTTTTATAATATTTAACACATTTAGTAACAATTAATTAATATTTTTCCATCACAATATCTTTTTTACACACATATTAATCTATAAATTTGTTCATGTTTTATATTTACTTTGGTTATAAATTTCATATTAGAGAACTCAATATATGTTTTATTATCTTAAATCATAATCTAAATCTTGTATGTCTTGGTCTTCTTTCAATCGTATTTTCAAGAAAATTTTACTCCAAATCTAGACAAAGATTTGTTGGAATCACAAGGTTGAGTTGTGAAATCTACATAATCCAAGTGCTCCAAGGATTTTTAGGGTGTTGAGTCCATTGATGAATTCAAAAATGCATTTTAAATAAACAAAAAAGTCATGATCTTGTCATTCAAAAATGCATTTTAAATATCAAGAAATTGTAATCTTGCCAAAAATTGTATCACGAGATTCTACAAAAGAACAAAATAAAACAAAACAAAAATAAAATAAAATAAACAAAACAAAATGTAAAATAGTAGAGTGTGCCTTCTAATCTTGTTGACACTTCTAAGAAGAATTTTTTTTTTGGTCAGTCAAAAGTTTCTATTAATTCGTCAAAAGATTACAAAATGTTTGTCCAAAGTTCATTGTTCTTCTATCCTCACTCCAATTGAATTTCTTGGCCAAAATAACAACCAAAAAATTGTTTACAAAATGCCACAATATACAAACCCAACCCACACACATCAAGGAAAAGGAGGATGATCTAGACCAATACACGAAGGATCTGGATGTTCAAGTTCTCTATGTACATGAAATTCAGCATGAGCCATACACTCCTCATGGGGGCTTCACTCAATGAACCTCTAAACTATCACGTTCATTGGTGGCATATTAAACAATACCCTTAATTTGACTACATATTGGAAAATACCCCTAAAAATCACATTATTTATCCCCCTACCAATACAAACCTTATACACCTCCCAAATTAAAAAAACCCCTACTTCCACTAGATATTGCAGGTATCCATTTTTTCATTAACATTTTTATACCCCTTTATATTTTTTCATTAAATTTGACCTCCATTTTTTATACATGCTAATATAAAAACCCTTCAACCCATATAAATCCCACAATATATTATGTCATTTTTTCCTCAATATATATCCCCCAATATGAACCCACGTGGTATGATATTTATCCCCCAATGACACCCCCATGACACTCCTCTAGCTTCTCCATTCATTTAGCTATTCTCCTTTGGCCTTGTCGGAGTGATGCAAGTCGATCCTGCATGTTCCATTGATTTTGTTGCAAGTCATTCATGAATTTTATCATTTCATTGCAATCATTGTGCATGTTTTGACTCATATGTTCCCACATGTTTTGACTCATATGTTCCCACAATGTTGTGACTTTTCATAGCTTTGTTTTTAGGGTAAATAAAGAGGTAAGGAGAAAGACACAACCAGGCGACTAGTCGAGGTTATGGATCATCACTTCATTCAACTATGCATCTTGGACCCCTTCTCCCTCTGTTGTCGTTGCTTCCCTTCCATGTTCATCCCCCTTCCCTCATGGTCCCATCCCTCTTCTCACTCAACCTCTTTGTCAAAACATATTCACCACCCCTCCATACCACTTATCCCAACTCCATATTTCCTTTTCTACACTGCAAATCGAGTAATTCACCACCCTTTGACAACCAACTATAAAATTTCAGGGCCACAAACTTCACACCACCTTTATGGGTGGCCACCGCCATCCATGGTCCTCTCGAAGCCTTACTATCTTAATAACACCGAAAAACCACTTTGGCTTTCTTTCAACAATTCTACTACTGACTCCAACAGTTCGGTTCCTGCCACATAATTGGGATTTACAGTACCCATAGGACACCACTGAACCCTCAACTTGTTGTAACTAGTAGACAAGACTCTGTCTTCCAACCCAGTCATGTGTGTACCTATACCTAGCAAAGACCCTAATGCAAAGAAGTGCCACTAAAGAAACTATGTGGACATCGCTTCAGAAATCCCTCTCCCCTCTAGATTTGGTCACGAAAAAAAGGCCTTGAGGACTTTGTCCCTCCTCCAACTCCAAATTTGTTAACCCCAAATTCCAAATATCAACAACCAAACCACCAACACTATTACAATACGCCTGGCCTATACGAAAGCCTAGGCTACCCTTAACTAGGAAAGGAGAAAACCAGAGACCAATGTAGTTACTATACAAATCCCCCCATAAATGATGCAAAATCATACTACGAAAGATGAGATACACTTTTGGTGGACTTACCAAGGAGTTTGAATCCAAATGCCAACTTTGTGACGATTCTCCCATAAACCAATTACATGAACTCCACTCTCGCATCCCTCTATCCCTTCCACTGCATAACCTCTAGTTATCTTCCTCACCAAGGTCCGAGAGCTACCTCTGCTAACCTCCAACAATAACAACCTGTGTCTCTAAGAGTCACACATGAAGAGGTTTGCACAATTTGGTGGTTGCACAAATACTTCATATTCTCTGCCACTTTCACAACTACCCATGCCCAGAATTGCTAATAGCATCCACTCAATTACCTTCACACATATAAAACAAACTCCATTCATCGTGAAACTTCCATGTTTCAGTTGCATGTATGGCACATGTCGTTTGTACCAAGGGTTCAGTTCTCAAGGAGGAGGCAGTGCATACTGTCACCCCTCTCATCAAACCGTTCATTCACCCACATCGGGTATTACACTTATAAGAAGGAATTATTCATAAGCTCGGAAATAAATAAATAAATAAATATATATATATATATATATATATATATATATATATATATATATATATATATACATTTTATAAAAATTAAATCCACATTGTAAGGTACTAATTTTGTTATAATTACATCCAATATTTAATACACTATAACAATGAAAAGTACTGATTAAATAAATTAGAAAATTTGACAAAATATTACATGTGGAACTTAGGAATATAAGCACTTTGCATTATTGTGAAAAGTTTTAGTTTAATACATGGACACACCTCTGTAAATTCAAATATCAAATAGCTTCTATCCTTGTTGATAATGATTTTAACTTTTTACTCATTCTCTGTAATGTGATGTGATGAAGATGAGGACTAGGGGAATATTAGCAATGTGATGTGATGATAATGATGATGATTAGGGAAATGATTGCAAATTGCATCTCCATGCTCATTGATGCACTCATGTACTTTGATATTTTCTTCTAGATTTTTACTCTACCTTTAAAATACTCAATTGGGAGGACAACAAGATCAGTTATAGGCATAATTCTTATGGCCATATTTCATGTAGTTCACCAAATCAGGTCTATGGAGCCATTAATATTCTAATTTTAGGTCTCTTGATTGGATGATGGTGGTCAATGTCTGCTCAAGTATTTGACCAAAATCCTTTGATGGCATAATAGAGGTGATAGGGATTTGTTATGTAGAGTTTATCATGTTATAGTGATTGTAAGTGCTTTGTTCACAAAAGACACATATTGTGTGGCATTGATAGATCTTTTATTGAAGTTTTACATCCATAAGCTTATGCCTTATTAGCCCTTATTATTGGATCTAGCATCTAGTGTCTTTTGAACTATAATTAGGAATCCAAAAATTTGATAATTGTAATGAAAAGAAAAAATTATTTTAGCAAATTTGTGGTGGAAATTGTTGGATTCACAATTATACTGAGAACAGACATGTGGGTGAGGGTGTGTGGGGTGTGGGGTGTGAATCAATATAATACAATTTTACTTATTTAAAACATTCAAACACCATAAAATTTAAACTCATAATTTGAACATTGAACACACGATATAAGTGGAAACCCCTCAAGGAGAAAACCACAAAATTTATTTTAATTGATTGATCTTTGTAGGACACAATCTATACAAGAAACATCATCCCATTTAGTTTTCAAGTAGAAACCTGCAGGGAACACCAATTGCTTCTGATCTCTTATTTGCAATTATTTTCTTCTCTGGTCCACTATCTTCTTCTAAATTTATGCGGGCAACTTGATAAATATTTTCTCTTTTTGAATTTTACAGTCACTTCATTAAATGTTTGATATAAACCAAGCTTTTCCATCAAATCCAACTTATGAAGTTGTAATCTTTGTTTTTTGATTCTCTTCTTCCAATTCTTACCTTAGTAACTATCTATTATTTTCTCTCTTAACCAGGAACTTCCTTCACCCACTACTTCGATATATGCTTTAATAGTATAACTCACATTTATATTGGCACTTCCTTCACCTCATCCTTTAAAATTTTGTGCTCTCTTTTAATTCCATACCTCAAGACTTGGATTTTCTAAGCCAAGTCATTTTCATAATATATAATGTTTTTTCGTTATTTAGCTCCCTTTAGTCCAACCTTTTAGAACTTAACACACACACACACACACATAGAGAGAGAGAGACCCAAGCACTATGCAAACACTTTACTATTCCTTAGACCTCCCTTCCATTGAAACTTTTTCAAAGTCTTTTCAGCTACATACCTTTTCTTTACATTCTTTACCATACAAAATGACTAGACCCTTTTTCATATTATGATATGAGATGAAAGTCGAACTTCAAATTTCTTGAGTTCGCACACAATGTGGAATTATAATTCTACTTGTTGAAAATAGCAACAAGAAATGCTAAAAATAGAATTACTAAAAATAGCACTACTATAAATAGCAGTTCAGCCAGTGTTGACATAGCAACAATGGATGGAAAAATGGAAGTGCTAAAAATAGCATTTCGGGATACCTTCTTATTTTAGTCAGTCCCTATTCTAAAATGGTGAATTAAAATTCGAATTTGATCTTAGCAGTAGTTTGTAAATTGATTAATTAATTCATCTTGAGTTAATTAGTTAAGGAAAATCAAACTTGAAGTCTATGTGGGGACGTGAAACAATTTCTCCATTAATTGAGGAATTTATCCATCAGTTAAAGAGATAAGAGTGGGTTGTAATATTGAGTTGTAATTAGTTGACTTAGTTAACTGAGTCAAGTCCAGTTAGATTAATTCAAACAGTTTGTTGAATGAATGTAAGTTCAGTTAGTTAATGCTTGCATGCATGTAACTATTGCAATTTAGATAACTAAGTATTCTCTCATAAATAACTCATGCATGTCAGTTCAGTCAGAGACCCAATTGATATCAAATGGAGGGGCAATGTACTATTAGTTGCTAGAATATTCCATTGTGAATATTCCTTGCATGCAGAAGGAATTCTTTCCTTGAGGATTGGGCAGTTATATTAGAGGTTACAGTGAGTGTGATGAGGCCAATTCACACATGTGACATCATTAGACCCCAAGAAAAATTGTGCAAGGAAATAGGAGGCTTGGAGAGCTTGAGGAGGACATATACAGTGTCTATTCAGTCTGAGTTGTATTGTTTGATTGCAGAGAGAGCAAGATAGCTTGAGAGTTGATTCTTTTTTTAACTTGAACAAGATTTCCACTTGTATGATAATACAAAGATTGGGGTTTTAGGCTGAGGCTTTCCCCAGGTTATTTTTTTTGTGTTATGTGTGATTGATTTCTCATTCTCAGTTATATGTGTTCTCTTGATCTTGCTCAATTTGATTAAGCTTCTGCAAAGTGTTGTAGAAGTAGATCTTGTATTGTGTTTTAGTATATTGCATAATCTGTTGATCTACAGTGGGAATTTCTACATGGTATCGGAGCAAAGGTGATCAAGGTGAATAATTGTATACAAGAAGGAGAAGTTCGAAGTTTGTGTTCCTAAATATAGAAATCGAGTTCTTATCACATCTCAATTTCACCTATAGCATTCAGTGGTTTAAGACTCGAGTATGCCCTTGATGGAAGCTCGAATTATATAGCCTGGAAGGATCGCATGGAGGCAATATTAGAAGATAACGGTCTAAAGGACTTCATTAATGAAGAAGTCTCCAAGCCGACTAATGCTACTCAACTGGCAGAATGGAAGAAATGTGTGGCTAGAGCAAGGAGAATCCTCCTGGAGGGACTTCGAGACCACATTGTCTCGAGCCTCCATGGGAAGGAGACTCGATTTTCGATGTGGAAAACATTGAAATATTTATATCAGAACAACAACGATCAAAGGAAGCTGGAGCTGAAAGACAAGCTTCATAAGATCAAGTGTGAGAAGGGCAACACGATCTCTACATATCTAAACAAGCTCACCACCTCTAGGGATGAGCTTAGAAGTGTAGGGATCACGACCTCTGATGATGACATGGTGAGTCTTGCACTCCTCGGTCTTCCTAAGAGTTGGCATAGCTACCAAGAATTGGTTAACAGAAGATAAAAACTGCCAGATTGGGAACGACTTTGGTTGGATCTGATGTAGCAGGAAATAAGAAGAAGCACCAGAGACGGATCCTCATCGAAGCAAGAAGATGAGGAAAATATAGCCTTAGCGAGTATGGCGAGGAAAGGGAAAGGGAAGGATCCCATCCCAAATCCGGTTCTTCCCATGGTGGGAAGAAGATTGACAAATCGAAAGTGTGATGCTTTCATTGTCATGAAGTGGGCCATTATGCTACGAATTGTCCACAAAATAAGTCAAAGAAGGGTTCCTCGAAGGGATTTGATGGTGAGGTACTCGCCTCACAGTTTGAGCTGGATTTATCGCTTATCGCATGCATTGTTTCATCCATGGTGGGATGTGTGTGGTACCTGGACAGTGGAGCTTCACTCCACATGTCAGGTGACAAGAATCTTTTTAGTACCTTGGAGGAGAAGGATCTCCAGATGTGGATCGAGATGGGCAATGATGGAAAGTATCATGTTTCAGGTGAAGGTACGGTTTTGTTTCAAAGGGAGCGTGGAGCTCCCCTCACCCTGACTGATGTAAAGTATGTACCAAGTTTGAAGAAGAATCTTGTGTCTGTCGCTATGCTTGAAGATAAAGGCTATGATGTAGTCTTTGGTGAAGGAAAGGTATTCCTGAGGCATATTGGTATTGGACAAACAAAGCGAATAGGGATTCGAGTTGAGAATCTCTACAAGCTAGAGTTAGATGACTGTGCTGCTTTGAGTTCCAAAGCTGAGATGGTGCAGATCCAAGATGTTGGAGAGCTATGGCATAGAAGACTGGGCCACTTGCACCATGGAGCCCTGAAGATCATGCAGCAGATTTCTACCCGATTACCCAAGGGAAAACTTGAGCAGATGACTACATGCAAAGGTTGTACCTTGGGTAAGTATGCGAAATCTTCCTTTTCGGATCAAGACAGTAGAGCTAGAGCAATCCTGGAGCGAGTTCACTCAGATGTTTGTGCACATTTCTCTATAGCCTCCACCGCTAAACAAAGGTACTATGTTATTTTTACTGATGATTTTTCTCGTAGATGCTGGATCTACTTTATGCAAAAGGAGGATTAGACCTTCTTGAGGTTTTGTGAGTTTAAAGCCTTGGTAGAGAAATAATTAGGAAAGGAAATAAAACCCTTGCGTAGCAACAATGGTGGAGAGTATGTCTCCCAACAGTTTAAAGACTTCTGCACTGCAGAAGGTATTAAACGGGAATTGACGGCACCCCATAACCCACAGCAGAATGGGGTGGCCGAAAGGAAGAATAGATCAATTGTGGGAGAAGCTCGAGCGATGTTGAATGACCAAAGCCTACCACTGCATTTGTGGGCTGAGGCATGCAATATAGAAGTATAATTTCAAAATAGAAGCCTGCACCGTATACTGGGGATGAAGACACCTATGGAGGCCTATTTCAGGAAGTGACCTGATGTAAGTCACTTCCGAATCTTTGGATCATCAGTTTACTGTCATGTGACCAAAGATGCCAAGAAGAAGCTAGACCCAACAACTGAGTTGGGAATACTTGTGGGGTACACGGATACACCCCACAACTATCAGGTGTACTTGCCTTCCACTCAAAGGATTGTGGTACGCAGGGATCTGAAGTTCGACGAGTAGAAAGTTGTGCGCTTATCACTTGAGAGGGAGCTCGAGTTGCATGCAAATGAGGTACTTTTAGTTCCTAAGGATGAGGAGCCTCAGATTGATGCGGAGCAACTGCATGCAGAGGATCCGGGAATGGAGACATCCACTCATGTTGATACTTCCAGAGATGAGCGGAAATGCTCAAGGGAAGCTGACAGGTTGATGCTAGATGTGCGGGAGAATGTGGGATAGCCATATTCTCAGCGCAGACAGAGGAGGTCACCCGAGCGATACACTGGGTACATGGCCTTAGTTGGGGAGTGTGTAGATACCAAACCTTCTTCATTCAAGGAGGCAGTGCAACAACCAATCTAGGTTGATGCAATGGTAGAGGAGTACGACTCTGTCATTCGGAACAATGTGTGGGATGTTGTCCCAAGGCCTCAGGGCAAGTAAGTGGTGAGTTCTAGATGGATTTACAAGGTAAAGCGGGCAGCTGATGGCAGTGTTGAGAAACATAAGGAAAGGTTTGTTGACCGGGGTTTCTCATAGGTCGAGGGGATCGACTACGATGAGACTTTTTCTCCCATAGCAAGGTACTCAGCGATTAGATCGATGTTGGCACTATCAACTCAAATAGGGTGGAAGATCTACCAGATGGATGTGAATACAGCATTCCTCAATGGGAAGATTGAGGAGGAGGTGTACATTGAGCAGCCAGAGGGTTTCAAGACCTTCGATCGTGAGTTGCATGTGTACTGACTCAAGAGGGCTTTGTATAGGCTGAAGCAAGCACCCCGTGCTTGGTACACCAGGATCGACAACTATTTCACTGAGTTGGGCTTCACCAAGAGTGAAGCAGATGCAAACCTTTACCACATCATGGTATAAGGTAAACCATTGATCATTGTTCTTTACGTCGATGATCTGATTTTGACAGGTGATGATCAGCTGATACAGTCTTGCAAGGATGACCTCGCAAGAGAGTTCGAGATGAAGTACATGAGCCTTATGCACTAATTTCTAGGCATGGAGGTGTGGCAGAAAGATGGGGAAGTATTTGTGTCTCAAGGAAAGTATGCTAATGAGATACTCAGGTGCTTTCACATGGAGAAGTGCAAGCCCATGCAGACTCCTCTAGCTGGGAACTGGAGGAAGGAGGGTGCTACTTCAGGTGAGGTAGTAGCTGCTACTGTTTATTGGTAGCTGGTGGGTTCACTCATGTATTTGGTGAACACATGACCCAACTTATACTTTGCGGTGAACTAGCTGAGCCAAGCTATGGTTCAGCCTACCAAGTTGTTTTGGAAGGTAGCAAAGCACATGTTGAGATACCTCATAGGCACATCTCAGTTCAGATTGTGGTACAGACAGATAGAGGGAGTGAAGCTTCAGGGCTTCACAGATGCGAATTGGGTAGGGAGTCCATCAGACCGGAAGAGCACTTCTGGAGGAATCTTCGACCTTGGTTCACCTACAGTTTCCTGGTACAGTAGGAAACAAAGATCAGTTGCACTTAGCTCAGGAGAGGTTGAATACATGGCTGCTAGTTAGGCTGCATGTGAGGCCATTTGGATGCGGAAGATTTTAGTGGGATTGTTTGGTCAGATGATGGATCCTACAGTGATCTATTGCGATAACCAGAGTTGTATCAAACTCTTTGAGAATCCAGTTTTTCATGACATGTCCAAGCACATAGATATCCGGTATCACCATATTTGAGACTGTGTGGTCAAGAGGATCATGTTGTTGTTGTATGTTACGACCGAGGAACAGGATGCAGATATTTTGACAAAGGCATTGTCAAAATGCAAGTTCGAGTTCCACAGAGATAGGAATGGAGTTACTGATAATCCCTTTCTTATTGAGAGGGAGTGTTGAAAATAGTAACAAGAAATACTAAAAATAGAATTGCTAAAAATAGCACTGCTATAAATAGTAGTTCAGCCAGTGTTGATCTTAGCAACAATGGATGGAAAAATGGAAGTGCTAAAAATAGCATTCTATAAATAGCATTTCGGGATACCTTCTTATTTTAGTCAGTCCCTATACTAAAATAGTGAAGTAAAATTCGAATTTGATCTTAGCAGCAGTTTGTAAATTAATTAATTAATTCATCTTGAGTTAATTAGTTAAGGAAAATCAAACTTGAAGTATATGTGGGAACATGAAATAGTTTCTCCATTAATTGAGGAATTTATCCATCAGTTAAAGAGATAAGAGTGAGTTGTAATTAGTTGACTTAGTTAACTGAGTCAAGTCCAGTTAGATTAATTCAAACGGTTTGTTGAATTAATGTAAGTTCAATTAGTTAATGCTTGCATGCATGTAACTACTGCACTTTAGATAACGGAGTATTCTCTCATAAATAACTCATGCATGTCAGTTCAGTCAGAGACCCAGTTGAGATCAGATGGAGGGGCAGTGTACTATCAATTGCTAGAATATTCCATTATGAATATTCCTTGCATGCAGAAGGAATTCTTTCCTTGAGGATTGCGTAGTTGGATCAGAGGTTACAGTGAGTGTGATGAGGCCAATTCACACATGTGACATCATTGGATCCCAAGAAAAATTACACAAGGAAATAGGAGGCTTGGAGGGCTTGAGGAGGACATATACAGTGTCTATTTAATCTGTGAGTTGTATTGTTTGATTACAGAGAGAGCAGGATAGCTTGAGAGCTTATTCTTTTTGTAACTTGAACAAGATTTCCACTTGTATAATAATACAGAGATTGGGGTTTTAGACCGAGGCTTTCCCCAGGTTATTTTTCTTGTGTTATGTGTGATTGATTTCTCATTCTCAGTTATATGTGTTCTCTTGATCTTGCTCAATTCGATTAAGCTTCCGCAAAGTGTTGTAGAAGTAGATCTTGTATTGTGTTTTAATATATTGCATAATCTGTTTATCTACAATGGGAATTTCTACACTATTGAGAGATGGTTGAATTAGTATAATGTCCAATTTTAACAATTAAAATAATTCATACCTTTTAAACATCAATAACATAAGAAACATAAGAGAACACCAAATATACAAGGAAACCCTTAAAGGAAGAAAGATAAAAAAACTTATGTAAGAATATTCTTGTAGGAAAAAACCTATTGTTACATCAGTTTACTGGCACCAACCAAAAGGAGACACCAATCCCCTGATTTTATAGGCACCAATCCAAAGGAGACACCTATCCCCTAGTTTCACAATGATTTTGTGTTTTGTTCTGCCTTGTTCTTCTCAGCTTTGCACCCTGCTCTTTGCTCTACAATTCTGCACACAACTCCAACTCTAATCTTCTCAACACCCCACACTTCTCTCTAATTTGTGCTTTATTGATTTTCCTATGCACTTAATCTACTACAAAAGTGATATACTACAAGAATCAATCACCACTTATTCAACACTCTATTCTAGTCTTTGTTTCTTTCTTTGGTTGGTCTACCACATCCCTTTCAATCTCACTAGTTTTAGTTATTCTCTCATGAGTACTCACCCTCTTCACATATTGCATAGTTTCAACATAAATTACACTTGTTAAACTTAGTATTTATAGTTTATGTCTTCCATTACCATGGGTATTGGTCCATGGTATCATGGGTTGACTGAGTCACTCAATACAACTTTCATGTATACTTTTAGTAGTTTCTTAATTCTTATGGATTTTCACAGTTAAAACACAATTCATATTCTTGATGGTGCCAACAGTGTTAGCTCCCTTCCGTCCAACCCTATTACACTCATGCTTTACATATGTCACATATTCTTATGTTCATGACCATAAGTCTAACATATCAAAACCTCTTTCCTTTTACATCTCCAGGTGCAGTGATGATTAGCCCTTAGAGTTTATTCCTTAACCTCTTGTAACCAAGGTTCACGACTTTCTCCTTCACATACCATAGACTAGATATCCTTCGAATCCCTCAGCTTTGAGTGCTAGATGAATGAACATTTATGATTGTGTGTTCTGACCATGTCCTATTTTCTGTACCCTATACCATTCAAATTCCTTAGCTCTAGATGCTAAATGGTTAAGCCCTCATGATTGTGGGTTATGACCTTGGTCTTGTCTCCATATCATTATGGTATACTTCATTCACAAACATCTGATATCAGTAAACAAAAATTCAACAGATGAACTTCCTCAATTCCCCTGTTAATGACACATTTCTATCATAATCAGACTCCTCATATCAGACTTGTCTAATACATGTTTATTTTGACCTCTCAATACCTCATATCTCATTATGGGCCCACAAGGGTTGAGCCCCTAGTTTTTTGAAACTAAGGCTCGAAACCCTAGTTTTTCACTTTTTCCCCAAAACGAAATACATGAGAAAGCTTCGTGAAAAATGGTCATAGCCCAAAGACCTCTAGGTATACCACACTAGTACATCGTGAACTAATCAGGGTCCACCACATGTTCGAACTTCCATGTCATCTGCCCCATCACTTTTTCCATGTCATATTGGATATTGGCCTTGACATTTATATACAAAATTGAACTTTAGTACCCAATGCTCCAATACAAGACCCACCATTTCTATGTCACCTTCCATGTCATTTACTCTGACCAATCATGGATTTCCATGTGTCTAAGTGTTGACTACCACATGTTACTTACCAATAGTCCAATCAACTAGCCAAAAAATCTATTTATGTCTGCTACATATCACTCACTATTTCCACCTCATCATCAAATATGCCACTTGTTGTCCATGTGGTGTCACATCATTAAACTTCCTTGTCCTACTGAATACTAGATTAGGTGTTCTTCTTGCTTTAACCATCGTGCACATGTGATCCCAATATGGATCTAGACCATTATATAAAGGAACTCTTAGTCTTTGGATCCATCGCACACACATTAGTACTCTAAAATTCACACATTTTATGAGCCCAACATTAATCTAAGCCATTGATCTTTATGCCTAGTATAAATCTAGATCATTGATCTTCTCAAGGTTAACCATTGTAGAAACACTAAGCTTGGTCCATGAAACACTAATATGTTTGTTTAGTGTATGTATGTTTGTGCTATGGAAATTCTCCCAACACTCTATTTGGCCTTCAATTGTCACAACTTCGCCTTCTAATACTTGAATTATATTACTCGACCTTTTGTTGTATAAGTTTGTATCATTCCATGTGGGTATGTTGTGGAAGCATCAAGTTTTGTCATTCCCCTGCCTACTATGCCCTTAGTTGTCATCCTCCACTACATGACCTTGTCGTGGATCCTCTTGAGCTTCCTTTGACATCAAGGACACCACAACTGACATTAATGAAAACATACACTATTAACAATCTTCCCCTTTGGTATTGATGGCAACACTACTAGACATAATCCAGTCATTGGTGTTCATTTGTAGAGAAATCCCCTTAACTATTAATTGACTCTTCTTTTGTCTACTTATTTCTCCTTTCTAACACTTATTATGTCTACCTCTATATCCCCCTTTGACATCAATGGAAAAGGGAAGAATCTAAGTACAACTAGCTGCATCTCCCTTTTGGCACTTCTCCCCCTAGGCAATTTTTTTCAGTATGTAATGAGACACCCTCTTATCTATGATGTCTTTTGACAACTATATAGGCCCCCCCCAGACACATGCTTCTTCTTAGTAGCAACTCTCCCCTTGAAATAATGGATATTCAGAGACCAATGATGTAAATTTTGGAACCTTTTCATTTCACCATGCTTCTCCTACGATCCACCTTTGAAATTCTTCACGTCATACCTGTTCTGAAGAGATGGCATTTTACATACATATAATAATAATGGGATGGGAGAAATATCACTCATGACCTCTATCTAAGATATTCAAATGGATCTCTTGGAAGAGGTTTAGTAAACATGTCTACAATCTACTCCTTAGTAGGTACATATTCCAATTTAATAATCTAATCTCTTACTTATTCTCTACGAAAGTGATATTTAATAGGAATGTTATTTGTTTTTGAATGCATCACTAGATGTTTAGATATATTAATTGCACTAGTGTTATCACAGAAAACAAAAATTGGTTGAGCACAATCTACCTAAATATCCTTGAAATTTCCCATCATCCATAGAATATGGGTACAATTTGAGGTTGTTACAATATATTTTTCCTTAACAATAGATAAATAAATATAGGTTTGTTTGTTTCTTATCCAAGAGAAAAGACAACATCCTAGGAAGAATGCTCGATAGTTGGTGCTTTCCTGTCATCAATACTACCTGCCCAATGAGCATCAATATAATCTTGTAGTGTAAAATATGTACCTTCAGTATACCAAGAACCAAAATCCAATGTTCCTTGCAAATACTTGAAAATACTCTTGATTTCCTGCAAATTAGTTTCCTTTGGATTTTTGTAAAATCTTCCTATTAGACCTGTTGCTTGCATGATGTTTGGTATAGATGTGATGAGATAAAGAATATTTCTAATCATAGACCTTTATATAGAATCACTTACCTCTGGAGACTCATCATCCTTACTGAGTTTACAACCTATGATCATGGGTGTACTAATAGGTTTATGTTCCTCCATACCAAATGTATTCTTTATTTCTTTGAGATATTTTGTTTGAGAGATAAAAATCCCTTTCTTTATCTGTTGAACCTGCAATCGAAGGAAGAATAAAAATTACCCAATTATGGAAATTTCAAATTCTTTTTGCATATTGGCTACAAAATGTTTTCTCATGAAATCATCATCACTCCAAAAAATCATATCATCAACATAAAAAACAATGATATACATTGTCATTCTCAAATATGATACAAAAATTGTTGTTTTTTATTCCTCTCTTAAAACCTTGTTGTTTCATATGGTTTCCCAGTCTTGAGTATCAAGCCCTAGGTTCCTATTTTAACCCATAAAGAGCTTTCTTTAATTTTTACACATAGTCTTTGTATTCTGATAGTTGAATTCCTTTTGGATGCCCAAAGTATACTTCTTCCTGTAAGTCTCCATTTAGGAATGTCGATTGACATCCATCTAATAAAATTTAAATCTTTTCTAGCATGAAAAAACCAAGAACATTTCTATGGCTTCAAGTTTGACACCTAGTTGAAAGGCTTCTTCAAAGTCAATTCAATGTACTTGTGCATACTCTTTCCATACTAATATGGATTTGTTCCTGACCACCTATCCATCTTCATTTAACTTATTCCTGAAAACCCTCTTAGTTCCAATCAAATTCTTGTCTTTGGCTCTTGGCATAATTTTCCATGTATTATTCTTTTTAATTTGGTCTAGTTCTTCATTCATAGCCTTGACCCATTGTTCATATTGACTAGCTTGTGAAATTTTTTTGGGTTCTATCATGGATAGTAAGACAAATTTTTTCATGACTTGATGTTCCTATAAATTTTCATCTAATTTGTACTCCTGATTCTTATTTCCAAGTGTTTGACTATCTCGGTTGTGTTTTTGCACATACCTAGATGGAATTTTTGGATGTAGGAATTCTTCCTCTTGTTATTCATAATCCTTTTATTCTTCCTCTTTGAAGTCTTCACTTGCTTGTGGTTGAGTTTGAGCCAATTATTCATCTATTTTCACATCATTGATTTCAACTACCTTGTGTTGTAACCTATGTAGCCCTTACTTTTATATTCATACCCAAGAAAAATTCCTTTTTCTTTTTTGGATTCATCAATATTTCCCAAATTGTCTTCATTTATATTTATATAGCACTTTCTACCAAATAACTTGAAGTGTTTGATTGTAGTTGGTCTGCCCTTCCATAATTCATAAAGTGACTTTGTATTGTTTACTCTGATTTGTGTCGTATTCAAAACGTAGATAGTTGTGTAGGCTTCTTACCCCAAAAATTTATCAATTAGATTTCATTTATTAAGCATTATTTTTTCCATTTCTTTCATTATTCTATTGTTTCTTTCAACAACTCCATTTTGTGAAGGTGTGCTGGAAAAAGATAGTTGCCTTCTAATCCCATGATTTTCACAAAATATATTAAAATCATTATAGGTGAACTCATCTCCTCTATCTGATGTCAAATATTTGATTTTATATCAGTCTCGTTTTCAACAAGAGCCTTAAAGGTCTTAAACCTCTCAAATGCCTTAGATTTTTCTCTAAGAAATGTGACTCATGTCATTATTTTCTAATCATCAATAAATAACATAAATATCTCTCACATTCTAAAATTTGTGTATGAATAAGTTACAGAGGTGTGTATGAATAAGTTGCATCATCCTAGATGTGGAGTACTCTTTTTTTTTGAAGAAAACCTGAGTTTACTTCCCATGTTGACATGCCTTATAGATAGTGTTATCTAGTTTTGACAATTTTGGAATATCTCTTACATCATGCGCTTTTCTTATTTTGATTAAATTGTCAAAGATGAAGTGACCAAGCCTCCTATACCATAGCCAACTCTCATTTATTTTACCTACACAACTCTTTTCTTCTTTTTCTCCATTAAGAATATACACATTGCTAGAAGTCTAGTTTTCCCTTACTTTCGGTTTTCATGTTTGTGTTTTTCTTATCTCACATCCTTTGGAGAGAAATGTTAGATAATTTCCTTGATCACACATTTTACTGACACTTGGAATATTGTGTTTTAGACCTTCAAAATATAAGACATTCTTAGCTTAGTTTTTCCCTTATCAATATTGATTGTCCCTCTTCCAACTATTTTTTTTTATGCACTGGTTCTGAGTATTACTTTTCCTCCATCTTCCTTTTTTAGATTAAGAAATTTACTTTGGTCTCCTATCATTTTCCTTAAGCATCCACTATCAACATACTATTTTCTTTCTTGGTTTTGAGCATACAATGCAATAACACATTCTTCCTACTTTTTCAACTTCTTTTTCCATACTTTTGGATATTGTTCCTTATGCTTGAGTATGCTTTCTTCGATGTCTTAATTTATAGGTCTGCTTATGCTATTTTTACAATATCATGCTTTGTGCCCATAGTTACAACACTTATAACATTCAACTTGATGTAAAAGAAGATAAAAAGAGTTATGGTTTCTAAGTGTATTTTCATTTAGACTTCTAGGATTTCTCTTCACATAATTATTCCTTGAATTCTCATGGGATGATTTGTTCTTATTTCTCATATTATCAATTCTACAATTTATTTCCTTGTGACCAAAATTATTATGAGCATAAAAATAACCCAAGAAAATACTTTGGTACTTGGAAGAGAGGAATATCCTTGAGGAAATTAGACTTTTTTGCTAGTTTTTATTGAAGGAAGATTCATGTATTTACTGTTCCTTCACTCTCTTTCTAAAGTTTTTTATATTATCATGTATTTTCTGAATTGTAAGTTTATTCTAGAGTGCCTTAGAAAAGCTCCTAGGTTCCTCTTTGCATTCTTTTTCTAATGTCTTTGAGCTTGACTCCCCCTTGTGGTTCCCATAAGTTTATTTATAAATAAGACTTGCCTTAATTAAAGGTAACTTTTTTCTATTGAGAATATGATCTAATGTTTTAGTTCCTTTTACAAAATTTGAACATAGGTTCTGTTGAGAAATGGTTTTCTCTAGTCCCCTTCTCAAGGAAACACTTTCAACTTCTACCTTTTCACAATATGTTTCCTTTTCTTTTAACTAACTTGTCCATATTTCCTATATTCTTTTAGTCTCTTCTCGTTCAATATTTAGGATAGTGATTGATATTCCATCACAACTTTCATTCACATACTTTAAATGTAGTTGTTCTTTTAGTTGTTTCACCTTTCTCCTTAGAATTTTTATTTCTTCCAAGGAACTTACAGTTCTCCTTCAAGATCTACCTCCCCTTCAGCTTCTTCATCAAAATATTGGTTTTATCTTTGATCATTCTAGTCAAAATCTCAATTATTCATAGCTATGAATAGGGCTTCTCCTCTTTCATCATTAGATACACGTCCATCACTTTAATCAAATGAGTCACCATTCTCTTTGGAATAGAAACCCTTCCTTTTGATATATCCTTTTGTTTTATGATTATGAGAGTTGACTTTATAATTATAACTCCTTTTACCATCACCATCATTTAATTTAGCATAAGGACACTGAGATATAAAATGTTTTATTCTACCACACTCAAAGCATTTGAATGGAAGATTACCTTTAAATTTTTCAGTCCCTCTTTTTAGCTTTCTCACACATTGAGCTTCTTCCTCTTATGATTCATATCTAGAAACATATTCCTTTTGACTAATTGTCTCCTTTGATGTTTTCAATGTTGTTTCCTTTGAACTTAACCTCTCCTTCTCTGTTGTTGTTTCATATGCAATGATGATTCCATGTAGAGCATCCATACATAGATTTTGAAGGTCAGTTATCCATTCAATGATTGAGATTTTTGGATTGAATCTTGAGGGAAGAGTTATCAATTATTTTTTCACAAATTTTTATTCCTCAACTAGTTCACCAAGTCCTCTTATAATATTAGAAATCTCATCTACATGAAGAAAGAAATTTGCAACAATTTCATCTTCATCCATCTTCAAACTTTCAATCTATCCTTTATGAATTTTAAATTTTTTTCTCTTTTCACCTTCTCATCTCCTTCATAGCTACTGAGAAGCTTGTCCTAAATCTCTTTATTAGATTTGCAATGCATCACCTTGAAAAAATCTATATCTGTTAGACCACTCAAGATGACATTCTTTTCTTTTGCATTGTTTGAGTATTTCTCTTTATTGTTTGGATCAGTTGGAGGATTTTAAGGAGCCTAATAATATTCTAAATAGATAACCAAATGTTAGTGGCTAGAGACATAACATGGGTACTCGTCCTTACCTTATAGAAGGCATAGTTTGTGCCATCAAATAGGGAACATTTGCTTGATAAATAACCCTTATGGTTTGTCATGATCCCTTGTGATCTATATTCCAATGGTTAAACTATCTATGAAGGAACTTGGCTCTAATACCAATTCTTGGATTATAATTATGCTGAGAGGGGGCGTGAATTAATATAATGGCCAATTTTAACAATTAAAATAAGCCATACCTTTTAAACATCAAGCATACACGCAACACAAGAGAACAACATATATATATAGAAACTATTAAAGGGATAAAAAAAACAAAGCTTATGTAAGAATATTCTCATAGGCACCAACCTACTATTACATCAACCTACTGACACCAATCCCTTGATTTTATGGGAAACAACCTGAAGGAGACACCTATCCCCTAGTTTTATAATTATTTTTTGTTTAATTATGGCTTGTTCTTTTCAACTTTACATTGTTGGCTTAGGTGGGCTCGACCCAGGTTCAAAGTGTATTGTGCATCAAAAAACCCTCAACCACTGGCCATCTCGGCAACAACCTGCAAGCAAATTGTAGTCTCACCCAAAGTGATTATGGAAGGTTGCAGAACTAGGTTTCCGCAGCCTGAGGTATACTGCACTATGGCACTTTTGCATTTTCTTTATGCTTTAATTGTCATAAGCAACTTCACATCAAAAAACTACTTCACACTTATATATTACTTTCCATAATTACATTCGTCGCTTAACATGTCATAAACATACATAAATTGTGCAGTACTAAAATAAAGTGCAGATAATAAGAAAATAAACACTTGAGGCACATATTTTACCATGGTTCATCCCAATGTGGGACTACGTCCACAAGAACTGTTGCTTATAATATGGAATTTGGTACAACAAACAGTTCTTCCCTATGCACACAGTTGCAGGGTGCTTGCACACTAGGCTGCAGACCCAGGCCTTCGTGCACATAGCTATGGAGCCTCACCCTTCCTCCAAAATACAGACAACAAAAATATCACATAAACAGAGATCTATATCAATTCAATGATTCCTTCCTTCTTTATTCATCCCTATATATACTATTACATGAGGGATTTACATTGCTACATTACCATGGACCCGATACCATGGTTTTCGAAATACAAGGGACTATGGCCCAAAACCAACAACTTTACAATATTTTAATACTTTTACAAAAAGGAAGGGGCTTCGCCGTGAAGCTCCAATGTTGCATGAGCTTCATTGTGCTTCGTTGCTCTACCGCATGGTTCACTTCATACTTTGCGACATCCTTTCTACTGCGCGCTTCCACAAAACTTGGATTTCTTCCCAAAATCTGCCCAAAATCTAGCCAAGTTGGGTTGCGTCCAATAGGCTCCCAACACTCACATGTGAATCGTCTCGAGTCACTTAGCTATTGTGGGCTGAATCTTTGCTACGATGCTCATGTAAGCATCATTGTACTACTTAAGTATTTTTGCTACCAACTTATCCTCTCACGCACTTCTTCTAGTGGTGCCTATGTTATTGGTCCAATAATCTTATGTAGAACTTCTTTCTCCCTCTATCGTAACTCTTGAGCCTATCATCTAATTCCTATGAAATTTTGACGGCCTCATCCTGCTACGGTTCATACATCTCTGTCAAAAGTTGTTCTTTTCTTTGAAGGTCTTCAATCTTCTTTTGAAGAGTCTGTCCTTCATTGATTCTAGCGAGCCCCTGCGAGACTAGTAAGGTCTTTGCAGTTGCCCAGAGTTCTTCAAACTACTTCTGCTTTGTCTGAAGCTCCTCTTCAATCCTTTGAATTTTTGGATCCTCCTGCAATGAGGTCCAAATCTGCATAGTTTCATCTAGTAGTTTACCACAGTCTACCACTATGTCAAAGATGCCTTTTAGTGCAGATTTTAGATTAATTTCCCTTTGCTTACATACTTATGGTGGTGAGACTAGCTACAACCTCATTTGCAGCTCAGTAATATTCACTTCATACTCGAACTTCATTTTTGCAAACTTATTCTTTGAATCCCTTATTGCGAGGCTGAGCTTCGTGACCTTCTCTGCTGGTGACTCTTCTTCGTGAACCTTTACGTTTGGAACTTCACTACAAGTTTTTGTGATGACTTCCTCTAGTTGTTGTTGTTGTTGGCGTGCTCCATCCATTTCCTTAATTAGTTGATTGAGCTCCTTCTTTAGTGAAGCTCTTTCCTTCTCCACCTGAATATTTAACAATGGAGTGCATTGTTCTCGCTCTTCCAGTTCAGTTGTTATACCTTGGTGGAAATCATGCAATATCTATGTTGATAGTGCGACGATGTTCGTATTGAAACGGTCCACCCTTTTGCTCTCTTTTTGTATTTGGTTGATTCAAATTTTAACGCTCCAGCTGTTATCTGTATAATCCTTACTCCCAATGTTGTTTCTATGCATCACTCTGGCTACAATGGTTGACCCATCTATTCTGGTTGTCTAGTTGTCCGCAACAGTGCCTTTAACTCTAAAATACCTCGTTTAACATCTGCCAAGAGTGCTCTGTAGCGATTATCAATCGTGTCCCATGTTTTTTATGTTACTTCCTGGAATTTGTCTCCAATTTTGTCGATGTCCCCATCAGTAAGGACAAGTTGTATTTCACCCTTAGATTTGTCTGCCTTCTGCTTCTTCCTTGCACTCTCCATAGGTGTTGTAGGTATCCTCTTCTTGACGATGAATGATGATTCCTCTGTTTCCTCTTCGTCATAGAGAGGGTCTTGGGGACCTTGTTCCTGCTCTGACTTTGTCTCTTCTGCATATTTTCCTTTGTCCTTTCCACTTGGACGCACATGCAACACGATGTCCTTATGTGCTTCAATGTTTTCTATGGTTGGGGTCATCCATTATTTAGAACAATGTTGTATTATCCCAAGAAGGTCATCTTCGGTGACCAAATATGGCAGAGGGTTCCATGTCTTCATCGAATCCTTCTGAGCCTTTACATATATCTTGTGAAAGTCTGCCTTAAAATTTGCTAAATTGCGATATTGATCATACAAACTTGGTGACATCCCAGGATGCTAGTTCACCACCATGTGAAATTCCATGTACAACAATACAAAGAATATCATGTTCTCTTATGCGTGTAATGGCTCTTTGGTATGCTAGACTAAGGCATACTTCATGGCTTCGCATACATTTGCTTTGACTTGAGGAAACTTTGAATCCTTTGGCTCCTTCCATGCTAATAGCGTGATGATTAAGATCAACCACGCATAGTGAAATATCTTACCCTCTTCCTGTGCTTCACAGAAGTCCTCCGGAAATTCTCTGCATAAATATCTAGCCTAGTTGAACTAAACCCCGATGTTGCACTACACGACTAAGGAAACCACGACCATGGGTACCTTGTTTTCTCTACACTTCCACATTATCTTTCTGGCTAGTATGTGCATGGTGAAGCGCACCCCTTGGTCGCTTATGGAGTTAATATCATAACCTCACAACTTTTTGATTAGCCTGAACTTGTCCTTCATGGTTTATGCTACAACCTTATCTTGGTTTTTTCCAACGAACTCTTCGGCGAGGTCCTTTCCTTGGTAGGGAAATCTAGTAATCCTTCGTATCAACATTTCATCAATCAGGATCCTCTTCCCCAGCTAGAGGCATATTTCATGCACTAATACCAGTAACTATCGAACAAAGGTTGTGTTAATCATGCCTCTACCGAAGTGTGCCATGTTTAACATGTTCAGTAAGCTTGATCTCTTCAATCCCTGAGCCCACTGGTGTGGCTCCAACCTTCTAACTCCACTCTATGAATAGTATACTTGCTATAAGTACCTACTCGGCTCGAATTGCAGACACTTACTCTTGTCATTGAATTCCCAATCCTCCATATTCAACTGTAGAATTTTTCCTAGTAAGTATCCTTCAAATGGAATTTTTTTTGGTAGCAATGGTGTGAAAGTATCGAATTTCCCATCTTTGTGATCTTTAATTGACTGGGCACCCGGTTTCCTTGGTGGAAAATATGGTGGCAGCACAAAGGGAATTTATGTACTCTCTGTCTCCATCTGTTGCATCTCGGATTCCTCCTCACTCTCATGGATTTGTTTTGGTTCTTTCTACTACACTAGTTTCTTCACCTTCTACGTAGGTTTCTTATCCTGCTTGTTCTTTGTCTGCTACTCTTTCTCTACCTTCTTTCCCGGGAATGTCCTTAGCTCTACTATAGAGGCTTCAACTAGTCTCTTTTCTTGTCTTCTTTGTGGTTGTTCTTCCGTGGCTACTTGTTTTCGTGGAGACCTTGCACGCCTTGGGAACATGGGTACACTTGATGCTACGGATTTACCAGTTTGAGCTTCCATGATGCCTGCTAGCCCTTTCTCTACAAACTCTCTAGAAATCTCTTCAAAACTTCTCTCATACATACAACAACACACTTGTCTCACACTTGGTGGCAAATTCTCAAATCAAATTCTCTAGATAACAAATTGTAAAATGTGGATTGGGACATGGTTTTTGTAGTGAATTTGAATTTTGAACCCCATGATTATCTTAGATATTTCTCATTCAATGTAGATATGGCACTAGATCCAACTAACTGTGCTTCATAAATGCGTTTCTCCGACGCCTCTTAAAGACAAATTTTCTTTTAACGACCGCTTTTTCCTTCCAACGGTCATATTTCTAGAGAACTTCGATGAACCTTCCCTTGTGGCATAGTAATCCTTTGTCATGTTTCTTTCGTACTTCGACATACTCCTCAATATCGTGCAGTGATATTCCTTTGGCAAAGTTCCCTTCTGCAGAGTAGTTTATAGTCTAGTGCCTACTTTCAACTGCAGGTGGCACTAAGATTCTTCTCCTTTCATCCTTTAGTGTGAAGCTCCTGCGGACAGAGTCATGCCTGTATACCTTCAATCTACTACCGTTCACTTGTCCTGGAATCAGCTGACCATTTAACTTTGCGAGCTGAAATGCACCACCATCAAAGATGTGCTTGATGATATATGGTCCTAACCAATGTGTTTTAAATTTTCCTGGGAACTTCATGAATTTTCTATCATATAAAAGTACAAGATCTCCTTCCTGAAATGTCTTTTGCTTGATGTGTCTGTCATGACAGGCTTTCTCCCTTGCTTTTTGCACTTGCTGATGAAAGCTATAAACTTGTCTTCTTCCGGAGAAAGTAATTGTGCCATCCTTTCT